>JAWNMY010000006.1:15720000-17052485 GCA_035043505.1 Drosophila setosimentum
AGCCAAGCTGTGTTGGTTAGTATAACAGTTGTACAGTTGATCGCTTGAAAATCGATTGTTTCCGCAGGTGCTGTTGCTGTCTCTGTCTAATGGACGGACCTCGAGGAGATGTTTGCATTTTGTGCGCCAAGCAGCTCAGCTCAGCGTTAGTTTTCCAATTACAAATATCAAAAGTCAGTCAACTGTTTTACTTTAGGACTGCTTTTTTCAGGTCAAGCCGGATCAGTTGCGATACCGAGGGTTGCCAGGGACTGTACTGCGAGGTGTGCTACAGTAAATCCAAGAATAAATGTTGCCTCTGCAAGCGACCCATTGATTATGGCGATGTTAGCGACATCTCGGAAGTTCAGTAAGCATCAGTTATACATCTACCAGTGAATGTGATCTAATCAGCTGATCTGCAGGGACTCCTCGGATGATCCTGAGGCGACATCATTTACACAACTTCAGGATAGTCTCTGCGGTGGCAACTATCGGAAGCAGGAACATAAAAAGGACACCTAAACAACGAATACAAAGATATATTTTTACTTATTAAACCTACTTTAATCTTATGTGAACTATGAACAATAAAGTGATTTATATATTCTGTTCCAGGCTGTCCAGCGTTTTACTTCACAGAGGCGTTTGTAAATTTACTATAGAACTTGATTCACATCACGAGAGAATACATAATGCCAATATATAATAGTAGTAGTGCTGAATCCTTGGCATCCTCATCTGGGGATGCATCGAAACGAGAGCACGCTGGACAGGCAAAGCCGCCGAATAAACGTGACCAAACCGATGATGAGATTAGCATTGATGACGAGATGGAGAATGAGATTTATCAACTAAAGAAACAAAAGCCAATTGATCCCAAAATGGATGACAAAATGAGCAGTTATTACTACGGCAAGCGGCGCAGTCAAAAGGTGCGGAGAGTAAAAATTAAAAGCAAAATCGATGAGGAGCCGGCTACCATTTATCCAGAAGAATCTGAATCTCCTGCTGCTGGCTCTGCTATAGATCTCAAACTAACCGTTGTTGACAAACCCAATATCTGCGACTATCTAATGATCTACTTAATTCTGGGCTACATATTGGGCATATTGCTGGTCCTCTTGTGGTATCTCTTCAATAAGATATTTTTCCATATGTCCTCCAGCGACCTGAACTTATACTGGCTGCTCATTGTGCTGCTCGTGCTGCTGATCCTCATTATTATGTACAATCGGACGACCAGGTGATGGGCTCCAAATACAAATGATAAACATAAAAACTAAGTACGATTTCTAATCTAAACTTTATTTGCAGATCCACTGGGGCATTAGTGGTGCCCCTAGTTGCCGGCTGCAGGGGACAGGTGCTGATCATCGCCATTGCTTTTCTGTTGGCTGTGGCAGGACCCATGATGAACATCATTCGCAATATTGAGATCACGGTGTGCACTCTCGCCTGTGGCCAGACGCTGTTGAGGAATGCGCTGACGCCAATGCATGAGATAATGGGCGAACCCGTCTATGCCGTCGAAGATGCTGTCTACTATTGTTTGAGTCAAGTGCGTGGGATCATGAAGCGTTTGGATAATGCCCTGAGGCATCTCGAGACGCCAATTGTTAGAATGCGTGAGTTTGAGTTGAGTTGAGCACTCAATAAGAACTCAATATATGAATACCCATCCATCCATCCATCCATCCATCCATCCATGTGGTGTCTAGATGCTGCCTATAAGAGATGCGATGCTTGGTTGCAACATCAACAGAATTCGTTTGACAATCAAATGGGTTCACCTTATGATCGATGCTTGGGCGCCGGCACCATCAGTATCCAGGAGTGTGAGTTCAAGTTCAGGGATCAAAAGAAGGTGATTTGTAATATTAGAAATCGATTCGAGTGGTTCTGTGCAAATCTGAAGGCGTTGCCGAGCTTCTTTGATACCCACTTAAAGGAGCAACAGGCAGTTGCCGATCACATCTTCAAAAGTAACATTTGGACCAATAATAATAATGATAACAATTTCTAATTGATTTTTATCTACTAGCAGAACCCATGCAGAGCACAGCCCAAATCCGTGGTATGTTTGAGGTTAGCATTACATTCGATCACAACACAAACTCCAGCGATGATCGCCATCAACATTTGGGCAACGAACTCGAACAGCAAATGGACAAAGAGTTGAAACTGCATATTCAACATTTGCATTTCACATTCATCTGGCTGGAAATTGTGATCTTCTTTTTGATTGTACTCATTATCTTGCGTTCCATTTATTATCGCTGGAGCTATTTGGGCAGCGATAACTTTAGGAATGTATATATAACGAGCCAATTCACTAAGTTCAATAATGCAATGCAGCTCAAATATGGCAATAATAATCTGACCATGATTGCTATTAAGAAGAAGACTTTTGGTTATGTATTAAGCTAAATTGAATTTTTTTTTCTTTTTGATTTTTTCTTACAAAGTTTCTTAACTCTTAACTTTTTCAGATGGGTTCGTGGCGCATCCTGCCTTCTGAGCTGAGTTTTATGTTTCGATCTCTGATGTTTCTGATTATCAGTAGTTTACAGCTATTCACCATATGTTTTGTGGACTATTCTCTCTACTCGATGCTGGCCATGATCGCCTATCATTCCCATCAGATAGCAGAGCTCCAACGTAAGTGAGATGTCTCTCTGTAATTTAGACTATAAAATATAATAAAATGATTTCAGCTCCGGTATATACAAAGCTGATTATTAAGAATGGTGGTTTTATCAGTGGTGTCTTACGTGGTTTGACCAAAGCCTTTGAGCCACTCACAAAGAACCTGATTGTTGACATTCAACGTTGCTTTCCTCTGCCCAGTTTACCCAACTATTTTCGCTATTGGAACATATTTGTGTTATGCGTTCTGGCTTGGCTCCTGCTGCTCTTGGAGCCATATAGCATCCGTCTGCGCCATCGAATGCTCGATGCAATGTATCGAAGAAACGCCGAGCAGCGTGCTGCATTCATGTATCGCTATCTTCAGTTTCATAAAGGTGGATTTACAATACCTATATTACTATACTTGTATGCACTCTCTTATGTCATGTGTTACAGACTCATTTATAAAGCCCGCTAGACGTCGAGCCCGCTCCATGAATAACTATGCATATGAAAATAGAATTTCCAGAGTCTTGACAACGTGTTCTTCGTGTGTTTACAGGTGGGTTAATTGACTTGAATAATAAATACGTTAACAATTAATGCCAAGACTCTGAGCTAGATTGTCCTATGGCCATTTAGGCGCCTACCACGGCAAATATTGCACAATTTGCAATATGTCACTAACCAAGTAAGAAGAACTTAATTGTCTTTCATGTCCTATCATTGAATGAAAAGTTTTGGGTTTTTTCCAGAGATGATTGCGTCGTTTGCGATACTAAATTGTGCCGAGGTGTCTACTGTCAGTCGTGCTTCTTGGAATCGAACTGTCAATGTGTCTTATGCAATCCACGAGTTAGATACGGTGATTTTACCGATATCAGCGATATTTGGTAAGTGATGTGGCACTTGAAGCACTCTTTATAGTTATATAGATATTTACTCATTGCAGTGATTCATCGGATGATCCGTACAGTCAACCGTATGGCAAAGATGGCCATTATTGTTCCGCTAAAAAACATGAAAGAAAACAATATTAAATAATTGTGTGAATAAGTTGTTTTGTGTCTTTGTGCCAGTTGTTGCATAGTTGCAAAACAGCTACCATTCTCGAGCCCTCGTTCCAATTTCTTTTTGCACCTTTCACCCAGTTCAAGTCAGTTCGAGGCCTTGCCTCGTGATGAGAATCTCAGCAATTCTGATGAATCGCATCTTTTATTGGTAAAAATGACATTGCGTCTGCCTCATCATCTTCTGGTTGACTTTGTCGTGGCCATATCAGCTACTGTTTGCTCGTTTGTCTCCTTGTCATCCCCGTTTCTCCGATGACGACAAAGACGACAAAGACCAGGAGGAGGCTGATAATGACCGTCTTTTGTCGTTGTCCATTGGGCAATAACACTTTGTTTTCAATTTGTGCAACGGACTACAGTCTGCCTACGGCCTTCTCTGTGGCTTGGATACACTTGGAAAACTTTACAAATTACTATGGCACCATATAAAAGTGTGAACATTTTCAAAACTGTCAAATTATCCCCATAAGAAAATATATAATTGTATGAATTGTATTTCCTAAATAATATAAATAAATAATATTTCGTAGTACCCAAATCAATTATGATTGATATCAGTGATTCTAGTTGCAGTTAATTATTTTAATTCCCTGGAAGGTGAGAATTTCTCTGAGTGTAGTGACATTGCGGTCATTGTTTGGCGCACATGTGGGCTGCAATTAAATGTTCATTAAATGCGACATCCACGACAAGCCTGAGATTGTTTCTCAACAATTAATGCAGCTGTGTTTAGCTGGACAAGGATTGGTCTTCTACTGCTGGGACTGTTGCTGGGACTGCTGCTGGGACTGTTGTTGGAACTGCTGCCGTTGCCGTCGCCACTGATGATGACATCCAGCGTCGTTTTGGTATTAGGTTTGGTTTGGTTTGGTTTGGTTTGGTTTGGTCTCCTCCTCGAGCCTGAAGAATGTGCTGTGTAATTTACAGCCATCGTTTACTGTATGAGTGCGTATGTGTGGTCCCTCGAACCCGTACCTCGATGGGCATCCAGCTTGTTTATTTATGGGCCACAAATTTTGACAGTTATTTCTATTTGTTGAATGTGCCCAAAAACTGTAACACGCATTTTACCTTTACCTGGGGTCGCAACCTTTTGATCTGGCTTCATTTTCCATTTTCTTTCTTTCTTGTCTTTTATGGCTGTTTAATAAATTCTCTGTGTTTTTTTTTTTTGTTGTTTTTTGTTGCCTCTGTCATCTTGTATGCTAATGTGTGCACAAGTGTTTATTTGTTATTTAACACCCGTTCCTCCAGAGTTCGAGAAACCACACAATGACCACCACCATCGTCGGGCAGTCGGTTGACATTTAAACCACAACTGAGAACACTCACAGAGATCACAGCTCGAGAGACAGATAGAGACAGATAGAGAGAGAAAGAAAGAGAGAGAGTGGGGCCATCATATTTGCCGAATCGCCTTAATTACCCTGTACACATTAATAATGACTAAAGGGGGTATTATGAGGTGTGCATGTCTTCAGCTCGCTGGAAGCTAATCGGCTGCTGATTTCTGCAATTAAAACCGATGCTTTATTATAAATCTATAATTGCTCAAAATGTTAATAAAACGATACTTAAGGCTGTGACTTAAAGAAAGTGGAAAGCGTATTGTAAATAATAAATTAGAATAAATTAATCAGCATTCAGCAATCTGCAATACTTAAATTTTTCTCTTGAACAAATGTTGCATGAATTTATTAATATTTGTTGGTACTGTCTACGTGGTAACTCTTAGTTGTTCACTCCCGATTTGGGCACACTTGTTTGAATTTGGTTTCGGAGCACAGCTTAGTTGATCAGTTAGTTCTTGAGTTACCTGTTTGGATTCAGTAATTTGAGCCGTTGCTGCGGAACTGATCAACCATCAACTGATCCAATTCCAGGCCGCTATTTATATATACATATATATATATATATATGTTTGTGCTGAGGGGTGTAAATAAGTAGCGGTAAGCTTGCAGAGGTTTCAACAGTTTTGAGCTTTGTCTGAATCCTTTGAACCACAGAGTTGGTTGTCGTTTTTGGTTTTGGTTTCATGAGCTTCTTCTTGAGCTGATATTTGAGTTGACCGATTGAATCTTTAACTCAGGTTATGGTAGAGTATTTGGATCTATATATATAAAATTTAAGTTAAATAAAATATTTATATATTTATAAGTCTCTTTTCAGTTAATAATAATTATTAATCGATTCCTAACTTATTTAAAAACCTTTCTGTCATTATTATGTTGTGCTGACTTCATCTTTATTTATTAATCAATTTATTTAGTTTTCTTGCTTCTTCTTATTCGGATAACCAAAGAATCCAATGCTCTTCAGCTCAATAAACAATTCCTGATCATTGCCAATGGCCCTGTAAATGGCCTTCTCCATTTCGTCATACTGAAAATGTGGCGAAAATGGCATATCATTGATGGCCTCGAACAGAGTATTGCCACGTTCGTTGCCAACGACCAGAACGGTGCCGCTGTTGGCGAATCTACAAAGGATAACACATTAAAACTGAAGGAGTTACGAGCTATTCCACGAGCTATTTTATTTTCGCTTACTGGGCAATCGTGTTGAAGGAGGAGTCTGTCGTTTGTTTGCCCATGGGTTTTAAAATATTACGTCGCAGATCCCAGATGCTGCAGGCTTCTCGATTTACAGATACGATAACTGTTGAGTGTGTGAGGCTCCATTTGGCCCAGTGTATGGGCTGAAAGTCATCCAGCAGTTCGATCAGTGGTCGCGTAATGCCATCCACCCAGATGCGCACATACCTGCCAAATACATTTAACATTTAACAATGCAAAATACAATTGCAAAGGGGTAGGTTGTGGTTGGGGTTGGGGTTACCAATCGGTGCCGCAGGTGAGAAATAGTTTGGGTGACCATGGTGAGAACTCCATGACATTGACACCGCCATCATGACACTTGAGCACCTCCAGATACTGATGCTGATAGTTAATGGAGCACTTGTGAATGCAGCCCTCGTCGGTCAGTATATAATAGATATCCTTCTGCACCGGATGGATGGTTATATACAAACCCTGCGGATGCCTATTGGCGGCAACCGTTGTTGTCGTTGATAGGGGCACCCGTATGCCCTCGGGATGACCCTCGATGCGCTCGAGCGTCATCTGTGTGAAGCCCAACAGATACGGACTCTTGCCAATGCGAAAGCGTGTCACGGAACCATCCTGCGAGAGGCTGAGAAACGGATCAATTTCGTTGCTATCTTTATGCTCCTGTTTGAGCCAGCGTATGGCGATAACTGGTGCACAACTGGGCGAGGTGCTCCGCTGAGAGACAGCAATGGGCATATTCGTTACATCTGCCACATTGCGCACCTCAACACTCCCATCGTACAGACCGATCGCAATCAGCGATGGCAGATAGGGGGAGAAACGGACAGCAGTCACGGGCTGATTGTAATAGTAGGTACGTTCCGGTTCACCCGGATTCTTAATGCTCCACACGTAAACTTCGCCAGTGACGGGCACTTGCTGTGACGAGAAGGAGAACAGACCATAGCCAATTGCCAAAATATCACTGTTGCTCGTACAGAAACTGATATCGCTGACCGCCTTGCGCTCCTCCCTACTGGGCGCTGGTATCAATCTGAACAGTAGCTTCATCGAGTACTTGTATTGCACTGTCAGGGAGCAGCGATCAATCTCACCAAAGTTGCGAAAGCGTTGCATGCCGTGACTGAATTGATTACTGGACAGAGTGCGTCCAATGATTCGGGTGGCTTGTATAAACTCTGGTCTTCTCAATAGTTGGAGGATCATTGAACGCATCTTGCCACGTTCTTTAGCCTCATCATCGTCCATGGCACTCGGTACGTCACTGGATCGAGCTGGTGTTGGCTCATCAGCCGGCTTGGACAAACTGTGCATGGTGTGTTGAACCTTTGTTTTTTGACTCACGCCCTGCATCGTGTCATACATCTCAAAGTTGGACACATATGATCCAACCGTGGCATTGTCCACAAATATTGTGTTCACCGCTCGGGTGTTCGTAAGCACCATATTGGTCTGGGCATCGTTGTCGGCCCGACGACGGACCTTACCCTTGCCAACGGTTAGATACTCATAGTGTTTATTGTCTGCCTCGACAACATCGCCTTGGATGGTGCCCTTTGCCACCGTGTTGTTGATCTGTGAGTGCAAGACGACAAAAATTGATTTACGCAGTGTGACCTTTACAAAGGACCTTTTGTAGGGCACCGGAATGTGCACATCCTCCATTTTCTCAAAGGTAGCTGGTTCAAATGCGATCGTTTCATATGTTATCTATGTGCAGGATTTGGGGCATGAGAAATTTGCATTGAGTCACGATTGAAATTATCTGTCTCACATACCCCATTGATGATCTCATCGATGGACTGCTTATTGCCACCGATTCCTCCTCGCATGCTAGAGCGTGTTTTGGATCGGACTGAGCTGTTTCTGGTATGAAAATCGGGCAAATTACTGATATCATTCGCCAGCTGCATGTTAAATCTAAAGAACTTTTCTGTTTGCGGTAAATCTGGTATGCAGTTGGGCGTCAGATCGACCTCCTTGTCACCAATGGTCTCCAGCACCTAAGCAGAGAGCAGAGTGTGATTTTCCTGTTTCAAATGGATTTCAGTTGTTTTACGCACCCGGAACTGCATCCGATACTGGATCTCTGTATCTATTTCCTGGCCATAGTAGTGTGTCATTGAGCGTGGTTTCACCTTCTCCGCAGTTGGTTCATCTAGTATGTCGGGAGCAACAGCCACAGATTTCTTATTTGTAGATTTACGATCGGCATCGGTCTCTTTTCTCAGGCTCGATGTGGGCTCCATCTTTGGATTAGTTCGAGTTTTTACCCTTTGTATTTGTGATATCACTTACAGTAAATGAGGCAAAGTCAATGAAAACCTGATATTATTAAGTACAAATAACTTGATAAACTATTCCCAAGATTGGCGAGAAAATAAAGTCAAAATTGGTCCATAAGCGTAGAGTTTCCTTTTTTTCCATTTGGGTAATCATTTCAGACAGCTGTTCTTATCAGTCCACGTTTAATTAGTACCATGAATGCTTCCCATTTTGAATGAAATCGCCAACTCAGTCGCCAGTTCGTTAGTGCCTTTTTGGCTTTGGATTCGTGCAGCAGAATCCCTGAATCCTTGTGAATTTCCCCTCGCTGTCGTTTCGTTAGATAAAAAGCCAGATAAAGTTAACACGTCTAAACGAAACCACCACCCAGATGCGAAGGACGCTGCTCGCAATGCGTTTCAGTAACAGTTGAACTCGCAACCCGTGCGAACGTTACTAGCTAAAATATATATCAATATATATATATATATACATATATATCCCGGCGTAATTTCAATGTGCTTGCGACAAAACGTTCGCAGTACAAAAGTGAATTTGCATGCGTGTATCTTTGAGATACACGCTGGCTAGTGTATCTGTTTTCTCAACTAATTGATTTGGTGTTAGACATCAGATAAATTGCCAACGCAATCCCAAATATCAAATAGTCAAACAGCTAATTACGAGCATGTCAGTTACACAACAACAACAACAACAACAGCAACAACAAGCACACGAAACTGCATTGCCTTCAATGGACAACTGCCAAAGTGAAAACCGAGTACCAGAAAACTCAATTAGGAATGTTGCAAAAACACAGACATCGCCATCGCCAACATCGTCGTCGTCGTTGTCGTTGGCGCTAAATAAACCACAACCAGCTTTGGCAACGGCTACGGCCTCAGCATCAGCATCAGCATCAACATCAGCTTCAGGTCTGTCCAGGCAGACGCAGTACGTCATAAATTCAGTTGCAATGCATGCGAAGGCGACCACCGCGGGAATCATCACCGGCAACACACTGCATCTGCATCGAGAGAAAAGTGCGCAGGTATGTGAAATGTGACGTTAATTGAAAGTTAACCAGCTCACCGCGAAATCTCCAATGGACATACATACAAAGTAGTGTATTGCTAATATATATATATGCATCTACTCGTAACGTTAGACATACTGACATACTCGAGGTGTACTCGAGAGGAAACGGCATATAGAGATAGAGAGTGGACTAGTTGTAGGTATAAATAGGTGGAAAGATGTACTATATTTAAGATATAGATTATGTTAAATACATATACTAAATCATTGGCCTAACTCATATGTACATTATTGTAGAATATATTTCATTTAATAAGATAGAGTATAAATACATTAAATCCTTTTCAGAATTTTAATAGTTTGGCTATCTAGTTAATCTATAAAGCTAGAAAGCCAGTTAATGAATAACAAGTTGTGTTGTTCTAAGAAAAACCCCATTCGCATATTAAAACACAGTTTTTGAGGCAGTATTTGTTTTTATCTAATTAATTTTTACCTAGTTGTTTGCCTGGTAGCAATTTGTTTTGTTCTGTTATCGCAGGTAAACAAATGTGGATTTATTTATAGAAAGGCTGGGAACAGCTGACAAACTACAATAACTACAATATTTATTAGCATCATTTTTCGTATACCCATAAGATACTTTTAATATAGTAATGCTCGATTTGGGCATATTTGGAAACTGTGCACATTTGCATATGAAACACACCAAGCCGGCCTCCCAGCTCATCATGAAGCCCAATGCAACGAGGACATTGTGAGAGTGAACACAAAAAGCGAGTACATACATCGTATAGATACATGTACGTATGTATCAGATGTATCTATGTATGTATATATATATATATATATATGTATATATAAACATACTGCAGGGTGCGTAACGTAAATTTGATTTTTTTTTTCTCCTGTTACTCAATTGTTTTTTGCCGGCAAAAACGAGCAGTGTCGTCGTCGTCGCCGTCGTCGTCGCCGTCGTCGTGTCTGTCCTGTTTCTGTTGCTATCCCATTCCCGGCTAGGCCCAATGGGGCTCGCCGCATGCGTGTTAGCCAGCGCTGCAGATATGAAGAGGCAGGCGAAGCGTCGTCATAGCCATGTTATGTAAACATTGTCTAGAGTATGGGCAAGGTGGCTGCAACGAGTGCTGATGACGAAAGCAAGCGACGTAGCCGATGCGAACAACGACGCAGTTGCCAGTTGCGAGTTGCCAGTTGCCAGTTGCTGACTGCCGGATGCCCCATGGAGGAGTAGGAGGCGGTTGAGGTTTGCTTGATGATGGCCATGATTGCTGCTGCTGCTGCTGCTATTGCTCCTTCTTCAGCTTTTGTTACTTCTGCCTTGGCTGCTGTCAAAGTCACGTCATTCATCAGATGCGCTCTGATGCGAAATAAATTTGTTGACGCCATTCAAAGCGAATTTCTTTTGATACACTCACAAAAAAAAATATATGCTAGAATATTGGAAAATCCTCATGCAACAGCTTGTTCGATTATTTTAAAAGCGTATTTTTAAAATGAGGTAGTTTTTATAGACTTTATTATTTTATTATTCTATGTATAGAAAATATTTCTGAAATAATTAAAAAATTAAATCATTTTTAACTAGTCTATTAAGGGTATGCGTTGCTACTTTTATTATACATATGTCTTGCATATATAGTATTTGTAGATTTTATTCTATTTTGGAGCAAGTGTGGTGTGTGTTTGTGGCTTATGTGGGTGTCTGCCTGATTGGGTGGTCTCTGTTAGCTAACAAATCAAAGCGATGTTAGCTTGAAGCCACTACATTTGCATTTTGCCACTTTGCGTCGAGTTGCACTTGAGTGTGCCGCATAGCTAATGTATTGGCTGGAAGTTATGCCACTTAGCATACACTATGTTTAGTGGCTACGTTGAGATCTCTGTGCCTTCCTAGACTTTACCTTCCTTGGATAAAGAAAGACCTTTTCATTTCTTTGAGGTATTTTCTTTTATACTTTAGAGTTATTCCTGACGCTTCTAGTCTGACAACAGCCACTGGGCTCTGGTGGTGGTTTTCCTGAATTTTGTTTATGTTTGCTTTCAATTTTATCCCTGACATCGTTTGCATCCTTTTGTTTGGGCTTTCGATTGTGATTTTTTATACACATGTACGTTTAGTTTCGTGTCCTGTGTGGGTGGATGGTTGGGTGGTTGGGTTGATGCCTGGGCTGTGTGCTTGCCATCGTCCTTGCCCGGGTGCGTGTCCTGCCACCCGACAGCCTTGCACTTGCCCGCAATTGAACTTCAACTTTTGGGGGTTGTTCCGACAAAACGGAACTCCATCCCAAAAAACCTTCGCTCCCATTCAGCGTTTGGCATCCCTTTTGCTGAATTTATCTGAGAGCGGACTCACGCTCGTCACTCTCTGTTATCTCTAGTGTCGCTTGGCTGAGTTTGCCCTTTGCCTTTATGCCTTAGCCAGAGTTGGTTATCCTTCAATGCTGGCGTCTCGTCTTTCATCTCGCACTTCGTGTTTGTTTTGCCTCAGCACCATCTCGAGGGGTTAATCAACCTTCTCTTCAACTGCTGCCCGAAGTTCTAACCGTAGCTTTGCTAAATATGTTGAGATGCTCACAGTTTCAGTTATGTTCCAAGCATAATGAACAACACAATTCAAATTACAAGCTGTACTTGTACTTGTGTTCTAAGAATTAAGCAAGTTAGTTTGAGGCAGGATTTATGGTCCTAATTGTTACACAGCATCCGGCCATGGCTTGACAATCCTGTTGTTAAAATACATTTATATCGAGGGTATAATTTGACATGTATTACGAGTCAGAATCGGGTTATCTACTTCGCAAGTAGTTTTATTGTAGAGGTTTGGAAATTTGAGAATCGGTTCAGTTTTGACCAAGCTATGCACTTTTCCATAACTGTTCCTTATCGGCAATGAACATTTTGAAAATAATATTGATCAAAGCATTTCATTCAAAGCACCTAATAAATTTCTCTAGTGACAAATACGTATGCAGTTGTGTAAGTCATTCAGTTAATACAACAATCCATCAATCTAGTCATGAACTTCAATCTGACTGATGTCAATATAGTCACTTAATGCAAACAGCTACTCATACATAATATATGTATTTGTATAGACAGTTTTGTGATTTACGAGTGGCCCAATGTCATAAATTGGAAATTGTTGGGTGTGCAAAGTCAACTGAAATGCAGTTTGTTTGCTGTTTTCGTTGTGTTTGTTGTTTTGGTTGTGGTGGACGGTCATTGAGCTTCGAGTGGAAACCCATTGCAAATCATCCAAAATCCACTTGAGACGGACAAAATTGTGCATTGCAAACATTTTCGGGGTCGTAAATTGAAATGCATGTAAGCAGATTTTTGCAGTTTTTTGGCATCACCACCAACAGTGGCAGTTGACCAGACAGCCCGGTCAGCTGTCCACTCTCCCCGCAGCAACACTGCAACACAGCACCACGCCGCTACACTCAACCAGTGCACCAGCACCAGCACCAGCACCAGCACTCAGTGGCGCTAATGGAAGTCAACGACGCGTCGCGTCGCTCTCAGCTGCTTGGCGCCAACATATTTTGCTGTCGCATTGAAATTATGAGCGTTGCCTGCGAAAATTTGCATAAACTCAACCAACAACAACAACAAAATAAAAGAACAAAAACGGAAAAGAGAGAAGAAAAAAAAATACAACATATCTTAGAGAATGCAACGGCGACGTGGAAAGAAAGTGGTGAAGAATTTATGTGTACGTGTTTGGAAATTCCTTAATTCATAGAGAGAAAATTAGATGTACACTTATCGTACATACATATGCAGTTACCTGCCGGCTTTTCCTTTAGCCGCACAGCAAACAATTTCCATCACGTCATGTGAAACTTCTTGGCCGAAAACAAACGAGAAAATGTTGATGTTAATTACGTGTGGCACATTCAAGAATATTTTTGTGTTTTCGTGTTGCGCGGCGACAACATTTGATTACATAATTTTGTTTTTTCGGGAAAATACTGTGTTTTTCTCTCTCTAACTCAAGGAGCTGCGCCTGGAGACGTTGTCAACGTACATTGAAGACAGCTGCCATAAATTTTGCTGCTGCTGGACAGAGCGGAAACTTGGATGTGCCGCTAATCAGCGCTGTCAAGCGTTGCAGATGCACAAACAGATACAGTTGCACATCAACATACATATAATAAAATATGCATACATATGTATATATCTTGGCAAATTGTTGGGGTCGCAGCATCGCTGGCTGCTCCACAAAAATATCTCACGCATTCTTTCGACGCGCTTTTTTTTCTTCTTTCTTCTCTTATTTAATTAATTTATGCAGTTGCTTGAAGATATTTCAGTGCAGATTAAAGTCTGGCCTCGGAGCATTTAATAAATTGCTGTTAAATTATAAACGAGTAAAAAAAAGAGAGATCCAGATTTATGAGTGAGAAGTTCCAGCACCAACCGATGACAACTCCGATCAGTGTTGCCACCTAAACGCGTATTTAATATGGATCGATAAGCATTATTAGGCAGGGCAACAAAAAAAAAAACAAAAAAAAAAGCATTCTTGCTTCATATATGTAACTACAACTGACCCATTAATCCGAAAGATGTCAGCTGGCAGTGCTAATGATCTCGAGGGGGCGCCCACGTTTTGGCCCCGGGATCTACAATTTTGGTGTGTTGCGTTTATTTTCGATGCTCGCGTTGACCTTATAAATCAGACAAATACACACTGAAAACCAAAAGAGAAAGAGAGTGGCAGAGGGACGGGGCCATCGAATTTGTACACAATCAAAAGATTTCGAATGGCGACCAAAGAAATCCATAAAGTTGTAGTTTTTCAAAAATCTAAACATAAATTTTTGATTTACGCAATGGGCGCGGGCGGCCAACGATTTTGTTGATTTATCTTGGCCATTTCAGCAGCCATCAAACAATTTCGTTTTTTCTTTGACAAATTGGAAATGGCAGGCAACAAACAGATTTACATGGGTTTTCCAGTGCTTTTGGGGATTTCGTGGTAGGATTTACTTTTCATAATCGTGTAAAGTGCATAAGAGCATTTTATTGCTCAATTATCTAAAACTTGTTTATTGTTGTTGTTACTATTTATATGTTTTTTCTATGGATGCATCTGCCATTTATGAACAGCTCTTTGTAAGTGTGTCAAATTAGTATTTTTCTTTCGAATATGGGCTCATTCCATAATCCCATATTTATGACCATTATACCCTCGACTAATTTTAGAAACGATGATTTTTAGATACTAGACAAGCCTCTGCAATAGTCGTACCAAATAATGATATCATTTGTAGCCATAATTTAATCTCAGATTTTGTAAATATTTTATTTTTTTGTTGTTTTGTTTATAAAAAATCTGCAATCCTACGTAAAATCAAATAACAGATAAACAAACGCGCTTATCTTGGGAAATTCCAGATAAGTACATTTATATAATCATGTGTGAATTGGGATTAAAGCTGCAACTTTACAACTTCGATATTTGCTCAAGTCAGGTCCCGACTTTCGAGTGCTGGGTAAATGTTAAATGATAGCTTGAAAGCTTATGAATTTATATAACTGCAACATATAGAATAAGAATAAATACCTAAAACGATGATAGTCCAATTGGCGATAAAAGTTGAGCTACATTCAACCCTAATGTTGATTCAACTATCTAATCTTATCACCGCCTTTTAGCGACGAAGTTCGCATTAACAGTTTTTGTTTATTTATTTCGCTGAAACGCGTGATTATTCTGTATAACGCGGTCGCACAGATATATACATTATATTCTGCACTGGGAAGAAAATTATTATTGTTCTTTATTTATTTTTTTTGTTATTGAAATATAGAAAAGAAGCCATTCGAATTTTCAGTTATTTTATTTTATTTATTAAGAAATTTATATCGAAAAAGAAATAATATGTTTCTAGTTTTCGCGGCAATTTTCTACATTTCCGGGCGTTTTTTTTTACGACTGTACATGTTCACACTATATAGTGGGTCATATTTGCCGTAAGCGTCAGCTGTGGGCCACGTGAAAAGATATGAGATTGGGTACAACAGTTCCAAAGATAACAAATGCGACATACAAATAACAACTGTGCTCTTCGTGGAATTTTTGCACTATTGTCGGCTAAAAATAGGTAAATACAGACCCTACGATCCTACGAGGCTATATACAAAAAAATTTGTTGTTTATCTTGTTGGCCAGATATTAGCGCTGACCAGCTCTAAAAATATAAACAAATTAATCATGAACGTGACGTGACTCTGGAACCCATAGATACATCAGCAACTAGATACAAAAATGGTGTATGCCGATGAGCAGCTGATTGATTTATTTACTTTGCTGATGTTGCTAATCCATTATTGTGGAAGCTCCACAATCTCTGCTGACATGCGATCATCATCGTCATCATCATCATCATCATCATCTGGCAACCTTCTGTTCAATTTCCATATTTTCCACATTTCTTGGTATGTGCTGACGAAATGTGTGTGCGATTGTAAATGGCACCACTGTGTCTGTCATAAAAGATATTAACATAGCTGATATGTTGATAAGGTGTAAATGAAATCATTTATTTACCTGTACCGTTACTCAGTGCTGAACGCGTCACATGAATTTCCGCCGTAAATGGATTTGACGTCAATGGATAACATTGATTACAAAACAATTGATTTGACAATCGATTTATTTATATCAGACGACATCACTTTTGGCTAAAGAATTACCAATTCTAATCGTTGTCGGTTGAGTGCTATGTAAGGACAAGTGAATTATAATGGCTATAACTGAATGTATTTATGCTTAATTATCATCTCTAGATTGCCTACTACTTGCCCACAACTAGCGATTAAATCAATCTGCTGCCTATCTGCTTAGCTACTCAAAGCACTACTTTAAAGAGAAGCATGTTTCACTCAAATGCTGCCTGCGAGATGAAAAACAATTTCTTTTCATTGTCTTACGATTGCAATCAACACTCATCGCACAGATGGCAAAAAAAAAAAATGAAGCTGGAAAGTGGCAGTGGATGGCTACAAGGTGTATCTGCAACAAACTGCTATTAATGTTGGGACGCAAAAAAAGAAAAAAAACAAAAGAAGAAAAATAAACAGAAGAGGCTAGAATCACAAAACTATGAATTCCAAGAAACACTCGACTTGGTGGCTACAACGAAGAGTATCCCTAAAATGTCTGCCAGGAGGAATGTGCCATAAATACTCAACTCAACCCAAGTTGGCTGGCCAGCAATAAAAGAGTAGTCGAAGAGCCGAAGAGTTCTACAATTGGGTTAAATTTACAGCACTTTCAGCGGAAAGTACAAAGTGAAGAAATCAGCATACGCTCGCAATGTGTTTGACTGGACACATTTATTCATTCACTCAGTCAGTCACTCGTCCGTTCATTCATTCATGTGGTCAGTCTGAGTGCTGCTGGTCTCTCTCTCTCTGTCTGTCTGCCTGTCTGTCTGTCTGTCAGTCAGTCTCTTTCAGTCTGCCTGCCTTTTTCATCAATGGAACTTTATGACTAACGTCGCTGCCAGTTCCAGAATCAAGTCACTGTCCCACACTGAGAGAAATCTCATAATCCTCGGAGACTGAAAAGTTAGATTAAATAATAATAACTGAGATCATTAACGAGTCATGTGTACTTATATTAGGGGGCCATTTTTTTAAAAAAAACATAGGAATTATGTATAATTTTCTCTGAGTGTAATCGCAGTGCAGACACAGTTTCGATTACAAAACGACGGCGACCGACTTTTTGACTCTTGTGGTAATTGAAGGCAGCGTCGAAGAGCAGCGAAGCGTTCTTCGCTGCAGGAGGCCAACAAACGGATACTTGGCGGGGAATAAACATTCTTGAGCTACTGTTACGCCAACTGCCAAAAGAACGACAACGACGACAACTTCATCAGACGACTCTGATGTACACCAAAAACAAAAAAAGAAGCAAACAAACACACACAACTCGAATATCGTGTGTCGAACAAAATAAAGAAAAGAAAAGAAAAATAAAAAACTCAAGCTATCGAAAGTTGTTTTTCGTGTCTCGGCTGCATCTGTGAGATACAAAGATACAAAGATACAAATGTAGCTACAAGTTAGCGCGCTGCTTGCGTCACAATTGAAATTCTTGAGAAAGTGTTGCAACTTGCGACCTCAACAAGCACTTCAAGTGACAACCACAAACAATGCGTGCGTATCCACAAGATCCACAAGATCCACAAGATACAAATGCAGTTACAGCTACAGATACCGCATACCCCATACACAATTACTGTGCAACAAAAACCAAAATCCAACAAACAACAACTCACTTCCCTATATGTTATTTTCTTATTTTCTTTTCCTTTTTTTTTATTTTTTTACTTTTTATTTTTATTAATTGTGCGTCGCCAACACTTTTGGCGCGTAATTGCAATCAATGCGCTTTGTTTTTGCACTGCTGCGCGTATCTCATGGATACACAAGTTGACAGCCGACGGCGGCAACAACAACTGCAAAACATAAACCGTTGCAATTACCGGACTCGGTTGCATACAATATTGTGGATGCTGCACGCATGCGCATGACTCAGACACAGACTCAGACTACGACTCCGAGTCCCACAACGGAGCCGAGACCCCAACGTTGCCTCTGCTGCAGGATGTTCTAAATGCCTGGGAACAAAGCAAATTGAAAACGAGTCTGTTAACAGATTGCTTGACGTTTGCAGATGCGCCATTCAGATAACCGTAGAGCATCCATAAAATGGAGCAGAAGAGCACAGTTAATATATGTAGGTGTGATGAACATTAAACACCCTTATAAAAATTGAAGAGAAAAGCTAAACCAGTTTTCAGATCCTCACAGATCTCTGATTTGACCATGATAACTACACTTAATACTACATTTTTAAAGTGGAATCGCAATTGCAGGTCGTAATTTAAATGAAAATTATGCTCAAATAAAATAGCTCTTAGGCTTTTCACTATTATAACATTGTCAAAACTCTGCAGATTTTTACAAGTTTTGCTTTAAATGGTTTGCTCTCTAGAACCTTACTATATTTGAAGTTTGAAACACGATTTATCTCGAAATTTATGTTAAATTTCTAAACCCCAAAAACTGCAAACTGCTTTTGGCCAAACTTTCCATTGCCAAAACTCAACTGATTTTCAAAAGCATATTTAAAAGCACAAAATTTCAAGTCAAAATGTTACCCTATAAATCCCAATGCTATGCAGAGTATATAAATATAAAAGATTCATTCAGCAAGAACTTACACAGGTCGACAACCCTTAGCTGGTTTAATAGATCGATAATGGATAGGATCTCGATTTTTTCACGATTTGTGATTTGTTGCTGTATAGTAAATCTGATATTTACATCCTCATGTGTTTGCCTATCTAAGGAAGTTGAGGAAACTCTAGCAGCAGCGCCAAGTCATGCAACAAACTGTTCTTAACCATATTTCCACGACAGACTCAACTTGAAGCACTTGAGAGAAGTTACAACTATGAACTTGAGTACAAAATGCCAAGTCAGCAAATTGAAATTCAATTCTTTATTCTGTTTGGTATTGGGATTGGGATGCTTCGCTGGCAGAGTTATCGATGCAAACACCCCCGCACACACAACACAGAGTAGAAACATTATTTATGCAGCCATATATCGATATGGGAAGAGTCGAGTCCGTTTGCCTTTTGTTTTCTATATATCGTGGCATTTGTTTTTGCCGGCTGGCAGTTTTGTATCTCAATTTGCAATTGTGCTTGTAATGAATGGCTGGCAGTGCCAAGCGATCTGTGTAGAAGTTGCTGCCATGTGGGTGCAACTTGCAACTGGCAACTGGCAACTGGGAACTGCAACAAACGAATCTCATGAATTATGCAAACACGAGCAAAATGCAGCCATGCCCCCTTCCATTCTCTTTCTGTGTGTGAGTGTGTGTCTGTTTCTGTTTCTGTGTCTGTGTGTGGACAAACAAACAAATTGTTTGTTATTATCGCTGGGTGGCACACTGTGATGTGCAACAGCGATCGCGTCAGGAAACTGCCACACAGCTCCGGATTAGGAGTCAGCAGCCAAGTCAGATTAGAACGAGGCGAGGCGGCAAATTGTCAAAGGCGCCACAGCCCCCCCCAGATGCGCTTCTCGCAATATTTACTCACCCAAATGCCATATTTCATTATTTTATTTATATTTTTCTTTTATTTTCTTTTCATTCTTATTTTTAGGCCTTGCACAATGTGTGAAATTTGCCGACAGACATTGAGGCGAAATCTGTGATGTTTGCGTATTGTTTGTTGCCATTTTGGCGTCTGTGAAAAATGGACGCTCGTTTATTTTAGAAGTCGCCCAATTGTGATTGCCGTTGATGAACTCGTTAACTCCTTGAACGTACAAAACCATTAATATTATTTCTAAATTGCCTGGGCAGGGCAATTAACCCATTGAAAAGGTACACAGAGGGCGGCAAAGATGTTAATAGCAGTTTAGCATATGGAAATATGAGATCTGAGATAGATGTGATGTGATGAGGGCTGAAAATGTATTCAGGTGAATTCTTTAAGACACATAGACACTAAGAAAGCAAATCTTTACTCTTTATGAAGCATTCATTTTGTTATTTTATTATCAATTTAAGAAATTATATTCCTCTTGGAATATTGTGTATTTAGTTATTTTATTGACGAAACCTTAACTTATCTTATGGGTTATACAGATGATATGCATATGTTTCTCGGTATATATCAATGTTTTGCCACATGTTGTGCAACACTTTACATTCGCTGCCATTCCCCTATCTGCCGATTTGCCTTTCAAATGAGTGGTCAACTCTTTTTTTGGGTCTTGGGATTGGCAATGCGTGCTCCATAAATGCAGAGAACGTGCTACATTCGAAAACAATGCAAAATCACAGCCATATAAGAATAACAACAGCAACAACGACATCATCAAAAATGGTACTTCAATCGCTTGCTTCAACTTTAGCCACTGCAAAGCCTCCCAATCTCAATAGCCGATGAACATCAAGAGTCGAATGTCGGAAACAAAGCGCAATGAACACAGATTGGAAATGGGGCGAAGCAGACTCGAAAATGCATTTTGTTGTTCCAAGAATCTATTAAACCAACCGATGGCAAGTGGCGTTCTTTCTTAGAGAGAAAGAGAGGGATAGTGAGAGAGAGAGAGAGAGAGAGAGAGTCCAATTAGAGAAACAGGCGGCTGCACTTCGTCAGCTCCAGCGAGGCGTGATAAGCCGCAGCAGCAATCGTAATCAGTAAATGTGATGTGGCAAACGGCCCAAAATGTTTGGAAGCATATACTTCATGTTGTGCCATAAATTCATCAATTATCTGGGGACTTTTCCTCTCCTCTCCCTTCCCTCCCCCACCACTCCCCACCGCCAACAACAGTGTAAAACAATAGATGCCGCACGACGTGCCCAATTTTTGGTTGGAAAGTTGAAAGGATCGTCTTCAACGATGCACAGCTGTGGGCGCAATTAAGATGTGCATCTTAATGAAAGTCAACCTCGTCTGATGGCCTGCTGATTGGTAACTGGTGCCTGGGACAAGCCTTGACTATGGTCAGAAGGGCGACACTCCTTTCCCTTAATGCATTTAATACCTGAGGGAGCTATCTTGTTTGACTTATGTAACAAGAGATTATAGAGTGCTCGTAATATGCGGCCTACAACCCCACATATGTGGAGCTACGCAGTCAAGTTTAATATAGATTAATATCTATACATAGATAATACAGATGCAATCTGATAAACATGGATACACATCTTGAAAAACTGTAGAAGAAATTGGTTTTATGTTTTTAAAACAAATGCTATAAAAAGTGACATTTAAAAAAAAAACTTTTAGCAGCAAACAATTTTTATTTCCATTTCGGTTATTGAAAAAATAATCAGAAATTTGATCCTGCTGATGTTTGAAGAACAGTCCTATCAGATGGCATAATTATCGATTGCAATACAATAGTATAATAAAGTTTCAGCTGAATAGCGACATCGTTAGACAGAGCCCAAGGGAGAGTGTGTGTGTGTGTGTGGAGTATTCCTCTGTTGCTGAGGGTAGATTCCAGAATTTAGATGGTGACACAGATGTGCAATAAAAAGTCATTCTTCATTTGTTGTTCACCAGCCATACAAATTGCTCAATTATGTGGAGACAAACATTCGCTATAAACACCGCTGACACTGATTGCTATATTGAGAAATGGACGTGTTGGGGGCTTTCAATTCTCATACATACTGTTTGGCAATCGAATTTGTTACCTGCTACAAGCAGGTGCCATAATTCCCTAGAGACAACGACGGAGGGAGAGAGAAAAAGAGATGGAAACATAGGGCAAAAATAAAATAAACAACACAATAATTTAGTTAAAAGATATGACGCCTACAAATTTGTATTGTGCAAACGTGGAGCAGATGCCAAGAAGTTGTTTTTATACATATATATATATATATATATATACATTTATGATGCGTGGTCGCATTTGCATAGATTATTTATTCAGCTTCCAAATTGCAAACAACGACATTCCAACTTGTTATGAGGTGTCATGCGGGTGGAAGAGTGAGGATTCCATTTACATATTTGATCTGCCCAAATTGTGGCAAATAATAAAGACATATGTTGTAGGTGGCTTTTGAGTGCTGAATGGATGCTCCAAAACTGAACTCGTAACAAGGCAATTAGAGATGCGGACCAGTGGTCAGCTGCTGTCCATTTTCCACCCTCAACTAATAACCTTTGACTGACCCTTGCCTCTTTTGCTCTAGCAAAATTGCCGACTAATTCCATGGAATGCGGGCCACGATAGGAAAACTGAGGCTCTCGTTTAATTGTTCGCTTGAAAATGGAAACGCAGCTCTGCATGCGGAATGGAAAAACAAATGGCATGGAAAGTGGCAATGGAAATGGACCCAACCCAACACACACACACATATATTTATATGTATGTATATTTATATAGGAAACCCAAGCGTGACAGCGTCAAAGGGACAGACGATGAGGACATGCTGTTATTGTTGCAAAACAGACAATGGCATAATGATAATGGCCTTAAGGAAGGATAATGCGCATACCACAGCAGAAAGAGATGCACATAGAGAAATAAAGTTGGGTTTTATTTTTTGTCCAATTAGAGTGTAAAATATGCAGTGACTATTTGAAAATCTTCAAAGGAAAAATGCATAAAAAATGTGGTTATGAAACGCTTAACCAAATCACAACCCACGCATCGCATATGCCCTGGTTAAGATATCAATATATGGTTAGCTTTAACGACTGTGATAAGAACTTCAAAAGAGTTGACTAATAAAACTAATTGATAGAAAGCGAAGACGGAGAAAAACACTCTGAAAATGTGTCTTCTTCTTCTTTAGCTCATATCAAATCAAATTAAATCAAATCCAAACTGAATGCGACAATAAAAACTCAGCGAGTGTCTGTCAATGTGACTGCGGGTTCGGGTTCGGGTTCGGGTTCGGGTTCATCAACGTATTACCCACCCGGAGAACATATACTAACTCTTTACTGTTCTGTCTCGCTGCCCTGTCAGTTTGAGTGACGTGGGCGTGGCACTTGGCATGCAAATCATGTCAAATGTCACTACCAACTTCGCAGATTGCAGCTGCAAGCTCTCAGCTCACAACTCTTCTCGCTTCTGGTTTCTAGCTTCTCCACCCGTCTTCTCGTCTCTGGTTTTGATTCTGCTTCCATTGCGACTTCCTTTTGTTGCTGGCATTGGTTGCGTTGAACGGGTTGCCTGACCTTCCTCGGCATTGACTTGTCCCGGATACCCTTTCGTAATCGCATGCATGCTCAGGCAAAGCAAAGCCCAAAGCGAGTCACAACACGAATATGCGTCCGTTTGTCCCTTTCCAAGGGAGGGAGGGCATCAATTGTCATTGTCTGCATACATTGCAGCTGTTGAAGGCGACAAAAACTCACGCCCCCCATTTTTGGCACGAGTTGACAGAGGGGCCTAGAGAGACAGAGAGAGAGAAAGAGAGAAATACACGAATTGAATTGTTCCTCTCGATTTGTTTGGACAGCTGCAGTTGCTACTGTTACTCAACCTCCTACTCCTCCACCCCCTTCCATCCGCACACTTTTGGGTAATGTGAGCTTTCTTGTATCATCTTTGGCTAAACTCATGTTTGGCTCATAAAAACTGTCTGCATTCGATATGTTATGACAAATGTATGAAGGGTATTCTCTTACAATAGATATAGCTAAGTGATATTTAATGGGCGCTCGTTTCTCATATAACCCAATAATATTTGAGATGTCCAGCATAAATAGAATATTGGAAATAAAGAGGCCAGTGAACTACGTATGAGACATCGATGATAAAAGGTTTGAAGTTACTCTTAAATAGATCGCATACTCATTAGAATTCCAATACGCTGCTACAGTTACAGAAATTCAATGAAATCGTTACAATTGTATAAAGCAGTACTATATTAAAGAGTAGCAAAGGTATCTACTACCTTTTTCAAACTCATTGCGCTTCGAAATAGTACTAAAAGTACGAACACAGCCGAGTTCGGTTCGAACACAATCGGCTTAATACAGACGCAGGCCGACCACTTACCGAACTCATGTTGTTGAGAGAGCAGAAGAGAGTAAATTTGTGCAGTCAAAGAGATGTATAAATGCGCTACTTGTATACTCTTACAGAATTTTTGTCTGTGCATTACTTGTGTAGGATATATCTCTCGATGTCTCTCATTTGAAATGAGTGCGTTGGTCGCACCATTTAATCGTGGTACTCTACGTAAGGGTATAAGCACAACAAATGACAGTGGTGAATAACCACACCGGCTGAGGGCATTACAATCCGATAGCTATTCAGTTGCTTGTGTAGTTTCCAACGGTGCGGAGCGTTTTGAGTGCTGAGCGGACAGCGCACAATAAACAAAAATATTATCGTATTGAACATTTTGTTGCGATTCGTCTTATAATTTTTAGGGGCGATTAGAAACGCTTTTGAGTAGATGGCGATAAGAAGGCAGCGATATAAATCGCTATAATTCAGCAAACAGCAAGCACATGTTGGCCAGCCAGAAATAAAACCAAATGAACGGCTTATGTTGCTATTGTAGCTGGGTCATCTTTTGTTCAAACTTCACGAATGGTTTTTTAGTGTGTGTTTTTTGCGTTTGGCGAATTTGATGTGGCCCGCGGGTAAAACTTGAATTTTTAAGCTGATTCCGCAAAAAGCAGTAAAACAAAAATAAACACCAACAAAAAAAGAGTCCAAAAACATATGCTGATGAGAGCATTGTGCTTGAGAGAGAGATACACGGAGATATAAGTGAAGTGAAGTGAAGTTAAATGAATTAAACAGTGAACGAGTCAATGTCGAGATACACTATCTATATTGTCCTGGATTAAATATATTTGGGTATCTCGATTGAACGACCAACATGTGCCAGCAATAAGCCAAGCAACTGTTTATTTATCAAAGATAATACTCGAAATACGAACGAGAAAACTCATCAAAAATGCTGGACAATCAAAGCTTAATCTCAGTGCCTGAATCCTGCTGCAGTTCGAATGCCACAAATACGGACCTCGACTACGACGTGCCCGTCTCTCGACGCGTTCGCATTAAATCGGTTAGTATCGGTTAGCCAATCATATCAATAAACCAAGTAACTTTATATCTGTATATATCTGTGAGATGCAGCGACTCCGATTAAGCCATTGACAACTCATTAACAGCGAAATCTGACAGGGAACGTAGTAGTCGCATCCTTTCGAGTTGTTGTTGTGACAGGCGTGTTCAACTGCAGTTCGTGTCCGGAAATTGTAACGGATCTCTCAGCTATCTTGACAAAAAAGAAAAAAAAATAGAAAAAAATAAACACTCGAATTGAGCCAGGCAGCTGCCACTTTTCTACTTTTCCAGTTGGCAGCAGCAGCAACAGCAGCAAAATTTCCGCAATTTTGCATTCGTTATCACCTTAGCAGACCGTTTGATGTGCCAGTTATATTTAATATATATGTATATACTAGCCAATATATACATATGTACTTATATATTTATTGCTCAGGTGCGATACCTTTCAGAGCCGTGTGATAACTCTCAACTGCTGCCCCTAGCACTTTTTCCACAGCCCACGAGTGCGAAGTTAACACTCGAGAAAACAATGAGTTCATCACTGCATCTGTGTGTTATTCCCCCTGCAGTTATCTTGACGTGTTTGGCAACGGTAATGATTAGATAACCATAGGGTTGATAACGTTTAGCAACTTAGCGTTGACTAGCAGAAACCGAAGGCTATTTAATCTATTAGAAAAATATATAATAATAAATATATAAAATATTATACTATTTATTATACATTCTAACCGGAAACCGAAGGCTATTTAATCTATTAGTATATGTATATGTATATGTATATAATAATAATCTAAAAGAATTTATATTTATTATTGGTTATTGGTTAACTATAACTAGAATTACTTTGAAATTTGTTAATCATCCTTTTTATGTTGAGGCTATGTCGGTTTGCGGTTTTAAGGTAATTAATTTGGAGATAATTAAAAGTAAATCTATATATTTACATGCCCTGCCTTCCGTTTCTACCCTCTCTGCAAATATTTCTCTACAATTGACCTTGAAAGTGAATTAATATCTGTAGACTGTTATCAGGCTTAACAAACAACTAAACAAATGTGGAGCTGTTTCAACAAGTTGATCAGTAAGGTAATAATAAATTAGTTTACCCATGAGCATGAGCTCTTAGAGCACTCATTCCACTCTCTTTCTAGCTATTCCACTCCTTAACGCAATGAAAGCAAAAACTAATTACAAGACATGATCTTGAAGGCAGGCAAGTGGTCGATGGTAATACTTGTTTTAGTCTAACAGTCGCTGACACTAAGTACTGCCGTAATTAAAGATATCCAATACACAATGCACAGAGTGAGCTGAGGAGATTGACAGATTGTAGAGGGGGGGAAGGTAAACTCCACTTGCAGCTGCATCCATCACATGAGCAAACAACGCTCAGACCCAGGTGAGATTAAAATAAATGTGCTCCAAATGCGCAAAAAAGCGAAAAGTAATTGACGCTCCCAGCCAAAGCCGGTTAGCTGGAGAAGACCATTGCAGATTGCCGACTGTATATATTCAAATGATGGGTGAAGGGGGGGGGGGGGAGAGAGAGGAGAAGGAGGAGTATTGGGGGGATAGCAGCAGATACAAGAGCTTAGATTTCAAAATGCAAAGAGCGGAAAACATTGCAGATGGATTTCCGTTCGCATAGGATTCAAGTCTAGCCAGAGAGATGTAGAGATGCTGAAAATGTAGATGAAGTAGGCACAAGGGTCTATTAGCATGCTGCTGACTGATGGCAATTAATAGTTGCACTAACCTCTACCCAGAGTCCATCGTTCTGGACGCGTGTCTGAGTGCCAGCTGTCCATCTAGGGCTATGAAATTAATGGCAATGCTTGCACCAGCGAATAAAATCAGTTATTAATAGTATTTTGCGTCCTTGTGTTCCTGTTGTTCATGTTGATTTCCAACTAATTTCAATTGATTGAAAGGCAATTGCATGGCGGCAAGTGCCAAGCTATAAATAGTCAGAAATACCAACAACACACTCTCCAGACCATGAATCCTGCACAGGAAAGACCACTCACGTTGCCATCACGTAACTCTCGTATCATTTGACTTGACTCTCACTCTCTCGACGGGGTCTTATCGGCAAATGTTTAGGCGTGACCTATTCCACAGATAAGCAGCAAGTCCATGGCTACCTTATCTCGAATAGAGCAAACGTCTACTTTTCGATTTTGAGCAAATCTAATCTCACTTAATTGAGCGTTGTGCTGCCACCAATAAATTGTAATCGAAAACCCAGCGACAAGTGGTAGCCGAAATATACCAAAGAGATGTCTTCGGGCATTAATTAACCGCATGTCTGTGGAGGTCGAGAGAGTAAAAGTCCTGTGCGGAGTTTATCTTAACCTTAACCGTCCTTTGGGAATATCTCTCTCCACATTTTGATTAAGTGGCGTCCCATGGTGGCAGCGGCACAATTTGGACTCACACTGACTAAGGGATCTTTTTGTGGCTATTGGGCACTTATTTTTTAGTGCCACAAGTGCCTGAAGAAATTGATTAGAATTAATGTGCGTGTGCGGCGTCAGCGTTTTCAATTTGGAAAATTAAGAAAACGTAACGGAAAAAAAAACAACTAACAACTGTCTCCAGAAATTGAAATTGATCGAACGTTGTTGTGGCGTCGAAAGCAATGTCGCGCCTCAAGCATCTACATATATATATATATATATATGTATATACTTATATACTTATATATTGATATATTGATGAAAATATATGACATGTTGTCAATATGGTTTGCAGTTGTTGTTTAGGCACGTTGATTTTTTTAGTAAACTATTAAATCAGATTTTATTTGTTCCCTTTAATTATCTCTGACAGTCGGCAATTGTCGAGCTGAAAACCTGAACTGCAGTAAATTGCATGCTGTAATAATTGGAATAGTTAAAGTTCGCGTTAATTAACTTATAGTGAACTCTAACGATTGTACAAAAGTACAAAAAATGTACCAGATTTGTATTTTTTTGTAATCGTTTGGATTGCGCTTGATTGTTTCAATGTTATTTGAAACAAGTTAATAGCCCAAAACTTGAACTATGAGTTGATATTATTAAAAGACTCGTTTGAAGTGAGTTAAACTATGTTAACACAGACCTAAGTAGATCATGAACTGACTGAACATTAGCATATAACTCTCTCAAATGTTAAGTGTTAGCTTCTGCCCCTTTGTGTTTGTGTCATTCATCTTTTCCGGCATATCAAATAAATTGAGCGCCTTGTGAAAGTCCATTTTATGTGTAAGTAAAACTTTCGCTTACCTTTGGCATGAGTTATTTTATCTAAGACTTATTTGCAAAATGGCTGACTGCGTACACATTGTTGTTATCTAACTCTGGACAGCAGCAGAGGCAGTCAAGTGCGCAGTAACTGCATGGCTGCCCCTCGCCTTGCCCCCCACCCCACCCCCATTTCCATAATGCTTGACCGTCATTAGCACAGTTCACGTTTAAGTCTTTTGCTAATCCATTAATTAAGTAATCAATTTGGCTTGCACTTATATTTTGTTTTTTTTTACGCACTGAGAGCTGAGCAAACTTGTCAATAAAATGGATTACGAGTGCCAAGCGCTGTAGGAAATTATGCACTTGAGCTGCGATAAATGTATGGAATGTCTGCACTCAAAAAAAGAATTGTGCTTGAATATATCTTAATTTATTACAGTAAATATATATATTAATTTGATCAAAAATCTACAAAATTTGTAAATTTGATTTTCAGATAGAGAAATCACTCTGAGACATAGAAAGAACTGCCTGATAGATGTTTATTATTTTTCTTAGTGTATGCCGAGGCACCTGTTAGTGTTGGCCTTTGGAGTCTTCGTTCTCCACTTTCTCAGGCAGGCAGCCAGTCAGACAGTTATGCAGTCAGGCAGTCAAGCAGTCAGGCACTTGTATCGTCTGACAGTTGGGCCGTCAGGCCAAACGTGCCGAGCCAAGACAAATGTGGACGCTGATAAGGGGCTGGTGATAAACGGCTGGAGGCCACGCAGTGACGCTCAAAGAGGTGCAGGCGGGGTGCTCTATGGGTCGGTCCCCTTTTGGCATTTTACACATTTTCTGCATGTTAACATGCCAACAACAACAAAAAACAACAACACACGAACACAACAAACACAACAAATACACAACAACAAATTACATGCACGCGAACTTTGCTACTTGACGGCGTTTTTTTTTCTTCCCAGTTGTTGTTGCTTTTGCTTTTCTAGCGCTTTGTCTTATCAGCCAGTTAAGTGCGCTGCGGTTTTTCTTTTTGTATTTGACAGATACAAAAAAAATGGGTATGTATATGTTTAAATATCTGCCAATGTTGCGGTTGTTGTTGCTGTTGTTGCATGTGAAGTACATGTCAGTTATGTTTGTGCTTATGAAAAATTATGCGAGATACATCATGTCACGTTCAGGAGGAGGATATACATGAGAGCACAGACACCAAGAGGGCTTAGTCATCAAAAGAAATTGTCCTGTTGCCGTACTTGATGCAATGCTAATTAGGCAACACCTGAAACGAGGTTAAAATGGTAACACCCATGCCCATCAGTTATTTATACATATATATATATATATATATATATATGTATATAAATAGGTACAACATTGGGTTGCAATTACAAAACAAAACTTAATATGAAGGGCACAGGCAGCGCAACTGCTCACAACGAGCTGGCAAAATAACACTTACAATAAATAAACAATTGCAAATTGCACAGCGAGTGCACCATATATATTTTAACAGCGACAGCAATTTTTATGGCCAATACCGGAAATGTGTTATGGCATGACAACAACGACAACGACTACAACAACGACAACAACGACAACGACAACCTTATGGCCAATACCTAGTTAGTGGGGGTGCTTCTCTTCTCGCTTGCTTTAGATAAGACAATTGTATCGCTCTTGAGTGTGCTGCTGAGTAATAAAACGTTGTACGTAAGTGGGGTAGGCCATCATTTTGCAGTCATTTTGTACGCCTCCACTTAATTAGCCACAATATGTGGCTCCTGCAATGCTCCACGAGACTTAATTGCTGCGATGAGTCAGCGGAATTCTTTGGAAGTGATGAACTATAACAGTCAGTTACCAAGCCAATAAAATGCTAATTAGTTGTTTGTTTAAAGGTACAGTGGAGTCTCTTTGAAGTTGACTCAATGCCTGTCTTACTGGTTTTAGAAGAGGGGGATTTTAATACAGAATGTTTGCTACAGACTTTTAGAAAAGTATAGTTTCTAGTTGGTTTTGTTTATTTCTGCTCATTTGTCTATTGAGAACTTCAATGATTTTTTTCATATTATTAGTTTAGGAAATCATTATAAATTCTTTTAACTAAGCTCAACCACATGTTATTTACAAAAAGTTTCCCACACTCTTAAGATATTATCTATTCATTTTTCCTCTTGTCATTTTCAACTATTTTACTTTTCTACACACTTTCCCATCTGAGCAGTCTAAGCCCTACTCTTCACAGACATTTGCGTGGGTCGCAAACATAAGCTTCGGTTGTAATCCATCACGAGACTCCTAATGAACATTGAAAAGTGTCGCTTAGATGATTTCAGAGGGCATTTCTGGGGTTCAAGGTCCGTTTTACGTAGGTGCTCTGGAGTGGCAAACGATCTTCAGCGTCAGAGAAACTGGTTAGGAGCGCAACAACAAAAATTTGATGCTTTATGCCGCAATCAGCTTAGAGATGAGTCATCTTCACATCCGGGGTATTCCTCGGCTCTGGCCATAAAGTCAATGATTAATCCATAACAAACATATGACGTAGCTACGCAACGGAATTAGTTGCCTTTGTTTGTTGATAAAAGTCTGCTAGAGTTGTTCAGAGTGTTTAAGCCACATTTACAGATAAGCTGGAAGAATTGTAGAAACTGTCGTTGCTGGCTTTTAATTTATGCAGACATATGTTTAACAAATTCCCGACAATGGCTTTTTAATTTGTTTGTTGTTTGATTTATGCATATTTTATGGGTCTTTTATTTTGAACACTTTTGTAATTTTATGTTTCCCAATTCCCACTTTGCAATGCGCTTTAGGGCACTTTGCAACATTTCTTTTTTTATTTTGTTGGTTTTGGCTGCGACAAATCTTTTACTATTTAATGCTTGAACAACGTTTCTTTATCAAATGATTGATCTTTTGTTTATTGCCTTTCACAAAGTTTTATGGCTGTTCTATTCTTTGCCAAATCTGCTGGGAATGCGTTTGTGTTTTATTTCAGCATAAAAAAAATGCAGTAAGCGATAAAACCAATTACACAGCAAAACTTTAGCTGCATAAAAAATGTACAGACAATCTTTAAAATTGATTTGTTGCCAGTTGATTCACGAGCTAAGAAACTTTTGAGTGTTTTTGTTTTTTTATTTTAGTATTTTTTCAGTGCGGGTTTTTGGGGAAGTCAATTAACAACGCTTTTTGCGATGCGTATTTAACTTGAAGTCTGTTTTTTTTTCTTTCTTCTTTTCGTTTCATTTATTTATTGTATTTTTTTTTGTTTGCGAAGGTCGACAATACTTTTGTGAAACGGTTTATTTGTTCTTTAATAATAACAACAGTCAAGAGTAAATTTGCAAAATTTTCGCTACGGGGGATTAGTCAAAGTAACAAAAGTAATCGTCATTGTTTTTTTGTGACTCACTTTGCATTTACATTATAAATACAGACCCTTAGAAATGAGAGCCGTGTTTTGCCAACATCAAAGTTAATTTATTTCAAGCGCACTTGGAATATATATAAAAAATTATTATTCCACGTGCATTAGCTGAACGCAGTATTAAATAACAATCAGGGACAATCTATAAAACGGGAAAATCTTAATTTAACTGTGGTACTTTTCTGAGAATAGTTTATAGCTCATTTAGCTACGCTTTATTGTGAAAAATCGTAGTATGTGTTAGATTAGTTCAATTTAGCACCCAACGCTTGAGGCATGCCACAGCCCTAGCAGATTAAGCATGAGTCAAATACATTAAAGTTAATTCAATGGAAAAATTAATCAGCCAAGACACTTGCAGCTATTCAAATCACATACTCATTTTACAGTCTTGACTATTCAGTGTTGTTGACATGTCTTTCCACTGTGTGTGTATGTGTGTGTGGGATGTTGCATCGCAGACTGAGTATCAGTTGCACTTTCATTGACTCGCTTACAGCTCAGTGAATCTTATATTTCAGAGTGGTCGGACTGTGGGGGGGGGAGGGGTAGGGGTTGGGGGTAAATGGCATCTGAATTGGATTTTGTGCACTTGTCAACGCATTTTAACGTCAAGTTTAACAGTTGGGCAGTTGGAACGTGTTTCTCTCTTTGGCCCGCTTTAAAGTTTTATTGTCACATTTTTTTGCACACGACTTGACGAAATGTGCCGAAATGGCCGAAGCCGTCAACCAGTAAACATTTTGTTTATTTTTGCCAACAACAAACACAACGCAACACAACACAACCGCAATAAAACCAGTTCAACGCAACATATGGCGTTTTATATTGCGAACACAAGTGGGCTAAATACAAAATGTATAATATTTGTGTATATATATATATATATGATTTTATGCAGTTCAAATATTTGGCATAAGGCAATTCGCATATCTTTTCTTTAAAAGGTATTGCCACAGAACCTACAACGGAGCAAAATACCCATGGTTTATTTAATCAGCCAAGTTCCACTTAGTCAATGCCAATGTCCAAAGGTTAAGCAAAAGTCCAAAAACAAAATATGACGCTTTGGCTATCCAAAAATAAATAGCGCCTACTCACTAAAAGTTGTTCTGCTAACGAAGCTCAAAATTTAAAGAAAGCCACAACAATCAAAAATCGACAAAAAGAAAAAATCATATTAAGCTGCCGCTCCCCCATTGATAGTGGGCCACAACTTGGATTAATTAAAAAGTAGCCAAAAGCAAAACCACAAAACGTTATCAGTCACGCGAATGACAGGAACCCTCAAAAATATATATTTTTATATATATATTTATTTTTTATTCTTATCTGTGCGGAGACAGGTTATCAGTGTAAGTGTTATTGACTAAGGCACATTCCCTGTAGAATTCTGCACACAATAAGTGTTAATTGTTAACAGTTAACAGTTAACAATTTGTTCAAGTATTTGTTTGTGCATTTGACATTTCATCTTTTTCAGTTTGGCTTAATGCGGTTAAGGGGCTCCTCAATGTCAAATTATCAAGTCAAGCACGGTCTCAGAACTCATCAGATCTTGTGTACATTTTTGACAAACTTTTTTGCCAAATTTTATTTTTACACACAATTATTTTTTCATGGATTTTAAGTGCTCATTAAGACTTTATCGCCGGCGGCCTTTGTTGTTTGCTGTTGTTTGTTATTCTTTTCATTTTTGTTATTTTTATATTTGATGCTTTTGGTAGTTTGGTAGTTTGGCACTTGTCTATGTTGGTAGATTTTGTTATTTACGAGCTTTGTGAATGTGCTTAAAAAATTGCAAAACGAAGCCGAACGAATTGAGTTTGGTAGGGTCATGCACTCGCCGTGGAGATCGTAAATTGGCCAACATTTGTGCTGGGCTCTTAAGTCCCACTTCGCTTTCTACAGAGCACTCCCCCCACAACAAAATTAACTGTCTCTACTTTATGGCCAAATGGTGAACAACCTCCCAAAAAAAAAATAAAAAAAAAAGTAAAACGTTACCAGCCAAGCTGAAATAAAGAAAAAATCATAAAACAACATGCTCGAGAAAAAACTTTTGTTGCTTTCATGTGTGGCTTTTTTGGGTTGTCTTTTTTATGCTAAAAATCTGCGTATGTGCAAGCTATGTGGAACGAGTATTGTTGCTTATAGATATATGCTCATTGTAGTTGTTGCAAAGAGCTCGCTTTTAAAAAAAAAAACAACAATAAATCTGTGAAGCTCTTTCACTTTGCGCTCAAAGCGCGCCCATCGAACGGAAAGGAAACGTTAAATGGCCCAAAGGCCGAAATTACTTTTAATAAATTTCACAACTGATTTATTGGCAGCATTTTGCATAATTTGTAAAATGCAATTTATATGGCAAAAATCTGCAAATGTGAAGTGAATTGAATATTAGTCTGATATATGAAATTGGTCGAATTTGTAGTTAAAAGCTTTTTCCTTCACAGATCTCCACAGCTAAACAAATGAGAGGCATTTACAGAACTCTTAAACGAATCTTTTCAATATTTTAACATCTATTTTTCTCACATTTTTCACTTCCATTTTCTAGTTCCTTAGCTTAACAATAAAGCGTGACAAGAAATGCGCTAAACAAACCAATTAAAGACCCTCAAAACAAATAACAATCCATCGAAATTTGATTTTTATTTACTTGTGACAATAGCAACAACAACTAAAACCACAGAGACACAAGCGGAACTGGAATTTAAGACACCCTTACCGGGTTTAAGTACATATTTGTCGATTCAATTAGCGTCGTGTTAAAAATTCAGCTTGAAGAAGAAAGCTAAGTAAACTCAAAGCACATGACAACTCTGGACAGTTGGAGAGCAACCTCCAACAATGCTATCTATCGCACTCTATATCTCACTTGATCTCTTCTCACTCACATCGATTACGTTTGTCGCAGGCAAATTGACAAACATATCTTGAGATCAGCTCACATTTTGTGGTTGTCGATTGGGGGTTGTCGATTGTTGTTTGATTGTCTGGTTGTCGCTGTTGCTGTTGTTGTTTGAACAACGCAACGTTCAAGTGTCATTGGCAGTTATGTGGATGCCACATGAATTGCTCGTTGCACATGAACTTCAAGTGCGCTCGTTTTCTTTTGACAATCTGAACCGTTTCAGCTTTCGAAATTGAAAAGTAGAATACAAAATCCAAGACCCCTGATCATAACTGTTGTTATTGTACTTGTTGTTTGTGTATGTTTCTGTTGTTGCCGAAACGGGTTTCAACTCAAAAACCAACGAGTTGAAAGTTCAACGGCGATTCATCGTGCGATATTGTAATCGCTGAGTTTTCTCTGCTTGTGTGTGTGTGTGTTTGTGTGTCTCTATGCAATATGCGCAGCTCATATTAAATGAGCCAGCTGAAACAGGGGTGGGGGCAGGTACAAGTTGTACTAGTGCTGTACTGAGCAGACTGCCAAGCGTGGCAGTCACGGCAACAGCAACAGCAACAGCAACCATGAACGTAGCCAAAAGGGGCCCAAAATGAGCAGTTTTTATTCTCCAGAACTTAGTTGAATTTATCTTTTTAAGTAACTAAGAAGTACTGTATACCATTAAATAATTCCTATCTACACTTTTGTAGTAACTATTTATTGGATAATGCCAGATTTGCAAGAGTAAAAAGATTTCATCAAGATTGTCAATGCTCTCAGAATCATCTATTATTATCTATAAGATATAAGGAACTAAAAGCATCAAAAAATTGAATTTATTGCAAATTTCTGTATTTAATTAAGAGTCTTGTATATAAGGTCTCCTCGAAATAAAATCCTGGCTACGCTCGTGAAAAAACAACAAAACGACAAAACTGTCGGCTTTGGGTTTGAGTTCAAAACGTTCGTTTTGGATTTTTGTGTTCGATGCGGTGGCGAAATTAAAAGCAACACGCTTAACCCGAGACTCAAACTGAGACCGAGACACAAACACACACACAGAGGGACAGATAAGCACATGGATATATCAGCCCCATTCATTGAAGAAACCTTTGCACACACTCCACAGATACACACACACACACACACACACATACACACAAATACATACATATATGGAGTAAGGGACAGTCGTGCTCAGTGATTTAGAGACGGAGCGATAAAAGGCAACTTTCAGCGTTTAAATGCGTATGAATGGAATGATTATGGTACTTTGCAAATGGAGGGGGAAGATCTGAGTGCTACAATGCAATACCGCTAAACTGTTGTACACTAGTGCAGTAAATGATCTTTTAAGTGCTAGGAATGCAACAACAACAACAACAGCAGCAGCAACAGCAAAAATAATAATGGGAACAACAAAATAGATATGTATTTCAATCTGCTTGATTACTCAAATATGCCGTCATTTAATTAAAGTGTATGTGCTTCTCTTTTGTCTACCCAAAGTGTCTGTTATTGGCTCTAACAACCGCAGTTGACCTGAAATTCCAGCTAAACTAATGAAGCGCAAGACAAAACAAAATACAATAAAAGAACTCGCTTTGTTTTTCATTTTGCCCAACAAAAGAAGTAAATCGTTTTTTGCACTTTGTGCAGTATTTTTTCCATTTTTATTTATTTTTTTTTTATTTTTTTGTTATTTTTTTGTTATTTTTTTGTTATTTATGTTTGCTAAATTTTGGCAAATATGCTACCTGAAAATGGGCGCAGACGAGTTCTTATAAATGAAGTCCAAGATTGAATTGAAGTTGGAGTTGGAGTTGAAATGAGAATGTTAAAGTCAAAGTCGGGGTCGGTCAAGCAAGCATCACGTCTTTGAAATTCCATTGAAATTGGACTCGTTTTAGCTGTTCTTTTGATTTTACTGTTGCGGCCTCTTAGAAGTTTTTCTCGCATGCAGCTGATCATTATGGCTATTATAAATCTGAATGTTTAGCCAAGTTGGCTATGAATTGTTTCATTCAGATAAGGCACAACATATTAATTGCTTTTATTACTACTTTGTATTTGCAGAAACTTTATGCTCGAGCCATTTATGATAATTATGCGGATACGCCCGACGAGCTGCCCTTCAAGAAGGGCGACGTCCTCACCGTCATAGAACAGGACACCGAAGGCATCGAGGGCTGGTGGTTCTGCTCCCTACGCAATCGGCAGGTGAGTCAAGTCTCTTCGAATCTATATTCTAGATACAAACTGCTGCCCATCACAAGAGTTCCAGTCCATTTAATGCCTAAGGGGCAACGCCTTTTCTTTGAGCTGTGTATTTGTTTATTTATTTTTTTTTTGTGTTCTGTGCTCTGTGCTCTGTGCTTCTTCTTCCCTTAGGTTTCTTCTCTTAATTGCCAAATGAGTTTCCTACCACGCCCATTTCGGCGCTGCATCTGTAATTAACCAATTGAGGCATTTGCATAAGTTCTCCAGCAAAATCATTTCGCACAAGAAATAAAAAACTCAATTTGAATTTATAATTTAATTATGTAGTTAACCAACTGCACATACTAATGGAGTGTGTGGTCTAAGCGGAGCCCCGTTCTCGTTATGAGCTATGTGAATCATAACCAGCAACATAATCGTCTCCAGGCACGTGGCTGCCACCCGTTGAATGTTCAAACGACGTCATTCAGTCATCGCTCGATGCGGGCAACCCCCCATTTGGTTGCACATAAATTTCACATTTGGCACTTTAATTGTGTTTGCAGCTGTAATAATAATCTTCATAATGCCATCGCAAGCATTATTACAAGCGATTACCGCAGTGTATATAACATCATTTTTGGACATGGTCTCTGGCCTATGTCCATAATGCCACTGGGGTGTGAAAAGTGAAGTAAAAAAGAGGTCGATATTGTTAGTTTGGTTGCATACAAAGTGGAAATGTTTCACAGCTTGTAAGGTTTATACAACAGCAGCGCAATAATTGGTCAGAAATGCAATGAAAATTGTCGGAAAATGTATACAAAATCATGCGTTGAATATACAATCAACTTGAACGGAGCCCAATAGATTTTCAAATATTTTCTAGATTCTTTTGCGATATTCCTCATTTTTGTAGTAATTTGAAATCATGCTCCGTAATATTCAATTTCTTAGTATCTCTTGGAGTACAATTTCTGATGGTGTTTGTTTAGTGCTCTTAACTCTCTGATTGAACACACGTTTAAAGTTCAACATGTTGCAACCTTGAAGCTCTGCTCTGATTAGACAATAAACAACCACATAGAGGTATATACTTTGTAGCAAGCTGTTCAGGCAAGATCAGTTTCGATGTGGTTATAAGCACACCCAGTTGCCAAATTAAAAACTGATTAACGGCACAGCTCGAAAGCATTTTTGCACGTCTACAAAAATTTGCCGCGACGAACATATTTTTAATTAACAGCTCAATTGGCTGGCTCACAGGCACTCACAAGCACTCGTGAATACACTCATGGCAATTTATGGTGTCTGCTGTATGGTGTCAAAACACATATCAAAATGAAAATCAAAATTGCCATACATAGATAGAGATACATAGATACCATGTCGGCCAATTGCCGTTAATTAAAAAGTAGCCACACTTTTTAATGGAAACAATTAACCCAAAAAATAACAACAAAAACAGAAGCCAATTGAGTGGCGACAACAACACATAAATATTAAAAAATAAACTACAAAGAAGTGGAAAAAACTGTAACTGTAACATAAATTATTCGCCACTTGCTAAAAAATTAAAAAAATAAAAACCGCGTGCAAGTTTTGTTGTTGACGGCCTAAAATAAAATTGAAATGCGCAGCAGCAGCAGCTAAACAGCTGAAACACATGTTGACAACATATTTCATTTTTTTTTTTGGTTTTTTTTTTTGGTGTTATGAGAACATTTCGAACGCATTTTGAAAAGTCTCACACAAATGTCAAGAAATAGACAAAAGAGCTGAGCAAAAACCAAAACTGCCAATGAAAAATTGCATTCATTTCAAAGCGAGAATGACAGGCAATTAAACAATTGTCATTTACTGCTGTATATATTTATATATTATATTTTATATATGTTTGATGTATTTATTAAAAATGCATTCAGCATTGAGTTAATTAAAAAGCAATCGAAATCAATTGAGCTCAATGAGCAACAACCATGAATTCCATTTAATAGCTTGCAATAATAATTGCTGAATATTGTTTTTGTTGGTTTTTTTTCTCCTGTATTTGTACTTATTAAATCTTTTGCTCTTTATATTTTTCTATAGGGTCTATGCCCCGGCAATCGGTTACGCATCTTGAACTCATACGATTCGGGATGCTTTTCACCATCGCCGGCCAGTTCGCCGATACCATCGCTGGCAGCAAGCACCGCCACTTTGAACAGTTCTATTTGTTCAACGGAGATCTACGAGAATGGTTCCATAATCAGTGCATCTGGTGCGGAGACACAATCTACATCCTCAACAGGCTCCTCCATCTCCTCCAGTCAGGGTCGTGGTGCACGCAGATCGTGGCATCTATCCACGAATAAGGTGAGTGTTTTGTTGTCGTTGGGTTTCTGATTTTTTAATTTAACGCTTCGTCGGCATTTCCTGAAGGGTCTTAACTCCAAAATGCTCCTCCTTCTCGAACTGCTCTTAATTGATTTCATTTTGCTTTGCCATTGGGTATAATGGGTATAATGATTTTCTGCAAGCATATGTAACAGGCAGAAGAAAACATCTCGGATCCCATATGGTTCACATATATTCTTAATTAGCCGAGCCGATCGCAGAGACTATAATAGATAGTGACTTCAAATTTGGACCTTAAATTCTCTCAATTTATTTATAATATTTCATATCATACATATACATTGAAATGATGCGAAACTTTTGATGGGAAATTTGGAAAATGGTGCCGGGTATATCGTAGTCGAGCTCACTCAACTACAGCACTCTTATTTGTTTTCTTTGGAATGGCATCGTGTGTCTGATTTATTTTTGGCTTTTGGTCGGCAGCTACTGCATTTTGCTGTTTGTGAATTATGATATCCGTCTGGAAAGTGAAAGAAAGCAATTTCTCGACTCCGGCAGGTTTTCCATCATTATGCCCGGCCATCGTTCAGTCTGCACGTCAATTGCGTGTCGTAATTGTGCAATTAATAAGACCCGTGTTGAGGCCACATTGCTTTCGCACTGAGAGACTTCATCTCAGGCTGCTGCTGCCGCTGCTGCCGCTGCTGATGCTGTCCAGCTGTATCTGAGTTTTTTGTTTTTTACTTTGCATGTGCAACGGGTTTCCTTTTTGGCATGTCTTTTGCATATGGCTCGTAATTTGCCAATTTGTCAGCTGGACATGCGTTTTATTTGCATTTTAGTAACTACCACATCGGCTACTTCAGCTTCTTCGTCATCATCTTCAGCATCATCTGTTTGATTTGAAAAATCGATGTCCATAATTAAAGGAAATGAATAATTTGCACTTTGGCTAAAATAGCTGACATTAGTTGAAAACGCTCAAGGAAATCGTTAATCTTATTTTTCTTTTTCTTTTCTTTCTCTTATCTTCATCACAGAATCATTTTAATGCTAGACTAGTTAACTCAATTTTAGGTGACTATAAACATAGTCAATAATAGCTCACATATCACACATTTGACCTACTCAGTAGACAATTCCTTTCAATTTCATTTGGCAATCCTCCTTCGCATTTGGCCATTGCATAAGCATCCATTGCATCCATAATTGTCCATTATCATTAGCACCACATGCAATCGGGGCGTTCAGCTTTGAACTTTGCCATCTGTGAATATTGGATTTTTTTTTTGTATATTATTTTTGTTTTTGACAGACGATGGGCGTTTTTGAGTTTGGTTTTGGGTCGTCTCTGCAGACGCGCTTTCGCTTTCGTTCGCACTTGGCGCAAAACGCCAAATAGCCAAACGCAAATCAAATAAAATAGAGTCCAAATTACAGAGTCGTAAACATTTCCTCGCATTATCGGCACCTATCAATCTTCATGGAGGCAAGTGAAACCATAAATTCAAATTCAAATAAACTCTGCGCCAGCGGTTAAACAATCGTAGCTATCCCCTACCCCCTACCCGCTCCACTTCCCCCCACCCCCTCCCGCTACCACCGTCTACCTCCCAAGACATTGTATCCCAGCATTTGATTTCTTGTCTGTCCAATTCAAAGAGCTGCAACTGCAAATTGCAACGGATTCGTTGCCACCGGCAGACTGCAAGATTGCGTCTCTGGTGAAACCTTTCTATGGAGACGAGACCACGACAAACAAACACCGCTGGCCATAAAGCTATGGCTGTTTTTCGTTTTGTTTTTTTGCGGGATGGGGGAGAGCTTCAACTCTTCAAGTGATAGCTGTAAAAATTAAATGCCGCTTTTGTTCAACTTGACTTGTCTGTTGTTGAGCTTATATTGATTTGACTTGTGGAAACTCTAAATTGAAAAGCCTCCACTCGAAAGCGTCAAAAAGTTTCTACAGATGATGCACTGCATCCAACAAAGATCTAACACTTGATGGGGGGGAGGGGGGGGGGAAGGGGGATAACAATTCATTTGCTCTTTTATTGGGTGTTGCAAACAGGTGGAAACGAGTTAAACAATTTCTGAAGTGTCTTTTATGCCTTTTATGAGATATGCCCACAAAAGTGTCTACCGATCAGTATGCCATATGCCACATGATTATCAGCTGCATGCCCCGAACTTAATTGAGAACGGAAATGTCTGTGGCACATTGTTGCGCAACTGTTGGGCTGCCACCAAGTGCGGCAAGTGTCGCAACTCTTGCCTCTCGTTGCCAGCCCACGTTCTACAAACAAATCTATTTGCAGCCAGACAGATAAGTTGAGCACTGCGTGCACTTTGAGCGACGAATCCTGAATACCCTTGTAGAACTTTCAATGTGGATTGCAAATTTAATATACTCATTTCAAAAGCAAGCTCATTTTGATCATGGCTTGACCTCTAGAATAATCCCACACTTGAAGTTGAAAGTGCAATTTGAGCTCGAAATTCTTTTAAAATTCTACACCATAAAAAATCCTAAATTTTTAACTGCCAGATTTTCAAAAGCAGAAGTGTTTCGTAAACTCTAGAATAATTGAAAGTTGCAAGCACGTTTTTATCTCCAAACTTTCCTCTGTCATAACTTTCCCAAAACTCAAACGATTTTCAAAAGCAAAGGCGTTCAAAAACTAGCCGTGGGATAATAATTTGTATACAACTGCAAAACAAACTAGTTGATAAATGTTTACAAGCCAATTGCACAGTACACAGTACCCTCTCTCTCACTCTCCCCCCTCTCTCTCTTTCTCACTATCTCTTAGTCTGTCTGTCTCTCTCTCACTGTGGTCAAAGAGAAAAAGCGCATAAATATTTAAGACTCATTGTCAGCCAGACCAAATATAAATCCCAGCGGACAGTGGCTAAAACTGAGACAACTGGCAACTGAGATACCGAGAGCCAGTAACTTGGCTCCACCGTTAGACAGTCAGCCAGTTAGTCAGCCAGTTAGCCAGTTGCCAGCCCGACAATGTGACAATTTCAAGTTCCTTGAGCCCACATTAGTCGGAGCAGCAGCAGCAGCAGCAGCAGCAGAGAGCCAAGTGCGGTCACGCACTGCCCATAAAGCAGCGTCCGCAAATCGCATTCAGACCAAGTCAGGTTGGCCAACTGGCAAACTGGCAAGCAGGCAAAACCAAGCCGTGAAGATTTATGGCAATGTGGTTGTGTTTGTCGTTGTTGCCTTGTTGCTGGACCATTTCCAAAAAGAGTTTGACGTGTTTTGTGTTTGTGTGTGAGAGGAAAAGATGTCATTTTTATTTCAATGACCAAAAATGGTCAAAAATGCCAACAACAATAACTCTTCATTGTTGTTGTTGTTGTTGTTGTTTGTTGTTGTTCTGTTGGTGCATCTTTGGTACTGCTGAGATTTGTGCATGCTGACCAAAGTTAGATATGAAATATAGCTGCAGCAATGCGGCAATGCGGATTTCAAACATTGTGAAATTTTATTGCGTTTATATGGTTTGAGGTATGTGTTCCAATATGGCAAGGTCACAAGTGCCAATCCTAGGGTTTAACGGTGAATACAACTTAATGATCCAAGCACTCGCCATCGTCTCCAATAAATAGCCATTAATTAAGCCTCAATTTGATGCCACTTGATTTTTTTTTTCCATTTCTTTTTTTTTTTGCGAGTCTGATTGAAGAGTGGATTTATTTTTTGAGTTCACAACATGACGCCACAATAAACATTATACGAGAGTAGCCTGCGGCCATTTTAAGGTATCTGCCCACTCCAGGTCTGAGTTGCCCAGCTTACTGATTTCGTTACAGCAATTTGCATATATTTGTACAAATGTTTTTCGTGTCATCAGCGTACGTGAGAAAATGCTGAAATTTGTCAAAAGAACGCGGGCCTCTTTTTCTTTTCTTTTTTTTGTTGCCGTCTTTGCTGTGTTTGTTGTGTATTTGTGCAGGTGTGCGATAGGTGTGAGAGGAGTCATTGAAATGCATCAAATGAGCTGCAAAGATACAAATCTCTGCTGCTACCGCACATATAAACAGGGGCATAATAAAAAAAGAACAAAAAACTATAGAATGTTTTGACAAGCCATAGATTTGGAGAGATTTTACGAAAGCAACACGCTCCTGCATAAAATACACAAATAACTAAAAAAAAAAAATTAATAAAAATAAAAATCTCTTAGATCGTGCTGTGAATTTACAACTGCCAACTATCAAAATCCAATTAAAAACAGCCATAAGCAAAATACGTCAAAACAAACCGTGAAGCGTTTTGCCAACTTTTATAATGCTCTGTCCCACAGCGGTCATTTGCCCCTTTCTCGCAACTCTCAACTCACAACTCTTTTGCAAGCCGTGCCCAAGTGGTATCTGGGCCATTAAAAGTGCCCCAAATGTGTCATAAAAATAAACAAACATATTTGATCTATGGGCTGTGCAATGATTTCCATAGCCGAGCATTAAATGAAAACGCCTGACAAAGTAAAAGTCACGCAAAAATTGTGCGCTGGTAAAAATCAGCATGAAATTGACCTCCTTGAAGACAGCACCGCTTCCCGCTGTGTCCCATTTTCCAAAGACTAACCCAGGACAAACCCAAAAAAACCCAAAAAAAAAAAAAAAGATGAGAAGAAAAACAGTAGAAATAAGCAGAACTTATGCAACAAATTACACAACTTATGTGTTCTGTTTTCTTTGTGGCCTCAAAATGAATCTTGCCGCTGCTCCTTTTTCGTTCAGCTGCGCTGATTTCTCGACTTGATAGTCGTGTTTTTGTGGCAGCAGCTGCTAAGGATCGACTTTTATAGTTATTTCTGTTTGTTTGCGAAATGTGAGTCGTGTTGATTGTGGTACTTCAGTGTGGAGTGGAAACGGATCGGAAAGGGAAAAGTGGACGCACTTCAGGTAGCACATTTGTCGCTGCTCTGGCGATCCTTTTCGGGGGTTGGGGTTTTAACGGTTTGCCTAATTGTAAATCGATTCAATGCGCTAACGGTCGGTGGGCGTGGCAGTATGGTGCGTGCCCATTAAACGAGGGTAGCTACAGCAGCATTTGATGAATTTGGCAGCAGCAATTGATGAATTTGGCATATGCTGTAATAATATTTCATCAAACATATGGCGTCAGAAATTGACGGGACTCGTAAGCCGCTGTCCTATCACTTTTTTTTTCAATAATAATTAATCCCGTTTGTATTAATAAACAACATTTCAGTTGCTATTTCCCGGAACGACTCTCCTTATTTGCCTTTGCCCGGTTTCAGGGTCTTTCAGGGTATTTTTTGTAATTACCTTGACACTGAACCGCTTTCAACTGCAGTCGGCAACAAAAAAAAAAATATCTAAAACATCCCTGTATTTTTTGGCTGGCTTTCAAGCAGTGCGCATGCTCAAAATATTACCCATTATATTTTTTACGTGCTGCTTGCTGCGAGTACGAATTGTACTCGACTCCTTTCACAGTCAAGTTTTTCCCATTGAGCCGTGCAGTTTTCTTTTATGCCATCTTTTCTCTTCACGGATTTTATTAATTGGCAATAATTGGCAACAAAATGTGATAATTGACAGCAATAAAGCCAATCCGACAGGCAGACAGGTGAGACAGACATCCAGCAAAAAGCTCCCCCAAACTATTCCAATTCATTCATAAAAATCGACGCAAATTGGCAACAACAATTGTGAAAATCGATAAGTCATAGTCGTAGTAAGAAAGGGCGTGGGTGGCACTTACTCAGACGCTTGTGTGTTGCATCTGACACATGCAGGCTGGCACCCAGTCCTAATCAACTTCAAACCACATATACACATATATATATAAATATATATATATATATATATATATATTATTTATATGTATATATGTATATATTTATATATACTTTTTTGTATACATATTTACTTATTTGCACACCCAAACCCAAACATCGAATCTTTCTTCTAATCACCAGTTAAGTTTAGATTTAAATCTATTTAAGTTTTCAGCAAAATCACAAGCAAACAATAGCTTAAGTTAAACATGTTTTTAGCTTAAATCAACAACTTGAGTGCTTAAAGTATGACGAATAGATTTCTAGGCAAAAGTACCAACTTGACTACTCATGTCAAGATATCTTTTCGTCTAACTTACCTTTCACAAATATGGTTTAATAAAAAATAACTTAACTTATTGCAATATAGAACTTTCTTGTCGACCAAAAACCTTCTTAAAATAAAATACTCCGCAAACCGAAGGTCTAGTTTAGTACTCGCTTATAAGACTAAGACATTGTAAATTGTTGATTGTGATTGATTATGTATTAAGTTGCTGTTATTCTTTGTGCCTCTTCGAGTTAGTTAACAATCTTAATGCTAAAGAGAAGAACTGCCTAACAAAAATCATCTTAATGTAAAATATTCCCATTCTAATTGACGATTTTTAACTTACGCAAATTACACAATTCTAATATGCTCTTCTGGCCAATCGGTAATTTAATTTTCCTTTCCGTTTTTTGTTTTTGTTTTTGGTATTGATTACAGGTCATTACGCCACAGCGGCCACAGGGTGATGTTTACATTTACAACAACTGCCCGGGGGGATCATTATCTGGAGCGCCACGCTCACCGCATCCACAACAGCAGCAGCAACAGCAGCAACAGCAGCAGATCTACAGCAACCAAAGCATCTATCAGAATCTGGGCATGATGAATGGGAGCAACGTCAACGGTTCCAGCACCAGCAGCACCGAGTTCGAGACCTATGATATACCCAAGCCGGCAACGCCAGTGCCCCTGCTGAACTATGATGGGGGCGTGGCAAGGGGCGTGAGGACGCCGACAACGGGTTCGGCATTGGGTGCACGCTTCGAATCACTGAAAAGCGTCGGTGCATCGATGTCCATTGAGGAGGAATCGTACGATGTGCCACGCCCACTAATCACACAGCAGCAGCAACAGCAGCAGCAGCAAAACCAAATGACTCCCAGCAGTTCGGCATCATCGCTGCTGACCAGCGACAGTTTGTCACTGAGCTTCTCCAGCTCGAATCGCAGCTCGCTTGCGAATATGCCCGACTATGATATACCCCGCCGTAATCCATTGCCAGTGCGTCCGCATCAGCGTCCCCATCATGCCGCGTGCCACAGCTATGAGTTCTCGTTGCCGCCACTGCAGGAGCAGGCGCAACCCAACAGCAGCAGCAGTAATGGAAGCCAGTGCATCGGCAAGGAACTGCCGCTGGAGCTGAACTCGGCACTGGAAACGCTGGCCAAATTGCAGTCGGAGACGACGCTGGCCATCACAAGACTGCTTAGCTTTGTGGTACCACATTGGCGCACCCGTGCCCAGCTGGAGCCGAACATCATGGATCTGAAATTGGCTACACTGCGTCTGCGCACAGCGCTTCATGATCTCGCCGAGTTCGGTGAGGGTGCGTTGGGCAATGCACACCGGTCAGAGGATCGCAATCTGGCCTTGAAGCTGCGTCCGCTGGTGCGCGCCTTGAGGGATGCCAACAAGTTGATTCAGGACTCCTCTGAGTCGCTGGATGCCCAGGGCGGTGGCTGGTCGATGGAGCAGCTGGCGCGTAGCGATGAGAAGCACGGTTGCCGGCCGCCAGACAGCTTGGACCAGTTGATGGCCTGTGCCCAGACTCTGACCGAGGATGTGCGCTCCACGACGAGCTTCATTCAGGGCAATGCTTCGCTGCTCTTCAAGCGACAACTGCCACCGGTTCAGGTAGCAATCGCCAGCCCAAGCACTCACAATGGATGCATACGCGGCAGCGCCGAGTGGCTGGAGGACTATGACTATGTCGCCTTTGAGTCCAAGGATGCGGCGGCCAAAAAGAACCAGGCATTGAGGGATGCCATCCCCGCAGGATTGAAGACGCAGTTCGACAGTGCACTGAAAATTGCCGAGTGTACAGCGATGGGAACGACGCCAACGGTGCCAACGACGCCGACGACACCATGTGTGGTGGCCACCGCATCGCCCCAGATGACGGACAAGGATAAGAAGCTGGTGCGATACTATGCCCAGTTGATCTCCACGCACATGGGCAATCTGCTGCAGGCGATCGATTCGTTCCTGGAGACGGTCAAGAACAACCAGGCGCCCAAATATTTCATTGCCTATGGCAAATTTGTTGTGGTCAGTGCTCACAATCTGGTTACCATTGGTGACAATGTGCATCGCAATATCTCCAAGGAGGCATTGCGCGACAAGATACTGCATTGCACCAATTCGCTGTCCGAGGCTCTCAAGACCTGTGTGCTCAAGTCGAAGAAGGCAGCTGCCCATTTTCCCAGTGGCTCTGCTGTCCAAGAAATGGTCGACTCTGTCCATCATATCAATGATCTGGCACATGATCTCAAGAAAGTGATGCTGCAGGCCGTGCAGCTGTCCGCCGGAGATGGAGCTTAAGTGTGTCACACACACACACACACACACACAAACATGCACACAGGCAGTATTTTATTAAACGACTTGGCTTCCAAAGTCTTCCAGGCTGGCGGCGCATATGTTCCTTACTTACCACACGCTTTGTCTATGCTAAGCAACAATAATCCCAGACCCATTCTGAATTCGGCATATCCGCAGATATCGCGTCTCGATCCTCGATATACTATTATTTGCATTGTGATATTTCTTGGAGCAAATATCAGAAAATGCACAGCCACTACCCCCCCCCCCCACACTTAAAAAAAAAGGAGTCGATTGTCGTTATCTCCAAATAAAAAGAACTACATACATATGTATATATAATTCGATGCATATACATATATATACAATTATGTAAACATTTGGTTACGATTACGATTTAGTTGTATTTATTATTAGAACCCATAGTCAGCGCATAGCTTTAAGTTAGGTCCTCTGTAAATAGCACTCCTCACCTAACTTAAATGTCAGTTTTTTGTACATTTATATTTCCCGCTGAATTATTGTGTATTTTGTATCAGTGAAGCATTTCAGCAAATAATATAAATTGTGTAGTTTAGCTTTACGTATCTATAACCAATAGTATCTGCAAAACGCAAGCCTAGCATCTAGCATAAGTAAAAAAGTATATATACATATATATAACACATACGTAGTCAAAATCTGAAAGATTTGCAATAAACATTTGTCGATTTGCGCTCGGCAAATAGTCAGCAATATACAAGAAAAATATACACATTAGCCATATTATCTACTGGATGTAATAATTAATAATTATATCGTGACTGCAACTGTTCAACTCAATTGCAGACTATCAAATTAAATATAATAAAATTAACTACATTAAATCACTTGTAGTAATTATTTCCACGCATTTGAATTTAAATTCAAACGATATTTATGAGTCATAGTTATCGATAGTGCTCACGCCCGATACACGAGCACGATACATTCGAAGAAATTTAAAAATTTCCGCCATTTAAGTAATCGAATGCTGACTTATCGTATTTTTCCATTCACACAAGTTGAGCGTCCTTCTTATAAAAGTTTCCCGCAATAAATTATTTTGTTGTTATTCATCTCAGTATTGTGAACAGGATGCAATGCATTTGCTGTAAATGTGGCGTGCTTGATTCTAGCAGAAATCGCACATTATGCCTGGCAGCTGAAGGTGGCCATGTCACCCACTGTTTTTGCTGTGCACAGCCGCCTCGCCTGAAATGCATTAAGTGCAACTTGTGGAAGGAACAGGAGGTGATGAAAGAGCACGGACCTTGTCTGAACGGCTTGCTGCACGTGTTTGTCTACTCGGAACCATGGCCACCATTTCCCGATCAGGCACCACTCGCGCCACCGTTCCATGCCAATTTGGAGGCTGAAGAGTTTCATGCCGAGTTGGATCCTGAAGAGTTTCGGGCCGTGTTCGAGGCGGAAGTGTCGCAGTCACCTCAGGACACCATAGAATTATTTAATGATTCGGATGCAGTGCCGGAAATGCAAGATGTGAAGCCAAAATTAATTAGGGAACCTCGTTGGCTGACCATACGTGAAATAAATAAGTGGTCCCATTGCTATCGCTGTGGCCTCGAAAACTCCAAGAGGAGAGGTTGGCTTATTCATGCGCAAATGTGCGGACAGGATCCCAAATATAGGACAGACACGTTCTTCATATATCTGCACAGTAAGGCCTGGTGCGGCTATCTGGTGCGGGATATTTTCTGGGAGAAACACACCGATCCGGAAAAGGGCGACTGCGATCTCTGCCGCAACAGGTAACTAATAAAACGGATAACTTTGAGGAGTTAGAGGACTACTCTAATATTTCAATCAATTATTGCAGCCGCAGGTGTAACGCACCTTTGCCATATCAGCCACAGGCACCGCTGCGCAAAAATCAGTCCACCTTGGAGAGAAACCGACGAAGGCGTTTTATAAAAAGTCGAGAAAAACGTGTCGCGGTCTGTGATATGGACTTTCAAAACACCTCTGCGATCGAAGTCCATGAAGACTAAAATAAATTCCCTGGACTTACAGTGTCTCAGAGCTTATTTCGAGCAGTGTCAAGCAACACATTTTAAGTGCTATAAAGTTTAAACAAGAAAACAAACGCCAAATGTATAAAAGCCAATTTGTTTCATGTAATATCACGTTTGAAAAAGAAACTAGTTTATAATAAAATATTAATTAAAATTAGTCAAAATCTAAAAACATACAAAATACATGTAAAAGCTTATTTCGAAGTCTTTAAAAAAGTAACATATTTGGAGTATAAAAGCTTAAATACGGATGTTAATACTTAGTATGATATCCTTTAGCCTTAACAACATCCCTTAACCTATTATTCATGGAAGATACCAGCTTCCGGGTAGTTTCTGGGCTGATTTTGCTCCACTCATCCATCAAAACATTTTTGAGATCCTGTTTGCTGGATATGGTGTGATTCCGGATGTTATTTTCCAGCAGAGCCCACAAATTTTCAATAATATTTAAATCTGGAGACTGGTCCGGTGGAATTATCATGTGGAAACAGTTCCAGAAAAGACAGGACTGTACTATTCCGGACTTATGCTTGGGGTCGTTGACCTGGTAGAACCGGAACGTACTTCGGATTTCTAGCTTATCGGCACTTTGGAGTAACTTTCCTTTAATATATTGAGGTACACATTCTTGTCCATTGTTGTTTCAATAAACACCAAATTTCCGACGCCTGCTGCCGAGATACATGCCCATACTATAACACTTCCTCGGCCATGCTTGACTGTTTCCTTTAAGTTTTTGGGATTCAGCTCGGTATTGGACTGTCAGACTATCAAATTAAATATAATAAAATTAACTACATTAAATCACTTGTAGTAATTATTTCCACGCATTTGAATTTAAATTCAAACGATATTTATGAGTCATAGTTATCGATAGTGCTCACGCCCGATACACGAGCACGATACATTCGAAGAAATTTCAAAATTTCCGCCATTTAAGTAATCGAATGCTGACTTATCGTATTTTTCCATTCACACAAGTTGAGCGTCCTTCTTATAAAAGTTTCCCGCAATAAATTATTTTGTTGTTATTCATCTCAGTATTGTGAACAGGATGCAATGCATTTGCTGTAAATGTGGCGTGCTTGATTCTAGCAGAAATCGCACATTATGCCTGGCAGCTGAAGGTGGCCATGTCACCCACTGTTTTTGCTGTGCACAGCCGCCTCGCCTGAAATGCATTAAGTGCAACTTGTGGAAGGAACAGGAGGTAATGAAAGAGCACGGACCTTGTCTGAACGGCTTGCTGCACGTGTTTGTCTACTCGGAACCATGGCCACCATTTCCCGATCAGGCACCACTCGCGCCACCGTTCCATGCCAATTTGGAGGCTGAAGAGTTTCATGCCGAGTTGGATCCTGAAGAGTTTCGGGCCGTGTTCGAGGCGGAAGTGTCGCAGTCACCTCAGGACACCATAGAATTATTTAATGATTCGGATGCAGTGCCGGAAATGCAAGATGTGAAGCCAAAATTAATTAGGGAACCTCGTTGGCTGACCATACGTGAAATAAATAAGTGGTCCCATTGCTATCGCTGTGGCCTCGAAAACTCCAAGAGGAGAGGTTGGCTTAGTCATGCGCAAATGTGCGGACAGGATCCCAAATATAGGACAGACACGTTCTTCATATATCTGCACACTAAGGCCTGGTGCGGCTATCTGGTGCGGGATATTTTCTGGGAGAAACACACCGATCCGGACAAGGGCGACTGCGATCTCTGCCGCAACAGGTAACTAATAAAACGGATAACTTTGAGGAGTTAGAAGACTACTCTAATATTTCAATCAATTATTGCAGCCGCAGGTGTAACGAACCTTTGCCATATCAGCCACAGGCACCGCTGCGCAAAAATCAGTCCACCTTGGAGAGAAACCGACGAAGGCGTTTTATAAAAAGTCGAGAAAAACGTGTCGCGGTCTGTGATATGGACTTTCAAAACACCTCTGCGATCGAAGTCCATGAAGACTAAAATAAATTCCCTGGACTTACAGTGTCTCAGAGCTTATTTCGAGCAGTGTCAAGCAACACATTTTAAGTGCTATAAAGTTTAAACAAGGAAACAAACGCCAAATGTATAAAAGCCAATTTGTTTCATGTAATATCACGTTTGAAAAAGAAACTTTAGTTTATAATAAAATATTAATTAAAATTAGTCAAAATCTAAAAACATACAAAATACATGTAAAAGCTTATTTCGAAGTCTTTAAAAAAGTAACATATTTGGAGTATAAAAGCTTAAATACGGATGTTAATACTTAGTATGATATCCTTTAGCCTTAACAACATCCCTTAACCTATTATTCATGGAAGATACCAGCTTCCGGGTAGTTTCTGGGCTGATTTTGCTCCACTCATCCATCAAAACATTTTTGAGATCCTGTTTGCTGGATATGGTGTGATTCCGGATGTTATTTTCCAGCAGAGCCCACAAATTTTCAATAATATTTAAATCTGGAGACTGGTCCGGTGGAATTATCATGTGGAAACAGTTCCAGAAAAGACAGGACTGTACTATTCCGGACTTATGCTTGGGGTCGTTGACCTGGTAGAACCGGAACGTACTTCGGATTTCTAGCTTATCGGCACTTTGGAGTAACTTTCCTTAATATATTGAGGTACACATTCTTGTCCATTGTTGTTTCAATAAACACCAAATTTCCGACGCCTGCTGCCGAGATACATGCCCATACTATGACACTTCCTCCGCCATGCTTGACTGTTTCCTTTAAGTTTTTGGGATTCAGCTCAGTATTGGACTGTCAGACTATCAAATTAAATATAATAAAATTAACTACATTAAATCACTTGTAGTAATTATTTCCACGCATTTGAATTTAAATTCAAACGATATTTATGAGTCATAGTTATCGATAGTGCTCACGCCCGATACACGAGCACGATACATTCCAAGAAATTTAAAAATTTCCGCCATTTAAGTAATCGAATGCTGACTTATCGTATTTTTCCATTCACACAAGTTGAGCGTCCTTCTTATAAAAGTTTCCCGCAATAAATTATTTTGTTGTTATTCATCTCAGTATTGTGAACAGGATGCAATGCATTTGCTGTAAATGTGGCGTGCTTGATTCTAGCAGAAATCGCACATTATGCCTGGCAGCTGAAGGTGGCCATGTCACCCACTGTTTTTGCTGTGCACAGCCGCCTCGCCTGAAATGCATTAAGTGCAACTTGTGGAAGGAACAGGAGGTGATGAAAGAGCACGGACCTTGTCTGAACGGCTTGCTGCACGTGTTTGTCTACTCGGAACCATGGCCACCATTTCCCGATCAGGCACCACTCGCGCCACCGTTCCATGCCAATTTGGAGGCTGAAGAGTTTCATGCCGAGTTGGATCCTGAAGAGTTTCGGGCCGTGTTCAAGGCGGAAGTGTCGCAGTCACCTCAGGACACCATAGAATTATTTAATGATTCGGATGCAGTGCCGGAAATGCAAGATGTGAAGCCAAAATTAATTAGGGAACCTCGTTGGCTGACCATACGTGAAATAAATAAGTGGTCCCATTGCTATCGCTGTGGCCTCGAAAACTCCAAGAGGAGAGGTTGGCTTAGTCATGCGCAAATGTGCGGACAGGATCCCAAATATAGGACAGACACGTTCTTCATATATCTGCACACTAAGGCCTGGTGCGGCTATCTGGTGCGGGATATTTTCTGGGAGAAACACACCGATCCGGACAAGGGCGACTGCGATCTCTGCCGCAACAGGTAACTAATAAAACGGATAACTTTGAGGAGTTAGAGAGTTAGAGGACTACTCTAATATTTCAATCAATTATTGCAGCCGCAGGTGTAACGAACCTTTGCCATATCAGCCACAGGCACCGCTGCGCAAAAATCAGTACACCTTGGAGAGAAACCGACGAAGGCGTTTTATAAAAAGTCGAGAAAAACGTGTCGCGGTCTGTGATATGGACTTTCAAAACACCTCTGCGATCGAAGTCCATGAAGACTAATTATGAGCTACGATCATATATAAATATTTTAATATGTGTATTATTCTCAAACTGAGCTATTTAAGTAATCGAATGATGACTTATCGAATTTTGCCATTCACACAAGTTCAGCGTCCTTATAAATATATGTTTTTCCCACAATCAATTATTTTGTTGTTATTCATCTCAGTATTGTGAACAGGATGCAATGCATTTGCTGTAAATGTGGCGTGCTTGATTCTAGCAGAAATCGCACATTATGCCTGGCAGCTGAAGGTGGCCATGCCACCCACTGTTTTTGCTGTGCACAGCCGCCTCGCCTGAAATGCATTAAGTGCAACTTGTGGAGAGAACTGGAGCTGATGAAAAAGCACGGACCTTGTCTGAATGGCTTGCTGCACGTGTTTGTCTACTCGGAACCATGGCCACCATTTCCCGATCAGGCACCACTCGCGACACCGTTCCATGCCAATTTGGAGGCTGAAGAGTTTCATGCCGATTTGGAGCCTGAAGAGTTTCGGGTCGTGTTAGAGGCTGGAGTGGTGCAGACCGAGTTGGAGGCTGAAGTGTTGCAGTCACCACAGGACACCATAGAATTATTTAGTGATTCGGATGAAGTGCGTGAAATTAAAGATGTGAAGCCAAAAATAATTAGGAAACCTCGTTGGCTGACCATACGTGAAATAAATAAGTGGTCCCATTGCTATCGCTGTGGCCTCGAAAACTCCAAGAGGAGAGGTTGGCTTAGTCATGCGCAAATGTGCGGACAGGATCCCAAATATAGGACAGGCACGTTCTTCATATATCTGCACACTAAGGCCTGGTGCGGCTATCTGGTGCGGGATATTTTCTGGGAGAAACACACCGATCCGGAAAAGGGCGACTGCGATCTCTGCCGCAACAGGTAACTAATAAAACGGATAACTTTGAGGAGTTAGAGAGTTAGAGGACTACTCTAATATTTCAATCAATTATTGCAGCCGCAGGTGTAACGAACCTTTGCCATATCAGCCACAGGCACCGCTGCGCAAAAATCAGTCCACCTTGGAGAGAAACCGACGAAGACGTTTTATAAAAAGTCGACAAAAACGTCTCGCGGTCTCTGAGATGGAATTGCACAACACCATTGCGATCGAATACCATCAAGACTTATTTTGAGCTACGATCATATATAAATACTTTAATATGTATATTATTCTCAAACTGAGCTATTCGTCGATTCCAAGAGTAGATTAAGGTGTAATTTACAAGATTTATGTAAGATAAATTCCGTGGACTTACATATATTAATGTATATAAGATATCGATAATTATATTATTATTATTACATTATATGTATATATCAATATTTAGGCATTCTTGGCACATCGGAAGCCCAAGTTGCCGGCTGAACTATCTTCGGTGTTTTGGGATCGAGCTGCGCAGCGATAGCGATAGCAATATGACTTGTGGCACAGATATGAGCCGCCCTTCTTGACACGAGCGGGACTGTCGCTGGTGTCACCCGCCTGCCACAGATCTGCAGTCCATTCCCACACGTTGCCCACCATGTTGTAGAGATCATAGTTATTCTGACGGAATTCATTCACGGGGCATGTGAACTGATAGCCATCCTGTTCGGTGTTGCCATCGGGAAATTCGCCCTGCCAGATATTCAGCCAGTGCTGATCCTTGGGCATTAGTTTATTACCCCAAGGATAGAGTTTGCGTTGCTTGCCCCCGCGACAGGCCACCTCCCACTCCGCCTCGCTGGGCAAGCGTTTACCTGCCCATGCGCAGTAGGCGACAGCATCACGCCAAGACACATGCACCACCGGATGTTCCTCCAAGCCTGGCAAGAGAATGAGTAAAATTATTTAAGTATTTATTTGTATTTTGTAGTTTTGTTACGCACCTTGAAGATTGCTATCGATGCCGTCGGGTTTGCGCCAGCTGACGCCTTTGACTTTATACCACCAGAGTGCGTTGACCACACGGTAATCCTCTAGCTCCGTTTGCTGTTCTGGTGTCAGCAGCGTCTTAAATAGGAAACTATCCCCAAAACGTTCCGCTTCGGTCTTATAATTAGTCTGCTCGGTGAATTTGGCAAAATTCGCATTGGATACTTCATGTTTGTCCAGATAGAAATCTTGCACCTTGACCAGACGTTCGGGAGATTCGTGATCAGCCTCGAAATGGGGCTCATTGGTGCCAATGGTTTGACTGCCGCCTGGTATTAAAGACATGCCCTCAATCTCGGGCTCCAACTCCGCGTAATAATCCCGATAGTGTTTGTTTTTATTGTGCGCCTGTTGCTGGCACACCTGTTGCTCCGTCTGCTCCTGGCTGGTAGTTTCCGGAGTTGCAACATCTCTGTCCAATTTGTTGCAGCCGCAATCAGCATTTGCATAGTGGCTAATAACGGCCAACAATAAAATTGCTGCCTTTAATTGAGACATTTGTAGCGGTTTATTAGCGGCGACGGCTTAGCTGAGCGCCAGGGCTGACAGCTGACTATGTAAAGCGATAATCGATAACTATTTGAGCGCCACATCGAAAATGAATTCTAAAGCTGAATACTTAAATATAATAAGTATATTTAGAATGGACTTATGTGTATAAACTTTTATGGTTAGTTTATGTATACTTCCGCCCAAATTTAAAATATCAATTTCACACCAAAAACGAATACTTTATTAATTAAGTGAATATTGCTATTTTTTGTGAAATTTCTTCAACTGCTGCATGAATCCTGCATTGGGCTGTATGCAAGGTCGCCACGATTTGACCAGATTGTAGGCCTCCTCAAAGCGCATGTCGCGCCGCTGCATCAGATAACCGATGACAACGGAAGCGGATCGAGAAACGCCCGCATTGCAATGGACGAGGACACAGCCCATTATCGAGTTCGCCTCCTCGATAAAGGCGATGGCGACGGGCAGTACGTAGTGCAGCAGATCCGTATCGGGCATATCCAAACAAGGCAGATGCTTGCACTTGACCGTTGGGGGTATATCAACATTGGGCATTTCAATGCCCACACTTAAGATGTGCGTCCATTTATATTTGAGAACATTCTCAGCGCTGACAGCATCCTGGGAGCCCAAATACAGAAATTCACTCAATATGCAAGCGGGCACCGTATCGGGTTTGGTGTCCACCACAAAGCCATATTGACGTGCCTCAAGCTGCACGGGACTGCCATTGGTGTCCTTCTCCTCGCCATTTGAGGATCTGCGTCGTTCCACATAACGAGCGCCGGTGGCTGTGGTCACAATTGTGGTGGTTGGCCTCAGATTGGCCATACGCTTCTGCAGCTCATACAGCAGAATCATGATATTCACTGTCTTATATTTTCGGGTAGGTCAAAGGCCGTATCCCTATAATGGACACGGCACAAATAGAGACCACAAGCGGGTGCGAGAACAACGCGACTATCCCAGTTGTGCTTGGAGGGAATCGTTAGCATCTGGTAGATGCAGCGCTCGTCAATCCGAGAATTGGCCAGTGCCAGCAGTGTGCCCACAATGCGACGCACCTGCTTGTAGAGAAACGACCTGCCCTTGATCTCTATGTCCCAATAGTCATACGTTTGTGTGGCCAATGTTGCATTGGGGCCTAGTGCCAGGGTTTGTCCCGGACGTATAATGATCTCATCGATTGTGCGCACAGTGAACATGGGATTATCACGACTGGGACTGTTCTGCCGACTAACGCTCATAAAGGTGCGAAAGTCGTGGAGGCCAAGGAACATGCATGCGGCTCTATGGAGCCGATCTATATCGAAGTTGTCACAACTGCAAGTGGCAAAAGATTAACAGGGATTCGATTCGATTCATTAATTGCTTGCTTACTGCACAAAATAGCATTTATCGATCTCCTCGACGGGCACAAACGATTCGTAGCCCTTGTTCTTTAGACTGCTGCCGTTGGATGCATCGGGCACATTCTTTGCCACAGCGATGCGATACAAATAGGTGCGTGCGATGGCGTGATAACGACAGTGGAAAGTGTCTGCCACACGCTGACTGCTCAAGATGCGTATAGGCAGATTGTGCTTGGCCAGCGTTCGATTGAGCACGCCAGTCAATGTGCTGGTGTCATAGGGTTTGCCATCGCAGCGTTCCAAATCAACATGAACGGTCGAGTGCAGGGCGTGTACACCGGCATCAGTGCTAATTAAGTGAACCCAATTATATAACAATATCAACATAGCATATAGTTCAAAGCGTGGGAGCCCTTACCGACTGGAGAGCACCGTTTGTATTTCGTTCTTGGGTCGAAAAACGCGCAATGCCAACTCCAAGCAGCCCTGTATTGAATTTGTGTCCAGTCGAGCTTCGTCCAATTTGTTTGTCGTCTTTTGTATACCACTGGAAGTAATATGTTGTCATTTTCGCATTCTATTTACAGAGATTTTTCAATTCTCACCGAAAATTCGTGCCAATGTAGGAAATGTTGAGCAAATACCTATACATTTTACACCCACAACCCAAAAACTCATTTATCGAAATAAGGCAAAAAAAATGTTTTGTTATCGATTAACCGATTTCTCTGTCTCATCAGAACAATTTATTTTCTTATTTAATAAATATAACAAATGCCAACAATAGCAAATTAGAAAGTTACTAATTAACTCTCGCAATGGTATTTGTGTATTTAAACGTTTGGACTTTGAAAAGTATCAAAATCGACTAGTCGATAGATCAGTTTGCCAAACATCGTACGTGTTCGTATTGTACAACTATCGATACATGTTTTGTCAAAGTTTTGTAACCTGAAATAAAGCGAAAAAAAAGTAGGCAGACGTGCAAACAATACGGTCGACCGTTTAATATTGTTCACATATCGTATCGCTCAATAAGCAACAATGGGAAGTTACAATCACTATGCTGCGAATGAGGATATCGAAGTTACTGGCTGGACCAAGTTTGGAATGCGCCTGGCAATCAGCGCTGCACTGCATCCGTTTGAATACTCAAAAACGCTAATGCAGATTGGATACGAACCGATTGACGCTAGACCCGGCAAATCCATTCTGGGCAGACCCATCATGGTGCTGCCAAACATTTTCCAATACAGTAAGCAAAGTCACACATCGATTCTAACTTTTGCCGGCCGGCATTCAATTTGCTCCAATTTGTAGCTGGTCATATCAAAAAGATTGATGGTTTTTATGGTTGCTATCGCGGCTTGGCACCCAAATTGGTTGGTTCCGTGATGAGCATGGTTGTGAGTGAACGCGTTGCCGATAAACTGGGACTTTCGCATCAGGAGAACAAGGACGATTCCGAACTGTCCGAGGAAGAGTAGTGAGTTTGTACAAATATTCAGCTGTCAATTAGTTAATGGAATCTTTTCCTTTACCAGCTATGTGCAATTCAAGTACAATCTGAAACGTGAGATTGTGCTGACGGTGAGCGGAATTGTTGTCTCGCATCCGTTCCATGTGATTTCGTTGCGCATGATGGCCCAGTTTGTGGGCGGTGAGAAGATCTACAATTCAATACTGGGCTCCATTGCCGAAATCTGGAATACCGAAGGCATTTTGGGCTTCTTTTCCGGTCTGGTCCCCAAACTGCTGTTCGATGTGGCATGTTTGGTTCTATCAAGCTCCACGGTTTTCATACTGAACAAATACCTCGTCAAGGATAAGGTATCCCGGCAATATATTGGTGGCTTCACTGATTTCGCTTACACGAGCGCCCTGTATCCACTGCAAGTGGTGTCCACATGCTCCGCAATTTGCGGCACACGTCTGATGGCCGGCCAGCCGCCAATGATGCGATACAACAATTGGTTTGGGTGTTGGAATGATTTGCAGTCGCGTCGGGAACTTAAACGCGGCAGTTCGCTCTTCTGGCGGTAAGTGGTGCTAATCAAATATGTAATCATTGCCTGTTATCTATCAACTATTTTTATCTCTTATAGCTCTCAAGTCGTCCAGTCGGCCATAATCGCAACATCAGCCTCTGCCCCACTGCCCACGTTGTCCCGCTACCAATAGACGAGTTGTTCATATAGACGCGATAAATGGTTAGGATCATAATACATCTATATATAATGATAATAACCGGAACCACGTCCAACAAGATACGCGTCTGCCTGCATTTTTAATTAGATGATGATTTGCTCGACAAGCGCTGACTCCCTAAGACATAACTGCATTTGTTTTCCCCTGTCGCTGCTATTATTGGTCAGCGTTATTGTAAATCATTATGTTAAAGTGATCGCTTAAATTATAATTATCGATCGAGTAATAACCAACTTATTGCATTGCACTGTATAATTTAAAAAACGTTTATTTCCTTTTGGCATCGAATGCCGGCCTCCAAAGAAAACCAATTGTACGATGAGACTTTCAATCAACTAACATTTATACACTTGATTAAAGTGAGAACAACTTAAAGTAAAAATTAAATACGTTATGCGCATAAAACAAAACTAGAAGTCCATAATTTAAGAGAAGCTCACTTTTAATTATTTGGGAAACCCGATTTGATTGCTTATCAACTGCTTCGAATTGGATGATTGATACATGATATAGCAGCTGTTGTATATACCAAACTAAAGTGAAACCTGTATCGAAAGTTTTTCGTAACAAACTAAATTTTTCTATTCATATATGGTGTACATTAAAAATGTATCAATCTTATTTATAAACGGTGCCAGCCAATTGTGCAGTATGTATTCCAAGCTGGAAGAGCCGAAGCTAACTAGCTATTATGTATTTCAGCCTGGAATTGGACGAGTGGACAAGAATAACTAAGGTATTTACACAACACTCCTCCAACGATGGCAGTAATTTTGACTAATAACTACATATTATTCCTCAATTAACATAACTGCTCGTCTCAATTCCAGGTCGTCCCCAATTCATTACATTTTATGACTAAATTATGAATTTATTAAAATATCAAACGAGTTACAGCAATGTAAATTTTACACACATATAATCTGCTATCTAAATCGGTTTTATAAGGAAATTTCAATGTTGTCGATTTACCATTCCATGGTTCATTGTACGTTTTTTTATTTATAGGAGTTCAGGTTTATTTGTTGCCTTTGGGCAGCATCGAAAACAGGAGCGCTCCACAATGCAGCAAAGTTGTTGTTCGTTGTTGCTTATTGTTTTTGTTGTTGTCCAATTGGCTTTGGCATTGCAAGTGCAAGTTTCGCATGGGAACTTGTTGCAGCTCTGAAGTCGACTGCATTGTTTTATACGCAATTGACGGTGTTTAGTCATGCTAAATTTCATGCAGAGTTGTACATCGCTCTCAACAAAGGTGTCCAAATTGAGCTAAAACGACAATTTCAATCAAAGCAAGGCGGCAACTAACACAACAACAACGACGACGACTGACAGCATCTCAGCATCTCAGTCAAACGCAACGCAGTCGCAGCACTGCAGTCAGCAGCAAGCTTTATTCAGTCTTCAACGTGAGCTTGAGCCGAACAGACGTGAATGTGGTCACCGATTACCGATCAACGGTCTTCAATACCAATTCAAAGCGAGGAGGTCGCGTCATGCAGACAAGCAGCCATTCGCAGGCAGTCAATCAAAACGAGCTAAGCTCATAAAAAGTGATAATTAAGTGTTTAATAATTGTATGAAATGTACAACTGTGTAAGCGGCTAGAAAAACATCAGCAGCAACAACAATAAAAACAACAGCGAACAACAATAAAACGATTACAGCAACTCAATATTGATGTTTTCTTTTACGTGGGCAGCGCGCAGGCGAAATCGTATTTGCATTTCTCTCTGCATATCTGCATATAACTGCTTTTGCTTCTTCTGCTGCTGCTGCTTTCAGATAAACGGAAAGGTTGCCCTCGCATTTGAATAATAAATGTGTATCTATATGCAAATATTAGAAATCAGTCCGTTAAATTGTCGCAGAACAAGAAGTTATACAAAAGGCAGGCAAGCAGTCGACCCACAAAAAACCCACAATTCCAATTCTGAATGAACAAATGAATCAATCGAATCGAATGAATCGAAATCTGGGTAAGTTGAAAATAAGACATGATATTTGTGATATTTGTTATTTACAATTTGCAACTGTCGCCATTCAACACACTCACTGCCAATTGTGGCAGCCAACAAAAACTTTTGATGTAGCGCAATAGATGAGAAATTGGAAAAAAAAAAATATACAACAACTTAATAGCCATCTGTAAAAAAAGCGATTAAATCATTAATGGTCAGCGATGCAAAAAAAAAAAACAAAAAAAAAACAGTAGATTGCTGCTGCATGCTTGTTGCATTATTTACGGCCTGCTTAGCTAGTTGCCGTATCTCTCTGCCAAAGACGTGGCTATAGCTTTAATTCCAGCTCTTCTCATTAGTGCGATGGTTCAACGGAGTTATTAAACTAGAACCCCGCATTAACTGAGCTATCTCCAGCTCTGCTTCTTTTTCTTCATCTAATTCTGCCTTAGATATTTCTCTCTCTTTTTCTCTCACTCTTGGTTTAGATCTTCTTGCGATTGATTGACGACGCCGGCGCATAGAAAGTTCAGCTGCCAATTTCTGTTTTTTCTGCTCTTTTTATTTTTTTTTGTTGTGTTTTTGTTTTTGTTGTTGTTTTTTTTTGGCAATTACATAAAGTATTAACAGATAAGCCCCTTGGCAGCTTTGGCTGGCGCCGAAAATAAGATAATTGTTTGGCCAAACAAGCTGCAAAGATAAGGCTTTTGTATTATAGTGGTTTGGTGGAGAGTAGTCAGCTTGTAGATACCCTGTACTCATTATTGTGCATGTGTTGTGGAATATTCAAATCAAACTTAAAAGAATATAGAGGAACAACAAATTTGCTTATTGGGCGAATGTTATAGAATTTCTTAAGCAAGTATAATATAATAGAGTGGTCTAGTAGAGAGAGGTATCGGCCTGTAAATACCCTGTACTCAACTAATTGTATTACTTCTGTGCTTATTCTGTCGTTATTATTGTGCATAAGACGTTTATATTATTATTATTAAATACAGGTAAATTGCAGTTATTAACTTAACAATCTAGCATAACGAAGGTTTATAGCACTACTGTGGGTTTAACCTAAAAGGGGATTTAAAAATAAATGTCCTAAAAAACTTTCACTCATCAAAGGCTCCCACTGCACACTTATAAACAGTTTGAATATAACCCCCTAACACATTTTTAATTAAGTTACAGGGTATAGCAAAACTACCATTAATTTTCACACATTTATTTTATTTTTTCGTATATCAATTGAAAATTTAACTTATCTTTAGGGTGTTTTATTTTGTATTTTTTGATTTTTTTTCTTTTGTTGCTGGAGAAAGGCGACTCAATCCCTGCCTATTTTGTGGGTGTCAGCTGGGGAATCAACGCGAACCACACGCTCAGCCACATTCAGATATGCCTCGTATTCGACTGTGTCCGGCGTGGTATCGTAGTGATAGTGTCCACCCCAGTTGCTGAAAGAGAAGGAGTGAAAGTGCTGCAGCCGCAGATCGAGATCGTGCTCCTTGGTGACCAGTGTGCCGACGGCATTCAGTTGGGCGGGCATCTCATAAAACTTGAGCCACTTATTGACCTCCTCATCCGTATGAATGGGCGTAGTGCTAAAATCCCGCATCACATGCTGATGAACAGCTCCGCTCTTAACGAGAAAGATGCCACCCAGGCCAATGACCTGGTCGCCATAATGGTCCTCCAATCCCTTGCGTATGCACTCCACAAAATTCAACTCACCCTTGCGCTGCTTGGCACTGATCTTCAGCACGGGTCCCGTTTCACCACGGCATACGAAAAGATTCAGGAGCAGGGCACAACGTGGCTCACTGCTTGGTATACGTTCCAGGACGCATTCCTCGTGCTCTCCCCGCACCGTTGCCGTATAGCTGCCATTGTTGAGCTCATTCTCCGCACTCACGGACAGATTGTAGATGCCCTCGCAGTTGGAGTTGCGTATGGGAAATGGTCCGGCACCGGCGCCTATGGCAAATATTTTACCCTGTGCACCCTGTACCCTGCGTGTGATCTCTTTAATGTTGTACAACTTCTCGCGCTGCACCAGTGGCAGCAAATACGGCGGACCGCCCACCTCCAGCAAAGTCGGTTTGCCGCCCAAACCAGACTCTACCAAGCCAAATTGTGGTGCTTTTAGATCTGGACAGGCGCCCACATTTACACTGGCAGTGGCAAAGTTCTTATCCAGGGCACCCTGTATAACTATCGAGAGAGCAAGAGAAAAAAAAAGAGAGAGAGAGAGAGAGAGACAATGAGCGAACGTAAATATTGTAAAAAGCTTAATCTCGCCCTAAATCATGACAACGAGCAAAAAGCTTCCCAGCCAAAACAGCTGTCTTATAAAACAAAGAATAGTTTAAAAACGACAAGTCGACAACTAAATATTTTTCCTATTGAGAAATTTACTTGTTCAAAATATTCATAAATATGTGAAAATATTCATATTCATATTGAGAATTTTATACGTTCAAAAATTTCAAAAATATATTTATATATATATATATATATATACAAAATATTCATATGATATATATTGAGCCTGAAGAATATAAACACAAATTATTATTACTCTACCAGTGCGCTATGCACTTAAACATGATCATAATTATACTAAAATACCCTCTCCGCAATTGCAAACAAAAAGACGCGCTGAGAACACATATAAAAAAAAACCGGCTATGGAAAGTTCGACACACTTGCGTGAAGGTCATTTGCTTGAGATCGTGTTCACGTGCTCGTGATTGGAATCTGTACAACTGTTTAAGTGCTCATCTCACCTGAGCGTAACTCTTCCAGCGAGGGCACATACAATGTCTTCTCCTCGAACACCAATTGTGCCGTATTCAATTGACTCTGCGTGCTCATTTTTCGTTTTGTTTTCTGTTTTGTTCTTTACTTTCCAATATTTACTCCTTTTTTCGTAATTCCAGCTGCGAGCTCCACTTCGCAAGAGATCTGTGCGCTCGATTGTTGCAAACACGACTGCGAAACGACAACGACTAACACGTTGCATTAAGCTTTTGACTATTGCCCTCTCTCCCGTAGTTAACACTGCTTGCTCATTGTGGCACATGCGAGATAAGATAAACCACACAATGTATTTTCTAACACCATGAATTTTTAATTACTATCTTAATAATTCGTGACTTCATTAGAATTTATAGCTGGATTCTAGTACAGTGAACTCTTACTTAAAGTAGAAGCAAAGAAATGAAACCTAATTTGTATTCTAGACAAAAAGTCGAATTGATAAACACCCATTAATAGATCACATTAAGTTTCCCTTAGGGGATTAAGCTGTTAACCTACATATAATATTTTATATAATTTTGATCACCCTGCTTAAAGCCGCTAATTTTTCTTTATAGGTTTCGATTTTCTCAACCTACCCTACCAAATTTTTCACGCATTGTTTAACTTTCACCTTCTGTTTTTATTGTCACCTAAAAACCGGTTGCTCTTTAAGCTTTTGGCTTAAATGTTTGTTGTTACTGACTTAATCTTAATAACAAAATATACACGCACAGATTGCTTCTGCATTCTGTTTAACATATATTTAAAGGCCTCTGTGTAAAAAGCCATAAAAATTGATCAACGCTTGTGTGCATTTAAAGTCGAAATCGCATCTAAATTGATCCATTTCACTATGGATTACAGTTAGAAGAGAATGTTTGTGGAATTTTCCCCTTTTTTTTAAATTAATGATCAGCTGCAGTGCAGAATATTTAGAGCAAACGGCCTACTCAATATATATTCAGACTTAACAATGATTTCATCTCTAGTTTAATAATAATAAATATACTAATATAATAAATAGATGATTAGGCATATATTACAAGAGATTTGTTCGTTTGAAATATAGTAGTTTATGTTGTCATGTCAAACTATATTAACAGAGATATAAGAGTTTGAAATAATTTCATTTATAAATTAAAGAAAGAATGAAGATAAAGTTACAAATCCTTTACTTTGAGCCGTGCCAAACATGATTTAATAAGTTACGTCAGAATTGTTATATATATTTTTATACCCTGAACCCATTCAACATGGGTAAAAAGGGTATAATGGTTTTGTGCAAATGTATGTAACAGACAGAAGGAAGCATTTCCGACCCCACAAAGTATATATATTCCTGATCAGGATCAATAGTCGAGTAGATATAGCTATGTCCGTCTGTCCGTCCGTCTGTATGAACACGCAGATCTCAGGAGCTGTAAGAGCTAGAGACTTCAAATTTGGAATATAGGTTCTCGTATACCAGGCGCAGAACAAGTTTGCGTTATTTTTTCGATAACTGCCTTCGTTTATCAATTATCGATAAATTAAATTTCCGATAGCAATAAATTCCACAATTTTAAAGGCAGAATCTTCTAATTAATAGATATCATGCATATCCATACTATTGATCAACTGCCCAAAGCGGATAAGAAACACCCAAGTTATAGTCGAAAATATATTCTCATATTGATCTCATTTCTATCAGCAGCCGCAAGCATTTTCTGTATGCATAAATATGCGAGCGCATGTGTGAGAAAGGGATGGCACGAGCCCCGCTACTTACGATTGCGTGTTTCACGTGTTAGTGTAAATCTTTTGAAAGGGGAATTTGCATATTAATAGAATATATTTAATAACTGGGTTCAGGGTATATCGTAGTCGAGCTCACTCGACTACAGCACTCTTACTTGTTTAATGCTGATAAGCACTAATTGAGTTGGTCGCAGAATGGGCAACCACAGTCATTTAGCGGTCACAGTTAGACCGCAGCGATAAGACTTAGTCGAGTATTGTTGAGTTGTGTTGACAAATATGGTGTTAATTTGATGAATTTCATTGACCTAAAGACAGAAGCTCGACCTCCTTTTATATTCCAGCTGGACTCTCCCCTATTCTCAGTGTGTTGCACATTTGCAATTAACTTGTCCATGTTCAAGTCCACATAGATAACCAAAAACTGGTTCAGTTGACCACTCGCAATGCATCCATCTATCAAATATCAGTCAGTTTGGATAGTTTATCGGAATTACCCGGCAGATGAAGTGCTTTAAGAGAGCAGCCTGCAATGTTGAGTGTCATGTTCTTCTTATTGCAGTTCTTGTTGGTCAACTCCAAGTGGCGACCTCAATTGGCTGCCTCCAAACCAGAATCAGAACTGAGGAGCAACAGCGAAGAACTCAATAAGAACGCAACACTGCTGACCCAATTCCGAGGACGCCCATTCTCCGATCTTGGTAGCTTCACTTCACTTTTCCGTTTACTTAGCTTTAGAACTGGTTAGCAACAATGTCGGTAAAAATACACACACGCACACACACACACACTAAAGCACACACTCTCATTACATATGTTATTAACACGGATTCTTGTCCCTGTCTTATTAGGCAATGTCTGATTGGCATCAAACCTCGTAATGGGTAACCGCATCGCACACAGATCCGCAGCTGGAGTTGGCGTCGTGGAAAGTGGATCTCAGTTTAATACGCGTCGACGTTATCAGCAGCACAAGCGTGACTCTTGCCTCCAAGACGAGTATCGCTCCAAGACGCTGCCAGCACGCTGCCATCAGCAGCCCAACGATTCTGTGGATAGCCCCCAATCCGCCCCCCTCGGCTCCAGCAGCTGCTTGGGCACCACGGGCAGTTCACCACCCAATGGAGGCGAGACTTCGCGAATGCTGTTTCTGCTCTACTTAATACACCGCACCTGGAACGTCGTCATGGAAACGATGGACACACGCACCAAAAGGTAATTGCCCCTTACACATACCTCCCACAGTGATCATCCGATAAGCGGGAGCTTATTGGAATTGATTAAGTATTTCTTCCGTTTTTTTTTTTTTAAATATTTGCTTACCGTGTATTAAAAATTGTCAGTGAAAATGTTGTCAGAAGAGTCGTTGTAGCCATGTCCGTGTGTATCTCAGAGACTATTAGAGATGGAGGCTCAAAGTTTCGAATATAGGTTACATATCGATACATATCGATTTAGTCCACAATTTTAAAGGCAAACCCCTTCAATTAATATATTATATTCCTTGATTCATTATGATATTGAAATCATTATCAGATATCATTTTCAATGGAAATTTGGCAATAAAACTAGAATATAGTTATCGGGGTATATTGTAGTCGAGCTCACTCGATTACAGCCTTTAATCGTTATCTTTCGAATATGGACTCTTTTTTAATAATTATTTTACAATAAAATATTATTTCCAATTTGGAAGCACGAACACACCTCGAGAGATCATTAATTCTACGCACAGAGAACTCCTCCTCCATTATGAGGTACTAAATTCAAACGCTTCTCTCTTCCAGTCGCTCGACGCCCCAAAAAGTCTCCAACGTGAAAATGAAGCAGCGACAACGGAGACTGGATGAGGAGTATTCGATTGGAATCACTGATTTGGATGCCTCCTCGTATTGCTCGCAGTATTCGTGCTGCAGCTGCAGTTACTGCTACGAGGAGGCTGTGGAGAATCGCACCAATGAATGCTGCTCGAACGCGGATGAATATTCGCTCGACTCAATTTACGAACGTGCCAAATCAATTACAGACAGGTGAGTTTAATTACACCTTTAAGTATCAATTTAAAATTATCGACTTGAGCGATTCTACAGCAGCCAGCTCTTGTCAGTTGCCAATTGTTAGAAAATAAAGATTGCATAGTTTCAGGCTGCTGTAAAAGTTTAGCTTCACTGCTTGCTTGAGCAGTATTGCACTGCTTGCATGTGTACAAATCAAATTTTAAACTTTTTACAACATAATTTATAAGTTGTAATCGGTTGAAGAATTGCATACTTTTAGCTACACAAATAAATTAACTGCATACGGGTATGGGCACATATGTATTCAGTTTTCCATCTCAGAAAAACAGATGAAAAAAATTACAACTACCCAAAAGTTGCCTTATATATTTGGCTATTTAAATGGAATTGCATTTTACTTCAGTATCTTTTATAAAGTAAATAATTTGATATATCATTTAAAAGGCTTAAATTTAAAAGGGTGCTTTAAATTTTTGGCATGGACGTAAGCAAAGTCTGGGTAAGGGGGAGAGGGGTCTACCTGTCACTCCTGCGACACTTTGCCATCCAGCGATGACAGCTGCTCAGCTATATGTTAAGCACTCAAAAATAAACATGAAAATGAAAAGCCAAAAAGTCACGGATTTCAATCAAAGCAAAGAGCATAATCAATGACAGGTCTTATACTCGTTAATTGTATAAGCCAAGTCTTATACATGTGCAGACAAAGAGAGAAAGAGAGAGGAGAGCCATAGCAACAAGAGAGCGCCTCGCTCAAACGAGTTGAGAAAGTGGCCGCTGCGCCGAGAGTCGAGAGTCGAACTCTAACTGTCATCGATTGCGGCTCGAGTTGGGTCGCGTTGAAGCCAAGCTTAGCAGTTGTCTGCCTGCCTGCCTAGCTTCAGTCAGTGCGTGACTTCTGAGCGAAGCTGACGTGCGTGCGTGGCGAGAGCAGAGCTCCATCGATTCTTATTGTTATTGTCTATCTACATCAGTTGGATAAATCAAACAACGATGGCTTTGCTAGCCGTGCTTAAGGTTTAACAAAGTGCTATCGTTATGAGGGCTTAAATTGTAACTGTTACTACGGTTGATTAATAACGGCTACTTTATCAACACCTCCTCCACACACACACAGTTGTATCTCACCTTGTTACGTGTCGCAAGACGATGACGCGATATACACACACATATACATATAAATAGATATTCTCGTTGTGCAAGTTTTTTTTTTATTGGAATAGAAAAGTGCCTGTGTCCGTTCTCCCCCTCCCTCGCTCCCTGTCTCTTTTACTCTCCTTAAGCTAACATCATCGCGAGCGAGCGAGCGAACGCGCGCTGATTGCATTCTAACGGTAAAACGAGTACGACGCTCCGTTTTGACTCTCGACTCTGGAGCTGACACTGTCTCTGCCTCTCAGTTCTTGCCCGGGTTGACTTATGCTTGGCCTATTGCAGCATCCACAACAAAAACAGTAACAACAGCAACAACAACAACAGTAACAACAATAACAACAACAACAGTAACAACAACAACAATTGCAACCGTAACTAAGTAGCATAGAAGCTTGCCGTGTTTTGCTTTGTGCTAATCTTCTCAATTTATGGTTTGCTCGTTTCTTCGATGACGCTGCCAAACTCAACTTTTCTTCGTATGCTCACAAAAAAAAACACAAAAAGAAATATGAAAAGTGTGCGTGTGTAGTGTATGTGTGTATATATGTGTGCGTGTTTGGACATTTTGAGAACATTCTGCATTTGGCCCAATTGGAATTGAAATTGGTGTTAGTCGCATTTGCTGCAACGCTACTCCAAATTGGATTTCGGTATTTGGCCTAGAAGTGATCGAGAACAAAAGACCGACCCCAATCGAGGTAAGACACAAAAGTGGTCAAATGGACAAGGTTATATTTCAGCTTGCATATCTTTTGATCACGCCTCATGCACTGAGCCAAAAAGTCATGTGCATTAGTTTGATTACCTGTAAGATTAAAATTAATGCCAAGTCATTTTTTTCAAGTCCGATTTTAGTAGTTTAAAATTCAAATTCATAAAAAAATAATTTTTCTTACTGTGTAGCATCTTGGCCCATTGTTTGCTGTCTGTTGTTCTGCTTGCCTGACTGGCAGATTACGCCCACATGGGCCACAACCCTAAACCCAAATCTAAACTAGATCTTAAGTGCAGCAACTGGACAAAGAATATGCAAATAGGGCTCAACTTTCTTCGCATAGTGTATACATTAAGAAAAAAAATAAAGAAGTTATCTTGAGTCTATGTGTGGGCAGCAAGACAACAACAAAAGCTCATTAGTCGAAGCTATAAAAACACTTTTTAGGCTGCGTGTGTGTGTTAGATATAACAATCAAAATGAAATAAAAATAATAATAATAAATCTTAAACAAATTACATTTAACCGTACTCGAAAGCGGCAAAAAATTGAGATGAAAAATTGAATTTGAGACGGCACGAGACATGCTACACAATAACTATAATTCCCCAATCCCCACAGCAACCAAGCCACCAGTTACAGCTGCTAACAATGCCAGTAAAGTGTAAGACAAACAATAAAAGCAACATCAGTGGGCAGCACACATAACGAATAACAGAAAGAAAAAAAAAATATATATATATATATGTATAGGGGCAGACTTATGTACTTAGCGCTGAGCTAGACTGAAAACTGTTCCGGTCTGATTTAACAATTGCTAATAATAAATAGCTTATGCATTGGACACGCTCCAACTGGACAGTTGGGCGTCTCACACGAAGCCTACAAAATGGCCAGCACACTTTCGACCAGAAACCCCAAAAATACAATATAAAAATTAGGTTTAAAAAAAAAAATAATGGAAAATTTTCTTTTCATTATTGCGGTTAGTTGGCAAATTCTTTGTTTAACTTTCAGTACATTTGTCAGACAGCTGTTGGCCACCTGACAAATGAGGCAATTGTTGACTGTTGATTGAGTAACCGCAATTTGCTCTTTAAAAGAGACTTGCTTTGTGCAGCAGCAGCAGCAGCCGCATCTTGGGCAATAGGGTTTACTCTTTGGCCCAACTAATTGAACTAAATGGGGGGAACTGCGCTCAAAGCAGCAGCTCCCAGCTTAACCATCAGCGGTTAATTGAGTTTAAAAGGCCAGCTGTCCAGCTGTCCACACAAAAGCACTCAATTTGCATTTTTTTTTTTTGAGATACCAAATAAAAAAGGTTGCGATATCTTAAAGGTTGACAGTTTGACTTTTTACTGTACGATGAAACAATGCATATCAGTCCTGATAAATAGGACAGTGCAAAGATACTCGAGATAAATTAAACAGTCAATCAGTCAATGCCATTAAGATCACTTCCCACTCGCTTAAGTGAACCAGAAAGCAGAGACAGCTTTGCCACATATTATGTTAAATTCTCAGTCTAACCTCAGCGCAATATCTTGCTAATCCTAAAAATTTCTGTATTGATTCTATCTTTTCTTATAAGTGCTTAAATTTGAGTGGAAATTTTATAATAACAGTAGAATAATATGTCAATTATTGAGCTTTATCGTCTACTAACGATAGCACTAACGATAGACTTACTTGTTTATGCTGATCTGTTCAATTTTGTTGTGTTTAATGTTTTCTTGCATTAATTCATAACTTAAATGCAGCTTAACAACTGCCTAGGTTTTTATGATTTATTCTGATGCATAAAAATATAAATTTGTTTGATTTGTTTTGTAAACAATCCCGAATGGAGACAGTTAAATTGTTTTGCTTACCACTTTCTCCCAATTTGCGGCGCTACTGCCAATCTCTGGCCAGTGGCAAATTGAGATTATAGATTCCAATCACCTTATAATTGCGGCACTATTCGTGTTCCTCCAAACACAGCTCGAGGACCCCTCGGGCTTCCATCTGTCAATCAAACTAAGCTTGTCCAGCTGCAATTTGTCTAATGAATACGACATTGTTATATCCAATGATTTTCAGAGTTACCTTCGACATTTTTGTCTATTGATCGCTCATACGGAAATCTGCACTATTTGTGTAAATCCATCATAATAGTAATCAAAATATAAACACCAGTTCAACTGGTTTTCTGGCTTATTTATTATTATTATTATTTCTTCAACGCTGACAAATGTCTCATAATTAATACGTTTTGGGGCTGGGCAATAAATTGCGGTTGACCCCTTGTCATGATTTGTGGTTGGTGGTTGACCATCAGATCTTCAAGTTTACTTTCTATGGGTGAAAATTCGAATTCGCTAACTTTAAAATACCAAAATAAATCGCTTTATAATTTTCTTAAGATTTCTAATAATATTCAAGCCTCGGCGAATTCATCTACATTTATTATATTAGAAAGTGATCTTAAGAAAGTTTTCGCATGTCATTGAAATAGTCCGTGCTAAAATTGAAGAATAAGAAAGCCTTGTCCAAAATTCAATTCAGTTATAATTGATTTATTTTATTGTAAAAGCGGGCGGTTTTCGATCAGCTTAGAAGCAATCGTTGATGGAGGGAAGAGCACCGTTGCAGTACTTCCAGGTGGACCATGCGGACCATCCCTGCTGGCCCTGGATCTTCTGGGCGCAACGGACGGAGTTGGTGATGTCATCGGTCAACAGAGCGTTGCAGCTCAAGGCGCACTCGTTGTAGGAGAAGCGACCGCTGGCAGGCTGGCACCAGTAGTAGTTGTTGATCTGGAAGATGCCGTAGTCGTTGGAGCCATTATAGTTTTCGGGACCAACCACTCCGGTACGGTAGGAGCTCTCGTGCTCGGCAATGCACGTCCACTTGTTCAGCTGGTCGCGGGGAACGCCAAGGGAGGACATCTCGCGGGCCAAGGAGCAACGGTCCATGGTGCGACCCAGAGCGGGTGCAGCGAAAGCCAGAGCAAGCAGAACGATGAAGAACTTCATGATTATTGTTTCAGAAACTGATGTCGAATGTGGGAAATGCTCCTCTTTTTATAGCTAGCAGTTATCTAGACCAGAGCGCTATCTCAAGTGGACTTCTGATTAGACAAAGCGAGGTTGGGCGGTTGAATTGATTTGCTTTGCAGTATCGGGAGATTAAAATCAATGAATAGACTGAAAGTCGCCAAAATAAATGAGAAGGAAATATACTCGAAAGGTAAACAAAATATGCCAAGTAAAGTGTTATCTAGCTGAGTTGGCATAGAAAGATGCTAAAAGAAAATTATACCCTAGAAAAGTGATTATTAAACAAAGAGTCAAACCATTTGGAAAGTCATAACCGATATTTATAAAGCATTACCTTTTAGTAAGAGTTTGGCAATTAGATTGTTACTACATTTAAAGTTGAAAACGCGTTGTTCAAATTATACCCTCGAAAAGTGATTGGAATCTTAATGAGTTCAGTCTCTGGTTTTAATGTCTCTGAGTCTCTCTGTCTTTGATTTAAAACAAAGATAGTTTTATTAAATTAATTACTCTGTTGCTACTTTCACTGAATCGGCCATTGGTTGCCTAGGGATTTAAAGATCAAAAGAGTCTACAAACATATCTATATCGTGTGCAAGATGTCGAGAATGTAAGGAACGTTTTATAGCCACCTATAAAATGGCAGTTTATCTTATAGATGTCTCATAATAAACTCCTCCACTTACAGTTAGCTACAACTGATATATTATACTATTGTGATATATATTCATTTTATATGTTAAGTTTGTTAGTGGGCTTCTACACTAGAGTGACACCAGCTCGACTTGTTTGTGTTATAACGAATAAATCTAACTCTGTTTATAATTCAGGTGAGGCATCAAGTTTACTTTCTACGAAAGAGCGAAATGCTCGCAAAAAATGTTTATTTTTATGGTCACGCAATAAATTGTTTTATTTGTTTGTTTGTTTTGCAAAAGTTTCTAATTTGTGGACGAGACACTGAATTGAATTAGATTAGCGTTAATTTCGAAATTGGTAAGAAATTATATGATATCGATAGATATATTACTAGGCACTCCTCGACTGGGTTTACAATTGGAGAACTGTTGCTTAACTTGGCTCCGAGAGTCTGTTATTATTGTAACTGTACTTTCTTTTGGCCATCATAATTACATAATTAGTCGCGACTTGTTGGTAAATGACACATAATTGGTCTGTCTTTGTGGTGTGTCCGAGAGGCACAAAGTGTTCAACTCATGCATATGCGATGAGCTCTGGCTCGAAATTCTTGGCCAGAACTGTTAGTTGACCCATTTTGAGTTGTTAGCTGATACGCGGCGCTCGTATCGCTTATTGGCTTTGTAAATGATACAAAAAAACGAAAAGCAAAAGTGAAGACGTTGCTCTTACAAAGAATTCACAACACGAAATCGATATTTCATGGCTATAACGAAGAGGGTCAAATGCTTAACGATGGCTTGAAGCCAGTTTTGTGCTGTTGCCACTTCATTTTGTCAGTCATTTTGGCCAAACACCAAATACGGCACAGTAGCCTTTTGTCATTTGTCTTCGCTGTTGACCCAAGCTTAACCAAACCAAATGCAGAGGTTAACAACTTTCTTACTGTAGAAATCTCTGTGGTAGCCTTAAGATCAACAAGTGCTGCTGCTCCCGCGTAGGAATGCCGCTCGTAAGAAATATGCAAAACCTGGCTATCAACAACCACCCCCCCCCCCCCCCCCTCATACTCCCTTCTCCTGGTGCCTCCCTCTTTGTATGGCTGCAGCTTATATATGCATTTATGATAGATGGATACAACTGGCATGCACTCTTCTCTCGAATGAGGTTAATATAACAGCGCGTACCGGAGTTTTGCATAGTTGCGGTTGGGTCTTTAGACTTCAGGCTGTTCCATCTATCAGCCTCCATACAAGTCGAGAGAGAAAAATTAAAAAAAAAAAATGGTTTGCGCTAATGCGTTGTGTGTTGTGTTGATGATGTGTTTGAGGTGTACGATGTGTGTGGAGGAAGCCTTGGGGTCTGTGCCGAGTCGCTGGTTTTACGATTCAACTTGTGACCGTTATGAGACGTGAACCATAAGTACTACTATCGTACTACAATCTACACACACACACACTGCAGACCTGCACACAGTAGAGATACACACAGTTGAGTTCTTTCAAGAAAGCGTTTCAGTTGCCACAGAGCTTATAGCCTAGTTTAAATATCAATAGCTGAAACGAAAACAAAATCTTAAACATAGTAATTACTAAGCGAAGGTTAACCAGGTTAATGGATAGCATTTGACTAGTGGCATTTGGCTTAATGCCCAAATAAAGTTGGTTAACTTCAGAGCGACAACATATAATGTATAACCACGTCAATGAAATAGCGTTTGTAGCATCTGCTCTTGGCCAAATTAGCTAGATTATACTTTTTTTTGCATGCGTTTCGATTATGCGAGTGCATTTTTCCTTCTCATTTACTTTTGGCGACTTTCAGTCTATTGATTGATTCAAATCTCGACCCGATACTGGAAAGCAAAACAAATCAATTCCCCAACCTCACTTTGTCTAATCAGTAGTCCACTTGAGATAGCGCTCTGGTCTAGATAACTGCTAGCTATAAAAAGGGGAGTATTTCCCACATTCGACATCAGTTTCTGAAACAATAATCATGAAGTTCTTCATCGTTCTGCTTGCTCTGGCTTTCGCTGCACCCGCTCTGGGTCGCACCATGGACCGTTGCTCCTTGGCCCGCGAGATGTCCTCCCTTGGCGTTCCCCGCGACCAGCTGAGCAAGTGGACGTGCATTGCCGAGCACGAGAGCTCCTACCGTACCGGAGTGGTTGGTCCCGAAAACTATAATGGCTCCAACGACTACGGCATCTTCCAGATCAACAACTACTACTGGTGCCAGCCTGCCAGCGGTCGCTTCTCCTACAACGAGTGCGCCTTGAGCTGCAACGCTCTGTTGACCGATGACATCACCAACTCCGTCCGTTGCGCCCAGAAGATCCAGGGCCAGCAGGGATGGTCCGCATGGTCCACCTGGAAGTACTGCAACGGTGCTCTTCCCTCCATCAACGATTGCTTCTAAGCAGAATCTTTTCCTTCAAGACTAAATAAACATTTGAATCTAATTGCCTCTTGATATTCATATGTACATTTATACATATATATGTTGTATATGTATTCCAATTAGAAAAGGTCTATCAATTTCATACTCCATGCAGATATTCAATATTCGAAATATGCTTGATTCTTGTTTAAATAATGACGTGAAATTTCAATTCAATCGAATTACACGCGATCGATAATTCTTGACCGATAATAATGTTGCATAATGAGTTCTACATGTTAATGATGCATATACTATTTAGATACATATTGGAAACTATTAATTTGTTTATTGATAAAGGGCTTACAACAGTGCCCGTTGAATGGAGAAAATTCTGAAACGGCATCTTAAAATCAATGATTGCTTTTTGAGCCATTATCTTTATGCAGCGTAAAAGAAAAAAGGAAATAGAAAACATCTTTTGAGCTATTTCAATTCTTGGCCATCAAGAAGAGTCAAGAGTCGAATGCCGTTGATCGAGGTTCGAGATTTAATTGGCTGTCTCTCCGCGTTTTCGTCGTATGTGCTTTCTAAAAGAGAATCGAACAAAGCGATCGAGCGAGCGAGAGAGAGAGAGAGAGAGACTAATAACGAAAGCAAGAATCGATCTATCGAACAGACACTTTAGAGTAAAAGCAATGGACTTCCAGACTCTTCCCTTCCACTTTTCCAGCCGTCTGGCCGAACCATAATAGGCCGTTGACTTGGAGCGGTCAGTGAATTCATATTAGTGGGCAACTCGAACTCGGTGGGCAATAATTTATACAAGCAGACGTCCGTCTCAACTGGCCAGGGAATGGGAAGCGGGAACGGGATTGGGAATGGGAACGGGAACGGGAATTTAGAACCGACGCTAAGGAAATCGTAAAGCATTAACAGAGACACTTAGAGAGCTCCGCTTGTAGTGAGCAGGCTAAAACAATGCAGGAAACCAAAGACTGGAAAATTACACCGTCAGGTGAAGGGTGAAGAAGATGCAGCAGAGGAAAAGCTGAATTGTCAGCAGACCTTTTCCTCCTGCCAAACGCAAAGTACACTCGACTCTCGACTTTTTCTTCAAACTCTTCCCTATATAATTTGTGCACATTAGCACAACTGGCCAAGAAGACAGCGGACAGCAATAAGTAATTGCCCCAAGGGCCAGAGTTCGGCGCCCCCTCAAGGAACGATGTACGATGTACGATGTACGATGACGACGACGACGACGACATGGTGTGGGTCAACTAAGTGCTTAAAACAATTGCTGCGGTTGAAATCACTCTGCCGTAAAGTTATGACGGTCTGAAGCGAACCACCATTGGGATACTTGGTGTGGGTTGAATTTTCATACTCACAACTTATTGTGTACGCGCTTCAGGGATTGTGGATTGTGGCAGTTTTAATTGATGCCCGCCAAGACGATGACGCAGTGTGTAAAAGTGCGAAAGATGTGGTAGAACTCTTGGTCGGATAACTGCTACTACACACAACTAAATTAGAAAGCGCCACAGAGCGAGAAATGTGCGATGTAAATTGGGAAATAGATAAATGTTTAACTGAAATGCAGTAAGACCAACTGTGAACACTAAATTGAGTTATGCTTATGGTGATTTTTTAAAGTTAAGGCCGTATTTTTTCTCAGTGTACATATATTATCAGTAAAAGCAAGAACAGCACAAGGAAGATACTGCAAAGAACTGGTGCTGCAGAACATGTTCCTTGACTTAAAGAAGGAAACATAACTAGACCAAGTAATAAATTAGCATTTAATCTTAAAGCGAATTTTATTCAATTTCCTCAAAAACTGGACTGAATCGTAATTAATGGAAAACACTAAATGCAATCTTGAGCAGCTATATCTCAAATATCTGCAGTCTAAGCAATTATAATAAAACAACAACTAAAATGCAATCTAGAGCAACTTATCGCTGTGTATTATCTGCAGAGTTTATTATGCGACGACTCATTTTCGAGTGCCTTCAAGTGTTTGCCACTTGAGAAATAATAATAAAAAAAAAACAGTTGCGCTAAAAAGTTGAGTGCAGACGGCAGATTTTAACTCTTATCAGAATAGAAAAAATTGTCGGCAAACAGAATTATCAGAGTTTGAGTGCAAAACAAGAGAAAGGTAGATACAAAATATCTGCATGGAGAGCTGTGACAGGGTTCTGTGGGCTAATATCGGATTACTCTGGATGTGTGTTGGATGGAGTGCAGATGCGTAAGCGCTAGTTAAACTTGCACAATGTCCAAACGGATTGCATTACGAACTGTTTGTTGTTTTCCAGTTGGTTAAGTAAACATGATCTTGACTTGTCATTGTCAACGATAACCGAGCTGAAACGACAAACCCAACTTGCCCCCACTAAGCTACTTTTCGCATCAATTACCTGTCACATCACAAATTGGACTTACAAATTATAAACATTTCACCTGCTACTCAGACAAACCCAAAAAAAAAAAAGGAAAAAATAATAAAAACGCAACTGTGTCAAATGCACACAGAGACCCCCTGCGATATTATTTCAACAACAGACCCTAATTATATTAGTGTAGAGACAGACAGCTCCGTTAATATATTACCAGAGGGCACTGCAAGACGCGCAATCTGTATCAAACAAATCTCGGGTGAAAATCATAATGAGCTCTTGGAAAAACTCGAATTTTCTTTTACACTTTTCCGTATACTCTGCAGCAATGTATTCGCTACAAAACTCTTCTGAAACAAGAACTATATTGTGGAGAGTGCTACTTAAAAGTGTGTCTGTGCTTACTTAAACCATTCAGTACTTTAAATTTGAAGTATACTTAATATAGAAATTAAAGAAAAGTTTAAAATATGCTTGTTTTTACTTTGATAACTTAAAGTCTGCTTTCATTTTATTCAAAGGTGTCAGAATTATTGATTGCAGAACTTGAGTAATGCAATTCATATCTCTATTAGTTTTTACAAGTTTTATTTAAAAGTGACTTAAGTATTGATAGAATAACTTGAGTAATACAAATTATATCTCAATCAATGTCTACAATCTTTATTTAAAGGTGACATAAGTATTGTTTGAAGAACATGCGTAATACAAATAAGATCTCAATGACTTGATTCAACAGCAGAACCTCTTCAAAAGCTGAACAAGTAAACTTAACTCTCCATTTCTATTTTTATCTATACACTTATACAATAGATAGAGCATCTGAGCTTCGTTTAGCGCCGTGCGGCTAATTTAAATTTAAGTCAAGCACAAGCGCTGTCAAGCATGACAGAAAACTATCAAAAAACGAGCTGACAAAAGTCAGTGCTTTTTTATTTTTTTGGAAGGGAAACGGGGATTGAATCTCAACACACAATTCAACACAAGCAGCTGAGACAGGTCTTGGGAAAACTGTTGTCGTAGATCTTGAGTCGTCGCCTGACAACTGAAAAGTGGCCACATTTCTCTATCATTGTTGTTGCTAAATTCTGTTAATAGTTTAATCTATTTCTCTCTCTCTCTCTCTCTCTCTCTCTGTTTATCTCTCTTGGTGTGAGTTAAATTTACAAATGTGTCTTGCGTATGCAAATGGGCTAAAAAGAAATGGAACTGCCATGAGAACATTTCATGTCATTTCAACGCTGACTTTTGTATCTGTGGCAGCATCTGAATGAAACCACTTAAAAAGAGGCAAACAGCCAAGGCGCGATTGTTGTTGGCCAAGTTTTTTCTCCCCCTCTCCCCTTGTCTCTCTCTCTCGTTCTCTTAGTGTTGCAGTCCACTTGCAAACAATTTGGCAAGGTGTCGACTTAACACGCAGAGAAACTCTTCATTGCACGACTTATAACATTATGAGCTCTGTCCAGAAAATGGCTGTGATAAATCTTAACTTGGCCAAGTGGCTGTGGAGAGAACGTTGTAATAGCTGGATGATTAAAAGGGGATTACGAAGACGCGAAAGTTGAGCAGAGAACAAGCCATTTATCACTTGTGATTAAGAGTTGTGGCTTCTTGTCATGTCCAACAATCTTAAGCGACATTTATAGCAGAGTTATCCAAAAGTGAATTCCAATGTAGCCTCTGCTGATAACTTTACTTTCTACAACTGACAAGTGACGCCAGCTTAAAGTATTCGAATTAGTTCTTAATCTTTGTTAAACAGGAAGTTATCTAATTCAATTTCATATGACAACCATTTGATATGGTAAAGATATTCATCCGGCTTGGACCACGTACATATGGCAAATAGAATCTTCTTTAAATGGACACAACTTGAATATGTTTGCTTCAACACATGTTGGTAACAAATTATGCGAAACAAGTTATGTTCTTGAGTTACCAACAATTCTAGTTGCCCAATTTGGTAATTTGAGCTGAAAAGCAGCTTAAACTTAGCTGTTGCTAGTTTGATTTAACAAAATAAAAAGCGCGTGTCTCTTATATGATAAGTCATTCAACTCGATGCGAGTCCCTTGAGAATTGATACAAATTTGTTGCAATCTTGTTGCCTGTTTGCCTTTTTCGCCAAGTTGTTATTGAACATTTTCGCTTCTTTTGTGGTAGCAACCAATATGACAACAACAAATTGACAACGCTGCCAAGGCCTGTGGAGTCAACTGAAAATGGCCAAGTTGATCTCGAGCGATTAAACAAAAATGGACAGAAGTGCTCCTTAAACGTAATCGATGTGAAATTGCTTTTCAATAAATCAAAACGAAAACCTAAGTCGATCACAGAAGCCAACGACTTCTGCCACAAATAATGATAATATTTATAATAATAATAATATAAAAAACAAAAACAAAAGAGTAGCCATCTAATTGGAGGCCTCTTTGAACATTTGCGCTGCACACTCAGTGCCTGGCTTAGATAAACGCAACGATAACGGCTTTGCTTTCATACGTAATTTGCTTTACGATTGGTAAATTAAATTAACTTGTTAACCATTAGCCATTATTACTGCTGCTGCTGCTGGCTCCAACATCAACTCCAACTCCAACTTGGACACTCTTCGATGCCATGCCCAATGCAATATAACTGTCGTTAGATGGACACCAGTCATTTTGCAATAATAATAAATGTGCCACACATAGATATCATTCGTTTTGGCCAAGTTAACTGTCTTAATGACTCGGTTATGTGTTGTTGTGCCATTATATAAAATTTCACTTTTCTCGCATGCCGTCCAAAAAGGCTCGTTTTACAATTGTTAGTTGCAATTTCTTCTTTCGTTTTTTACAAAAAGTACAACCCTGGACACTGGATATTTAATGAGTTCGTTAATCGAGTGTTGACTGTCATCGCTGCAAATGTTGGTCATTAAGACAAGTGGAAAGTTTTCGCAGCTCTCTTACACAATATGAATTAATTTGTTGACAAGTTGAGAACTGAACGATGGAAAACATTGTTTGTGTTATACTTCGATATAAATTAAATCATGATCAAAGACATTAAAGTTCCTTGTTTAATTAAGCATTGATCAAAGGAATAATCTTTATTGAATACATTTTAATTCGCATAAAAAAATTAGTTTGATTGAATTGTAAATATTGTTAGTTTTACAAATTAGTTTTGGCTTTACGAGAAGCAAGGATCAATGCTGGGCAATTCGCCGCTGCAGAATCTCCACACAGTCCAGGCTGTCCAACCCTGAGTGGATAGCACCCGCTGTGCACATCTCACCGCATTGGTAATATCATCGGTGACAACCGCATTGCAGCTAAGACCGCAAAGGTTGCTGGATTGTCGACCATCAGCCTGGCACCACCAACGATCATTCAGCTGGAAGATGCCATGGTCAAGGGAGCCATCCGTGTTGGGTGGTCCCACCACATGGGTGCGATAGCTGCTCTCTCGCTCAGCGATGCAGGTCCAGCGGGCCAGTTGATCGCGTGGAACGCCCAAATTTGCCATCTCTCGGGCCAGGGAGCAGCGATCCATGGTGCGTGCCACGCTGGGTGCAACCAATGATCCAAGAACTGCCAAAGCAACAACAACAATATATACTTTCATCTTGTGTGGAGCTTGTCCGACTGTTGCCCCTATCTCGACTGAATTGCAGTATTTATAGGGGATTTGCTTATGTGTGTGACAGTTAAACAATAAATCCAGCGTAGTTGCAATTATAAATACACAAATGACTTAATTGAAACACTTTTATATGCAAAAAGAGATTGATAAGAATTGAATGGATATGTAATAAAAAGGGGCGCAACTCAGCTCATGGGGGCACGTTGCGTATTGATTTGATCAAAGAAAAGAATGTAATCATAATTGAGTGTCAATACTGCTGGCATTGCGAATTGTAATCATTTATTAAATGTCTATTTTTACGACCCCTTTCTTCCATAAAAACAATGCGCAACTTGTTCAATAATTGTGCACCAAGGCAATCTATAAAAAGACAACAGCTGTAGGGCTTAGTAATTCATAATTCTCAAAATTGCAATATGGAGAATCAGTTGTTATATGTACCTAGATAACTAATTAATGAGTCGACATTCAGACTCAGAAAAAAACATTCGCCTTGAATTCATGGGTTCCTCACCTCATTATTCAGAAAGTAAATTTCTTAAACTGAGGGTTTCTAATCACCAATAATCGAGGCTTTCCTTTTTGCTTTTTACAAATGCATTTCTTAATAATAGAAAATATTTTTTATAAGATATATCTATATATATAAATAATATTTGTGATTTTTATATTATGTGTATATATATTATTTTTTTGTGTAACAAATCACAAAAACTCCAAGTATTATTCAATATTAATTTTAACAGCATAGAAGCAGCAGCAAAACGGTGACAGAGAGATTGGCTTCCTAAGTTTGGAAATAGAGATAAGCCCCATTGCAGTGCACAAGCAGTAAAATGAATACTCATGCACTCGCACTGGTACTCGTACTACACTCGCACTCACACTCCCACTCTGAATTCACATTCAGATTCGCATTCATACTCATATTTAAACTCTAATCATGACCTCGCGCACGCATGTTTGCAGCTGGTGCAATTATCTTTTCCGAGCCGCATAACGTAACTAATTCCAAATATTTAGCCAAGTGGCATTGTCTGGGCTCGCTTGAGGGGGATGGGGTTGGGGAGGGGGAAACTTTGTTCACGCAATCTGTGAGGTTGCATGTTCGGTATGTTTCTTGGCTATATTCATTGTGTGGTGGCATTCAAGTTATTTGAGATGGAAAATTGCACTTGATTTTTCTTTCACGTGCAAAAACCCGGGAGGCCAAATTCCCAGCTTTTTGCACGTTTTACGCCGCAAGTTTAATGTCCGACCGTGTTGAGTTAATTTCGAGTAGACTAGACGAGTGCAGATTTTTTTATTTTTATTTTATTCGTTGATTTTTTTTTAATTTTTATCGGCACTTAACTTTACTTAACTTTGTGCACGCGCCATTTGAAAAATGATTGACAAGCCAGACGGCCGGCTTATCATTTGATTATTGCAAACCTCTCCCATTCGAGATATCACAGACTCTTGAATTTATTAAAACCTGCACAGGCATATGCCCTTTCTAAGTGGCCCACAGAATACAAAACAAAATGTTTCGTATCTCAAGACCCTAAACCCAGCCCATTGTAGACATAACAGCAATTATGCTAATCAGGCCCAGGCCCATCGAGGTCTTTCCCTTTCTCTCTAACAAATTCAATGAACTTTTGTAAACACACATTGTTCAAATCTATGTTTGTCGATTATAAAAAGAAATAATAAAAAAAAAAAGCCACAGCTTTACACATGATTTTGTGGAATTATTCGTTTAATGACAAAAAGTTTCTAAATTTCCAAACATATTTGTTAGCCAATAAAACTATGCCACAATAGCTCTTCAAACGCATTTTCGTCACTTATGGTGTGATCACACTCTATATTATAGAGTACATATTATATATATATAAAGTATATAGTTTTTCATTGATAAAAAAAAATAGCTACACAGCCCGCACTTAAAAATGTACACACTTCAGCATGGCGCGACTGTTCGCGTCATAACCAAATAGTTAATGAACAAGAGAAATGTTCAAACCATTTAGTTTGGCATTTTATTTACGTATTCACTTTGTAACAGAAAGTAACTTAGTTTCTAATCATAATAAAATAATACTAAAACAAATAAAAAGATAGATTTACTAAGGGACTTGCAAACTTTAAACCAAGATTATTATGATTATGATTCATTATAAATTGTAGTTATTGGCTTCAAAATGTCTACAGGGTATTTTAGAGTTTCATTTTGGTTTGATTTTTTTTTTTTATCAAAAATCTTTGCTTATTAGGTCAAGTCAAGGTGATTGCCAAGGCATTGATTAGAATAAATAAAGAAAGCTAAAATAACTATTATCAAAACAGAAGCATAAGTTTATTCATTTTTATATTTTTGTTTTATCTTGAAAAGGGGCTGCGCCAGACGATTTTAATTTCGATTGGAATTTGAGCTTATCTGCGATCGGATGTTGCAATTTGTTTGTGCACACTGCTTACCTTATATCTCTGTGTATGTGTGTGTGTGTGTGTGTGTGACGTGCATTGGCATCACTTGTGAAATGTTGCACTTAAATTCATTTGCGTTAGACTCACTTTAATTATAACGTTTGTCATGCTCTGCGCCTTGATGATCCCAATTTCGTTTTTCAAATTGATTTATGCAAAACAAAATGTAACTGGTGCTGCCACTCTCATTCATCGGCTCGCCAGCAAAAAGCAAAGCAATCACATCTCTCGTATTCAATTTGTGTGGCTTGTCTGGCCACTTGTGTTTTCTTTACCCTGATCTTTCGACACTCTTTTTTCTCATTTTTGTGCAGTTTCTTTGGCTGCTTTTTTGTGTTCAAGTCGCTGACACTGATCGAAAGCTTTGGCGTGGTGGGAAATTGCATATACAACGCATCGTTAGTGACTCTTGCATGGTTAATCATCCATATCAATTACAACAATTATCAATTAACCCGTTGCCATCGACCTCCCTCGCATGCCAAGGTGTATATTGCCTTGGGCCAGGCACACCTGTCCAAAGAACAGCCGAAGAATACTTCAATGGAATGCTTAAGCATTCTGAAACGTGACGGATGCGACTGATTGATAAAAATGTTTAAAGTTCGGCATAGGTTTTTGTGGCACTGAGGCACGTCATAATTTTCAACATTTTATTGCATTTGCATATGCACACGGACAGGCAGACAGACGGAGTTCAGTTACCGTTAGAGCGTATTGTCAGCTAACGGTAGCACTCTTTTATCGCTCGAACTAACTCACTCACTCACTAAACTGAATGACGAGTTGACGAACTGACTGACAGACAGACAGACAGACTGTCTCTTTAGCTAGTGAAAGTGTCTTTATTTCGAGTCGCATTTTGTTTATTGACATGTTAATTTGTTGACAATATTTTTGCTTACGCTTAACCATTCCAATAGAAATCACCAAAATATGTTGAGTAACTCAATCTGCAGATTCAATCAGTTGACAATCGTCGTTGAGGCAAGGAAGCGGAGGCGCAACACAGCACAGCACAGCACAGCACAGCCCACTTGCTCTCGCTAGTGGTGTCGTTGACAGCAAACTGATAGACACACAAAATGCTTAATAAACTAAATGGCTTGTTTTTCCGGTGCGTTGCATGCAGTGCTCAGTCCTGGCACTGTCATCAAATCCCAAAAGACCTGTCTTGGCCAGCATTTATAGTTTATGGCCGAATGCAAATTCAAGTTCTCTGCATATGTCAAACACGTACAACATTTATTTAACGACCGTCTCTCTCTCTCTCTCTCTTTCCTCTTCTCCTGCAGTGATAGCTCAACGCTGCAGCGCCACCTACCGTCGAGTAGTCGCCAACGCGCACAGATGGCGCCCAGCGTGTGCGAAACATCGCCCAAATTGCCGCCACACAGCGCGACAACAGTGGGCGTTGCTTCGGGTACGGGTCTGGCTTCGGTGCAGCCCGGCTCTAGTGTCTCGGGCACGAATAAGTGTGGTGCGAGCAGTTTGAATGGTTCGTTGGCCTCCTATAAGATGGCCGGTTCGGAGCAGAGTTGGCCCCAGGCACCCGTTTATAGCAAAGAGAATCAACGACCACCCGTCTACAATCCCGAGGATTATGTGCTCTCCCTGCGCAAGTTCACCAAAGGCAGCGGATCGGCCAAAGTGCATTCGATCTACGATGTTAATATCAATGGTATCACAACCAGCGCCAAGGAAGATGTGTACAAATCCGCCACACTGCCAGCCAAACACTCTGGCTACAAGTAAGTCTACACCTAAGCTGAAGATGAACTAATAATAATAACCTCTTTCATCCCCACAGAAGTCCCATTGCGGCGCCGCCTGAGAGCGACAGTGAGATGAGCCTTCGACAATTTGGTTCCATAACCGATCTATTAACCAAACTGCGTGCCGATCTTCGTGTATCCTTTCCCAGGTAAGACACAGCAACTGTTCCTCCTCTCTCCTACAACATTGTAAACTGTTTGCGTTGCAGCTTTGTGCAGGAGTTTGTGGCCACACCCTCGGATGGCATCAGTCATCTGCTCGAGGTGCTTCGAGCCATACAAATGGCCCAGGCAAGCAATGCACCCGCTCCCATGGCAGCGAATACTAATTCTCTGGCCATGTCCAGAAATCCGCAGAGCTATCAGCGACGTGCCCTGCTCGACGAGCTCTCCTGCCTGTGAGTAAATAATCATTTATCTACTAGGCAGCATAATAATATCTCTCTCTCTCTGTCTCTCTCTTTCTTGTCCCAGACAATGCCTAAGCATTTGCTGTTCCCGCTCTTTGGATGCCATGGCCCGTCTAGGCAATACACCGGTGGGTCTAATGCCGCTCGCCTCGTCGGCAACGGGTCAGGGTATACGTGGTCGCATCCTGGCACTGCAGTTGCTCGCCTCCGCCTGCGATCGACAGCCATTTGGCCAGGGCAATGGCAGCCAGAAGATAAGCGCTGCTGGTCACACAGCCGTCTCGGAGGCGATGTCCACACTGAGATTGCGCTGCAGTGAGCCGGTTCGCTTCCGACTGCTCATCGGCATCCTCAATAGCGGTGGCGGTTCCGGCGAACTGCAATGCGCAGGCATTAAGTAAGTGAACTGAGAGCAGCTAAAGAGGCCACAGTTGAGAGTAACCTTTAAATCCTGTTTGCAGATTCCTGAACACATTCATTGAGAGCGCCGTCAGTCTGCAGCAGCGTCTTTACATTCAAGCGGAGCTCTGCCAGGCTGGCCTGGAGACCAGCACACTAGCCCGCACCATATCCTCCTCCTCGCCGTGGCTGGACGCATTGCGCAACGAGATTAAGCGATTCAATGAGCTGCACATCGATGTAGATAAGATGATAGCCCAGGCCCGTGATGCGGATCGGGTGCGCAGTCAAATGGTCATCCTCGAGCGTAGAGTGCAGATCTTGCACGAGGAGAAGACCGTACTTACATCGATGGAACGACGCCTGCAGGAGCGATGTGCAGAGCTACAAAGGGAAATATTTCGCCTGCAGGGTGCACAGGAGTCCAATTTCAAGCCAGTCGAAGCACATCAGCCTGTTGCACTGCCGCGTCAGGTGCCACCCACTTCGAAGACAGCGGGGGGCAGCAAACAAAGCTGTTCGGAGCACGAAGACGAGGGCATCAGTAGCTCCGAAACGGGTGCCTCTCTCAGTCCCGTGCCCATTCTGGTGCTGCCCACCAAGTCCAAGCATCACAAGCAGTCGCGCAAGGTGACCACACCTCACCGTGGCAATAATGATGATGATGATGATGCAGCCACAATAGAGGATGTCATCGGGGAACTGGACAACATTGTGAACGAGGCGGAGAAACAGATCTCGAGCCAGGCAGCAGCAGCAGTCAAGCAGGGGAAACAGCTACGTCTGGCCGTGGAACAGGAACAAGACATTGTGCCCGTTAATATTGTGCCCCAGCCACCGCGCAAGTCCCGATCCTTAGCTCATCTTGTACCACGCACGGACTGCTCCGAGCAGGATGCCACACAATATGGCATGCCGGGCGATGCAGCGACTGTTGAGCGTCTGGCTGCGATGCACACCTTTTTCGACGAGGTGGACTACGATGCGCCGTGCAACACGGAGAAATCCTTCGTCATGGACGCACCACCCTCGTCCGACATGCCCGAAGCGGAGGCGAATGCCACGGCAACAGCCTACAATGCGAGCACCAATCGGGAGCTGCTCGATGTCATCATGAATGCGCGGCACGATGATCACGATCCCACCATGCTGGCACTGAGAAACAACAGCGCACAGGATGTCCAGCAATTGGAACGACCAAAAGGCAAGCCACCAGCACCAGCGCCACCAGCACAGCATTTCAATGGTGTCTTCTTTATGACCGGCATGAATACCCCCCAAAAGTATCCCAAGCCAGATCTCACAGCGGCCATCCAGGCACGCCGAGTGACCAAGAATGTGGAGCGTTTGGAGGCGGCCTTTGCTTCCAACCACGATGATCACACTCCCAACAATTCTGGCATGGTGCGCGAGAAGTCGCGCAGCAATCAACAGATCTATTTCAGCAGTAATCCGACAATGAGAATTAACGACTATCCAGCTCTGGGTCAACTTGGTGGCAATATATCGGCACGGACGAGATCCTACACGCAGGGTTCCAAGGTTACAGATCTACCCTCTGGCTTATATTAGGAAATGGACCACAGCCCTAATCGTACTCCGCCTCCTGTGTGCAATACAAACAACCAACCCTATCTATAAGTATATCTATATCAGCTCCGGCATTAATTCGAAATACATTTTAAGATTAGTAAGCGAATAGAGTATTGCCTAGCATAGATTCGGTGGCAGCTTCAATCGGGTCCCCTAAACTTAAGTCTCGGATTAATCACTCCATATCTGTGTGTTTAAATTGAGATGATATTTATATATTTTTTATATGCGATTACAAATAAATAATTTAGTTGACATAGAAAACAAAATTTACAACAAGCACCATTGTATTTAAATTTCCAATAGTTTTTCGGAACTCGAAAGCGAGAGCTTTCCATTTAGTCTGTCTAATAGATATTTAAAATCTCTAGAAGTTCAAATTTTCTAAAATTGAAGTAAAACAAGATAATTACATTTTTAAAAAGGCATTTATTAGACTCAAAAGAAGTTAAATAGCTTAGAAGCAATCGTTGATGGAGGGCAGAGCACCGTTGCAGTACTTCCAGGTGGACCATGCGGACCATCCCTGCTGGCCCTGGATCTTCTGGGCGCAACGGACGGAGTTGGTGATGTCATCGGTCAACAGAGCGTTGCAGCTCAAGGCGCACTCGTTGTAGGAGAAGCGACCGCTAGCAGGCTGGCACCAGTAGTAGTTGTTGATCTGGAAGATGCCGTAGTCGTTGGAGCCATTATAGTTTTCGGGACCAACCACTCCGGTACGGTAGGAGCTCTCGTGCTCGGCAATGCACGTCCACTTGCTCAGCTGGTCGCGGGGAACGCCAAGGGAGGACATCTCGCGGGCCAAGGAGCAACGGTCCATGGTGCGACCCAGAGCGGGGGCGGCGAAAGCCAGAGCAAGCAAAACGATGAAGAACTTCATGATTATTGTGTCAGTTAACTGATGTCCAATACCTCCCGAACTCAGCCTTTTATAGAAGTCTTTAATCTCTAAATTTTGCAATCAGCCGAATGGAAAACCACACGACCCGCAGAAGTACGATGAAGTATTACCGACGTTGTAATCAGTAGTATAATTTTGGTGAATTAATGAAGTGATAAAGTTATTATATTCAAATTAAAATTATATATGTATAGGAATATTGATATTAAAATTTCTGGATCCTCATTTTAAATTGAATTATATAAATATGTAGATTAGGAATAGGTGCTTCACCTTCTTTGAAGTGCTTTTAAATTTAATTACTACATTATGTATGTATAGTTTTATATTGCACTCAGTTTTCCAATAATACTTTAGCGCCAAACATTTGAATACGCACAGTTCGTTTGTACTGTTAATGTCAAAATATACTCGACATCTTATGTTATTTTACAGTAACAGAACCAGCAACAGAGCAAAACAATGTGTTCTTTTTGTAAAGTCACTTACTTCTCGCCAATTCACAGTAGAATTACCTACAGTTTCGTCATTATTAATTAGTTCCCGCATTGAATAACAGTTGAGTAACTGTTAATAAATTATTCGCTGCTATGTGTCGCTAGTGAAGAGAACCGGCGACATACTGACTCAAATGAACATTGGTACACGAACGAACTTGTTATTAAAAGTGATTCTTCTTGCCGCAGGGCAACACAGCAACTTAACAAAACGAAAAAGCGAAAAAAAACTATAAGTGAATTTGCAAAAGTGTGAATAATAAATTTAGTGTTTGCGAACGAATCGGCGAAATGTTTAATGGTTAGCCCAATGTGAAAGCAATTATATCTGCTACTTTCTGCTATAACTTCTGTGACTTAATTGTGCAGCATAAAATTGCGACAAGAATAACTGACCACGACTTCTCATGCAAATACACACACAGGCAAACACACTAATACACACGCATACATAGGCAGATCCAAACAAGATAATACTAAAAGTCATTCCCCTTGGCTATATTGATTAACATGCCAGGGAAATTGAATTGGGGAAAGAACGAGAAATTCGCTAAAAAGGAGCGTGGCAAAACTCACAAGTTGACACACCATTTTCACTTATAGTAAATGTGTGTGCAGGGTTATAAATGTTATGTATGCATATATATATATATATATATATATATATATACACATAATCAGTTGATCTTGAGTCACGGATCGTTGAGAAACTGTTGTGGCTCCCACATTTAATACTCTTGCCTTTAGTTCACTCACAACGCATTTAAGCGTAATCTGAGCTAGTAATAAAAGGGTTCTATGGAATTGTGTATTTGTGTTTGTCTAAAGAAAAGTATGTGTTGATTAACTGACTTACAATCCGAAGCCGTCAATGGCTGTCAAACGGCAAACAGTGGTTGCCTTCAATTGGAAAATGCCAGTGAAAATTGATCACCATTTAAGTAAAACAAAATTTGAGGGTATTTGGGCCTCGTAGAGAGGATCTATGCAACAGATTTAATTGGCAGGCGCTTGTGAAAAGCAGAGAATCGGATGTTCTTATATTGATTTGTCGGCTGTATTATTGCATTTCTCTCTGTGCCTTTAGTTAGTAATGTGTTCACCTTCAGCTTAAAATGCATTTACCAAAATAACTCACATGTTGACATTTACTTTCAGTAGACTCATCGCTTCTACACTCAAATCTCAAATCGCACTGACATTTTTGAACCCACATACACATATATATATTGTACATCAGCATCAAGATTCCAAAGTTCATCCATCCATTTCAAGAGCAGCAAGCAACAAGCAAGCAAAATCGGAAGCCATGTCGTGGTTGGGATTTGGAGCTCTCGCTTCCGGCTTTGGTATTTGCTTATTATCAATGTTCAATGTTTGTTGTTATTACTAATATTGTTGTTGTTGTCCATCTTCTTGTTGTTCGTCCTGTCAATGTGCCCTGTAGTTATTTGCATTTAATCGCAGTCTTTATTTACAGTACTGCAGCGCCTGCTGGGCGGTGATAGTCCGCCGAACAAAGTTCTTGAAATCAAGAGTGAATCACTGGGCACCCTCCAGGTGATGGCGCGCGATGATGCAATGGTCCTCTTCGCTCCTCCCTACAACAGCAGCGACAAACGAACCGCTGTCTACGAAATTGTGCTGCAGCGTCCCACCTCCGACGCCAACACCACCTCGTTCAGTTTGTTTCGTTCGCCAACTCAGCAGGAAGCCGAAGAAAAGTTTAGCACATTTATGGAGCGACTGCCCGTCTTTGTGGGCTTCGTCAGGGAGGTAATTGCCTAATTAGATCATCTCCTAGTCGTACATTATTAAAACCTCCAGGATTTTTTTTTCAGTATTACAATGTGAATGGCTTGCAAAAGATATGTGATGTGCTCTCGGAGAATCCGTCGTGGACGCTGGCCCATCTGGTTGCCTACTTTAATCTGATCGAGTACATCAGCAATCAGAAAGTGCTGCAGTGTGTCGATGTGCCGGATCACACGACGCTCATGTCACCCTTCCAGCTGGCCATCAAACAAAGCAACATGGAGATGGTTAAATTGCTGCTGCCGCTAAGCAAAATCGAGCACTTGGACATAAATAGCAACTCAGTGTTTCACTACGCCGCCAGCACCACCAAAGAGATCATCAATGTAAGTAAGAAACAATATCTGTTACAACTACTTATTCACCTTCCTTTCATTGCAGCTGCTCACCGCAAATAGCACGGTTAATCTAAACCACCTCAATTCGGATGGATATACGCCGCTGCACCTGGCCTGTGTGACAGATAAGCCGGATAATGTGAAGGCTCTTCTGCTGGCCGGCGCCGATGTTAATTTGAATGCAAAGAATATAAGCAAACTATACAAAACATCGACACCCACTTCGGTGGCTGGTTTCCTGCGCAACAATGCCAGCAAACTGTACACACAGGATATGAAATATGGTGGGACGCCTTTACACTGGTGCTCATCCCGCGAAACGCTGCAAGCGCTCATCATGGAGGGTTGCGATGTGAATGCCACGAATTTCGATGGCAGAACCGCATTGCATGTGATGGTGGCACGCAATCGATTCGAGTGCGTCGTCACACTCCTCGCTCACGATGCAGACATCGATGTGCTGGACACTGAGGGAAACGCCGCGCTGCACATTGCAATTGAGAAGAAACTGGTGCCGATTGTCCAGTGTCTTGTGGTCTTTGGCTGTGACATCAATATGAAGAATAAGTCTGGCAAATCACCGCGTCACATGGTTGGCAACGATGCGAGCGGAAGTAAGGATGATGAAATCCTATACATATTGCATTCGGTGGGGGCCAAACGCTGCTCCGGGGCCAACTCAAAATGTCCGCCCGGCTGCAATGCCAAAGGCTCCTACAATGGCATACCGCCGGAGGCACCCGAATCTGTCGAGAAGCGCGAACATATTGAAGATATGCTGGCGACGACCAGTCGTCAAATGGTCAGCGGTCTGCTTTCCGCAGCAGTCAACGGACAACTGCAGAAGCAGCCGCAAGCAGCACAGTAAGTTGCATATTGGAATCAATCTATTATCTCTTTTGGAGACAAAGAACTCCTAGAAATTACTCCATCATTCTTATCTTCGAAAGCCTAGTTAATTAATTATTTTCTAAATTCTTGCAGAATGCCCGTCGTAGTCGATACGGAGAAGGAGCAAAAGGGTCAGAGCATTATGGATGCACTATTGGGCATGTTCACCACCAAAGTTAATGCGGATGAGCTGAAGAAGGAGAACTCTTCGAGCAATGTAGCCAGTGCAGCATCAACGCCACAATCGGGCGTAGGTAGTCCGGAACAGTTAGCGTCGCTAATATCACCGTTTCCCTCGGAGATCGGTGACAAGCCGTACGGACGTGGTCGACTGCTATGCCTAGATGGCGGCGGCATACGTGGCCTGGTGCTGGTGCAAATGCTGCTCGAGGTTGAGAAGCTATCGCGCACGCCCATCATTCACATGTTCGACTGGATCGCTGGCACCAGCACCGGCGGCATCTTGGCTCTGGGACTGGGCTGTGGCAAAAATATGCGGCAATGCATGGGTCTCTATCTGCGAATGAAGGAGCAGTGCTTTGTGGGCTCTCGACCATACCAGAGCGAGTACTTTGAGGGCATACTCAAGGACAATCTCGGCGAGTTCAATGTGATGACCGACATCAAGCATCCAAAGATTATGGTCACTGGTGTAATGGCGGATCGTAAACCGGTCGACTTGCATCTGTTTCGCAATTACACAAGTGCCAGTGATATTCTAGGCATTGTGACTTCCATAAGTGAGTCGAAATTAAAATCCCCGAATGAGTTCATTTTCATTAAATACCCTTTATTTTGTGGTCAGGCAATCGACGCGTGCCGCCTCCCCAGCCCGAGGAACAGTTGGTGTGGCGTGCTGCACGTGCTACGGGCGCAGCTCCCTCATATTTCCGTGCATTTGGGCGTTTTCTGGACGGCGGACTCATCGCCAACAATCCCACACTGGACGCCATGACTGAGATACACGAGTACAATATGGCGCTGAGGAACGTGGGTCGCGATGCTGAGGCTGTGCCCGTCTCAGCTGTGGTCTCCCTTGGCACTGGTCATATACCAGTCACTGAACTGAAGGACATCGATGTGTTCCGCCCAGAGAGTATCTGGGATACTGCCAAATTGGCCTATGGCATATCGACAATTGGTAAATGGAGAATGCATCTTTTGTAATACAGTATTTTAAATTTAATTTTAATCTTTCGCAGGAGCATTACTTGTGGACCAAGCCACCTGCTCGGATGGACGTGTGGTGGATCGTGCTCGTGCCTGGTGCAGCATGATTGGCATACCCTACTTCAGATTTAATCCGCAGCTGAGTGAGGATGTGGCCATGGACGAGAAGGACGACCAGAAGCTGATCAACATGCTGTGGCACACCAAGGCCTACATGCACATCAATCGCAACAAAATCATTGAAATGATCAATTTCCTTAAATAGCGCGCAAGACGGATTTAGATCGCGAAAAATTTGGCAAATTGCTGCCTCCTTTGCTTCTCCATCCTAGATGTATTCCCCCACTTTCTGCTCTGCTGAGTGTAAATACGTTCCCCGTTTTCCTGCATCTTTTCCTAGCGGTCTAAATCAAATCACTCAAAACACACAAAATGCCACCAATTAACACAAAAGAACTACCCAACCGAACCAACCAAATGATTCTTTTCTAATACAAATAAAACGTTTGATACATATTGATAAAAGACATTATATGGTTCCATATTGCCACGAGGCTAGATAATTCAATTGAACAGTTGCGCTTTGAATGTATTGTGTTATTATTGGATTGCAAAATCCTTAAAAATTGTGAATCTTATGTTAAATTACTTATTTATCTTGTATTATTATTATGCATATTGTATTTTCATTTTTGACAATTGAATTTTTAAGTTGTATGATGTTAGCATTCCGTGTCGCTTTGGCAGTTAAATATAAACATTGAACACGAGCACGAATTTTAAATAAAACTTTTTGATGTGATGTTAAATTTCGGCTTTCGTTTGAAGTACATCAAATATTTGAAATTTCGGCTAATGAAAATTTTCAGTTACATTTGAGTTGCACACATTAATTCAGATTTTGATGAGTATTTTTGTATATATTTGGTAAGTTCAATGTCATATTTTGCAACAAAAAAAAATAGTTATCAAGAATTACAGAAAATATATAGGATAAATGATAAAATCCCCGACATATGAGAAGAGTAAATATTGCTGTACACGAAAAAGGCTAGTTAACAAAAAAAGGGCAAAAGCTTTTGGTGTATCGCGAAATGGATAGAATGATGATGGCAGCGTTGCCACCTGGAGCGCACGCGCTAGCAGCACGAATCGCGATGCGTTGGCAGCCTGGCGCACAAAATGTAAACAGGAAAAAAAATCGAGAAAAATACAAACAATACAGACAAAAGTAAGAAGCGCGTGAAGAAAAAGATAGAAAAAAAAAACAAAAAAAAGAATATTTTTGGTGTGCAGACAGAAAGAAACGCAATAATTGACAGACGAGGAGCTGCAGCCGCAGCCGCCGCCGCCGCCAACAGACGCGCACGCACATAACGCGGTCATGTCCAATAACCACCGTGTGGATACGGGCAAAGAGCTGCCAATGCCACTAATACAAGACCAACAACAACAACAGCAACTGCAACAGGAGTCAGAGGTGGCGCTGCTGCCGATCATGATGTCCATGCCAACAATGCCCGTATCAAAGGGTATCATGATAACGCCGCCACCACCATTGATGCCACCAACGCCGACATCGTCGCCCAACACACACGGCGAATGGCCAAATCTAAATCCAAACGCGAACGCATTCCAGCTAACTAGAGAGACCAGATGGCCAGGAATAGGCAGTGCTGGTGGTGGTGGGGGTGGGGTGGGTGGTATTAGTGGCAGTGTTAGTGGTGGGGTTAGTGGTGAACGGGAACACTTTGCCCTGCCGCATCTGCCGCCACTGCCGCTGAACGTTGACTATCTGCCGAGCCTGATACATCCGAGCACCTTGCCCTCGAGCAGCAAAAGCTTCAAGATGCGTCCGCGCATGAAGCGTCTAATGTACTGCAGCTACAACAGCATATTGACCGAGTCAAACAATCGCAAGCTGCGCACAGCCGCCTCCACCTGCAATATTGAGCTGCTCAACCGGATTCTGGAGTCGGGCGGTAATCCCAATGCCGCCGACGAATACAATCGCAGTCCCCTGCATCTGGCCGCCTGTCGTGGCTATATACCCATTGTTCAGCAACTGCTGAAATATGGCGCAAATCCGAATGTGGTGGATTCGTTGGGCAATACACCGCTGCATTTGGCCGTCATTTCCGCCAGCTCCAATAACTTCAATGTGGTTGTTCGTGTCCTGCTGCAGGGCGGTGCCAGTGTGCATATGTATGATCGCAGTGGTAAATCCCCGCTAGAGTTGGCGGAGGCCAAGTTGAGATTGCTGCGCAATCGCTATGATCATCCGACACCGGAAACCGCCACAATTCTGGAGGATATGTGCATGCTGACAACGTTGATATTGCGCTATATGGTAAAGCAACAGCAGGAGCTGGAAGATCTCTCAGCGCTCGAGAAGCGATTGCAGAACCTCAGCACCAGTGATGATCAGGAGCAGGTCGTCTCCCAAACCGCCGACGAGCTGCTCGCCAGCGTCGAGCGTTTGTCCATCAACAACAAATAGAAAACGGGGCTCAAGCGATTGCGTTTCCGATCATTTTAGATGGGTAAATTAATTAATCAAAATTATTCTTATTCTTATATATCTAATTTCAATTGAATTCGTTTTGTTCTTGTAGTTTATTTTACGTTTCCTAATTTGGCTGCCGTTGAGTTGGAGTTGGATATATGTGTGCCTAATCTCTGGTTGCGCACCGGAGCACAAAACATACAACCAATGCTCACACACACCACACGCACCTACACACACCACACACACCTACATTGTTTCATGCGATCTTTTTTATTAAGTATTTCATTTAAGTTTTCATTGTTTATGCAAACAAAACAAAAACAAACAACAAAAAAAACACACGCAACCAACAAATATGTTTACATTTTAAGCTTTACGTTTAGCGCGCCAAAACAAAATAAATTTATGTAATAAAGATGCAATTTGCAAGTGCAAAAAAACCAACAACACAATTTAAACACCTAATAAAAAAAATGAAAGCAAATTACAAATACAATTTAACTTAAAATTGATTACAAAATAAACAATAAACACAAATCGTTAAACTTCCTTTGTATACAGTACAGTAAACAAACAAAAAAGATCATTTTAAAATATTACTATTATTACATATATATATATATTATATTATATTTAATAATGATAACTTAAACCCAACCCATTTTGGGAAATTGTATTACAAGATTTTAAAATATTTAGACGATCAGTTGAGAACATCACAAATAAAAGGAATCTAGCAATATCTCAATTGACCAATATGTATTAACCATATACATATACATATATATGCGGAACAAATTGCTGATAAGGCATTGAATCTATTCCGCAACAGCCTTGACTGTCGTCTGCAAAGGGTGAGAGAGAGAAAGTGAAAGAAGGGCGTTGTTATGTCGCCGTTGTTTGGTTTTGTCGTCCAAGAACATACTTTTTTACACATACATATGTTTATATGCATGTATAGATAAGCCGTGTTGTGCCTTTTGTTTTGGTTTGGCTCAACTTATCGATAGCACCTAAGCTGCGGGCAGTGTGACCAGCCCATCGTATTGCAAGCTAAAATACGGCTTTACATTGTTAAAATTATAGAAAATTAATAATCAGTTGCAGTAGTAAGTTTCCATTCTTTATTTAATGCTTATGCAACTGTCTTTAATATTTATATACTTTCGTTTTAAAGCAAGTCTCAACATAAATCAAAATAGAGAGTACCATTAATATTTGATTGTGAATCGATATCGACACAAGCATCGATTATTCTGTAACTCTGGCCTGCTGGAGTGTTTCTAATAACAAAATTGTACCTATTTTGTTTAATTATATTAACAAGGATTAATGAAGGAACAACAATATATAGAAGTGCCGCAGCATGCGCCACCGCCAGCAGAACCAGCTAATGGTAGTAGTCCAGGTAAGCCAAAAACATATGCCCGGAAATAAATATACATCGTTTTGTGTATGTGTGTTTTGTTGTGGGCGTTTGCCCAAACAAAATAAATATATGTATACTATATGTATTTGGAAAACAAAACATAAATAATGTGAATTAAAAGTGAATACATATATTGTTGTTTTAATCCAGGCGAGCCTTGGATGAGCATTCCAGTGGGCAGGGACTGTCCGCAGGGCCTCGAATATTTAACCGTCCTTGATCAGCTGCTTGTCTCTCAGAAAATGCGAGAGGTTGGCCAAATGCGCAATCGTTTCAAGGTGAAGAACTCGCTGGGACAGAATTTGTATTATGCGTACGAGGAGAGCAATATGTTGAGCCGCACCATGATGCAACAATTGCGTCCATTTGAGATGAAAGTATTGGATAACTTCCAGAATGAAGTGTTGCATGTGAATCGTCCAATGCGATGCGATCTGTTCTGCTGTTTTCCCAACTGCTCGAGCATGTTGGAGGTATCGGCACCACCTGGACAAGTTATCGGGACTGTGGAGAAGGTCTGCTTTTTTATGAAACCGAAATTTCTCATTAAAAACTCGTTTGGTGACGTTATGATGAACATTGAGGGTTCAGTCAGTGGACCATGGAAATGCTGTAAAGATATCGACATGAAGGTCAGTATCAAACAACAACAACAAGAATAGCAACTAGTTCTACATAGGGATACATATATGGTCTCGCCATCCAATCAAGCAATGACGTCACAACATCGCTATGCTTGACTGCGAATGCGATTTGAATTTTAAATAGCTGGGTGTGTCTGGTTACAGCTTTGTTTGATTTGTGTATATATGCTTTGGCCTTTTAGGTACTCAGCGTGAACAACGAAGAGATTGGAAAGATAACTAAAAATTGGTCCGGTCCCGTCAAGGAAATGTTTACCGACGCCGATTACTTTAGCGTCACATTCCCCCTGAATTTGGACGTGCGCATGAAGGCTCTTCTCTTTGCCGCCGTCTTTTTGATTGTAAGTAACTGAATTACTCACCACACAGCAATCTGTTAATTTGTCAAAATTGTATTTTGCAGAACATTCTCCTCTACGAGAATTAGGCACTGCGCAGCTAAATGCAGCCATGTGCAATACTTCAGCAACCATCATAATCGACTGCTTAGTTTTTAGAACCTGACGTTACTCTTAAGTTTTTCATTTTAACAACTAAAATTTTCATTGGTTATTTGAATCTCTCCCCCTAACAGAATCTCCATCTTTGTGCATCAAATATTCGTTGTACCTATTTATTTATACATCTATTTATTTACATACCTAACACTAATGACGCTTTGAAAAATATGCGCACAATTTTTATTTTGAATGCATTTCTATTCATCGTAGCTTATATTTATTTTTTGTATGAAATTTTATATACTAATGTACATGTGTGTATATTATCTTAAACACCGACACTCGGTTGGCATTTAGACGTTTACCTGACCTAAGCACACTCTACACACACACAGCCACTGATACAAAAGAGAAAGAGTGCCTTAACATGTCCTTGTTGTTGTACACCTTGCCCACCACACAAAAACAGACCCCATTCATAAGTATATACCTCAATTGAATCGAGGGCCGAGAGAGTTTATGCTATTTTTGTATGTACTTAAAGACAGTGAAATCGATTGTTAACGTTTTTTGGAACCTACAATGTTACCTGCATTCATTTGCACTATTGAACAACCAACAACACACACTTGATTAGTTATGCGGTATAATAAAAACAAATTATATTCTATATAAAACAAATTGTGACTTCTTTATAGTATATTTACAAGCGATAAGTGGAATCATTTTGATACTACATCCTTTTTTGATGACATTTGTGAACTTTTGAAATGGAAATGCTATCTGATGTTAAGTCATCACAAACTGTATGAAATGTTTAAATCAATTCAGTTGTTCTTGGCAAAGTACTTTGTTTTCTCATGCGGATTGGGCACAATCTGAAAAACAAATATATTAGTTACAGAAGTGGAAATACATTTTAAATGAGTGAGAATTTACTTACCGTATCGGCGCCTGGTTTCCAGCCAGCTGGACACACCTCGCCATGGGTATCGGTGTATTGGAAAGCCTGTACCAGGCGTATTGTCTCATCCACAGAACGGCCCACGGGCAGATCATTCATTGTTATCTGACGCAGCACGCCGCGCTGATCGATGATGAAAAGGCCGCGCAAGGCGTGACCACTTGCCTCCAGATAGACACCGTAGTCCTTGCTGATTGTGTGCGTCAAGTCGGAGAGCAGGGGTATCTTAACATTGCCCAATCCGCCCTCCTTGCGCGGCGTATTGATCCATGCTAAGTGTGTGAAGTGAGAGTCAACGCTGGCGGCAATAACCTCAGTTTTGATCTTCGTGAATTCAGCAATGCGATCCGAAAACGCAATGATCTCCGTTGGACAAACAAATGTGCTGCAAGTGAGAAATTTATTAAAATGTTTGATTTGCGTTAACTGCATAACTTACAAGTCGAGTGGATAGAAGAGAAGCACAACGTATTTGCCCAGATACTGCGAGAGCGAGAGCTGCACAATCTCCTTGTTGACCACAGCGGTCCCCGTAAATTGTGGCGCCGGCTTTGAAACTATGGCAGAATATATATAAAATATCTAATATAATAATAAGCAGCTATTTTTTCACTTACTGACTGCTTTTGTGTACTGCAATTGATGATCGCCCTTGGGCTCGCCAGCTGGATAAACAGAGCCACCCGCAAAGGAGTAGCAGGAATCGTTATCATCAGCACTTGCAATAGCTGCTGCAGCCAGTAGTAGAAAAACTAAACACCAATTATTATGCATATTGCCACTGGTTGATCTGCAAACAAAATAAGCTAAATTAACTCCGATTTGACACGCGACGCCTTCAACTTCAGAAAACGCCCACAAAACACTCTTCACTCACACACAACACCCACACACACAAACGCACTTTTAGCCACGCAGTCAAAATTCTAACTGAACAGCGGCCTAAACAGCAATTGAAAGGGGAGACCTGTGATAAGAGCAATTGAAGCGCTTATCAGTTTGAGTGGCGGGCAGTGGCAACTATAATAAATTTGTAAGTTGTCAATAAAAATTTTACTGAAATTTATCAACACTTTTAAAGAGAAAAGTAGTCCTTTGTGACGCGACTTGTGTGTCTTTTCGACGGCTCTTCCGCATTTAATGCTTTTGTTTTGAATAAGTTTTATTTACACAGTTGCTACCTTTTTCAAAAATATTTTTTTATTTTAATTGTTCGAACTGTTGTTGATTAAGAAAACAACACACGGCGCCAGCTATACAACAAGTAATTTGCCGGCTAGCGATGTGTAGACTAAAAACTATCGCGTGTTTCGTGTATCATATATTTTTGAGCACGACACGATTAATTTAAATGTTTCGAATATTGACCTTAAAATTCCTAATGTATATTAACTATTACCAATTTTTTTTTTTAGCAGTTGCCGACTCAAATATATATAAATACGTCATCTACGGAAACGGACCCGTTGGAGCCCCCAAACGGGAAACACAATTAACTACATAACATAATTAAATACTGTTTTACTCCCATTTTATTTATATATGTATGTATAAAAATATATATTTATATACTTATAATCTACTTGCTATATTATTATTATTTTTAATTATCTGTTATACGATTAATATATTTTTAATTCCGTTTGCCAGCACAGGACATTGTATTATTAATTAATTAAAGAGCAGATGAGCGTTAAAGAAAAACATAAATACAACTTAAAGTAAAAAAATATGAATCAGGATATATATGAATATTTATCACGTGCGCCGTTTGACAATCTCGAAATTGGCCAACTTGAGGATGCGATTAAAATCGACTTTGTTGTGTGCCCGCCAATACTTGCAGCGTCCCCACATCACAGCCGGATAATTGGGACTCTGTATGCCGTGGAAGATGCGGGCAATGTTCCGTCCGCTAAAAGTATTGTCCGGATACATGTTGATCAGGGCATGGACATCGGCAATTATGTGGTCATCCGGCACGTTGCTGGGCTGCAAGTAGACGGCAAAATGTGTGGAAAACATATAAAAAGTTTGGTGTTGCAAACACTTACCTCAATTTCCAGTTCCAGATCCTGCGGATAATCGTTGCGGAAATAGTTGCGCACAATGCACTTCAACTGGGTGCAGCGATCCTGGGGAAAATCGACTCTGCAACAAGACGCACACGTATTGTAGGCCACAGCGGACAATCCGTGGGCCACATACTGCAGCTGGATGAGCTGCGTCCGCTCCTGTTTCACTGAACGCGAGTACAGCGTATCGAGGGCATTGTCAATTTCCGCCTCACTGAAATCTCCAGGCGCCTTAATACGAAAACCCAAATCATAAAAGGTGACAGTGATCGGCGAACGTTTCGGATAGCCATTGACTAACGAGATTAAAGAGAGTATTATTTATGAAACTGTTGGTAAAGTGGGTGTTGACATGCCTTGTATCCACTCCAGGTTCTTCAGCTGATACTTGACCACTCCGCTATTCCAACCAATGCCCGCCGCAATGTCAATGACGGAGAACTCAATTAAGTTCGCATCCTCCTTAAAGGACTTGTGCTTGATCTGCAGCGCAATGGCCATCGCCAGTGGTGGGCACTCCTTAGCGGCATGTCTGTAAAGGAATATTAATATTAGCTTCATTATTCGTATTATAAAAAATTTATCATACTTCAGATATTTGGGACCGCCGTATGAGATCACCTTGGCCATAATATAGGCGGAGCTGAGGACATTCATGCACCAGCGTGGCTCGAGTTCCATATAACATAGTAGTGTTGATATGTTCTCGGCTGGTATGTCCAGTTCCTCGACAGTTTGCTCCACCGAGAAGCCAATCTCATGACCGGGACAGACATGGACGCGAGCACCGTCTGCTGGTTCAGTTGGAGGCTCAGCCTCTTTGCTAGACTTGCTGACCAGCTGTTTGTCACAGCAGCAGGGCACAAAGATGCGCTGCAGCAGCTTGCGGATGACATGACGATCAATGGAATTGGCATAGACATGACGACGCAGCTCGTTCTGATCACCGCCCTTGGCATCCAGAAAGAGATGACAATGTGAGCTCAGACCATCACGGCCAGCACGTCCAATCTCCTGGACATAGCTCTCAAAATTCCTCGGCATATTGTAGTGAATAACAGCACGAATGTCCGGTTTATTGATGCCCATGCCAAAGGCAATGGTGGCCACCACAATGCGCAACTCATTGGCCATAAAGGCGTTCTGTACGGTGCGACGTCTCGAGGCTGGCATGCCCGCATGATAAGGCTCCGCCTGCCAGTTGACCCGCTTGCGTTTTCTCTTCGTCTGCTCCGGTGCCGCGTTGGATTTGCGCTCCTGCAAACAGGTGCGTATGAAGCCAGCAATGCGCTCGCATTCATCGCGTCGAGTGCAATAGATGATAATCGATTGACAGCTTTCGAATCTGTGAATGCAACACAAGATTAGTTGAACATCAGATCTTAGATCTGATCTCCACTCACCTAGCACTATTGAGCAGTTGCAGCAAGGCCGCATCGCGATTCTCATCCTTGGACACGGATAGTATCAAGTTGTCGGGCAATGGAATATCGCTGATGATGCCCCGTTCACCATCCTCAATGCCCAGATGATTGATGATGCTGATGCGCGTGGGCAGCGTCGCTGTGGCGGTCAAACCCAGCACCGTCTTCACGCCCAGATTCTTGCGCAACACCTTGCAGATCATCAGGTAGCTGGGCCGGAAATTGTGACTCCATTGTGACACACAATGCGCCTCATCGATGCACGCAAATGCAATGGGCGGCAGCTGACGCAAGATGGCCCCAAATCCTGTCGCCCGTTCGCCGGATACCACAGCCTCCGGCGAGACGAGCAGTATATCGATCTCGCCATTGGCAATCAACTGCTGCACCTTCAGCCGCTGCTGCGGCGTCTGATTCGTGTGCAGACACTGGGCGCGCAGAAAATGCGGCACACCCGTCACCTGATCCTCCATCAGGGACACCAGTGGCGATATGACCAATGTTATTGCTCCCTGTCGCCGATTGTAGAGATAAGCAGGCAGCTGATAGCAAAGCGATTTGCCGCTGCCCGTGCTCAGGGTGACCAGTGTAGACATACCACTGAGTATACGCATCACAGCACGATCCTGACCTGCAAGACAAGAGTATTTAGCGAAGGGGTATACATTTCTACAGAGGATTACACTTGTTTACCTTTGCGAAAGCTGCTGTGCCCAAACATGTGAAGTGCTTCGGTTACCTCATCCGTCAGTTCCTGCACAGTGCCATCCGGCTTGAGATCATAGAGTGGCTTGACGCCACCGGTGTCCGGTGCTGAGGTAGAATCGAGACCAGCCTGCTTGAGGAACTCCTCGGGTATTTTATGGCCCACATAGCTTTTGATGGGAGACACTTGAGTTTGAGTTGACTGCTGTGCCGCACTCACAGCTGCATCCAATGCCTCGAAATCAATGTCCTGGTCATCGCTAGACATGTTCACGTCACCATCAACAGATTCATCGCCATTCTTACCCATCTCCATAGCCTCTTCATCGCTGCTGCTACTGCTACTCTGATAGATGGCTTTGGAATTGGCCGCTTTTGGCAGACGTGCAATGTTCTGGCTATGCGCCGCCAGTGCACCCTGCGATGCCATCTGCTCGACTTCTTGGAGCGTGGGAAACGGTGATGGATCCTCCTCGAGCTGAGCGCTCAGCGGCAGCAGTGCATCGCCTTTGACCTTGCACTGCTGGGCAAAGTGTCCAGCGCCGCCACATTGGAAACAGGTGAGCACACCACCATCACAGCCACCCATATCCATATCGGGACCGGTCAAGGCTGCCACTTGCTTCTTGTGGCGCCACTGCGTCTTCTTATATTTCGAAAAATTCACCGATTTCTTGCCGCGCACAAATTTCTTCTTCTGTATATTAATGGTAACAAAATTCTCATTCAGCTTACCCGCCGCAACCTTCTCTTGCAGCTTCTTGCGTGCCACGGCACGCTTCTCATCCATATTATGTCCAGGCACTAAGGGTTCTTTGGTCTGCTGCGATCCGCTGGCAAAGTTGCTAATGTAGCGCTGAGCCATTTCATCAGCCTGCTCCAGTTCGTCGAGCTTGATGCGTGGCACGGAGGTAATGTCACCCGATTCCAGGGCTAGCACATATTTGAGATCCTGCGGATTGAGCGGCTGCTCCTCTGGATCTGGCTGCTGATCTTCTGCCTGAGCTGCAGCAGCTCCTGTTTTGGACTTTGCTTTTGTGGTGAGCGCTTTTCGGGGTTTCAATTGCTTCTCCGGCTTGGCTTTCTTTTCAGGCTTTGGTTTCTTTTCGGGTTTTGGTTTTTTTTCTGGTTTTGGTTTTATTTCGTCCTTTGGCCTTTGACGCTTAGCTGTTGCCTGCTTGCGCTTGGATTTGCGGGACAGCTCCGGCTCATAGGTGGCATCGCGTTCCTCATCCGCCGAGAAATCTTTGCCCGACTCCTCATCTGACAGCTCTGGATTAGCAAATCGCTCTGCTGCTGGCTCTGATGCTGGCATTTCTGTTGGCATTGCTGCTGGTTTTACTGCTGGCGGGGATTCATTGTTAGTGGGCATTATTCTGCGCCGCTTGGCAATGTGGCGATATTCCGACTGCTCTGTTTCCTCCTCACTGTCTGCCACAACGGAATCTGAATCTGAATCTTTAGGAGTCGCAGCTGAGACTGCAACTATTGGCTGTTCCTCTGGCACTGGCACTGGCACTGGCACTGTGACTGACTGATCTGAGTTGTGATTTAATTTCAGTTTGCTCACATCTAGATTGGCCAATCCATAGCTAAGTTTCTTGGTCGGCATTGCTAGACTATTGTTCGGCTCGGGTTTGGGTGTTTTTGTCGGCAAATGTTGCTCCAGCGAGTTTTGTGCCGTGTTGCGCTGCAGCCAACCTTCATCCACATGTGTTTTTATTGCTTGCTCCTTACTGGGATCCGTTTTTAGCAATGCATTCGCCGCTATCAACTCCGCTGCTTTGTATTCCTGCGCCTTGCGTATGAGTATCGTTTCCAAATCAGGCAACTGTTCTGCTGAGTTATCCCCTGCACCTGCAGCAGTTGCGTCCATAGCGTTCAGATTGAGGGAACTGCGCGAGAGCGGTTTGCGGGGATTACGTTTGACAAAGCTGCGCGACGACTGAAACAGTTTGCTGCTGACGCTAGCCTTGATGCTGGGCATCCGTAGCCTGGCTGTCTCTTTTGGAGATGTCTCCACAACTGCAGGCAGCGGTTGTTTGCTGACACTCACGCCCCAAGCACCTTTATTCTGGGGCAGCTCCGTGATTGGCTCAAATTTACGTATGACATGATTCTCATCGCGATTGGTGAGATTACTTAGTGCCTGTGGCGTGGGCAGTTCCTCAATGTTAGAGAAGTGGTTGTCGCTGCTTAGATGCATGAGTGCAGATATATCCAGCGGCAGCGGTGGTCCACCATTAACGCTCTCCGTGCTCGTGCTCTCATCCAATATTGTGACACCCAAATCATCGGCCTGTGTCATTTCCAGCACATCAAAACCATCCTCGCAGAGCACATCATTCAGTGTCTCCTCCAGAAAGGATGTTTTTAGCTTGTAATACATTCTGTACGAGTCGCGTATCTCTTGACTGGCCTCTCTTATATCATACTGCAATAAAAACAATCTGTTCAATTTTACACTGAAAAGGAATAGAACCTGTAGCAAATTATACCTTGGATGGCACTCGACCGTGCTTCTTTTTGAAATCCCTCTCCCATACTTTAACACGTAGCTTGTACTTTTGGTATTTCGCTTTGAAAATCGACTCGTCCATGCTGGGCAAGACTTAATTTTAATTTACATTTAAACATAGACAATTTGGCAATAAACCAAGAAAGAAACATGCAATCATAAGACACCTGTTTTCGCTGAGCGCGCGCTTTTCTGCCAGTGTTGCTAAACTGTTGCATGAGCGTTGCCACATGTTTGCCATGTAACCACTTCAGAAGGCAATGCGCGCCAAATCTTTGTTCGTACAGTGTTTTTGATTTTTATTCATTTTATTCGTTTTTCTTTTAATAATAATTCAAAGCTTTGCAGCTGCAATAGAAAAATGCATTCCACATGACATTGGAAACGTTTGGAAACAATTGAAATTCAAATCAAATGAATGCGTGCAGTGGGTGGACACAGAATTCGTTAAACGAGGAATTACAAGATGCAACTATCAGATATTTTAGAGCGATAATAATAGCGAGCACAGAAACGCTTGTGAATTTCACATTTGCCTATATACTTAATTCAATTAATTAATTAAAGTTAGACTTTTACAGAACGGGATTAGGCTTTGCGCATTTAAATAAACGTGAACTCGATGAGAATGTGAAGTTTTTCTTTCGACTTTTTTTTTTCTAGTTTTTTTTTGTATCTTTCATGTGCGTATGCGATAACTGCATATTGTGATTGTTTGGGTTTTTTGGGGGATGCGGAACGCATCTACATGAGTATCAATGCAATATCCTCGGGCTGCATGGGCGGGCAGCGCCAATTGTACAAATAGTACTGCAAATTGCCATCGCCGGAACCAAACTTCAGAGGCACAAAGAACTTCTTGTTCTCCATCAGATCGAGGGCATTGTAGACATCCATTTGTACGTTGCGTGCCGAAATCAAGGCATCGTTCATCAGATCCAGCCACGGTGTTTTCGTCGACACATTGTAGAATGAGTAGGCGGCGCGAAGCGTTTTGTGCACCGGATGATGCATCACGGACGATGGCAGACAATAGTAGCTGGTTAGATCGGTGATGTTGCCTTTCTCATCGACGACCACAAAGCAATCGATGATGCCCTCCTTGGGCGTGAACCAATGACGAAACTCCTCCTTGTTGAATACGGGTCCCATCGAGAATCGTTTCAGATACTCGTCGAGCAGCTTGTGCGCCTTGTCCATGTCCTTGGACGTGATGCGACGATAGCCCTTCGTTTTGGGCTGATCAGGCAGTTTGTAGAGCTTAACGGTGCGCTGCATTGTCATGTTGCGTGCCAAATGCGAGAAGCGCACATCGACGAGCTTCTTCGGATTCAGCGATCGATGCCAATAGCGACAGGTGGACACCGGAGTGGGCAACACAACTCCAGCGGTATAGGCAGCCTGAAAGATGCCAGTGCGATTGACGCGTCGCGTTATTTCCCTTATTAGGACGGGAGCAAGACGCCTGCTGCGCAACTTTTTGTGCACGCACAGGAAATTGATGTCGACCACTTTCAATACCTTGTCGTAGGCACGCAATTTGCTGGGTATGGCCGAAATAAAGCCGACCAGTTTACCTGACTTCTCCACCCGAACACCGACGTGCCACTCACGCTTCCAGCCGGGCGGCTGCAGCGACCACTTGAGAAATTCGGGCTGATAATCGAAACGAAACATGGCATCATCATCCTCAACATAGTTTTCATTGAGCAGCGTGTACAGCTCCTTCAGATCGGCGGTGTCGTTCAGGTCCAACGTTCCCCAATTGAAGCCATTGGGCAGGGCGTACGGGTCGGCGAGTATGGCCGTCAAATCCTTGTTGGCCTCAATGCACTCGTTGGTGGTCACCTCCTCGTTCAGCTTTGGCACAGGCTGCGTTGACCAAAACGTAAATCTCTTTGCCTGTTGGCGTGTGGTGTTCACCGCATGGGTTACCGCCTGCAGCAGCGCTTGCTTGCCTACAAATTCAATATTTACCATTAATTAACATATTTATGCGTGCATCAAAACAAGAAAAAAAAAAACCACACACACACACACATAAACATCAACGCATACTCCTGGCAGCAAACCTAACCTCACTCTAATAAGAATTTTAACGCTTGCGAGACTTTTAACGACTTACTGGAATCTGACGGCAAATTGTTGTCATTTTTGGTTGGCGTCGTCGACTGATCCGCCGGCTCGCTATTATTACTGGTGCTCGCTGAGGCAGTTGACCCTGGCCCCACCAATTTCAAGCCGGCAATGGCGCTTGCCAGTGTTTGTTCCGATGCTGTTGCTACTTCTTTAGCCTTCTGCTGCAGCTCATTTTGTTCGCTGTTATCATCTGAACTAGCAGCGGGCGCATTTTCGTTAGGCATCTTTTTTTGATTTGCGCTTGAAATTATTATTTTGGGGATTAATAAATATTTTAGCAAAAAAAAAATAATTACAATGAAATCGCAAAACTACAAGCAGCTGACTCAAGAACACAGCTGCCAGATCTCGCACAAAAGAACGACAGCAGAGCCTGTTATCAAGCTATTGTAACAAAATCGACAAAATGGTCACTCTAAAAAAGCTGTTTGACTATCTTTCGATATTTTTCCACCCCTAACTCGAGTAGCGAAGGAAGCTAACGTTAATTTCAAAGTTCAGAGTCGATAATCAACGGATTGAAGCTCCTTGCACAATAATTGGATTGAAATTAAGTATAAATAAGGAAAAACAATAAGCGACAGATGCATTTCGAAAAGCACGCTGTTGTTGATTCTTTTTTCGGCGAGCAGCGAAAACAGCTGTTCAAAGCAAAAACAGCTGAGCGTTGCTCGGCGTAATTGAAAATTACTTCAACCCGCTTTGTGGGTAAACAAAACTATCAAAATAAACATGCGGTGTGTGTGTGGGACGCGCACTTGCTGATAAGCAGAACTAGCAGCAGCAGAGAGTAAATTCGTTTCATTTCTAGATACATCGTCGCACCCAACTGCTGACGTCGTTGTCGTCGTCATAATGAGCTTGATGAAGAAACGCTTAAAGATTGGTTTAGTTACATCAATAACACTTGTGGTGCTAATCTATTTGTACAAAACTGTGATAAGCTCCAACTACAACTCCAGCCCTTTGGCTAATCTGCCCGTCGAGGAGCAGAGGCAGTGGCCACCCACCGAGGATGCAGTGCAGCGTAATCTGCAAATCGCGTACGAGGCACAAAATGCTTTGTTGCATCAACAGCGACAGGAGTTAAAGCACACCAAGGAACAGCTGGCACAGCTGGAGGAGAAGGTGCGTTCCCTGCAGGCGAGCACGCCACGCAAATATCCTAAAGTCAAGTACCTCAACTATAAGAATCGCAAACGCATCCTCATCACTGGCGGCGCCGGCTTTGTGGGCTCCCATCTCGTGGACGACCTGATGATACAGGGTCACGAGATCATTGTGGTGGACAACTTCTTTACGGGTCGCAAGCGAAACGTAGAACATTGGCTGGGACACGCGAACTTTGAACTCATCCATCACGACATTGTGAATCCGCTCTTCATCGAGATCGATGAGATCTATCATCTGGCGTCACCAGCATCTCCGCCACATTACATGTACAATCCGGTGAAGACGATAAAAACGAACACAATGGGAACAATCAATGTGCTGGGTCTGGCCAAGCGTGTCATGGCCAAGGTGCTGATTGCCAGCACCTCTGAGGTCTATGGCGATCCCACGGTGCATCCACAGCCGGAAACCTACTGGGGCCATGTGAATCCCATTGGACCCCGCGCCTGCTACGATGAAGGCAAACGTGTCTCCGAGACGCTCAGCTATGCCTATGCCAAACAGGTGAGGGAATGTGGGTAGATGGGAATATGATACTTTCCGGATTCCAATTTAATTGGAGTTTAAGAAAACGTGCAGCGATGCATTGAATTTAATTGCGAGCAAAACAGTAGAGAATTTTTGGCGAAGCTTAAATACCCTATTTGAGATTATCGTCTGTAAAAAATAATATATATTCTATATATATATTGTTTACAGTGTAATATACTAGCTGTTATTAGTTTAATATTTCACGAAAAGTAATTGCACAAATTCCTTTTAAATTGAGTTTTACAAACTGCATGCACAAGTCGTTATACCCTCTCAGTATTTAAATCAATACACGCATGCCAGCGTGTCAGAGCATCGCTATTACAATTCACAGCGATAAGATATTAAAAAACATTAAATTACTTGGCTTGTGTCGAGCATGTATACGCTGTGTTTATCCGACACCATTTAATGAGTTTCCTCGTTCCGTTTTTTTTTTTTAGGAAAAGGTGCAAGTGCGCGTGGCGCGCATCTTTAACACGTACGGACCACGGATGCACATGAACGATGGCCGTGTGGTGTCCAATTTTATACTGCAGGCTTTGCGCAACGAGACGATAACCGTTTATGGGAATGGCAAACAGACTCGATCGTTTCAATATGTTTCGGATCTGGTCGATGGAATGATTGCACTGATGGCATCCAATTATACGCAGCCGGTGAATTTGGGCAATCCCGTGGAGCAGACGATTGAAGAGTTTGCGAAAATAATTAAGCATCTGGTGGGTGGCACCAGCGAGGTCAAACAGATTAAGGCAATGGAGGATGATCCGCAACGACGCAAGCCGGACATCACACGCGCCAAGAAGCGGCTCAACTGGGAGCCAAAGGTGCCGCTGGAGTCGGGTCTAAGGCAGACCATATCCTATTTTCGCAATGAGCTTGCGCGCAGCGATCGCTTTCAGGAGAGCTCCCGAAAGTACTTTGAGTCGCCCGATCTCCAGCGCAGTCGACCGTAATTTATATATGTATATATGTTATCCATACAAATGTCAAGTGTGTGCCTATAAGAGCCAATTTATGTAATTGGGAAAGTCTCTAGTCTGCAATATGTAAATAAGACCAACGATAGCGCTAATCATATGCCTTTTTCCAACTCCTGTCCTCCTTCACCTTTCCAGCTCAGCTCCTCTTGTTAAATGTTTAGGTTTTCTAAGGGTATTCGTAATGACATGTATCATCAATCACGGAATGTAATAATAGAGTTCAGAGTTATAGAAATAATAATAATTTCAATTTAGTGACCTCATCAGGTTATTTTGAAATGCAGTGGCAAATACGGAATACCCTTACCGAATTACATAAATTCAACTAATTTATAATTAGTGCATAAGTTGAAATAGTTGAAATCAATGTTTTCGTGTGTTAAATTCTGCCTTTTTGTATAATTAGTAGTCAAGTAGTTTTTAGTAGTTTTGGTAGTCGATTAAATGGCTTTAAGTTTTCAATACAATATACTACTTTACTTTACTTTACTTTAGTATATATATATATATATATATAATTCACATACAGATACTATGCACTGACTGTCGACGCTACTATAAACTATATACACTTTATGAGCTACACCTTGAATGCTTATAATTAGTATTAGTAACTAGCATATAGAACTTAAATCAATATTTGCACCTGGACCTAAAATCTAAATCGACTGACAATTTCTGCTGCTGCTGTTGCTGCTTCTTAATTGGCTCATTTTCACCTGGTCAAAGGTTCGAGCATCTCGAGAAACAATTTCTTCATGTTAATAAGCTCGTCACGTGCCACTCCGCGCCAGAAGCGACGCAGTATTTCATCCGCCTGGCGCAGCGAGGGTAACAGCAAAAGCAACTGCTGCTGATGAGAGACGGCGGAGGAGTGGCGCAGCAGGTAGACGACATCATTCAAGGAATTAAGGATGGTGTCGCGAAAGGCACGCAGCGAACTCTGATCGTCCAGCAGTATATCACAATTGGACAGCAGCAGTGCCTTCAGCAGATAATATTCCTCCCGGCGTGGAGAAATGCGCTCCATCCGCTGTGCGATTTGCACGCAATGATAGTAAAAATCCGTATAGCCGCATTCCTTGGCCAGCAGCTCATCCATCCAGACGTCGGTGGCAAAGCACAGTTTGCCATTGAAGGGCAGCGAACGAAATGTTAATTGTAACGTCAAGATCTCTGCCCAGGATACCTGTAACAGTTTCATCTGATCGTTCAGTGGCAGCTCCATAAAACCCGGTATCTGCTTGGCCCAGCCAATAACGCAGACCAGCTCCTTGTCATAGAGACCGCTTAGCACACTAAGTATCTCGTGCGGATCATTATTGTTGTTATTTTGAAAAATGCAAGTGGTCCCATTCGCTGTACTATTACTGCTGCCCTCCAGCTTAATGCTGCCCGACGACGAGGATGCCTCATCATTGCAGCTCGTCGCCGTCGTCGTCGTGGTCGTATGTTGCTGTTGTTGCGCTTGAACGCTGAGCGTGTCCGGCTCATAGGAATTGAGCACAACGAGTATTTTGACGTCGCACAGCGATGTCGTGCTTGACTGATAAAGCAGCTGCATTGTCTGGTACGAATTGGACACCGGATTCCGTCTGTACTTCTGTCGACCACCGCGCACGCGATCCAAACGCACGCCCTCCTGCAACAAAAATATAGGAATTTAGATTTGTAATACTGGTAATTATTTAAAATTGTTTTTTATTATTTGATCTATTGGATAGATAAGATAAATTTTGCCCACTTGTGAGCCAATAGCTCTTCCGTCAATCCTAAGTACTACATAAATGCAAGAATCTGCATCGGATTTGAAGATTCTTTCTCATTTTTACAAAACCCGACAGAGTTCGCTGCTGACAGCAACGAATTTGGTTAGGTAATTTCTTAGTCTACAATCTGATGTACAGAGACAGCTATCCAAATCACTTCTTTCCTATGGCTATAACTTGCTTAAATCGTTCCTGATTAAGAAATATTTGGCTTGATTGCCCAGCTCGCTTATCCCTTCTAAGCTTCTTTTTATACCACAAAACTGTTATGGTCCTCTTCGGTGCCTCACTGCCTTCATTCTCGCCTGAGCAGGTATATCCCCTCTATATATTATATATTATATGTTTATTATACATATTTTATGTAAAGTAGAATGCATTTCTTAGCTACGAATTTAATTTATGCATATTTTCGATTTCTTATCAATCATACCTTGAGCATGCCCATGAGCAGGCACTTCTGGAAGCGACAGGCCTGGCAGGCCTTGCGTCGTCGCTTGTTGATCTCACACTCATTGTTGGCGGGACACGTGTACTCGATGTTGCCCTGAATGGTGCGCTTGAAGAAGGCCTTGCAGGCCTCGCAGCTGGCGACGCCATAATGAAATCCCGATGCCACATCGCCACAAACCAGGCACAATCGACGCAGTTCGTCGCGCACAGAGCCGCTGCTCGCATTGGCGCTGGCGCCGCTCGAGTTGTTGGCACCGCCACCGGAGACACCGCCACATTTGCTGTCGCCATCGTTGCTGAGGGAGACGTTGTGCAGATCACAGGATAGGGATGTGGTCGAACTGCAGAGTTGGCGCTCTGGTGACACAGATGGTGAGGATTTCATGCCGCTATTGCTATTGCTGGAGTTGTTGTGGCCACTACCAGTCGTTGTCGTCGTCGTCGTTGCCTTTGAGCTGGGACTACAGCAGGAATTGCTGGCACCGCCAGCCGATGAAGTGTCCACCTCCTGTTTAATATGCAGCACACTGACGCCGTCGGACATGTTCGAGTGCTGGTTGCTTGAGCTGCAACAAGAAGAAAACATTTTTAATTACCAAGAAAACAAACACTGTTAACCATCAAGAATATCAATGTTAACCACCAAGAGGAACAGTGTTAACGACCAAGAAGATCACTGTTAACTGCAGGAGAATTTCAACATTTGCATAATCAGTGCTTCTGATTGGATTTGAAATGTCAAAAGTACACGATAAAAGCAGCAGCGCCTCTAATTATTAATGAACATAAACAATAGCAACAAAAAGAACCTAAGCGTGCTTTAGATTCGACTCAAAGATACCCTAGCTAAGCATACACAAACATTAATTATTGCATTGCTCAGCTTGTTTTTCATAAATTTAAAGCAGATTAGCTCAGCTTACCTGTCTGAGCAATAATGTCTCTTTTTGCATGTGCCATTTCTCACAGGGTATGCAAAAGCAAAAAAAAAACTTTTAAGCACTACACGAACAACAATCCACTCAGAATGCAGTTAGGATTTCGTGGAGCTCTCTCCATCTCTTTTGCTCGCATAGTCCTATTCCACTTAGCAGGCACTTGGCGCGGTGGAAAACTACAATAACGAGATAACGGTACTGTGCGTAGAGTGTGTGCCCTTGGCAAATAGCAAATAGTTAACATTACTATAAATCACGACATAACAGCCTGATTACAAAAAAAAATAGATGCCCAACAGTGAAGAGATGCACGTTTTTAGTGCGCGTTCCCATTTATTGCCAGCAGCCTTATCACAAGCAACGAGGGGGTGTGTGTTTGTTGATATTATATATATATATACATATATATTATACACATATATGTATATGATTGTAATTCTGTGTATTATACTTACATAAAAATTCGTAAAGATCTTGATAAGTTATAAATGTAATCAACGAGCGTGCTTATATTCGACACACTTAATTGTAAATTTCAATGATCCAATCAGAATCCAGTCAATACATTTCGCTATGCACATAACATACATACATACACATATATATATATATATATTCATGCATATGCATTTATTTTGGTTCGTAGCACTTTGTTATGGCTTTTGTTGTCTGTCTTAGCTCGTCTGCATCTTTAGCCGTGTGGCTTATTCAGCAATTTATGTGTGTGTTGCAGACAACGTTGCTTGCTTTTTGTTGAAGCGTACTTAATTCCTGTCTGCATTTATAACTATTATGCATATTGCAATTTTTGCGCCCATTAAACTTTTACGTGTATGCTGACTGGAGACGACTGTTTTTGGCACGCAACAAAATGTGGCTTGTTATTATCATTAGCCAAGCAGCCGTGCGAAGTGCCAGAAAGCTAAGGTTTTAGCATTAGCTTTTTATCTGTTTACGCCAAATATTTACAGATATTTTTTAACACACAATAAATAATACATACATACACAGTAAAAGGACAGCTGTGGGCACTCTAAGATCTAACATTTTACATATTTCATGTTATTAGCAGAGACCACTGATTATTTATTGAACTTTTTCTCGTTTTTAGATTTGCTTAAAGTCAAGTGAAATTTTTTTAGCAATTAGATTGTTTCGCAGGGTTTTAATTTAAAAATAAATTGATAGACGTCTTTTAAAAATAAAGGAAAAGAAAGGGCGCTGTAATTTAATTTAACAGTTCAAGGGAGGAGCACTATCAAATTTTAACGAGTCGTAACAGAACAGCTGTTATCGATCATATTACAGTACACGTAATGCCAGAACTGTTGATATACCCAAATATTAAAAAATATTAGACAAAAGAAAAACAATAATATTGCAGATATCGAACTCTATCGATGCGTGATATCGATATTTCTGTTTTGCTGAATATCGCCAGCAAATCCAGGCCATATCTAGTGCAAAACATAGCAAAAACAATTGCGCGATAGAAATAATTTTAGAAATACCATTAAATTAGACAGTTTTAACAATAGAACAATTGTTATTGTATTCGAGCACGAGCTGCCCAAAGTTCTGATAGTATATAGAAGGTGTTCGAGTCATAGGCAAGTAAGTGCGTTTGCCCATACGTGTTAGTTTTGTTTTGTTGTTGTTGGTGCTTATCAGCCCAAAATACACCTTTCTCCATATGCATATATATATGTCTATATCTGCTTTGTTACTTCGCCTTAATACTATGCAATCCACAAAAAATATGTGCTTGTCCAGCCCTGCACATATTTTGAAGTTAATTCACGTTGACTTGAACTTTGTTATGCTATTTGTTGTTGTTGTTGCTGTTGTTATTGGCTCCACCCGCTGAAAATAGAATTTGATTTCATTACTTATTTGCAGGCGAAACAGAGACAAAATGATGAGCCTGCTTGGGCGACCCGATGTGGATGCGGGCGAGGTGTTTGTCAATTTCAATCAAAACATAACGTAAGTGAAATTGAACGCTCATTAATATACATATATGCAAGAAATTATCTTTTATGTATATATATATATATATATATATATTTATTTAGTTCTCTGGCTGTGGCAACCAGTGGCAGTTATAGTCTTTATAGTCTCGGTTCCATTGACTCAACGCTGGATAAAATCTATAAGACAAAGAGCGATGACCTTTTTCTTATCGAGCGTCTCTTCGAGAGCTCTCTGGTTGCCATTGTGTCGCAGCGTGCGCCACGCAAACTGAAGGTGTGTCATTTCAAGAAGCAGAGCGAAATCTGCAATTATTCGTACTCGAACACAATCCTGGCCGTCAAGCTGAATCGGGAACGTTTGATTGTCTGCCTGGAGGAATCGCTGTACATCCACAATATACAGGACATGAAGGTGGTGCACACCATACGCGATACGCCATGCAATACGTTGGGCTTGTGTGCGCTCTCCTCATCGTCGGATCACTGTTATCTCGCCTATCCGGGCAGCGTGACCTCGGGCGAGGTGCAAATCTTTGATGCTATCAATTTGCATGCAAAGACAATGATACCGGCCCATGATACACCACTCGCTGCCATCGCGTTCAGCCCGTCGGGCACAGAGATTGCCACGGCCAGTGAGCGTGGCACGGTGATTCGGGTCTTTAGCGCCCAGGATGGCAGTCGGCTCTTTGAGCTGCGCCGTGGTCTGAAACGTTGCGTCTCCATTGTCTCGCTCTCGTTCAGCTCTTGCGCCGATTACTTGGTATCCAGTTCGAATACGGAGACGGTGCACATATTCCGTTTAGATCGCAGCACTGCCGATAGCAATGATCATGGAAAACAGTCCAGTGACGACTGGATGGGGTAAGTGCATCGGGAGAGAAGGTGTTGAGAGTTCTTGTTATTTTGTGGTCGCTCACTATTTTATCATACATCAGATCAACCATTAATAATCATTTAAAATTAAGTTTTGCTTTTGCAAAAGTACCATTTTTAATTACTAGAATTTTTCGCAATTTAAAATCAGCTCTTCAAATTTAGTTCAACTATTTGAGCGACCACTGTACTAGTTTGTAATTGTTTTGTAGCTAATTTTGCCTTTTGGTGATGGTGTATATAGTACATATATACATATAAATATATAATTATCAACATGTACACTCTCTTCAACCCATTTATTTTTTTTGTTGTGTGTTGCACTTGACATTTAACTATTTTTCTTTTCTTTCATTTTTTGGTAAACCACCCAAAAACAAACCACCAACCACCATCACAACCACTCATCAAATCTATTCTCTCATGCAAGTTACTCGTTTTTTAGATTCTTGAGCAAAACGGTGAGCAGCTACTTGCCGACCCAGGTGACCAATGTGTTCAGCCAGGGACGGGCTTTTGCCTCGGTCACGCTGCCGGAGGCGGGTGTGCGACGAATGTGCGCCATTACCACGATACAGAAACAGCTAAGGTAAGTACACTCTTAGTATATTAATATAAATACATATCATCTAATGAACGTCCTTTGTAGGCTGATGATTGCTTCACAGGATGGTTATTTGTATGTGTATTCCATACCTTCAATTGAGGGTGCAGAGTGTCAGTTGATAAAGCGACATGATCTGCGCCTGGACGATAATTATGCCATGGATGTCAAAGGTGCTTAGAGTAAATGCAATATACCAATACACACAGACACACACCACCCACACACACACACCAATATCAAAAACAAATTATTTAGTTGACTCACCTCATACTTCAGGTCTGAACAGTAATGTTAGCATTGGTGGTGCTGCCGGTGTTCCAAGTGGTGGTGCTGCTGCTGGAGGCGATGGCAAGGCGACAACTGACAAGCCAGGCAGCTCAACGGGCGGTGGAAACGCTGGCGCCAGCTATGCCTCCGCCGTTAAGGGCGATGAACTAGCTACCGGTTCCTCCACCTCCTCATCCACTTAGGTGCAATTCAACAATTCACTCAAACCCAACCACAGCAACAGAAGAAGAAGTAGTACATCAAACACAACTTAAAGAAAAAAAGAATGAATGAAAGAAAGAAAAGGCAGAACTCACTCCTCAAAGTACTAAGGACGACGATGATAAAAGTGATTGAATTTGGGTCATGCAGTTGGCGACGTGTGTGTGGCGCAAACAAAAATAAGTAAATAAATGAAATAGGTCTTAGACTTAGCTTTTAACATTAATCAATGACGATTCTTCCTCGGTTTATAAGTAAAAAGTTAAAGCATACATATATAGATCCAAGCTTTATTGAGGGACAAGTTAAAAAATGAAAAAAACACCCTTCCTCAAGCAAGCAATTTTTTAGTTTTAAGTTATGTTCGTGGCGCTGCCATTGGTAGAAATAATGCTTTTGTCATACAATTTTAAGTTAGCTGTTATAGTTTTTTAAATTTAATATTTACACACTTGCTTTCAACATTTAATCACTTTCTTATTAAATAAATCGCCTTTGTAAATTTATAAATATGCATACTTTATTTTTATTTCCGTTTTATCCTTCGACAATCCACCGAGAAATCTCACGCATTACTATAATTTTATGTTAACTGCACACAGATTTACTCAGCGCATTCGCATGTTTAATGTTATATTTCCAATTACAATTACAATTATATATATTATATATAAATATCAAAATAATCAACAAACCACAAAAGATTGAGTGAAAACATCAAATTTTAAGTGCGCAATGGAGGAACAATTTTCGGCATATATATATATATATATACTCTTAAATATATATTTTGTACAAAGTCAAACATTTTAGAACATAATATTTAAAGCAGTTTACAAAAAAAAAAAAGAAACAATCATGCGCTACTTTATTGTATTCAATAAATTACAAATTTGATTTATTTATTGGTCATTTGAATTTCGCGCGCAATCCACTGGGGAAGCACTAGTCAATAATTTAAACGATTATCGATAATTATGAATCAGCCCTGACGTCAAATGAATCGAGTAGTTTCTTGCCATTAAAGAAATACATACGATGTTTATGCACCATCCCTAGAGTGAAATTGCTCGCGGACACAAACAAAATTACGGTCGGTTAAAAAGTATAAACAGTTCTCGCTTGTTTATTTGTATAAATCGCTTTTAAGACTTGTGTCCTGCAAATAATGCAATTAGTGCCTAACATTAGGCAGTAATTGAACGTTATGAAGGAGAACAACAAGATCCTTCAGCTGATTAATGTGGCGTGGCGTGAACGCTGGTCCGATTCACAATGGGGCATTAACATAAAGAAGGTAAAAAAAACAAGAAAAAGCATTTATATTTATAAATCACTCAAAGTTGACTTGGCAGAAGTACAGCGTTTACATTGAGAATTTTATTGAACACCATTTATCATCACTACACTCTACCTCCCTCTGCAACAACCGCCCTGAATTATACATTACTTTTGTGGAACTCGAAAACGGGCTCCTCGGCTTGGGCCAAGGCGAGAACCAGTTGGCGTTGTTTCACGGACAAATTGCACGGGATGCGCACCTTGAGCGTTATGATGTGATTGCCGGCACCTTCACGAGTTCGCACTCCCTTATTTTTGAGTACCACCTTGGTGTGGGATTGAGTGCCGGCCTCGACGCGCAAATCGACATTCTCGTAGAGACCGGGAACCGAAAATGTGCCGCCCAATATCGCATCCGAAATATTTAGATACTTATCCGTATGGATATCGTTGCCGACACGACGAAAGTAATCATTGGTTGGTACATGCAGATGATAGTTGACCCGTTGCCTTGTCTTCGGATTATCCACGCTGACCACATCACCTGCCTTGGAGCCCGCCGGCACTGCGATGAGCACCTCCACATTGCCCAGGACATAGCCACGATTGTGGCATGTATCGCAATCATTGCGATTGATATAACGCTTCCCCTTGCACTGGCTGCAAGTGTTGACCGCTGTGTAGGTGACCGTTTTGGTTGTGACTTTGCCGGTGCCATTACAGCGTCTGCAGGGCTCCTTGCCCACATCCCGATTTGCCATTAGCTGCGATTTGCCCTTGCAGCTATCGCATTTGAGCAAATAACGCAAATCCAAACGCTTCTTACAGCCAATAGTTGCCTCCACAAAAGTCAGTTGTAGATCAAACTCGCTGCTAGTTAATTTTTTTAATTCTAAGGAAGAAGGAGAATTATGTATGATATCTATTGGTGGGAATGTAGTACTTACCCTCTTGACTGGGAACGCGTGCATCATCTAATTTGAGCGTCATGTCCATGTGCATTGGGTTACCGGCTTGCTCGAGAAATGCCTGCTCATCTTTAATGCCACCCAGTTGATCGTATTCCAAACGTTTCGTTTCATCCGTCAATATGTTGTAGGCATTGGATAGCTCTTGAAAATGTTTCAGTTTCTCCTCGGAGTGCATGGAGTCCGGATGGTAACGCTTGGCCAGCGCATAGAAGGCGCTGCGTATTTGCTGGACGCTCGCAAGCCGATTCACGCCCAGCACCTTGTAGTAGTAGTCCTTGGGAAGTCCACGTTGCTGTTGCGGTCTTGCAATAGGCAGTGACTGTTTCGTCGCCATCATTGTTGGACGCTTCATCTCCGAGCTGCGATCCGGATAGTAGACATCCTTCTTGGTGCGAAACTGATATTGACTAATCAGACGCTTCCACAGCGATCCATTGCCATCTTGGGCATGTGCCTCATTGTGCTTCAGCCGCAACGGCATCTGCAGCAGCTGTGGTTGTCGTCTCAATCTCAATGATCCCCTAAAGCAACTCATTAAATTGCCCTGTATACGTAGCAAACTTGGGCGTAACATCCTTAAGCGCGTTTTGGAAATGAAAATAACGATATATAAATATTGTGTGCGCTTTAATTACAAATTTATGTTTGTTTTTTGTTTGTCTGTAAAAACGTAGACTTTTGTACATCTCAAAATTCGGATGACACTTTACACAACTCGCACTTGGTTAGATCCATAGGCAAAAATTCATTCAAGGAGATAACTGTTCACTCTTGCTGATAATATTTATATTGGATTACTTTAGACAAGAAAGTCCTCTTTCTGCTTACAAACTGTAAATATTTATGCGCCCCCTGTTTGGGCTGATGTTGTTCGTTGTCACGCTAATAATTCAAATCATAAAATCGCTCAAAATAAGGTACTGAAACTGATACTTAATCTATTGAAATGATAGTGGACAGTCTTAATAATTCTTACACTTATGAACAGTTTTTATTAATTATTTACATTGATGGCATTTTCCACATTACAGGTCTTGCCACGAGGTGTAAGCGGCGATGTTTACAATTTGGCCGACTGTCTCTTGCAGCAGGCTGTGATTGGTTCCACAGCGAATCCGGTAAGTGTAGAACCACATCACCCGGCGATCACTTCTCTAACCATTTACTCCTTTCCAATTAGCTGGTGTTGAACTATCTGAAGCACTCGCTGTGCGCTCATCTTGTCTCGCATGCGGCTGTTCTTCGTTGCATAGCCAAATATGATAAACTGGGACGCGTCTATTGTGTAACTGCTTTGCTGGAGTTTCTGGTCAGCATTATAGATGGAATCACCTGTCGGTAAGTGTCCAAATGTGGAGGGAAAACTCCCACCTACCAATACAACCTAGGGATGAAATGGCGGGCGAGTGATTGCCATGAAGCAAGTAATAGCTATGGGAAAGAACAGACTTGGAATACATACCGGCATTGGTATTGTCATCAGCGAACTCTGCTGGTTTTTGTGAAAATTAGAAAGAATCCTTACAGCACATCATAGCAAATTGCTTCGCCGTAGCTAGAAAAAGATATTGTATCCTAAGGAAACATGTTTTAAGTTCGGTGGAAATAGTAATCCTAAATCCGAAAACATATTTGAACCGCAATTCTAAGGCAAATCTTATCTTACCAGCATCAAATCGGAGGAGACGCTGCTGCCTGGTGCCATGGTGCAGCTGGTGCTATGGGTCATGCAGATTTTTGCCAGGACACTGAAGCAATACGAGATGCGTGGCGAGCTGAGTGCAGAGCAATCTTATATGTTGGATCAGAGCTGTCTGCTCATCGAGCATCTGACGCAGCAACAGTTCGCTTTGGCGATGTTAAATGTGGGCTGCCACGAAGAAGTGGATTCCGTGGGCAGGATGCATGAACTGTATGCGAGCATCAAGGGCTCGCTGACCAACTCCAACTTTACGTTGAGCTCAGCCACGGCGGAGCAGCAGTTGAAACAATTGGCGTACATTGATGCCAAACAGTTGGAGTTGCAATCGTTGAATCCACTACCATCGATCGAGAAGATCTCCTGCTGCGTTCAGCCATTGCTTGCGGTTGAGGTGCTGCTCAATCCCTGCAAGGACACCTCATACTATGTGGCCGAATTGCAAATGCTGCAACGTCTCAAGGGTTATACGAATACCCGTTTATTCTATGAGATTATACGCGCCGGTTTCCTCACTCTTAGCAATGTGGCGGACACCAGTCCAGATACCATGTGGGGTGCATTTATGCTCTTCAAAATGCCTCACATTATCAAACAGCTGCACACACTGCAACGTGTGCCGGGCGAGCAGCCATTGCCACCCACAGACTACATACCGGAGCTGGTCGAGGCGTTGGAGCTGCTCATCGAAGATAATCTGCTGCTGGACTTCATGGCCACAAAATGCTCGTGCAATATCATTGACTTCCTGCTCAACGACTGGACCAAACAGCAGCTAGTCAACGATGTGCATGTCAAAAAATTCGCCAGTCAGCGGTAAGGCGGCTTTATACAGATCTCCTACTTATAACTAACACCATTTCACTTGCAGTGAGGCTGCCTCGCTGCTGCTCAAGAAATGCGTCAATGGCCAACAGACGCCGTCGAACATAAATTATATTAAGCGTGCCGAGGTGCCACTTTCGGGCGTACTTAAAACGCTCTGCACCAATAAGGTGCAGGATATGGTGAATGTCCTCTGCCAGGTGCCAGTGGGCAATAACTTTGAGCTGATACTATCTGTGGCCACCGTGGAGGGTCTCCTCAAGACTTTTGTCTCGCGGCTCATTCAGTGCAACGAGAACTCTAAACAGATGCCCGGGGAACTGGGCAAAATGTCCGTAATACGCTCCACGCTGTTCGATGTCTCCTTCCTGATGCTCACCAGCATTGTGCAGACCTACGGATCGGATGTGAGTTGACGCCTATTCGCTTATTGATCTGTCCGTATTTCAAGTGTGTGTTTTGCAGGTGGTGCTGTCAGAGCGTGGCGACTCCTTCTTCGAGAAGTGGGTGCGCGAATGCATGATGGAGCGTAATAAGTTGAAGAATCCCCGTCAGATCTTGGCACTGTGCGACGATAGCATTGTGGATGAACTGCTGCTGAGTTTGAGCAAACCGGAGGCGGCGACACAACTAAAACAGCCCAGCAATCTCACCTGGCAGGACATTTGTCTCAATCTACCCGGTGTGCTGCATCACGTGCTGATTGCCTGGGAGCAAGAGACTCTGTCCTCGGCGGATGTCAAGAGCATTTTGGACAATATGAAACGGCGTCTATTTAGCTTCTCCGTCTGTGCCACCTCCTTCCTGTGCGCCTACATGTATTCTGTGCGGGAAACGGAATTGCTCAAGCCCCTCAATATGATTCAACAGTTTCTGGCACCGCTCACCACCGAGGAGTTGTCCAGCCAGGAGAATTCCAAGGAACGCCTCGCCCTCTCCTACCAGGTCATACGCAAAATGCAGCATGATGTGCATCCGGCGCCCAACACCAAATCCCGTCTCATCTCGCACACACCACTCATCGAACAGTTCCGCGAATGCTGGCGCAGTGTCCATGATGCCGGCCATTTGCCGGTGCGTGCGGCACAGACACTGGAATCGCTGCTGCTGGCTGGTGGCGCCTCCTGGCTGGTCACCCAACTGGCGGAACAGTTGCTGAGCTGCAAATATATGCGTGATATGGCCAAGTGCATGGACATTGTGTTCGCTGTAATGCATCTAGACATTGAGCGCAGCACAGAGGCACTGCTGCAGTATGTGGTGGCACCATTGATCCTACGTCGCCAGGGGTAAGTAATCTTTATCCCAGTTACTTCATTGATTGATTCCATATTCCAATCCCCTGCAGCGATGACATCAATGAGCCGCAATCTCTGGTCCTGGCCCGTCTCTGCGTCTACTGCATCATTTCGTGCTTGGAGACGCGCAGCTTGGCTGCCGGTGCACTGAAGAAGCGTTCACGTTCTCACGACGAGGATGAACTACTGGCGGCAAATGCGGCCAAAGTGCGCAAAGTGTTGGGCGATGGCAGCGACAATTCTAATGAGGCCGCCACAAATGTTGTCGCCTCCATGCTGGTGGGGGGTGGCACAGCTCCCAGCACCGACTTGCTGCGTGCCACACCCGTCAATCTCAAGGAACCGCTGCAGTCGAGCGTTAAGCACATTTTTCGCGTTTTTCTGCAATTCGTCAGCGGCGATGAGCTGTCGCCCAAGGCCGTCTTTGTTTATCAGTTCATATCGCTGCTCGTCGAGTGCGGCGGTGAGCGGGTAACGCCCGTGCTCCGCCTGCTGCCCCCCAATCTGATGCAACAGTTGCTTAAGGTGCTGGCCACCGATGATATACGCGTCGGCCTCATTAGTCGCCTCTACGATTTGCGAGTGCAGAGCGGCCGTCAGGCGGCTGTCGCCGATCTGTGTCTCTGGCGCAACATGCAGCTGGCGCGGCACAGCATCCATCTGTGAGCAACGAGAGCTGATCAATAAGATCTAACAAATGGCTTACCGGGTGTAATTGATGATTACTGAATATGAACTTATGCGTAGTAAAAAAAAAAGAAAATAAATGTACCTTATGCTTATTTCGATGTGTATATATATGCGCCCGATCTTAACCATTTGTATTTAATCAATTATTTAAACTTAATATGATGCAACGCTTCCAAATACTATTATTTATATATATATCGAGGTCATGCTACGGATGAGGAGTGACAATTATTAGTTCTTGGCAATCTTCACAATGCATTTTACAAATATGGATGACAAAAAAAAATAATATAAATATATATGTATATATATATATATTATATTTAATGCATGCTACTGCAAATGGTTTTTGGACTAAAAAATTGTTGACTCGACTCGGTTTTCTTCTTTTTTTTTGTTGATTGCTTTTTTTTTTTTAGGTTCGCAGTGTTTGTTTTTATTACTGTAATTTGTTGTTTGCTGATGCGGCCAAATCTGCCTGCTGCTAACTGCAACCGTTAGCGTGTTGCAAGCTTGTGTTGTTGTTGTTATTGTTGTGTATAACTACTAATAAAAGCGCGTCCGCTGTTGGGATTGTTGTTGGCATTATTCCGATTGGATCTCAGGCAGCGACAGCAGGCAGCAAGCAGAGGCCGTTACTTAATTTAAAGACTTTTGATTTCCTATATCACTTGAGACAGCATTCAAAATAGGTCTCCCCAACGCAACCGCCGCGCATTGCACGCTTCACATTGCTTTCAAATTGGCGCTTGTTGCTCTGCAGCACATCGGCCGCCTCCTTGTTGAGCGGATCCTCGGGATTGGGTTCCTTACAAAAGATAATACAAATTATATTTGCCGTACAATAGTTGATTGTGTCAGCATTTACCAGGAAGAGAAACTGCAAGCCATAGACAACGGAATTTATGGTCAGCACTGGATTCCAGTCCTCGCGCAATATGTTTAAGCACACATTGCCTTCTAGATCGATGTTGGGGTGATAAACTTGCGTCGCGCATTTGACCTTCGGCGGTTCATGCGGATAATTGGAGCCGACGCGAAAATTGAATACGAAGCGACCATCTCTGTAGAAGCCCTCATCTGGTGAAATGATCAATTTGAAATTGAGCAAGTCATCGCTATCGGGAAACTCCGTTGCACAAGTTTTTGGCAGGTTCAGTTCATTAATATCTAACAAAAATATATAAATAAATATATATTTATATATGAGTGTGTGTGTCTGTATATATATATATATATAATATATTTAATTATATTTAATACCTTTTTGTATGCGCAGCTGGGCGGCGGAGGCCTTCTTTTGCTGGCCGCGTGCCGTTTGATCGCCATCCTTTTTTTGTTGCTTCAGCGAGAAAAGTTTAATCATATTTTTATTTTCTTCTTTTTTTTGCTTTATGTTTGTTTGCCTGCTTGGCGCTGCTTGCTGGCGTCGTCGTCGTCGTCTTCGACTTCTGTCGCTAATCACTTCGATTCGATTGCAGCCTGCTGGATATTTCTGTTTTGTTGTGTTGTGGGTTGTGCACACGTTGTGGGTTTGTTAATAAATGTTTATACGATTTGTCACTCGGTTGAATTTTTTCATTTTTTTTTTTTATTGGTCTTACCTAGAAATTTGGTTTGCTTGTTTCAAGTGATTGCTTCTTCTTACAACTTTTAGCTCTCAATTTCTCTGCCTGTCATTCAATGCCACTACTATCGATTGCCACCATCGATATTCGTATGAGTTTTCATATTTTGCGAACTTTACAACACTTCATTACCAACCAACAAGCATCGATACTGCTTATCGCACATGTGTGAAACGCGCAAAAACAAAACAATTTAATTTGTAATGTCTGCAGAGCCCGAAATTGCTAAAGATGCCGTGCTCAAGCGTAGCGAGCCTATACCAGTGGATACGCCGAAGGTGCACGGCTATGATTTTAACCAGGGCATCAACTACAGTAAGATTTTAGAGTCCTATTTGCACACCGGTTTTCAGGCCACAAATCTCGGCCTGGCCATTAACGAAATCAACAAAATGGTAAGATAATTTTGATAAGCTGAAGTGAAAAAAAAACACAATACTAAACATTGGCAGTTAGATTGCAGGGCTCAGCCGCTGGATGCTGAACAGGAGGATATACACGAGACGGATGAGTTTATACGGCGTCGCATGAAATGCACCATTTTCTTGGGTTACACATCGAATCTGGTTTCCTCGGGCTTGAGGGAGACACTCCGTTTTCTCGCCGAACACCGTATGATCGACTGCATTGTGACGACAGCCGGTGGCGTGGAGGAGGATTTCATCAAGTGCCTGGCGCCGACATTTTTGGGCTCTTTTGAGCTGAGCGGACGAGATCTGCGAGAACGTGGCATAAATCGCATTGGCAATCTGCTGGTGCCCAATGACAACTACTGCAAGTTTGAGGATTGGCTAATGCCGCTGCTCGACGAAATGCTGGAGGAGCAGCGCAGCAAGGGCACCGTCTGGTCGCCCTCACGCATTATCCAGCGGCTGGGCGAAAGAATCGGTGATCCCAGTTCTATCTACTACTGGGCGGCAAAGAATCAAATACCTGTCTTTTGCCCCGCTTTAACCGATGGCAGTCTCGGCGACATGATGTACTTCCACTCGTTCCGGCAGCCTGGTCTCGTTGTGGACATATTGTCGGATTTAAAGCGCCTCAATACGATGGCCGTTAAGGCGGTCAACAGTGGCATGATTATTGTCGGAGGTGGCCTCATCAAGCATCACATTTGCAATGCTAATCTGATGCGCAATGGCGCCGACTATTCTGTGTTCATAAACACCGCCTCCGAGTTTGATGGCAGCGATAGTGGAGCACGCCCGGATGAGGCCGTCTCCTGGGGCAAGATACGCAAGGAGGCGACACCGGTTAAGGTGTATGCCGAGGCCAGTCTCGTATTACCCCTCATTGTCGGCGAGACCTTTGCCAAACGGCACAAGGATACCACATTGTAATCGTCTCTGTTTCTCTTTCCCCATACATATATATATATATATATATTGTTATAAATATAGTAAAATGTATTCTTTAACGACCCTTGGAAAAAGTAGTGCAATTTTCTGCTGGCCGCACTCCAACAAGCACTTTGAGGCACAATAAGAAACTCCGTTCAGTCTCCAAAGTGTTGTGTGCTTAATGCAGACAGAAGGTTGATACAGTGGTACCTCCTCACACTAATTCAACTTGAAATAGTTACAACTGTCAAAAAGTTGGATTTGTTTTGATGTATTCTGATTTTGAACAGATAACATTATTGTCTTATAAATATTTATTTTATTCTCCTACATTTTAATGTAGGTCTTACCACTAGTTAAAGTAAAAAAATATTTTGAAATTTTAAAAACAAATATTCTGCATTCGTTGGACTGTGAAAAGGAATTTATGATTTTAAATCGATCCCGTTGCAAGTGAGCGTTTTATGTTGGTCTCGTCTTATATCACTGTACCAAGAAAACTGGCCAAGCAATGTTGTCGGCCACAATGCAAGCAATGGCAGCAGCAGGAAGCCATTAAGCGTCATCGTTGCCTGTGAGATGTGCAAAATGTGATAAACGCAACAAGCGTCGTATTTTCGACTCCAATGGGTAGTTTGAGTGGTAGTCGGTTAGTTGGCACTCCAGACCACTCCATACTCCTCAGTTCCACCAATCTAATGGTTATGCAGTTCACCTCGCCAAGCAGCCGCCGCAGCAGCAGCGGCAAAAATGCAACTTTTGTTGAGCATTTTAATAGCATAAAATGAAAGTTGTGGTCTAGCAGAGACCACAGATGCTGCTGCTGCATCTTCTCCTGTTACCCACTGCTTTGGGCTCCTTGTCATACGCAAAATGGCAACTACGTCTTTTGGTCGTAATTGCTTGGGTTTGCTGGCAGTGCACATAAATATTCCTTGGTGACTTTTCACTTTAGTCATATTTTCCCATTTCGCATTTTCCGCTTAATAGTCTGAAATTGTTTTGGGAACAATGCATTCGCTATAAGCTCACAAATTTGTCATTAATTTTATGTCGCTAATGTTGCCGCGCGGTTCTTTTTCTTTTTTCTCTTTATTTTCGCTTCCCTTCAAATTTTATGTTTATTGCACCACCCTCCCTCCAAACATATCCGTTTGGCTGGACCAAAAGTTTTGCTGTCTGTGCGCATCATTAAAGCCAAAAGGAAAACTTTTTCGCACACTTATTTTTTCCGCCCGTTGTTCTTTTTTCCTCTGTCTCTCTATCTCTATCTCTGTCTCTCGCTCTCTCTCTCTCTCTCTCTCTCTCTCTCTCTCTCTCTCGTTTCGACAGTTGGTGTTACATATTTTGAGCTATTGTCAGGCATTGGTCGGTAGAGGGGTAGAGCGGTCGTCTGCCGGTTCTTTTTGCTAACATTGCTGCAGATGCATTTTCTTATGCGCAACTTTATATGCAGCCGCAACTTTATGATCCTTTTGTTTTCCACTTGAAATATGAATGGAAGTTCTGGCAACCATCATTTGTAGATAAACTATATATAGGACGTATATAAAAGTAAGTTATACAAAATAAAAAAAAAAAACCTCTGCTTTATCTTATTTATAAACTCTGTGCCATATTTGGACAACTGACGTCGAACTGTTTGAAATTTGTTCTTCTGTGTGTTTATCAAGCTTCATTTGGGATTAGACAAATTAATAAAATTGTTTTGTATTTTTTTATACAAATTTGTCGTACAGTATTTATATTCTTGATCAGCATCTTGCGTCTATTTCGCAGAAACTTAGAATATCTCTCAGAACGTCGTTTCAAGAATTTAAATGTTAATAATTTCATTTTCATTTCATTTAAGTCTACATAAATAGAGAAAACTATACACGTCTACACATACAGCAATTCAGGGAATTAACAAATTAATTACTTTGTTTACTCCTTCAGTTCAGTGGAAGTTGAAATCTGTCCCATATTTGCTTAACGGTCAGTAGCCGTATAAGCTGTGTCTATATTTTAAAATTGTGTTAAATATTTATGATTCTTTTCAATCAATTAAACTATCAAGTATTGATTTTGAGGAAAACTAGCTTCAAAATTGTGAGAGATATGTGCTTTTATAATTTTGAACACAAAAGTTCATAGAAGTTCATAGTCATAGAAGAATATATATATTTTAAGATTAAAGTCTCTAGCCTCAAAAGCTTTGTATATATATTGAAAGACGGACAGAATGAATATATGAAGACGAGTATAATTTAATCGTCATTCCAATGAAATGCAGCAGATAAGGGCCAACACAATTCCATTAATCAGAATTCACATTACATTTTCCAAAGAGCCAACGCAAATTTGTATAAATTGTTGATCAAATGAGTCAATGAATTCAGTACGAATCGATCCACAATCTATAATTGTTGCAAGGATGTATTTAAAAGGAGCTATATTTGTATACCTCTTTCTTATAGGACAATCGACGCCATCGGCACCAAGTGATCCATGTGATCGAGCTACGTAGGGAAACACCATAAATGTTACCCTTGAAGCCAGGGATCGAATGTGTAAGGGTCATTGCTCGGAATATTGCAACACGCTGATGATTAGGTTCAAGGGTTTCACTCAGGAATTCAGTGACGAGTGCTGTAAAGTGCTCAAGACTCACGACTGTCAAGCTGATTGCAATAAATGCCAATTAGATGCGTTGGATAAAGCAACAAGCAAATTATATTCGGAGCTTCTACAAGAATGGAAGGAAACGGCTTCTGCAGTCGACCCATGTGCAATATATTTTAGAGAAAGCTTGATGCGAACTTATTGAATTCGAACTGAAAGTGATTAACAATTGCGTTTTATATTAAAACACTGATGTGCATTAAGAATGTATAACATGAACTGGCCACATATATTTTAGAAATTGCCACTAAATAAATGATCGAAATATTTTTCATAACTAATTGCGGTTCAATGTGGATACGGCGAGACCTGTTCAGGGTTAGGAGAAATGTGTTCTCTTTTTTTTTTGCTTTTAAAAAATGGCAACAATCAATTTCTTTTCTTGTTACTTTTTTGTTGCTTAAAACCACATTGATATTTAAATCGAACACAGTCTTTTCTTAATATTTATAGCATACTCTTAGGCGAAATGCAGAAGATCTACAAATAAATACAGTAAATAACAGCTGACAACAAGGCTGCTCCAATTTATGGGACGCTACTGTAAAGACTCAAAGAGCGAGTACACCACATATTTCTCTCAATTTGTAAGACCGCAGTGTAGCTCAGTTGCCAGCGCAGCGCAGCAAATGGCAGTAAACTATAATCCAAGTTGGCGAAACTTGGCAAGAAAATCAATTGCACTTATTATCGTGGCGCCCATTATCGGCAGCCGGGCAGCCCAGGCCAGGCCAGCATTGTCGTTAAGAAGTGCTTAACTGCATGCTGTCATATCTAATGCCAAGCACACAAACCAACACAACAACACACCAATACACACGCATGCAGCGCTTAAGAACTAATTACGAGCAAAACTGTTTGTTGTTGTTGCTGCTTCCTTTTGCTGCTGCCCTTGCGAAGTGCGTAGAATTTCGCCAAGTGCATTGCAGCCAGCCAAGTTGTGAGCTGTGTGTTTTTGTTGTGTTGGCCAAGTTTCCAGTGATTACGAGCAAATTAAAACTACATTAAAACTTTGGCGAGTCCAGTTCCTGGCAATTGACAGGCACACACATATGCCATAGTCTGAGTGTGTGTGTGTGTGTGCGTGTGTGTTGCAGGGAACTCTCAAGACGTTATTGATTTTAGTATTATAAACATACAAAATAAGAGAATTTATCTTAGCCTTGTATAACGATGCATAATTGCTCACATTTAAATAATATTATTAAGAATGAAGCTGGCAGAAGCTGAAAAGAAATGCTTATAATTAAGCAATTGACCGATTATTACTATGATATCTATTTATATAGATCTTCTATGTTACAGATCAGACCGATGTTGATATTATTAATAATATTATTGGTGAATTTTTACGTAACAGTTAAGTTTCTATTTTTTTTCGAGAGAAAATATCACAAATATATCACAAAAACAAGCAGAATTTGAAATTGATGAAAACATAAAAAATAAAATATAAAATTTGAGCAATTTTTACTCCTTTTCAACATAGCTATTCACCTGCTAGGGAATCTGTGCATCTCGCAACTGGGACAGATCCCTCTTTAGCGGCGATGATGATGATAATGATTCTGGATCCGGATGGCATTCCGAGCAGCCGCAACTGGAATACATCGATTTGCTGCTACTGCTCCACTGGTTTAGCGAAGGCACCTTATCATCCTGGTAACTGCCTGTTTGTGGATAACAGTGCACAGTTGACGCCGCCTGCTGTTCCCAGAAAATGCGCTCCCGCTCTTTGAGATCCAAAGCACGCGCCTCCAGCTGCTCGCGTCCCGCAGCAAGTGAGCACTGGTCCCGATGCAGTAGCTCCACCTTGCTGCGCAGCGTTTCCTGTTGTTGCTTGAACAGCTGATCATATAGTATGCGTAGATTCCCCTCTCGTCTCTCTCCTGCCTGCTCCACAAGATTGTGCAGCACTTGCTCCAGTTTGCGATCAAGGTCGGCGAGTGGATGCTTCATTGCTGGTGCATCGTCCAGTAAGTCTTTCAGACTGTTGCTTAGGAAGTTCAGCGGTCCATTTTCGGGCGTCCAATCCTTCAGACGACGTATGGCCTTCAGTGTGTTGCGCTCCAGTTGCGGCAGCAAGGATTGAATGTTGCGAGGAGCATGTGGTTCCAGCTGAGGCAAGGACCTGCGAGGCTGCCAGTTGGAGGCGGTTTGCCTGTAACGCTGCTCATCCTCTAGGGAGCGTGCGTGCAACTGATTAATCTCCTTGATGAGCGCCTCATTATCCTGACACAACAGCTCCAAGTGGGTGTGGTCCGGTGTGTCGCTCCATTCACGGAGCTCTTGCTGCTGGTTGGGAGTAGAAGCCGTCGGCAGCTCAACCAGCCCATCGCTCTGCCGAAACTGGAGCTGATTCAAGTCGGGAATTTGTGGCAATTCAAATCGGGTATTTAAAGTACTCGAATAGAGTTTGGCATGGCTTGCAGCTGGTGCTTGTTGCAGCTCGACCGGTAAGGAGTCCTGTGTGGTCGAGTGGACTGGATCAGACTGAGTGTCCTGTGTGTCGGAGAAGAGCTGCGGCGGGTTAGGAGTGGGTGCTGTGGATGAATAACGACTGCTGCCACCGCCATAGTTTGATCTATTCGAATCCATAATCGATTCAGCATCCGTATTCACATTCTCATAAACATGCAGTTGCGGCATGGGCTGATCCCTCAATTGTTCCTGATGCTGCTGTTGCCTTTCATCCTTGATCTTGCCATGATACGCACTCAACACATCCTCGAGCTGTCTGCGAATGTTCTCCATCTCAGTGAATGGCATACCCAGTCTGCCCATCTCCTTTAACTGGCCGTACATGAGCAGCATCAGGCAGTTCCTGGCACACTTGTCCTCCTTGTCCGCCTTGTGGAATCTCTCCACCCAGCGCTGGCTCATCTCAATGGCGGATTTGCTAATGTTGTCCGTATAAATATCGCTCATTATCCGCAGCTGGGACTGGAAGTGACGATCCAAAGCATTCTCGTTCATTTCACTCATTTTGTTCAGATTTATACATGAATAGCGATCTATTGATTTAAATGTTAGGTACAACTGATTCAGGAATTTATAATTGATTTTTCGAAATTTTCTATCTTTCAGGTATTGTCTGAAAGCTACAAGATGAGAATACAATTGACTCGAAATGAGTAAAATAGAAAAGGAACTTTATTAATGTTTTTTTCTACTTCTATAAGTATATTCAGTGTCGCATAGAGAGAGAGATAGATAGAGAGAGAGAGAGAGAGAGAGAGAGAGAGAGAAAGAGAGGGACAACAAATAAAGAGAGATTGAAATAGAGAGTGTAAAAATTTAAACTAAGGAACAAAGAAATAGAGAGAATTATAGAAAGAGATAGAGAGAGACAATTCGTAAGGGAATATATATAGAGAGAGATTGAAATAGAGAGTGTAAGAGAAAGAGGGAGCTAGAAAGAGGCGGAGATATTCTAATAACTTCAAAGAAATTGAAGCAGAAAAGCTTTATTAAGTCATTTCTTGAATTAGGCCTTAAACCTCTTCTTAATTTAAATTTAATTTTATAATTTTTTTTGTTGCCTTCTTTATCCTTTAGTTTCCTCATTTAACAGCAATTTCTTAATTTTCTAGCGTTAAAGTGTTGCTAATTTAATTTCCGGCACGTTTCTAAACCTTTTTCCCAAGCAACGTTAATGAAAATGAAAAGCGACGCTTGGGTCCCTGTTTGATAACTATTCAAATTACTTGAATTTCAAGTTTATAGCTACGAGACATTTACCAAGCCATTGAAGCGGTCCTGCAAAAGGGACTTTAGTGTCGATTATCACAGAGGTCAATGGTAATTCTTGCTCCACAAACTGTTCGCACCTTGCTAGCCAACAAAATTGCACAAAAATGCCTCAAATACCTGCCACGTAGAAATTAAAAGAGACGACAGATAAAAAGAGAGAGAGAGAGAGAGAGAAACAGAGAGAAAAGTTGGCGCACATCCTGCTGCCGATAAGCTGGCAATATCCTTGGCTATGCTGTTTAATTCCATTTGGCATTTTTTTCTTTGCCTCGTTCATAAATTGCGTAAATTCCTTTTGTGGGCCACAAGACGAAGGCGAAGTTTGAGCAGGTCTCCTTGGATTGTGAACGCCTGCCACACAACATCTAATTTCTCCTCATGTCCTGTGCACGCTTATTAAAGTATAAATCATTTGATGCCTCCACTCCAACTGCCCAACTGCCCAACTCTCCAAACACATCCACCCACTCTGTGTTCAAAGCCAAGTGACCAACAAGCACGTCAAAAAGTGCAACAAAACAAAAAACAATGAAATGCAGCCAAAATACCAACAAAAAAAAAAGAGCAGCAGCAGACAAAGGTGAGGTGTGGTAAGGGGGGAAGAGGGGAGCCCCGGTAAAGCTGCCTCGGCTTGGCCAAAGTACATTATCGTCGTTCTGGCGTTGGTGCAAGAAGCTGCAACAAATGTAGCAGAAAACCGCAGCTGAGAGTAGTGCAATTAAATACAGGAAATAATGGCCACCGCAGCAGCAGCAGCTGCCACCACCTCCTCTTTCTCTCTCTCTCTCTGTGTCTATTTGTCTGAGAGAGGGGCAGAGTGCGGACGGCGGAGGGCGTGTTCGTGCCACCGGATACTACAGAATGCAGGAAGCGTTCGCAGTAGCATCTTGGGCCCCAACTCCAAGTGGCCTATGCGGCATTACAATTTTGAGGCGAGCACAAAAATAAAGTTCAGCTCACTGAATCTTGAGCGCTCTGCAATAAAAGCACTTTAACTAAGATCCTTATAAGCTAATAGCTACATAAGAGATGGCTCTTAAGCATAATTGCCATATGCTTAACTTTATGGATGTAAAGTTGAGCCGCCAGATTTTAGATTGCATTTCTACTCAAAGAACTTCAGGCAGTTGACTTGGGAATATGACATTAAAGTTTTTATAGGTCATTCTTGAATAATTTAAATATTAAGAGTTTATTACTTAAGAGCTTATTTAATTATTTAGTTTATCTTAGTCTGAGTAAAACTATCTTATATATTTTGTAAATCTGTTGAATTTGAAAGTATTAAGCATCTTTGATACTTGTACGACTTGTTTTAAATATCTGTGTATGTTGCAGAAACTTAAATATTTCTATAAATTGTATTTTATTCAGTTATTTTGCAAAGAATGCAGACTTAACTGTTTCCAACAGTTCATCTCTTTGAAAATTCCCAAGGATGTAGAGCAACTGAGATTAAAATTTTACATGATGTGAATTCCTAGCATTTGCGGGTTCTGGTTTTGCCAGTTGCTCAAAGGATAATGTGCATTGTGGTCACAATATGAAAAATATTATAGTGTAATGCAATTTTCGAAAGGCAGCCATAAAAATATAGCTTATGCATCGAACTCACTTTCTACCCACCCCCCTCCAGATTGCTCTATGTGTTGACTCTTAATTGAATTCAATGTGCACTTAAGCGACATCCATTGATAATGAAATTCTGCCATGAAAATTGTAGACGAAAGTGTGAATCAAAAAAAAAAAAAAAAAACATGAGAAAGAAAGAAAATGAGAAAGAAAAGAAGAGAGAGAGAGAGAGCTGTAAGTATTTTGTAGCTATGCAAAGTTTGCTGCTTCCTCTTATTTTTTTTTTAGCATTTTCTATTGCACAATAAATATTGCGAAAGTAAGTAGATGAAATAGCAGGAAACACACAGCAAAGGCGAGCAGGGAGCAGGAAAGGGGAGCAGAGCAGTTGCCTGGCAACGGCAAACGCGAATTTGAAATAAAATTAAACTGCTGTTGGCATTTCACAACACTTAACACTCACAGGCCAGCAATAGGAGTGTTAAAAGAGATGTGTGTGTGGGGGAGGGGGGAGAGAGTGCGAGAGATGGGAGAGTGCAATAATATCACGAAGTTGAAGACTTTATTATAAGCATATTTCATTTTATTTTATTTGATTATTTGATATTCCATTTATTTGATTTAATTTAATTCTTTTTACATGACACTTGCAAATAATCGATTTCTCAGTCCGTTTGAATGATTGTCCTTTCGTCCTCTCATCCGTCCAGCCGTCGATCCGTTCGCCTGTTTGACTTTTCAGCTGTTTGGAATGTTGGGCAAAGTATGAGCAGCTGCTTCAATATTGCGCATAGCACATGCCATTTTACAAATAGGTATGTGCATGTCTATGTGTATGTGTATGCAAGCATATATTCTACACATGCATGTATTAACATCATAGAGGTAAGCAAACGAGCGGATACCCTGTATATAAGTTTAAATTAGTGAGATATACTTGATTTTAAATATCTATTAATTTAGTTGGCACAGAAAACTGCAAAAATTCAATAATAAATTGACCTAAATCCGTTGGTTTGCTGTGGTGTTATGTTACATTTTGTGTTAAAAACTCATCATGCACCTTGAACGCATTTGTATATTTACAGGGTTTATACATTCCTTACGATTGACTTCGCTTGGAGTTTTATTGATTGATTTTCAATGGTCGTTGCGATAAAGTGAGCTCCGTCAGAGCAACAGACAATCAGCCAAAGCTATGAGCAGCTATGCTTGCCAGCTGTTACAACTCCCTCTACCCCCTCTGATCTAGCTCGTCCAATTGCTCCAGCTCCAGCTTTGACTCCTGTCGTAACGTGCCAGCGTGCCAGGCACACGTTGCGTATGCTCAATATATATAAATATATATAAATGTGCATAGATTGTGATGATGGCCACGTAGAGTTTAGTTTGAACTGCCGGCTTTGGATGGTTGGAAGTTTGCACAAGAAATTCAAGCAATGATGAAGTGTTTTTATTGTGTTTATTGGCATGCGTTTTAATGAAGCAAACAGCCATGGAAAATAGCTGGAGGGAGCTTCTGGCATTATGGCACAGTACATTGGTGGTGCCACTCACTCGTCATTCACAAACAGCACTATTACGGAGCCAATTTCTGTAAGAGTGTTATACATATATAGATATATATACATATATATATATATATATTTATATATATATATTTATAAGTACTTGTTTGAGTATATACGGTTATGGTACTCGAAACTTTTTTCATTAAAACTCTTGAAGCAGAAGGGGCAGCAACGGTGTCAGGGGAAGAACCAGCTGGATAAGTGAGTGCAAAATGTTATTTTATTGTCAACAAGGAAAGTTACAAAACGGAGCAAAACCTGTAAATGAGAGAAGAAGACCGAAAAGGACCTCAGAACTGAGAATTGTTTTGCTGCCAAAATTTATTTAATATGCAATATAAACACAGCAACAAGGAGTCTCTCACACAGCAACGACGACAACAACATGACACGCTCATAAACTCATTTGGGGAGCAACAGCAACAACTCACAACTCACAGCTCGGAGCTTACAGCTGCTCGTTTTTAAGGGACAGCAAAGAATTTTTTAATAATACCTCAAGGATTTCGCAGAGCAAGTGCAAACACTAAGGATACCATGAAATATACATAAATGTTGCTGCTGTTGTTGTTATGCTCTATGTCAAAGACAAACCCACAACTGCGCCCACAACTTTTTTCATTAATTTTGAAAAACAACTCAACAGCAGCTCAAATTACCCACCGGCTTCCCACGCATTAGCCATGGCGATTAAGCAACCAGCCCTTCCCCCTCTTCTCGTTCCGCCTGCCCACTCAAAGGTCAATAAAAATGTTGCCACAAACTTTTGCCAGCCTACAGTCATTATCAATTTATGCCCCAAGGGTGGACCCAAAGTGTACATCATTTTTTTGGTGCCAAAATTGAATTGATTAATAAAATATTGAATAGCACTTCCACCTCCCTCCCTTTCCCCCCTAGGCGCTGTATAAAAGTTCAAACAACTAAGGTTTGAAATTTATTTGCCGTATTTTTTTTTTAAAGCCATATATTTAGATTTTCTGAATTTTTGCATTTCTATAATTAATTAAGTGATTTTTCTGCTCTAAATAACACGAACTATACAAATATTTGATTTATTTCGGTTGTTTGTTCCGCATTTTTTCTATTCATGGCTCAATTGTAGTGAATTTCATCGTCGGCAAAAAATTACAAAAGCTTCAAATTTAAAACTGCATAACTTGTGGAAAATTTCAATAACTATGCGATTGCCATAGCATTTTAGATACGTTGGGGTTAGTTGTAAAGATTGGCATCGTAAAATGGCATCATTAATTTTTGGGGTTAAAATTAAGTTTAGTTTTTTTCTAACTGCGATTAACTCTGCAGATTGCCATGTTATGTTTGTCCTAAGCTGACTTTATATGCCAGAGTTACAAGCAGTTGAAGTTAGATATTGGTCTTAAATCTTGTTTATTGCCTGAGTTATAATCAGTTGAAGTTCGGTTTTGCTCTTAAATCTTGTTTAATGCCGCTTCTTGTGGATTGCCACCAAACACATTCTTCTGATTACTTAGTATGTGCTAAGGCAAAACACAAACAAATGTTTTAAGTTTTGCTGGAAGTAGCCATGTTTAACTTGATATATTTGCATTAGACAATCAACCTCACATTCTGTTACATTCTTCACTACATTCTTGTAACCACAGCAGTTGCAGCAACAGTGTTGCATGCAAGTGTAAACCGAATGCCATAGCATATGCATGACGCATGTTGTTAATGGCATTTGCAAAATGGAAAACTGGCCAAAAGGGAACTTGCTTGAAGAAGAAGCGCAGCAAAAAAAAAAAACACTTCAAAAGTGACGCTAAGTGCTGGACTCTATAGCTCCCTGTTGCCGCAATCACATCTGGAATGCTCTTTGCTTTTGGCTGCGGCTAAAACCAAAAAACCTGAGGGAAAAATTTGCTGGGGGATGCGCAAAAAAAAAAAACACAGAAAAAAGCAGACCGCACGCAAAAAGGGTTAGCTGAATGTTGGCTTTAAGCCTGAACTCAATATGTGCATAACTTTCGTTTTCTTTGCCTTGCAGCCCTGCTACCAAATGCCAAACATAATCTCTGACCCAAATCCCATTCCCATTCCCATTCGCATTCGCATCCTCCCCATCTAGTGTAAGTGACGCCTTAAAGACATAAACAAACTGTGTCACTTGGCTCGTGTTCAGGCCTCAGCCTCAGTCCCCGTCTCTACCTGTAAAAGGAGTGCATGGTGTGGAGTGTTTGTAAAACAAATATTGGCACTTGCCTCAATAAACTGGGTAAGGCTAAGTCGTTTCCTTAGCTTTGCTCCACTTGGCTTTTGCTCCCAGCAAAATAGGTCACATGTGCTGGTGGGAGAGAAGTAGCAAATCTGGCTAGACTTTAAGCTGCGTAGTTATGGCAACTAAAGACAGCTCAATATTTGGCCACAACAAATAGAAACTCAAAGTTAAGCCACGTAATTGCAGTGCAGACATATAATCCGACTCCAAACTCACAAACAAATCTACTTTCGTTTTAGAAATGAAGTAAAAAAGGATTTGATGTAGACACATGGAAAATTACCCACAAACAGAAAGAATTTTTGAAAAGATTTTCAAGAATTTTCATAGATTACATTTGTTCGCTAGTTATGTAAATGTCTACTATTTTCCGTACATAAATCCCCGACTTTTGCACGGTACACTCATGCCACATGCCACATTGGAGAAAACATTTGAAATTTTAATGGGATTCAAGTGACTTGTTTAGGTTGGGGGGCGAATTGCTGTAGGCGTGGCACTTGCGCTTGACTTAACAAATTAATGCAAATCGTGCATAACAACAGGCAGCCCCCTTTCCACCCTCTTCACCCAACACCTGCCCCGCCTATAAGCGACTTGTGCGTTTTCTGCTTGAAAATCTAATGAATATTTATTAACTGGTTTGTTGGTGGCGACAACGCACTTTGCCATTCACAGCTGGTTTGAGCCTTGTTTAAAAAAAAAAAAATCCCCTGCTTCTCAATTTTCAAACTGTAATTTAATTGCAGGTGCCCTGACTGCTAAGGACAACAGGAACGACAGCATCCGTTTCCGCTGTGGTACAACATCCGCCAATCCGGCCAAGCTGCGACAATCGCATTAGAATGCGCTGCACTTGTCACCACCTGATGGATGGATGAACTGCGCCTCGAGCCGTAAGCTGCAGCCGCTGCATGTTGCATGTCGATCATTGCACCTGCATATTTGTATATATATATATATATGAGAGTGTCTATATACAGTGTGAGTGGCAGCTGACACTCCTGTCTGTTGCTGCTGCTTAATGCACTCATTTAATTGCATTATGCCGCAGGTCCTCTCACATTGCCTTTAAGTGCGGCTGGGCAGGTGAGGCAAGTGGCAAGTGGCATGTGGCAGACTGGCTGACTTGACACCGCGCCAGTTAAGCACTCAACAACAATAACAATAGCAACAACCGCCCCGCATTCATTTGCATGTGAACAAGAAAGAATAAGTAGTTAGCATCGCTATGCAGATCCTTAAATGCCCTCAGATCCAAAACTCTGAAAAATAAAACAATCAGCGGTTGCATCTTGACTTATTAGAAATGCATTCCTGTAATTTAGAAAATTAAAAAAAAATGTAGAAAAACTCCAGTTTTATTGTCGATTTAAAAAAAGCTTTTCTAATTAAAAATAAATATGTTTTCTTTTATCTATAAATTATTTCTAATATCAAGAAAAACTTTCTAGATTTCTGGGCGATTTGTCCTTCTTTTATATGGTTTATAAAACCAATCGTCTGTTGCTGTTTAGTCTGAATATTTATATCCAGAAATGTCTCCAGCTATCAAATCATAATACCCTCTCTGGAAAATAGAGTATAAGAGACTGCAGGCCGTATACACACTTTGTTGTCCCGTCCCATTGACTTTAATGGAGTCAAGAAGCTGCGGCTGCTTTTGACCGGACACCTTATGTAAAAGAGTCAACATGCATAAGGTTGGCTGCACAGCATCCATATTTATATAATCACAAAAATGCTGCAAATGTATAATTACACAAGAATATGCATATATCTTACATTAAACTGGAATTTATGATATATTGAATTTAAAACCTAAAGCACGGATAAAATGCCTGCCCGAAGTTCATCCAATTTGCCTGGTGCTGCCACAGAACAGCACAACAATTGGCCACTGGATGGCTGACAGGTGAATGTTCATCCTTATTCAGCCAATTAATGTAGAGATTGTCGCCAAAGATGCCCAGATGGTTTCTCAGGATGTTGAAGGCAATAGTTGCCTCATTATTGTTACGATACTCGATGACATAGGCATACTGCAGCGGTTTGTATTCCATCACGTATAACTTATCGTAGCACCAGTTACGACGTAGTTCCTCATACACCTGCAGCGGATTCAAATGATTCACATCTTTAAGGAGTAAACTCTTCAGATTCTTCGATTGGCGCACTTGAATTTTCATCTTGGCCTGACGAAAGAAACACTTCAAGCTAACAAAAAAAAATATATCCAAAATATCCAATTGGAATTTAAATGTGAATTTGCGGTTCTTGTTCATCTTCTTCTTACACGGCTAGTGCTCGTTCCATGCTTTCCACATTGATATACTGCAAATAGGCATAGCCACGCGACCTGAACGAGAAATCGATCTTGAAGCGCAGCATGTAAACATCGCCCATTTGAATGGCCACTCGCATTATATCCTCTGCCGTCGTTTGCTTCCTGATGCTTTTGAGAAATAACTGTAAATTCACGATTAGATGGAAATTGTACGAGTGTTGGCTGATGATTAATGACGGCACCTCGCCGGCTCCACTTTCCAGTGCCGTTAGCTGGACGGCTGTCAGCGGCAAACAGGTGGTCACATACATGGTGCCTTTCACTTGATACTTGCAATAATTATTCGTCCAACATGGATTCATTTTCAAGCTGAAAGAAACGCGTGCGCGAAAGCTGTGTGTTTGTGTGTGTTGGTGTATTATTGCCAGCTTTAATTTTAAGCGTTGGTAAATAATGACTTTTAACAGCGTTGCCAGAAGTTTTCGATGTGCAAGTGCAGCAAGCTGCCAGCTTTCGATGGATCGAATAAAAGTCATTTTTCAAATATTGATTGATATTATTCAGCTATTTATTTATTTGTAGCCCAATTCATTGAGGTTGAGTATGAATAATGCACAATAAGTTAATGGATGTTGTATGTACTGTAATTACAAATAATTATTAACTACTGCCTCATAAATCACACCTCAAATAATTTTAGGAGTAATATTTAACAGTAATTATTAACTATATAAATAAGCTAACATAATTTCATACATCGATCAACAGCGCTGTAAGAAAACGCACAAGATATACGATACATATATATATATATACGTTAGCTAACAGCATTTAAAACAATGTCAAAATAGAGCTGTTAAATAAAGCTAAAATGGCACCACTGCAGCGTTGTCAGGTTGAATTTAATACGCAGTGTTGCCAGATTGACTTGCATCACAGCAAGTCAGTTATGCACAAAAGACTGCCAAATAGCTGTCACGGTTTATGTTTTATTCGTTTTCATTTTTATTTTCGGGTAATTTCTAGCACACATGTCAAGCTAAATTTTGTTGCCTTGGCTGCTGTGGCTGTTGTTGCTGTCGTTGCTTTGTATTTGGACAGGTTGTGCGTGCTTTTTTTCTAGCTCAGGCTTAACAATATAAATTAATGCAGGCCACACACAACTTTGAAACAGCCACGAAACCGCAGCCCACACACTTTGTAACGGTTGTTGTTGTTGCAGTTGCTGCTGTTGCGGTTGTGCCACCCAGTGGAAGACAGGCTTAATTCTAGCAGAGACTGAAACCCATCCCTGCTGCTGCTGATGCACTCAAGTGCCTGCTGTTACTGTTGCTGCTGCTGTGGCTGCTTCATTTTCCTAATTTATACGCGCGCAACACTAATGAAAATTTGCGTGGCGAGGTAGGCAAACCACATGCTTTGTCGTTGTTGTTGTTGCTGCTCTTATGCTTATTGTAAATGACATGGGCGTTGATTCTGGCACTTCAAGGTGCACGCAGCACCTTCTCCTCACAGCACTCCACTCCACTCAAGCAGCAGCAGCTCCACTTGAGCCTTTGAATGTGCCTCTGCGGCTTTGTGAAAGTTGTGCTCCATTATAATCCCGTCACGGCCTCCTCCTAAATGCCGCGCCTCCTTGCTTGGCCTTGAGATGAGTTGCTTGAGAGGCAGAACAAAACAGTTTTGTGCAGTCAACGAAAACTGACTGCAGATCATGAATAATTTATCAAGTGAAAATTATTCTCAGTGTGCCTGAGACAGTCGAGAAGTTAAGTTCATTTATCTTTCAACGCATTCAAGATATTCGAAAAAAAAAAATAAAAGAGAAATGGATGAAAAACTAAATGAGGAAGAGTTGGATCGCCATTTTATGCAGCAAATCAAGGAATATGAAACGGTATTCAGGACCAAGGCCTGTCAATCGGATCAGGAGATCATAATGTGTTGGCTCCGCATCCTTACGGCGGCACCCGAGTCCCAGAAACTGGCCAGAAATTGCCTAATGCTGCTCATGTATGGGCATTTAAATGAGATCGGATATTTGCAGAAACCCTTCACGGATATGCGCAATGTTGGCAAGGATCTCAATGAAATATTGGACAGCTATAAGGGACTGCCGGTGCCCAGAGAAGTCAAGTCTGCTGAAAAGGATGTTGCTGCTTGCGAAGCAGAGACAAGCAAAGATGTAAGGAAAAGGGAAAAGTACGTCAGGGATATGCACGTTGTAGGAGAGAGTCGTCTTAAAGTATTGGATAACTTTAAAGGAATGTACAATGAAGACAAATCTACTCAAAGGGATGCTGTTGCAGGCGAAGCAGATACAACTAAGGGTATAAGAGAAAATGATAAACAAATCAGGTATATGGAGATTCTAGACAAGAATCGTTATAAGATATTGGATAATTGTAAAGGACTGCCTTTAATCAATGAAGACAAGTCTACTCAAAAACATGTTGCTTTTTGCGAAGCAGAAATAAATAACGATATAGGAGAAAACGATAAGCCTATCAAAGATATGCACATTGTGGGGAAGCATTGTCATAAAATATATGATAACTATAAAAGACTAACATTATCGAAGGAAGACAAGTCTAATGAAAAGGATACTGTTGCAGGCGAGGCAGAGACAAGTAAGGATCTCAAGGATGTACAAAAGAGGAATAAAGCCTTCAAGGATATATACATTGAAGAAAGGAATTGTATTAAAACATTGGATAGCTGTAAGGGATTATCAATATCCACGGAAGATAAGTCCACTCAAAATTATGCTGCTGCATGCGAAGTACATGAAAAAAACAAACCCTTTGCTGTTGGGGAGAATCGAAATGAAGAACACCATCTGATCAATAAGGACCAATCCACCAATCCACAAAAGGATGCTTCTACGGACACAGGTGAAGATATAGAGGAAAAGGATATGCAACCGTATTCTAATGATCATAAATATTTACAGAAACTCTTCGTGAATGTACGAAACTTTGGCAAGAATTGTAATGAAATTTTCGAAAGCTATAACGGATTGCCGACTTTAGAGCTAAAAGAAAAAGATAAATCAACTCAACCTATTAAGAATTTGGGAAATGAGTGTCGAAGACTGCTGCTTGCCAATGAAAACTCTTTCCTTCAAAATGATGGTATCGCTCTCAAAGCAAAGACATGTGAAGATTTAGAGAATAAAGCACTTCCATCCAAGCATTATACTGTTTCAAATAATACGCAGAAGACTAAAAAGATAACAGTATACAACTATCTACCAGAGGTGAAATCAGCTAAGCCCCCAGTAACTGCTAAGAATAATGAAAATAGTTACAAGGACATCAACGAATCAAGTTTGCACAATTGCTCCACTTCAATTGGGGCCGAGGCATACGAAACATTTGATTCCCATCAATTGTACACACGAGCTGCAGCCAATCCTATGCAGGAATTGAATAAAATAATTGATGCAGTAATCAAAGATGAGAATATAATAAAATCACAAAAGACACTTAAATCGGAGGCTATTAAGAAAAGCAAAAGAGCTAAAAATAAGAAAAATCCAAATGTAAATAATGAGTGCGAACCTATAAAACTGACGCAGCCTGTTGCCAGACGATTCACATAATAGAATAAAACTAGTCAATCGGATCCTTTAGAGAGTTGTTTGTGTTACAAGAGTTCCTGCTAAATAAGTCTGAACTTATTAAAAAGAAGGACCTGCTGGCCACTTGGCTTAAAGTAGTTCATTTAACGCCAGCTGTTCATTAATTAATTTAAATTGCTCGCTTTATTAAATTACAACCTGGTCAAAGCAACAATAGCACAAAGGGAAAATACGACAGGGAGATGCTGGGGGCAGCAGAGTAGAATAAAAAATAAACAATCTGCTTGTAAAGAGCGGCTAATATTTTTTAATTATGCAATGCAGCACAATGCAGCAGCAAAAACTACGACAACAACTACAGAGTGCAACAGGGACAATAATAACACAAAAACACAGAAAACAAAACACAGAAATATGGCTGCCAGCTGTGCCGCCATTTTGTAAGCAGTTGAAATTAGCAGCGAATAAAAGCAAAAAATCAGAGAAAATTATTATTTTTTATAAAACCAACAAAAAAATAATCATAATGAACTGTCGCCAAATGCTGTGGTTGTTGTCGTTGTTGTAGTTGGTGTTGTAGCTGCAGCTGTAGTGTTAGCGTTGTGGGCGTGGTCAAGCGGAAATAGCAAATGGTCAATGAACTTGCAACAATGTTTAAGTAACTGCCACAAATGTCGTTGTTGGACGAATATATAAACGGATTAACTTACCGTACAGTGCACACTGCATATAATGAGCGGACAGAGTAAAAACTAAATAATAATTATGAATATATTATAATAATATTAATAGACATATTAATTGTTAATTAGAAAATGTAGAGAGAGTTGGGGAAAATGTTAGTATTTATTAATGCAAACTTTCGCTCTTAACTTAAGGAGCAATCAAATTCCGAAAGCTGAGATGGGAACATTTTAAAAACTTAAAGCATTAATTAATAAAAACTTAACGTAATTAGTAACATCTCCGTACTTAAGTATATAATGTACTTATTTACTTAATTAAATAGATCAAGAACTATCAATGGATCTAGTTATCTTTAAAGAATTGGCTTTAATCTTGTGTTTAGCGAAATAGCTCAACTTATTAATATTTATGTTCCACTGTATATCCGTATATATATATGTATGTATATATATATATATATATATATATATATATATATATTTACATATACACATACAGATTACAAATGGCTTCATCAGCTGTTGACTATGTAAATTTATAGTCTATATTTAGGCATTTGTACACAACGGTCTCAGCTTCGTCTGCGGTTGCATAAATTAATTATTTATGGCTTGTGAAACATGTTGCTCAACTTTGTCCCTTCCCCATCCCGGCCCTCCTACATAGTCTATATAATAGTTGGAACTGAAAACAACATCATCATCATTATCAGCATGAGCACTGTTTGTTCAGTTTGCGAATTTTGTGGTAACGTTGATGATGATGTGAGGCAACGCCTTTGGGCGTCTGCCACAGGGCTTATCTAATAGAATTGATCGCAAAATATGGTCTTGTTTGTAGTTTTCTCTTTGGCTTATTTTTTTTTTGTTTCTTGTTTTTTTTTTTGGCTCATTTGCATGCAAAGCACGCACACATAATTATAATTTTTACAACGTCTAAATAAACGCAAATATCTTATGCATAAAGGCAAGCGAGGCATAGCTCAACAGTCGACTGGGTCTAGCTGGGGGCACAGAGAGGGGTGGTGGGTGGTGCAAAGTGGAGTAAGGGGAACAGGCTCAATCCACTGTCTCTGTAATGTATGACAGTCCAAAGAAGGTAGCCGATTCAAACTGAATATGACTGCAAATTCTAAAGGAAGAGTATTTCATGGAAAATATTCAGTGAATTTTTTGGTGAGTTGAGCCGACTGTGAGAAGGTGCTGAGGTCATAAATTAAAAAAGTATATGCCATATAAAAATGTACTGTAAATTATTATATATAAATTATTGTATATTATTATTACTAACTTGGTTTTGTTGTTATTGGATATTTTCTAGATTATTTTAATCATTATGACATTTAATATGAAATTTGATTTTTATATTTCTTTTGTGTCGACTGACTTTTGTTGACATTAAGTAAACAAATAAGAAATTTCGATTAAATATTAATGTAGCTAAACTTAATTTCAAGTGCTTCATATTTTTAGCTGATTTTTAAAAATTATTCAAATTATTCCTGTTTTTTTTAGAGTATTTTTAAATTAGCAAATGCTTAAAAATTATGCCGTATTTCTTATTGCTGATACTTTTATTTAACAATTTCAAATAGCATTACAATATAATTTATGCGATTTAATGCGCTCAGTCAAGCAACCGACATATTAATGAATATCTCACGCTCTCCCAACTGACGTAAGCTTGAGAACTGAGGAACTGGGCAACTGGACAATTTGGGAACTGGCAACTGGGCAACTGGCATGTGGAGAAGGCTATAAATATGATTGACATGGCTGACCAGTTTGTCAATCAAATTTTGGATATCATTCGCACAACACGCCACATCTTGGATCGGGATTAAAATGCTGTTCAAAGTGCTGCTGGTGAGTAGAATAATATCATCTGCTGCTAATCATATCTACGTTATTGCTATATTGCTCAGTGAGTGCACTCAAAGAAAACTCAAGATAAGAAGATTTTTAGTAGTTTCAAAACTACATCAATTGTCTCAGATTCTTATATGAATCTGCTGCTAATCATATATATTTTGCTCTTTAAGTGCACATAAGCAAAATTCAAACACAAATGTAGTCAAGACAATAAAAGATGAAATCAATATTTCAAGTAGATTTTTAGTAGTTTCGAAGCTACTTCAATTGAGTCAGATTTTATATTATTTTGCTGCTAATCATATCGATTTTGATCTGTGAGTGCACTTAATGAAAAATCAAATACAAACGTTGTTAAGAAATTGACAAAATCAACATTTCAAGTACGTTTGTGAATCAATCGTGAAATCCAAACAAAAAACAACTCATATTCAAGAATTGAATTGAAGAATACTTTTAATTATTGATGAACGAAATATATCAAGAGAATAAAAAAAATATTAAACTGTTCATATTTGAATAGAGTACATAATTTTTTCCGAGTGTGCGTGTGTTTGTGTGTGTATTTGTGTGTATAAGTCTTATTATTGAACTAATTTCTTTGGCAGGTCACATTGACTCTATGGTTGGGTGGCCTGCTGTGCGATGCTAAACCACATTTGCTGGCAGTGACGCCGGTTGGCTATGCAACGCCCGGAGGCTCCCCATGGTTAACAGCAGCATCGCCGGTTGCAGCCGTAGGCGCTGCTTATTATCCGGCATATGCATCGTATGCGTATACGCCCGTATATTACGGTTCTTATGCCGCCTATCCCGCCTACTATCCCTATTTGAGACGATGAGCCTCTTGGTTTTTTTTTCTCCTTGGATTTTGTTTTATATATATGACAATGGGTATATGGTATACATATATATGTTCATATGTATATATAAATACACATATATGTATCCTGTTTTGGGACATGATTAAATTGATTAAATTTAAACACGTTTTGCGTGAAAATCGCATATTTTACGCTGTTTTTACGTTGATTCGATTTGTCGGCTGCTGTAAATAAATAAAAATAAAAAGCATTTATGAAATCAACATCAACACACACTCATACACACTCACACACACACACACATGGAGTTATAAACAAATCAATAAAAAGGCCAAAGCAGCTGTATCCGTGTATTTCTTTGTAGCCGAAAATGTATCCGTATCTGTGCAGCTGTATCTATGTATCTATGTGTATATCTCTGTGTAGCTGTATCTTTGCCGCAGCTGTGAGCAACGGCTGAGAGATTTTCATTTGGTCCTTTGAAATTTGCTTACATGTGCGCATATTTTCACCTGCACGTCTTCCTTTTGAGCTACGTAGATCGAGAGAGAGAGAGAGAGATAGAGAGAGAGTGGGGAAGGGTGTGTGGAAAGGTGGGGGAGGAGGGATGTCTTTCGGTTTTGCTGTCTGTCTGTGTGTATCTTGGTAACCCGCTACTGATTTACCTTACGTGTATAAATCTTTTATTCATGTAATCCATTTGAAAACACGTTTGCACATGATTGTGTTTATTTCGAAACGGAATCTTTCCCAGCAACTGTGTGTGTGTGTGTGTGTTTTGTGCCTGTCTGCCTCTTTCTATGTGTGTGTGCTTGATTTGAAAAATCGTCAAAATTATACAAAGTGAATACAAATGTTATTTACTCAATTTTATTGCTTTTTACCGGGTTTGCCAGACAAACATTTGCTTTAATTTCTGATTACGCCTTTTGCTTTTATGAATTGTTTTAGCTTGTTTTTGGTTTCTAGTTTTTCCCACTTTTTTTCTTCTCACTTAAAATAATTGAGCACAATCTATCATTTGAGCAGTGCACAAAACTAACAATCATCAAATATTCAAATCTTACAGGCAGCCAAATAAAAACCAGAATATTTGCTAACCATTTTAGCTACTCAAATCAATTGAATTGAATTGCAGAATTTATAAAGAGCTTAAATCAAAAGCAACCATTCTTGCATTAATAGCACACTTTCGACTACACAGAGAACAATTTGTATGGATTCCTGAAGCTCTAATATTATGACTTGTGCAAATTTATGATCATATTGTGTACACCGTTGGTGTTAAGGGAAATATATCCTTCTACTCTATATATACACATACATTTATGTATTTTTTCTTGTGGCAAGAAACTTTTTAGCTTGTCGCAGTTTTATTGAATAAGAGGTCATTAAATTTGGACGCTATCTTTTGCCGAGAAGTTTGTGAAAATGCTGCAGTCACTACGCTTGGAATTCTAAAGGCATCTCCCCCACCCCCCCCTCCCCCCCCTTCGCACTCCACCCTCCGTTAGTCCTCCCCCACCCAGAGACTAGTTCCGCCACGCACTTGGGTTTTTACAAGACTTTTCCGCTTACGTTGCACAGGAAAACTTTACAACTACTTGGCGTTTACTACCTGACATAGGGGGTAGAGAGGGGGAAAGGGACGCAGTAACGTTGTGAAAGTTATGATAAGCAGCAGCTCCAGTGCGCCAGCATTGCTGTCGCCTTCATCGTCATCATCTCCAGCTGCTTTGCCCAGGGCGCTCTCAGGCTTTCAACGCGCATGAGGATATGGGAGAGGGGATCGAGAGGAGTGCACCTCGCAGGGCAGACGGACAGACAAAGTCAAGCAGAAAACTTGAGTTGCCGCCTGTGGGGGGTTGGGGTAGTGGGGGAGTAGGGGAGCGGAACAGGAAGCGCTGAAAGGAAGCATATTTCATATAAAAGAAATCCCTTTTAAATAGAAAGTTTAATCCAAGCAAGAAAAACTTGTGCCAGGTGGACTCTCTCAGATCCTTGAATTTCGATAAGGCACAAGAACAAGCCCTCTACTCCCAAATCTCCGGCCCCGCTCCACACTTTGCAACCACCTCCCCCTGGCATTTACAAATTGTTGCCATGCAAAAGTACAACGAGGCGTGAGGCGCCGCCCAGCGAGGCATTAACTTAAAGCTGGAGCTTGCCACGTTTTTGGGGTTCATTTTATTCATCTAATTTACTGCAGTTGCCCTCTTGCCGGATATACAGTGGAGCTGCGCTAAAGCAAACTATTGGCTGTTATAATTGAAATAAGAAATTTAATGAATTTCAGTTGGACAAATTTATGTAAATAAAACTTTTTATTTTGAAGAGCTGACGAGCTTGATAAGGATAAAGAAGGTATATTAATGCCCCTGGCGATCGGCAAGCTAATTACCAAAGAGCAAAACAGACGCAGTTCAAACAATGGCAGATGGCAGATGGCAGATGGCAAAACGCAAACTGGCCAAAAAAAAAAAATAAAAAATACAAAACATGGCAGAGAGCTGTGAAATCTTATTCGCACAAACTGCTTTGCAGTCACAGCAATTGGCTAATCGGCACTTATGTCACTTATGACTCAAAGCTCCTTTTTAATTATTTGAAGAACAGAAAACTCCTCAGCACTCTGCACTTCATTTGCTTGCCAGGATGGGATTAAGCTCCCTGAGACTCTCCTTTCTAACTGATCTAACGCATTTAGCAGAATTAGGATCGAAATTCATAAACACAACTAGCTGGTCGCATTTTTGAATCAGTGTGAAGAAATTAAGCAGAATCCTCACAAGATGATCATTTTAGAGCTTTAAGAAACGCAATTTGTTTCGAGCTAAACAAAAAAAACGACTTAAGTTTGATTTCATACATATATTTATTTACACAAAGAGCGGGTTATCAAAATATGTTCACATATTTGCAGCTTACTTCTTCAGCAGGACTGGGGCAGCAGCGAGAGGTGAGCTGTAGGCCAGAGGAGCAGCAGCAGCATAGCGACCAAAGGCAGCGGCAGCAACGGGAGCGGTGTAAGCGGCGGCATAGGGAGCGGCATAGGGAGCGGCATAAGGAGCAGAGTAGGCAGCAGCCAGAGGAGCGGAGTAAGCAGCAGCAGCCAGAGGAGCGGAGTAAGCAGCAGCAATTGGAGCAGTGTAGGCAGCAGCAATTGGAGCAGTGTAGGCAGCGGGGAAGGCGGCGCTGTGGGCAACCTGGTGAGCACTATAGCTGGAGGCATACGGTGCCACATAGGCAGCGCTGCCAACAACAGCGGCTGCTGGTGCGGTGTAAGCCAGAGGAGCCACAATGCCAGGCTTGGCAGCAGCCACAGCCACAACAGCGAAGAAGCAGACGGCGAACTGCAAAAGGAGTAGCAAGTTTAACAATTGAAAATAACAATAAAATAACTCTAACTGCAACTATTCCTTGGACTACTTACGAAGTTCATGTTGATAATTGTTGGGTTGGTTTTTTTTGTTGGTTGTTTGGGTTTGCTTGTAGACACTTGAAGCTGTGTGCTGTGTTTGATATTGAATTTGACCAACTGGCGCGTATTTATAGTCGTTGGCTCAAGCTTCAAGCTTGACTCATCCAGGGCCCCGATTGAAGGTTGCACTTAAAAATGCAGCCGGCATATGGCTGACAATAGCTGACGGATAACTTTGGGCCAGTTTATATTATTATTGTATTATTGTTGTCGTCGAATGTTAAATTGCATTTGGCACGTGCTGCGGGCTTTCGGTTAATTTGATTAGGATTTCTTTTCTTTTTTTAATTTTTGCGCAAAAGCCAATTGAAATGCGGCTTCCTCGCTTGTGTCACAAAAGCCATAAACCAATTATAAAATACAAAACTTCGAAACACACCCCAAATGAAAGCGATTGAAAGCAGGGCGCAGGCAGCGACCAGGGTTGAAAAGCAATCAACAACAATATATTTTCCTAAAGCTGCAAAACTTTAAAAACATCTTATTAAATTTGGGGTTTCAAATATTTCAAATGAATTCCAACCAAAAACTTTCGACTCTGGAAATAAATGCAGTATTAATCGAGAGGCAAAACCATGATCAAAATTTGTGGAGCATTGGAAAGTTGGAATGTTTTAGGATAGAATGTTTTTTTTTATGACTTTCGAAAATGATCGCTTTAATTTATTTCAAAACGATATTATGAATATACATTCTGAGTCACAACAAAATATTTAATTAAATTTGTAACCAAGTCAAGGAGACACGGAACTTTTGCTATTGATATTAGTGTTGGCAGCCCTGATTTGAATAGCTGCACGTAGAAATTGGCAAATCCTTCAGGCAGCTGCCGCTTGGGTTCTGCTCGGTTGCCACTTTATCATGAATAATTTGCTCAAACCACTTAAAGGCAGCAGTTGCCGTCAAATGTCGCACGCATTTCTAGACAAATTCAAAACAAAATTTATAATAGACTTGCACAGGGGACTGAGATGGGGGTGTGTGTGAGTGTGTGAGTGTGTGTGTGTGCGTGTGTCACTCACGTTTTACGGCACTTGAACGACGCATTAACGCGCTCGCACAGCTGCTGCCACGCCCACATAGCGAAACGCCTTTATTATGGCAATAAAGCGAGTTGCCGGGGCAAAGAAGGAGGGAAGGCAGCATAAAGTGGCGCATATTTTACACACAGAACTTCCACAGATGCCCCTGCCCCAAATACTTGAAGCGAGGTCTTTGAGTTCGAAGGCTGAAGAAAGTCTGGAAGAGGGAGTTCGGTGGTGGAAGAGGCTGAGCGGATCGAGGGAGCTGTATGAGCTGAGGGAGTTGACGGAGTTGAGTTCTTGTTTAAGCGCTTTGTGAAACGCCATTTTTCTTTTGCGCCATTTTTTGTGCGCACATTTCTTTTTTAATTACTCGCTGCCACTTAGCCATGTACCACAAAGGTGCAGGGGAAGAAGGGGCTGGTTGCGGATTAGATTGCTTTGAAATGTCGTCGAGGGGGTCACTTGAGAATTGCCACGCCGCACTTGAAATTGTGGTACCGTTTTTTCTTTCTATTTTTTTTTGTTCTTTTTTTTTTTGTGGTGTGTGTTGCATCAAAGCTTTTAGACGAATTAACCAATATGTAGAATCATTTACTCAACTTGGCAATGAAATCGTCGCCTTAGATACTGTGTGAGTGTGTGTGTACATGTCACACACTTACCTTCCCCTTCCCAAATTCAAGTGACAACACGAATATGTTGCTGCTGTGGCTTTTGTTGCTGCTTCAAGTTGGGTAATTTTCAATAACTTTGGCATCATGATTGTGCATTTAGTAGGCGGGTAGACGAGTAGGCGAGTGCGATGCCCACACAGCCAGCTCAGACGAACATTTGAGGCTTTGCGTATGCACAGTCACAAGGCAAACACTTGAGGCAGTCTCGAGAGAGGGGAGAGAAGGGGAAAATCCTTCAGCGACAACATCATCATCGACAGCAGCAGCAGCAACAGGAACCAACTTTGTTTGGTGCTGTGGCATGTTACAGACACTCACTTAAACCTCCGACACCCGCCACCCACCCCCCTCCCATACATGAACGCCCTGCAAATTTACCCCACTTCATAAACCCTTCCACACACAGTGCACTCCCCCCGCCCAATGTTTGTCCGTCGCATTGCAAAATCGCGTAATTGGCATTTTTAAGCATAATTCACGCTTCAACACTTTTTGGAGTGTGTGTTTGTGTGTGTGTGTGTGGATGTTGGGTTGTTTGGCATTGTAAACACCTTGTTCTAGTGCACACACACACACACACACACAGACAAGTTTGCACCCACACAGCACACACTCGATACTTCTAATTAGTGCGATTTAAGCGCTGCATTTTCCACCTCCAAGAAACTTGTTTTCCCTCGTCTCGTCGTTTATATATTTTTTTTGTTGCGTAATTTTGCAATTTATGACATTTGTTAGTAAATTTTCCATTGAATTGTGGCTGGAATGAGCTATTTATCAATAAGCCCTTATGTACTTGTATTGCGTTGACATCGCAATCGATGCGGAATTAGCTGTGATATATTATATAAAATGGATTGGCTGAGTGGGTGGTTGGACTGGATCGGGATGAGGGCGTTTTTAGTAGCATATACCCAGAATATGGCACAAACTAAAAGTTAACCAAGCTGAGCGGGAAAATAATCAATGAAAAGCAGAAAAGCATTATTGAAAAAATATGTGCATTGAATAGTTTCGAATGCAATATGCAATTCAAATAACATAATTGCAACAATTAATGCAAAAAGAAAAAAAATGCAGCAAATATAATTTATATAAGATAAACTTATAATTTTAAAGAAATAAATAAAAATGTAAGATTTATTTTAGTTAGTTATTTTGTAGTTATTTCCAAAAATGTTAAATGGTGAAATTATTATGGAAGTATTTAAATTTAACAGATTTCTACTTTCTAAGCTAAGCTATCTAATATCTACCTAATAAATTTCTGCTATTAAAGTTGAATTGAAATAAGCTTTTAATTAGTTTTTGGCATTGCTGACGCACTGCACATATTTTGAGGTCGTTTCAATGCGAACATTTCTTATGTAATTGAAATTGTTGATAATCTTTAATGAAAAATTATTTAACATGCAATTTGCAAGCGTGATATCGTTAATCACACCTTTAAGTAGCTACCAACATATGCTACCGTTTAAAGAGCGGTAATACCCCAGCAAAAACAAAAACAAAATCAAAAACAAAGACAAAAAATATATTAAAAGTAAACCAATTAACTGCAGCTCAAGGTCATGGACAAATAGCCGAGGTAAAAGAAAAATAAAAGGTATCAAAAGTAACGGACGTGGCCAAGTCAAAGACATTAAGCCCACCATCGAATCGGAATTGGAATTTGAATTTCTGGCCAAGAATTGCGCATGCGCAACATGGACAACGTTGTCGTTGTCGTTGTCATCGCCAAGTCGTTGACTTTGCAACCGTTTGTGGCTGCGTGCCACGCATTCGTAAGTAGCTCGAAGACAGCACTGAAAAGTGTAAGTGTTGAGCGAGTTGGCTATAAAAGCGCAGCGCTGTCTTCACTTTGGCATCACAAATCAACTGGTCATTCACTAGCTGACAACCCAAATCCAAAACCAAACCCAAATCAACATGTTCAACTACGTAAGTTGTCTAGGATTCTATCCGGAATATTCCAGCAAAGTTTAGCTAACTATAATTTCTTTGATTCTTATTCTAGTTCGCTGTTTGCTTCTTCGCTGTTGTGGCTGTGGCTGCTGCCAAGCCTGGCATTGTGGCTCCTCTGGCTTATACCGCACCAGCAGCCGCTGTTGTTGGCAGCGCTGCCTATGTGGCACCGTATGCCTCCAGCTATACCTCTCACCACGTCGCTCACAGCGCCGCCTTCCCCGCTGCCTACACTGCACCGATTGCTGCTCCAGTTGCTGCTGCCTACACTGCACCGATTGCTGCTCCCCTTGCCGCCGCTTACACAGCACCTTTTGCCGCTCCCTACGCCGCTGCCTACTCCGCTCCCTACGCCGCTGCCTACTCCGCTCCCTACACCGCTGCCTACACCCGTTATGCCGCTGCTTCTCCGCTGGCCTACAGCGCTCCGTTCGCTGCCCCCTATGTGGCACGTCCCTTCGCCGCCGCTGCCGCTCCCCTCCTGCTGAAGAAGTAAGAAGTGTGTGTGTTAATAGTGCGCCATGTATTTAAGCCATGGGCATCTATTTTGCCTTACACATCCAGTCCACTTTGTGATTTTGTTTACGACATAAAATAAAAGTTTAGGTTTCAATGAAATATTTGTGCGTTTTTTTCTTTTTGTTTAATTTGGCATCGTTTGGCATTCAGAGCGTTTCTTAGCGCAAATATTTCAGCTGCTTCATTAGCTTCTTTAATGAGCATATCAACTAGACTCCATTATAGCCTCAATTCAAGCCAATTGCTGGTGTGCATACCAATGAAGAATCGACACGCTAGCCAAGTCCGTCTTTGGCTTATATATATATATATATATATATTGCTATAAGTTGCATAGATATCTTGAAACCAGTATCTATACTGCATGTATACCAATGCAGTAAAACTTGATATTTGTCTGTTCTATGCATTATTCTTTGCATAGAGAAGTTTTGCCTATTTTTGACATTTCACTGTCGAATTTCATAATCAAATATGCAACATGAAAATTTTTAAAAAATAGTATACTCCCAAACACTAATACAATTGATTAATATTAGTATTAGTAACATAATTATTTGTATTGATTTATTTGTCACTTTTAGTCGCAGTCTTAACTACAGTATTCTTAGTTGTTCTTCCTTTAAGTCGTTTAAAAATAATTCTTCGAATAAAAATAAACAGTACAATTTTTAAGAGTTTACACTCTATAATTAGTTTCACTTGAATTATATTTATTTGTCTATTAATAAATTGATAATTGTTGATTTCAACTAAAGATGAATAATTTAATCACCTTGAGATATTTAATAACTATGAATCACTTCTTTATTAATACACCAAAATGCGTTGAATTGCAAATCTAGTTTTTAGTTTCTGTTTGTTTTCTTAAGATAAGATTTATTTAAGATGTAAGCGTTTCTAAAAGTTACCCAATGTTTAACACGTTTACACCATTAAATGAACCTTCTGTTCAAATTCCAGTGAAAGCAGCACACTCACCCCTTCCCCTCTTCCCACTTGAACAACTACAAATGTATTTTATTTACCTGCAATAACCACAGCGACCGCAAGGCTCACAAAATTTGAGACACAGATGCCAAGCCACATTCCCCAAATTTGATGCCACGTTTGCAACTACAACAAGGGTACCAAAAGCCAAGCCACAGGCAGTCATTGAAGAGGCAGTAGTTGGAGAGGCAGTAAATTAAAATTGACACCTGCTGATGCTGCTGAAGTTGATGTTGTTACTAATATTACAGTTACTGTCATCGTTAATGAGGCCTGAAACCCAAATACGTCAACAGTGTACGTAATCCAACTTCTGATGATGATTTAATGGTCTACGAGTGCTGTCTGTCTGCAGGCAGCTCAGATTCGCACCAAATTACATGGGTATTCAATTCAGCCAGTTTTTGAGCTACTTGAAAATAACTGATAAGCGTTGGCCCGCAGCAGGGTGTGGCAAGGAGAGGAAGGGAGGAATTGGGGTCGAAAACTTTTGGCAATTATCGTTCTGCAAGAGCAGCAAACAAGGACCGAACAAGTTGAACAGCAGAGGGGCAAAAGTTTTAGACTTTATTGTTGACTTTGTTAAATGTGGCTAAATGGCCGTAAATGACCAGCAGCAACAGGCAGCAGAAACATGTGTGTCTGCTTTGTGAAAGGGTTTCAAAAGTTAAAGCTGCTCAAATCCTGTGTGAATATGTAGATTTTCCTGCTGGTTGGATTGGGCTTAGTCTTGTTTTTCTTTTCATTTGCAACCCTCAGCTTTCATTATAAAAACTGACAACGCGTAAGAAACTTCTTCTTGCGGTTACTTTTAGCAGGTAGCTTCGCAAAAAGACGCATTGAAATGTAAACATAAGTAGAAGAAGCTTTTTGCCACAGCAGACACAACAGACACAACAACAGCAACAGCAACAGCAACAGCAACAACAACAACAAAATACCTCATTACAACAACAGAAAAGGGACGCTCGTTGAATCCCTCATCCGTATCCGTTGGAATTATGCGGCATTGTCTAAAAATGAGTTTTCGTTTGCTTGTTGCTATTTTTACGTTTCATCGAACAAAAGCAAAGTACCTTGCAATGGCAGCAACATCAACAGCAACGACAGCAGCAACATCAACCACAACAACAACAATAACAACAGCAACAATGGAGCTAAAAGCGGGCAAACATAAAGCATTAAGCTCACCAGTGCACCAAAGAAACCAGATGAAGAAGCAGAAGGAGCAGTAAGTCGAAAAAGACAAGCCACAACCACTCAGAGTCATAAGTCTGGGCATGGCGACAAAAGGGGATGTGGTTGCCATAAAAGCGTGCGGGGGGCAGCTTAACGAATCGGGTAACACCCCGAACCCTTCTACCAACCCAACCAGATGCAACCGTTAGTGCAATGTGTATGTCGGGTGTGCGCAATGCGATTGCACTTCGTGCAGGCGACAAATGTGTCGATTGAGAAATAGGCAGAGAGGAAGAAGCAGGAAGAGAGATAGCGAGTGAGAGAGGGAAAAAGATAAGGGTAGTAAGAAGGAGAATGATGGGAAGAGAGTGAAATATGTCTCATTGTCTCCAGCTTAGTTAAAGATTAAATTGTGAATTGAAAGAAGAGAGAAGTAAGATACTGGTGAAGAAATAGAGAGAGGGTTGATCACGTGAGGAGAGAGAAGAAGGGAGGAAGAAGGAAAAAGAGACAGATAGAGAGAGTTTGTGATTAAATGTCATATTGTCTTTTCAATTAGTAATTTGTGTAAGCAGCATAGCAAAAGTCAGCAATTGAATTCCCATCATTTTCTATATATATATAAGTTGACGATACATCCATCGATAATAGTCGTCCATCAATGAAACTATTAATATTGATCGTAGTGCTTAAATCTATTGCGTCAAACTGTAGACAACTTCTATTTGTAGAGACTTTGAGGAAATACCGACTTGTTTTCAAAATAAAGAACTATACTTGACAACTATATAGATATATATCTAATAAAGTTATAACTGTATAGTTTTTGGTACGACACTCACTCGTGTTCACTTTAGTCGCCTGGCAATCATAATAACCAGAAATAAATGCAACTGCAGTTGTCCGTTTGTAGTTGAGCGAGTCTGAATTTGCTTTACACCTGACACATCCCTATCAGCACTACAGCTACCCCTATACCCTAGCAGCCCTGTTGCTGGCAGTCGCATTTAGTGAAGCACGCGGCATGTTCGCTCAAAATGAAGTGCTGACAACGCAATGTTGCCGCTGCTGCTGCTGCTGCTGCTGATGTTGCTGCTGTAGCTGCTTTCGTTGCTGCCATTGTTGCTGTTGGCACATCAGATGGTGCGAATGGCGCAAGTATTGCTCATGCCCAGACTGCTGCTAAGCGTCTTACGGTCTTAGAGCCAAACCACATACACGCACACTCACACACACACACACTCAGGCACACTCACACACGCATACGTATACACAGGTAATAGACAAAAGAATGTGGCAAATGTGTGTGTGTATGTGTGATTGGTGCGTCGCCTTGCTGCGGTTGCCACTTCACTGACTACGTTCTGGAGATGAAGTCGAAAGCGTGGGGCAAAAGCTGGTACACTCAGAAAAGAAAATTGCACTGTATTTGTTTTGTTTGCTTTTTTTTTAATAATTTGTAAATATTATTTTAAAAAATGCTAAAAATTAGAATCGACAGTGCCAAAACTATTGTGTTTTTATTTATAAGAAATATTTTCTATTATTATGAAATTAATTTCAAAAAACTAGCAATACAAACACACAAAGCTTAAAAAATTAAAACAAATATTGAATTTTACTGGCTTGGATTTTATATTAGAGTTTAATAATTGAATAGTAATCGAATAATGAATAATTGTTGAGGTACCCTGGGCGCCAAAATTTAGGGCGATCTTTATTCTCAGTGCAGCTGGCAGAACTCATGGTTTCTGGCTGTTTAATTTACGCGCTGCTATTATTTTAATCTTTTGCGCTACAACAGCGTGAAATGACTTTCACCTGGCCTTTGGGATTGACTGGAGGGGGAGAGGGGGGTATTGGGGTTGGGGTTGGGGTCTTTGAGTCAGCGATGCCTCATCTGCAGACGCGTCAACTTCATCTTGTGCTTGCGGCTCTTGCGGCAACAAAAGCATTTAGTACACGATTCTTTTCCCGTTTTTTTTTTTTTTTTTTCTTGCCAAGGTGAGGTCCTGCTGACAGGAAGCTCTTTGTTGTAGTTGTTGTTGCTGCTGTTGTTGCTTTTATCTTTGTCAGTTTTGGCCTTGTGGCTTGCAGGATATGTCGCCCCATCTGTTCATAAATGTGTGCTTCATATACATATACATATACATATAAATTTCTGAGTGTAGTCTCTTTAGCACCTTGTGCTTTTATTGTTTTATGTGGCTGTTGTCCGTTGCGTCTGCTTCCTTCCATCTCCATCATTCAGTTTGCAAAATAAACGAGCTCCTTTCATATCGTACATCATCGCGTGCTTTGGCGCCTTTTAACGCTGCAAAATCTTGTACAATCATCCAGCAATTTTGTACTCCAAAAAAATACCAGCAGCAGAGACTAAGGAGAAGGAGGCGGGGGGGGGGGGGGGATGTGAGTAGTGCGGCAAACACTAGTCATAGCTAATGCCTCAAATTATTTTCATTTGTTGCCAGGCGCTTGTCTGCCCCGAGCTTCTCAAGACATCAGCTACGCGACTGTTTCGGTTTCTTACTCCCTCTCCCTCTCCCATCCCTTTCCCTCTCTATCTGTTTTTACTGCACGCCACTCAGAGCGCTTGATCTCCCCTCTAGTTCCATCCCCCTAAAATCCTAGCTAGCTTTTGCTTTTTGCTCGCTCTATGTGAACATTACAATATTTTAACAGATTTACTGACCCAAAAGTGTGCAATAGCTACAGCTGTACTCGCTGCTGACTGCTGACTGGTGGCAAAGTGCAAAACGCTGTAAAATATTACGTATACGCAGCGGGCAGAAGGCACCTGGAGATGAGTCGGATTTGCAACGCCAAGTTAAACATTTGTTTGGATTTAACAATAGTTTGCAGTCGGACACGGTAAATAAAGGAAACCAAATATTTGGCTTATAATTCAAAATGATAAATATGCATTTTTCAAAGGGTATTAATCTTTTACATACTCTTGCTCGCTGAGCAATTAGAATGCTTGACTTCTACTCCTTTTCGTCTATACAAAAATGAAGATGTTATTTTTGCTTTAGACTGTATTTTTAATATTATGATTTTGTCAAGAAATATTATATTTTTTGTGAAACTTCTTAAGACATAGTTCTTTAAGAAATTAGCTAAGCAAACAATTAAATATGTTATTTCAAATAAAAATACGTTAATATATAAATGTAAATTATTATATATTTGTTAACATTAATGTTAATAATATAAATGATAATAAAAGAAAACTGTTTTATTTTCGGACTACCGCCTAAGATATACTTTCCTAGAGTTCACTGCACTTTAAGCTGAGCGGATCGTCTCGTGAGTAGTTGCTATATATATTCTTAGCGCTTCAATTTCGCTAATCTAATTGCAAATATACTCAACCGTAGCTGCCTTAAAATGCAGAGAATTTGCTTCGAAATTCATCCCACACATTGCTCACGCTCAGCTCAAGGGACAAGGGCAGCAAGTGTGGCAAGTGTGGAGGTGTTCGCTGTATCTGCTGCTTAAGACCCAAAAATAAATAGAATTTTTAAGTAAATTGAAGCAGCGAAACTTATTTGCAGCGTCCAACAGAGTCAGAATGGCAATCTACACTTTTGTACCAAACTTGGCCAACATAACTCACAGTGAAACTGCCAAAGTGGCAAGTGGCACGGACAGCGGAAAGGAGAGACCAGTCACAAGGCGCAAGACGCAAGACATGGCCATAGCGCAGGCAACTTGTAGAAAAGCCACACACACAGTGGCTTTGGTGGCACTTTTTACATTCTACGCGAATGCGAAGCGTCTCCCCAGCAACAAATGGTGCACATTACAAGTGCCCCAAAGCTACTTACACAGCCAGCAGCCAGCAGTCTGCGTGGCAACACATATTTTATTATCAGCCAGAAAAGATGTGCGGTGTGTCTGTGTGTGTGTGTGTGTGTGGGTGTGTGTTGCACGCTGCCTGTCTGTGCAACAAGGCGCAAAACTTAAGCGGCGAAGACAAATTTTTATTGCCACAAGCCCAAGTCGTTTTCGATTATTGACTGCAAGCAAACTGTTGCACACACACACGCGAACACCACACACACAGCATGTGTTGGCAACGAGCGCTGCCAACTGTCGATTGCCAAAAAAAAAAAAATAAGAAGAGACACAAGACAAATAATTTAAGAGCTTAAAAATGCAGCTCAATTTTAAAATACTCTTTGAACGACTTAAAAATAAGTAAAGTGAAATAAAATTGTCTTCAAAATTGTGAGGGTAAATTTAAACTAAATAATCAGCTTAATTTTAAGATCTTAAAGAAATATAGAGTAATTCTGTTCAAAAAATGTAAACCTTTTCTTGTAAGAAATAACTTATTAAAAAAGGCTAGAATGGCATCACTGGTTGTCAAGTGCCTGTGAGCCAAGAGACCCAGCCAACTCCTTCTCGTCCTGTGGCTTTGTCTGTCGCGTTGCCTCATTTGAGTCACATTTTATTATTTTCGTGCATTTATCGTGTGGCCCGCCTGACATTTTATTTTATTAGAGTGACATTTCAATTGATCGAACCCCCCTTTATTCCCACACTTATGTGCACTGCTCTTAAATTGTTTGATTTTCAATTTGCATCCACAGCAAACGACATTTAATTTTCCATAACGTTCTGGCAACGCCAATGGATCAACTTACCGATCTGGCAACACCTCGAATAAGTTTACTTAGAAAATGATGAGTAGGCGTTGTGTTTTTTATTGTCAACTGTCAATTGGCAAATGATATGCCGCTTTTCACTCTTCTTACTATTCTCGTAAACGCGTCGCGAACATTACAGGCAATTATTTCCACATTCTTTTTTCTCAAACGTTTTTTAGTTTTTTATTTTTTCGTAAAAAAAACATAAATTGTCTTCGCAACCCCAAAAAAAATTTATAAAAAACCAAAATATTGCATAAATATTGAATATAAAAAAAAACAATGGGCTTCGATAATTACAAGGGAACCGAGGTAGCCGAATCCGGGCAGGAGACTTATACGGCCGATAAGCAATTCTCCGCCGTCAACGACGAACTGCAACCGGACCTGAATAGTGTTTTGAGTTCCATTGACTACGAGCCGTGCGAGAAGCATCCGCTGGAGCACACTTGGACACTGTGGCATTGGCAGAGCGATCGCCAAAAGTGCTGGGAGGAAATGCTCAGCAATGTGACCAGTTTCAATACCGTCGAAGATTTCTTTAGGTGACAAAATCCGGAAACTATTAATAAGAATGGCAATTAAAGCAATCTCTTTTTGTTTTTGCAGTGTCGACTATTTTATTAAGCCACCATCGGATCTGAAGGCTTTCAATGATTATATGGTCTTCAAGCACGACATACGGTTGGTTTCTAGTTTCTATAGAATTTAGATATATTCAATTCCTTATTTCTATCCTGTACAGACCCATGTGGGAGGATGTAAACAATAGATATGGCGGCCGTTGGATTTTTTTCTTGAACAGGGACTCCAAAGAGCTGGTGGACAGTATGTGGCATAATTTGGTAATTAAATGTGAATTATTCTATTATTAATTAATGTGTATATATCTGTGTTATGCTCTTTTCTAGCTGTTGTACACACTTGGTGAGAGCTTTGAGTATCCATTTCAAATTTGTGGCGTTGTCGTCAATGTGCGCAACAAGGCAGCCAAAATATGTGAGTGTTATACATTGTTTGCATTTAAATTATTGTTAAATTCTGATTAATTTTGATTTAAGCTGGTAGTTCAATAGATCAAGGCTTTATATATAAGGCTTTATTATATGAACAAAGCACCAAAAGTGCCTAAAAAAGTTTGCTGTATATGCTTTCTCTGCTTTCAAAGAATACAGGAATATATTGAATAATAGCAAACCTTCCACTCGTCCATGTGAATAAGCCACCTATATAATTCAATAATAGAGTTTTACAGCCAGAATACTATAACCATTTTTCCATTTTTCTTCTGACAGATAGCTATGTACATATTCCATGCTCGCTGAGCACTCTTTACTCTCTCATCTCCCCATATTGATGAAACCACTTTCGCTTACCTTTTGCAGCGCTGTGGACCAAGGACTCGTTAAATCGGCACGCAATTCTGGCAATTGGACGGAAAATCAAGGAGGTGCTGCAGTTGCACGAGGGACAATTGCAATATCAGGTGCACTCGGATGCAATGATCCAGACCGGACCCAATTGCAATGCCTTGTACAAATTGTAAACATTAACTCGTAACTAGACTTAAGCACTCTAGAACCTATGACTAAGTGGGGAGTGTAGAGATGAGGACATTGTGATCGTCTATCCATCTTAATCTCTTCATCTGCCTCCCCCTTCTTCTTCCACTTACTGTGGACAGACACAGACACCCTTTATAACATGTATTACATGTAGCCGTAGCTGTAACTGTAACACAAATAAAGCATTGCATAAAAGCAGCTAGTTATCAGTCGGTCGCCTTTCAGCCATAAAAGTCGGCACGTCCTTAGACCAGGACGAGGACCAGGAAAAGGACTGGCATGTAAGTACAGTGCACATCAACCTCTGCTCTTTTGTGTGTTCTCTAGTCTCATCCTGCCACTCACTTTATTGCGATTATCCTTTGCGCCATAATTTTGGCCATTTTTGCTGTCGTGTCGCGTCGTGTGCGCTTTTGTCCCCCATCTCCCCCATGCTGGCTGTGTGGGCGTGGTATTTTGTGCCATGCATAGCAAATTGTAAGCAATTTATGAAAATATGTTGAACACGCCTCGTTCCCCTTGGGGCGCCAGGACATGACCACATACGCAATATACGTATTATACGTAAATGCATAAGTATATGATGTGATTGTTGTAATTTGTTAGGATTTGGCTTTTTATTGTTTTATTGAATTATGAAGTGGCATTCGCTAAATGACACGAACGTGATACACTAGCACACCTACACACACACACACACACACACACGCACACAAACAGAAACGGGCGCTCGAACGCTTGCACACAGTGGGTGCCAGCACGTATCCTTGACGACTCCTGTATGCTTTTTAATATATGAGTGGCAAATTCCTCTCGCGTGAAAGCGAAGAATGCATGCAGTTTTTACACTCCAACTAATGCTTTATGTTAGATGCTCCTTAAAATACAAAAGTTGATAATTTAAAATATTCAAAACTTCAAAGTCCTGAATGTTACCTAAAAAAAGGTAAATAAAACAGGAACAAAAAATCTAGAATAAGTACAAAATACACATTATAATAAAAACCATTCAATTTGTATCACAAACTTTCTTGTCAACCGACTTTTTAGCCTTGACCTGTCACTTTCAAACTATGCCATTTTTTGCAGTGTATTAGCATTGATATGCGCAGGTGACACTGGACACGGGACGTGCAACAAGAGTGCCTGATGTTGCAGCAGCTGCTGGCTATTTTGTTGTTTTTGCTGTTGGTGTTGTTGTTAATATGGTAAGTCAAATAGTTTCGCTTCGAGTTGTGCGCTTTAAGCAAATAGCCGAGTCAAATAAAAGTTAACTACATGCCCGGCATCAGCGCTAAACTTCTGTTTCCGGTTTTGGCTTTGCAGATAAGCAAACTAATGTTTTAGTTTATATTAAATGCAACGCAAGCTTAATTGAAAAAGCGCTGAGTTTACAAAGAAAAAAACACACATTTGTCCAGCTGCTGCTGCAGCTGCTTTAAGAATTTCCCGTTCTCATTCCAGTTGCTGTTTTAATTAAACAAAAAGCGTAAAATGTTTGACCATTTTCCAGCTGCTGCTCCTTCCAGCTGGGTTTTCATTCAGTTATGCTATTTTGTTTGGCCAGTCACTTGTCTTTGCCACGTAAATTTTCTTTGCCAACAAGCACAAAATTGTTTGTCCTCTGTGTCCTGGGTGCCCTTCCCTGTTCAACGCCACTGCCCATCTCCTACGTTTGGGTTACAAAACAAATTAATTGTCTGTCGCTGGTTTCATTTTTTTTCTTTTCTTTTTTCACATTTCACATAAACATTTTCATCCTTGTCCCGTTTCTGGTTGAGGGTGCAACTTTCAGTGCTCGGTTTGTTGCGTAAATTGCTGCCACATTTGTTGGTGTTGTTGCTTTTTATTTGCGCTATCTTTTCTCTTGTCTACTGTCGCCCCACTCACTCAAATTTCATTTGGCTTCCGCTTAGCTCATTTGCTGCTTTAGGTTTCCATTCCTCCCTCCAATTCCTCACCCAGATCTCCACACTTTTTGTCATAATTCAAATGTAATTTCATTGCCATCACCAGCTCCCCGGACGCTCATAATTATTTTTTGATTAAAGATGCGCCCCGCTTCTTCCTGCTCCTGTTGCCGGTCCTGGTCCTGGTCCGGCTGTCCATCAGCCAACCTTCTTATCCTCCAAATGTCTTTAGTAACTGTTGGCAGCCATCGCATAAATGGTCAGCATCCTTGAGGTCGCTGCGAATTCTTGGGGAAAATGACTTTTATGTTTTGATAAGAAATTATTTGCATTGCTGCTCTTACACAGAGAAAAATATACATTTCTCAAACATCAGCTTTTCGAATTATTCTAAAAACTATTTGGAATGTTTTTAAATAATAAATTGATTGCTTTATATAAAACAAAAATCTGATTATCTTTAGTTTAGGCTGAAATTCGTCTATTCAATGTGTGCATTTATATTTTTCAAATTATGTTTGCAAAATTGAATTGAGCATTGTAAATTTTTCACATTGCTCGATTTGAGTATCACTTCAAAAGCACATTGAATTCAATTTCTCGTTTATTAAGCTACTATTGCCAATAAACCCTGAACTCTAGGATTTTAATAACGAATTTTGCCTGCTGCTAAAATATTTATTTTTTGATTTTTACAGTTTACTATTTATAGTTTTACTTTAATGATTTTGCTCTTTTAGGTGCTGCTGCTGCGCAAATAAATTTGCATAAGCACTGTCAACTTTGCCATGGCTAATTTATGAGCATTCGTTGTACATCAAGATACTCATAAATAAATAAGGCTCGATATTTGATGAAATTATATAAATATATATATATATATATATATATATATATATATATATATACATACACATACGAGAAACCTTAAACGCTTGAGTTTTGTGCAGATTGCTTCTGGAAATGCAATTAAAATAACGAGAGATGTCGCAATGCAATAATAATTTCTCGATTGACAATCAAATTGACAAACAGGTCCACAAATTAACACGTTCACATCGTTATCATGTGTCAATATTATATATATATATATATATAATCGAATGGAAAATTCGCAGCTTTAATATGCAATTATAGTCATTTGATTTGGTTAAGGTTGGGCTTGGGTGAGATGCAACGGCTGTAATTAAATTCATTATAATGCACGAGATATAAATATTGTTATAAAATCAACAAACCAATGAAACAGAAGACACACTGATATTTTAGCCACACCGTAGATTAAATACCCTTGCTGACGAATGCGAATTAAGACTCTATTTCGTGTTTAATCTTAAAGTCAAATCACAATCGGAATAGATTTGCTTTTGATAATGAATTCAGTTTTGACAAATATATATTGCCTTGGATAATTTTGGGAACTTGTGGAATCATTTTATCCACGCCTAGTACAATTCGTTGATATATAATTTTAATATGTAAATTGAGTTAGTTTCGCTTTCCTAACTTTGAATGCAGCACTATTCTAGAGATCGAACTGTAATCGAAAATTAAGTTTTTTATTTAACAATAGAACATTAATTTCTATGATTGCTGTATGATGTGCTGGTTTTATCGACTTGGAATACATGTATGGATTTTATGACGTCTCCCTCAATGCGCTACTCGACAAATGACAAGAGCATAAGGCTATAAAATGTCGAGAGAGAAGCAAGTATAATTTTTGAAAACATAAATACAATTGCTCATAATAACGACAATTGTTGTTGCTGCCAGCGCTCATTTGCATTTCCAAATAAAAACAACATTAACAAAAAAGGCAAAAATAAAAGAAAAAACACAAACTAGTTAAAAGTTGACAACAATGAAATGTCAAAATGCTTGCAGCGAAAAAACTTTCAAGCCCGGTGACTCGGCACAACAACAATACACATAGATATACACACACATATATACATATATATGTACATCTCTATATCAACTCCAACTTAAACCCTTTTGTTTGTGTGTGTGTGTGTGTGTGCATTTAATGCGCCCACGCCCAGCTGACTCCGGCTACCTTTTTGCCCTGTTTTTTTTTGCCAACAATAAAAGCAAATTTTTCTAAAATTTCATGTCACCCCTCGAGCGTAGTTAAGGGTGTGGGAGTCGTGGGGAGTGAGGGAACCCAAGCTATTTGCAATTTAACTTTTTGCCAGGCAGATACACAGCAAAAGGATGGGAATGGAAAACAAGGACACGTAGCCAAAGCAGAGCTTTAGTTTTTAGTTGGCTTTTATTAACTTTTGTCTGGGCAACTGTGTGTGTCTGTGTGCTTGGGTTTACATATATATTTATTTGTAGGTGTGTGTGTGTGTGTGTGTTCAGACAGTTCCACTTAGTTTTGGGCATAAAAGTTACGCTATTACTGAGATTTGAGACGTTTGCCTGTCCCTCGACAAAAACGACTGGCCAATTTACAGTTAACTCAAATTTCTTTAACAACCCACCATTAACTACCTAGGGGGTGCAGACGTTGCTCTGTGGTAAGGGGTGGGGGTGGTTTGTGCAGCCCTACGGGTGCTGCTGCATAAAGCTGAAGCACCACTTCATGCACAATTTAACTTCGAGTCGAGTTTTGTGTTACGTTTTTCTGTTTTTTAAATGCTGCGGCGACTCTTACGACGCGATTCGTCCGTCTCCTTTGCATGAGGCGATTCTCTTTGTGGTTGCTCCTCCAATTGGGGGTCATCCTCGGGAGGCTGCCCCTCGTGCGGCTGCACCTTTTGCGGCAGCATCTCTGGCAGCAGCATCTCTAGCGCATCCTTTTCGTCGTCGTCGTACTCCACCTCGTTAATTTCCTCCAATTCAAAATAATCATGCTCCTCATCCTCCCACTCTTCCTCATCTTCCCACTCTTCCTCATCCTCCCACTTTTCATCACCCTCCTCATCCACGTTATCCAGGTTTTCTGTGAGCAGCATAACCAGCATCTTCATCTCGGTAATTTCATCGTAGTCGTTCTCCTCTTCATCCATATCCTCCAATTCCAAATACTCATGCCCCTCCTTCTCTATCTCATCCACCCACTCTTCCTCATCCTCCCACCCTTCCTCAAACTCCCGCTCTTCATCACCCACCTCATCGACGTCCTCCATCTTCCCTGTCAACAGCATCTCTAGCGCATCCTTTCCCTCGGTAATTTCTTCGCCGTCATCCTTCTTTTCGTCCATTTCCGCCAGCTCCTCCACCTCTTTAGTCTTTTCTTCTAGCTGATAGTCCAAACGAAAGATTTCGTCCATCAGCAACAGGGATTTGTGATTGAGATTCTTGCTCCTGTTAAGTGTGTTAAAGATCTCTTTGCCGATCTTCTGATGTTCGAGCAGCTGTGACATTGAAGCCCACTGGAATTGCTGCTTAAACAGCTCAACATAGTTGTAAAAGACCATGTGACCCAAAGTCTGTGAAAGAATAAAGAGGGACAGTGAATATTAATTATTGATCTGCAATCCCTTACCTTTATTATAAGATCCCCAGCCGGCATACGCTTGTAGCTCTTGCCACAATCCACTGTGGTCATGATGAAGCAGAGCTTAACAAGAAGGGGCGTGGCAAATGAGAAGCAGCGCTGCGCATAGAGCGAGCGAAAGAGAAGCAGCATCGCATTGTGATTGCGATAATGGACACGATCGTCTGTTGTGCGCCAGTGTGGCAAAACGACGGCCCAGTCGAAGGCGCTGTCGCTGCTGCCAGTGTAGGGCAATCGTCCGTAGGCCAACCACTTGTTGCTGATGGGCGCATCGAAATATGCTGGCAACGGCATCTCAGCGCCATCGAACTCAATGGCCAAGATGAAGTCGATGCGGATGCCCCGATCAACTGCCCCCCGCTCCCTTGCATACACCTGATGCACAAAGGGAACGCCATTACTCCGGAGTGCATTATATTCGAGATCATAGACATCATCCCAGACGCCAGTGTGAATGCGCATCGAATCGATGGCATTCTTCAGGTCACGCTCGAGTCGACAGTTGATGTGTTTCGCATTCAGCGCATTGCCAAAGAAAAATGGATGTCCAAAGTAGTTATTCGAATTCAATTTCGTTAATTGGACACTGCGCTCGGAGGCATGGAATATGGTCTGCAGCGAGAAGGGCAATCGTATGGGCAAAAATACTTCAAACTCCTGGGGCATTTCCAGATTAATCTGGTGCACCAAAGAGGCTGTGAATTGAGATACAATAATAAAATTTAACTTAATAAGCAGTTGCAACTTTTGCTTACCACATTTGGGCAACTGTTCGAGATAATCGTGGAACTCGGATTTATTGCGTTTCAATAGTAATCGTATGTTATCGGTCAACAAATTGGCTTCGTGATCGAATCGATGCAATTCTTGCAGGCCGCCAGAGTAATGGAGCGTTACTTTTTCCAAGGCATCCATAAAACCATATAAGTACATTTTGCTTATACAAATTTCGTTTATTTTCCCACAAGGCAACAGCAAGCAAACTTCAGTGTTGCAAAGTGTGATATTTTAAAGCATTCAAATTGGCGTTGCCAGCAACAAGGCTAAATTTAGCTCAGATCAATTGGCAGCTGCCTGTTGTAATTAATTATTATGAATGTTTTGCGACTGCGTGGCATCTCCTTATTATTTTGATCTGTTGATACCTTATCTATATCGTAAATGTTATTTACACATATTCGATAAGCTGTTTTTTTTCAGTTAAAAGCTCGTCTTTACAGGAAATTGCCATTGCTTGCCAGATCGGAAAGTCTGAATTGATAACGGATCAAGGCAACTGGCAAAAAATGAATGAAATTCGAATAGCATCCATTTTACTACGAATTTTACTACGTTTTGCGGGCTGCCTGAACCCTCCCTCCCTCTCACACAAACTCGTGGCTCCTGCGCAGTGGATCACAGCATCCACAGGCGACCATGGCAACTGGCATTGAAGACATCTCCTTAGCTTACGGACAGCGCAATGTGAATTCAGTTGCTGTTTGACGTTCCTCGCGTGCGGTTGTGCCTGGCTGCCTGCACTCTGCAAACTAGATAGAGTGGGATAGGCAGAGACAGAGAGAGATAGAGATAGAGTGAGAGACAGAGAGCGGGACTCACTCCCACACACTGAAACAAACGGTAGCTTGAGTGTCGATGTGTGCGTGTGTGTGTCTGTGTGTGTGTGTGTAGATAAAGAGAGACAAAGCTTTAACATCAACAAACAGAAGAGAGCGGCGCCGACGCTGTCGCACTTAATGTTTGTGTACGAAAGAGCGTGCAAGGCAGCAAAGTGCAATAGCAAGGAAAAATGCACCAGCAACAGCAAGAACAACAACAACAATAACACAAAAGCGGCAACGTGCACGCTATGTAAATAACAGTTATGTGTACAGATATATATGCATGTACTTTGTGTGCGTGTGTGTGTGTTGTGAGTTAGTGTGTGTATTTGTGTAGTATCTACTACGAGAAACTGCAGTGTGTGTAAAACAACGAGCGCCGGCAACTAGACAACAACAACAGCAACAAAAACAACAAGAATAATAATAATAACAACAACGTGCAAAATTTTTGCTGATAAAGTTGTGTTGTCTAATGAAAGGTGCTAGGCCAGACTCCCCTCCGCACACCTCACCACCCACCCCTTTCCATTCCACGCTTTCGCGTTGCATGCTCGCAAATTGAAAATAAATTGAATTGCAACAACGTGCAAAAATCAAGCTAAGCTAGAACAACGACAACAACAACTTTGTTGCACGACTTGGCTTTCTTTTTATTCTGTGTTCTGCTCGCTGCTGCTGTGTGTCTATTTTTGTGTGTGTGTTGGTAAACGTGCAAAAGTGTTTTTAAGCAAATTGCATGCAAATTTCGTTTAATTTGATGGCAACTTAAGACAAAAAAAAAATACAAATATTGGAGCGCATTTTTTATTTTACATGTCTTAAGAGAACTCTGAACGTTGCCTCATGTTGCACGCTGTAAGCCAAGTACTATCTGAAGTGTTGTGCATAATAACGCTTGTGTGTGTTCAAAAATATAAAATTGAATTTCAAGCAAATATAATGATCGGAAAGAAAAATAAGTAGCTTTCCACTAGTTGATTGCAGCAAATTGAAGTTGAAGTTGCTACATGAAAATTTCATATTTCAAAATAAATAAATTTAATTTACAGGTATTTTTATGATTATTGAGCTACTGAAAGAGGTTTTATATATTTGAATTATGTATTTATATAAGTTCTTTAATATTATATATTTATTTAATATTCGAATTTAATAACTTAGTCGAACCTTTTTACTTGGTGTTTTTATTTATCTGAAGTAGGCTTGTGTTTCAGAAGTGCTTTCAATTTGTAAAATTTTTTTAAAGTTTTCGGAGAGTGCCTTGTTTAAATTAAGTTATTCTATTTTAGTCAGCATTTTCTACGCAGTGATATAATAAACAACTTTTCCCATTTGTAATGGGTTCGTGGCATAATCATTTTTTGTGCAAAAGGTTAATGCCCAACTTAATTTTAAAATAGCTGACTTTAATATTAGTTCCCTATCTAATCTTTTGACACTTTACTGGATGTTTAAATAAAATATTCTTTTTGACAATTCTTATTAATATATTTTGTTGAATAAAGAATAAAAGACTAATCTAAGTGGCCTAAGCTGGGTTTCTATGGCATTTTTAATGTAATTTATAGCACAATCTTTTGCGTTATTCAACATTTTCCCTCAGGTATTTGTTGCTTAGCACTTCAGAATTTTCCCTCTGCCATATAAATGAAAACATTTTAAGTATGCTTTAAGTAAGCATGGCTTGACTCTTTTAGCTACCCTTGGGGAAGGGGTTCACGTCTCATCAATAAAGCATATGCTGGCAGCATATGTAATCCTTGGCACTCTTATTGTTCAAAGGCCCCTCCGCCCCCACTTCTGCGTGTGTTGCCCATTAAGTGCCTGTGCCCCGCCTACCGCCCACTGCTCACAATCCTTTCTGAGTGCTGGCAAATTGGAAGACACGTTTAGCGACGCTTTCACGTAGTCGTCGCAGTTGCTGCCTCTGCCTCTGTTTCTGGTGCTGCTGCTGCTGCTTGTGCTGTTTTCAACCTTTTGCCGTAATTGCCGTATAATTGTTTGACATTTTACCTTGTGTGCTGTGCTACTCTCTCTCTCTCTCTCTCTCTCCCTCTTTCGCTCTACCTATATCTCTCTCTCTCTCTCTCTGTCTCTGTCTCTTGTTTTATTTTTATATAATACGCTTTTCACATTGTGCATAGAATTTAAATTTTTCTTTCATTATGCTTGGGCAGCTGCTGCTTTTGCCGAGCAATTAGAACCAAACACACCAAGTGACTTATTTACTGCATTATTTTGGCTTGGATCTCTTTTTTTTTATTTACTAATTTTTTTCTTCTTTTGCGGCTGCTTTTGTTTTACAAGCACATTTTAAGACTGCAGCAGCTTACGCTTTACGCAGCACATAAATAATGCTTATACCGGCCGGCAACAGATACCACATAGTGTGTGTGTGTGTGTGTGTGTGTGTGAGAGAGAGAGTGCAAATTAACGTTGCACATCGCCTATTGATTTTATGAACGAAGCTTGCTGCAGCAGCTGCAAAACTATTTTGGACATTGCCGCCATGACAAACTATAAATCTGTCTGCCGGCATATACAATACACACACAACTACACACACGCACACACACAATATATATATATCTACTATATACGGGCTGCACACACAGACACATACACTATATTTATCGATTGGATGCTGCTGCTGTTGCTGTTGTGGTGCTGATGTGTAGTAGTAAAAATCGCTCGTATTTCATGCGGAAGTGACCATGCACACACACACACACACACACACACACACACACTATGCACACCTACGCACACACAAAATGGCCGCCCATGTGCGTAGTAGTAGTAGTTGTAGTTGCAGTTGTAGTTGCTGTTGCTGTTGTTGTTGTCATCTCGTAGTAATCGTAGCACAGCCGGCAACGCAACGATAAATGGTTTGGTTTATTTAAATTTTTGCTGCCTGCCTCGTGCCGCATGTGGCTTACGTGCAGCAGTTAACAGTTACTACTACCATATATAAGCATAATTTCCTTATTTTTTGTTTCCTTTTTTTCGACTGGACAACAGCTGCAATGGCACGTATTGCGTATCCGTAATTTGCGTATGTGCACTGCGAGAAAAGGAGACTGCTAGAATCAAGTAGAAGCGAAGATAATAAAAGTTGTTGAATGAATGAAAAGTTATTCCCACCAAAAGTACATTTTAGGCCCTTTAAATAAGTTTATATTTGTAAAAATTTTCCCATTTAATATCGAATGTTAATTTTGCATAAGTATGTAGAATTGTTATTGATTCAAGTAAGAAATTCGCGTTACGAACAATTTCGCCACCTAAAATAATTGTAGCTGGTCCTACTTTGTAATTTATGAACTTAAATACTTGATTAAAGATGATTTAGAATTAAATTGATCTCAGAATAAGGTTCTTTAAATGAGAACTTCATATGCTTCGCCAAGTCATTAAATTCAAAATTACAGAAGTTTCTAGTCTCAAATGTCAAATGTCAAGTTGAGTAGCTTAGTTGAGTAATTTACTTAATTAAGCACAATAGAGTTTTAGGCTACAAATGTTTTGTATAAGAAAAATCAGACTTTATCTAAGCATTTTCTTCTCTCGTCCAGCATTTTAGAGCTTTAGAACTTAGCTGTCTTAAATTTAGTAAAAGTTTTACGTTTCTGGGATAACAAAATTGTATCTTTAAAAAAGCATTTTCTACTCTCGTCCAGTATTTTGGAGCTCGAAAAATATTGTGCACATTTATGTTTTCTCGTATCCTTTTTTTCTGTGGCACACAAAATAAAGCTGGTAAAGCGTCAACGTTTGTTCCTGCCATTAATTAGCTGTGCGCAACTCAGCAGCAAGTTTCACTTTTTTTCATTGTTGTAGTTGTTGTTGTCGTCGGCCCTAATCCATCATTTGCCACAAAAGTCACGTACAACAGTTGCAGCAGCCTCTGAGCTTGAAAAGGAAACTTCCACGAGGAAGAAAGTTCATGTAACTATAACACACAAACAGCCAAAAGCAGGAGGGGCAAAGGGTAAAGGGGAAGGGGGAACGGACGGAGTTTGCGGCTTATGACTGCCAAGTTTGTTGTAACAAATTAAGAAATCACTTTCGCCCCGTCGCCAACAAGAATATATATATATTAATATATATAAATGTTAGCAAGTCAGGCTGCAGTAGTATTCCTATCTATCCCTTCAAAATCCCTCAAAAAATTGTTATCTGCCTGTCAAAAAACGACAGCAAAAAAGCGATGCGACCCCAAAAACAGTGTTGCACAAAACAAATGTCAAAAAGGGGCGCCACTTCAACTTGATAAATGTATATGAATGGGCTCTATATGCATATTATATAGCTGTAAACATAACTAGTTATATATACACAATCTGTATATACTGTGATATATATATATATATATATATATATATATATATATGTATATATAACTGTATCTGGTAACGAGCTGCAACACAGTTGGCAAACAAATTTCTGTGATTGGCGTGTGACATTTTCAGCGCAGAGGAACGCGAGCTGCTATTTTAAATGTTCGCATTTATATTTTATGTCTGTCTATGAACATGATTGATGTGCAACAAGGGGGTGTGGCACACAGAGGTGCTGAGCAAGTGTCAAGAAAGGTCTAAAGTAAAAGGCGTTCGATGGCTGACAGCGTATCGCGAAAAGTTTTCCAATTGAACCAGTTGCGGGGGAGGCGAACGGAGAGGAAAAGCAGTTGAAACCTAAGAGCCGTTATGTGGTAGAAATTGAAAAGCACTTACGGTGTGGTTGATATGGGTATATGTATAAGTATTGTTACAGTTATAGTGATCGGTATAGGTATGTGTATAGTTTAGGTATATGTATACGGATAGGGAATAGATATATAATTTCCATATGCATATATTTTTTTAAAAAAGATTTTAAGATTTTGAAGTTTGTAACCTTAAATATATATAGAGCAAAACAATAGAACCACTTTTCTTTAAGTCTAGTACGGGTTTGTGAATAAAAAACAAGACAGCTTGTATATTTTCTCCATATATTATATATATTGTTAAGATTCTCAGATTTTCAATCTTGAATTGGTGCATATCAATATTAGTTATAGAAACCGTAAGCTAGACAGTTAATATAGATTCGCTATATTTGATATATTATTACAGGCCTCAACTTCCATATATATATATGTATATATATATATATATATATATATATATATCTATAGCCAATATTTTTCAATCTTCAACCCAAAATCCAAATAGCAAATCAATATTATCAGTTGTCTTTAAGTCTACCATGTTTTTCTAAGCAGCACACAAGGAAGTTAATATATTTTCCTTATACTTTACATATTCGCAGCTTGCTTATATATTTTTTAAACACGTTTCTTATGCCACGATTTTTCAATCTGCAACCCCAAATACATATATCAGTTAGAAAGAGAGAGAGAGAGAGAGAGAGAGAGAGAGAGAGAGAGAGCTACTTATTATGGCAGCTTGCTGCTCAAGAGACCAATTGTTTTTGCACTTTTGCATCGCCCCTAGTTCACTTATTTGGCAATAGCTTACACCCCCCGCCCAGCCCCAATTGTCCCCTTCCATATTTACTTCTTCCCCACTCGCATTTTTACTTAACCCAATATTTTGCTCGTTAGTCATAAAAAACAAAAGCCCAGCAGAGTGTGGCGTAGTAAAAGCCAAAGGCAAGGAAAAATCACTGAGCAGGCAGGCAGGCAACAACAACAACAACAACAACAACAAACAGCAGCAACACCAACAAGGCAAAGCAACAACTACTCAACGCTGGCTGGCATCAGCTGCTATGTGCAAAAAGTTTATGACTTTAGACCCATTTTGTGTGTTATGCGGCGGCGACGCTGAACTCAATTTTTTTGCACTGAATCACAGCAGCAAAACCCAACCCCTAAATGGTTCAGGGAGGGTAGGAGTGATGGTGGCAGGGGGAGAGGGGTGCGAGTGCAGAAGGGTGCGACAGAGGGCGCAGCCACCAGGTCGTTTCAAGCCTTACCTTAGGTTTGTTCCTGCTTCTGCTGTCGTTGCTACTTCTCTATCTGACTGCGACGCTGGCGTCGCTGCTGTTTTTAAATGATTTTTATGTGCACTTTAGACGCAAGCAAACAACAACAAAAATAACAACAACAACAACGACAGCCAAGAGTCGCCTGCCGTTTTTTTTTTTTTACGTACATATTTGTATACCCTACAAAAATGGCTAAGAGGTGTGCCACTAGGTTGTGGCAGGGCGTAATAACTTAATGAATGACAATTTTTCGTAATGTGAGAGTATATCGCTTTGCATCTGTATATTGATCAGCTAAACTTATAGATAATAGATGTGATGTAAAAGTCAAATGTGGCTGAAAGGTGTGTCATTAGTTTGTGAGAGGGGCGACTGAAAGGCATTCCTACTTAATCAAATTCAATTTGTCTAGATAAGAGAGGATATAGTTTCATGTATATATTAAATAGCAAGAATACAGCTTACTCCGTCAATAAGAATTTGCTAATAGACTGCATATGTAAGTGTTAAAAGGGTTTAAATATTTTAGTTAATTATTATTTTTATTATTAAAAAAAACCTTAATTATTATTGATTGTAGTTTGTTCAATAGGGAAATACATTTTGGTTAGCAAAATCTGCGTTTCTTACTGATAAAGTTTATATATAAATGGCGATGCATTCGACTGCTTGTTATGTACTTTTAACATCTTCATGTATTTAATATTCTCTTACACAGAGAGTCGTCAGCCAGTGTATCTGCCAGTCAAGTCACATTCTTGCCTGTCTTTACGTATTTGTCGTATTAATATCTTCAATCTTATCTCTCAGCTCTCTCTCTCTGCTTCGCAGTTTTCGTATATATTTTTCGCTGTTGCACTCATTTGCTTGTTTGTTTGTCTCATGCTTTTGGTCTATTGATTTTTTTATTGTTGCATTTTGTCTCGTCGCTGCATTTGTTTGCGGCCAGTCAGACAGTCAGTCATTCAGTCATTCAGTCAGTTAGCCGGCCGGTCTCGGTCGGCCAGTGTTACAATAATGCAACAGACAGACCCAAAACTGCTGGCTGCTGCCCGCTCCATGTTGTTGGCCATTGTTTTTTAGCCCGGTTAGTACCCTGGCCGGGTCCAGCCTCTCTTTCACTGGGCATATGCATTGTATTGATTTTTTGCGGGCAACCCATTCACAGCAGCCGCCCAGAGACGCCATAAAAAGTCATTAGTGAGAAAGGGTTCGGCGTTCTGGACCTGAGCCTGCACACTGAGACAAATTTGGCATACCTAGGTATGTTTGTCTAAAGACGAAGAATCATTAGCAAATCACAAGTAAGATTTTTCTTAAGTTCAAATATATTATATCTATGGGATCTCTAACTCTACAAATTCGTAATTCTAAAGAATGATAATCTAAAGTTTTCTAAACTTTTGAGCAAGGTCTTAAAAATGTGTAAGCTCTCTGCGAAATATAGAAATAAGAGAAATAAAAAACTGTTGCTTGGTAGAACTACCCTTTTTTGGAGAGTGTATGAGTTGTGGCTCACTGGCTGGTGGTAGCTTCGAGTGTATAATGGTACAATTTAAATACGAGTACGCGCTGCCATGTGAATGAACCGTGCAACACGCCGCATGCAACGGTATGCTGCTGGCCGGACTTACGTGGCGTATGCGCAATGTGTGTATGTGTGTATGAGTGTTATTTTTCTTTTGGTTGGTCTTTCTTTGTATTTGTGCCCACGCAAAAACAATAAACTAAAAGCAATTTGCTTTTGATTTATTGACGCTACGTACGTGGCAAGCAGGCAAGCAAGCAAGCAGCCACACAGCAGCAGGTCACATGCAACAAGCTGAAGCTGTAGCTGAAAGCTGAGACATGATCAGAATCGTTCGCGTAATGATTATCTATTAAAATAAATCACGTATTTGGCAACAGGCGACGGTAAACTTGAGCAAGTTTCGCCAAGTGTCGAACTCTATAAATTGCTAACGTAGTCAGTGTGTGTGTGTGTGTGTGTGTGTGTGTATGGGTGTGTCCTGTCTAGTCCTGTGCAGGCTATGTGGCAAATTTCATTTTGGAAACGAGCACAAATTGGCGCTGACAGCAAAGTTGGGCAGTCAGAGAAACCCCAAAAAAAAAATGTATATATATATATATATATAAACCTCCGCCGGAGACAGCGTCAAGTGTAATATAAACAAATCGAACTTGACTAGCAAGTGTTTAAGCCCTTTTTCCCGCCCAAGGCCGAGACAAACGAGCTGTGAGAGCTGCAAACTGTGAGCTGCCAACTAAGTGAAATAGACATAAGCAGCGCTTACAAAGGCAAATGACATTGCGCACACTTAAGAACCCAACTGCTTTACGTACTTCGCCTTCTTTCATTTTGCTTTTTTTTTCATTTTTTTTTCATTTTTCTGCTAAGCCTTCAAAAGACTTCAAAAGTAATGGCCAAGCTATTGAAGACACATTAGTCTCTTGTTACTTTACTGCAGTTTTTAGCACACATTTTCACATTCCCAGTCTCAGTTGAACGTATTTGTTAAGTGAAGGAAAAACTGCTGCCCATTATGGCATTGTGAAATGTTTCTTAAGGTCTGCACATTTTCAAAGGCGTTTGTAAATATTAAATGTTTTCCGCATGAAATAACAAATTGAAGCGTAAGTCTTTTTCAATATGAGCCAATTTATTTTTAATGCCAGAAGATTCGACTCCGTTTTAATTGAATTGAAGGTTACTTTTTTTTTAAAGTTTATAGTTTTTGTAGAATACTTTTAATACCCTGTTATGTAAATTTCTTATCTTTGTTAGATGAATCATAGTATTCAGGTATCTCTTAGATGAAATCTTGTAGAGCAGCAATTTGCTTGTTGAGCTCTTCTTATGTGCAAATTTTGTGGTCTACTTTTCGGTTTACATTTTGTTGATATATTTGATTTATTAATTTGCCTCTTTTTTTCCATTCAATAATTGAATTCTATTTGTAAACATTTTGTGCTTTTGGGAACAACACTTTCGTTTGGCAGGCTTTGCATAATTGTCACGCTTTAGTTGAGTCAAATTGCATTTTGAAAGCTGCTTAGGCCTGCAATTTTCGATAATTTGCTCGCATTTTATTTTTATTTTTATTTTTATTTTTCTGTAGCTGTTGCTATTGTTGCTGTCGCACTTTTAAACTAATTGCCAGCAATTTAGCAAACGTTGCCAGTGGGCTGTGCGGCGTATGCGTAATATTTATGCTGCTATCTCTAGCTCCCTCTTTTTATCTCCATCTTTCTCTCTCTCTCTCTCTCGCTTTGTCTCTATAGCCACATCTGACTTTTGTTTGCTGCTGTGCATGCCCAATGCGCACATTTGCCGCATAATTGCCAAGTCATGATTTTTTACACACACCAAAATCGACAAAAAAAAAATAAAAGAAGAGAAAAAAAAAACATAAATGAATATGCAGTGGGGAAAAGATTTTCATGTGTCGCCTTTCTTTTGTTTTTATTTCTGTTGCTGCCACATAGTGTTTACTGCTGATATTCGCACTGGGCATAATTTCCATGTTGCTTAAACGGCATTTTCGTTGCTCTTTGGGGTCTTCCCCTTCCTCACCACCCCCTTCTGAGCTTCATTTTCCATCGCTGAGTTGAGTTTATCGTTATTGACAGCTTTATTTCTGTTTGCTTATTTTGTTGTTGTCTTCATTTTTTTTGTTGTTGTTTGTTTGTTGTTATTTCGTTGTTGCTTCTTATCAAACAAGCGTTTGTTCCCTTTTGCATAGTTCACGTTACGCATTTTTCTTTCAGTTTTACACAAGACGTCACCTCGGGGACTGCGACGCTTCGGTATAAACATTTTGTCGGAGCTGGACAAGTCAAAGGACAAGTTAATGTCTTGTCAAGCGATTTGCAGCACACATGCTTTTCTTCCTTCATCCTTCTTTCTTCATTTTTTTCTTTTTCTTTTTTTTTTTGACTTGGCATATGCTGCCATCACATATTCTGGCTGTGTGTGTTGCTTAGACTGGCTTAGAGAGGGTAGCTTGTCATAGGATTATGATATCTGTTCACTTGAGCTCAACTTATGGCGCTCCAATTTCGCGCTGATGCATAATTTTTGCCGGCGCGCATAAAAATGCGCTCAAAGGGGACGGGGAGTGTAAAAGCCAAAACCAGGAAAAGCACGGAAAATCCGGGAGCGTAAAAATGAAAAAAAAAAGGAATAGCAAGGAAAATATATTGTGCATCACTGGAGGGGACTTTAGCTGTATGCCTTTGCCTCGTTTATCTTTCCTTCTCAAGTGCTTGTTCGTGCGTATGAGTGTGCCAGTGTGTGTGTGCCAGTGTGTGTGTGACATGATTAATATCCCCGCTGACAGTTGACTGACTGTCGTCAAGTGAAATCAAAAGCGTTGCAACAAACTTTAGCTTCAACACAGCGCAACTTTAAATATTTGCATGAGATTCACATTATTTTTAATACAATTTTACAGCACTGCGGACAAAAAAGTGATGTGTTCAAAGTTGAGCTATTCTCGGTTGATGATTTTCAACTCACACATAAATATCGTTACTTATTTTATTCAACAGCCTCAAGCCGAATTAAACAATTTCATGAATTTCGAAGCGCGTAATACATAAATAAACAAGAACCAACAAAAACAAAAAACAATAAATAAAAAACAGAAAACAGAAAACAAAAAACAACAATAAGCAAGCGAACCATTAAAAAGTTACAATCACAGCGGAAATCTCTTCATGTGCGCATAAGGCCAAAAATATAAATAAAACAGAAAAGAAATTAAATAAGCGAGAGCATCGAAAGCGTAAAACAAACAAATCAACAAATCAAAAGGAACAAAACAAAACCAAAAGGGAAAAGGAAATAAAATAAATAAAAATAAACACCAGCGAAATTCGGCGTTTAAAACACACACATAAAAAATGTAATGGAAAGCATTAGTGCTCATAAAAAATGGATTTACACAGCCTTTTTAAGGCTGTCCTGATCCTGTACATCATTCGAGGTGAGTTGCTCTTTGATTTAACTGAATGACCAGGCTTTCAATTGCCGCCAGTCAGCCAAAACAATACCAATTTTTATACAGTGTGCATATAATTGTATACATTTTATAAAACACTGGACATGAAAGTACTGAAAATATATACATATTGATTTTATTATATACATTGATCATTATGCGCCAAAAAAAATGCACTTTGTATATTTATACAACTATAAAATAGTTAACATAAATACAAAGTGGAGCATAGTCAGCATGCTAACTGTATTTTTTTTCAAAAGAAGTACCGATTTAGTTATGATTTGACTCAAAGAATAACTCTGCATTTCAATTCGAAAAGCTGATATTTCGTTGAATTTTTGTATTATTTAAAGAGCTCAAATTTGCCATTGCAAAGCTTTTGATCTTGATTTACAAAGACTACTTTTAATTAATTTGCTAGGTATTTGTAACTGCAAACAGAGCTATTCACATATAAACCATACGCAACGTATGCCACGTCATTGAAGCAAATTCCCAACGTCCGACAGCATCTGGAATTTTGCATTCAATGTCTTTACTAGATATATGCGACATTTTGCCTATATATTTTTTTTTTTTTTTGTCTTTTTCTGGCCTTTTCAATTTGCGACTGATTCTTGGGCACTCGGGCCTCACTTTTTTGTGTTCTTGGCTAGAAATAATTAAGCTGCGTTGCCAGTTTTTTGTGTTCTTACTTTTCAACATTTCCCTGTTTGCTGTTGTTGTTGTTGTTGTTGTTGCGTTTTGCTGTTACTGCTGCTTCTGTTCGTGTCGCTTCTTTGGCTTGTCTTTTGTGTGCTGTCGCTTGCAACACTTCCCACACAGCCACTTTGTCCACTTTGGCTAACAAGCCGTTGCAAGCAGGAAAGGCCATGACGGCTTCCTCGCACGCTCTCGCTCGCTCTTTTCAATCCTTTGATACACTGATCCTGCTGATAAATGGAGTGTATTTCATTTTGTTTTTTTTTGTTTTCATTCACAATTTCCGTTTTACCTTTTGAGGCTGGGTCAAAGCAATAGCATTTTTGTATTTCACACAGTTTCATCCTTCATTAAAAGTACTACATTTCTAAATATGACAAGCAATTTATTTGGGTATAATTTTAATTTGAAGTGCCAGAATCGTGCTTACAACTTTAAATGCGGGATTAATGTAGAGGTGGAATTTCCACAAAAAGCTGTGGCTTTTGGCAATCGTATTATTTTTGGCAGAGCTATGATTTGATGATGATGATGTTTCCAACCAATGTAGAATGAATGTAGCATTAGTCTACAGGTAGAATAAGGATCAAAAGCACTGGTCTTCAATTTTGACAAAGATATAGCATTAGGACGACTTCTTGCCCCTTAATTTGTGTGTGGATATTAAGCAAGAATTGCATTTCTAACTTTTGAATGTAAAAATAATATAGCCATTCTTGAAAAGTCCTGGTTTTATTTTATTTTGAATATTTTGAAATCAATTACAGTCATAGAGTAATTGTCTACACAGTTTTAAGCTGACTAACCTATAAATCAAGCAGACTTTTTTCCAGCTGCTTTTTCACGGTTTTCACACTGGGGGCACAGAGTATTACTTAGTTGCTTAGGGTCGATTGTAAAGGTTTCGCGCGTTTTCCTCTTTCTTCTCTTGTTTTTTGTGCGCATTTGAAAAAGCCCAAGTTATCAGCAAAAGATCAACGGCAGCTTTGAGTCTTGCAACGTTTTGCTAGCTACTTCCTGGCAGCCACAGGCACTTTTGTTTCTGTCCCTTTGCCAAAGCCAAAGACTGCGGGCTGTTGTTGTTGCAGTTGTTGTTTCCACTGGTCTCTGACTGTGACAGTGTGGGCATTTGCTTGTTGCTGATGATGAGGCTGATTATGTGCTGCATGCTGTCGCTGCCTTGGACAATGCTCTCCCCGCAGCTTGCCACAAAAGCTTTGCAGCTAGCTGCTCGCTGCTTTCAGCTTCTTGCTGCTTGCAGCTCAGCCTGTTTAGTTGTTGCATAAAAGCTGCCTAGCTGCCTGCCTGCCTGGTTGTTTCTCTCAGTCGTTCGCCAGTGACAAACCACTGCCACAGCACCCCCACAACCCACTCAACAGCTGTGTGTGTTGCTGCAACGTGACATTCGAGGTCATTCACATTTCGAGGGCGTGTTGTTGAACTTGGTGTTGGTTGTTCATTTCTGTGTATTGCACTATAGCTTAAAATGCAATTTTTCCAGGCATACATTTTAGAAGTGATGAAAACAAAGTACATTTCTTGAATTATGTTTAAAATACTGTAGAACTTTCCTATTCATATCAAATCATCGACTGTCGAACAGCTATAAAATGGTCTGGTTGCTCTGGTTGAAATTTAGATTTGAAGAAATATTATGAATATTTGCTAAGCTGAAATTAATTGGTTGAACCATTATTATTTTCGTAGCAGTAATCAGATTCTAAAATAATTTGAAAAAAAATACTGTTGATAATTATTAAAACCTTTACACTTTAAAATTGATCAAGCTGTTAATATATATTTTCTCTTAAGAACTTAACTGACAGCTTCAAATAATTTTTTCACAAAGAAAATGGCTTTTGTAGCCACTGTTGCACGTTGCATGTGCACGGTAAATTTGTAACGCCTCCGTGGCTACTTGGTGCATTTGACTCGTTGCTCGTTGCATATTCGGTTGCTAAATGCCATGAAACATTAGACAATGAGCAGCTCTAATTATGTCTTGCGTCTGCTCACAAAAAAAAAAAAAGAAGAGAAAAAGCTGTAATTAACATTTGATCCCAGTTGCTGTTGCTGCTGTTGCAGCAGTTGTTGCTTTTGTGCCCTGAAGTGTTGGTGCACGCCAGCGGCAGAAAGTTTTATGAGTTTCCTTGTAAATGACGCCGTCGCTGGCGAAGTTGCCACGGGGCATGGAAAACTTTGTGCCATTGTTTGTTGCAGTTGCAGCAGTCGCTGTTGCCGTTGTTGTTGCTGTTGACTTCATTTCGTTGAGCTGTGCAACACAAACAAAAGTGAAACGTGTGCTTTTCAATAATTCAGTTTTATGGCACAAACTCAACGTGACATGCCCTTTTGTCTTTCATTTGCGATTACTGACTTTTAAAGTTGGCGCTCATTAGCGAAACATCAGCAGCAATAGCAAATGCAACTGTAACTGCAACAGTCTCAACAACAAATGCACCTGCAACGACAGCAGTGTCTGCAACATTAATTGAAATCCATTTCACTTTTTTTTTCTTCTGCTTTTGGTAGTTGCAATTTAATTGCATACTTTTGTGCGCATTGCAAATAAAAGCAACCGCAAAACAATCTACAACTGCAACCTGCAACCTGCAACATATGCTGCATCAACAATAGTAACCATGCAACATTCTCTTCGCAGTCAATATCAGATTTCAAATGTGACCCTAAAATGTTTTAGTTAAATTTTATTACGAAAGAGCCGGCCACCAAAAATGTATGCTACACTTATACCCTATAAGCTGAGTAACTGTATGCGTAGGGTATACGGTAGGGTAAGGGTATATTTAACATGTAATATTTTCACAATCGAGCGAATTTTCCTTGTTATTTGTATTTGTTAATGATTCTTAACTGTAAATGGTATAAAAGAGGTAGGTTTAAAATAAAATACCCTTGAATCTTAACATACGAAGTATATTCCGTGAGTTTAAAAATAGAATACCCTGTTAATTATATAATTTTTGCAGATAAGGTTATAAAATAGAATATCCTGCAATGTTACTCGTTAATTAGCTGAGCTACTTCTGAGGCATAACTATTTCTATACATAAATAGTTCAATACCAATTTTAAACTAACATTAAATCATATCTAAGCAATAAAGAGCTCATTGTGACAAATATTTCTAGGTCATCTGCTAGTCGGTCAGCTTTGATAAAAGCTGTCGAAGCGGCAACAGCTGAATAAAGTCAAGGGGCAGGCATCACGTTGTGTGTGATATGACCTAAGCAAATATACTTTGAACACACACAAGCAAACACGCACACACACACACACACGGAAACACACATAGATATAGAAATACCGTTACGCTCTGTTGCGCCGAGACAGTGAAAAGGGGGATGGGAGGTGAGTTTTGGGTGGAGGCAGTGGAACGCTTCGTTGAAGCAGACGCCTCGCATTAGTCGAGGCTCTTAAGCAGAAAAATGCGTGCACTTGAACTGACAGAGTGAGAGAGAGAGAAGGAGTGAGAAGGAGCGAGAGAATAGGGGGAGGGACGGAGTGAGAAGAGTGCTGTAAAAGCTGTTTCTAAAGCTGTGACTCAAACGCTTTAAATGCAAAGCGCTGCCTTCTTTTCTTTTTCCTTCTTGCTTTTTTTTTTGGGGCACAGACATTGCCTCAATCAAATGGCGATGTTTTCAGGCCCTGACTGCTGTTTATATTTGTCAAGTCATTTCCCATTTGCCAAGCCCTACCACCTCCATCCCCGCCCTCCCATAAAACAGCCCAAACCACCTTCAAATCGCACCCGTTGGCAGCAGACAAAAGCTTTGGGCACATCTTTCACCCACGTGCCGCATATGCAAATCAGCTTTAATGTGTGCTGCTGCTGCTGCTACTCTACTTCCTCTTCTTCTTCGGCTTGCCACTTCTAGATACGGCCCCATCCGCTTCTTCGTCTTCTTTAACTTTTTGGAAGCCCCGGAATTGCGTTTGCTTTTAAATGCGGCACGCAAAAACTTTTGTCAGCTTTGTCGCTGCTTTTTTATTGCTAGCCATCCCCCTCCCCCCTCCCTCTCATCACTCCCCTCATCTGCATAAGGTAGTACATCTTTAAGGTTGAGGGGCTTAAGCGTTTTTGATTTAGTGCGTTTCGCAGCCAACTTGAAGCTTGTCATTATTTACACATTTTTCTAACTTCATTCGAAATTTAAGTGAAAGTGCGCGCCTGGCGGGTAGGGGATATTATAGCAGGGGATTGGTATAATGATATTGTAATGGGTTAAGCATTGTAGAGGATGGTTTAATGCTACAAATTATGTAAAGAAATTCTTGGAGAGAATGGGATAATGATATCGTACTAGCCTCCCTGAGATCTAAAGCTATTGCGTTATAACTTTTTAAAACGAAGTAAAACAATCTTAAGAACAAAGGAATTGTGGAAGATAGCAAAAGACCGTTTCAGACTTCTAAATAGCAAGAAGTCCTGCAATTGGATAGAAAATATCAGTGAGTAATCATCGTTGAAATTTTAAGGAATATCTTGCTGATGGTATTTCAAAATAGTTGCTAAACCTGAAGCATGACTTAAACAGTCTATGAATGCACTAGATTCCACTATCTGAGCATATTTCTGTTTGTTATTGTTATTTCTTATATGTATATGTCCGCAAGGGTATTTTCATCTTCTTAAATCTCTGTTTGCTTTTTTGATTTTCTTTGGATTTTTTGTTTTTGCCTGCACGGATTTTCTTCTTAATTACGCGACGACTTTCTTTCAGTTCCCTTCCATTTATTACGACTGCAATGCTGAATAGAAACCTGCAAAGGGTGCGGGGCTGGGGCACGAGGTGGAGCCTAACTGAAATAAAAGCTGAAGCTGTAACTCTATGTGTGGGGGGGAAAGCAGTGGGTAGGTGTCGGGATGGGGTGGTGGGGGGTGGGGGTGGCTGTGTGTCTGCTCATTTGCATTTTGTGTTTAGCTGATGCCTGTCGCATTTTCTTCTTCTTCGCATTCATTGCTTCAACTTCGTCGTCTTCTGCTTCTTGCCAGTCATTTCCCGTCCAGCGTTTCTATTTAAATGCACAGCAATTTTTAATGATCCGTGATAATGATGAGGCAGCTGCCGCTGGCATTTCGCTTAGAGAACTACTCTCATTTCATTTCATGCTTCTCTCTGCTGCTTTTGCTTCTTTTGCTTCCTCGGCTGGCTGGCTGCGAGTAATTGATTTCAGCTGGCTTTGGGCGTGGTTTCAGCGGCTGCTGCTGATGCTGCTTTGTCCTTTGGCCACTTTTGATTGACAACGTTGACAAATCGAGCGACGTGTATTCAATTATGTGCGAAGTGGCAAGCAACAAAGCGGCCGCGATGCAACAAACGTGCAACACACACACTCAATGACGACAACACAATACAATCGAGAGAGACAGAGAGAGAACGACAAAGCAAAATCTTATCGAGTTTATCAGACGGTCATTGTGTTGCGTTTATGCGGCATTGTTAGTGCCACACACATACATACACACGCACGTGCCACAAAAGCCAGACAGCCAGCCAGGCAACACAGAAGTCTGCACAGCAGTAGATACAGCAGAAGCAGCACAAGCAACTGCTTTATTAACATCATCAACATCCACACTCAGAAAAAAACATGTGGGAGATTTTGAATAAGGATTTGCTTTACGATTATGAGAAATGTAATTAAACTCCTACTTTAATCTTATTTCCGATTAACTGTAGTCTTTTAAAGTTGGTAAATTGCATTCAATCTACACTTAATTAATAAAATAACTAAATTAGCATTTTATTAATTTAATAAACAGATTTGCAGATTATATTTTGAGAAAATCATTATATTTTAACAGAAGGTTAACTATTTGTTTAAGTTCTTTTTTCTCAGTGTATCCACACATTCACACATTGCTGGCACACTCATGTATTTATGGGGCATGTTTTCATGTCACATTTTGATAGCATCAGACGGTTTTCCATTGTTGCCCCGCCTTGCATCACGCCCTTGCTGCCTCATAAATAACAGTGGCTGACGTGCACGCTGCACGTTTAACCAGCTTTTTGTTGGCGTCTCCAATTAGCCGACAGCTTTGTATTCACTTTTAACAGCTGTTACCTGTTTCTAATGTAATCTGGCTCTCTGTTCTTCACTTATCCACAAATTGCTCAGCTGACAAATTTAATTTTCATTAGTTCGCATCGCCGCACAAATCTCTGGTCACAGTTTTTTCGCAAAACTTTACCAGCAACAAAAGAAAAAAAAAGTAAATGCTTGGAAAAAAAAGAGAATACTTTATCTTAAGTGACTTATAAACTAGAAACTGGAAATTTAATGTGCTTGCCCCGTTGTGGCAGTCAACTTCCTGGCAAACACTTTTATACTTTTCACTAACATTTTTGCCCTGCTCGTCGCATTTCCTTTGGGCATTGCAGTTGACAGCCTCGACACAAACACACACACACACACACACACACATAACCGCAACGAAAGTGGCACAAAGTTTGCAACACTTTTTGGTGGGGTTATGTGCTAGTGGAGATGGTGGGTTTTGTGTGGTGTTGGGACTTGTCCAGTCCACTTTATCGTTATCTTTTGGCCAATGCCTTTTTGACAAAACAATTTCTCATTTTATTGCTGCGGCTGAAAATTGCTAACAAATTTGCTGTTGCCGCATGCTGCATGCTGCTTTTGAATATGCTATACAGTGACAACATGCTTCTACTTCCCATTTCGCTCTATCTGTTTCGAAACGAATTAAAGTTGACTTCCTGTTGGAAAATCTTTTTTATTCAAAAAGTATAGTTACATGACAAATCAGTCGATTTATTGCATAGTTAAATTTAGAGGTCGGCAAGTTGCAACCGATATTCAAAGATATGTAATAAATATAGCTTTAGTTCTTAGTGTTTGTTATTAAGTCTGCGCTAAGAGATAAAGTAGATTTATGAATCGCATAATAAACACGTAGGCAACATTAAAATGTCTCTCTTGATACAAAATTTTGGTTTAAATTTAGTGAAATAATTGCTTTCACTCATATCTTTGTCGGGCTGGTCTCCGTGTCTCTTGCCGAAACCCACCAGAGTCATGTTTGCTTTTTTCATATATTTTCAAAATAATTAAATTATTCATGCTGCTAGATGGCAAAAAAAAAAAAAAACAGAACTAACGTAAATATATGTATGTTTCCTACACGAGTTTTTCTTTTGTGTGTGTGTGTGTGTGTGTGTGTGTGTGTGGCACAAAAACGGGTCAGTGCTCTGCTGAGGCAACGCCTCAAGTTGTCAGGCAACCGCTATGCAAATATAGTCTGACACCCTCACACCCCCTCACAGTCAGACACAAAAGTCACACCCACGCCAGTCTGCAATATTTTTGTTTTTTTTTTTAATTTTTGGGTGGTTTGGCGTGTTTTTTAGCTGCTGCCTTGACTACCAAGTGAATAATAAATAAGGCATAAGAGCCGCATCAAAAGCGGCCTTTAAGACACACCGAATAAAATTATGCAATAGCTTGGCCAACGGCCGGGTCATAGCAATTAGAGAGGAATCTGCCACACACCCATCTCCCTCAACGCCCCCCAAATACAACCAAAGCCACAAAACATTGGCCACAGGTAGAAAGCAATTGTCTTTGACGCTGTGTGCGTGCCTTTGTTGTGGTCCACGAGAGATGCTCATTAAAATTTAGGCCAAGCCGCTGGGCAATAACAGCCGCAGTAGCAACAACAAAAACTACTAATGTTGCAACAACAACAAGGACAACATCGTCACTGCCACTTAATTTTGGACAAAAAGTTTTCCACTCGCTTTTTCGTGGCTTAAATGAAATTGAAAATAACTTTTGGCCACTCGTGCATTACACTTCGCAACGTGCCATCAAATTATTTATAGCAAACTCTGACATTCTCTTTTTATTATTCTCTCCCTCTCTCTCTCTCTCTCTCTCTCTCTCTCTCTCTCTCTCTCTATCTTTGTCTTTTACAGCTGAGAGCAGCTATATAGTTAATGGCTTGGATCTGCAGGGACCGATATTTCTGCATGAGCCGCCGCATCGCGTTGAGTTCTCCAACAATTCGGGTGGCCTAATAGAATGTTCCGGCCATGGCAGCCCCCCACCAGAGGTATGTATTTCTTTTTTCTTTATCTATAAGTAGCTCGATAACTAAGATGATTGCTGATCAGTGCAGAGTCTTACATAAAATAAGATCAAATATGCCAATGCAGAAACAAATCACAATATTCTCTTAGTCCATATAAGTTCCATAACGGAAACAAATATGAAAAAAAAATCTAACTGCAACTAATTTATAACCTATACATTTACAATTTTTATAAAAATCCGCTATATGCCACAAAAAATTGTACACAAAATCAAGTGCAGCATTTCTATATGCAACTTTTTGCTATGCTTACAGATTTATCAAAACGCTAGTTAAATTTCGAAAGAAAAACACATTTTCGCCGGCAAAGCTTAAAACTAACTTGCCGTGCAAATATATTTCAAGTTTCTGCTAGTAAGGGGCGTGGTTTCAGCTTTTTGCCCACTTCATTCCATATTATTTTTGGTTGCTTTTCTTTGCATTCTGTTTTCGCCTGCTTAATTATGCATGCCATTTTTGTCTGCTCGACGCGTTCCTCATTTCCAAGTTAATTGACTGCCCAAAACTAATACCCCACTCCACATCACTCCCCTCTCTCTCTCCCTCACTGCCTCTTTTGTTGGTCTCGTCTAGGTGGAATGGACGCCAATACCGCCGCAGCAGGACATGGTATTTCAGCTGTCTAATGGCAGCATGATGTTCTATCCATTTACCGCCGAGAAATATCGACACGAGGTGCATGCCACCGTTTACAGGTGAGTTGAACTGGACAAGCCCCGGCCAGCCATCCTAGCGTATACTTGATAATTGCTTAAATTATAATGAAATATTTCATTCACAGATGCAAACTGCGCAATTTGGTGGGCACGGTCTTAAGTCGCGAAGTGCATGTGCGAGGCGGTAAGTAGACGTATTTTATATATTAATATATACACACACACATATATATATATATATATAGGTATATATATGTATTTAGTATGTGAGCGTAACAAATTTTTAATTAATTTACGTTTCATTTTCTAACCGCATAGCGGCAGTTGATTTGCGCTAACTCAGCTCGTCGTCGGCTATCCAAAAACTTTGGCTTAATTGCAAAGTTTTCGAAAGCAGCGCCTAAAAGCAGGCAACGCAAGTTTTAATTACTACTGCCAAATGTTGTCGAGCGATGGGAAACAAGCCAAAACCACCACCCCCATCCCCACCCACTTCCACAATATCCACTCCTTGTCGCTAATTTGGCGCCCAAGCGAGAGAATTGACTTCGGCTTTTCGGTTAGATGCTCTAACCACACGGGGAGTTTCCAGAGTTTTCAGAGTTTCCACATTGATAGGCAACTAGCTTGTTGCTCACACAATTCCATATCTAACTGATAAAATTATTATTTTATTCAGTTGGATAACTTCCCCGCAAATTATTTTTAAAAAAAGTTTCGTTTGTCTCCTGATTTTACGCATGTGAATTGCACAAACTCCTTTTGCTGTTGAAACTCTAAAATGATGCTACAAAATATTCAAATTAAAAACGAGGGAAGAAGTTTTCATTTATTTACATAAACTAAATAATAATAATGTTAAATATACTAAAACTATATACAAAATGTTCTATAAAATATTAAAACGAGAAAAATTCCTATGAGTGAGAATCGATCGACGAATATATATAATATATATACAGAAAACTTCAAAACTGAGCCACAGATAGAGACTCTGCTAAATATGATGATCAAGCATAAATATACTCTATAGCTTCGGCAAAGTCTCATGCAGTGGATTACAAACCACTTGAAAAAAATTAAACTACCTTCGAACTATAAGAATGCTATTCACGATAACTTGAAAAACATTTTCTCAGCTGCTCATTAAATGTGTATAAAAATACTGAAAAACAAGCACAACTCATCTCAACTTCGAAAAATTTTCGAAATCCTTCAACTACTTGGCAAGCGCACTAAAACTTCGACTTTTATTTTATTTATATTTAGTTTTTTGGGGTCAGTTACAAACAGCAAACTTTTGTCATTCATTAGGCACTTGTCGTGTACTTTATTAAAGTGCATTAATGAACAGCAATTGGGCAGCAGTTAAGTCAGGATTTGGACGGAGGAGAAGGAGACAGCAGCCAATCACTTTGATTAGCATCGCATGTCGCTTGGATCTTTTGTAGCTCATTGGGCACAGCCAAAACTTCAACTTCAACTGCCCAACTAGAAAGAAACAACAATTAGCACTGTGGCCATAAAAAGATATGAATGGACAATTGCGTAGTAAAACTCTCAAAGGGAATTCTCATGACTCTTGGCTTTTCGGCTTTAATTAACAGTTCCACACACACACACACAAAAGAAAATCTGCCGAAAGCAAAAAAAAAAAAATGGAAAGCAAACAGAGAAGTCGCCACCGCAAAGCATTTAAGATATGTTAGTAAGCGGCCCAACCCACCCACTAAACATACACACACACACACACACACGCGCACACACACACACACAGGCACACATAGCTACGCAGTCTCGTTACATGCAAAGTTTCAACGTCCGGCTCTCATTTTTCATCAGCTCAACTCAACTCAAGTCAAGTCAACGTTACGTATACGCCATGTTGCCGGCTTATTTTATTTGCGGTCGCTTTGTCTGCCTTTCCTCGCCAAATGTGTGTGTGCGCGTGTGTGTGTTTTATGTGTGTGTGTGCACATTTAGAAAAATATGGGCAGCTTCGTACTTAAATGTAGTGCAAAGCTTGGAAATCATAGAGCAAAGATATTTGAAGAACGTTGTCGAAATTTCCCAGTGTAAAATAATTAGTAAAATAACTTAAATGAAGTAAATTTGGAACCATAAACGGAATTCAATATAATATTCAAGCGGAAATAGTAAATAGTAAATAGTTCTTAAAGCACTCTTAAATCCATCATTTGATTTCTTATTTCTTATTTTAAGAATTCGAATTTGTTTTGATGAGTAAATTTTAATAAGCTTTAATATCTGACTTTGACAAAGTTGTATTTGAAATGTGTTTGCATTTGAATTTAGGTCATAATTTTTTCGACAAGTGTAGCAAATTGTTGTTGTCTTTTTGGCAGTTAATTTCTGGTCCAGTGACCACAAACGCTTTACGCTTGAACAATTTGACAACGCGTAGATTTGGCACAAAACGTTTTGCCTAATTTGCAAAAGTTGCCAAGGACTATAAGCTACCCCTACCCCTACTCGCTATTCGCTACTCCCTGGCCCCAACCTCCTCCCCCCGTCCGCATCCCTAAGGACTCAACTAATTTCTTGGCTAATGTGTGCTAGTTGACTTTTTGGGCAAAGGCGCCAGAACTCAGCAGTTGGGTTATTTAATTGCCAGCGCTTAGTTCGACAGTATTCTTGAGTGGCATTTTTGCTTAAGTGCGCGTAATTAGCCAACAAGCAAAAATAAATAGAAGTAGAAATAGAAATACTAATAGAAACACATAGAAATACAAAAACAACAATTACACAACTCTTGACAAATTCGTTAGACAATCTACAGTGGCAGCAGTGGGAGTAGAAACTTTTGATTTTGTCAGGCCAAGGACTTTGCGAGTCTGCCATGATGCTGATGTATGATGATGCCACAAAGTTGCAACTTGGCTTGCACTTTTGCGTGCATGTAACGCACACACACACACACGCACACACAGGCACACACATGCCTGGCCACATTGTGTTATTATCAAAGTTGTGTGATTGAGCTGCAAAAGTTTCTTGGGCTGCCTTTCACCTGGGCTCTCTGTCTCCCTGTTTACTCTCTTCTGCTTCCGCTTGTAATTTGTTCATAATTAGTTGAATGCACATCGTTGAGCATGCATTTACTTCTCACACTACCCTACCACCCCACCGCAGCCACAATCAACCACTATTGTGTATGCAATTCACATTTTGTGCACCATAATTTAATGCACAATAAGTGCAAGTCAGGCAAAGACTGGCGACTGGCGACTGGCGACTAGCAAAAGCATCTTTCCGCCGGCGCACATCATAAACATAAATTTGTGCAACAAAAAGTTGCACACGCAGAGCGACTAATACACATACATGCACAGAACAAAGCGGAAATGAATTTTCAACCAGAAATTCAAGAGCAGCTCCTCCCCTTCCTTCCTTCCTCTCTCATTCTCTCAATCTCTCTCTTTGCTGCTTTGTGTGGTAACTATAAACTTAGCTTGCATACTTACTTTCCTGCCAAGCTGTCCTGTTCATGTCCTTCTAAGCTGCCACACAATGTTGCCCCCAAAAACTCGCTCACTCACAAAATACGCCATGCAAAATGCAACACACAAAAAAAAAACAACTTTTGCCTTTGCTAAAAATACAAAACTATGCAACAAAAAAAAAAATGGACAAAAATATATACATAGAGAGAGAGAGAGAGAGAGAGAGAGTTGAGGCAGTTTGGATAGTCCTGGCAGTCCTGTCTATGCTGCTGCTGCTGTCCTGTAATACAAATAATGAAGATACAACAACAACGAAATTGCAGTAAACCCAACTGAAAGCAGTAGGAGCAGCAGCAGAAGCCGTCGCTTTTGGTCAGAGGAATTATAATAAAATGTTGTCACAAAGTTTTTCAGTTTTTCATTCGAAATACAAAATAAAACGTACAAAATAATACAAATAAGCCACCCAAATAATAACAATAACTTTTCAAATTAAACTTTAGCCCATTTTAGCATATTTAAGCAAAGCCGAAATATCGTGAGCGGCATTTTATAATTCCAAATATATATATACATATATATAGGTGTATTATTCGGTTGGTGGTAGACTGTTGGCCTAAGCTAATAATACATAAGAAGATTAACCAAACATTTCGCACATGGCACGCGAAACGCATTTCGAAAACACTTTTTCAAGTGACGCGTCCCCAAAATTGCCTTTGTCCATCTTAATTAATTTACAACTGCCAACGGCAGTGAGACATGGGCCTAAACGAGAAGCCGAAATGGGGGAGTGTGAAGCGGTTAATACTAAAGCATGGCTAGCTACCTCGTGGTAAGCATATCAAATGGGACGCACAGTGGTGCAAAAGTTAGTCAGTATTTTTATTTAAGAGCGTAGTCTGACTCAAGTTTATTCGCAGTATGATTTAGGGCAGGCTCATGAAACACAGAATGGATACTCTAACTCCATAATTTAGAGAGTAAATTCGCATGACTTTCAAACATTCTGGATGCGTAAAATGGTTCATTAATTAAATGGCAAACCCTGCTGAATACACACAATCGAATACGATAAACATCTTTTGGTAGACACTGAAACTGTAACAACTACTTTTGAGACTATCATTTTTGTATTCAAAGCAAGCAAAGTATCTCAAACAAATCGTTTTCATACCGGTGTGCGGCAACCATTCGCTGTTTTAGAATCCTTGTCATTCTTAATTTGGTGCTGTGTGTGCTGTGTGTGCTGTGTGGGGCAGAGTTGACAGGAGAGGTGGAAAAAAAAATCTTCAACTTAAATTGCCGCATCCAATTTTTAACGGGGGCTGTCGCCGTCGCTTGCCTGACAAACGGTCATACTTTTGCCAAGTGTCACAATGTCCTGAACATGTTTAGGTGTGTGTGCGTGTGTGTCAAAGGACTTAGTGTGTTTAATGTGCGACATATTTTGACTGTCAGAGGGCAAACGACCCTTTAGGCGCAACCGGGTTTAAGAATCGACTCAAAACCTTTTTTTTTTTATGTCTGCACAATAAAAATTAAACAAAAAGGGATTTTTTGGGGGCTAATAAAAGCGAAACATAATTGTGGATCCTTTTTGTTTATTATTGTTATTGTTGTTGGAACAGTTGCGCAATATATATTAAAGTGAAAACATTTTCTGCCAACAATTTGTTACAGTTGTCAACCAAAAGTACACGGTGCAGGTGCACGATGAATACGTGATGACAGGAAATACCGCTGTGCTGAAATGTCAGGTAAGCTAACAAATAAAAAAAAATTAAATATTAAATAAAGAAAGAACATCCCTGTTAAATGCTTACCTCCAGCTAGTGTCAAGTGAAAGTGAAAGTAAATGCAATTGCAACTGCAACTGAAATTCAGCCTTGCCACAAAATGCTTACAGCACGCAAATTTAATTTCACACTGATCAAATTTGCTCATATTATGCCACTCTCTCTCTCTCTCTCTCACACTTTTCTCTCTCATTCTGTCTGTCTCTGTCTCAGGTGCCCAGCTACATGTCGGAATTTGTTATGGTGACCGCCTGGGTGCAGGATACGGGGATGCATCTGTATCCAAATACGGACATCGGTGGCAAGTACACCGTGCTCTCCAATGGTGAATTGTACATAAATAATGCGGGAGCCAATGATGCGTACAAAAGCTACACATGCCGCACTGTAAATAGACTGACAGGTACGTGGCACGTGATAATCACATTTTCAGCTTAATCGTCCAGTCAGCAATGCTTCACTGCTTCCCTTTAAATACGCACACACACAGACACACACACACACACACACATCCACACAGACACACACACACGCGCGGTGGCAAGTTCTGTGGACACATAATTAAGTTGAATTAATTAGCAGCTTTGGGCAAATGGTATCTGAAAGTTATACCCATTAGCTTATAAGTGGGCCAATATTAAAATTTAATGGGAATATTCGAAAATTGCTTTTCAGCAGTTTTTTGGCTATAGCCAAAAGTTGAGTCGCATAAATTTTAAGCGTGTTGTTTTATTTATGGCGTGATGAAAGTGTTCTTAAAGTTATTTTGTAAGTCAGACGCCTGTTAAACTTTATTTAACTGTGTCAATTATTTAAAAGGGGTTTATTACATCTGTTTTACTCAAATCTAAATTATAGTCTAAAACTTTAGTCAAATTTATGTCAAAATAAAACTGAAATGATTAAAAATCCTTGATGATTATGTTGAAATTTCAGTGCGCTTCCGGTTTCAGTTATGTTAACGCTTCCGGTTCCGGCTTAACACCCTTTTTGATATGCATATTTAACAGCTCAGATTTTAATAACAAGCATACATTTTAAATGTCGGCTTAGTTGCTTTAATCATTTAATCAATCAATTTACGTGACAACTTTCATAATCAACAAACAGTCTTAAATTTAGTTATCTAACTTTTCCAAATTCTTTAAAAATCGTATTAAAGTCTTTTTAGGCTTATAATTTAGATTGGCAGCTTAGAAAATAAATAAACAATATTTATTTCGTATGTCTGGGTTGAATTTCATTTTCCTTTTAATTCCCTCTTAGGCTTATAACTAAATTCAACAGTTTATAAATAAAGAAACAATTTAATTTTTCTTTTTCAATTTTAATCAAAAAAATATAAAAACCCATAATAGAAACCAGAGAATATAAGAATAGGCGTTTTGACAAGAGAAACCACAAATATTTATTTTTTTGATTTAAGGTTCTCCACTTTAAAATCCTAATAAAAGCCACTTTGCTAACTCAAACCAAAAATGCAAGGAAAACAATCTTTATTACTATTATTTTTCGTGCACACGTCATAAATTCTCATTTACACTCAATATATCATATATATATATATACATATATATATGTTTTAAGCTCATCACTCCATTCGAATTCGGTGAGTTTTTGTATTCTTGATTGCCTTTTGTTAGATGTAAATAGTTTCCTTTTCATGTTTTACTACCCAAGAACATTAAATTATTTTCCCAACTCAATTCGATTGCTGTTTGCTGTTTTTGTTGCTTTCTAAAGTTTATAGTTGCTGTTTGGCCAAGTCAATTTGAGTTTTGTTGTGCATAATTTATGATGTGTGACATTCAATCCCCGGCAAAGGGCAGTGCGCAAAGTGGGCGGGAGAATGGGGAGCCTGCTGCCAACATCTCAGCTTGTCAGAGACATGTACAACACAAAATGTTTGCAACACACACACACGCACACACACACACAGAGTAAAATGGTATGTGGCAAGCTATCGAGATGGAGATACAGTCCAAGTCAATACATGAGATCTTTTTGTGTGCGTGTGTGTGTGTGTGTGTGTGTGAGAGAGTGTGAGTGTGTATAACTCGTCGTTCTGCTTATTTGAAGTTTATTGTGTGTGAAAATGCGCTTAAGCTGTATTTCTATTAGCCTTTGTGGCGCATATTACACATCATCAATCAATACGATAAAAGTTGATGCCACAAAACCCTGCCGCTGCCCAACCTGGCCCATCTCCGTTGTTGGTCAAGTTTATTTACAGTTGGCTGCAAGCTTAATTTGTGTTATTCTGCAACAATATCGTCCGACCTTTTGGAAGATCTATTCCAAAATATTGATTTCTTCAGACTTTGCCCCAAATTGTTTAACATTTAATTAATTACATTATATTTTGAAACAAAAGCCGCCAACACAAGAGTGTGTGTGTGTAAACCTCGCATATTAATTACGAGTGCTCAACAATAACTATGCTAGTGACCAACATTAAACACACTAAGCACACACACACACACACCACACATCCAACACACACAGTTGCTGGCTGACATTAAAAACGGCTTAAAGTGCACTCATTAAAAGTGTAACATGAAACAGTTCTGGCTGCTATCGGGCAGAGTTGGCCATAACTAATTCATTTAGCACAGATAGCAAGCACATACTCATCCACACACAAACACACACACACACACACACACATTTAGATATGCAGAAAGAGACTACACTTGGAAAAAGAATTATAATTAGAATTCACTTTCAAATCTTTTTAAATTACTATAATCCTAAGTTAAGAAAATCTCAATAGGATACTTTAGTAAAAGCACTTTTGTACTTCAATTAATATATAGGTTTCACATTTTTTGGCGAGTGTACGCTCAATTTCCGAGCTGGCTTTACCTGGTGCCCTCAAAAGCAGGCAACAGTTTTATATATGTATTTATATATATATATATATATGTATGTGTATATATATATATATGTATATTAATGTGGCCTGTGTGCTGTGGGCGTGTGTGTGTCTGGGCAGACAGCGCATAATTACAATTTAAACCAAAAATCCATTTATTTTGCACAATAAGGTGCACAACAATGGCTGCTAACAATAATACGACTTCTAATGCACAATAGAGCAAAGAGACAGAGAGGGGCGGTTAGCAGGGAGGGGGGGGGGAAGGGAAGAGCTGTAACTACTGCTGCTGATAATAATTATAATAATAATAATAATAATTATGCTGCTGCAGACGATGATCACGTTCGTGTAAAATTATAAATTAAATTGCAAGCTAGAGAGTGAGGGGAAGAGATGGGAAGAGATTGGGAGAGAGAGAGAGAGAGAGAGAAACACAGAACATGGACAATGGGAACACACCATGGCAACCAGATTTTGCTGTCCAACTGGGCCAAGGGAGGCAAAACGCACTCCAGGATTAGTTGCCATATTGCGTTAACAGAAATAGAAATGTATGCGATTACATGATTTAAAGCAGCTGCTATTAAACCACGTCCATAGACACCAGGCCAACAAAGCAGGCAGCAAGCGAAGGTCGGACAAAAGGACACACATTAAATAATGATAATCAGGGAATAACTGACAACTGCATACTCTATAAAATTGCTGATAGTGTGTCTGGACATCATCCATTATATATGATGATTCTCAAATTTATCATTATTAATAATCCCACGTGGTGAGGGCTTCTAAGTCCTCCAGCCATCCTTTATAGATATTTATATACATATTATATATATATACATAATTTAATTTAGTACTAATTTATTATTTGTGGCCTTAAGTTAAACTAAATGAAAATCAACTATAACTTATATTCATATTCATGATAAATTGTGATTAAGATTAAGTAGCCAAATTCATAAATATTTGTTAATTTGGTTAAAGTTCAAGTAACATAATTCATCACTTTATTTTGGTTAACTTCGTCACTCAGTCAGAAAAGACAAGCGAAAAGACTTAGTTTCATCAAGATAAGAAACTCGTTTCCATAGACAAACAGACAAGTGATGCTCATCAAGAATATATATATTTTATATATATTTTAGCGTTGCATATGTTAGGACAAAATTAGAATACACTCAATGGTAGACATTAGTAACGAGTATGAAACTAATTTCCATTCAGCCCATTCAGCACCATTCTGATCGTGATCTGAAATTAAAATGAAAGTATATAATTTATACGTAGCTTTTCCTTTCATGAGCATAACTATGCAACACTCATTGGCAGGTTACCACAATGTGCATGCATAATGAATGCAAGGAGCAGACATCTCCCATCTCCCATCTCCCATCTCCTATCTCCTTTACCTGCTCGCGCATTCTCTCCCGCTCCACTATTTGCCTGTGGCTATCTCCTGGCTGGAATTGTGTGTGTGTGGGGTGGGGGTATCAATCAGCTTGATTGCTTTCATTTACTTTTAATTAATTAAAAAAATACGTATATAAATTTATATGCTCAGCTAACACACACACATACACTTAAATCTAATACAAAGTCACAAAGCATCTGCTGCCAGTTGGCACTTGTTTAAATTGTTGTTGTAGCTGTTGTTGCCACATATGTTTACCTATCTGTCTGTGTGCGATTTTTTCTTTTATTTTTACAGGTGAAATACAAATTTCCACATATCCCGGTCGCATTATTGTAACGGAGCCCAAGGGCATGGTACAGCCGCGCATTAACGTTGAGAAGCATTCGATGCGGCATGTCGTCCTTAATGGCCAAACAACGTTGCCGTGCATTGCTCAAGGACATCCGGTGCCAACATATCGGTGAGTAACAAGCAACCAAGCAAACCAAGCCAAAAAAAAAAAGCAAAAAAAAAACAGAACAGCAGCAGCTGGTTTTATTATATTTGTCTTTTTTTTTTTGGGGCTGTTGCCACAGCTGTCGCATAGGTCACATCTGCTGAAAGGGTAACAGTATGGGGTGTGATGGGGGCGTGGCATGCGCACAGTTACCGCGCATTTTATGACAATGTGAAATATTTAGCACGGCTGCCAAAAAAACGCGCAAAAAGCCAACCAGCAACAAAAAATAAATAAATAAAACAAAACGCGAAACATAATATGAAAAAGAATGTCAGGCAAATTGTCAAATGTGAGCTATGCAAGCTAAAAATGCTCTGAAAACGAAAAATAAATATGCTATGGTTGGTTAAGCAGTGAAGACTGCCATGTGTTGGGCTCTCCATCGCAGAAACAGACTAAACTCTTCATAGATAAGACAAATTTGGCACTTTTGCGATACCTTAAATGGAAAGTAAGCGAATCGAATCGAATAAATATGGAAACTTAAATACTGAAAGAAGTATGAAAAATGCGGTAAGGAATAGAAATCAAGTAGAATCGTAGAAATTTATAAAATCGGCCACAACTTGGGAACACAACAGTTGCTAAAGTTACCATTAAAACTTGCCTATCTCGAACTGTGTTCCAAAATATGAATTGCACAAGTGCCAGAAAGGCGAATCGATGAGCTCATAAACAGTTTAATTGCCACCATTTTCATATATCATATATAAATATAAATATAAATGTATAAATATCGCTATATAAAAATGTTTTTGTGGACAGCCAAGAATTTCAACGAAAACATTATACAAAAATTCCTGAAAAAGAATGTTAGGACATTCTTCGATGCTCAGCTGCTTAACGCAAATCAATAAATACAGCACGAAATTTGTGGCAAAGCTTGGCATTGGTTGGTTATATGAGGCGACTTGTTGAGTCGCTTAACAATCTGGACTTTCATTGTTAATCTAACACCAGAATAATAAAGAGACCTCCCTGACCATTTTCAATTAAACCTGTCAGAGGCACCCAGCTTCTATTATTCATTCGAATAATCTGAATCTACCTGGTTCGAAATCAGCGCACAGCAATAAATTTTCCAAAAATCCACTCATCACACATATAAACCCAAACTGTCAATGCTTGTTAAATACTTTAATGATAGTCGTTCGTGAAACAGATAGCAGATGAAGTAGAACAGAGAAACGTATAAAACGAATCTCTTACTTATAAATCTGAATAACTTATAACAGTTTAGCGGTCAGAAAAACAAAAACAGTTTCACCTCAACAAAAGGAACTTTTTTGTCGTATATAAATTCTTGTTAAAATAAATTCCTGTTTATCGGCGCACCTTAAGCACATTCAATTTAAGCAAACACGAAGTCAGCCAGGCAGCTAAAAACTGGAAGAGAACATTAAATATTTGTTATAAAAATTGTATTATGAGCATTTTACGGCTTAGACTGCGGAGACTGTCAGTTCAAAGGCATTTATCAGAGCAGCCTGTTGACTCCTTTTTCCGCATGAGTTGCTGCTCCGGCTGCTGTCTGGGCTGACCTTTGACACCATACATCAAATATTGTTTATTGTGGCACTTGAAAGTCGTGTCACATACGTGACAGGCGCCAGCATTTATCTTCTAGTCGACACAAGAGCTCTTTGAAGTAGTCGCTTTCCTGCCAGCGATATGTAGATTTCCCGGGAGCCAGGAGCCAATTCAAACACATATTTTTTTTTTTATACATATATATTTTTTGCTTTTGCTCTTGCCATTTGTGTCAAGCACAAATCAATCAAATGAGCAACGTTTATGGCCAAAATGGCAAATTGCTTTCTGAGTGGCGCTAGAAGCTGAAAGACAGCTTGGCAAAGGTAATCACTGGGCACAGGACACACGGGACACATTGGGGGCGCAGAGGATGGCACTTGCCTTGGCCGTCGCCACTTGGCACTTGGCTCATCATCATGGCAATGTTGGAGTGCTAAAACATGCATTGCTTTTTATAGGGCCGAAGGACGCAATGTAGCAGCGCATAATGGGTCATTGTAGCGACGATGTCCTTCGGTGTTGCATGCATAAAACATGCATGCCCAGGATACGCTACGATATGCACTGTTGCCGCTGTCACGGTTCACCCACTCTCTCTCTCTCCCTGTCTCTCTCTCTGTCTTTAGTATACTCTGCTTAAGATGGAAAATGACTAGATTGCATTTATTATTAATATTTGTTTAATGTTGACTTCAAACAGTCCACAACATTTGAAGAATGGTTTTCATAAATACAAATACCAAATTAAAATTACAGTTACAAATTAGCTGATATAAAATGGAAAATTAATAATTAAAATTAGGAAACAAAAATATAATAAATCTGGGTGGTATTGAAATGTAAAGTGTACAAGTTAAAAGTTAATGGATATAATATGAATAGGAGATAAATAAAATAAAATATAAGTATTGAAAATGTAATTCAAAGAAGAAAGAGTTCCACAGAGAATACATAAAATAAGATTTACAGACTTGATACTTGGATTTCATATAGTCGTAAAGGTATTCTATCAATTACAGAACTAGGGCCTACAATTTTTAAAGGTCTTCAAGGCTCAGTACAATATCTCTTACAATTGGCAAATAATTACAACAGAGTATTACTTAGTCGTTTCCAAGGGCAACTGGAATATGCTCACTTGGTTTTCATTTTTGTTTGCTATTTGATACCGCCCGCTGAGCGACAACCAAGACCAAGATGTGCAATGCCAACAACAACAAAAACAAGAGCGGCAGCAACAACAACCACAACAACCGCAACAACAATCATAGTTGGGAGCCAGCGAGGCGACAACAGCGCGGCAACTTTTGTTTTGTGCTCCGTTGCATTGTTTTGTTGCAACATCCGCATCCTGGTTGTCCCACTGCTGCTGCTGCTCATAAATGTTTAAATAGTTGGCAAGTTGCTTGACGCTGCTGTTGCGGTTCACATTCCATCTGCAGAAACCCCAACCTCAACTTCATCTTTACTCATTGCTCACAAAATATATTTATATTTTTATAGTTTTTATCGGTGTAGCCCACAAACAGACTCGCCCCTGCTGTTAATCGATCAGTGTTGTTCATATGTCATTTCTTTAATGTGATGAATATGAATATTCGCCAGATTTTAATTAAGAAAATGCCCGAGCAGCTTGCCACGTGCAACACTCAACGCCACAAGACGCGATATGCACTCAAAAGCAATTAAAGCCAAATTAAAATCAATAACTTGATTAAAAATGCAACAGAATGTTGCATATAAATTGTACATTGCTGCAAATGGGGCATGCTGAGTGCGATATGAATAGGAAAAGGAGAAAGAGGAGGAGCGGTGAGGGGTGAGGTTTGGAGGGACGAGGGATAAAGGGCAGTAATACATGGTGGTAGGGACATCAAACAGATTATGGCACGCACTTGGGGGAAAAATGCACGTTCTCTGTTGATTTTCGCAATTGATATTTTTGCAGCGTTAAAATGAAAAATAAATGAAGATGTGGAAGCAAAAATATGAAATCAAACTGCGCACAAAACGAACTTAATATGCTCTTGAATTGGTTAAATGTTGCATAAAATGATATTTAGTTTCACCGACAACACAAATTGTGGCAATAATGATTTGTTAGTAGAATTAATGAATGGCTATCAAATTGTAAAGCTCATTAAAATGAAATTAAATTTTGCAAATTGTTAGCTAAATTTAAAGTAGAGATAAAGATTACAATTTCCATAACTTTGTCAAAACTGAACACATTTTCAAAGGCAAACGCTCTTTAAGCATGGTTAATACAATATTTAAGTTTGAGAGTGAGATTTTTTTTTACTTTACTTAACTATTATTTACTTTAAATACTCGTTAAGCAAAGCAATCGAAACGCATACTGAATGTGGCTACCTTCCTGAATCAATTAAATATCTTTATGATGGATATAATGAAGATGTGGCAAAGTATGTACGATGCAGCAGGAAGCATCTACGACCCCATAAATAACATGTATATAAGTACTTCTGATCAGCTTCAACAGCAGAGTAGATTTAGCTGCGTTCGTCGTATTCATTTTACTATTGTTAAACAGGGTATCTACTAGTCGAGCTGTCTGTCTGGCCTACAGCACTCTTACTTGTTTTTTTTTTTTGTTATTAACATTTGTATTGAATGCTTGACCAATTTCTCCATCCCTCTACGCGGTCTGCTTGTAAAGTGCGGTAATCATTTTGCATCCCATCGAAAACGACATTGAATGCATTTCGAGGCAACAAGCGGCAATCAAAGGCCACAGTTGGCGAAAAGGGAAGAGATGGCATTTAATAGCAGTGAATGTTATTTATTGATAATGCAATCACCATATTAATTTGATTAAGAGCACAAAGGAACATTGAAACACATAAAGTGAAAATGAAATAAGATAAGATGGATTTTAAACGCATTCCTCGTTCCTAGCACTTTTGCTTGATTAATGCGCCTCTCTCTCTCTCTCTCTCTGTCTCTTTCTCACTCTCTCTATTTGTATCTTTGTATCTTGTAGATGGTTCAAGGAGGAGAACGAGCAATTGTTACCGCTGCAGCTGAGTGAACGCATTACCATCGTATCCGCAGGTCTGCTCAAAATCACCAAGGTATGTATTGGAACGTCGCCATCCCCTCGAGGGTTGCAGCATGGAAATGAAAACCAAATATTGTGATTGCCATTGATTTATGCCATTGCAGGCGCGTCTCGAGGACAGTGGGAAATATCTGTGCTGGGTGAACAATACAGCTGGCGAGGAGACCATTCAAGTGTCGCTCACGGTGACAGGTGAGTGAGTGGTGTTATGTGTTGGTAGTTGGTAGTTGGTAGTTGGTAGTTGTGCCGAAACCCACATACTTAGCTATCTGTATTTTCATTCACACCACATTCAGCACCACTGACGGCACATCTGCAGCCGCAAGTGCAAACCGTTGATGTGGACAAGGATGCACAATTCCAATGCATTGTCTCTGGCCATCCGGTGCACGATGTCAACTGGCTGCACGATGGCAAACCCATACTCAGAGACAATCGTGTCGAGGTGCGTACAAGAAACTAAACTAAGACTCTCCCCAACCAAACTCAAACTCTATTTCCGTATATATATATATACATTCAGATTCTAACGGATCCGGCGCGTCTCATTATCAAGAAGGTGCAGAAGGATGATCCGGGCATGTATCAGTGTTTCGTGTCCAACGAATGGGAGCAAATTCAATCAACAGCCGAGCTTCAATTGGGCGGTAAGTCGTATTATAATTATTAGTATTATTATAACTATTATTGTCACATCATATCACATATTAATAGCCATCATCATAAATTAACACCAACGATGTCCACTAATGGGGCACTTATTCCCACACAAAACACACACACAAAACACAATAGACACCTCCGTCGGGCAATCCACAGCCAAATCGATAGCGAAATTTCCGCTGCGTTGTGAATGACCGCAAGAGCCGCACAAATAAATGTTTGTCATAATTGCATTTCATTAATTTCGAATTTAGCAAATTGCTGGCAACAACAATGCCAACAATAGCAACAACAATAGAAACAACAGCAACAACAAAAATGCTGCTTAGCTGCCATAAAGCGCAGCCTGACAACTTAATTTTATTACCAGCACTAAAAATCTAGCCACAGCCACTAAACACACACACACACACACACACGCACACAATCACGCACCCATTTATACACTTAAACAAAGAGGCACCAACTTTATTTTCCGGGAAGTTTGCTTCTTTGTATGTAGATGTTAGTTTTCAGCTTTGGTTATTCTTTGAAATTAATGTGGAATTTCTAAAAATCTGTGAAATCAATTATTAGTAATGTTCTGATTATGTTGCATATTTCTCAGGATTTCAAGCTCAAAAGTGTTTCGGTTCCAATTTCGGGTCGCTAAGTGTATGGTTTTCATTTAAGATAATTAATTGTTGCAAATTGTATTCGATATTCAAAAGAAAACAATTGTAAACAATTTTGTGCCGTTCTAAAGTTTAATATCCGGTTCCGGTTCCGGTTCCGGTTTCACATACCTTTATTTTCAGTTTCGCATTGAGTTTAGAGCGATTGTTCCTCTTTTAAAACAGTTGAGTTCTACAAACATATTTCAAATATTGCCCAAATTAAAATCTTTTTCGTCGAGTGTATATATAAAATAACTCCGCATAGACCCTAACACATTGTAGCATTTAACACACACACACACACACACACAGAGAGAGGCAGCTCTATAGACAGCGCCCATTCGCGCTTTGTCGCTTTGGCAACGTTTTTGATTTGCTTTTAGGCACAAACGGAAATTGATTTCGATATATTATTGGCATGCTTACACACACAAACAGACACACCAAATCACACACACACACACAGCCAAGTGTTAAAAGCTGTGAGGCTCAAACCCCCGCCAAATTGCGCTGTGGCTGGCAGAGAAGCGCCATTAAGCGGCCGGATATGGCAGCAATTGTGTCAACTGAGCTGCCTCTTTATGTGTGTGTGTGTGTGTGTGTGTTGGGGTGTGTTGGTGTGTGTGTGCGTTAGCTGGTAGAAAATAAATATAGCAGCTTATAACTGGCAATGTCGTTGCGCAGATATTTTCATCGCCAAATTCTTTGCCACGTTGCGGAAATTGATACAATTTTCATCAGCTGGATAACATTTTGTTCGCTTTTGCTCGCTTTTTGTTGCTACTCCTCGCTTGTCAGATGCACTTTCCTCCTCCAGAGTCAAAGCCAAAGACATGTGGAAAAGCATTTTCGCAATCTGATTTTGATTTTCCCAGTAAATATTCAGCAGCAACAGCAGCAGCGGAGCAAAGCAAAGCAAGCAAAACCGCGCAAACACTAAGAAACATGTTGTATATGAATTGAAGTGCAAGAAATTCGAGAAATAAATATACAGAAATAGATGAGTTTTGTGCTTTGAGACATGCACTTAAAATGCAGCTGTCGAGGTCCTATTAAAATACATTAGAAATTGCAGTTTAAAAATCAAAGTAAATGCTAAGAAATACTCAAAAGAGTTTCTGCTTTGACATTTGAACCAGAAAAGTACTCAGAAATCTGCAATAAAAGTATCTATACAAAATAACTTATTAAAGACTGCTTTGACAGATGAGTTTCAGACTTACTGCTGAAATTTAAATACATTTTATTTGAATTTAGATGAAAGTGTTTACTTTGTACTTTAAGAACACATTAAAATTCGTTGGAAATTTCAGTTTAAAAGCAAACTTAATTAAACGAATTAATTTTTAAGCATAATGCTGCTCAAAGCGTATCTCATATCCGAATATGAACTCAGAATCATCTATTAAAGTAAAATCAATAAAATATTGGCAGCTATTATTTAGCAATTTAATTAATTACTTTGCAATAAAAAGTTAATAAAAGCAAATACTTATTGAAGATTGTGCAAACATTTCGTTCCGGCTTTAGTTCTGAATTACAATCGGTCAGTTTCGGTTAATGGCTTAGGTTCCGGTCTGATGCGGTTCGGGTTCTAGTCAATCGATGTCGATGTCGATGTCGATGTCGATTTACACAACGGGTTCCAGTTCCGGTTCCGGTTTCACTCACTGCTTAAGCTAGAGCAACTGGAATTTCGAGAAATTTCAATTACACATTTAATTTGAAGCTAACCTTTTCAGTTCAGGTCACTTCACTCAAGGAGGGGACACGCATCTCTTTTGAGTATTTTCCAATAAGCACTTACCACTTATGCATACACAAGCACACACACTCACCTACAAAACACACACTTTAGGAGGAGCTCATTAAATAAATACCCTTAACATATGAGTGTTATCACCAACCCCAACCCCAAAACACCCTCACACAACACACAACCTCACACAGCCCGCAGAGATGAGTAGCCTAACTTTATCTGCAACTCAATCTTCATCTATTTCCATTTTAGATGCTTCGCCGGAACTGCTTTATTGGTTTTCAGAGCAAACACTGCAGCCGGGTCCGACGGTATCATTGAAATGCGTTGCCACCGGAAATCCACTGCCGCAATTTACATGGTCTTTGGACGGATTTCCGGTAAGTTTTGCCAGCTCAAGAGTGAGTGTGTGTGTGAGTGACTGAGAGAGAGAGAGAGAGAGAGAGAGGGAGAAGAGGGAGGAATTTCACACACGTACTAAGCACTTACTTAGAGGCATGCATCGCAAGCGGAAATGCAGGCAGCGCTTCCGTTTCCGCCAGCTATCGTCACATGCAACTTGATGATGATGATGGAGTTGCTTACACTACACACACTTACACACACACACAGACGCACATGCATAAATGTTTAGGAAAAGCGTTTTGCGTTCGCTGCACAGCAGCTACTCTTTCAGCTGCCCCTAAAATTGGCGCAACTTAGCCCCCGCCCTTACTTTCCTACCCCAATCGCTTTTTGGGGCATGCTTAACATGCCCGGTGGCTTTTGCTTTACTTTGCTTTTGCTACACTTGATTTTTTGTGTTTCATTTTTTCCTTTTTATATTCAAGCATTTTCTCGCTGCCTGTCATGGTCCATGGAGCATTTTCAAGGATTTGTTTCGTTTCTTTCTTTGCATAAATTTCCACATTTTCCTTTCGACTGCTGCTGCAGCGTCTTTCTTCATCTTCTTTTCCTTTTTTTTTTGTGCTTGCTCTCAGGCTTGTGTAAATTTTATGCAATTTCAATCAATTCGATTTACATGAATTTTTCATAGCTTTTCTCGCTCGTCGAAAAATGTGAATATTTTCTCAACTAATTGACATTATCTTAACTATATTTTATGCTCTATTGATTTAAGTTGCTCTCTGCCCTTTCCAGATACCAGACAGCTCTCGGTTTTTAGTGGGTCAATATGTTACCATCCATGACGATGTCATCAGCCATGTGAATATTTCAAATGTCAAGGAGGAGGATGGCGGCGAATACACCTGCACGGCGCAGAATGCGATTGGCAAGTGAGTGGCCATAGTTCCATAAATAAAATACACACAACACACACTTATTCCATATACATATGTATATATGTATGTGTAAATGTAGATGTAGCATACACAAAGCTTTGCACTCGGATAGAGGCATAAAAAGCATTTCCATGCTAAATCATAAATTTAATTGCTACACAGCATAGTAAAAACTAGAAAAGAGATGCTTGACAACATTTTATGCGACTGTGAGATGGTCTCTTAATATTATAAAAGATGTTTTTCTATTTTTCCTAAAGATAATAATTACTTTAGTGTTGTAATTATCATTTTAAGTATAGGTATTTAATTTGTCAGTATATCAAATTATATTTAACACAATTGAACATTAAATATTTGAAATTATTTAAAATTAATAATGTAATGAAACAATTCTTTCATTATTACTAAAGTAATTGTCATTCCTAGAATCAGCAAAGTATTTAAATACTAAGCTTAATGAAAAACAAAATCAAACCCAAGCCTGCATTTAAATAAGTATTTGAATTTTACTATTATCATTTTATGTCTGTTTCCCTAGTTAAAATATACCTTCGTCAGCTCTAAAATAATTCAATAACTGCAGTAGTTATTTATGTAAGATATTTAATTACTGCCTATAATAATTGAAAAGTCAAATTTTGATTCATTTTGTTTTTCACCTCTACATTTTACTAGTTTATCATACCCATTTTAATATTTGCCCATTTGAGAGAAAAACCTTTATGCATTAAAACATATGTTAGTCTCCCCAGGTTGGGTATACCCAAGATAATAAAGGGTATGCGAACAATGGAAGCGAAAGCGACATAAAATCCAAACAATTTGTCGAGTCAGTCTTTTTAGGAGCGCGACAACAACTGTATACAAATGCTGTGCATCCCTCCCCCAACCACTAACCCCCCCAATCCCTATCAATGTGGAGGTTTTTTTCTTCAGTTTTGGCCCAGCTAAATGTTGGTTACGACTTGTGTATGTTTTTTATATCGCTGCAGGGTCTCGCATAGCGCCAAAGTGAACATCTATGGACTGCCTTACATACGGGAAATGCCAAAAATAACAGGAATCTCTGGCTCTGATTTGATTGTTAAATGTCCTGTGGCCGGTTATCCCATCGATAAAATACATTGGGAGCGCGGTAAGCAATACATTTTTTTTGTATATACAATAAATCCCAACCTTTATTTTTCGTAATAACTTCATAAAAAAAAAATGGAATACTTTAATCGCGCTTCGACAAATTTTGTGCATCATGCTTTCAACGCTGCTGTTTGCGTTTGCTTGTGGCACGTGTTTGTTATTAAAAACTCGCATGTTTGCTATTGTGCATATCACATATGCACAATATTATTAAAAAAGTGCGATTAAAAACGCTGCACTTTTTACGCATTTCATTTTTGTTAAAGCAGCAATAATTTTATATCAGTTTGTTTCGATGATATTTGATTTCATATTAAAACGGGGACCGCATTTCATTTAGATTATTTCTGCATTTCAATTTTAATAAAGTTTTGGAAGAAGTGATTTTACATATACGTATATAAAAATGTATTTTTATTTATTTAAAAACAGATCATAATATTTATTTGTTATGCTTATGGCATTTTCCATGCACATAAATATTATCTAAATTTAACAACAATGTATTACTTTGTTAAGTTCTTTATATTTTTTAAAGACATTTTCAACATGATTTAAAAATTGATTCATTTTCCTTTGCATTTTGTTGTGCACACAAATTAGTTAGGCCCAGAAAAAAAAAATGCGAATGTAAAATTGTTTCAAAACGTATAAATAATAAAAGTCCTGAAAAGATTATGAATAGCCCCATCATAAATAAAAACAAGTTGTACTGTTTTTATTCGAGTGAAATTAATTGCCGGAAGTTTCGTTTCTTTTATGCCATTTTATGGCTGTGTGTGTGTTTGTGTGTGTGTGTATTGTATTTTTCTGCTCCAAAAAGATGGCCAAACGCTGCCCATAAATCGACGACAGCGTGCCTACAACAATGGCACCTTAATTATTGAGCAACTGCAGAGATTGGAGGATGCGGGCACTTACACCTGCATGGCACAGAACAAGCAGAAACAGACATCGAGGCGCAACGTTGAGATTCAAGTGTTGGGTGAGTATACGCTGCGTATGCGTAATATGTGAGATGCCTTTGCTGAATATATATTTGCTGTGCATTTCCCCTCCCAATATTCAAATTAGAAAGTTGCTGTGGCATCAACCACAACAACAACAAGAACAATTGCTGCTTCTGCTGCTGTTGCACACAATGAAACTATTCCAATTAGACGGGCAACAAAACTATGCAGCAGCAGCAACCATAGCGACAGCAGCCGCATCAACTATTTCCAGCTGCCAGCACTTTTAATGCACATGCACACAGCAAGCAGGGACGGTGGGGGGGGGGGGGGTGGTAGTGGTTGGCAGAGCTGTTAGGGGTAGGCGTGCCACAATAAAGTCATTGACTTTTGTCTGTGTCGCTGTCTCCTGCCTGTGGCTATCTCTGCATCTCGCTCTCCATAATAATTTACTGTGTGCCGAGCTGTTATCAGCGCGCCAGCTGTTGCTAAGCCCCATTGATGTGGTGACTCCAGCTACGGCTCCGGCTCCGGCTCCGACTCCGACTTCTACTCGCACTCCAACTCCTGGCAAGCCTGCCACACCCACCATAGCCCACAACAGGCAGCTAAAGATAGCCAAGCCAAGCAGGCCCCAAAAACCCTGATGGCTTTTGTGCTTAAGCCAACTTGGCATTTGTAATCAGAGTAATCAGAGAGTGCGATACTCAAAATATGAGCAACTGACAGAGATACCGTGTAATTTCTCGATGATTTCTTTGCTGAATGCAGTTTGTTCTGTATGAAGTTTCATGAGACCCTCCCTTCCATAAGTACAGGGTATATGTATATGATATATCTGTATACTTTTTGTCTCAAATGTTTATGCCACTTGCCACTTGCAGTGCCGCCGAAAATCATGCCCATTCAGGCCATGACGAATATGTTGCGCGAGGGCATGCGGGCGGCGATATCCTGTCAGATCCTTGAAGGCGATTTGCCCGTCAGCTTTCGCTGGGAGCGCAACAACAAGCCGCTCATTGGCACGGGGTAAGTTAAAAAAAAAAAACAAAAACAGAAAAAACGAAATCAAATTCCACACAAGCTTAACATTTAACCCATCTCGGTCCCTGCAGCAACGAGGTATTCCGGCGTTTGGATGAGTACTCAGCCAGTTTGGTCATTGAGCACATTACCTCGGATCATTCCGGGAATTATACGTGCATTGCCAGCAATGTCGCCGGCACGGAGCGATTTACAGTGCCGCTAACGGTAAATGTGCCACCCAAATGGATACTGGAGCCGAAGGATTCGAGCGCACAATCCGGCACAGATGTCCTGCTACACTGCCAATCTGCGGGTTATCCCAAACCGACCATCACGTGGAAGAAGGCTATTGGACCGACACCCGGCGAGTACAAGGATTTCCTGTATGAGCCGAGCGTCCAACTGTTTGCCAATGGCACCATCTTTTTCAAGAAGATCAGCAAAGAGTCGCAAGGACACTTTCTGTGCGAGGCCAAAAACAACATTGGCTCCGGCGTCAGCAAAGTCATCTTTCTCAAAGTGAATGGTATGTGTTATAAAATATAAATAATGGTTAATATGATAAAATATTAATGCCATGCCCCCACACACTTTCTTGCAGTGCCCGCCCATTTTCCAACGAAAACGAAACAAATCTCGGTGGCAAAGGGGAAACAGGTGCATGTCCAGTGCAATGTTCAAGGCGACAATCCCATCGACTTCAAGTGGAAGATTCAGGCAACGCAACAATATCTTGACGAGTCCCTCGATTCACGGTAAGCATCTCTTATCCTTGTCTATCTTTTTGCGTTCTTTTCTTGCCTGACAGGCTGACAAAAAAAAAACACTCCGCGACACTTGAATAGGTGCAGTGTTAAACTGAAGTTCCAATATCTATTTGTGTTGAAGAAGAATTTAAATTTAGTTATAATATCGAAGAAACACAATTTATTTGTTTATTTATTAGAGAGAAGTTTAACAATTAAATTTATAAAAAACAAATATATAAGATAAATTTAATTTGTATATGGAATTAACACAATTTAATTATTTATTTATTCGAGAAAAGTTTAACAAGCAGTTTTATTAGTGCAATGCAACTCATTTTTTTACTCAATAGACTACACATTACAATCTATTGCCTTGTCTCTATGCAAGTGCCTCGGAGTGTTGACAATCAATTCCAACTCGATTGTATTGCTGCAAATTGCTTTTAATTAAAAGAGCTGTGCAAATACCTAACTGGCAGCTACAAAATCTGAGCTGTTGCTAAGCCCAGTCTCAATTTTACAATCAGCCAATGAATAAATGTGTAAGTGAGTGACAAATTGATTGAATGAATAAATGAATGAATGAATGTGAGTGTGTGTCGTAGTCCAGTTAATGGTTATGCCAAATAAATCTTATGAGCTAAATTCGATCAAGGTTTTTCTATTTATACTTTGAGCAGCCCTAAAAGCTGCTTCAGTTACCAACTCAAGAATTTTCCCACTTGTGTTCCTTCTAAGTATTTTAATGTATGTGTATTTCCGGCTTTTCTTCTCTCTCCTACCATCCCCACTCACTCGCTACCCTCACTCGTGGATGTGCTGCCCGAAAAAATACACAACGAAAACTGTGAACGCAACACGCATTTTTATTTATTTATGCCATTTGCTGACTTCCACACACACACACACACACACACACACATGTGTATATATATATGTCTATGGATGGATGTGTGTGTGTTGGCCTCGTTCGTCTTCGTCTTTGTCAACAAACAACAAAACCAACAACAACAACAACAATAACGATGACTGCAAACGTAAAAAACATTGTTATAAAATTGCATTGCATCGCTCACGTTTCGCAAATACATCCGTATCCGTATCTCGGCATCTGCATCTGTATCTGTGTATCTATATCTGCATGTCGTCGTGTTTATCTTGTATCTTTTAAATGCATTTACTTGCGTATAAATCACACACAAACACACACACACACAGCTACACAATAAGAGATCAAGTGCTCGACGACGGCATGGTCTCCGAATTGGGCATTTCGCACACATATCGCCAGGATACGGGCATTTATATCTGTCAGGCCAACAATGCATTTGGACAGGTAAGTGCATGCTGACACTTTTGTGCCACACAACTTCACACACACACACACATATATATATAAATATATATTGGGTTGCGGGGAAAACCGAAAAGCAATCAGAACTTTAGCACAACTTTAAGTCATTTTTTGGATACTCAATAACAAAAACTTTATACTTCAAGTTAAGTTTACGTGCGTTTTGTTAATCAATTTAAATTTACAAAAATAAAAGTATAAAAATATTTTGAAAATCCTTTCTGGTTCACCAAATTTGTGTTTCATATAATAACTTAATGATATGCGAACAGTTGATCAATTATAAATCTGGATATATATTGATGCTGAACTAAAATATATTCTAAAAATAGTTAAAAAATTATAGAAATTTTAAATTGTTAAACGCAAGCAATCAATACTAAATATAAGTAAATATTTAAAAATGGAATAGCATTTAAATTATTAGTTAAAAGCTTAACAGCTATTAAATGTATTCAGCAGATGTTATCAAAGTTTTTTAAAGCTTATATTTCACAGATTTAATAGCTGCCAAAAAAAAAACTCTAAACAGTGATTAATAAGTGCTCGATCATCGGTTCAGGTTAACCAAAAAACTCAAATACAGCATACACACTCATATTGACACACCCACACACACACACACACACACACACAATTTGTGTACTTTGGTGGCAGCTGGACATGCTTCGCTGTTACCGCTGCCGCAGCATCCCCAGCTGGCAACAGTTGTTAACCCTAATTTATGGCAAAATTGAATAAGCCAGCCGCTGCCACTGTTGCCGCCCCCAACTCTCTCGCAGGCTACTCAACAACAGCAGACGCTTAAATGAGCTTCCAGCTCAACCCTTACTAACCCTTTTTTTTGTTTGTGCCACAGGACGAGATGTCCATACAGCTAATCGTGCAGGAGGTGCCGGAACAGCCAAAGAATCTGCGCATCAACTCGCAGCAGTCGCGCAGCCTGCAACTGACATGGAGTCAACCCTTTGCCGGCAACAGTCCCATCGAGCAGTATCACATCTACTACAAACAGATCTCAGGTAATTATTATTATAATTATTATTATTACTATTATTATTATAAGTATTATCAATTAGCTGCATCTATTGTGCCCCCTTCTGAGTTTACAGCCTACAACCTTATTAACTCTGCAAGAGTCTTTATTGAGCATTTCTATGTTCGCCTCTCGAATAGAACAACTATATATGTATATATATATATATTTAAATGTATGCACAACTTATTGCACATATCTCAGCATGAAATATGCTGGTGATTCATCGATGCAGCATCTACATGGTGTGTGGACCTCATCTAAGTATTGCTTAAGCATAAGTTCAGCTGCCATTTTGTCCCTCTTTAGAATTTAATTACATCTTATTTGTAACTACACCACTCTACTCAACTCAACTCAACTGTGTCCAACTGCATCTATCGATTTCACTTGCAGACATTTGGCAGAATGCGGAGCACATTGACATAAGTGGGGCTCAGACAGTTATCAACATCCAGCAGCTGCGTCCGGCCAAAGCGTATCACATACGCATGTCGGCGGAGAATAAGCTGGGTGCATCGGAGTTCTCGGAGGTGGTGCAGGTGACGACGCTGGAGGAGGTGCCGTCGGGGCCGCCGTTGCAGGTGCGCGCCGAGTCCAAGGGCTCAACGGAGATATCGGTTACATGGGATGCACCGGAACGTGACCATTGGAATGGCATCCTGTTGGGCTACTATGTTGGCTATCAAATGTCTCTAACGCCCGAGGACAAGGAGGTGAATCCGACGCAGGGCTTCAGCTTTAAGACGGTCGAGGTGCGCTCCCATTTCGGTGGCGAGACGGTGCTCAGCAATCTCAATAAGTTCACTCAATACCATGTGATTGTTCAGGCCTATACGAGCCAGGGCAGTGGACCGCCCAGCAAGGAAATTGCTGTCCAAACAATGGAGGATGGTAAGTGTGGTTGACACGCCCCCATCCCCTCCCATACAGCGCTCCAACAGAGACTGGCTTCACACATTGATTGGATTTGTTAATTGGCCGTGCACAAAAAGTGGACAGAGGCCAATTGGAGGCGCCACAAGCTCTTTGGTCGTCTCTGTCTCTGCCCCTCTCTCTCTCTCCCTCTCTCTCTCTCTCTCTCTCTTTCTCTCCCTCTTTCTCTCTCTTTGGTGTCTGGGAAAAACGTTTAATAAACTTGCAACACCGCACGCACCCCTCTCTTTCTGTTTCTGTCTCTGTCTCTGTTTCTCTGTGTAGTGCCCTCATCGCCGCCAGAGTCGCCACAATGCGATGTGCTTGGATCCACATCGATTTATATCACCTGGTCACCGCCGGATATTGACGGACAAAATGGCAAAATCAAGGGCTACAAAGTGTTTTACATATCGGTCGATGAGCTCTACGGTAAGTCTGTAACAGCAGTCCCCCCCCCCACACCCTCACCGCCTCCCACTCACCTCCCCACTATCCGTCGAATTGGCATTTGAGATTGGGAGCAATTATGCAATTCCATTAACCCATTAACCTGCAACGGCGCAAAATACCGTCAACATTCAAATTGGAATTTTCCAACTCTTGTTTGATTAACATTTTATGCGTAGGTAATTAAGATTAAAAGAAATAATTTTGCTTTACTTATATTCATTTAAATTTGCAATCTATGAGAATATATACACTTATTTTATGCAAAATATTTTTTTTAATTAACCTAATTGGTTGATTAACATTTTATATGTCGAAAGGAAACTTTTTTCTTCTTTGTAATATATCAGAAAATATGCTAAATAATTTGTATTTCGTGTTTAAAGTTTCAGTTAGCTTTATTTCAAATAGAATAAACAAATAAATTTTATATGAAATAAAAGTTGCTTATTTAGTTTAATTTGAAATCATATTTTTTGTTATTTATTTCAAGACTATTAAAGAACTATTCAAAACAGTTCTTAAAAAAATAATCTCTAGCTCTTAACTAGGATTTTACTTTAAATTATACTTTAACGTATTTCACTGATCAATTCGCTAATTGATAATTACCAGAGTAAATCAACCAAAACTCTCAATCGAGATTCATATTCTATTAAGCAGATGCCCAAGGCTATAAGCAATCCAACCAATCATTGAGCTCCTCCAATTAAGCTCTGTTTTATACATATTTCTTGTATTTCTTATACATTTTAATGACATCTTTTATCATTTGAGTTGTGTATACGCTAATAAACCATTTTTGTGCTGTTGTCCATTTAATTAGCTGACGGTGTTCATATTTCCAATCCAGTGCTAATTGTTGTTGTTATTTTTGGTATTTGGTTACTTTTCTTTCTCTTGTATTGTATAGAAACGGAGCCGGAGGTTGTCAAGTCAACAAATCAATACGTCACCATTGAGAATCTGCGCAAATACACAAACTACACGGTTTGGGTTTTGGCTTACACCAAAGTGGGCGATGGCATGAAAACCAAACCATTTTATTGCCGCACCCATGAGGATGGTAAGTGGTTCAGCGTGGTTCAATGAACGCAAACGAGGCACGGCATCAACCCATCCCCCTCCAATCCCCTTATCCCATCCAAATACCCTCCAGCAACACCGCCCTCTCTTCTGGTCCTCATCATTGTCGTCGTCGTCGTCGTCGTCGCCTCGTTTGCAATTTCATGCAGCGCTTTTTATTTATTTCTGTGCTTCGCTATTTTTTCATTTTTGTTCATTGCAATTGCTTTTATTTATATGCATTTCTATTTTTTTTTTTTTTTTATTTATTTTCGCTGTCTTGCTATGCTCTGATAAAGGAGTATATTGGCAGAGTCTAAATATTGAAACTGAGTTTGGCATATCATTTATGCATTTATATATATGCATATATACTTGGCAACAAAGTCATATAATAAATTTGTAGCTAGCTCAGTTTTTTTGGCCAGATTTTCAGTCGCTTCTTTGTCGTTATCAGAGTATTATGCTGTCGAGTATCCTTGACTACAAAATATATCAGAGTATTACTTGGGCGACTATGTTTCACTAAAAAATACCCACTTGTTTTCTTCTATTTTCCCACAGTGCCTTCGGCGCCCCAAGCAATCAAGGCAATACCGGCTTCGAGCACGAAAATCATAATCTCTTGGCTGCCGCCTGATCTGCCCAATGGCGACATCGTAAGTAGTCCCCCAACCCAACCCAGTTCCAAATCGCAATTCCCGTCTGAAACTCACCTGTTAACTATTAACGGCTCCGTCTACAGACTGGCTACACGTTCTACATGTCCATGCTGGAGGGTGGTCGCGAGGAGGGCACTCACAAGCGTCTGCTCGGCCCCTATGTGGAAATGCACGAGACAGTCCGTACTCAAGAGTCGGCCACCTATCAATTCTGGTTAACTGCATCCACGAAAATGGGCGAGGGCGAGAAGACGCAAGTGGTGACAGTGCCACCGAATAATAAGGTGCCAGCGCGAATTGTCTCATTCAGTCAACGCATTGTTACGCCGTGGAAGGAGCACTTGGAGTTGCCGTGCCGCAAAGTGGGTGCACCTGCTCCAGTCACCATTTGGCGACAGGACGGGCACAATATGGAGACGAGTGCAAGGAAAACAATTGCCAAGAATGGCACTCTGTATCTTCGAGAGTGTCAGTCAAGTGATGCGGGCAATTATACATGCAGCGTGGAGAACACTTGGGGCAAGGACGAAATTGTCTACAACATTGTGGTGAAAGTGCCACCAGAGGCACCCAACCTAACCGTAGTTAATACCTATACGGATAGCTTGCATCTGGAATGGCTGGATAATAGTCATGGCGGTAGTCCCATTCTGGGCTATGTCATCAACTACAAACGGGACAATGGCGACTGGGAGGAGCTGCAAGTGGATGCCAAAACGAACTCGCATCTGTTGAGCAATCTGTGGTGCGGCACACGCTATCAACTATATATAACGGCGTACAATAAGATCGGAACGGGGCTGCCCTGCGACATTGTCAACTCCTACACGAAGGGTAATTCTCCGGTGCAGCCGAAGCATTCCCAGATGATAACGAATAACTCGACGAGTGTCACCTGTTGGCTCGACTCCTGGGGCGATGGTGGCTGTGGCATACTCTATTTCATGATCGAATCGAGGGTTTATGGCCGTTCCACTTGGGTTGTTGTCTCCAATCATATACCGCCTACGGAGCGCATTTATACCGTTAGTGATCTTGTGCCGGGCACTAAATATCAGCTCAAAGTTACGGCTCACAATAATGCCGGCTCCACAACAGCTGTTTACAATTTCACCACACTCTCTCCACAGGGTGGTGAGTACAAGATGCTGCACCGCACACCGGGAAAAATAACTACATTACTACTCTCTTTTCGTTTGCAGTACTTTATAATACGGATCATTCCACGCCCGTTTCCCATCTGAGCGATCTGCCCTTTTATGCGAATTTCAAACTTTTGCTGCCCATTTGTGTCTCGCTGCTGATGCTCCTGGCGCTGATTGCAGCCGCCTTGTTCCTGCGCAAGCGAAGTGAGTAACGGGAATTGTGCTCAGTTCTGATCTATGTGAAAATATTGCTGCTATATATTTAATTATCTAGTTATTTTTATTGATTCTAGATTTAAAGTTGAATAATTTGATTTCTATTTTGAATTTATGTTAATTTTTAAATCCGCTTTGTGGTTTATTTACAGAGCTCTCTAATCAGGCACGTTTGGCGAGTTCGTCCATGTCGGAATCCCCCTCTTTGGCCAATCTGCAGAACAAACAGAATCGAGATCAGCAATATTTGGCCGTACGTTGCAATCCAACGAATTCGGCGCCACGCGGCTCCAATTCCAACGATTCGGGCAGCTTTGGCAAGGCGGAGGGCAATGAGTATATAGAAGATATCTGTCCCTATGCCACATTTCAACTGAACAAACAGACATACAGCGAGAGCTCCTACAGCGGCAACGTTTACAGCGGTCCTTATCACTCCGTGCGCGGCTCCTTTGTCTATCACGATGTCAAGCCAGAGAGCTATCATGTAAGAAGAACATAAACATCTATCAACTTGATAGAATATAAGTATAATCAACTAAATTTTTTTACAGTCCAAGGAGCCGGAGTATACAAAGGTGCGCCGAAAAGTCGGTCGCCTACGAGATCCTCACTCCGAGAGCCAAGGTAGCTAATATACCCCAACATGTATATCATAATCCTTATCATTATCATTATCATTATGATTTTCATTTGAGATGCCCCTTAGTGTAATGTAGTTTTAAGCAAAATTTGCACAAATTGTTTCTTAGTTTTGTTTTCAGCTCACATCATATCGCATTGAATTTAATCCACTTTATTATTTCTATTTCACTATATTCTCAACTTCAAATAACAACTAACATTCACATTCAAAACTTCACAAAAAAAAATCAACAACAAAAAATACCATCGCATCGTATTAAACTTTTTAGAATCGGACAATCCAGGTTCAACAGATTCCGAAGTTAGGAAAATCCTAACTCTTCACATACCAATTACAGAATATGACACACTCGGCTCCGAGTCCGACAACGATGTGTCTGCACGCGCTCTTAACTCGGCCAAATATCGCGCACAACGCGGTAAGTATATCCAATAACCTATTAATCATATAATACTCGGAGAGAAAATAAATCCAATTTTCCTATGAGAAGTTCTAAGCGAGCTGCAAGGATCAAATGATTGTCGATCTCAAACAATGCATGCAGCTCTCTGATAAGAACAGACCTTTTTCTCCGAGGACACTCTTACGCAATATGGGGGAATCTTTTTGAATTATTTTTATTTTTGCATTTTTTTTTATACATTTTAGACACTCAAGATGAGACATCGTCTTCGTCGGAGACGACGCCAACTAGCATGACCCGTAAATCGAAGCCACCATTTGCGGCAAGAAAATCGGGCAAGCCGGGCACTAGTGGAAAACGCCACGTACGCAGTTCCAGTGGCTATTCGAGCCACAATGAAGAGACTACATTTAGGTAAGCAAAATCATGTGAATCAAGCAATGTGGATTTGTCGCTATAAACATAATTAGAACCCTGTACGTTTAGCATATCCAACTATCCACCAAACTATCAGGACCACATAAATCCACCAGCGCGTTTCTCGGATGCCAATGAGAAGTCCAAAACACAAACGTCGCCACGAATGCGTGCCAATCAGAAACTAACGAGGGAAGCTTTCCAAATCAATGTCTAAATCATATATACTAAACAAACCAAAAAAAAATTACAAAAAAAAACACAGAAAAACGAAAAAAAAAATCACATATATAAATTAAATAATTTTAAAATTAATACGAATATCGAAAAAGATGTGTTACGAAAAGAAAAGAGAAAAACGAAAAGCGTTGAATGGAAAATTGTACAATTTGTTGTAAAATCCACCCAGAAATCAATATGATATCCCATATATAAAGCAGACTTGGCACATAAGAAAAAAAAACACTACTGCATTTCTTTAACAACATATTGTTAATAATAAAAAATAAAATAAAAAGAAACGAGCTACATACTAATTAAATAATTATTGAAAAATCACTAAATTTATAAAACTTAAAATAAAATAATAAGAAAAGTAATAACAACTATTTACAACAAGTGAAAACAGCAAAACTTTTCGAGCGTACTTTGATTTTCAACGAAAGCAAAAATAACCAAATATTTGCCCAATAAAACAAACAAAAAAATAAGAAAATAAACAATAAGACTTATTTACACACTGATTATGCTTAGTTGGACTTGAAAAGCTGCATAAAAATAAGTTAAATCGAAGAACAGAAATAAAAATTAATATATATTATGGCATAAGTTAAGCATTTAATGTAAAGCCAGAGTTAGAAAGAAAAACTGCGGCAGGCCGTGTTTAAAATGTTTTGCATAGCTGAGAGAACTACACAAAAAGTTAGAGTAGTCACAGGAATAACCACTCTTTAAAATGCAGAGCATAAATCTGAAAAGAAAGAAACGATAATACATGAATGGAAACTATATATATATATATATATAAATATATATATATATATGGCCTTTGTGCTAAGCGGTGAATAACACATAAATACAAAAATACATAAATACATAGAAACATAAATACATACATACCTATATACACATATACACATACATTTGTATTAAATTAATAATCATTTTGTTGGATTGTTTGTTTAATTGTTTCATTCCCCCAATCAGTTCGTAAGTTAACCAAAAGAATGGAAAGAAAAAAATACTTTACAAATGTTAGCTAGTTATTTAAATGAATTAAATTAATTTATGAAACCGATAAAATAAAAATAAACACATGCATCTAATAGTTTATGAAACTGTTGTACATAGCTAAGAATATAACATTAAATTATACAAATCATTTATATATATAATATATATATATATTTATTAGTGGAAAATTTAGAAAGCCAAAGTCGTAAGCCAGCATGCATTTTCATATAAAAAATCAGCAGCTGCTCAAGATAAACAAAGATAAAGACATATATAGCGCCGATTCTTGTTTGCCAAATTATAAACCATAGCTTTTACACACACACACACACACAGACACATTGCTCCTGTATGATATAGACTAGCGCATATCTGATTATATTTTACAATAGCCAAAAGAAAAACAAAAAACTACAAACCAACCAATTTACATGACAATATGATAGCAACAAATAACATTACATAATACCAAACAGAGCAAACTTAAAAAATACACAACGTTGTAGCTCACAGATAAGAGAAAAAGAAAACAAACACACACACACACACACACATCTCTAGTCATATAAAACATGATCTATCAAGAACTAATACATAACTACCTAACAATCTACGGAGTAACATTTTCTGGCAATGCAATAATTCAGACTGCACCATAAAAACAGATTTAGGCATTTAAAAATTCTAATAAAAATACTTGGTTGTAAAAATTTGAGAAGAAATTGTAAAATTACGCAAAAACGAAAATGGAAAATACTTATAAAGAAAAATCGCACAGTTGATGTACATTTGTTCAATGTATAATTAAAACAAAATATATATATAAAAAAAAAAATGTGCTCTAAATACATGACATGATGAAAGCCAAAAACAAACTCTTGAATATTTATTTTTTTGTTGCAGTTCAAAGATAACAATAGATCGCATTTATTTACATTCGACACAGCAGATTAAAAATAAAAAAGTTGATTCAGGCGTATCGAATTGGAACCGAGCTTATTAACATACACAGACTGATTTCAGATTCTTTGCAATGGTTGCAATTAAAGCATTTCACAATAGTTTGTAGACATTAATTATTAATGTTGTATAAACACAACGGTATAGAAATTCTACAAAAACAAGAAGCTGAGCGCTATACAATGATTGGTGCTTTCTTCTTCACATTCACTTAACAATAACTTAAGGCTAAACAGCAATTTTACTTGGATTATAAAATGAACAAAAAAACATATTAACAGTTCACTTAAAGCACGTTTACAGAGTAGTTGTAGTATTATTAAGGAGGTTTTTCTTTTTGGGAAATGCGCTTTCGCAGTTAGGTTTAAACTGTGTATAAAAAAAAGGCTTTAAGTGTGAAAAAGCCACTTTGTAAGTTAAACGGCATCTTACGAATTAAACGTTAAACTAATTATAAACATTCTTTTACGATTAACATTTTTGTTGGTTGGTTTTGTGTTTTGATTGGTTTTGATTGCTTTGTTGCTTATGGCAAATATCAGAACATAATCGGTTTATCCTTGCACTGGTCTATCACATAGCCGGTGAAGCGTTTCAAGAACTTGGGATATTCACGCTTGTAAACAGCGCGTAACGCGCTCGCCGGAGCCCAACCCCCAGGATTTACTAAAAAATAGAAAGCAAAAGATGACATATAAATATATGTGATACACCAGCTAGTTGTTGAGTTTATATACGCACCCACAGAGCAGTAGGTCACTTTGCAGGTTAGATCATCGCGACTCAATGGCTGACCCTTGACATAATCATCGGGCAGCAGTGTTTGGCAGGCGAGTATCACTGTCAGAAAGATGCGCACGCATTTGCCATTCTTCGACTGTTGAAAAAAGTAAGTTGACATTATATATATATATATAAATATATATATATTATATTTGTAATATGTGCGTGTTACACTCACATCTTGTTTGGCATATTCCGTTGAGTTGTTGCACACCACCCACATGTCCCGAGTGTCCGGATCGAGGCCATCATTGATTTTGCGCATATGCGACCAAAATTGTGCATCACGCTGACTCGCAGGCCAAATGCGTTTGTGTGTCTGCAGAAATAGCAATGTGTCCGCAGAGATTTTCTCCAATATTGTGCAGTCCTCCAGCGTTGCTAAAATTACAAACAATTTTCAGTTAAAGTGTGTTTCAAGTACAGTGATTGCTTAAAAACCTTAAGAGTGTTAAGTAAGTCTAACTAAAAAGATGATTTCAAATATCTACCACAAATATAAGAATTACAAATTCAATGTGTCTTGCATATTCAATGAGTCTGGTTAAATGGAAATAAGCTTTGCTGAACTTTTTCAACTCATAAATATTTCCAATTTCGAGCGACTAGTATTATTTGTATATACAAAATCCACACTCACTCGCCCCATTCTTGTGTTCTAAGTACAAAGTTTGCTCAAAAGCTTGAAGAGTTTTTAAAAGCAATTAAATTTTGGTTAACTATATCAGAGTGAAAATATGCAACTATTCAAATGATTTATACATAAAATGGATACTCACTTTCCCAATCGTTGCGGAACTCGGGCATAAAGAAATAATGGCACATTTCGCGGGCTGTGACGCCCTTGACGCAGTGATAGGCTTTTAGGGGATCCATGACCATGCCATTGACCTCCTCCTCGCGTTTGTACATTTTAATTTCACCCTCATCCGCAAAAATTTGCCAGCCATTGCCATCCAGGCCGACGCCCTCGCGTGCATAGTGCAGTTGTTCCTTGCACACGCGATCGATCTAAAAAAAAAATGCATTTAGTTTTGTATAATTTAATTAACCACATTTCGAAATTGAGTAAGCAATTTCCATGCATACCTCCGGCCAGAGTGCATGAGTTTTGGCCTCGGCCCCGGTGCCGAATTCCTCGCGCGCCTCCTCGCCCTCGGCAACGGCCTCGTGCGGCACATTAACCAGCGTCTGTGAGATTTGCGATTGCAGTCTCAATTTGAAGCGCAGTTGCATGTCCTCCTCGATTTTCTCCAGGCCCGTCTCGACCGCATCAAAGAACTCATCCTCGGGCAATGTGGAATGTGGACCCTCCTGTAAAATACCAAATAGATACGATATCAATAACTGAATTAACTGAGTCAAGTTTATTAGAAATGTGGGATTGGGGTACGGCCTAATTAATTTTAATGACGCAACATCGCAAAAGAAATGCGAATCGTGCCGCGTATAATTTAATTGAATATATATATATATATATATCTGTATGTAGGAGACATCAGACAAAAATCCCAAACTGCAGACAGTGCCGGCATGTGTAATTGAACGCAGAGCATAATAGAAGTGAACCCATATCATCATACACACACTGGAACGCTAAGTGAATATTAAATGCGACGCCGTCTGGCATCTGTTTGGGCGGCGCGTGCAAACCGAGCCAAGAACTATGAATAATTTCGAAACTTAATTGAATTTATTAATTATGGCGAACTGGCAAAAGTTGCTGCCACTGCCAAGCAGCCAGCAGCTGCAACTACTTCACACATCGCAATAAGTGTTGTATTTTGAGGGAGGATACAAGGATTTGTAACAGCCCACCATATGTGGGACATGATTTTTATTTTTTTTTATTTTGGTGGTTTTTTGTGTGTGGCCCGATGAAGTCATGGCCAGCTGAGCTCACGCAATTGCTGGCTGGATTATTTACCACGCTCGACTTTTGCGTTTCGCCTAAAAGTTGACAGCAATCCAAAAGGACAAAAAAAAAACAAACAAACAAAAACAAGGACGCGCGGGTGTTTTTTTGGTGGGGTTGGTAATTTGGCAGTGGGGCAGAACCGAGCGAGTAGTCAGAGCTAATGCCTTGTGTGTGGCGCAAGGGCGCAAAACAAACTGTTGCTGAACCCACAAATACAACCAACACAAATCGACAGCATCCTTGAAGCCAAAAACTAGTGAGAGCGGCGAAGCGACAGAGAGATGAAAGTGAGAGAGACAGCGAGAGCTTAAAGCTTTCAACAAAAAGGATTACAAGCGCTTAAGCAATAAATCAATGTGTGCACTCAGAGAAAATACATAAATAATACATGCTATCAACAATAAATGTATAAAACATTGTAAAAGTAAGAATCTTAACAAATATATAAAGTAAATTATTTTAAAAGTAGAAATGTTGAAATTGAAAACTTTTGAAATATACAATTTTTTAATTCTGAACTACAAGTTTAATGGAGGAGCAAACTTTTTAAAAATGTGCTATTCCCTATTTCCCTATATTTGATATTTCAGGTCATGTTTTTTGAGAGTATATCGGAAAGACTTTCATTAGATAATACTGTACAGTTCACACATTTCACACCTACCACAATAGACTTCCTGCTGCCATGCTGAAGTTTTAGGCCGCATCGCCATTGAAAACGTATCGCAGGCATTTTTATTTATATTTTTTTATGTATCAACTCTATTTTGTGGCTAAGGGCAAATTAAAATCAGTTGCGATCACGGTTTATTTGGACAACTGTGTGCACGATCCGATTCAAGCTGAATTTCCAGCGTAATTATGGCTGGACAATTTCACAATGGGCCACAAATAAAAAAAGAAACACTTTAAGAAATCGTTGCGTTTTGTTATTGTTTGTGTTGACAAATTGTTTATGATTTGTACGTGTGCGCAACCCGATCGCTGACCGCTGACTGAGCAATACGAACCGCCAACAATGAGACACAATCTGAGCCGAGTGGGCATTTAAGCCAGGCTAAAGCAAGAGTTACGTTTATCAATTCACAAACACGAACTTGTTACGCTCTAAACTGAACAAGGGCTAAAACTGCGATGAGATTATAATTGCAAGTAAAGAGTATAGTTTTAGTATCGCATAGTTGTCTAGCATTGGATGATATTTCTATATGATAGAAAATAATGTAATTAAGAAATATATAAAGAATTTAGTTGGCTTGTAGATTTAAATTTTATGGAAAATATTTCTGCTTAAAAAATTAAACAACATTTGTAAAGGTTGTAGATACTAGATGTATTTTAGTTTGTAGTTTTTCAGTTGGAATTAAAAATATTATTATTTTTTTCAAAAGTTGCAAAAGCACTCAGCAAGTGGAAATACTCATATTATGTGAGTGTATAAGCCTTGCGACTGTTGCCAAAGTAAGACAGACATGACCTACTGCAATATTGGCTTTTAAGTACTTCAGCAACCTCAAACTGTCTACGCATTAACTTTAAATGTCTTCATGTGTCTTCAATTTGTTTTTTTTTCGCTTGAGCAGTCAATAATGTGAATGAACTGTGGGATTAGCATATGTAAAATATATATATATATATATTTAAGTCGAAGTGTAAGTAAGAAGCCAAGAAAGTTTAGTATGACATATAGGAAATGCCAGAACCAAAATAGAATGCAGTTAATTCAATATTAATAATACATGAAAACGTTGTGAATAGCTCAAAAACAAAATCAGGCCCAATTAAAGCACTGCTGATGTAATACTATAAGCAAGGGCGTCCTCATTAGGTGCCATATGATAATTTATTATAATTTAAGGTTAAGTCTTATTTTTCCCTTATCATTCCCGCGCTTCTTCTAAAGACTAAAGGTTAAATGACTTTCTCTAAATACTTTGGACTTATTAGATTAGATTATAATAAATTATAGTTGATTCTAAATTTGGATATGATTTGATATATTTTAATTAAGTAAGTTTTAAGTACGAAACTCATAATGAATTCGAGTCAAATATGTGGAGTAGAGCAAAGCATGGAGTGAGGGATGGGGGGTTGTTTGTCATAAAAGCATTAAATTTACTTTGTTTATGTCCAAAATAAAGCGGATTCCCCTAGCTATAATTTCTTGTCACTTTATAGCTTTATATAAAAAAAATACAACTCAAACTCCCCTTCGCCTTTGCGAAAAGCGGACTACGCCCTTGTCTTCGACTAACAGCGAACTGGACAAGGGACAAGCAATTAAATACGATAAGAATCAGAAACATTCAATCAATGCACAAACAAACAAACGAATCAAACAGCAAAACAATAATTATATATATATAAATATGTATATATAGAGTAACATTATCTATAGTTAAAGCTTGTGCATTACCAAATCATCCGGAATTGTTTAAATAATAGCATGACACTTGTTGTGTACGCTAAAATTGTAACATAATCAAACAAAATGTACAACAACAAATTGTATATACGTCGTCATTTTTGGACATAGACTTGAATTGATGAAGGCGGACCTGGGCGTGTTACAAATGCCTAACGCTGACGCGAAGCGAGGCCACACCATTGTTTATATTTACAATTTGCTGTGGACCTTCATCAAATTGGCCCAGAAATCAATTTTTGGGGCTTGTGCAACAGTCACAAATAATACAAAGTTACCTCAAAATCAGGGCCTGGATAAGATAAACGTTTCAGCTTTTCAATTTCCTCCTTGAATTTTCTGCAAACATTAAATAAAAAGGAAACCATTTTAGATGACACAACAAATTCGAAGGGTCAACGATCAAGATTTAACGCACCTATTTTGTTCGTCGTTGCGACGTCGCTTATCAATCTCACGCTCCAATCTGCGCTTCCATGATTCATCGTTCTCAGCAATGATTTCCAGGCAATGCTGCAATGTGCTCAGCACACCAGCTGTTGTGGCACGAAATGTGATCGATTCGCCCTGCAATGAGACACAAGTATAAATCATTATTGATATATGCATGCGTTATCTAGATAGTTACAAAATATATATACCTTAAAATCAATGGGCTTCAGGCCATCGCCCAAATCCAAGGGCTGTGCATTGCTCTTGTTCAGCTCGGAGCAGGCGTCAAAGTAACGTTGCAGCGTCTCAATCTGTATGACGAGTATACCCTTAAAGGTCTCCAGTTCGCCAACCTTTTCGCGCAGATTGCGTTGCGTCTTCTTCAGACTGCCGCCGCTGGCCAGCGATATGGTGTTCGACTGCAGGGACATAGTGCTGCCATGGCGTCGCAATGATGTTGTATCCGTGCTGCCAGTGCCCTCTTTATATATCTGCAGTACCTCTACCCAGTGCATGCGATCCTCACTGGTCTCGGCGCGCAAACACCAATTATTCAAGTTATCGACGACCACATCGAAACGCAGCTCATCGGACTCATGTCCCTACGGATCGAGACGAGGATGGGGAAAGTTGTCGCCAATTAATCATTGTTTACAGTATATAAATATATATAGATTAGAAGTATAAGCACAGTTCGCATAAGTGTCGACATTGGCAAGAGCAGTGCCCTAGAATGCCGCTTACATTGATGACTTCAGTTTGGGTTTTAGTTTATTACCCGCACCACCACCAGCACAAATACAAATACTAACATCAACAGCAATACCAACACCACCACCATTTGACTGGCGACAAATTCCACATTAATTGATTGCGCTGCATTGATTGTCCGGGGCTGCGACAGCTGAACGTCCCGAGAATTACAGTCAAGCCTCGTTAAGTTTAATTACCCTAGTTCAAAGTTTCGCTTACAAATTGAATGTAGATTGCTTTCTGACAAGAGAATATAGAAAATATAGCAAACCAAAACAACTCAAGTAAAATTTAATAATAATAAATAATATATATATATTATCTGGCTGAAGGCCACAGCAGACAATAGGCAAGATTGTTCATGTTTGGAACGGAAAGTTTGTGCTGTTTAATTATAAAAATAATTTCATCTAGATAGTCCGTTCTTATCTTAAGTATAAACCTGTCAAGATTTTAAACAGAGAAGTTGTCGAGCGGTAGTCTAAAAATCTTGCGGTCTCTTTGAACTTTTCTCTCATAAGTTTTCATTACAGTTAGGGAAGTTCCACTGTATACAAACTGACACACACACACACACTTCCACTGGCCCCTTGAGTGGTTGATTGGTTCAATTAAAAACACTTTGTGTCCAGAAACGCACCTTAATGGTAGCCTTGGACAAACTGATGGCGCCACGACAACCAAAATCCGATTCCGATTCCGATTTATAGTAGGAGAGTGTGCCATCCTTGAGAACTATATAGCGCGGCTGCCAGCCATAGATATAGTTTGTCCATTTGCTCAAATACCCGCGCAACTCAATGGTATTGTCCGGATACTCTTCCTCCTCGGAGGTGTCCGATGTGAAGCCAGCTGGCGCAGGCCCACGCAACTCATCAGCCGAAGCCACTACATAAGGCGGAAGGCTCATTTCAGTCATGGCAAAGCAATAAGGCGTTGATTAACCTGTGCAAAGAAAACCAAACAAAAAAGGAACTAAAAATAATTGGCAAAATATTACAGTTATTTTTCTGCGCCACGTCCGCATGATATCAACAAGCAACAACAATAAAATAATAACAACAATACCGGCCGCTATTTTTTATTTTAATGACAATCATCTGTCGACTGCGACCGTGATAATACTCAATACTATTATTATCAAAGTATGGTCCGACAAACTCTGACTCAGTGGCACTTTACTTCCGTTTGTTATTGTTGCTGTTACTGTTGTTGTTGTTTTATTCTAATTGGCGTTTGGCCGGGTTTTTGGCATTAGCGTTGGTGTTTTTGCTAATTTTGCCGTGCCTTTTGGCATTGTGTTTTGTTTGTCGCTCTCACCTGCAACAAGCGTATTTACTGTTTACTATCCGCTCTGCGCACACATATGTGCAACACGCCGAATTCGTGCTGTGTGTTTATCGCTTTGTGCAAACTTTGTAAATAACGAAATCAAAAAAAAAAAACAGCTCCTCCAGTACGCGTACGCGTGATAAACTCAGTCAGCTGTGCGCTTGCTATCGATATATTATGGCATCGATACTATTGTTACAGTGTTGAAAACTATGCGAATGCTGAGCGCCAACATTACGTCGTTTAAATGTTCTGAAATGGAGTTCAAATGTTGTTTAGTAATGATTTCTAGACAACTTTTATTTTTAAGAGCTCTATATTACCTAAAAAATTCAAATTTCCATAGATTATCCATACTGCTTGGGCGGCAAGTAGAAATCAAGTTAATGCGCATGTATAAACAAGTCGAATATCATATATCTGGGAAAAAAAACGCTGCAGCTGCTCTTTACGAATATCAAATACAGTGTAAAGTAAACGCGCTTGGCTGCAACAGCTTCTTTTATTTTAAGAATGACCGTAAATAAGGTTGCAGAAAGTGAGATCAGCTTATTTCTGCCTGAGGGTTATTGCAACTTTCAGGATGGCATCAAATGGGTCTTGGATCTAATGGAAATTGAGGACTGCGATGGCGATTGGCTGCTGGATGCCGAGTTCATCAGCAAACGGATAAGCGAAGTGATGTCCAAAAAAGATTGGATATACAAATTTGTGTTGCGGAACCTACTATCCACTGCCACATTCTATAGGGGATCCATGATCGATGTGCCATTGGATTTTGACCAATATTTACATTTCCATATGCCCTTTCCGGTTACGCCCATTTTCAATACCGTTCAGCCGGGTTACATAAATCTCTATGCGCCCATCACCACCCATCCCATGATCACCAAGGGCTATGTGAACCCAGAGAATTTACAGTTGCTCCTGCGAGGTAATTTACGCGATGCCATCACCAGAATCAAGTACATCATTTGCAACAGTGGCGTCCAATACAAACTGAAATATCGCACTCATGAGATTGGCGATCAGGGATTCGTGCATGAGATTCTGGCGTGCGAGCAACGTGATTCGGGCATGCCCTGCATCATTTCCTTTGTTTTTCTACCCGCATTAGAGTTTAAATTTGCTGACATCCCGTTGCCCACATTCGTGCCCGCAGGACCCGCCTGGACGCACTGCAACAATGCCTCTTATTGGCTGGCTTTACTTCAGGTCTATCCACAGTACGACAATCGCAGCTTCTGTCCCTACGTGCCACGCATGCAGCTCATCAAGAACGAACGCTTGCTAAAGTATCGCAATGCTCTGCGATTGCTCGTCAAAATTGGGGTGGCCAACAATATACCAGATATTTCGGATATATTCGTTCTCAAGGGTTTGCACTTCTTTCGCCTGAGATACAGCATGAGCTGCGACTGCAACATATCCCTGGCCACTTTATTCATGGAGGTGTGTAGCAAAGTGCATTTTGAGAATGGTTAAAACTGCCTAAATAACTTCCATGATGTAATTCTACCCCCAATAATGTAATGTAACTATTTATTTGATTTTATTTGATTTTAGTTACTCAACATACACACCCATATGACTTATAATGATGCTATGCTAAAGGTACAGATTTTTGGGGGCACTGAGCAGCATTCTATGCAGCATGCATTGAAATTGGATGCCATAGCTCGCAGCGTGTCCATGTACTACTATATAAACAATATACATGTTGAGCAGCTGAAGCAGATGTTTGGACTGATGTGAAATCGTTCACATTTCCATCTCAATTACATTACGTATACGCCGCGTGCAATAAACAAATGGGTGCAATTTGTTTATGTCTTGTGCACAAAGCAGATTTGTCAGCTGGAATTTATTGTTGTCTATACATATATTTATATGTGTGTATGTGTTATGCCACAATTATGTTTATTTACAGGCTACAACAAATGATTCCGCTAAAAGCTATAAAGTTAACAACAGCTTAACAGCTAGCAATAAATATTATAAATAAATATAAATAATTAGTGGTATGTTAATTACAAACAAATGACTTTCAATATGCACTCAAATTTGTCGGCAAAGACAACAAACACACACAGATTCTTCCTGTTTCACGATTTGCCGCCTTAAACTAGAAGAGATCCCCAGAAACTCAAATCTCCCTTACATATAAACCGTATTGAGGATCAGATTTTTATCCTGTTGTGGCAGTTGTTGCTGCTCCTCTTCCACATCATCCGCACTGTTGGGCAACAGCACCGCCTGCTGCTCGTGGTATTCACCCACCGGTCGGGTGGTTGTTGTTGCTGTTTTTTTTGTTGCGGTGGTTTTTTTGTATGCTTGTGCTGTGTATTTATTGGTAAGCGCCTTGAATATACTCTTGGGACATGCTTTGTAGTAGGGAAAACATTCGCCGGGCGCCTGTTTGCCCTCGCCCACACGCTGCGCCCGCACATATTCTGGTATTAGCTCCGCAAACGGCGACTTGGTGACCCTAGAAATATAAAAAATAACATAGATAAATATTAAAATAAAATAAATAAATAAAATGTTCTAGTTTTTTACTCACGTCAAAAATAACTTGGTCAGCTCCCCGAAAACGCCAAATTTCTCCAAGCTCCTCGAGTGCATCTCGCAAATGGTGCGCAGCATACACGCCTTGCCATTCAGGCCAAAGGTGGCCAAAAAGTCCTCCACAACGCCATAGAGCAGCACCCGCTCGCCACCATGAAAGATGTGCTTGAGTCCAGCTGGCAATTCTGGATATTGCAGCAGATCCTCGTGCACCTCATGCGGACTATCGCTGCTGCTGCGCTGCTCGCTTAAATCACGTTTGCGTCGCTGCACATGCAAATAACGTGCCACATACTGGCCGACCATTTGACCGGCATCATGGCCAAAGGAGCGAGCCAAAAACGGTAAATCACCCAATGGATTCTGATTGTCCGTCAGCCCCAGCTTGTCAAAGTCAACTGTAATGGATGACCGTTTTAATGGAGTAATTAATTTTGAAAGTTTACTACTTTGTACACACTTGTGAGTGGAAAACTGATGGTCAAATTGGAGAAGAAGCCTTCAGGCGGATGTCGCACCAAGGGCATCGCAATTGTGGGTGTAAATGTTAGCGATGTGCCCGGCGGCAGCGCCAAACGTCCATCATCCGTTATCCAAACGAGTCGCTTTCTGCGTATATGCGGAGCATCTGCATCCGCATCTGGATTTGTATCTGAGTACGCATCCAACAATGATTGAGCCTCTGCATTTATTTCATGCAACGCTGCAACTGTCCAGAGACTAACGCACATCAGCAACAATGACAGACTGTTGAGGTTCACACGCATACTAGATAATCAGCAGAAGAAGAAAAGGAATTAAACCAAAAGACAACGAACTCGTTTTACAAAGCATTATTTAATTGTTGTATAATCACAGATAATAAAGATTAGCCTTTTGCTCAGATGAATCAAAGTTATGCGCCCATAGTCAAGCAACAGGTTTGCCTTGTCGAACACGGATTAGAGTTTAGCTCTCTCGTTTGGGAAAGCTTCGAGTATGTTATTTTTGCCAAGATCGTTAACAGCACGTTTTGATTATAGACCTGCAATGGCCACTCAATAGTAATTCGATTTGGTTTGTGGTACTGCTGATACTTCGTCGAGTTCAAGGAACTAGTTAACTATGCTTCGGTTATATTGATTTTATAATTTGCTGTATTACTGTTTTATATTATTTATTATTTATTTTGCAGCAATTATGGCTAACAGTGAAAGCATCTAAGCAACTAAACAGTTTATTCTGGCGAGACAAGTTTCGCTGCGAATTTCACTCAAAGGAGCAAACGCATGTAAAATGGAACATTTTAAATTGGCTAACCATCACTTACTCTCCATGTCTCTAGCTCTTTTCCTTTCTCTCTCCGTCTCTCTCTCTCTCTCTCTCTCTCTCTCTCTCTCTCTCTCTCTCTCTCTCTCTTTTATCAATTTATTTGATGACGCACTTTTCCCGCAGCAACACCAATATCAAATATCGAAAACCAAAAACAAATGCTTGTGGTGGATGATGCAACTTGCCAGGCAGGCGGTTGCACAGGATTGTAGTCAGCCGTTAGACCGGTCATCTTTTGGCATAAAACTAAGCAGTCGAAATCCAGCGCCAGTTGAAATTCTAAAGCACTTTCTCAGAGGCCAACTGGTTGCTGTTTGCTTATCTAGTTCAGACACGATTTCGAAACCAACGGGAAAAAATATTTTGGTTGAAATACGCTGCAAGGGTTAAAGCAATTTGCCAACTCCCCTTTAACCGACAAATATGAACTGATTAATTAAGCAGTAATGATCTGTGTAAAAATCATGACAAGACGCAGGCAGACACATTTAAGAGGCGTCTCCTGTTTACAGCTGCTCCCCTATACTTAACTGTCAGCTGCAACAGGTGCAACATACAGAGAAATTGTGCCAGAAACTAGATGAAATTATAATGTGTGCTGGACACATTTTAATACCAGTTGTTCGGTGCCTATGCAAGCAAATAACAAAGCAACAAGTAAGAGTGATCAACTAGCAGATACCATGCATAACCACAATAGAAGATCCTAATCACAGCTCTACTAATAAGTTGTTAGCTGGGTACAGGGTATTCAAATAGCAACGCATAGTTGGTGCCAGCTTGTCTATGTGTCTGTCTTTTTTTGCTTTGACGCGCTTCGGCCAATGGCTGTGAATTTTGTTGTTAAGGATTGTTTTGATTTCTATAGCAAATCAGAGCAACGCCTTTGGCAAACAACAGCAATAGCAACGACCACAACGACAACAACAACTACAAGCACGCAACCAGTGATATCTGTCTGTTTGTCTGTGGTATGCAGCTGAGCAGTGATAAGTGAAAAGAGTGAAAAGACTCTTGAAACTTATGGCGAATTAGTGCATGCTCTTCTTAATTAGACTGCCATTCACATACATATATACGCATACATACATACATATACACGTGCTTATATGTGTCCATACTATATTTGCCAATTTGTTTCCTGCTTGACGCGTCAAGAGCAAAAAATTAAATCCACTCAACGAAAGTAAATTAGGAATATTGAGACTCTGTAATACTCTGTTCCCAGTTTGAGAACAGCTCTATAAAACTCCTTTTTGTCATTTTACATATGTTTATACTTTACTAAGTTTTTGTTGACTTTGAAACCAGTATATAAATAATATAGTAATTTACAACTTTTTAAACAAGTTAATTATTTGAAGCAACCCGGAAACAACATACTCCTGTGCTCTTGGCCAGCAGCGTAAGCAGTCAATAAAAAAAAATTCTTAAATGAAATTGAAATTTGGGTTAACAGGTTGAGTGCAAGCAAAAACAATAATGAAATTTAATTATGTGACATTTACACAAAAGAGCAACGACATATAAGTATAGTATATGCAAGACGTCAAGCAAGTTCGTGTCCTAAGTCTTTCGTTTCTTTTTATCGCAGGCAGATTGCGAAACTGCCGCAGCGAATGGCGCTGCATAATTAATTAGAAACAGAAATAACAACATCACTCAACTTATGGGAATGGCAATTGGGCAAATGAAAGTGCAAGTGTTGACCACTCGCATCGTCAGGCAATCGGTTCGTGATGCGCATGTGAAAATTACCAACGATATCAAACCACAAAATCCAATCAAATCGACTACTGGTAGAAAGTCTTAACAATTTACTATAGGTACTATGTGATTTGTTTTCCTTTTCTTTTTGATTACACATTCTATGGCTGCTTACATAAGCTGTGCTCTGTTATCATCCAACTGCAAATATGTCTAAAACTGCAAGCCTGCTCCTTGACCCACTTTGCAGTGTTAAACAAAAACCTCCACTCTCGCCGCCTTAGGTTAAGCCCAGTTCAAACTCACTTTTCAAGTCTATGATTTCTTGAGGTACGGCATAAAATTCTTGACACGATTTTTTACTTCTTTGCCCGTTGGATCCTTCGCCAGTAGACCGTTGTAAAAATAGCACGACTCAGTTTGAGCAAGTAAAAAACAACCGCGCGCGCAAACGTTTGAAATTCAACTAAAGCGGCCAGCAACTGTGGCTAGCGATAAAAGCAGCGCCAAAAGACGACGTCAATGCACAAGGGGAATGCATGAAGGGGCAAAAAGGGGACGGCATCAGTAGGCGAGACATTGGCAGAAGCTACCCAAAGGCCAAAACGACAAACCAGTATGTAAGACATGCTGTTCACTAAGGCATTCATTGGTCATATAGCCTCAGAAGTATATGTGAGTGTGTGTGTTGGTTGAATTTCCTCTTATCCAAAAGCAGACAGCGATAGACGAGGCCACCACAATTCAGCTACACAAAGAAAACAAATTGTAGACTAGAACTAGCAAGGAACGTGATTAATATATATATTTAATGTTGACTAATAGCAGTCAAAAATACAAAACAAAATGAATACAACTAAAAATTGGCATGAATGAAGCAACCCTGCAAAAAAGCAAGTAAATTTTGGAGCTACAAATCTATATATGTTTTTTGAAGCGAAATACTTATGTATATCCACAGATTTGTTCAAGTGTGTGAGTTGCTCAGGAGTACCTTGCTGGGTGTGCTAGGAAGTGCAGCCGAACTGCCAGTGAGTCATGGTCCCCAAACAGATTTGGGTCGCCAGGCGCCAGACGATAGATGGCGTCAGTATATTAGTTTCATTGTACATAACTGAGTAGAATTTCTCGACCAGGCTTTTTAACTTTCCAAGCGAAATAAAACGAGAGTGCGTATAAATTAAAAGCCACAGTACACACAACTTTGGTGCGGTTTTCGAATTCACTTGGCAATCGTGGCGCTCGAAGGCGTTTGGCCAGTTGTCCCTGTTGCTTGTCTATTTTGCATTTAAGCTGATTCAGAACATGTTATGGAACATGTTTTTGTGGCCTGATCTAGTCGGGCGTGTGCCTGATCCGTAACCAGCTGATGAAGATGCCAACTTCCGTAGCGTTTTTGAAAGTGAGTCTAAGACAAGAAGTTTTTCAAGAAAACAGGTGCCAACACGCCAGCATATAAGAAGTCATCTTTCGAGGGATTGTAGGAGCGATATGACAGTATACTGATCTCAATAATTTGTTGTCTGAATGTAGGGATTCACAATGCTACAATACCGTCAGTAAGGGTATAAAAACAACTAGGTCAAGGTTCTGCATATGGAAAAGCTATTAACATTTCTTTGGGGAAAATTTGCCGTCAAACATTTGTAAGTCATTGTAAATATTTACAGCACAATTAAGTCGATTTTGGTTGCTTAAATGGCGCCATCATTAAGTACGTGGTGAAAATATATTGAGCCACATGTAAATACAATAAATCGTTATCAGAGTACGTGAGGGCCGCTTTAATGAAGCCTATCAGGCGATGATTGACATAATTTCGCACAGTCAAACGCTTTCCATTTGCCGTTGCCTCATTTAAATAAGCCGCTATCCAAAACCAATTGTCTTGCATAATGGCTAAGAGCTGTGAAATGCAGTTTAAACATGGGCATGCGCGTGCACTTTGTGAAACAGTGCTGCCACACAGCGCAACATCAGTGTTGTACAGCGATAATAAATTAATAAATAAGCTCTAATTTGTTATCGATAAGCTTTTGTTAAACAGAGATAAGAGATAAGTTGTCGTATGAAATATGTGAAACTTGTTTTATGTATATTTGATATAAGTTCTTATCTTAATCAAATCAATTTAGACAATTGTCAATGCGTTTTTTAAAATGTTGACGAACTTCTCGGCACCATCAATATTGGCCTCGTGATAGTATGGCAGCTTTGCCAGACGATCCAGCCAGGCGTGCACCTTTGGATATTCTACGGCATCAACATCCAAAACAGCCTGCAGCGACGATATCGTTGCAGCACAACAGAAATCCGCAATGGTCAGTGAATTTCCAGTCACATAGAGATTATCGCCGAGAAATTTCTCCAGGAGCTCGTAGCCTTCGCGCACATTGACGATCTTCTCCTGGGGCACCTGAGTTACCTTCTTGCAGAAGAATGGGAAAGTGATGTTTCTCAGCGAGGTAAAGAGAACGCTGGCATCGAAATACAATCGTTGCTGCAAAAGCGCTCGCTTCACCAGATCCATGGGATACAGTGCATCCGATTTGCCATACTTATCCACCAGATAGCTACAAATTGCATGCGAGTCCCAAATGAATGTGCCATCATCGTCCAGCACGGGCACAGTGTGCTGTGGATTCTTCTTGAGGAACTCCTCGCTTAAATGCTCGCCAGCCAGCAGATTCACATTCTTGTATTCGAACGGTAAATCGAGGGCGCGAAATGTCAGCAGACAGGCACGCACTGGGGGACTAATGTCCACGCCATATAACACTAATTTCGACATGTTGTCAACCAACACTGGGACAGATCAGAACAGAATTAAAATCGATGTGTTGCCGGTTACGGTTTTTATTGCTGACAAGAGTACATCACTTTTGCGGCTTCATTTAAGTAATTCCGGACGAGCTTTTTTGGAGAGGGACACAAGCTAAGAAAGCTTTCATACCACAATATTTATATATATATATATATATATATTATATATCACCCTATGTCTATTTTAGTCAGAGAATAGCTCATAACATGATTATTTTAACGGAATATTGATACGAAATTATACAAATATAATACCAATCTCTTAATCTCTTTGTACTAATACATGTAGCTTGTCTTGCATCACTTATCAGTAATATACGTTTTTCCTTTATTTACAAAGCTATTTTTCTAGTTCTTTATTATTATCATTAGAGGTTTTTGCCCCCAGCTGGCATTTAAAATCGTATAAGATTGCGCGTTAGTTAAAAGACAGTGTTGTCAAGCGCAGTATTAACAGTACTGTATAATGTTACCAGCTAGCACACACCTGCAAGCAACGAAAACAGAAAAAAACAGAATGATGACTAAAAACTACCCCTCAATGTGCACAATAAAGGAATATTTGTTATTAAATTGCTAAATATGCTTGAAAATTAAACAGGAGATACATGACAAATATGTTATGGACGATGATAATATGTACGACTATAATGAATGGCTATTAAAACATGCCATTTTTGGAAAATTGAATTACCATTCGAAACGATATACCTGCTTTGGAATTGTTGACAGGGCACCACAACACAGTCTTTGTGCAACGCATTTTCATTACTATCAGCAAGTTAAAACAAAAAAATTAAACATTTTCCATGCCAAACACCAAGTAAATTGCACAAACAAACAGCACCAGCAACGCTGAAGGTAGCGCTACGCTCCTTGGCTGGGCCAAGAAATGACGGCTCGCAATCCACAAACATTGATGGCACTGCCAAATGAGGACAATTTTGATTTCCTGTTTAAAATTGTGCTAATTGGCGATTGCTGCACGGGAAAAACATCAATATTACAACGCTTCAAGACGGGCAACTATGTGGAGCGACATGGAAATACCATTGGCGTTGACTTCTCAATGAAAACCATAGAAGTCGAAGGCAAACAAGTCAAGGTAAAGTTGGAACACTCCCCAAAGTTAAAGAATTAATGCTTATGATTATTATTCTTCTTTTAGCTACAAATTTGGGATACTGCTGGACAGGAGCGCTTTCGCACCATTACTCAGAGCTATTATCGCGCCAACAACGGCGTTATAATTGGTGAGTGAATAAACCCTAGAATATAATTGGGCAAACCAGTCGTCAAGACAGTAAACGTTATCTTTTGACCCGTGGGAGCAGATTGTCCAGCCCTGAGATAAGAAATCGCTCACTGTAATTTTTATTATTACTGCATTGATTGTTAATAACCCCTGGCAGCATCGTTATCGTTTCATTTATGAAGTGCCAGTTTAATATATACATACATATTTCTATAATTAACAGTATATGACATCACAAAGCGAGCAACGTTTGCGAATCTGCAAAAGTGGATTGAGGAGGTGCGCAGATATACGGCTTCCAATGTGCTCATCATACTGATTGGCAATAAATGTGATCTCGAGGAGGAGCGTGAGGTGGACTTTGAGGAGGCGCGCCAAATGTGTCAGTATATACCTGAAATCCTATTTGTTATGGAAACATCCGCCAAGGAGAATACCAATGTTGAAGATGCCTTTCGCTGCTTGGCCACCGAACTTAAGGTACAACTTGGAACATACTTGCTCAACAATTGCTTTAATTATTCTCCATATTCTATGCAGCGCCAGCACGATTCGAGCAGTGTCCAAGCCATAGATGATAATACCGTGCAGCTCGGCCAGAGCAAGCCCCTCAAGAGCTGTAGCAGCTCCTGCAATCTCACATAAACATTGACATCTCAATTTTATATTTTGTTTCCTTGTTTTTTTTTTATTATTATAATTTTCTTCATTTATTATGTGATCAAGTTTTCGTGTGGCTATATTGTAGTATTTATATTTATATATATAATTTTTATAATAATCCTAACCTAAAGTTGTTAATTTGTTGTGTCTACTCGAGGCGTGGCGAGTAGCAAAACTTAATTTATTCATTTTACAAACACGTATATATATATATATATATATATATATATATATATTTCATTTTGGTGGCTAGAGTACAAAAACAATCTCACACGTTTAACACATCCAACAAACAACACAACAATGAATGCAATGCAATTAACGACGTCAATTACAATGCAAATGTTCAGTTCAGTAACAGTTAAAAGAAATACGTCCAACTTCTATGTATGTATTATAACTTACAAAACAAAACAATTTGGGAAATAAACTTGTTTATTTTATAAATTTATTGGAAGTATTTAGTTGGCTGATTCAATCTTACAAATTAGCATAGCTTAATTAAACAATGATTTATGTTTTTTTGAGGGCGATGTGTGTGTGTGGGAGTTTAAAAACTAAAGCACTGATATTCAAAAGTTGATTTTGGCTTTTGCTTTGTTTTGCTCTTTGCAACAAACAAGATGTATTTTTTTTTCTAACAAACACTATCAGATTTCACATAATAATTAGAGCTGATGTCTTTACATAGTTTAGTTTAGTTTTAGTATACATATATAAAAATTTATTTATTTGTCTAAATTAAATGATTAACACTATAAGCTAGGGCCCCTGCTCGGTGCATCCGTTCGATGTCCGTCCGTCATGACGACGTGACGTGTCATTTGTTTTTAATGCGCTGCGCAACCCATTCAAGTCCCTGATACAATCCCTCGCCGGTTAGCGCACAACACGCCTGTATGTGCCACTGATGCTTCTTAATCGACGTTAGATCCAATTGTCTTGAGATTTCTGCCGCCGACATAGCACCCTTGAGATCCTGCTTATTGGCATACACCAACAGACTTGCCTTACTCAAATCCTCATGCTGCAGCATACGATACAGTTCCTCCCGTGTGACAGCCAAACGTTCCCGATCCGTTGAATCGATCACCATAATGACCAACTCTGTATTCGTATAGTAAGTGCTCCATGCCGCCCGCAAGCTCTGCTGTCCACCTAAATCCCAGACAAGGAAGTGAATATTCCGCCAGACGACCTCCTCGACATTGGAGCCAATCGTTGGACTCGTGTGGACCACTTCATTCATCAGAAACTGATAGAGTATTGTTGTTTTGCCCGCATTGTCGAGGCCAACCATTACCAGTTTGTGCTCCTCGTTGCCAAACATGCGCCATAAACGCGATAGCAGCAGGCCCATTTCAATACTTATTTTGTTATTTGCTTGTTGTTGTTGTTATTTTTATTGTTATTGTTAATTGGTGACAAAACACAATCGCAAATATCACAATCTATGCGCATATAGACACACATACACATACACAACGTCTATGACTCTTTTGGCTTAGTATGCGTGCGCGCGTCTGTGTGTGCTGCGTATGTATGTGTGTGTGCGTAAGCGTGTGAGTCGTTCACGATGTCTTTGTTGTTGTTGTTGCGCGCAGGGGAAGGAAGGCCAAACTGTAAATTATGCACTCACACTCGGATCACACTCGACAACGACGACAGGTACACATCACAACGCTGCACTTTTGATTATATTTTGTTTTTTTTTAGTGTTGCACACTTGTTGTTATTGTTATAGTATTGTAATGTTTTGCACGAAGATTTTGGTTGTGCTTAAGGTCTTCAGATTTGTGTGTGTGTTTTGCAGTGTCTCTCCTTTTCTTCTGTTTGCTCACCACAGTGACATTCACAGCTGCTGTGGGCACTCTAGATATGTTAACAAATTGCTCAAATGTTATTGTTCTGTTAGCTACTTGGTTGTCGCTCGCTGTTCACCGGTGGTAACTAATTGCAAAATGTGTATTTCCTAATGAGATTCGGTGCAGACTGGCCTACTTAATGGTTTGCTATACAACATTTTAGCTAAATGGTGTCTAGCTTAACAAAAAAAAACGAATAATGCTTTAAATTTAATCTAACAGCTGCCTACTGACTGCAAATACTATCTGTACGACGTAATTTAGCAGCTGCTGCCTATCAACAGCTATACATCATTTCTGTTTTTATGATCGGAAGATGAACCAAGAAGCATATTCCAATGCTTATGCTTGCTATAATTTCATGTTAGAAACTAACATCTTAATGCCGATATTGAATACTGACTGGTTATTGCAAAATAATCTAAATAACGTCCAATAAATTGTGACGCATCAGCAATCAAGATGCTTTCGCGCTTTGCGATTGAACTAACACTTGTTATCGAATGCAGGCCGTTCAGCGTTGCCAGACTATTTTCTGTTCTCATTCTGTTTACTTATATTTGAAATTCAGTTTAAATTCAACAATGCAAACAAGGTAGGCTGTACGCTCAGTTGAAAATTGTACGCTCAGTTGAGTTTGTAAATTTTTATTGTTGAAAATGAATCTCCTAGAATCGTTTCTCACGTGCTATGAATTTCTGACAGATCCTATAACTGACCTAGAACTGGATCGGCAATTCACCGAAAAGCTTGATAAAAAATGTGAGAAATATTTGAAAGGCAAGCATCCGAAAAAACCACGGTTCGAGAATATCGAAAAGTATACGAAAAATGAAATTGTAATGATGGACGAGCTTATACCCTCGCCGAATGTGGAGCGCCTTCTCGAGGTGGTCATCGATCAATTTCTCGGCAAAATACACTTTTAATAACAAAAGTTTCGTATATTTCAGTTTGCAAATGCACAAAAATAAATGATTTTCATAATTAATGCCAAAAAGGTTGAATAATGATGTTGATGTTGAAGCTAATTACATAATTAATAAACAAGAATTACAATCGTAGTATTAAATAATAATATTACCATATATCATATAATCGGCTAAGACTTTAGGCCAACTTTCTTGGATTTTGGTTTTCTGATGTGTCTTTGAATCTGTTTCGCTGGTGGAGCCAGCTCATAACGGAAAATGATGCAGCGTTTGTCAAAGAAACATTTGAGCTCCTTGGGATCATAACGATGACCCAGCTGCTTGAGGTATAAATAAATCGCCTGCAAATCGATGGGCTCAAACATGAGCACACTCTCGTGCAGACGTGGATTGGCGCAGAGCAGATTATGCCAAGCTATGTGTAGGGGCAGCAACGGTTGTGGCGTCTTCTTGCTCACATTCGTCTGCAGCACATAGCACTCAAAGTCATCGCAGAGAGCAGGAGGCACAGCCTCCGAGAAACGCAACAAATCCGTGCCAGGAGCATCCATAAATTTGTGGTTAAGATTTGAGGGATCTTCTGTGGGTGTTAGGCAATCAACACTGGGATTATGCAGCAGCGGAGTCCGAGATTTGCTTGTGCTTCCATTCACAGGCGTAGATTTGGAGCGAAAGTGGAGCAAACGATCAGATTGAGGTTGCTGCTGTGGCGGCAGCATAATAGGATGGGTTTGATTATAGATGTATTCCAGCATCTTGACGGCCTGTTTGCGCTTCAGTGGCTTGATGCCATAATCATAGAGCTGTTGCAGCAGCTCCGCTTCGCTAAGATGCACAAAATCCGGTTTGGGCCTCTGACAAATGGATACATTGTACACCTGACCATTTAGCTCCAATTTCTCGGAGGCATCCATAGTTTTTGCTGGACTGGCAGGCACCGCCACCGACTCTGGCAGGCTATCCACATTGATCTCGCCCATTAGCAGTTGATCTAATCCACTTGGCATTGTTTCAACTGTTGCATCGTTGCGGTGCTGGAAGACCAAACGATCAAACTCATCAATCTCATCATCTTCAGCATCTTCAATAGGCTTGGCTGGCTCTGAGATGTGCCTCAATAGATCTTTAAATTTATGACTGTAGCGTTTTATTGGCGCCTCTGGTGGCGTCTCTAGAAAGGATGCCTCCGCCCAGTCTATAGGCAGTTGGGATGTGTCAGTTGCCTTCGTTGGACTAGCTGGCTGGGAAAGCGTAAACGGCTGGGAGATGGCCGCATCTAGTATACCAAACTCGGCGCGCTCCTTGCTCAAAGCGCTCTTGTTTGGCGAGCGAGAGTTGCAGGATTTAATGGAAGCCGCCGGCGAAGCAGCCAGAAATGCATCCAGATCCTCTGTAGTTCTAAAGTAAGGCACAGTTTTCCTTTTGGTAAGTGGGGAATTGTAAGCGCTCTCATTGCCGCTGCTGCTTTCATCCACCAAATCACGACACGTTTTGTCTGCCTTCCAAATTGAATAATTGATTTCATCATCGGAGAGCAGGATACCCTCATTATTCTCATCCTCGCTGCTGTTCTGCGTCAAATCAATGCTCGCATCCGATTGACTGAAGGGGGAAGTTAATATGGAGACGGGTTTCTCAACCGATTGACTAAATGGGGTGGCAGGACTCTTGAAGCTATGCTTCAACTGTAAACTGTCCCTTGGGGATTGCGTCAAGCTAAAACTGCGCTGGAATGTTTGCTTTGTGCTGTTCAATTGTGTAAAGCTGAATGAGAGATCCTTGCAGGCATTGGAGTTGGCTGCCATGTTGAATGATATTGTTGACAATGACTTAGCGGAACTTGTTGAGCTCAGGTTAAAGGAGTTTTCATCCGGTTTAGATTCACTTGTGGGGCTTATATCAAAGTCTCGTGTTGTTTTGTTAGCGTATTTTGCAAATAATTCATTCGAAATTTCACAATCAGCCGCCTGAACACTTGAATCCTTTGCCAGCGCATCGGCTTCCTCTTCCGAATCCATAGTTGGACTCGGTACAAAAATTTGTTGCTCAAAAAGAGATGGACTTGAAGTAGTGTTAAGTACATATTCTGGTGAATCTTCCTCTTGTGTGAGATCGATGAAACCCTCTTCAGCTGGTGCTGGAAGATGTAGATGTTATCTTTGTGGATAGTCAAATATGATGTATAAAATGCTTACCTTCAATGCTTATCCTCTCCAGCTTACCATCTGTAACAGTCTTTACTAAAACAAAATAAAACTCTGTTCTTTAATCTTGGTTGGGATTAAGTTAATTTTCCTTACCTTCATCACTGGAGTAAATCTCGTAGCAGTTAACCTCAGTTGTGCTGATGTCCTTGTATACCTTTAATGAAAAGTTTTGCGTCTCCTTGCTGCATGCTGCCGGCAATTCATTATCCTGCTCATCCTCATCCGAATCGGCAAAGAGATCGGGTGACGTGCAGCGAGTGCTTTGTGTCGGCATGTATAGCTTTGATGAAGTACTTGGCTTCATGTTCTCCTTTTCTGTGCTGAAGTCCTGCATAATTCTTTGACGCTTATCAGGTGGCTCTTTCGAAGGACTGCTGTTGCTTGAAGAGATTGGTTCCTGACTCTTCTCCTCTGTCGCATTCTTAACGCACTTATCAACTGTTGTTTGACTCTTATCCTGTATCATATTATCGGCCAATAGTAGTTCCAGCTCATCCAATTCCTCCTTCTCGGCAGTCGCCCCAAAATGCGCCTCCAACTCCGCATAGACCTGCTCCAATTGCTGTTTGCGTAGCAAACTCTGCTTACTGGGTCGCTTGGGCGACAAATCGCGTCCCTGGATGGCCGCCCAGTTTTTCAGCAGATGATGCGCCGGCGTGCGGCTTACTTCAAACAAATCCTGCACATAATATGGACTCAGATTCGCCAAGGATTCCTCGCTCGGTTCGTGAGTAATTTGATATTCCGCAGTGGCTTTCAATCGCTGCAGCATGGAGCTAATCAATTCAAATGGAATCTGATCCTCTACAGCTGGCAGCTTGGTCCGCACCTGTTGCGCCATTAGAGCAGCTATCTTGGCATCCAGCTTCTTCAGCTGCTCCATGGGATTGCGCAATGTGAGTGGTGTAAATTTATTGGCCCACTTGCAGCGCTTACCCCGCTTGCCACCAGGCAATGTTGCAAACGTCAACATATTGTAATCTATAAATAAATCCCTTTTAATCATTTGATTAGGAGCAACTGCAGCAGATTAACTCACCCTGCTTGGCGGCGGTGCGAAATCCATATTTTTGTAGCTTGCGGCGTACATTTTCCGTGGACTGATCATCCTGTGCATCGAGCAGATCAACCACTTCCTCTTGTTCCTCCTGCACTGTGTCTTCCAGTCGCAATCGGCCATATTTCTCTGCCTCCGATTTGGACAATGCCAGCGCCATTTCAATGTCATTCGGACTGAAATTGTCGGCGATGCAATGCTGAGCGGTTACCTCCGCGAAGAGCTGCTCGTTGCGCAGAAAATCACTGATGCTTGGCTGCTGTTTACTGCGTCCTCGCGCACCACCGCGTCCTCTTCGCTGTTGGGTTGCAGTCGTTTTAAGCTTGGGCGCCTTTTTGGGTTTGCTGACAGCATGCGGCGATGTCTCACACATTTCACGTGTTTTCTTAGCTTTTGGTTCATCCTTGTCTGAAGGCACCTGCTGCTGCTGTTCCCCTGCCCCCTCATTGCTAAGATTATCGGGTGTATTGAAAAAGTCGGACAAAGAGGACGCCTTGTTGCTGCGCGTTGAGCTTTAAGTGAGCAGAAAAACAAGTCGATTTAGCATAAACTATGACATTTTATTAGTTAATATCTAATGGGAGACAGGATGTATCTTGGTGGTCAACAGAAGCGTGTGCTACCTTACCGCTGTTTTCTGCTCGATGGCTCTTGTAGTTTCTTAAAGTTGGCTCTCCGCGTTTGCCTATCCATTTTATGCTGTTATTGTATTTTTTTTTTAGCGTTCTGTGCGCAGATTTTCGCTCTCCTCGATTGCTTCACGGATGAATTTTCCAGGACGTGGAGCAGCGAAATCAAACAGCGCACGACGATCCTGCTCCTCCTCGCTGGGAGTTAATAGTTTCTTGCAAAGCTTCTCGTTGGCAATGCGTTGCATGGGCGTCAGGCTGTGCAAGGATTTCAATTTGTTTAAGAAATAAAATTTCGGCTTTTCTTCATTTCACTCACCTCCAAATGCCGAAGAGCAGCGAGCCGGCGGCAAGTAGCGCATAGGCGAAACGATTACGGTATGCAAATGATGGTGTGCCTTGTGTGCGTCTCGGTTTGCGCTTGCTAGTATCAATGGATGCCATCACCAAGCCGATTATATAATTAAATACACATTTTACGCTGACCGAAAAAACTAATCAAATCTCATATTGCGAAATTATCCAAACTGACCAGGGCTGCACAGCGATTTAAATCGAATGCACAAGATGCAAATAAGTTTATCACTTAACAAATTAAACAATCTCGATAATTATTAAAAAAAAAAAGAAAGAGCTAATGGCTAGAGCACTTTTGTTTACTAAACTATAGTCTTTTGTTGAAAAGCATGTAACTCATGGGGATATTTGTGTTTGGTAGCCCTGGCGCGCTGCTAACAGAAAAGTAATCGTTACTTGTAACGAGTGCATTATGGGTCGAGTAATTAACATTAATCAGTGCACAGCGTAGGAGAGAAATCCAAAACGAATTTAGTTTTATGTGAACGCTAATAACGGGCAGGTGCAGCAGCAAAGACTCGAGCTCGCGACTCGTTCGCAATAAAGACGTAAAATATCATTGTAAGTGGACTTTAAAATGTTTTGATTAGCAAATGTAAGGCAAAATAAAACTAATACGCAGGCAACAGACACAAAGGGTGCACAAACACACAAACAAATACAAAAACAAGCAGATAAGAAAATGGTAGACAAAGCAAAAGAGTTGAAAACACACACACACAAATAAGCTAACAACTATGAGTGCGGGAGTGTTTGTGTGAGTAAGGCCAGATAAAACGACATTTTGTCTTATTTTTGCAGAATTATTTAGATAAATAAAAAGGCGGATCGACATCAACTGTAACTTTAAATACGTCCTCTGTAGCCGGGTCGCAGACGGTCACAATTATTATCATTTATCCGGGAAGAAGAAGCAGAACAACAATAAGTCATGGCTCGCGAAGACGAGGAAAGCATCGTGGACAACGAGCAAGTGGAGGAACAGTCCGAGGAGACGGAGACACATATTCGCGACAGGCAGGATAATGAGCTGGAACTGCCCAGTGGCTGCTGTATGCCGTCGAGCAAATGTCATCGATTTCAGGCGTTGATTTTTATGTGCCTGCTTGGTTTTGGATCGTATTTCTGCTATGATAATCCGGGCGCTTTGCAGGATGTCTTTAAACGGGATCTGGATTTGAATACAACACAATTTACGCTCATCTATGCGATCTACTCGTGGCCGAACGTTGTCCTCTGCTTTCTGGGCGGATTTCTGATCGATCGTCTGTTTGGCATACGATTGGGCACGATTATCTACATGCTGATCTTGTTGGTGGGACAGCTAATCTTTGCCAGTGGGGCCTTGCTGGACACCTTCTGGCTGATGATCATTGGTCGGTTTATCTTTGGCATTGGTGCTGAATCGTTGGCTGTTGCGCAGAACAGTTATGCAGTGCTCTGGTTTAAGGGAAAGGAGCTGAACATGGTCTTTGGCTTGCAGTTGTCTGTGGCACGTTTCGGCAGCACTGTCAACTTTTGGGTGATGCAACCCATCTATGATTACGTCAGCAATTTCTATCAATCATATCGGGCACTTGGAGTCGTCCTGCTTCTCGCCACGATCACCTGCGTCCTGTCCTTGCTGTGTGCCTTGATTCTCGGTTGGATGGATAAGCGAGCGGAACGAATTATGCAGCGCAACAATAATCCATCGGGTGAGATACCCAAGCTGTTGGATGTGTTCACCTTTAAGGCACCGTTCTGGATGGTCTCGATCATTTGTGTCGCTTACTATGTGGCGATATTTCCATTTATTGCTCTCGGCCAGAAGTTCTTCATGGATCGCTTTAATTTATCGCCAAAGGAGGCGAATACTGTCGACTCGTTGGTCTATCTCATTGCAGCGGTGTCATCGCCAATCTTTGGCTTCATCATTGACAAACTGGGACGCAATGTGTCGTGGGTGTTTTGTGCCACAATCACCACAATTGGTGCACACATGCTGCTCACATTTACCCAACTGAGTCCGTATTTGGGCATGGTCATAATGGGTCTATCGTATTCAATGCTGGCCGCCAGTCTTTGGCCACTGGTCGCTCTCATCATACCCGAATATCAGCTGGGCACCGCCTACGGCTTCTGTCAGTCTGTCCAGAATCTCGGTTTGGCTATCATCACCAATATCGCTGGCATCATTGTCGATCACAGCAACCACGATCACACTTGGGTGCAGCTATTCTTTATGGGTTGGCTAACAATAGCGATGATTGCCACTTGCGTGATCTGGGCCTATGACAAGAAGCATCGTGGCAATCTCAATATGACGCCCGCACAACGATTAAACTTTGTCAATTCCGTGAATTATCAGAATTTTGAATAGGAAACCTACTCCTCGAAAACAACTATTAAATTGAGCTACGCAGGATGCGGGCGAATTCTCGTTAGACATTTTTACGATTAAACTTAATATTTACTATGAAAGTTGATGATGATGGTGGTTAATGATCTTTGATTATGTGATGAGCGTCTATTGTCGCAAAAAAAAAAATATCTGGTATTTACTAACTGAAATTGTTTGGCAAAGGAATACACACACACACACATACATATTAAACCAAAATACATATATATATATACATACAATAATTTTACGCTATGTATTTTTAGAGCAATTTATTATTAACACAACCTATTGCATGTTTTTTTTTCTCGTGTACATGATTTACATATAAATATATATTTTTTAAATACAAAAGAAAAATAAAATTATACATTAAAAAAACAAAGCAATGCAATTTAGTTAATTACTAAATTGCGAAATCATTGATATTCCATTTAATTGAGCAAAATAATGTATTTAATTCAATGATTATGAATAAATGTTTATATATATTGTACTTTTGTATTTCAATTAACGGATAGTTATATAGATTTATATTGAAATATAGCAACATAAATAAATGATATGTTTTCCTTTTCTTTATCAACTGAATATAATTAGTATTATGATACTAAGAAATGAAGACGGAAATATTAAAACTGCGTACAGATTGTATGTGTTGGGGTCTTACAAACACCGAACAGTGCATACCCCATTCTTCATGAATGAGAGCTATATGTGTGAATGAAAATAAATTAATAAATAAAGCCTTATTTCATCAGACTACTTTGCGTAACTTAAAAGCTGAGATGCTGACGCTGGCTGAAGCTGATAGCGAATACATTTATCTATAAATTTCTCATTTACATCTACATATTTATCAGAAATACTTTCCCCAAACCGTTACATTTATTTCCATTCAGAATAAAATGTAAAATATATTACTCTAGTTTTATTAAGCAGAGCTCAGCTTTCAAATATGTTATTCTAGTTTTATTGCCAGATTTCGCTTTAAAAAAGTTCTCAAAAACAAACTAATTTTTTCATATCAGAATGCAAACGGAAATTCCGTACAAAATCTATGCATATACATATATATATACGTGTGTGTGACTGAGTGTGTGTATACATGCATTCTCAAATATCGGGGCGGTGCAGAACCCACATACTCACACACACACACTCACGCTTGCTTTGATTATCAGCAACTCAATGCACACCATGTACATATGTTCATATTGATTAAATGTATTGCATGCTTGTGTGTGTTTGTGCCCTTCTCTATAGACCAGGTTTCTCACACACACACACATTCGCATGTATATATGTGTATACAGAATATGCATGCGCCTGCAGATATTAATGACATTAATTGTGAGAATATGTTTTGCACTATAACTTTGATGTTTCTTATCCCATTTTGATAAACATTTTTACAATTGATAACAAATATAATATAATATTAAATATAGATAGCCTCTTAATTGATATTACGTCAAGGTATATTAAATTTCAAATAAAACAGACTAATCGATTTTTTACGATATTCGCATAGCAGTGCAGTTGTCGATAAACAAAGTGAAGCTTAATTTGCGTTTGATCTGTGAGAACTTATACCACAAATTGTAATAGTTGTAGATCTAGAATATATATACCTTATGTCAGCATGTTACATACTTTTGCACAAAACCAATATACTCTTTTCAATATATTTTATAAGCGATGCGAAAGTCTTCAACATAACAAGTGAGCATTATCATTTGCTTACTCATAAATAGCAAACAACAACTATTTAATTAAACAATCTACATATGAGATGTTTAATAACTAAATTGATAAGCGCTCTGTTAATATTAGATTTAAATGCGACCCCATTTTAAGGCACACTAACAAAGTCATTGGCCGGACAACAGTTTTTTTTTTTTTATATTGGCCAGATCAGCTTTATTTGAAATATATTTTGATGTCTGTCCGCCGCTCGAGCACCTCAATGCACTGTCTGCTGTCCAAACTGAGCACGCGGAGCTCATGCAATGGTTTCGTTTTCTCCTCCACCGATTTTTCAACGCTGCGCAGCGTTTCCAGCAATAATAAAGCTGTGCCCCGCGCCGCCGTCAGCAATTTGCAAGCGTCGTGAATTCTATACAAATAATGCCAAAAAAAAAAACATGATAAATGTTACTCATAATAATAAACAGTGACGCAGGGATTACTCACCGCTTGAAGAGCAGCTCGGGTCGTCGCGTATATTGGCCAAAGAGAGCAAAGAGCAGCGTCATATCGTAGTTGAATTGAGCAGCGCCCGCTGGTGCAAATCTTGTGTTGAGCACCATGCTCTCCACCATAAAGTCATCGATCTGTTGGGCCATTAGGCGCAGCGTCTGATTGAACAGATTTGCCGAAAGCTCACGCTCCAAATTGTGCAGCAGCGTGACGAGGACTTGGAACATTTCACCACCACTGGACGAGAGTATGAACGGTTCCCGGCTATTCTGTTCGTGCATGCTGGGCCAGGCATCGTGGCGATAGTTCATCGACTTGGCCTTCATCTCGTTGACCGCCTTGTTGGCCAGATTGCGCATCAGTTGACGTGCCCAGTGCTCCAGTTCGGCAACGGGAAGCTCAAACACTGAATTAATCTCACTGGCATTGGGACCCGCCAGCGCTGCATGCAAATGCAAATAGTGGACATTTTCACCCCACTCTCGGAGCACCATGATCAAATAATTGATGGCATTCAGCACCGGCAAACTGGGCACAGCGTGACTATTGTGCAACTGCACGAGACGCCGCCGAAAGCTGTCAATCAGCTCCAGTTGCAGCGACAGAAACTGCAGCTGATGACCGGGCTGAATGAGGGCATAATAGCGATCCTTGATGGCCTCCAGCAGGCGCATAAATTGATCTGCACACCGCGGTATCTTAAGATCATCCTCATACGTATTAGGATCGATTAGCTGAAACGGCGCCTCCGCTTGCAGTATATGATCCATTTTCTCGGCACAAACTATAAGAATGGAAATGGAGAAGATTACATTTCTTGCCTTGACTTCGCAACTCTTTAGATTCTATGCGGCTTACACTGCTCCTCGAGCGCAATCCATTTTAACAGATACATGGGCTGTGTCAGTACAGAGATGGCGCTTGGGAAGCTCGCCGGATAGCCAAAAGTTTCACGCAGCTCCGCCTCAAAGGCCAGCGTCTCATCGAGGAGATGGGCAAACAGATGCTCATCCTGGGCAATTTGCTCAATGTCCGCCGCAAGTTTCTCAATTGTTAGCTGCACCAAGCCGCGCATGAACTCCAACTGCAATAAAGTTGAATTCAAGTAAGAATTAAGGGTATTAATTCTCTGCTCAACTCACCCTTAAATTATAGTCCAGTTGGCCAGCTTTCATTGCAGCCGGTTGAAATGTTTTGCCAACGAGGAAATGCGTCTGTTTCCCCCAGTTGATGATTTGGGTGTAGAACCATTCGGGTTTGTCCAAACGATTCGTTTGCCGCGTGCCCGTAAAATGGAACATGAAACGCTGGCGATATGGCGCCAATAGCAACTGGACCACCTGACTAATCGGCGGACAAGCAATGCTGGGCGTAATGCTTTGCAGTGGAGCACGCTTCTCCGTGGGCGATTTAATTAGAAAGATGTACTCGGCGAGCAGCTGGGCCTTGGCAGTGTCACGACTGGGTGAGTAGTTGAGGGGCTGCTGCTCCAGATGCGCCCAGCGCATCGCTTTGAGCACCGCCTCAAATTCGCTAGAGAGACGTTGCAGCAGCAATTTATGCCAATAGATGGCAGTGGTTTCTGCGTAGGATTTCAGGGAGCGTGCCTGCACAGTCTGCAAGCGACCAACAACGCTGTGCTCGCAATCGTTTCCCTCGTAGAGGGTCAGATAGAGATTAACCAGCTTCTCCTCATCCTTGCCATTGATAGACTGGCTCAGCGCTGTGCTAATCTCCTGGATGTCCTGCACGAGACGCAAATACTGCGTCACATTCTGGAGCTGACGCACCTGCTGCAGATCCTCCGCGACACCCTGCAACGCTGGCTGGCAATCCTCCAGCTTCGATTTCAGTTTCTCACGGAATTGAGCTAGTTTCGCTAGCTCAAAGTCGATGCTCTCGCAGACCTGCTGCTGGCAGTTGAGCGCCGACTTGTAACTGGACACATTCTGCGGCTCCTCATAGTTCAGCTGTCAACTGGACACAGTCAGATGCAATATGTCTTTTTTTCCTTTCCTCATTTATACTCACAGTTTGATTTATGGTTTTCAATTCCTGCTTGTAGCTTTCGACTAGGAAAGCAGCGCGATGCAGCTGATTGGCATCTTTGCCCAGTGTCTCGTTGAGGCGCGCTGCTACTCGCATTTCCATTTCACTCAGCTTGGCGTGCATTGCGTGTGGCTTATTCAAATTATAGGCGAAAAACAAAAATTGAACCACGAACACGTATAAAAAAAAATATGTTGTTGATGCAGTCACTCGTTAACCATGGCTGTTGTGATTCCCGAGCGAGTGAACGCGTAAACATTGTTCACGCAGCGATATATCGATATCGTTTGCTTAACAGGGCTGGAAGATCTAACGTTATCTTTTACGTTTTCTACTTGTTGCGATGCTAAATGAGAAACATAACTTGTTTAATAAAAATAATTAGATTCACTAAAGCCTACTACCAATATCCACAACTTATTAGGTGGTGTGTTTAAGCTGTCACTTGTGGCGCCCCAACTACTGGAGTGATTTTCAAAGTTGTGAACAAGTTAAAATTGTTCACGCAGCTGTAATTGCTCACAGCTCAGCAGGTCTGCAAATTCATTGAACTAGTAAACCGATATGAATTATCGATAGCTACGAAAAATGCGCTGCTCTTCGCAGTGAATGGAAATTTTCAAACCCAGCCGCCAGCAGGTGTTGCTTGCAGTTGGCGTCGCGTTCCATTAACTTTTCGTCATTGAGAAAATTAAGTGAAAATGTTTACGCCACGACAAAAGAGCCACAATCAAGCCGTGGGCAGCTCGCCGCATACACCGCTGAGCTTCAGTCGCGAGCTGCGTCAGGTTTTGCAGGAGCGAAATCTTTTGACTGCCAAATCGCGTAAAAAAGGTAAGCAGTCGTAGGAGTGGAAGGGGGGGGGGGGGGGCTGGCTGTCTAAGGAAGCCAATGATATTTAATCTATTTTGTGGGATTATTTCGCAGTCTGCTCCATGCTGGACAGCAACTCGAGCAGTCCCATTGGCTCACCCAATCCGGAGTCAGGCAAACGGTTGGGTTTCCGTCGCCAGGCCGTGCAGGAGATCATAACGTCAGAGAAGTCCTACTTGGAGCAGCTGGAGCTGCTCATGCAGTACTTTGTGCGCCCGCTAAAGGAGCAGGTCATCATTGATGCCGCCAATCATACGGCGCTCTTTGGCCAAATCGAGATGATTCACAATCTAAATGGCGAATTCCTGCGCGAATTGGAGGCAAACATGGAGAATGTGGCACATGCCTTCTTGAAGATGGCCCCATTCTTCAAGCTATACTCGGTGTATGCCTTTGACTATCGCGGCGCCTTGTTTATACTGCAAGATTTGATTAGCAAAAATCCGGTTTTTCGTAAATTTTTGGAGGAGACGGAAAGTCGTCCGGAGGTGCAAAGGAAGTTGAATTCGTTGATGATTGTGCCCATACAGCGTGTGCCGCGCTACAAGCTGCTGCTGGAACAGGTCTTGCTCTACACCAGTCCAGCGGATGCTGACTATAAGCTGCTGAAGGGTGAGGCTCGAAATTTTTTTTTTTAATTTTGGTATATAATTTTTGTCCCGTTGCAGAATCCGTCAAAGAGATCGAGGCGACTGCCTCGCACATCAATTCCTGTGTGGAGGATCAGGAGATCACCCAATATTTGATACATCTGCAGAATTCACTGGTGAATCGCACGCCCAACATTGTGAAGCCATCGAGGCGAGTGATCAAGGAGGGCATGCTCTACAAGATTACGCACAAGGGACAGCAGATTAAGCGCTATTGTGTGCTCATGTCCGACATCTTTATGTACTGCAAGGTGATCAAGGAGCGTGCTCCCAACACTCAGGTGGAGAACTCACTCGAATGCTGTTGCATTTTTCCGCTCAAGAAGTGTAAAGTTTATGATATGTTGCCGGGCAACTTTAAGTTATCGTGCCAGAGCGATGGCATCCTCTTCGGCAGCGATGATATCCAGTTTGCACGCACCTGGGTGAGTTTCATACGCGACGCCATCGATCTGCATGTGCAGTGCCGCAAAACGTTGCGCAAGGACTCTAGCAAACGGACGCCCATTCGCAAAAAGGACATGAAGAAATTCGGCGCCGATTATGTACTGAGTCCCAATAGCAACAACAAACGCAAATGCGTGAGTAACTCTAATCTTGGTAAGACCATAAGCATGAGTTAATCCTTGGGTTTGATTTGCAGGAATATGAGAGTGTCTTTCGCAACAAGAATCGCACCACGGACTCCGAGGAGGAACCGGATGACGCCAACGCTTGCTTTCCACGCAAGCGTAAGATTCCCACTACATCCAATCGCATCAAGCCGGCGACAACGACGACATCGTCCTCCTCATCCACTTCGGCAACCACCACCATCAAGCGTCCTGCACCGCCGCCACCCGCCGTGCAGCTGCGACGCCCGCTGATCTCAGCGGATCAGCTTGCGGCCAGCAAGGAGAATCGTATTTCGAAGCTGTATAAGAAGATTGCCACCGGCGACAAAGCCGTCCAGGTGCGCAGCATACTAAAGCGCACCAAAGCCACCACCACCAATACGCCTGGTGAGGCTGATCCCAGCTATGGTTTCGCCAGTCGCTACTCCGATTCAAAGTCATATTTTCGTGCTCACAATGTGGATAACACAATTCCAACGGCGATTAACCGCGAGGATCTCTTTGACGCAGATCTGGGCAATGGTAACTTTCAGGACGTGCTCTTCCCACTGCGCTCAAGCGGCGGCAGTCAAAAGAGCAGCGGCTGGACAACACCAGCCCAAACCCTGAAGGGCGCCACCAGACAGGAGGATGCATTGTTCTCGCCGCCGCAGAAGAAGCGCGTCAAGTTCGATTCAACGCTGGACAGGCACGAGCCGAAACCATTTGTATTCCCAAGTGAGAGCAGTGGGCCCAGCAGCAGCAGCAGCAATGATGGCGTCATTAAGACCACAACACTGCGCGAACGCATCTACGAGTTTTTTGCCAATCTTTTCTAGAAATTTGCTCAACGATTCTGTCTTTTTTGTTTTGTCGTTGACATTTTTGCTGGAATTAGATCAACAAATTGTTTAAGAATCTCTTCAGGGATTTGTTACAGATTCGTTTGTGGAGTTGTCACCAGCTACAGCTTGAATTTGTTGTCAAATCTTTGCTTGCATCTAGATTTAAAGCACATTTCATTATTATACACATTTCAATTCATTCATATTAACAATAAAAAGTATTTGCTACAAAAGAAAAAGCATTTTATCCATTCAATCTCCGTCGCAGCTCACAGATCTCGTGTGTAAACTGCTCCACGGCATCCTCACTTATGTCCTTGGCCCAGTTACCCTCCAGCTTGAAGTGTGAGCCAATTATCACCGCTTGGGCAGCGTCAAAGTAATCCCTTATGTTCTCCTTGGTTACACCGGAGCCAATGATTAGAGGCACCTTTAGTTTGCCCGCCAGCTGCTGCACATCCTGTGCACTCGCTGCGTGTCCTGTGGCGGTGCCTGTGATGATGATGCCATCGGTTAGAAAGAATTCCGCCGCATGCGCTGTTTCCAACAGACTGACATCTGCAGTAATTGAATGCGAGCTGTGCTTCTTCTTCAGATCAGTAAAAATCAGCACATCATCGGCATCGATTTGCCTGCGATAGCGTAGCAAGTCCCCAGCACAAGCATCCGTATATCCTTCATCGGCAACATGGCCATAAACAAAGCCCTCGGCGCGTATGAATTGCAGCTGACTGGCCTTGGCTATGGCCAGTGCCTGGCGATTGCCGCAGGCGAGCACCTGGACGCCGCAGGGTGTCTCTTTGGGCAAGATGCGACGCACAGTCTGCGACAAGATCGTCATGCAGGAGACAATCTCTGCACCCAGTAGACGATCCTGCACATAAGGTATATCATGCATATTTTCAATCAGCACTGCATCCTGTGAGTTGGCAGTGATTCTAATAGGATTAATAAGTTTTGTTATTGCTTTTTAAATCATACCAATTTCTGCCGCTTGTACAAATCAGCTTCGAATTTGGCCTTCTCAATTATCTGCTGCCAGTTGCCGGCATATTTTGGTGTGCCTTGATTTTATGCATATTTCATATTTAAATATTAATGTAATTTATGATTTTGATGCGGGCTCACCTGGCAGCGCATCCACATGTATCATTCCAATTATCTTGCATTTTTGTTCACCAAATACGCGCAGAAATCGTTGCATTTTATAAATAAACAAATGATTTCCATTTTCAGATAGCAACACGTGTGTGTGTGAGCGCGATGGATACATGTATTGGAGATGCGCAATGTCGCAACTAACTGTGACCGCTTCACATATCGAATACTTTTTAAGTGCTATATAACGTCTGCATTTTAATTATGTGACTTGCTCACTTCCAGGCAGAGCGTAAAGATCTATCGATCTTTGAGGGCGTTTGCCGCTGATATACATTCAAATTGTATATGTACCCCAAGTTTTTATGAGGTATAATAATTATAAACAGAAATGAATTGCAATCTCAAGAGCAGATGAAGATCAGTTGAGGCTCATTAACTTTACATAAATTGTGATTGGTTTAACCGATATGTATTTTAAGGTAAATTTTAGTTAGTTAGTCAGCAGTACTTTATTACACAAATGTAACCGTGCTACATATTATTACAGTTATTTTTGGTTGTGCGGGCAAGCGCTAAGTTTTAGCAGGATCGAGGATTCTAAATTTGGGAATGTGCAAAATTGCAAAACTAAATTATTAATATTATGTGTTTATGTATGTAAGTTGCAGTTCAAAGTTTCTTTAGATCCCGTTAAGCCGCCTCTTTAGCAACGATCAAAACAGAACACGAAAAGTTTAGCTGCACAAGTAATTTGTTGTTGTTTTCTTGTTAACTACTGCGAGGTAAAAAAAACAAAAATAACAGTTTAGGCTCGTCGAAATTTACTTACATAAAAATGTAATTGCTAAATTAAGGAGTCCCCAAAAATTGTTTTTGCAATTTGCCATTGGAGTCTCCACTCTCCATATACGTACATGAAAGTTATCTCTACACATTTGTAGTGTGACTTTAAAACAGTTGTTAAACATGATTTTATTTTATGAACTCTTTGCTTTTAAAGTTTTAAGCTATTTTGCTTAATTTTAAATACCCTTAAATACATCATATACATACTTATGCACTAATACTTAAGCATACACATCGCGTTAACTACTCCGTTTTGCTGTTGTTGTTGTTTGCTTTTAATGTTGGCTCTTAAGTTGGGATTGCTTCTAGTGGCTGTCCATTAAAAGTGCTCAGCATGCAGTGCCTAGCATCAATATCAATGCTACCGGCCTGTTAAAACAAAAGGCAAAAGCCTTATCGCTGCTACGCTGGATGTCATGGCAACAACAACAACAGCAGCAACAAGCGTTGCCAGCTCTTTTGAAAATTGCAAATTGAAAGCGCTTTGCTTTGGACTGCCTTTGTTGTTGTTGTTCTTTGTATTGTGTGTTGTGTTGTTGTTGTTGGGCGTCCCTTGATACATTGTTTGAAATTGTGGCGGGCGGTGTCCTTGAGTTTGATTTGCTTCAAGCATTTAACAACATGGAGGCCCCCGGCTGTGCACTGAGAGAAATGTTCAATTTTAAATTTTGAAATTGCAAAAAGTACAAAATTCGTATATATAATATGTACTCATTTATTGTTTTTTATATCTTACCACTTTGAGATGATCAACCTTCCAAGTTTCGAAGAGCTAAATTAATAAATAGAAATTACATAAACAGTGACTGGTTTACACGATAAGTATTTTTAAAGTAAGTGCTACTGATCAGCAATACTTTAATACACAAATGCAACCCTGTTACATATTATTACAGTTATTTCTGTCTTTGCCTTAGCTTAACAAATATATACATTTTTTTTTTGTAGTGTTTGGGTATTTGGCCGTGCCTGCGTCTGATTGTGTGTGCTTATAGGAAACGTAAGCGGGGCACTCTCAGTGTGCAACGGCATTTCAATTATCAGTGCTACACACACCCACATTTAGCATTGTTTTTGTAATTTAGCAATCGATGTCTTAAATTGCTTTAACATCTATATGTAATTTGATTAATTTCTTCATTTTGATCACCTGTTAGCGGTAAATGAATTATTCAACTAATGTGGAAGAGGAGATCATCAGAGACGAGGAGAAAAATGATGATGATCATAATAGTGCCAAGCTGCGCGATTCAGTATCCTTTATTAAGAAAGCGTTTCAGACCTATGGCAGCCGTTTGCCTGAAGAGCAACGCCGAAAGGTGGATTGTTTCCTAAAGATGCTTGAATCCGAGTAAGCAAGCAATAAAAATCCTATAATATCAACCATAATCAAAATTTAGGATTTAGTTTGGGCACCGAGAAATTATCACTTCGATTTCAGGGGAATAAGTTGGATAAAATTGAGCGCGTAATAAATAAGCTCAAAACAGCTTTCATATCTGTTAGTTTAAAGTCATTAGGCAATAGACAGGTTTTTTATAAAAATTCCATATCAATTCCAGCTGCTGGATAACGAAACTAATCTTCAATCTACCAAGGAGGGAGAGCGCAGATGCAATACATCTCCACCTCAATCGCCATTATCAGCAACAAAAGCCAGCTCTTCTTTGTCGATTTTTGAGGGCAGATCGAATCCATCTTCAACGCCAGCAACAACTTTGCCTACTGAGTCTGTGGATATTACGCAGGAGGATCGTTCTAAATTAACCGCATTCAGAACCGTTTGTCTAAGAGTCAATAAGCAATAGACTTGTTTTTTAAATAGTTCCTTATCAGTTCCAGCTGCTGGACGACGAGGTTATTGTCAATGATAACACTACGGATCCAACTGGTTTTCAATCTACCATCGACGTGGAGCGCAGATTCAATCCATCTCCACCACAATTCCCAATAACAACAACAGTAACAACAAATCCTTTGACTGTTGAGTCTGCAGATATTGCGATGAAGGATTATTCTAAGTTAATCGAACCCGTATGTCAGAAGTCAATAAGCAAAACGAGTATATATATATTTTTTTAATAATCATGTATTAACTCCAGCGACTGGATGTTGAGCTTATTGTCATTGACGATTTGGCGGACCCACCTGATCTTCCATCTACCTCCGATAAAACTGAAGCGGCATGTTCTACAAATCAGCCGATGGAGGCACAACTCATGCAATCAATCTATGAGCGCAGATCAAATCCATCCACCATAGCAACAACGATTTTTCAGCGCAGATCGATTCCACCGGCTCGGGCAGTGACAACTTTGGCTGCCGATTCTGCAGCTGTTGCGGAGACGAATTATGTACAGTTAGCCTCGCTGGCTGAGGCACGCAAGAAGTTGAGCGCTCTGCATGGCAGCAATTGCAATGATCCGCGTCGCATGAAATACACCTATCAAAATTCAACACTATCAACGCTGCAGCAACAGCAGGAGAAAAATCAGGAGCAGCAGCCAGCAGCTGCTGTCGCGCATTATCAGCGTTTAGGACAAACACAACATGCAGCGCCGTGGAAGCATGTGTCTTACACAGCAGGCGGTCTCAGCTTGCAATACTTAATGAACAACAACAATTATGGCTGTATTAGCAACAGCAGAAACAGCTGTGGCTATATTAGCGACAACAACAATTATCGCTGCTCATTGAACAATAACAGCAGCAATGCTTCTTACATGTTCAACACTAGTGTTGACCACGGATGCACCAATAATCTTGGTGGCAGCTTCCTTTCCCAGACGCATCGCACCTACCGGGAGCATCGCCTGGCTAAAGCCGCAGCTTTGGCTGCCAAGCAAAGAGCTGACCAACAATGTCAATTGATGGCTACGGAAAACCAACGTGATCTGGGAAAGAAGTTGACCATAGCTGTGGATAAGGAATACGTGCAGCTTGGCAACTCGTACCTTAACAATAAGAATATCCACTTCGAGATACCATTGGATAAATCACAAAACGAAGAGAGTGGAGATGAACGTGAGCAGCAAAATAAAAAAAATATTGCAGGCAATTTAATAGACAAAAAAGAGGTGGTTAATGTGCAGAATCAGCCACCAACTCCGAGAGCGAAACCAATAGACGAGGTGGACAGGGAAGACCAAGATGGGGAAATAAATATGTGTGATGAGCAGGACAACGCGGACCAGATGCCTGATGGGAAAAAGTCTAAAAAAGCAGCTATGAAAAAGATATTGTCAACTGATGATGACAATGCCAGAATCTCTATGCATAATATTGTCAATGGCAAGCGACGTCGACGCCTGACTAATCATTCGCTTAACGAGAGTCAACTCGCTACAGCTGCAACTGTCAATAAGCAGCAGCACCAACAGCAGCAGCAGCAAGAGTTGCCGAAGCAGCAGCAGCAGCAAGAGTTGCCGACTGCGAAGCGACCGTTTCTGGTGTTGAACGTGGATAGAAACGCTGTAGTGGCTCCCAGCGACGACAGCATCTACAACTCCAACAAGGCAAGCAACAACCCATCTAAATCCATGGAGTTATCCAGTCTAACTCCTGAGTCCAGTGTAACTCCTACGTCCGGACAGATTCAATCGCCAGACGCCACAATTGTGAATTATGCATCCGGGCTTGGTCTGAGAATCATTCGGGTGTTTAGCCTGCGTTAGAAAATAAGTTTTGTTTAAGTCAGTATATTGATAATTTCATATACCCTCTTCCATATACTACATATATGCTGGATCCATGTGCGAAAATTGTCAACTCTATTGGCATTTTGTGACTTTGAGGGGCTGTGCTACATGCTGCATGTCAGCTACGTGACTCATGGACAAAAGCAGATGTCCATGCTCCATTGCAATTAAGTTGTTGAATCGATTTAATTGTAGACAGTCGTAAATTATGAAAAAATGAATAACAAAATTTATAATTCTAAATGTCTGATTAAATCCAGTCAACAAGGGTGAACCATTTTTTGCAAGCCTAACACATACCTTTCTACTTTCTACGTTGCGTTTAGCTTAAGTTTGCTGATATATAGTATATATATATATATATTTTAAGCAACTGTAAACTAAGAACTTTAATAAATATAAAATACCTTGTTACTTAAGTATTCTAAAATATATAAAGCTGTCTCCATTCTATTTTAAATTAAAGTGTCTGAATTCAAGGGCTTGAGTTGAAGAGCTTTGACTTTAGTTTAAATTGATATTACTCGCTTAAAGCTAAGTACATTTCAAATATATTTTTTGGGTTGCTTTCGAGCAACAGTCGCCAATTCGAAATGCACACAAGTCCCCAGAGTAGAATGAAATTTTTACACATTGCTTTGCAAGCAAAATAAATTATTTATAAGATTTGGTGAGCGTCGCTCGCAACACCTATCCGTACACACACCCCCATACACCAAAACACCCTCACACACACACTTACACACAATCATATGTTAGTTGTAGTTGTTGTTATCGTTGCAACAAGTTGTTTCCGCGTTTGCCTTTGTTGCTTGCGCTTGCGATTATGCAAGGCACACACAATTATGCATGTGTGTGTGTTTGTTTGTTTGTTTGTTTGTGTGTGTGTGCCCCGTTGTATCGCATACAGAATACGCAGGATATCCTTTGAGCAAGCAACAGTTGTTCAAGGTTCTCAACAGAAGTGTGCATTGAACCAGCCAAACGAGACTGTTGTGGCAACTAATTAGCAGCCCATAACTTTGGCCAATATAATAACGTAAAAACAAGTTAAGTTAAGTGCTTTTAATGTGCCCAGTGTATAAAAGCACACTTAGCAAAAAAATGAGATTATTTTGTACATAAATCGAGTATAAGTTAGGAAACTAATCTTTTTGTAAACCAAAAGTATTTAAATAGTTTTAACTATCTAAATGGTTCGACTGTGAACAATTTAAAATTGTTTGTTCTCAAATTAAGTTCAACTACATTATTGTTGTGAAGAACTGTTTAATGGAAGCACGAACAAAATTAAATTGCTGACTTCTTTGTTCAAATAGGATTTTGTTTTCTTTTTTCATGAGCAGACTTTGCATAAATTAACGAACTTATTGCACAGATAGAAGATAGTTTGTTATAATCCTAAGTACTCAAGTCCTGACATCTATTGTTTTTTCTGAGTGTATATATATATTGTGTTTGATTGCGACAAGCACTAATTACACAAAATGTTGCTTTTTGCCAACATAAACACTTTTAGCAATTTGGCACTTAACTGTTAGCTGGCGTTAATTGCAAAGTTTTTCAACAGCCTCAATTAACCATTTAATGAGCAAATCGGCAAATAGTTCAGTTAAGAATTTCAATAAAATTCTCACGCGCATTTAACAATACTTTGTTTGTGTGACATTGATTTAGTTTCGAATGTTGTTTTCATTAATCATGCGCCGCGTTTGACGCGTGATAAATTTGGCATTTTATTTGGCATTTGAGCGCCTTTCATTAGTTTAGTGCGAATGCAATTACTCAATAATTTTAATGAAAATGGCCAATTCCCATGCAAACGGCATAAAATTGTTAACGAAAAAACAAAAAAAAAGAAACAGAAAAAAAAAGATTCGCGTGTTTCGCTATCAGTGGCCATAATTTCTGCCTGCCATTGGTCAAGCGCATCGATCATCATTTTGTCTGTGTGTATGTGTGTGTGTGTGTGTGAACACACGCAAACCCGCACAAATTGGAAAATGGAAAATTGGGAGTTGTCCCTTAACTAGACAAAGACCAAACATACACACACAATTTGATTAGCAGCGTCCTTGTGCCCAATTCCAAATTGGACTGCTTTTGTTTCTGTGGGTGTGGTGCTTAAAAGTCGCCTTTTTGTAAAATATATTCTTACAACAAGTTTTAGGCAACTTTGTCTGCTTCCAGCCTGAACAGCTCTGTGAAATTCAGCTTTTTGAATGCACTGCACTCATTGAGAAGAGCTCGAATGGATTTTGAAGGAGCTGTTAAAGTTTAGAATAGCTATAGAAAAGTTTTGGCTGCTCACTTTCTCTTGCTCTCGCTTTCGCTTGATAATTTTCTCGCTCTTCTTTCATTATTTTTCTTACTTTCTTTCGCTGTTTTATTTGCTTTTCTTAAGTGAATTTATTTTCTACCTGTTTACAGAGTATTGACCCTTTCGAGCAATCTGAACTCTATTGTTTTTTGTCTGTCTAGAAACCTGAGCGAGACTTTTTTATGTCATTCAATAAGTTAGGTTGAACCGTTGCTTAATTGATTTACGTGTCAAAACTTGCCAGACAAAATAACCAAAATGAAAAACTGAAGAAAAAGAAGTAGAAGAAAAATTTGATTACAAAAGGTTCTTCGATTTTCGTTTGTTAATTAATGAGTAATAAATACAATACAAGTTACATAGAAAATTGCAGCATTGCACAACCTACCTGAGCATAAATGAAAATAGCACGCATACCCTACGTGGCACACCCACACACACACACACAATATTTGCTGCAGTGCTTGTTAGTATAAATTACTCAATTGCGATGGGGATGGGCGTGTTCTGGCTACGCTTCCGTAAATAAAGCAATAATATGAAGCAACGAAAATTTCAAGTGAAACTAAACTTTAATTAAACTGAGACACAAGGACAGTCAGACAGACAGCAAAAGTAATTCAAGGCGACGTCTTCGTGACCGACCTCAGCGCATCAGCTCAGCTCAGTACAATTCAGCTAAGTTCAGTTCAGCTCGACTCCAGCACCTGAGTGCAAATGCCGGTCACACCCTTGAAATAACAGTAGACAAATAAACAACAACAACTTATTTACAACAAATTCAGGGGCGTGGTCACTGTCTGCTATCGAGTCGCTTTATCGCCACGCAGCTAAAATTGTCGCAACATATTAAACCGCCAGCGCACAAAACTATGCTACACTTTTGTTCAATTCGTCCAACTAGAGATGGAAACGTGAGCGAAATGAGAGTGATTTCCAGCCCAGTCATTAATTTAAGTATACTTATTACATTAAAGTATACTTATTAGTTTTGGAGAAATATATACGTAATTAATAAAGATAATGTGTTATTCAGAACACAATTTTCACTTTAAAACTCATGTTGCTGTCAGTTTAGTTTTAAGCTTTGTGGGCTTTTTGGCTTTTAGCTTAGTTTTCACGTGCGCATCGCTGAGCAGTGAAAAACCGTTTAAACTTTGACCTGATTTATTTATGTGTGTGCTGTGCTGTGTTTGTGATAACGGCTATAGCCACAAACACCAACAAATTCACCTGCACCACATGTTTTGGTTATTGTTTTTTTCTTCTTTTATTTAGAATTTTGTATTTTATTTTATTTTTTTCGTTGCGTGTTCATGGAACATTACTATTTTGTTTTGGTTTTTACTTGAAAGCCGGTCGCCCTCCCTCCAGAACTGATTAGATTGCGTGAAACCGGAAAAAATGAAGGGCCAAAATGAAAGTATAATTAGTAACAGTGATTTGTAGCCCTACACTCTGAAAAAAACTTCAGCTGTAATTTAGAAAATCAACATACTTTTCAAGTATATTTACTTAAAATAATAAGTATTTCAAGCAAGTAAAATTAAACAAAAGTTCTACTTTTTAGACACTTGACTCATCAAATAATAAGAGAAATTTTAGTTCTAAAACGAGTTTCTCAATTCTTTTTTTTTTATATGACATTATAGAAAATTGCAACGTAAATTTATTGTAATAAAATTCTAATTTATATTTATTTTTTAAGAATTAATGAAAAACAAGACGAAACGGAGGTATTTAAATATTAAGGAAAATTGGCTTATAATTTATAAAAGAAATACTGGTTCTAAGCGAGTGTTCCTATTATTTTTCTTCTATGATTTAATAAAAAGTTGCCTTAATTCAAGTCTAGTACATACTTTCCTCTGAGTGTAATTTGTAGTTGTACTTCTTTGCCATTTGCCATTGGCTTTTAAATAGCTGACATTGTGTTTCCGCAGCCATTTCATTTGCATTTGTCTAAGCCGGCAGAAGGAGCAGAAACACCTGGTACGTTGGCTTATCAGCTTAAGAAGGATCCGCTGCAGCCTGCAGTGAAATGGAAACGAATGCACTTAAAGTCAGCTTGAAGTAAATTTGCTGAAATATCCTGGCATTTGAAGTCGGACACAAATTAAGTTACTGTTGCTTGGATTATGCTTTTAATGAGACGCTGAAATGACACAGTGCCAAAGAGCTCTCGGCTCAGGCTAAGGACACACAAACTACTCAGCTAAATATAGACTTAGTTGTGTGGGAGTGGTTCTGTGCCTATTGTGTGTGTGTGTGTTTGTCTGTGACAGCCAATCAAAGTTCTAAAGTTCAAATGATTGACTTGGACCAACTCAAATTAAGATGCCTGGCAAAAAAAGAAACTTTGATTATTTTCGTTGGGAATGCTAGTTTCTTAGTTTTAATACTGCTTGGATATTTCCAGCACTTGTCGCCTGTTGCCTGAACGGACTCAATTTCAAGGAGTGTTGTCTGCTCAAATGTCACTGCAAAATAGAAAACAAAACAAACAACATATTTTCTTGTTGGATTTTTTTTGTTTTAGTTGCTTGGCGGGCAAACTGCACGTTTAGCTGCCTTCAGTTGTTCTATGATGACAACACACACACACCTATACACACACCTATATACACACCTATACACGCACAAAAAGAGATGCGAGTGTTACACGTATACACAATCAATCACAGTTAGTTGGTTAGCTGCTGGAGCGCGACATGTTGACAAGTAATTGGCAGCCTACGAGAGCATCAAGCATACGCAACGTAGCACGCCCTCATGCAAATATGTGTGTGTGTTTGTGTGATGGCCAATTCCACGCTACAAACCAATCACCTACGACTGTTACAGTAGTACATTGGTTACTGTTGAACTACAATTTTTAATTATATTTTTAGGAATTTTCATATATAAATTTGTATCAGACAGTGGCTACTGCTAAAGTAAGGAGTATGTTGTATTTTCTTTTTACATCTATAAATCTTAATTTACAATTTGTGGCGAACCAATTTCAAATTAATAGTTCTTTCACTTTACTTTAAACGTAACGATCAAGCTGCTGGTCGCATTATCGTGATCGATCGAAATCGATAACGCACAGTGTAGTCTGTAATGTTACAGATGTAGGAGAGTTGTACAACACTAGTGACGTGTTAACTACATTCCTAATGTTATTAGATATCTTTTTCCACTGTATATGCTCCAATGTATGTATGCCCCACGTTTCATGCTCAATGTGGATAGCGCACAAAAAGTACAAAGCCAATCAAGCGCAAGGAATGAGTGTAAAATCTGTGGGCACATCAAATGCCTTTAATGCCAGGCATGCCTCTCAGTCTGTTGCTGCTGCTGCTGCTGCTACTGCTGCTCTTACAGCAGCTGTTGCTGTTTACAGCTGCTGAGCGCCGTATACGTGAAGGCTCGAAATTGGGTCAGAAGGCGGGCGCAGATGGAAGAAAATACGGTCGGTCGGTCAGCGATATGCGTAGCAGCGAAAGCAAGCATGTGTTGGGCTGGGAAGGTGCGTCACACGATGCAGGAGGCAGCTAGCACCGCAAAAGCAGCAAGTGGGCCAGCTAGGCGCCATTGTCTTCACCTTCTCCTGCCCTATCCGCGACCCATCACAAAATCTGTAGTATAATTGTTTGTGTGTAAAGCGGGGAGCGCGCGATAGCGCAGAAAAAAAACAAAACAATTCGATGCGAATGTCGCGCGAACTGGCGGAGAGAGTCAGAGCGAGCGAGCGAGCGATAGAGAGAGTGAGCGCGAGAGAGCGCTCGTAAGTAACGAAGGAGAGCGAAAGCTTCCACCTTCTCTCTTAAAGTTCTGTTACAGTTTTATTACTTTTGTTTTTGGTGTGTGTTTTTTGTTTTTGCTGCCCTAACCTTCATCTTGAACTTCATGGTCAGAGGCGCGCTAGTGGTGAGCGGGGGGGCTGTGACGGGCCGCCCAAATGGCGCACAGGCTACAATAAAAACAAATGCAACAGGAGGGTGTTCATTCATGAAAGCTCACACCCAAACTGCGTAGGCGTCTGCTTGTGTGTGTGTAGCAGAGAAGGTGCTAGTGGAATTAATGTACTAGTGTTGACTTCTATAAAAATAAATGATATGTGAAGTTGCACATTAAATAAGCAAAAAAGAAAATGAACTAAAATTATGAAAGGAGTGCTAAAATATAAAATCATTTTAGAGAGAGTAATTTAAATAATGTGTTAAGTTATAATTATAAAAAGTACTTATAAAAGTTAAATTATGTACATTAATTTAAATGTGAATAACAATTAAAGCGTCAGACAATTGTCTTAGGAATTTCGCTATTGAAATTTGAAATTGCTAACCGATAAACTGAACTTAACGGCAAAGCTTGGTTAAGAGAAACAAACCAACAACATCCAAATTTGCGCTCTGACTTTCCAATAGTTACGTTCTCTCCGAGTCAAACTCACGCTCTCTCAGTTGCGCTCTCGCCAGACACACAAACACACTCACACACACATACCAAGGCAGGTTCTTATCAAAGCAACAGCACAAGCTGGAAGCAGACAGGCAACAACCAGTCGGGAGTCGCCTGTAAGGATAACACGGGAGCAGCAACAGCGCGTAGCACACTTTATAAGGTGAAATACGAAACTGGAGCAATTCAGTTCGCAGTTGGCAGGCGTCGCAGAAGGTTGCACTTCAGCAAGCACGAAGAAGAAGACTTATAGCAGATGAATCAACAGCTCCAATAAGTTTACAGTGTAAGCAGCAGCAACCGCAAACAAATAACGGGACTCTGCTCAAGTTTGTCAATAAGCGACTGAAAGAGTGAAGCTGAAAAGTGCGCGCTGTGTGAAACAAAATAGAAATTGTGAAACTAAAGTCGAAATTGAAATAAATTCAATTGCAGCAGCAGCGACGGGAAAAACAATTAAAAGCAAATTGTGCATGTGCAGGCAAATGGCCAAGAGCGAAGCTGGCCAAGTGGCCAATTGACCAACTGGTCAATGGTTCAACACATAAATGCAAACTGTTGCGCGGTTCGCAATTTAAAATTTATTCAATTTTTTTTTTCTACTCTCGTCGCCATAAAACGCAAAGCCATTTGGCAACTGTTGCATGGAAAGCGCTCAAGGCGCCTCAAGGGTGCAGCATAACTATTGGTTTTAAGATCGCATCGCCATGCCACATTAAATATGCCTTTAAATGTGTTTTCCCTGCTGCTCTAGCTGCCAACAAAAAAATATAATAAAAAAATAAAATAGAATCGAGGTCAAAAAGGTGCAGAAAAAGAGAAAAAGAAAATGATTATGCTTGAATAAATATTATAACAAGGGAAAATCCTTCGACACTTGAATAAAACAGAACTTTATCAATTCCAAGTGTAAAATAAATGCAGCTGGGGATTTCCACATTGACAGGTGAGTTCCTGCGAGTCCTTGGCCATATAATTAATTTCCTCAACTAGCTGTTATTAAACACATATATGACAAACGCTTTTTTCTCTCTCTTTTTTTCATTAATTATTGAAAATGCTTTGCTGTTCATAAATATGAATTAAATAGTTTTCATTATTCACAAAGCACTTATGCTGTTTGTATTTATCAGGAATTCCAATAATCATGGGTTTGTTGGCTTTACTAAATTAAATGTCAATTAGTTTTTAAATGTGGTTATCAATTATTATATTTCTTTTGGGCAAATATGATAAATCATTTCTGATACATTATTTGTAATTGTGACAATAATTTTTTTTATTAGTCATTTCAATATACAAACAATTTATTTTGCAAATTGTTTGATATTCATTTGGATTAATTCAGTTATATACAATTTGCTTTGTGATTTAATTTTTATAATATTAAATTAATTTTGATATATTATGCAGAAATTTAACTTCTGACCATCATTTCAATTTATTTTTGTTGCTTACAAATAAAAAAATCAATTTTTCTTATATGTTTCAATATAAATATGATTGATGGTTGATGATAAATTAATTATTATTATGTTTACTGTCTGGCTTGTAATTTAAATTTTGTCTATAATTTGAACTGGAATTTTCGTATGTCATTTGTAAAAACTTTTTTAATTAAATTTGAATTTAAATTAGAAGAATAACTGCATTTCTCAATGAGTTCAACAGCAATTGCATAAAATGTGTCAATAATCAAGAATTAATTCTTATTAACTCATGTTTCTTTCTATATCAATATGTCTTCAACTTAAATCAATTTTGTTTTCTTATTTTCTATAACTTAATTTGCATAATTCAGCAAATAAAGTTCTAACTACATCTACGTTTATGTTTTGTCTGTCAATATTTGCTGTTATTTTAGCACATTCCATTTGCCATTCATGTAGATCAACAATTATAAAAATGGCCATAATAAAAATCACAACGGCATATTTGTGCAAGCGATGAAAAGCAAATATCAATTGCTTATACGACTTATCCAGATAACAGATTAAATATATGTATACACACTTATATATATATACTACTATATATATATATACGAATGCCAAACTACGCACATATGTCAAATGTGATTTGCTGTTGCCAACTTTTATGTGCGTCTGTGAATTTTTACAGCTGTTCTTGCCACAGATTGTTACTCTGAGATACCAGAGCCGTCGGCGTTGCAAACTGATGGAGGGTGCAGGGTGGGGAAGGGAGGGGGGTCAATGTTGTGTCACAAACTGTGCCCAGCAATTAATAAAACTGCGTACTTCAATATGTCACCTTTTAGTGTGTTTGCTTTTTGTTGCATAGTTGAGAGAAAATACCCAAAAACAAATGAAAAATCGAAAGTCATAACAGATACGTATCTGGAATCAAATTAACCAAACAGCTGACACACCTTGCGTTTGCTTAATATGTGAAAATGTCATAATACGTATACGCCACGTGTTGTCTGCACACACAAAAACAATTAAGCAACAAAAGAAACAAAGCAACTCCAGAAGAGGTTGCAAGGACAGAAAACCATTTTAATTGCAAGGGCGGGATGCGAAAGGTTTTCCCCAACGGCGCCTGCCACGCTTTCATGTCAACTTTTTGTTAATTAAATGAAGCACTTAACATCAGCGACATATTTTACCCCATTTTTCATTTGGGCTTTTTGTTTTTTTTGACTGCATAATTTGAGCCCGTTTTATTTTAATGACTGTCCAGCAGAACTCTCGATAAGAAGTCGCTCTTCAGTTCAACTCCCTGTTTGCTCTTATTTTTGTCCATTCTTGTTTTTTGAAGTCCTTATCATAATTTTTTCTTGTTGTTTTACTTCCGCTTCCCTTGGGAACTTGTGTGTTTTATTGCTCGACCTGCTTTTGACCTGGCAAAGGGCTCCTTCAAATTGCCAACTTGAAAGTGGACATTTCATTAAAACCACTTTCAAGTGTCTTCGCGGTATGATTCTTGTTATTTTTGTTCTTGTTACAAGCGGTTTTCTTATTGGCGTTAAGATCATAAACAGCTTCAAATATAAGCGAAAAGAGAATGAATGTTTTTTGTTGCTGCCAAACTTTTCTACTCATAATTATTTTTATATTTATTTTTATTACATTTGTTTGTTGTGGCTTTTGCGGTCAGCTGCACCAACGACAAGAACCCACAACCACAAACTCACACACACAAACACACACACAAATACACGCGCATCCAGATACACACAGTCACACACAGACACACACATAACAACAGCTCGAAATAGTTTCCCTGTTAAAACTTTTTCCCTAAGGTGTTAAGGTTCCCAAATAGTTGAAAGTTTTTGTATACAGCAATCTAATAAGGGCACAGAAACTATGCATTATATGTCCAAGAAGTAACATAAAAACAAGCAGAGAGTAAAAATTAGAAGCTTATTGAGGGTGTCAAGTGCTAATTATAGTCTTTTCACAACTAAATGTGAAATGAGGAAGTTTTTATAAATAACAAACTAAATTACGAGCTTAGAATAATAATGAGAAAGTAGAGTTAAGTTATATTAACTAAATCGTCATCTGTTCCATTGTAATAAGTTTGACAAATGAGATTACCAACTAAAATTTGATTTAGAATCAAGTAAATATAAAAATAGAAACCGAATCGATTTCGATTCTGATCCGTAAATTATACAAATGGCGGAAGAGATTTCTGTATTTTTACAAGCTCTTTTACGGTATTCGGTTACGTACTGGTTATTTGAGCTTTACCATTTCTATATTTCGATTGATACTCTGTAATAAAGAAGGAAATATTAACATACCTCTGCGCGATAGTGATAAGTTTGATTACCAACTAAAATTAAATATATTACCAAACATAATTATAATAAAACATAAAAGGCAAAATGGCTTTATCAATTCCGAAGCAACAAAATTGGCCTTTGTAAGCGTAAAAGCTACTTTAGTGCTTAAACTAAGTGTATTCATTGGCCTAGTCCATTAGATGCTTATATCTAAATATATATATATATTTATAGATATATATGAAATGTGAAAGCATTTTAGCCATAAGCTCCGGCATAATGAGATGAAATTCAATACACATTGGCAAGGATATCTCCTGCTGCTGCTGCTGCTGCTGCTTTTGCTGCTCCTGACAACAAATATTTCATATTTTATTATTTTTTATATCTCCCGCTGCTGGGCAGCTGACCTGTATCACATGTCCCATGTTTTTTCCATTTTTTTTGTCGCCTGCTGTGCAAAATATTCGAGTAATGTGTCAGGGCTAATATTGGTGTGTGGGGGGGGGGGGGGGGTTTGGGGTGTAGCGGGGGCATTAAATCAGAATTCGATATATGGCTGCCAGACAGCTAACCAATAAAATGAAAAAAAAAAATATGCAAAAAGGCTAACAAAATCGTGAATAACAAGCAGAAATTTACCAACAACCATAGAAATGGGCAATTAACCTTATCAAGCAACGAATTTCTCAACCAAAAACGCAGAAGACGAGAGAATTAAATAAAGTACGAGATAGAGACAGAGACAGAGAGAGAGAGAGAGAGAGAGAAGGGGGAAAATTGTGAAGAGCGACGTGTTTGTCGTCTACTTTGTCGTTAAGCGCTGAGGGCGAAATAAACCTAAAAAATACAGGCGAGAAGCGACGCTTTGCTCAAATTTATGCCATTAGAGCAGACGGAATGCCAAAGCAAAAGGTAAAAGACGAGCGGGGGACAAGAAAGGGGCAAGTAGTCCAAAGCGGAGACAGCCAAATGGAAGTGAAGTAAAAGTGGGGTAGTAGGGTGGGGGAGGGGCCAAAGTGAAAGGTTATGGGCAAAAAGCAAGAAGCAATTTCAAATATTTTCGTTACCTTGCTTGTAGAAATTTTTACGTCTTTCTGATTACGGCAAACGCTTGCGTTTCCATTGCTGCTGCCATTTCGATACCCTTCAAATAAAAATGAGTGAATAATTGGGACATGATGAGACAACAGCTGTTACTCTGTCCTATTTTTACATATCTATTTAGAAACACATTGGGAAACTAAGCAACTATTGAGTTCCAGATGCCTACATACCTATACATATATATACATATATATATATATTTATCCAAATGGACAACTCATCTGTGACTCATTAGAAGCTCCCTAGAGGGTATCTGCAAGTTAATTTCTGCATTTCTTACAATTAAAAATAAAGTTGTTGTTGTTTTTGTACTTATTGTTGCGTAATTGTGCGCAAAAAAGCAGGCGACGAAATGGGTTATGTTAAGGTGGGCGTATGGAACAAGGGGGCGGGAAAGGGTATCTTGAGTGAAGCACATGCCTCAGCTTAGGGAGCAAACAATTGAAACTGCTAAGGGAATTCCATACCTGGTTGCGTTAAGTGTCTTTTTCTTCATTGGAACAATAAATGCGATTGCGAAGGGCAAAAGCGAAACATGGCATAAAAGGCTTCACAGCAATTAAAATTCAGTAATCATAGCCGTACTCTTTTCATTTGCGATGCTTTTTGGACCATGCCTAAGTAAGTTAACAACTGTAACTTGTGTGTTGCACAGGAGGGGGGAGTGGGAGGGGTGTGTAAACTAAGCCAAGTAAAGTGCTAAGAATGTTTCTGCTTAGCTGAAAACAAACAACGACAATCAAAAAGTGCTTCAAACAATCAGCCAAAATGTATGCTATTGATATGTGTTGCAAGAAGCTGGGAAGTGGCAGTTTGGGAGGGGTTGGGAATGAGGCGAGTAGAATGTGTGGTATTACATTGAAAATCAAATATATATATTTAGTTTATGATTATTTATTGTGTAGATGGACAGGGATGAATTTTAACAAGCCAATAAATGTGTGTGTGGATTTTGAGGGGATTGATTTGGGGTAGAATATGTACAGTTTCTGTGAGTTACGGTATTTGAATACAAAATGAATAAAAACATGGCCATAAGGCAAAGCTACAGAGTTGATTTGTGTGTTGAACTTGAGCAATCTGATTTCAAGCGATTGCGGAGTCCATTAAAGGGTATAAAAACATATAAAGCTCAGGACCAGTGAGCAAACTATTTAAAAAAAAAACAAATCCAAAAGAATTTAATAAAAATTAAATTTTTTTTTTACTATTACTTACTTTATTTTACAATATTTGAAAACATACAAAATATATATTTATTAGAGTGGATTTTTTTTGAAAATGCAGAATTCAATTGAATAACTCAACTTAGGCCGGGCATTCCTCATCACCCCCAATATGATAAGTTAAAGGGTATTGAAAGGGACCGAAAATATAAACAAAATTGATGCTGCAGCTGCACCATAAATATTTCCTTTGGGGAAAATTTCAAAGTCACAAAATGCATTTAAGGCAACTAGAAATTCATATCTTTAAAATATGTATTCATTTGAATAAAGCGCACAATTTGGACAGCTTATTTCCGCCCGGGCTATTATAATAATTATATTCGAAGCTCAATAAAATAAGTTACAATTTGCACACTCAGCAGCCGCAGAGAATTAATATTAAGTGAAGATTCTTCGGACGTGTTTGATGCATTGCGTTACGTTGCATGCAAAATGCAAATTACAGCGGCAGCTTTGGCTATTTTTAGAAAATGTACGAATGCGATTGATTACTCTCTCTCTCTCTCTCCCTCTTTTTCTTCCACTCTCCCTCTGCCTTACTCGCTTCCTCTCACAAGTCCATAAATAGCTTTAGCTACTTGCAACTGTTGCTTGGAGTGTGCTAAAAGTATCTATAAATAGCACTCGGGCTTTTAACTTTGACTCGCATAAAATCCAATAAGTGCCACCAAAGCATCAGCACAAATTGCGTAGCGCTTATTGTTCTTAACGTATTTACGAACTTACGTATTTGCTGATTGCCATATATATGTACACTGTAAAAAAAAACCCAAAAATTAAACTGTTGTAGTTGTGGGATAAAAATATATTCGAAGAAAGTGATGAACGGCTTTATTCGTTTAAATTTGTATTTGTTAAGAAATAAATTTAAATTTAACAGATGATCGCCCATTTTTTCTTTGACTTACGAAATGAATAATAAATCAAAAAAAATAAAATATAGGGCATAAATAAGAAACAAATTTAAAAATGAAAAACCATTTCACATTAGAACTTGCCAAACTTCAAACCCCGTCGGGATTCGTCTTCAGTGTTTCAATTTCACAGCTGACTAGAAGCAGGTTGGGCATCTCTCTCCGAAGGGACTCAAAATAAATTGAAGTGCATTTACATGTAAGAAAAAAAAAACACTTGACTTGAAGCCAGAACAAACATGGTTAAATTGCCCATTTTCTTTATTTAAAATATAAATAATGTACCTATTAACATACAAACAGAATTTAGCTCTGGCATTCCTCACGACCACACTTAATCAAAAAAACACAAATGTTTGATATTACTTGAATACGGTATATATATAAATATTCTACAAATATGTGGCAAATGTTTTTCACATATTTAAAAGTGAATGTAAGTAAAATCTAGTTAGTTGAATTCGGTATTCAATTCAATAAATAAATTAAAAATGCTTTCACTTTTCTACCAATCATATTTTTTCTTGCAGTGTATATATGTGTATCTGTGGTGCATTGTATGTATTTGTTGGCGTGTGATGTTTATCAGCTTGTAGTATGATTGATTTATAGAGAGCGTTTATTATTAATGGCCAACAAGTCAATTGAAAAGGGAGTCGGGTCAAAACAGCTAATAAAACACTGGTAAGCATATTTAATATTAATGCCATATGCAAGGCAATAACTACTATCAACCAACCACGCCCACACACACTTCGCTCCCATGCGTAGTAGTGGCTAATTGTGTTTCTCTGGGGATATTTCGCTCTGGTTAACATCGAGGAGAGGCTCATTAGTCGACAACAGCTGCTGTTCGAGTTCTGCCCCAGCGGAAGCGGAAGCAAAGACAAAGTGCAAATTTCCCATTTTTGTGTCTATGTGTGTCTATTTACATGGGTGCATGTGTGTGTGCGTGTGTGCGCTTTACTAAGTTACTTAAAGCCGCCCCTTCGGGCACACATCCTGCCAAATACGCTTGCCAAAAACTTTCTCTTCACACACACAGAAAGAGAGATTTTTGCACACACACACACATATGTTTTAGCCTAAAGGTCCTTTCGCTAAACTTGCTAACTTGGCCGGCTGCTGCTGCTGTTGCTGCTTCCTCTTCTGCTTCTGCTTCTGCTAAGTTTTGTGCTCAGGTGCGTTTTGCCAGCTAAGCGCAGCTGACTGTTTTATAGCTCAATCATAATTTTTCATACAGTTAATGTGCAAATGCGATGCTTGGCCAGACAGACAGGCAGACTGCTTATGATGGGGTAGACCTGATGGAGGCCTGTCTCGGGGCAGGCTTTTCTTTTGTCGCACGCCCCTTTTAAATTAACAACAATAGCGACAGTCGGAGTGTGTGTGTGCAAGTGAGTGTATACGAGTGACTGTGTGTTATAAAAAGTTTTTCAAGTGTTAAATGAGATAACGCAAACATTGTGTGTAGCTCAAAAGGTGGGCGTTTGCCTGTGCACCAACAGACAGTCCTACACATGAAGAAAAAAAAAAAACGATTGAAAACAATTCAATCTAGTACATAATATAATATGTGTAAAACTGTGTGTAAGCCGATTTGAATTTAAATTCTGATTTCGTAAAATGTAAATATTCCGTTTCTGATTCCGATTCCAGTTTCGGATACTAATATACATATTTCTGTTCTTTTCAAGCACTATTAATAGGTATAAATCATTTACGATATCAAACTCCATAGTTACGAATTCTGTTTTCATGTCTAGCTTAACGTTTTTCTCTGAGTGTAGCGCACCCCATCGTTGCGTTGCGGGAGATACCAACATAGAGACGCACACTCAGCTGTCAGAATGTCAGTCTGGCCGTTGTTTTCGCAACTCACCGGCTGCTCAGCCTGCCGCATTTTTCTGCATAATAATTATTAAAAATAATGCACGCAAGTTCTAAAAAGAGAGTGGCTTTATGTATATTATTGAATATTTTTGTTGCTTGTTAGTTGGGAAAGTTCTTGGCTTGGCTTTGCTTCTAAATTATTGTTATGCTGACGTTTTGATTACGCTTCCCGTTGTGCTTGTGCTTCTGGTTCTGCTTTTTGTTAAGTGCTCTTCACATTTGAGTATCTTCAAATATTTATCCGCATCCTTTTCAAAGTTTACTTAAAAAATTTCAAACTTAATTGAGTTTACAACAAGTGGCAACGCAGCTGTGGCAGCAGCTCTGCCAAAAACCAACATTAAAATATCTCAAAATTTCTGAATTCTGAAGAGGAATTTCACTAACGCCGTAAATCTATTAAATAGCAAAGGAATGTCTACTATACATATATATGTATGGAAGCTTCAACTAAATATTTTACGACTATATATCTCATTATGATGAATACAGCACTTAACAGACGCGATGTCTGAATTCTTAAGTGTTACTAAATTAACTTTAGTTGAGTTTCATATTTGAGCTTAATTGGGTAGAAGATAATTGTGGCACATTATAATTATTTGATCAATTAGGAGTTTACCAAATATTAATAATAATTAGAAAAATAATTGTATATAAATTGATGGTAATTGAGTGTTTCTTTGAGCAGTTAAAAGCTGGGTAACTATTGAAATTAAGAACTGGAACCGTTGCAATTCAACATTTATTAGGAACTAGTTACAGGAGACGATATTATTAAATATTTATTTAATGCCGACTAAAAATCCATAGTGCTGACACACTAATAAACTAAGAGTTTCTGCTGAATTTAATAACAACTTTAAGGACTGCTCACATGATGACATTTCTATTTGCTTAATTGTATAAAATCTATCATATAATAATATTTAATAGTTTCCGTTGGGCTAACAACTTCAACCACTCAGCAATGGTTACTGGGTAAACATTTCTGGCCTGCCTTTGCTTTGTGTTGTTGGCTTAGCCAATATTTACAAAGAATATGTAAATACATGTATATATATATACATATGTATATATATACAAAAATATCGTATGTATGGAGAGGGTCGTCTGTCAACTTGTATCTATTGAATATGGCAAAAAGTGGCGAATGAAATGAAGATTGAAAACGAGGCGGACAAAATTGTTGTTGTCAACGCTTTGGCTGCTTATTAGTTTAAATTGTAAACAGGAAGCGCTGCGGCAACGGATATAAGGCTAGCAAGCAGGCAGAGGTTGAAGCAGAGCAGGCTGTCACGCGACTTAAGGATAGCGAGGCGAAGGCGAAGGCAAAGGCAAAGGCAGCAGCAGAAGCAGAAGGCAAAGGCGAAGGCAAACACGACAGGCAGCTTCAACTTGCCGCAGCGGCTGTCAGCGACAGCGATGGCAAAACTTTTAAGCAAAGTAGATGCAGGATGGAGGAGGGAATTGACGGAGGATAGAGACGGAAGCGACGCGACTCTGTTGTCTGTCTCTATTTGGGGCAAGTATTATGGGGCTGAGTGGCGAGGGTAGAGCCGCGGACGCTAGTTGCAACTGTCAAGCATTTAGTTAACTCTTGGCGCTGTCCTTGCCATTGTCAGTCACTCAGTCAGACAGTCAGTTTACAGCTTAAAGCCATTGGCCAAGTTAAGTTTTACATGCAGCAAACAAATAGATATATCTTGACAGTTGCAAACAACTTTTGAGAAGGTCGCAATGCTTGAGCTAAAAAAAAGTGTATTATTTATTTAGAAATTCTTGTAATTTTCAAAAAAAAAACTTATTTCTGTTGAGCCGAAACGCATTTCGATGCGGTTTCCGCTAAGGATTACGGTGAAAATTATGAATTGGAAATTGATTTTGGAAATTGGAATTGGTTCCGCTATGGTCGACATTCTTGTAACTGAATTTCAAAATATTTTTTTCATATTAAATTCCCGTTTGAATATGAATCGATGAAGTTGCGGTTTCCATTCCGATTCGACAACTTACAGCTGAGTTAAAGTAAATTCCATTTTTGGAGACTACTTTAAAGTTTACAAAGATAAACTTTTATTTGAAAAATTAAAAAGTTATTTTGAAGAAATTATGTCAATGTTTAATTTCTGACAATTTTGACATCGTGAATTAAACTTTCGGAGACTTCTTTTTAAATTTAAAACAACCAAATTTTTAATTTAGAATTGATTTACTTAATTTTTAGAAATTCTATAGAAGTTCTGTTTACTACGTCTACCTATTTTTTTAAGTGTACCTTTGAGTAATTCGTGAATAAACTGCAAATGCCGCTTAAATTGCAAACAATGTCATTGCCAGACTTTTCAGGTGCCTTTTGTTTCTAACTCATTCTGCCATTTGACTGCTTTTTGTTGTAGAGCACATACTTGAATAAACATCATACACACTCACTCGCACACACACATGCTTTTGTCAGCTTAGAGACGGCACACACATCCGCTGCTTTCATAATTAAGCAAAAATAAGAAAAACGCCAAAAAATTAATTAAAAATAACCTTAAGCAGATTGCGGGCGGCGCCAAATCGCTTAATTATGTTAACAAACAAAAAATGTGTCTCTCAAGTGCATGCCACGCCCACTAGGCTCTGCTCTCCCTGCTGCTCCTCCATCTTCACCAGCTTTGAACTTTCTTGCAGTCTGCCAGTTTCTGTTACCTTGTCTTGTTGTGTTAAAGTTAACCAAAGGAATTTCAGTTTGATAGCTTTGCATTTTACTCTCTCTTTCTCTACTGGTGCTGTGGCAACTTGATGTAACTGTTGCAACCTCCACCCCCCTCCACACTCTCTCTACTTAGCCTCCTTTTTGGTAATTGATGTTGTTATTGCATGAAAATTAGCACACAACTCGGTTTCCTTTTTAGGTATATCGATCACGCTTATGCAGCCACACGTAACTGTCTAAACCCCCCTACCACTCCCCCTGCCACCCTTGAAATACTTCCATGTACGTACGTGATTTATTCCTGCTGCCTTGGACAGCCCACAGGGATCTGAAACAAGTTCTTCTATCGCTTTTCAAAATATAACATACAAGAAATTTTATTTTTTTTAGGCAACAGAGTAAACATAAAAAGTTGCTTTTGTCTGTTGACAAACAATGCGCATAATGCATGAGACCATGAGGTACCAACCCACACCCACTCTCGACCACACCCAACCCCCCCGCCGCCCCCTTCCACTGAGCCCCTATCCCTCAGCTAACTACGGCTCTGCATTTTGTGCGCATTTGAATGCTACCTTTTTTTGAGAGGAATGAAAAAAGTTTTCTGTCTTATGTTGGATTGTGTGTGTGTTAGAGTGTGTGTGTGTGTGTATGTGTATTAGAGTGTGTGTGTTTTGTGCAGAGCACTCGCACATGCTCCTGAATAATGGACAGCTTATTTGGGCATTAAGCTTCTTTCAATAACGGCGAACAATGACAACTTTGATTGGAAAACTCAGCAAATCTGTGTGAGGGGGGGGGGGGGGGGTTGTTGGCACAGGGTGAGTAGTAGGAAGTCCACTGGTCAGCATCTCATTTTTATATTGTTAAAGTTTTGTTGTTCTTTGCATTCTGCTTTCATTTTGCAAATCAATTACCAAACAATGCCAGCACAAATAAAAAATAAAATTAAATCAAATATGCAAAAACAATTCATGTAATAATTTTCATTGAGAATTACACGTTTACCAAATACTTATTATTCATAGAGCTTCCAATTGATAGAAAATTGTAATAAAATTTGAATATAAAATCAATAATAAACAAAATTATGTTTAGAATGGAAATGGGTTTTGTTTGTAGTCTATGAAACAAAGCATATCTGTGTTAGGAATTTGTTATCTTTACATTAGAATAAATACAAATTAATGGTAAAACCAATACCATAAAAGCTTAAGCAAACCTATATACCTGTGCCTAATTAATTCCACAGGGTATAACTATGGCTATAATGCTCCATTGTGAATGTGCTAAACTGCAAGTCACGCACAGTGCGGCAACAATGATAATACAAACAAGCGGCAACAAAAACGCTCGCTTTAAGGGCCAACAAATTTACATGAACAAAATGGCCAAGTGTCTGAAGATACAAAGAATTCTCTGATAACAAAAAAACACAGACACACACGGAGAACAAGAACATGTTCAACTGAGAATTAGAGAAAGAAATACAAAAACTAGACACGGAAAACAGTGAAATGTTGTTATATTATTTAAGAGCTGTTTATAAGCACTAAATATGTATGCTAAGTGTTGGAAAAAGCAGACATATTCGAATTCATTGAAATTTGATGGATCGCTTGAACTTGCTGACATTGGCGGCAACTAAAATCTATTTGAGAACACGAAAAGACTTTTGCTAGTCCAAAGAGAACAAAATAAGAAAATTATAGCAGACTGAGACCTTTTGTCTGCTTTCGTTTAATATTCGCCCAAGGTCCCGCTATGTTGGCTCTCACTCTCTCTCACTCTCTCTGTCTCTCTCTATCTGACCAGTCTGTCTGTCAGTATGTCTGTTTTCTATGTCTATCCTTTATTGCTCTCTTTGTCTGTCTGCCTGAAGCCATTTGGTTGTTGCCGCACAGCTCTAATTGAATTGCTTGCTATGTAAACGGCAACACTCTGCCCAGCACTCTGCTCTGCTCAGCTGTGCTCTGGTTTGCTTCTCGGGCAGAGCGCCCATAATCGAATTAGATAAGTTAATAACTTGATAAAAAGTTACAGCTTATTGTTGTTGTCTGTGTTGTCTGTGTTGTGTCGTTAGTGTTGTTGTCCATTGCCCGATGCTCGTTGTCGTTGTCGTTACCGTTAGGCTCTCCAATTGTGTTTGCCTCTTGTCGCTGTCAATAAACGCCAAATGAAGTTGCCAGCTTGACATGCAAAACTGCGCGCAGAATAAAAACCTGTTAAAACGAAAAAAAAAGAGAAGCCGCCATTGAAATTGACAGTTGACAAAACAAACATTAAATTTGTAAAAAAAAAAAAAAATTGCGTAAGTCAGAAAAGGAAAATACTTTTATCCAATTAGTTGTAGGCTTAAAATTTTTTCTTTCCGGCTGCGTCCATGCATGAGCATATGTATACGCACACACACACATACATGTGCACATTTATATGAAGTTGAGAGTTGAGAGCAGTTTAAGAGAGCGTGGAAGAGATCGTTGTAGAGCTGAACCAGCATACAAATCAAACTCAGATCGGTGAAGGATAATCAGCTGCAGATTTGTGCAAATTAAATTAAAATTAAATTGCGATATAATTAACATCAAATTGTGTTCATTTTTGTTTATATAGCATTGCTCTAGCAATTACTGACGAAAGAGAAATAGAATTTCATATGAAATTTTCACTTTATTTAATATTTGATCATCACCTACATATAATAAATATCTAATAAGAAAACTTACCTGTTTAACAAATTGAATTTGGCCTTATTTCATTTGACTGCTTCACCTGCTTGAATCTCATATGTAATTATCTCTTTATTGCATTTGACTTCTACAGTTGTTAACAATAAAGTCCAATCGGAAACTTATATTGATCTAATTTATACGAAAACTATCTAATAAGAAACTCGAGTTGTATTATTTTTTTGGGTATAAAAATGTATTAAAAAATAAAAATGTATTTAGTTATAGATTTTAATGGCCTTCTCGGAAAAGGTTTCGCGCTTTCGAGTCTTATTAATGTGATCGAGCCCAATGAACGGTAACTGGCCCATTTCGATGCTCGTCCAGCTGCGATAGACGACCAGATCGACCAGTGAACTATCGTTGACATCTATGGTTAGATGCATTGTGATGTAGACGACAAACTTGTAGTGTTCCCACTCCGTGTCGGGCAAATTGAGGCGCCGCTGAATGCGTTGCTTGACTGTCCCATGCGGTTCCTTATGGCGCACCTTCGTCAGAAACGGCACTCCAAATGCATTCCTCAGATCATTAGTGTAATGTGCCACCGGAATAAGCAACTCATTCTCATCGAGCTGCGTCTCCTCATTGGGTATTTCCTCGATGCGATAAATGGATTTCCTTGCTGTCGATAAATCTGCTCTAAGGGAATCTATCGGTTCATAACCCTTATAGATGGCAACAATCTTGTGATTGCTTACACGCAGCAGACGCAGCCGCCTCTTTTGGCTGGAATCGGTAAATGTCAACACTGTCTTCGCTGCCTCATCGAGCAGTTCGTTAACCGTGTCATTTAGATTCGGATAGAGAACGAGTTTCCTCTCCTCCTTCAAATCGTGCGATACCCAAATGCATTTGAACAACTTTTTGTTGTCCAGCTCGTGAATGCTCAACGATAGTTTCTGATAGAACAAATGCTTTTTGGAGCTCTGCTTTGGGTGCGTCCTCCACAGATCATTGATGCTGCCCGTATAGGTGTAGGGCACAGCATCTCCTGCCATTTTCGAGTCATCGCTGATGCACATGAAGAACTGCAGCTTGGCCGGATCGGTGTTAAGCCGAGCAGCTACCGCTTGGGTCAACTGATCGTAGCTGCAGCGTGGTGAGAGCTCGATCATAAGATTCGGTTCATCGGGTTTGGATTTGTCGCTGAAACTGATCTCGATGCGCGACAGGATATCCATCAAATAATCCTCAACGGTGGGCAAATCTAATTTTACATCAACATTCTCACGTTCAAATATCAAAATGGTGCCCTGCAACTGCTTCGACGGCCTATTGAGTAAATTTCCAATGGGCTCCTCAAGATCGTGTATCTTCCAACCGGCATACTCATCAAAAACGGTCAACTTCGTATTCGATGCGAAGCCAAGCATTCGATTAATTTCCGGCACCAGTTCGCAGAGGCGACGATTCAACGGCTGCTTTGTGCAGCCAATGTAATTGAGATGCTGCCGTCGTGCCTCGTAAAACTTAAGAAAGAGCAGCACATCCAGCTGTGGATTGAATGGACCGAGTGGACCCGGTCTGTCGGGTTGGGCCAGTTCAAGGAATATGCACCAGGGCTTTTGGGCATCGATGGGTATCTCCTTGAGGGTGTGCATCGCATACTCCTCGACGTCAATGTAGACAAACTTTTGGTTCTCTGCTGCAATGCTGCACATGCCCCACAAGCGCATCCGATGACGTGGCACACCAAATGCGCTCACCAGCAGCTCAACGAGATCGTCAACGGTTCGATTTCGTTGGAGTTTGAACGATTTGAAGACTGTCAACGACTCCGGATCGAAGAGGCGACACTTTTGATGCGCTTCAAAATGCTCCTCGAGTACGATGTTGATGGTCAAATGGAGATGCGACTCAATGTGTTGCTTGCGACATGCCACCTCAATGCGACGCTCCAAATCGAAACGATTCATCAGATCAGTGGATATGTCACATTCGGTTATCTCGATTAGGATGTGCTCCAGCTGCGATTGTCGCATGTAGACAAGCATATAGGCATTTGTGGACTTGGAGTGAAATGGTAATTCATCGTTGATGCCACCGTAATTGTGCTCGATGGCCTCCTCCTTGCGACAACTGGTCACAACCTCATCATCAAACTTGTACCAACGTCCATCGGCCTTAGGATTGATGAAGACCACATAGTGACCGCCATGAATATCGCCCGTATGCACCAGCACAGCATGGAGCACATAATCTGCTGGTGTCCTCTCCCCCTTCGCCAGATAACGATCCAGATTGATGTGTTCGTAGAATTCAAAGCGATCGTTATATTTGGTCGAAATATCCGTTATGGCATCGTATTGGAAACGCATCAGATGCAAATGCAAAACTGGTGGCAACGCTGTGAAGATGACACCTTTGCTTGCCTCCTGCATTCCATGCACGCCTGCATCATATTTATTATCCCCTTCGAGTGCCTCGGATGCCACATAATACTGAAAGGATTCATAGATGTTTCTCATATCCTTGATATTCAATTGAATGTCGTAGAAAGTCTCGCAACGTGTGCTATTAAAATCGATATTCTTGCACTTAATATACGACGACATCTCGCCCTCGAACAAGGCCGGAATGGTGCCCTCGAGACAAGTGCCACGCATTTTTGACTCGAGCTTCTCGAGGAAGACACGCAGAAATTCCTGAACATCCTGTTGCATCAACAGATCGACGGTCTCCCAACCAAATGATTTCGTTAGACGTTTCGTGCCAACCGGTCGATCCGAGAATTGCATCCCATGAAAGACCCGCTGCAGTGTTAAACCCACCGATTTATTAATATCATCTGCCTCGGTGGGAATACGATAGACGCACAAACGCAACGAATTTGTGAAATATAACGTTTGCAACAGCGAATTCATGTAGCAGGTGGCCCCCTGATTCCTCAGGCCCACATAGCCCGTATGCTTCTTGGAGTCCCACGGGACGCCACGCGGTGCCTTAGCCACCAGATGCACCTCGAGCGTAATGCTGCCATTGCTGTCCATAAAATGATTGTGAGGATTATGCAACTTGGACAGCTTAATGAAGTTCATATAACCAAAATCGTTCTCCTTGGCGCAGAATATGTGTTTGATGCGTGGCTTTCGAGCGGGTTCCGAATCAACTTTGTGACACTTGAGACGCAGCTCGGCAATGGCATTGCACGACCATGTGGATGATTCATTCTCACCGTTGCACTGCAGAAAGAAACCAAGATTCGAATCGTTTGGCTTGACCAGTATTCGCCAGGGCAGCATTCGCACATAGACCGGTGGGGACAATTGATCTTGCTTCAACTGCGCCACGTTCTCCACTGTGTAGGAGAATGTGGCCTCTGCACGGAATTCGTCCAGCTCCTCCGTCTTCTCCTCCTGCATCATCTCGTCGTCGTCCATTGTCATAGCTGCCTTAGTTGCTATAAATATTTGTTGTTTTTCTTTTCGTTTTTTTTGAGTTGTGAGTGACTTTTTTTTTTTAGTTTAATTCTGTATTTTTTTTTTTTAACAGCAAGTCGACGACAGCTCAGAAATGTTCAGTTATCTGTGTTTTACTGTGACTCTTTTCACTCGGGAGTTATTTGTGTTTTTTTTTTTATTTTTACTTAATTGTCGGTATCGAATTGGTCGAATTACACCATATTAATTTATTATGGCGCGGTGTTTCTATTGGTGTTTCACTTGGCTATCGATAAATGTAAATAACTATCGATATATCATACAAATCGCAAGCGTAACAATCGAGAAACAGGGTTGATTATTGATTAATAGAATTATGAATAGAATCGATTTAAACACGTTTGTTTTTACAATTAAAATGAAATAATAGCAAATGTATTATAAACTATTGAATACAGAAAGAATGCAGTACGCTTCCAATATTTGGTAAAAAAAAATGATTAAGATCAGACGACTCAAAAGATGACCTCTTTTATGAAAAACTATATTTTGTTTAACATGTTATCTCAACCAAACTTGTTCAATATACGTGACTAAGAATCATTGGGATCGGATTACTATATCATATATGTAGTTCCCATAGGAATATACAAAACATGCCTTACCAAGTTATCCCAACCAAACCCATCAGTTATGCTTCCAACAAATTTGTCAATATCGGAATACTCATATAGTTTTCTATGGAATTATCATTATAATTAGCCTAACATAAACCCTCAAATCTGTTACCTCGCAACTCAATCTTCGTTGGACTAAGGTTCTTATTATGATTTTAATTTATTAGATTCTGGGCCTAGTGCTTCACCATCAACCCTACACCTGCTTCAGTCTGCTGTGATATGTCTTGAGAAATTTAATAAAGTGACTAAGTCTAGACCTGTTCACAGACAGCTAAGTATTTGAAGTCTGTTCCATCCCAAGGATATTGCTTTGCTTAAATCTTTTTTGTTTTTTTGTATTAAAGCTGCCTCAAAGGCATTTGGATTGTCTGAGAACTGGTGGCCGCCCTGTCGACGTGAATGTCTCGCTTCCCTTCTCAGCTGCTGCCTTATCCTATTAGTGGCCACGTCTCTCTGCCCAAATTTATGCCTCTGCCTGACTGTAAAGCTATTTAAAAACCCAACAACAAAAAAAAAAATTAATAAAACACCAAAAATAGTATTGCTGTAGTCTATACAGATTATTGGGAAGACTGCAGCGTTTTAATGTGATTTGTTATTTTTGTTGGTTTTTGTTGCTGTTTGTTTTTGGTAGCTGCTGTCTGTGACTTTATCTGACAGATAAAGACATCAAGTTTGGCTTGCTAATGAGCCTACGGGCGGAGCCATAAATATGAATATAAACATAAACATTTTCATTTAAAATTTATGAAAACCTTAACGCTGAAGGACATAAAACTTTGCTGCCCAAGGACACCAACACACACACACACACACACACACACACAAATACATTCACAAATAGCAGACATAAACATAAGCAAACAAACAGCAAGCATAATATATAAAAGCAAATGAGGGGAGTGGGCAGGGGGGAAGGGGATGCGGTTTGCTAAGAAATCAGAAGCGAAAATTCGAGTATTATACGAATATTTGTGATAATAATTTCCCATATTATTGGCTTCGTTATGGCAGGGGCGTGGCATAAATTACGACTCAAAAAACGACCAAAAACAAGAAGATGAACACCAAAAAAACCAACCGGAAAAAGGAAAATATATAAAAATATGTGAACATTACGTATACGCCGCATTGGACAGCCCCAATATATATATATTATTATCGATTTCGTCGGCAAACAATTTATGTGCGAGCCATTTGAGTCCATTTTCCTTTCCTCTCTTTTCTTATCGTTTTTTTTCCTTAGTTTTGGCAACATATGGCTTAAAGCGTTGCCCTTCGAGCACAATTTCTATTTTTTGGCTCACTCTCATTTCTTGTTGAGTGCTATTTAAAGCTTGTACTCGTCATCGCTGTCCATAATTATGGCCACCTTGGCACCCAAGGTAAAACGTTACTCGCTAATCAGTTCAGCGCACATTGACCCACTTAACGCAGGTAGGCTTGAATGGGGATTTGGAGCGGTGCTGTGTGGCATGGCATGTAAACAATGAAACAGCTGGCACATAAAAGTGTAAAACCTTTTAGCTGCAATGGTGGTTAATAGCTCCAATGGTGGTTAATAGCGCCATTGGTGGTTAATAGCTGGCCAGCCCGAAAGTTATGCAAGTGTGGTGTAGGTTTGCCTGACAATAGTTTGTACCCTGTAGAAAATGGGCAAAAAGTAGCACAAGGTATATATATATATATATAAATATATTTATGGCCCCGCCCGTAGGCTCATTAGCAAGCCAAGCTTGATGTCTTTATAACAGATCAAGAGTTGTTTTGAGCTAGGTAGATAGCAGATATTGTGGTTGAACAACAAACGCAGTGCAAGTTTATTGTGAGAAGAAAATTAAACATATAATAATATATATAATGATAATAATAATACAATGATGATTAACCAGGTTGTCAAACCGAAACGTGTTTGGGTCCGTTAGGCAAAGTTATGATTATTTTGAATTGATTTCACATTCTTATGCGGTATTCGCTTCCGTCATTGCTATTGTGTTGTCTAATAATATCGATTCCTGTGCCTGGTTGTTGAGCTGCGGTGCCAGTACTCCCTTAAATGATTATTATAATTGTATAATGACATTCATGCCCTGAGTCTCAAGCGTTAAAGTTGTGGTTCTGCTTCCGTTTCTGTTTTGACAACCTTTGTCATTTGAATGCCTTCTCAATGAACTTCTATAATAACAATCGGATAACAATTACATATATGGAATAATAGTAAGTTAAGTCATAAGTTGCAGGGTAACTGCAAGTCGTGCTCTCTAGACTACCAGATTTTTGTTTGTTTTACTGTTGCTCCTTTGCCCCGGATTGTTGCGTATGCAAATGCCACTGTGGCCGTTGTGGCGAGCCAGACTGACCACGTAAGCAGCAGACTCACGAAGATCGGACCGACCACATTATTGACGTTGACAGTTTTCGCCACCAGCATTTTAATGGGTTTATTATCGCAATAACAGCAGACGCAACTGCTGCTCCCCTGAAAGAGGGCCGGGCAATGTGGGCGGGGCTGGTTAGCTCAAAAGTAAACATATTTTCTGGCTGTGCGATAAATTAAACAGCAAAGGAGCAGCTATCAGTGGCCAGTTCTAAGCATAGCTCGAAATGGGTGCTGACAATTATGATGTGTGCATAAGTAGTTTGCAACCAAGGGTGTCTAGTTCCACATAGACAGCGAGAGAGAGGAAGAGAGATAGATGCAACTGGTTCTCACTTCTTTTCAGCATGACTTATGTATTGTTTATTATATCCATAAGCTTTAAAATAAGGAGTTCAATAATATCAGAAATACTTACAAGATATCTTCAATCCCAGTATTAATTTTCTTAATCAGTCCCAGATAGCTGCCCCAGGAACTATTTGCTATAATAAGACTCCTTGTCATTTAACTCAACCGCTATTCAAAAGCAATTTGTTTCTGATTATGATTTTATCTCTCAATTAATATTACATTTAAATTGGCAGACAACTCTTTTTTTCTTCTTCCAAATTAATGTAAAAATGTTGCGATGTCTCCAAACTTGTTTGGAAAGAAATTCAGCTGTCTCGTAACCGAATATTGCTCATACGCCGCGTTGGCCTAAGCAGTAAATAAGAGCGGGCAAGTTTTTAATACACACGCAACACAACGACGAAGTTTTTAGGGCAACTCACAGCGTAACACAATTGGACACACACAACACACGTCACACACACATCACACACACACACACACACAAAAGTTGGCTAATACATTTACAAAGAAATATTTATATGATTACTTAGACAAAGAAAGTTTTTTTTTTTGGAAAATGGCTAAACAAAAGGCCAAATGCGGCCAGCGGCAATGTTATGTTTCAGGGCTCTGACGCACATGTGTTGCGATATTATGAGTGTGTGTGTGATGTGTGTGTGTGATGTGTGTGTGAGTGATGTGTGTGTGTGTGATGTGTGTGTGAGTGATGTGTGTGTGTGTGCTGTTAAAAGTGGCCATGTCGCGTTGCTTTATTAAATTAGTTGGCGCACTCAACGCGAAGCTTCAGCTGAATCGGATGTCTGCCAAATACAAACTTTTTCAATTTCCTGTATATGCTACGTGTGTGTGCGCGTGTGTGTGTGTGTGTGTGTGAGTGTGTGCCACGTGTCTTGGTGGAGTGACACCTTTTAGTGGCAGCTTTCATAGTGGCGACAACTAGCCTTAGATTTTCTTGTTTCCAGGTCAACATATGTGATCTTCAAGTAGTTCGCTCGCTTAACTTAGCAAAGTCAAAGCTTAGCTCCACTTAATACTCCTGTCAGCATATATGTATATAAATATATACACTGTTCAAAAGAAAGAGTTACTTAAATTCACATACTCTTAAGCCTACTTGAAAATAATTTATTAAAGTTTTTTTTTTGGTTGAAGTCCGAAACTTGTCTGCTTTGTCTAAATATGTTGTGCTTTATTTTTTAGCAAAGCTTTCTACTTAAAGTAAGAGTAAAATGTTCGACTCAAAGAATGCTTAAAATTTAAAAATACGGGGCCAAAAATATGGTGAAAAACTCTATTGAAAAAATAAAGTTTTCCCATCCATTTCTCCTTCTTTGAACTCAGTATATAAACGTAATCCTGTTCAGGTATCTTAGCTCATTGCATACACATACTAAAATTTATCTCATTTATTTCTGGTAATTTACTTTGATTCATCGATGTTGTAACAAATACGTGTGCATGTGTGTGTGTGCGTGTGTGTGTGGTGGAAGAAAATAACATTTTATTGGGATATTTTCGCTTTTCCACACAAATGCATCAATTTTATTTGCCGTGTGTGTTTGTGTTTATCTCGGCAACTGATTGAGTTATTGAGCTGTGCCCATTGTTATTATTATTCTTACACATAAGATAAATAAAAATAATACTAGTAATTGTAATAATAATATAAACACAAAGGCATATCTAAGCAGATAAAAATGGGCTGGGTTATTGTTATTGCTGTTCTCTGCGAAGACTTTAATATGATTTAAACGTATTAATCATACGCCATGTTGCACTTGAAATATCTCACAGACAGAGGGAGAAAGAAAGTGAGAGATGGAAAGAGACTGAAAGAGGGAGAGAGAGAGAGAGAGAGAGACAGGCAGAGAATTTTCTATTTCTGAGCGCTTTTGTTCTCGGTGCTTGACAGTTATGATAATCAGTTGTGATAAGGCAGCAAACTTGACGGTGATTTGACAGAATTTGGCATAAAATTAAATGAAATATCAATAGATGAACGACAGACAGAAATAGGAACAGACAGACAAAGAAAGGCGGTCAATAATTGAAATGCTTGAAAACTCAAGTTTTTGGATCAATGACCAAAATATCAAAACCAGCCACAGCAGCTATTAACAAAAGCAAATGAAGACAAGGTAAAAACAATTGCCTGGACAACAACAAACAAGCAAAACCGAAAACTGACAGGCAGCAGCAAGGACACAAGACACAGGACCCAGAACACAGGACGAAGGACACACACAATGAATAACGCTAACCGACATTTCCATTGACAATTTTGTGTAGGCGGCCAGGTACAAGTTGTTGCCACCTGACTGGAGCTCAACCAAAATATCTTTAGGCAGCTAATGGCTACACTCGGAAGAAAACACAGCCTAAAATGAAGATCGCCCTGGAAACTAGAGAGTTTTCCTTACAACAAAAACAAATAAATCATAATAAATTGAAAGAGAATCAACCTTTCATCTTAGATATATACTTTATGAATAATAAGGTGAGTGAAAGCTATTTTCAAAAACGTAGTGTGATATTTTTTTGAGTGTGTGTTTGCTTGTGTGTATATTTTTGGCATACATGTGTATTTTGTTGTAGGTTGGCAGCTCTGTTTATTGTTTGCAATTTGTTTTTAGCTGCACAAACAGAACTTTATTTTTATGTGGTTGCCTACACACACACACACACAGCCGCACACACACACAAGACAAAAATATTCTCTAAAAATGGCCAAGACGTGTTTGGCTATTTATAGCCAAAGCACCTTGTGGTTAGCATACTATTGCATACCACTAGCAACAACAACAATAACAACAATAACAAAATGCTCAAATGCCTAACCGATTGCAATAACACACAAAATAAAAATAAAAAGAAAACTCGAATTGACATTTAAGCTGCCACAAATTGCTTTTTGTCGCGCCCCTTCTGTGTGCAGGTGTCTCTCTTTCTGTGTGTGTGTGTGTGTCTGTGTTTTCATTGTGTTCTCTGTTTTTTGGCAGCTTACCGTACGCATTTCCATAACGTAAAATGAAATTTTCAAATTATAACAAATTGAATTTTCACATATGCGTGAGGGCGTCAGAAAGTATAACAAATGCCAAAAAAATATATATATAAATATATGCATATATATAAAATTGAACAGGGGCGAGCATTGGTAACAGCTTAACAGTTCTTTAAGTAGATTAAAATACAAATTTCCAAGTAAAAGCCAAAACCAAAACCAAATATTTAAACAATAAAGTGGCTTTTTCCTTCAATCATTTTGCTTTTTATTTAATTAAGCTTTTCCCGGAATTCTATTTTGTTGGTTTCATTTGTTTTCTTTTTTGATTCTATAAACCCATTTTTCCCTTGAATATTTAATGAAAGCACCTAACTTGGAAACTGAGCAGGAATTCAAATTGCAAGTCAAAAAGGATATTGAAAGATGAATGAAATTGGGGTATGAAAAGATTTTGATATGTCTTAGATTGGAAAATTAGATTAGGTTTTGTCTAAACTTTGCTTTGCAACATTTGCTCAGTCAGTCAATCAAGCTATCAATCAAAAATAATGAAATGCAATTTTTATTACAAAATGAAAAGATGGATTACAATATGAGAAATTTTTGCTTGCATTGTTTGGAGTTCAAAGGAAACGCAAAGATTAAAATTTTCATGAAAATGCGGCAAGGATGGATTTTTGTGCTAGATCAAACCTGAGATTATGCTATGGGTAAACATTGCTTTGCGATGCTCGCTCAATCAGTCAATCAAGCTATCAATCATGCGAAGCAAGAGTTGCCGTTGCCAAGCGCAGTGTGGCAGGTTTAATGTTGCTTGCGACGCGCATCTTCGATTCATGCCTCATACACGTTGCATGTTCTGTATTTATGCGTTGATGTTTTACGTGCCCAAAATACCAACAATATTTGTGTTAACACACACACACACACACACACACATATATATATATATATATATTCACACACACACACGTGTACAATTTATATTGTGTAAATGCGAGCAAAAGGCAACAGTCAAACAGAACTCCAGCAAGGACTTAGCTCGAGTTGAGTCTGCCACGTAGTTGCCGCAAGACTGAAGGGGAAACGAAATAGAAGGAAGCGAGTGGATGCGGAGTGGGTTGGGGCGTATTGAGGGGGCAGGCGTGACGAAGACAAGGGCTTGGCCTGCCCGTTAGCCAGTTTTATATGCCGCCCACCCAAAAGAAAAAAGGGTTAGTATTTCATTTAGCGCTCTTTTCACTCTCTCTTTCTTTATGTAGCTTTTGGCCACATGTCGCTTATGTATGTGTGTGTGTGTGTGTGTGTGTGTGTGTGTATGTCTGTGTGTGGCATACATATTCAATTTCATTCGTCAAAATGCGCAGAATGTATTCGTATTTATTTGCCGCATCACTTTTCTCATTTCCCTTTCCATTTTTATCAGCTGCCCCTCTAATTTTTTATTAAAGCCGGCACAATATTGACGCTGCCCATTAACAAAAGCTTTTAGCTCAAACTGGCATTTAACCAAGGCAGCCAAGTGACCAAAAATAAGGGGAGGAGCGGCGTGTGGCAGATTGCACACAAGAGAAGACTAGACAAACTGACCAAAAGCAAAAAGCACAAAAAACCAAAATGTTGCCACTGAGAGCGAGAGTCGACACTTTGACAGTTTTTGTCCCGTTGCAAGCCACACTTTGTGCAGCAAACCATTTACAGTCACCCGCATACACTCCCATATACCCCCCAAATACCCTCTGTAGCCCATCGACTCCCTCAATGCTTGCTGCACATTTCCATTTTGCAAATTGTTCGTGCTTGACTCTCGCTAACTGTTTGGCCCCGTGTCTCTTGGCCATTTGGCATATGCGCTTTGACATATGCAACAACAACAACAACAAACACAGCAACCGCAACAACAGCTGCAACTGCATCAACAATCATCAACAGCAACAGCAAGTGACAAGAATAAAAACTGTTGACAAGCTTTTGCATGCTTGGTTGTTGCTGTTGTTACTGCTGCTGCTGCTGTGGCTTTGATTTCGCTTTATGTTGTCAGTTTAAAACTGTCCCCGTTATTTGACGGACTACGTGCTGGCCAAAGTGACGTAAAACAAATGACAAGGCATGTTCTGGTTTTTTAAGCAGCAGTTATACATGGCATGTAAATTAAATGGAGCAGCAATTAAAGCAGTTGTACACATTTTAAGCAATTTCCTCGGGCATATCTAAGACTATTGTATCTAATTAATGAATAAATTGACCGACAGTTCCTATGATAGCTTACATTCACATTTTAATTGATCTACTCATCAAATTTTATAGATTTAAATGTCGCTTATGGTTTATTTTTATTTCTGCAGGCCTCAAACAATTATATTTTTAAGCTGCTTTAAATTACTAAGCCAAAATATAATTATTACAAAATTTACTGAGTAATTAAATTGGACAAAGCAGCGCAGCTGAGGTCAAGACTTGAAAGAAAATTAATTACAATAAAGAAGATTAACGATAATGCCCCAAGTTACACAAGTTACATAAGGCCCGTGCCCCTCCTCGGCCAGATGAAGTCGCAGAAAAAGAGATATTAATTTAATAAAAACTTGGCTGTAATGACACGCCAAAAAAATTGCTACTTGACTGTCCTGAATGATATTCAGCTGTCGCTTAGCGAAAGTTTTTTTATTTTATGGCACGAAAAAAGAAAATCCATTTGTAGCTATAGTCAAATGACCAATCAGCAAAAATCGGCTGCGCAATTTACCTGACTCAACAACACCGCCCCATCCAAAATGGATTTACGGGCGAGCAATCAAGCGTGCAGAACCAAAACACGGACCTTGGCAAAAAGGCGTATTGTGGAAGGAAACACAAAAAAGTCGAGGCAATTAATGGTATAAAAAACCGTTATAGTTGGGACAGCTTTACAAGTGCGTGTGTGTATGTGTGTGTGTGTGTGAATGGAGTCCAACTTGAGTGCGTAAAATCAACAAACGGAAACGGAAACTCATGCAACTTGGTCGGAAATGTTAAAACGATAACGGCAACATCAGCAGCAGCAGCAGCAGCAGCAGCAGCAAAGTCTGCGACATTCTATGCCCAAACTTGTCTTTATGCTATACACATAAAGATATCCCAAAAAACAGAGAGACACCCACACACACACACACACACAGACATAGGTAAACATAGACAATTTAGACGCGTTGAGCATTTTGTGGCATTAAATTTATGTACATGCCACGGGGGCGTATGCGCAACGTGACTTGCCGACTGCTTGGGCTCGCATAAAGTGTTGCAAATTGTTGTTGTTGCTGCCCAGCTGACATTTTATGGCAAAAACTGAAACAGTAAACAAGCAGCTGCTGCTGCTTAAGCTTTTCTTCTGCTGCTGCTTGTATCTTTAAGCTGCCCAAAATTAAGCTCTAAATTAGAAAGGCATCACTCGAAAGTAATTGCTGAGTGCGCCTCGATTTTCATATATATATCGTATATATTTTATGTGTTTATTTTTGTAATTTTTTGTATCTTGTATCTTTTTTGCAGTCGATACGCGTGCAACGCATTAGCAACAACCGAACAACATGTAGCTGAGTGAAACGCTCCGGATAAAAACTCAATGTGCTTCTAATGATGATCTGCCATCAATTTGTTGGCTTTGCTTTGTGGTCAGTATGCAAATTTATTTATGCACCACAAATTTTGACAATGTTTTACATTTAGCTGGAAATATTTTAAAGCTTTTCTTTTTAGTGGTGTTGACCAAATCTTAGTCAGGCAGCAAAGCTGTACTTTTTGGGGAGTTTGCACCTGACAGTGTCAACAATTATGCATTATTCATATGACAGCCTTGGGACAGCTGTGGCAACAACAAACAACAAACTACATCATTTATCATTTAACTTGGTACGTGTTCAGTTAGCTTGTTTTTAAATGTCTGTCAACAGCAATGACTTGCCAAAAACTATAAAGTGCTCAAGTCTAAAGATGAGAGTGCAGATAGATTTGAAGTGAATAAAAAAGTGCATTTCTTTTTATACAAATAAAATAATTTTATCAATAAGTAATAACAGATATTGCGCGTCTAATTATCGATTTTCGCTTCAATTTGGAATCAACTTAACCTATCGTTTAACAATTATTTAATAATTTTAATACCAATTATATGAGACTATTCCAAGTCTCATCAGCATTCACAATTTCAAATTGTCTGCTTTCAATTCAAAATTGCAAAAAGAGTTTGAGCTGCCAGCGGCCATTTTTCTTTGGTGAGTAACAACTTTTAAAATAATATATATATTATATAATATATATATAATATAATCAGCATTCAGATGCAGAATTTCGTCCACTCTTAATTCAACATTTCAGAAACAGTTGGAGCAACAAGCAATTTTCTGCTCCTTTAAGTCCAATTAGCTCTATTCATATGTAGGCTATTTAAATAAAGCTAAACACAAACATTTCACAATTTTCTTGCTTTCTCTGCAGGCATTCACATTGCGTGGGCAGATACACTGCACACAATTTTTCGGTCAATCAACTATGACAAATTTAGTCATCTATTCATATCAAAAATGCTATTTGTTATTCAGCTGCTGGGCCACTGGGACAGGACCCTTGGGCCGCAACACTGGCACACTCACACACTCACTTACACACACACTCTGTCAGCCACACAATACAGCTGTAAACTGCCCACGCACAAAGACCGCAACAAACAAAGCAGCAGTAACAAAAACTCAGCACTCATCTCACTCATTTCTCATCTCTTTTTCGCATTTGGCTGGCCGCATTTTAATGCCTTTTTCATTGTGGGCGGAACGAGAGGGGTGGGGGGCTACACAGTCTTGGCACACCCACCTACACGAAACCGCCTCCCTCTGGTCTGTTGTGCTCTATTTTTGGGTTCACATGCACAATTGGCGCTTTGCATACTCTGAGGCGCTGAGGCGCAGCTCAAGCAAATTGACGCCATGTAATCAATCAATCTGAGGATGTACCAAAGCACAGCTCCCTTCTCCCCCTCTCTCTCTCTCTGTCTCTCTCTCTCTCGCTATTTTTTTCTCTTTGTCACTCCCTTCTCTCATGCTCGTCCTTTAATTTTATTCACATCCCTTCCACCGACAAACTGAGCAATTTCTTTAGCTGTGGCATTTTTTAATAATTTTGCCACACGCCAGAAATATTTCTCATTATGCAGCTTGCAACGTGATTTATGATATTTTAATGAGCTGTTGTTGTTGGCGTTGTGTGCTGTTGCTGATGCTTTAGTTGCTGCTTCTTCTGTTGCTGTACTTGTTGCAGTTGTTGCTGCTGTTGTTGCTATTGTGACCGATGTTAAGCTGGCTTCTCTTACTTTTATTTAGTTGCTTTGAAAGTTAAAACTGTTGCAATTGTTAGTTGCTATTTTTAAGTTGTTGCTGCCGCTGCGATTGCTGCTGTTAATCAGCTACTGTTTCCGCTGCTGTCAATGTTGCTTTCAATTGCTACATTGGTGTTTGCTGCTGCAAAGTTGTTGTTGACAATAGCAATATTGTTGTCGTTGCTACTTTGGTGTCGCTGTTGCAGCTGTTGGCTATTCCAATTTCAATTGCTTTCGTTAATTTCCGTGCAACTTTTGCTGCCACGGCTGATGTTGCAGTTATTGTGTCAATTGCAACTGTTATTTTTGCTGTTGCAAAAGTTGTTGATGACCATCGAATTACTTTTGCCGTTGCAGCTGTTGGCTTTTGTCGGTTTTGCTGCTTTATTTCTGAGTGCTGCAAATGTTGCTGCTGTGATAAATGTTGTTTCGGTTGTCTTCGCAACTGTAGTTGCTACTGTGTCTATGGTAACTCGTAATGGTGTTGCTGTTGTTGCAGGTTTCTGTTGTTACTGATGATTCTATTCGTGCTGCTGTTGCTATTCTTGCTGCTTCTATTAATGTTGCTGCTGTACCTGCTATTGTTGCTGTTGGCATAGTTACTGTTGCTCCTGTTGTTCCTTTTTATGCTGATATTGTTGATTGTTGTTGTTGCTTTTATTGTTGTTGATTTTGCCACACTTGATGCTCTTTCAATTTTAGATGTTGCTGTTATTGCTATTGTATCCATGGTGAATGATATCTTTATGCTGATATTATGTTTGCTATTGTTGTTGTAGCTGTTGCTGTTGCTACATCTACTGCTGCTGCTGTTGCTGTTACTATTTAATTTAAGTATTGTTGTTTGCTTTTGCTGCTGCTGTTGCTATTGCAATGGTAGATATTGCATATATCGGTGCTGTTGTTGCTGCTGCTACAGCTGTTGTTTATTTTGCTTACGTTGTTGATGTTACCTTTACAATTACTGCTGCTGCTGCTGTTGTTATTTTTAGTTTTCCTTATTGTTGTTTGTTTTGCTGCTGCAATTGTTCTTGTAATTGTAGTGGTTGCTCCTGTTGCTATATATCGTTGCTACAGTTGCTGCTGCTTCTCTTGCTACAGTTGCCACTGTTATCTTTACTATTGCTGCTGTTGCTGCTGTTACTGCTACTGTTTATATTGCTTACGCTGTTACTCCTACAGTTGCTGCTGTTGTTGTTGTTATCCTTGAAGTCTTGACTGTTGTTTACATTGCTGCTGTTGCTGAGTCATTATTCTGATGTCTCTAATGTTCTCTCAATTCGAGCATAAAACTTGTGTAAATATTCAGCGACCTTAGCAAATAACAAGAGCCTTCACAGCTTTCACACTGTTTGGGTCAAAGTTCACGGCCAGTGGCTTTGACCAGCAACTGTGTAGCGAACAGTCAGTTGGGGTTGGGGCTGTGAGGTTGTGATGGGAGGTGTTGGGAGAGTTGTTCTGTCTGCGGGTAACAACTCGACTGCTGTAAATTTTTAATTGTTGCGACCTTTAACCAATGCTGGTGCCATTAACAAGACCATTGCTCGTTGCTGTTGCATGTGGCGTATACGTGATATGGGTATATGTGTGTTTGTTTCCGTCTCTGTGTATGCCACATAAGAAAGTGTCCTTGCTAATTTGCTGACGGTGCACCCCAAAGCCCCCCATACTCCCCTGCCATCCATATTCTTTCCCTATTTGTGTCGTGGCATTTCGCCGCCTGTCATTATTTTTGCAACATTGTGTTGCGCTGTTTTATTGCTCGGTTATTTTAATTAAAAACTTTACGCATGCCCCCGACAATGCCAATGCTTCCCCAAACACCTACCACCCTCCACCTACCAACCACCTTCCTTGTCTTTCCACAAGTTTTGTTGCCTGCCTTCGGGGCCAGACAAGAGAAATGTGTGAAAACAAAGCTGTCAAGACGAGCACAGCTACTTGTATCTACTTACAACATGCTCATAAGCAGCCTGTGTGTGACGCTCATGCCCCCTCCCCACCCATGAATCACACCCCTCACCACTCTCAATCACACCATGCAACAACACATTGCCTGTCGGTTTGAGCCTTTTTGTCTTAGCCTTCGACTTTTGCCATTTTTACGCTCTTAAGCCTCATATTAAAGGCATATGCAAAGTATGTAAAGATCTGAGGCATGTACGCGATTTTGCTGCTGCTGCTGCTCTTGCCGTTGCTGTTGTGGCTGCTACTTTGTGAATGCTGTTGACGCTCATGTAATTGTTGCTATTGTTGTTGTTGTTGTTGTTGCTAAACAAATGCGCAACGCGAAAGAACGCTAATCCCGCTTAACGTTTTGTTGACATCGCGGTCGCCAACAGGCACTCAACTAAATATAAAATATAAGCACATATACTCTATATACAAGCATATACTATATATATCCTATTTATACATATGTACATCTATATATATATATATATATATATATTTATCTTGATAGATGTCTGTTTGCATTTAGTTGAGGTTGCTGCTGCGTGGGTTACTTATCATAAGCTCCAAAATTCAGCAACGAATATTTTTTATATTTATTTCCAGATTTATCAGGTTTAAGAATGGGCTGCTAAAAAATTACAATATATAATACCGAATGTTTAACCAAAGCTCACAGTGTGAGCTATATAAAAATCGCACATAAAATTAATGAAAAGGTTGCTTAAAGTTGAAAATTAATTGTGGAAGAGCAGCTGCACTGACATATTTTTAAAGACCTATTTAAAAAGGGGAAAAATTTTGGGACTCTTATTTTTGGCATGCTATATAATATAGAGTCGGATATTAATGTTCTTTTTTTTTTGTGGTTGCTTTAAGGTTGTAAAGAAACCTAATATTTTCATCTTAAAATAAATATGTATAATGAAGGCGATTCTTATAATTTTTGTATTTTGCTAGTGCCCCTGATTAGCTACACGAAGTACATATGTTTATGAATGGCATATGTAAATATTTACTACATATTTAAAAGCGTTGCAGCAATAAATTTTAATTTACACACATTTAAGCAAACAAAGGCGGCAAAATGAGAAAAAACTGCATACATTTTAATTGCGGTACGCGGCAAATGGAATTCTAAAACGTATGCATGAGTTGCTCTCGTGCTTCCAGTGTGTGTGTGTGTGTGTGTGTGTTGGTTGTGGCAGTAAATATGCTGCAGATCCTTGGAAAAATAAGGGCGCACTGAATGCAAACAATTAAGTTGGCCGTCATAAAAGGCCAATGCCAAAGCACACAAAACGACAGTTAACAAAATGAGAAAAATGTAGAAAATACTGAAAAACGAATTTTTATTATGGCCTTTTGTTCAAAGCCAGTAAAATGAACTTTAAACGGAGGCAACCATTTGGAAAGTTTAAACGTCTGGCAACGCCATGCGGGATTTTCGCAGACCTTGTGTGCATTCAAGCGATTTTCTTTTTGATTTATGTTTTTTGTTTTTGTTGCTTGGAATTTGCAACAACAATGTATGCAGACTGCAAGTTGTTTGAGAGCGGCAAGCACAGCAAGCGCTTTATTGTCTGACATGACAAAGCCAAACACAAAGCATAACTCTAGACAGTCCAATCCTCCCCATCCATCCAATCCATTTTCGACAATCTGGCAACCTCCAACCGACAGCAACCCATTTTGTGCGTCCCGTCGCTTGATTGGCGTCAAGAAACGCATCAGAAAGCAAAGGTGACTTTCAAGTTCAAAGCAAAGACGTTAACAGCAATTGCAGAGGGGTGTCCTAAGTGGTACACTTAGAGAAAAATATATGACACAGATTATCTAGCTGAAACTAGAATGTAGTTTTCGTTCCTTATCAAATAAGTTTCATTCATTCATTTCAGAAATCGATTTTACTTTACAAAGAAATATATTTTACTATTTCTTATGCTATATTCAAAATGATATTATTATGCTTAATAATATGTATTTAAGTATGTGCACTCAGAGATTAAAGACTCGAAGTGCCATTTTTCTCAAATTTATTAAAATTAATAACTTGAAGAACTTTTATTTTGGCAATTTTCTATGTTTATTACATTTGTTTTTCTGAGTGTAGCTCTTAGATAGGGTGGTTATAGCATGTATGTATAAGCTATTACGGGTTTCTTTGGTGTGCACTGCCAATTCGCAAAATTGGTCGGCCAAAAGCATAGCTATCCAAATAGCCTGCTAAGTAGCCAATATTGATCAGAGTGTGGATGTGCGTGTATTGAGTGTGCGTGTGTGTTTGTGTGTGTGTGTGTGTGTGCGAGATAGTCATGTCTGGCATTCGTAATTAATGCCGTTTGGCCCAAAGCGAAAGCAGGCCAACAACTAAACTAGTTGGCCACCAGATATTTCGTAAATTGTTGCAATGTCAAAGGCAACAATTAAATGTTCTAGCCCCGCCCCCAAATAACGCCGAAATTGTGTATCTGCGGTTTCGCATACTTGACAATTAGGCTGCACAGTACATTAATTATGCATGCGTGCGTGTGGCTATGTGTGTGTGTATGTGTGTGCTGTGTGTGTGTGCTGTGATGTACTGTGGTGTGGTGTGCATGTGTGGCTATAATCTGCTTTGACGCCCAGAGAAATTCTCGAATATCCTGTAACACACGCACACACACACACACACACACACACACGCCATGCTCCATGGCAAAGAATTTTTTATGTAAACCGCAAATATACATTCAAGAGACAGGCACAGACTCATCACACACACGCACACACACACACACACACACTCGAACAAACACACTCCAACACACACTCGGATTATTTGAGGCGCATTGCGTTTCATGGGACTGCTCGTAATTAGCCCTTTCTCCCGTAATTTGATAGTTTTAATTGACATTCGCTTGTGCCAAGTGAAATTTGATTAAAATGTGCTTCGTATTTAATTAGTCTGCGCTTTCTAATTGGAATTCGGTGGCTATAGAAGATGAGCTGTGACACATACGTATGTTTGTAGATATAACCGAATAATAATTGAAATAGATAAGCATATAGACTATATAGTTTATACATTAGTCTGCTTGAATTTTATATGTATTTTATATCAAGTATATCTAGTTTAGAGTTGATAGAAAATAAAATTTAGTAGATAGAACATATAATAACAATAATAAATAAAACCGACTAGCACATAAAATAAGTAATTTTCAAAAGAGATTATAGTAGATGTAAAATATACAATTTAGTATATGGAACAGAACAATATATAAATTTGATATGCATATAAAAAATATGAGATTTATATCTCCATCTATAGTTCATACATTTTCTTATACATTTTTTTTTTTGGATCGCCAGTAAATGTTAGTCCAGTTTACATTTTAATAGATTCAGACTAAGATTAATCAGCTGAATAAACGGTCGCTGTGAAACTTTCTTATAAAATTGAAAAAAAAAGTTTTCAATGCAACCAATTTTTCTTCGCTTTTCATGAAGTTTTCATGCACTAATTAGAAGGGTTTTTCCAAGCGTAAAGTAATATTTTCAAAGCAAAGCAAACAAAATAAATACGTACAAAGGACAGCTTGAGGCATCGATAGAAAGTAAAGGAAAGTTTCTTGAATAGCTTTTCACGTTTTCCGTTGCCCAGCAACAGCAACAGCTGCAGTTGAGTCAAGTTAATTGAATTTGTGTTGCATTTACGCAAATGTCAGACACATCATTAGTCTGCCCCACCTGTGAGTATCAGTGTGTGTGTGCGTGTGTGTGTGTGAGTGTATTTGGCTCTAACAAATTAAGCATCGTTTGCATTGCAGCTGTTGTTGCTGCTTCAGTCAGGTGACTCTTGAGCATATTTATCAAAGAGAACTTTGGCCTGGCACTTTACATGACCAAGCCACATAACTCACGTATCCTTTAGTCCTTGACTCCTTTCCACACTATTCAAAGTGGTTAGTGCTGTTGTGGTTCGTGTTGTTACATGTCTTCTAGTGCTACACAAAAGCAATTCAATGTGTGTAACTCTGTCTTACTGCATTTGACAGTGGCTAAAGGACTACAATGCTCCACCTTCGACTCTTTCTGTTATCCAGATTCGCTTCTTGCTGCAAACAAAGGGCAACTGAATGAAAAGTTTCGACTATGATGTATGCGCTGCACACCTTGATTTATGACGATGATGATAATAGCTTTACGTTGCAACTGCAGCCTGTCTGTCGCAAGTAGTAGCTGGCTGCCTCCTCGTGGGAGTTGTGTGTGTTGCCATTTGTGCTTTGATATCACTGTTTCTAATGAATGGTTGTTTCTGGTGCCTGCTTTTTATCTACAGATTGAAGATTGCTGCATGCTGCTTTTAATTTTCTTTACAACTCTGCTATTACTGCAGTGATTTCTTCGGTTGGATACCTATTATAATGTTGTCTTCGTATGTATAACGCATTGAAGGAGATTTAAAGTATATATCATTTTGATTAGCATCGTTTGGCGAGTCGTTATAGCCATACCCGTCTGTCTGAGTGTAAATTTGAGAACAGTTTTAAAGCTATCTTGATGACAATTTTGCTGCATGCAGTGCATATGTCAGAGTTAGTAGAACCGGAGCACTATATCAAATACATAGATGCCATAGCAACGTTCTTACTACATTTCCTCAATATCGATTAACATCGATTGTCGATAGCAATAAAGGCATGTTTGTTTGAATATCTACAACTTTTAAAAGTTGCAGTCTTGGCTTCAGTTTATCACTTATTCAAGATCTCTCGAAGCATTCTCTAATTATCTCTGTTGATACTGTTGCTTCTGTTTTATGTCCTACAGTAAGAGTGCAAACTAAGAAATACTTTTGATTTTACTCATCTCGGCTTATGACTACTAGAAACTTTAATTGCCGGTGCTGGTTACTGCTAATTCTCTAATTCTGCCTGTGACCTTCTCTGCTTCAAATTTTATTAGTGCTGCTGTTATTGTTATTGCTGCTGCTGCTACAGCTATTTGTAGAATTTTGTTGCTCTTTGGAGTGTTGTCTGGAACTCGACTAAATCATATTAACCACAATTGCTGACTGTTATCGCGACTCGTTTTTCTTCTTCGCTCCGCACTCTGGCAGACACTCGTGCGTAAAGTAATTTATACATTGCCACGCCCATTTAAACCCGCCCTTCGCACACAGACAAACACACACAGCACACGGCATCGAAATAAGACATTTGAACGCCGCACATTTGTTAGACTCACTCTTATTTTTTTCCTTTTTTTTTTGGGACCTGTTTGTTTATTTTATTTATTTATTTTTTGGTGAAATGTCGAATGTGTATTGCGTGCCACAAATTTAGTCCCATTTCAGTTTAAAGCCACATATCAAACGAGAACAGAAGTGAAAATAAATTTTATGCCTTTGACGCAGCTGCTTTGTCATTTTGCGCATACGACACGCCCTCAAAAAAATACACAAACGAGATACGCCCCCAAACGTTACACATTCATCTGCAAGTCCTGCTTGACTTGACTGATATACAGAACAACAAACACATGGAAAAAAATGACATAAAAACGACATAATAATTTCGCCTTTGAAATTGCCTTACAATTGCCATCTTTATTTATTTATTTTTTTTTTGTCATGTGGCACACTGGGATTCGATTGCCTCATCCTGCCTCCTGGTGTGCCTTTCCCCCTTGGCAGGACGCGCTTATTTTTAGCTTTGCCGCATGTCAAACAATCTCTTCTTTTTATGTGAGCTGCGACTTTGTGATACACTTCATACTATGGGTAAATCCGATTTCAAAGCCAGATGATTTTGGAAGAGTTATGTGGGTAAACGTTTGGATTTATTCAGTGTTACTTAGCTGAAGTTACTATAAATCAAATGTAAATCATGCCTGTTTTAGATATTGATAAGAAGTCAACAATTTAAGTAGTCAAGTCAATTGATAAATCCATCCAAGATTTGATATATGTTGATTTCAAAATTATACTTTTGAACTAGTTAAAAGTTCTCAGCTTTCTTAACAAGGCAGACTGAAAATAGAGAGGTTAATTTTTATCATAATGCGATTTGGGTCTTTGACTTTTGATGATTAGTGCATCACTACTTCGACTTGCCTACATCTATTTACAATTTTTTTTATTACTGTCACGCAGATTTATCAGCAGGACATTTTCTCCCAGGCCCTCAGACACCTCTTACATGTTTGCTTGCCAAGTTATGCATACAAAATGTTGTCCGGAAAATGTGTGAAAATGAAAATTGACTTACCAGAAGGAGCTAAAAGAAAAATAAAGCAATACACAACAGAGCACTCAGCGCTCAAAGTCAGCTACATAGTTGACTTAGCTGACAGCTAGCTTCCCTTAATGCTTAACCTATTAAATACATTTGCTTAATTTGAAATCTAGTTTCCAGATAAACAGAAAAATTCTTTTTGCGCTTGAAGTCAACGTGAAATTCGCAATTCATTTGGTTTGAAAAGTAATTAATTTTTTTTTTTATCGGAGCGTAGCTGCCACATGTCGCATGCAACAAACATTAATAATGAGTAACGAGTGTACTTAAACTAACGAGTGTATTGGCTAAGAGTTTCGGACTTAAAGATACCCTGTAGTGCCAACAGATTCATGTGTTAATTTCTTACACACATTTGCACACATTTGGACTCACCAGAAAGATTGACAGTTACCCTATACTTGGCTCCAGCATATACATGTTTGTATTTATCATATGCCACAAAATCAATTTATCAATTTATTGTAGTCAGCTTAAAACCTGTTGCATTCACCAGGATACCCTTTGTAAGCATTTTGCAGGGCATGTAGAGTAAATAGATTGAAAGTACTGTCGCTTCTCTAGCTAGTTAATGGCATTCATTTGCACCCCACAGAAACACGCAACTCTAACTCCAAAAAATACACTCGTGGCTTTCTTAAAGTTTCCGTTTCCGTTTCCACCATTTAACCCCGCTACTCCCTTTTATACTCTTCTTTAGCTTGTGGCCCCCTTGGGGCTTGGCCAATGCCCAATTAATCTTAATTAAAGTCATGTATGTGTGCAGCTAGAATCAAGAATCGCATATGTGTTGCGTGTGAGCGTGTTTTGTGGGTGGAATGATTACAGGAGGTTATTGTTGTTGTTGTTGTTGCTTCCATTTCATTTAATTGTAATACATTTGTCTGCTGCTTAATGGCAAATTTACGTGCATCGTATAAATCAACTTTTGGCTCTATACGATTTATATTTAGCATAGTTCACAACAAGCATTGATAACAACAAAAAATACGGTTTTATTCTTTGGGAGATCGCTAATTACGCAACAATCAGCTAGACGAAAAGGGGAAGGAGCGGTTTGCGGGGGTGAAGCGTGGTTCTAGGTAAAATAGCAACAACAGCAATAAGCTTAGTTGCTGACCACGCATGAATATAAAATACGCTGATTACACAGCCAAACAAACACACATTCGCACACACACACACACACACACTCTTTCGCACACACACACACACTCTTTCGCACACACACACACACACGCAAATAAAGTCAGCTTACAAATGGCTGCCATTGTTGATTTTGTCGCTCAATTGTTTTGCTGTTACTGCTGTTGTTGTTGCAACAATTGCTGCTGCTTTTACATTGCTCTTGTTGCAACAGTTGCTGCTGCCGCTCCTGCTATTGTTGTAACAGTTGCTGCTGTACATGGTTTTGTGCCATTGAAAGGCAATCATCAGATTATTAATGCCATCCATTGTCAACGTTTAACTAGGCATCATTTTGTATAACTTTTGTATTGAATTTTTCTTGAATTGATATCGCTTTTTCAATGCGACAAGATTCCATTTGTAGTGTTCGTTTAAAATTTAACAATCAAAAACACAATTCACAATTATTGCATTACGTGAATTAAAAAAAAAATGCAGGAAGTTTGATTCTATACAAATCTGATGAAATAGCAGTTTTGCTTACTCCAATTTGTTTGGGTTTAAGATTAACATTATTCAAATATTGAATTGAGTCTTTCACTAAATCCAGTTCAGTCACGTTCCAGGTGCTAAAGACCAATACAGAGTAGAGGAGAGCGTTGAATTTGTGGACAATTAATTAACTAACTAAAATCGTTACTGATGCCACAATAATATCAACGATTATGATATCAACAACAGCAAGTGTGATTAGTGTATTGATTAGTAAGGCGTTGCGTCGCAACGCATCGCAGCTGCCGGGTATAAATTTATTGAGAAGCTTTGTGGCCACAATTTAATGGCAAGGTGTTTCGCGTTGGTGCCAATTATTCATGCATATCGATTAGGGGCATTACGAAGTGTGGCACAGAATGCTTCATTGAGCCCAGCTGATTAAACGCTAATTTACGCACAGACAGACAGAGATAGATGCTCCTTATTCTGTCTTTCTCTCTTCCTTCGCCATTTGCCACATTCCTCTCCAGCTTGTCAATCAAAATGAAAATTAATTAACGGCAGTGCCGAAAATAAAAACCAAAACGATAAAAAAAAATCAATACAAGAAATCAACAAATTGCAGAACTCAGGTTTATCCTTGCCTCGGTTTCTATTTTTACTTTTATTTTTTTGTTGGTATTTTTTTGTCTTTTTGCGCAAATTGGTTGCGAAAACAGCAAACGGGCGATGAGTCAACACAAACACAGCGCCCAACAACCCAACAACCCAACAACTCAATCATACTCAACTAGTCTTCAAATTGCCGATGGGGCAGACTCTTCAGAAAGTAACAAATTAATTCGATTATGCGCCATAAAAAGATGGTGCAGACTCTTTAAAAAAAAAATCATTTAACTGTGCGCTCAAAAGTGAGCTACAAAAATGGTGAAGTGAATGCCAGCAATTTGATAGTTCTTTCTTAGTGTGTGTTATCAAAATGCTTTTAATCCTGAATTCATTTCAGTTTTTTTTTTTTGTAATTTAATGTGATAAGGATATCATTAATATATATCGTATATCAAATTAAAATTTCATAAAGGTCTTAAGATTAAGTCAACATATTATAAACATACGCTGCCAAATGATATATAAATTTAAGTGAAACTGAGAAAATGGGTCGGCAGGGTTTGTAGACTTCTGCACGTGTGAAATTACAGTTTTTATATGTTTATATTTTAATATAAATCTTAACAAAAACAAGTCAAATAAACTATGATTTAAATACATACAAATTAAAGCGCACGCAATTTACAAGGCTTGTCGTTTGCTCTTCATTTAACTTACAAATTTAATAAATAAATTAAAGTCTCCATAAAATGTGCTCCACAAATACCAAAAAGGAGTGTAGCAACCTGGCTGGCTGTGTGTGTGTAATCTAAATGGGTGTAATCTTGAGCCCAGGTGAAACATATTAAGCATTTACATATAGACAGCTTTGTATATATATATATATATATATATATTAATTTGCACAATGTCCTACAATCTGTTCGGCATCGATTTAAGCCTCAGCTAAATTGCAATTAAGACCAAAAATAGCAAACAGCAAACAAATCTTAAGCGCTTGCCCAAAAAAAAACCTATTCTTCTGCTTTCAGAGCTCGTAAACGTTGTCTGGCCTGGTCTGGATTGCTTCTTGCGGGGCGCAATTAAAGCAGCAGCGGGAGGAGAGCAACCGGCAAGGATATTTTATAATTAGAAGACATAACGAATTTGGAAGGCAAATCCAAGAGCTTTGGCTGAGAGAGCACGCCAAGTTTCCAACTGATTAATTTTACAATACACAAAACGAGGAGTGGAGGAAAAGGGGCCAACGACAAACAATTTAAGCCAATTAAGCAACGACGTCGTCGAGTGATAACAGCAAAAACAACATCAACCAGCTTATAGCAAATGAGACGCGATGAGTTTCCTCAGTTCCATGCAACAGTATGTAACAAGTGGCATATCAAGTTTGGGCCTCGGCAATCGACGCTTCTCGCTGTCGCGTCAGGAGTCGACTGAGCACCAGCAGCAGCAGCAGCAACAGGCTGGGGGCGTCGGTGGCGGTGGCGGTGGTGTGATAGCTGCAGCTGGCATCACAATACAACAACAGTTGCTGCCACAACAACAACAGCAGCAACTGTTGCAACAACAGCAGCAGCAGCAGCAACAACAACAACAACAACACTCGCACGCACCGTTGCAACAACAGGCGAGCATTGGCAGCGGTCTCGGCATTGTTTACGGTGCCCCCGCCCAGCCCACGGCGGGCGTGGCAGCAACTGTCGCTGGCAGTAATTATCCAGCCGGCGGCGTCGTTATCGGCAATCCGAATGCCACCAATCCATTACTAGGTGAGTTTCTTTGCCACTATCTGTCTATTTATATCAACATACAAAAACACAACACACTCTCACACACACACACACACACTCACACACACATTAGAGTGATAAATTTGATGGGCCGCAGGGCAGTCGTGTGTGGGCGTTGTGCCAAAGTGTGTCTAGATTAATGAAAATCCACGACAAACTAAAGACACGTATTATTTTTGATGAATGTTGGGCAGAAATAATGTTATTAGCAATGCCTGCTAGCAAAAGAAAAAAGTAATTAATTTTTATATAGAACAGGAAACAGATATCTATTTGGATTCGTGTGCAGTCCATTTATATTCCACTTATATACAGTCATGTTCTGTGTACCATTAATATTATTCATAATATATATACTAGGGTTGAACTCAAGTTGAAATTAATTTGGGTTCCTATTCCGATTCGGGTATATAAAGTATACAAAATGTTGCGGTAAGCGTTATGAATTGGTTAGGCATTTTTCCGTTTTTAATTTGTGGCCCCTTAAAACCATATTTCAAATTCATTTGAAGTCTTGTTTGGATTGCCGAAGTTCATTATTAGCAATCCAATCAATGCATGATGAAATGCGAAATTTGTTAAGTTATCCTTGGCGCCAAAGGGTAACTTGATTTTCTAAAATTTTGGACGAATTAAAATTTGAGTGCATGTAGCTAAAAGGCTTTCAATCCATATACACTTCATGCATATCATATTATTTTACATACATACATTCACATTTATAACTAATACCTTGAACGTTTGCTTTGTTATGGAAACAATAATAATTTGATATATGAAATCAATTTTGGTATAAACTTAACACACAATACAAATATTTGGAGAGTAAATTCAAATGCAAACACACCCAAATAAATAAGTAAATAAAACAAAATAATTTGAATAGAAATACGATTCTATTTTGCTTTTATTTATACAACATTAATGCTGCCAAAATCAACGTAACACATAAATTCAAATTCAAAATGGAAACTATTCTCTGCAGCTGCACAGAAAGCCATAAATGAATACAGAATTGTAAAACCAAAACAGACTACAAACAATAGCATTGCATAATCGATAGTTTTGGGTGCTGGCAAGCCACAAAAGTTTTAACAGCCGACAAAAATGTATTGAATTTGCTATCGTTTCGTCATGTTTTCCTTTCGTGAAACGGAAAAGCGCAAAATGTTGCGCAAACTTTTTTGGTATTCTGGCAAAGGCAACCAAATCCACTGCAGCAACCAGAATATGTGCGCCACGATGTTAGTTCAATCAACATGGAACATGAGGTTTTCTGTCTGTCTTGTCTAAGCCTTGTTGTGGCTCTGTTGTTTCTGCTACTTTTACGTTGCCAGCAACTGCAACTACGTAACACACATTTCAAAGTTAAGACACAGACAGCAGCAGGCAACTGCCACAAAAACCGATGCTGCTGCAATAGCAGCAGCTGTGTCCTATCTCCTATTCGTGGCAGTATTTGGTCGGCATTTGCTTAGCTTTTGATTTCCAAACGTCTGCAGCATTTGAATCAAATTGGAATTGGCTTATCTTGTTGCAAGCGCCACAAACGAGCGGTTTCTAGCCACATGACAACGTCGACGAGTACGACGACAACGCTGAGAAACAGGCTACGATAACAGCAGCAGCAGCAGCAGCAGCAGCAGTAACTTTAGCTATAAAACCGCTAACATGTAAGCGCATTTGCAGTACAACTTGTCCTATTTCGACAAAGTATAGATATGTTTGGCTTTTCATATGAAAATTCTACCCTAAAAAAGTGATTCTAGGGAGGACTGAAGCTTTTCGGCTTTTGAACATGGTTTAGCCATCAAACTAAAACTACATTCAGTCGAATTCTAACCTTGCGAAATCATAAAATGTGATTAAGAAACCAATCACAAAACTCAACCAACTTCATATTTTTTGTTGTTTATGTTTTGGCTACTAGATTGGTTGCCAAAAATGGTTTTCAAACAGAGCTTGTTAGATTTTTAGTTTGGTAGCTTCTATGTTTTCTTTGTCCTAACGACCACTGTACATATTTTAGTTTTCATCGGTTTTCCTTTGGTTAGGGCTTTTGCATAAGCACTCAGTCAGGCAGTCTGAAGTCTGAAGCCGAAAAAGCATTCGTGACGAAGCCACAGCAATAGTTAGACAAATGGAGTGGCAGCAGCTCAGTAGTAGCACGGCAACATATTCCACATTCACATCACTCCACACATGCCGTGTGGCAGGCAGAGTAGTTGAGCCCTTGTCCTTGTGGCGAACAGGGATAGCAACAGCAACAGCAGCCGCACAGATGCATGTAAGGGTTGCGGTTGTGCTTTGCACTCTGAGCAACGCTGCTCCACATCCTGCATTCCGGCACACCCAAAACCCCAATCTTTCCCTAGCCCTCTGCTTCAAAGGGACATGAGAACAACTCACGCCACATTGACCGCATCAGCATTGACTTGACTTGGCTTCGACGACTGACTGTCTGACTGTCAGTCTGCCTTGTTTCCTTCTTCCGTTTCACTTCCAGTCTCTCTCTCTCTCTCTTTCTCTCTCTCTCTCTCTCTCGGGTACACATTGCTGTTGGTGCTTAATCCATTAACTTTCGCTTTGCTCCTAAGTAGTCTTCATTGTATCCAGAAGTAACGACCATATCAAGTCTAGTTTTCTAAAGTACAAAACATATAAAAGTGAAAAAAAAACAACATTTATATGAATGTGTGCGAAAATGTTGCCGAAAACAACATGAAAATGTCATTTGTTATGTGGTTTGAATGCTTTGAGTGTTATTTATCGCAAGTTCGCATATCAATGTTAAAGCTCAAAAACTCATGGTCGACGACAATTTAATTAAGATTGATTAATTGTGTGTTTTTGTTGTTTTGCTCTATCGATTGAAAGTTGTTTACACTATCTGATTCTTTAATTAAATGATATTATATTTATTTGTTGATGAGTTGAGGGCAGCAAAGATTTAATTTAAAGCTTCTCATGTGCATTTTGTAATTGATTGAATTGACTTATTTGTGTTTATTATATTATAATACATACAGATTTATATCTGCTTTATGTTTTTTTTTTATATTAAGTGGAAAGAGTGATTTTATATAAATACATACAAATAAAAATACAGAAATCAAAATGAAAATGTGAGATTTATTTATTTTTTTAAATCTTTGCTTGGTTTTTATTTCGATTATTATTTGTTTAAGTTTGTTGTGGCAACTTTCAATCAATAAAGCAACATATTTACCATCATTTCATTAAATATTCTCTATACTCAAAGATGAGCTACCTTAATATACAATCGATAGTTATTTATCGATGGAAATTTCCATTTTTCATTTCTTGGATAATTTAAGGCGAAAATGCATTTACGTACTGATAAATACCCCATTCATTTTCCACACAGGCTATCCGAAGGTGCCGGGCAGCAGCGGAGCGGGTGGCGCAGCTGGCGGTGCCAATTGTTCATCCGCCGGGAGCACACCCATCAATTCGCGTCGTCAGTCGCGTGCCCTCGAGTGTTTAGCGCCACCACGTACGGGTTCGTTTCGTAGCAGGAATTCGCCACTGCATCAACCGGATCCGCCGCCGCGACCCCCGCTGGCATTCTGTAAACGTCGACTCAGTTGGCCGGAGGTGGATCCGCGCTCAAATTCGGGGTAAGTAAACGCATGGAAGGACCCTTAATGCATAGTTGATGATGATTATGATGATGATGATGTGCGAGAAAAGCCACAAATGAAATATTTGTCATATGTTTACCCATTATAATTAACTACAGGTCGTCCCTATATCATGTCAGCTGCACACACACACACAAACACACTCGTACTGTGTGTATTTAAAACAGCAATGCATAAATTAAATCCAGGCAAAGCCTAATGAGAGCCTTACTTGGTATTTCTTGCTCATAAATAATAAGAAGGGGACTTAAAGTTAAGCAAAGCAAACTCTCAAATCCCTTCCTATCCCAATTGGAGGCACTGGAACAGAAGTAATCTGAATTATTTACCAATTAATTAATGTACTTCAATTGCTGCTGCTGCTGTAGTGGGTGTTTTGCTTTACGTTTGTCGACCTACATAATTATGTAATTACAAAGTTTTGTTCAATTTTTTTTAAAGCCCGCACTCCGCTTGTAATTTCTACGAGAAACTTTGGCTTCTAAGTCCATGCAATATTGGCAGTTTTGAATGCGGGCTCAACCTTTTCCAGCTGCTCAAAAACTTTTTGGCCAACTTGCCACACGCACACATACACATACACATACACATTCACATACACTGAGATAAAGGCATGACTTCAATGTTGGTCTTCTGTGTGTGTGTGTGGGGGGGGGGGGGGGGAGGGGAGGGTGGGCATTTGACAAGGTTGCAACATGGTGCAGCTGCATAAGCAGCATCAGCAGCAGCAAGCATCCTTGCCTGTCTCCTGTGCATAATGCGGCTTCAGCTTAACCTGAAAACGTGCTCATAATGAGACTTTCGGTCTTGAGGTAACATTTAATTAACCATGAAATGAGATTTTACTAGGTGTTGCTTTAAGACACATGCAAGTGGAGCAAGCTTCCCAGCTCCCAGCTAGTTGTATGCTGTATGCGAAGGACTAAACACTTAATTCTGTTTTCGGAATGAATCTGATTAAAAGCATATTAACAAGTTGACGCCTTGAAGATAAAGCGAAAAAAGTCAGTCTGAAATTGAGAATATGTAATGGAGAAATTGGATTTAAAGCAGCATGTCAAACTGAAATTCAGAACGACAACTTAAGTAATTCAAAATTAGTTATAGTAACCTGTATTATTAGTCCATATAGTATGTAATATATATAATAACTATAATAACAGAACCGAATACTAAAAGGAAGTTGAATCAAATTCATAACCTTTACAGAAGTGGAATTCATTTTGACTTGAAATCCTGATTAATTTTTTAGTTTTTTGTTTGTTCAATTGAGCTTTTTACCAAATAGAAACGAAAAAGCTTCGATTTATTTCGCTATATATGTGGCTTTTCCCCCTTTTAATGATTCATTTACAACTGATCTAGTTGAAGATTTTATAGTTTTAAAAACTCTTAGTTGTTAGTTCTAAATTAAAAATCCAATTTTTTGGTCACACACAAAAGATGCCATATATATAAATGAATTTCAGCAAAAATGACTTACTGATTCTGTTATCATGTTAATATTTATTAATTATCTGCAATAAGCTTATTATAATTAAACACATACAAATTTCATAGTCAGAAAGTTGCAATTAGCGCGCATTAAATAAAAACCGAGAGAGAAAAAAAATCAAAACCAACCAATTCATTATAAAAGGTAAATAAACGAAAAATACGCAGCTTAATTAAATGACGTGAAAAGTAAACAAAATTTTCAATGACAAAACATTCCATTAAATAGCAATTTATTTACCACAATCCTGTCACAGGATATTTAAAAGGAAGCAGTACCAAAAAAAAAAATAATAATAATGAATAATTGCCAAACTAAGACGAAGTTCAGCAGCTTTTTACCTACACTGCAGCGAAAATGTTTGCATCAAGATAAATACCAAATAAATATATAATAAAGGAAACACAAAACTTGGCCCAAGGATCAACTTTTGTGGATATCGCAACCAAATCAAAACAAAGAGGGGCAAAAGAAAGAAAGTTGAGAAAAAGGAATACGCCAAGAACTTTAAACTGAAATTGAGTTCAGCGCGCTGACAAAATCACAAAGCAAACGGAAACAACTGCACAGAAAAGTTTAAGATTAAATTCTTCACAAAAAAAGTATATATATATATATATATATATATATATATATATCATGAAACGTAGAAAAAAGAAACTTGCAAACAATGCACTGTAAGTCAGATCCAGAATACCTCTCTATATTTCCCTTATCCGTACCCTCTTCTTCCACCAGATTCTCTGGCAAGTCCCGAATCCGGGAGAAATTGCGCCGCCCAAAAAACCGAAATTCGACAAAAAGTGTTCGCCAAAATTCAGTTTTTTTTTATTGGGCCTGCCTAAAAGGAATTTGGTGCAGCACAGTTTGTAACTTTTTTTTGTATACCCTGTTTAATAGAGAAATGAGTGAAAGAGCATAATGAAGATCATATTAGAAAATTATCCTCATTATATATATATATATAACTATATAAGTATATAGTTATTCATATATTAGACTCATTAATATTATACTTAATTTATTTATTTTTTTGATATGAACTAAAAGTAGACTACAAATTTAAAAAATATAAATATATTTAACAAATTAAATAATGTAAATTTAAAATTGATTAGATTACTTTTCTAAATAAAATGTTGAATTTTTATTGTCATCACTCCATATCTACAGATTATGGCCTAGTCGAGTTTATCTATTTAAAAAAACAGTGTCATAAACGTTAAAAATCTGGCAATGCTGGCGACAAAGTTAAGCCGCTTAGGCGCTTAGCCGCTGCCCATATTTTGCTGAGTGCGAAAAGTTTTGTAGCTCAATTTAAAGCGACCAATGTAGGGTATATGAATGTGTGTGTGTCGGTGGTGTGTGTGTGTGTTTACGAAGCAAATCAAATGATTAGGCATAACACCATCATCATCAACATCAGCATGCTGAACCCTTGAGTGGGTTAAGAATCTCTGTTAACGGGCGCATGGGGCGAATGATTAATATTAAAACTAGCTGTCACATATATGCATAGATATTAGTCTATCTATATATATATATATATATATATATATATATGTATGTATGTATGTATGTATGTGTATGTGTATTTATGTGTCTGTGGATTTGTATACAATTAGCGACACAAGACAAGCAACAAGCTGCAAACTTCTGGCTGCTGGCTGTTGTCTGACCCACATCAAATGTTGAAATAGGTCTGACAAGCGAATTCTGGTGCTGCGATATGCAAATGGAATACTTAATACTTATGTAGAGAGCATATTGACAGTGCCAATTAGAGTTTCATTCGCTGTCCAATCCCAAAATTGTTTGATATAATGAAGTGCACTTAGATATACACTCATCTCCACCACATCTCTCTCTCTCTCTCTCTCTCTCTCTCTCTTCCACAGTGTTCAGGAAACGGATGGGTCGTATTTTGAGAACTTTACATCGTTGGGTTGGAAACGTGAAAATCGTCGCATGTCGGCGACGCGTGCGGCCGAATCACGTGCCGAAGCTAATCCCGAAAATGAACGTGATCCGCCAGCACCCGAGGAGTCCATTGACCGTCACGATGAAAAAGAGAAACTTTACGTTGAGGTCCTGCATACCATTGCCAATACGGTGGGTGCTCCAGCGCCCGGCGGACAGGTAAGTCAACTAACCAAAACCAAAACTACTAAATTGAGCGAAAGCAAAGGTAAACATTTTGAAAGAGTTTCAACAGCTATTAATGTCATTATCTAATTCTCTCAGTGTAAATTCGCTTACTCGCTCTCCATATACATAAATCAACATTAAACAGTTGCTGGGGTGCGCTTTAAATCATATGAATTTTTGATTGACCTAAGGGAGGGAGAGAAAACTTATGCAAATAGTTTTTTGGCTTAAAATTAACGAGCGGTTAGTTTTGGCTTAGATGATAGATGATTTGAAGTGTGTGTGTGTGTGTGTGTCCGGGGGGGGGGAGGTGTTCGGCTTGGTAGTTAATCACATACGTTTAGGCCCCCAAAAATTTAGTTCAATTTAAATGATTGATGCTGACAGAGACAGTCAAAGAGAGTGGGTCAAACAGCTTAAACCTGAGCATTGAGGTTGAGGTTGAGGTTGAGGTGAGCTGCACAGAAGATATACACACAGGATATACAATGTTCGTTTCAACCATTATGGTTGCTGGGCACAAAATTCAATTATAAGAGTGTTTTCAAAGTTCAACTGAGTTTCCATTTCGATTGCCATTTCTAAGTTATTTTCCAATATTTTTACAAGTTGTGCCAAGCATGAACAATACGACATTACTCTGTCCTTCCTGTTGCCCCTTCTGCTCTTCTAGCAGCATTTTTCAATTATCGTTTTTAATTTAACAGTTAGAAAATTGCACATCAAATGAAACTTGAGCTGACTGTACATATATATGTATAAGTATATATATATATATATATATATATATATATATATGTGTATATATATCTGTGGAGTGAGTATGGGGATGGAAACTTAGTTGGCAGTTAGGGCCATTGGGTTTATGGCAGCGTAATAAAACTTTCTAGAGCGGCTGGAAAATAACCTTATTCCTGCTGTGATTGAGTTGAGAGAAGCTGGTCAAGTCCCGCGGGGCCTCTCGATAGAAAGTCTTGAGTCACTAAAGTTATTTATTCCGGCCCCCGAACAGCTCAGCAGGCGACTCAGTGTAATTTTCTGCGTTCTTACATTGAATTTTGCATTTAATGGAAAATAATTACAAATAACTATGTAGCAGCTGCAAGTGGGTTAATGTTTTTAATGGTAACTAATGGATAAATAAATGTAAGGGTGTGCCACAAAAGAAAAAAAAGAAGCAGAAGAAGAATCGAATGACGTAATAATACAGAACATGAACATAGACCAAAAAACAATAAAGTTGTACTTAGTCGAACAACAGTTCTCAGAATCGAAAATGCAAAAACTACAAGTAACAAGCAAGTTAAAGACTAAGCGAAGCTTTTAAACAACTTTTTTAATCTTTGTTTATGTCTAGTTTTAAATGACAAAAGACTTTTCTGAAATTCCTGGAATTTCCTTGTGTTTTGGTTCATTTAGAGGTACAAAAGAACTTAGTTTCTTTAGAAACTAAAGCAAGATAACACTTAATCGACTATTTTCTACATCAGCAGGGTGCTCCTATTTTAACAAAAGAATCTTTGATATTTGCAATCGTCGATAAAATGATTGACTAGGTAGTGGCAGGGGGCGGGGCGGAGGTGTGGGACGGCAAAGAATACCTTTTAAGATAAGATGCTTAATAACTTAGATGGACGTTGCCTAGGTGATTGCACTCAAAGCAATCAAATTAAAAATAATATTCCAACGGAGCAGAATAAATCCGACAGAAAAAAACTGAAACAACGAGGGGTGGCTACAAAGAGAAGGAAGAGGGTTGAGAGGGGGAGTGGATAGATTATGAGAGTGCCACTTGAAGTGTGTGCAAATCAGCAAGTCAGACGGCAGCCGGCTAATAAATTCACCAGATAAATCAATATGCAAAAATATAAAAAAGCCGAGGAATTTTTATTTATATTCTTTTTCATTTTCTTTTTGATATGTGGCAGAGCAAACAAAGAGCAAAGGAACATAGTTGTTTGGGGGAACGTAATAAAAAAATATAAAAATGAAAGAATTGCTGTCTGTGTTTATCCGGTGAAAATATGTTAATTAATATTTGTTTTTGTTGTTTCTGTTGATGATTTTTCTTTTTTTTTCTTATTTTTATTTACAATCTGTGAGAGCGTTGATGATTGAACAATTCAAATTTGTCTGCAAAATTTATTTAAAAATAAATGGCAAAATAAGACAATTGAATGTGTACATGTGTGACTAACAGCTAGCTCTTTCTCTCTCCTTCTCCCACTCTCTCTTTCTCTCTCTCTCTCTCTTTCTCTTTGTCTCAGTTTGCGCATTACAAGGATGAAATGTATCTGCATGCACAGCGGGCCTTTGGCGTCAATCCGGATCGTCATTATCGCCTGCTGCACGCATCCGCCGAGGATAAACCAAAGATAATCGTGCTCTCGGCGGTCGTCATCGAGGCGGATGGGCTCGAGGCAAAGGATGCCAATGGTAAGCAACCCCACTTACCACTTACCACATCCCACTTCCAGCACCAACACCCCACTGCTCCCTATGCATATATTCTTCACCCAACGTAACAATCTGTCAAGTGTTGTGTGTGTTTGTGCAAATATTTTTAGTTTGCAAATTGATTTGCGGCTGCTTCAATAATTGCATTATGATTTTGTTTGCTTTAGTTTAGTGTGTGTGCTTCTGTGTGTGTGCCTGCGTGTGTGTGTGTGTGTGTGTGTGTGTGTTTGTGGTTGGGCGTATCTAAAAGCGTGTCATCAATAAACTCTGTAACATGTGCGCCACATATATTCCCAATCTTGACATTTTTATTATTTTTTATAATACTCTCTTCTCTGACAGTGATAAAGAACATTGTTGTTTTTAAAGGCTTGAATATTTATTAGTGTTTCTGTTCGATATGCAATGGCCTCGATGAAATCTATATAACATATTTATTACTATTTAAATCGATATAAAACCTGTAGATTTAATTAGCTTTAAAGCTAGAATCGCCAATTTTTAAATGCTAAGTTTACTGATTACCTTCTATAAAGATTAGTAAGCAAATTTTCTGGTAATTTAAAATTTAAAAAATACATATCCTTTATTAGCTAGAGTTCAACTATTTCCATCTATTCGGAGGCTTACCTATGAGAGTCGCTCTAACAAACATTTCAAACTAAAATTATAGGAAACAACTTTAAAAGTATGCCACGGCGACAACTTTAGAGTAATTTAGCTCATAATCAAGCCGACTCTTTATCAAATGTTTTTGAATTCTCATTAAACTGCCATAAGAGTATGGCACAGTCGTTTAAGTTTGACTATCGCTCTCTAGCTTGTTTCCGGCTGGTGTCCTTCTCACAGTTACAGCTGAGAGAACCTCAAACACAAAATCTTGCCCCGGTGCCACCCTTGCTGTCGTCGAGCCAGAACCACAGCGTCAAGTCATCGACTTTGTTCCGCAGCTCGTTCAATAAATTTGCAATTTAATGCTTCCCATTTTGTTCATTATGCTTCAAGAGCAGCAACGACAACGGCAACTACAGCAACAGCAACAGCAACAGCAACATCAACGTAGCAGCAGCAGTTGCTGGCGTCGCAGGCAACGCAATTTCGCATTTTAATGTGTTCAAGGATGTGTAAGGAATACGCTGAGTGCTCCTTCTGACTTCAGGCTTCAGCTACTGTTGTTCCCTCTGCCATCTGTTAAATGTACTGCTGATGGCTAGCGACTGGCAGTTTGTGGAGTCAGAGGAGCGAGAGTCTTGGAATGGACGGAATGAATATCACAGAGTTAGTTCATGCTACAAAATAGCAACAAAAACAACAACAACAACAACAACAATAAAAAGCTGTAACAATAACAACTCGTTGCCAATGAGACGTGGCTGATGAGTGACTCGCCTTTGTTTGGCTATTCTCAATTGGCTTCATATATAGCTATAGCTACTGCAATTGCCCGAGCTGAAGCCTGGCACACCATTCTCAGTTTTCATTAGTAGCAATCGCAATCGGCATCGCAATCGCCATCGACGACGAAGAACAAAATAAAACCTCCTTTCTGCAGTTGACTAGCTAATAGGCCAAATAAGTATGGGAGCGCCTTGGAAAAAAGGAACATGAAAGAACGGCTATTTTGGGCATATACATTCGTAGTCAATTTGTAATTGATATAGCGAGCCGATCCATCTGTCTTCAACATATTTCGTGCCTGCAGCAAGTAGAAGGATTTATGCCATATTGAAAAATATTTAATTAAAATCACTTTAGAATTGCTGTGCCCAGAATATAATTCCATCTTCTCTTTCCAGAACTGAATTAATTTTAATTTTAACTATATTTGTTGCGCTTCCTTTTTTATCATTTATATTTTATCTAGAATAATCTTAAGATAACTAGGCATTTGTTTCGTGTCACGACACGCTCTCAGTTCCATTGAAAAAGTAAGGCAATGCGCACTTTCCGGAGTCTGAATTAAATTCGAATTGCCCATTGAAGCCATTAAATCGATTATTATCTCGCTTGCTCTGGTCATTTGCCACAAAGGTTGCCACACTCTTTCCTTGTGCCGGGCGTGTGTGTGTGTGTGTGTGTGTCAATCAGAGCCACTTAATAATTGAGCGGCACTTTATGCTAATGAAATGTTAATCATACGCATCGTGTGACTATCAGTGTCTGCCACCAGCTGCCTCGTTTTCATCTGTCTGGCTGGCTTGATTCGTTTAGCTACAGGCATCTGTTATTAATTGCAATTTTATGTCGTTCACATTTCAATAATTTATTAACAATCCTTTTATTCTGTGTCTTTCTCTCTCTCTCTCTCTCTCTCTGTCTCTTTGTTGCAGGCTTCTCAGATCCATATTGCATGCTGGGCATTCAGCCGGACGGTGGTCCGCCCGTGTCGCCGCTGCCGCTGCCGCCGACGCCGCGCGCCTTGTCTGCTGATATGAGTGGTGGCTTTGATAATAGTGCCACAGACTCGCCGCCGCATCGCAAGCACAGCTTTCGCTTGAGCTTCAAGCGGCGCGAGGGGGCGGTTCGACGGGAGCAGCGCGACTCGCTGGGCGGCCCGGTGCCGGCCAAGTTAATCAAGGCGACCAGCATTAAGCCGCACACGCTCAGCCCCAAATGGAATGAGAAATTCAAATTGTAAGTGCATTTCCAATGATTATCTAAGCGGCCTAAAAATTCTTTAACTTAAATATAAAAATTATTAAAAAAAAAAAACTATCTCGCTTTAAATGCGATATTGTTTCTGAGGCTGGGTTTCAGAGCATATTTAGCCGAAAGGCAGCTGGCATTATTTATTGGAAATTATCTACAGTTTTCAGCGTGATTTGCACAAAAGCATATTTCTTTTGTTTCCCGGAGTGTAATTCCCTACCGGGCAATTGGACAATTGTGCGACGTAATTTAAATTCAATCACGTTGGCATTATCTATCAAATCGATGGGCATGATGACGCTGCTCGTTTTCGGATTTACGCTAAATTATTCAATTACACGTTTGCACTCATCAGCACTCCGCCTTCGGCTATATTTTTGCTAAATTTAGTTGAAAGTAAACAAACACTTCGGGAATGCGATTTGTAGGTGCCTGGAGACACTTCATTTACGCCTCGCCGCATGACAAATGTTGCGCCCCATTCGCATTTATCATTTAGGAGCGATCTTTGATACACACACACACACACACACCCAAACCTATTCACACAGCCACTGACACAGATATATAAATAGAATAATACACAATTCTTTGGCCTTTGTGGGGTCGTTATTTACGAGCTAAGGATACAAATTTAATTGCGTCATAAAATCGACAATACATTTAACATCAGCAATTGCAATCGTAATCAAATTTATGTTGCAATTGCAGTAAAATAACCAGTGCCAGCTGCTCTTGAATAAACAGGAAAACATTTATTTGTCTCGGCTTAAATCTCTTTTCATTTTCCATTGCGATTTCTTGCTTTGGGTTTCCTCTTCGATACGTTGACAACAACTCAGACAACAAGTTAGTTGTCAGAGTGATGTATTTAGCATTCATAGATTGCTCTCAAAAGATATATTTGCGTGTGTGTGTTTTTTTTAAGTTTTTATGAGTAATGCATTGCAATAAAATTAAAGAGAGCGAAATGAAGTTGACAGCATTTTAGCCTTGACAGAAGCATATTAAAAAGGTTGAACGTAGCAGAATATGTTAGTATTTTTGTTTGTCAAACTATATTAAGTTGTTTTGACACCCGAGAAGCTATTGCTGAAATCTTGCAATATATATTTAAATTAGCTGAGAAATGGATAACATTGATAACAAGTGCAACAATTTTAAAGCTAAAGTCTCCAAAAACAGAGGTTAGATTGCTGTTTCTTCGTTCTTTAAAGATCGTTTTGTTGATATTTTATAAAACTTAAGTTGATTTTTATGAGAACTACCCAGCAGCAGACTTGTCTCAAACCTGGTGCTGCTTATATATATATATATATATTTCTTCATTTATAGAGTTAGGTCACAGGTAGTTAAATTCTATGACATAACATATAGCCAGAAGATCTTAAAGGATTAAGTACAGCATCGTTTCGCTTTAGCCCACTCATAAAACTCATGTGGTAGCAGTTGCTTTATTTCAACGTGTGTTTGTGTTTGCGTCAATAAATATAAAAGAAAAGAAATTTAGTATTGTTCATAAATTAAGCAGAGCAGCTGCAAAAGTGCAGATTGAGTCGCTCGTTTGGAGCACATAATCCAGTTTTATTTTTATTGGGTCGCAAAACAATCGTTTCGCAAAGAGAAACATAAAGCGTTGCCTAGTTATCAGCGCAACGCGTTGGCTAATTACACAAATTAAGGCCACTGGCAAAGTGACTGGTTGGGCTAAGTTAATGAAACCTGAAACGAATAAAATGAACACAAACAAATCGTATAATTAACCCCCTTGCAGTGACATCGATGACATCAACACGGACACCTTTCACTTGGACATTTGGGATCACGATGACGAGAGCTGTGTCATGGACGCCGTCTCCCGGCTGAATGAGGTGCGCGGTGTTCGCGGATTGGGTCGCTTCTTCAAGCAGGTCTGCCAATCGGCACGTCAGGGTTCCCAGGATGATTTTCTGGGCGCCATAAACATACCCATTGCCGAGATACCATCAACGGGTCTGGATGCCTGGTTTAAGCTGGAGGCGCGCAGTCATCGGAGCACAGTCCAGGGACGCATCCGCCTCAAGCTGTGGCTATCGACACGCGAGGATCGCGGCCTGGTGCCCGAGGAGAACAACGAGCAGCAGTTGCGCAAGATCGAGCAACTGCAAATGGTGTTCATGCAGCACGAGGTGACCACACACGAACCCTCCTGGACCTGGTGCGGTGATCTGCCCGGCCCAGCGCTCACCATACTCCATCAGCTGGCCGTGCAGGGTGAGCTCACGGATCTACAGTGTGCCATGGCCAGGTGAGTAGTTGGCTTTATAAACCCCATTTAATGTTGATATACTCTGATAAGGTCCGATGGTATTTTATTGGGTTTGTGCTACTTCCACTAGATGGCTACAAAATCGATGAATCGATATATCGATATATCTCTCACAATTTTAATATATATATAGATACTAAATTTGGTTGGTAGATGTAGATTGGCGATGTCTTCTAAAGATCGAAAGTAAAATCAGTCAATTACGCCCACATCTAAAAATCAGCTTATACATTCTTAGTCAAAGCCAAATTACGAAACTAGGAAGTTAAATTACTTCCAACCACCTTCCATCAGTTGGTATTATATCGGTATCAGAGGATTTCGCAGTCTTTAAGGTTTATCTTTCCAAAAAAAAAATATCAATTCTCTCTTTCATTCCATTCCCCTTGCAGATATGTTGCTGCTGCACGACTGAATCGGACGACGCCACTAGATCCAAAGTTTCTGCATCGGCTGCTGAGCGATGTGGAGAAGCAATGGAATCAGCCCAATCAGGAGGCGCTCACCCGCGATCTGGAACAGTGGCTGGCCGAGGCAATGAATGGTTTTGTGGAGCGTTCACTGAATCAGATACGGCGGCATCGTGACATATTTCCGGCCCTGAATCCGCCATCGCTAATACGATTGGAGTTCCTGCTGCGCTGCTTGGGGCTACTTGGATCGATGCGCGCCTTTCGCGCCGTTTGCCCCTTCAACAAGGGGGTACGCGGCGAGGTGGTGAATGCGCTGCGCAAGGGCTCCGTAATGTGGGGACAGAATGTGTTGCGCGAATCGCAATCGCTAGCCAATCCATTATCGAATTTTGTAACAACATTAACCGCCGACATCCAGCTGGGCCAGACCTACTATCATGCCCTCTTCGACAAGTGAGTAAACGAGGCACAGAAATGACATTCCATGCCATCATACGATTTTATACCTTATTGCCACCTTTTGTCCGGCATTGAATTAAATATGACTGGCACGTGTCGCATATTAAACACGCTTCAAGAACGATTCCCGCCGGGTGGCGGGTAGTCCACACTCTGCCTTCCACACTCTGCCTTCCACACTCTGCTCTATCTCTCTCTCAAATGAACTTCTCTAACAGTTTAACGAAACAAACAGCAAACGTCCCATTTAAGAGAAAACCCCCATTTTTATTATTTTTTTTGTTTCTGGTTGCACCCGAAACCGAATTGAAATCCAAATTCAACTACATTTTGTGTGTGCGTTTGAAATGGTCGTGGGTCAAGTTTTTAGTGGCCACTAATCAGTTGGTTAGCCAAATAGTTGTTTTCAGTAGCTATAAAGTTCGTTAACGACTAGTCGAATATGTTATTTGGCAGTTTGTGTAACTTGAACTAAACACAAATTGATTTAGTTCACTTCTGATGTGATATGAACTGACACTGTAGACATTAATTTTGATTACACTAACCTTTAGTTTAGTTAATGGTTGATCCTTATTCGATTGAGTTTATATTCATTAAATGTTTAAAAGTAAATGATTAAGTGAATATGTCTCAATTCGGACTCTTCTCTAACTTAGATAAACTAGTTCTTTTCTAACTCTAAACTTTAGAGAATGACTGTTTGCCACTGTTTTTCCACACTCAAGGTCATATCTCTCCTAAAATAAAGGCCAACTGGGCATCACTGCCTACCACTGCCTGATTCTACTTGTTCACACTGAACTCTTCTGCAGCATTACACAGCACTGCATAACATAAAAAAAATAGGGAAAAGTAAAAGGGACAACTCATCTAATCACTCGCATATTTGCTAGTTAGCGAGACCATAAAGGGCTCCTAATGAGCACATCAAGTGGCTTACACACATAAGCCCCAAATTAATTGCGCTGTCATAAAAATGCGCTCACGTTGCCTACCAGCCCCCCCCCTCCCCCCATCCCCACACAACACAACTGGCATCTTGGCCATTCTGATGGGCCATTTAGTCGAGTGGTCCAGCTGGGAGTGAGTGGTCTCTGGCCACGAAAGTGTTGAGTCGCATTTATAAAACTTGGGTGGAAAGCAATCCCCAAGCTAATTGCAGCCATTACTGCAATTTAAAACGCCAAACGTAACTAGAAACTCTATCGATTTTTAGCTTAGTCCAACAGCTTTCAGTGCTGCCATTTTAGCATCCTTTTTTCTATACATTTTAAAAATTCTGTTTACTTTCCTTTTCTTTCTATTTTAGAATGAAGTACGTTGAATTAAGTATTCTTACTTTTAATTTTTAAAAACAATTTTACATTTTTTATTCTTGTTGAGGGTATTATAATGTTGTCGTGAAGTTTGTAATGCATTCAACGAGATATCTCCGACCCTATAAAGTATATATTCTTCATCAGCATCATTCGACGAGTTGATTTAGCCATTTCCATCTGTCTGTCTCTTTCTCTGCAAGCTGGTTTCTCAATTTTATTTAATGATGATTAGATCACTATATCATATAGTCTGCATAGGAACAATCGGTCAAAAGATTGGCTTAAAATTAACATGAAGCATTTTACTGTTCACTTCCAGGAACATTATAAATCTTCAATTTGAGTTCACCATATAATCTTTTATTTCCTCATCTGCTGCTGTCCATTTTTCAATCGATAGTTGTCAGCACAATATATATATATATATATATATATATATACCATGTATATATGTATGGCAACAAACATGTGTTTTCTTTATGTGAAGCTCGGCTAACTGGTATTTGTGTTTGCAGCACGAATGGCATTCAGTACTTCAGCATCATTTACAAGCAATACGATGCGATGGTTGGCGATGAGGTCTATACGAGGATGGCAGCTGGTCAGGTGCCCGGGGTGCGAATGAATCTCTCACAGTATGCAGTGCTCGAGGGCGATGCTGAGCCGGTGGATGCGAAACCGTTTGAGCTCTTTCTGGCATTGCAGGAATTCTGTCAGCTCAAACGGCATTTGTCCGCCCAGCCCCAGCCGCCAGAGAAGCCGTTGGCATTGAGCAACAGCCATGAGTGGTTTATACCTACCTTTGAGCGATGGATGATGGTTAGCAAGGCAAAGGCGCTTCAGCGCATTCGGGCTGCCATCCGCATGGATGCCATCTGTGAGGGGGAGCGCATAGTGCGATACAGCAGCTCATCGGTGGACACGGCCAGCACGCTGCTGAACATTAAGGAGTTCTGGAAGGTCATCAATTGGCCGGACGAGGATACGGCCATTATGATGGAATCACAACTAATCGATGTTGTCTGCTCGGCAGCAATGCACTATTGCGATCTCATCCACACAACTCTGGCGGACAGTGGCTACTATGAGCAGCAGGGTCCGTTTCGCTGCTCGGATGATATGTGTGTGACGGTCAACAATGTGGAGTATGTGCGTCGCACTCTCGCCGAGTTTCGTTCGGACGAACAACCGCTTGAAGAGTCAGCCGATAATCTCCTGGAGTCTAGTCTCACTCACATGGAGAATCGATGCGAGCGCATCTTGTCCAAGCTGGCGCCACTGATGCAAATGTCCCTGCAGAAGGCAGTATTCCATTTGGCCTGGTCACCAGATTCGCTGCCTGCGAATCAGGCAATTGTTCCTCTGCTCGAGTATCTCGATTGTCATCTGGCTGCACTGAATAGTGCACTGCTCACCAAGAATTTCAATCGTTCGTTGCGCTTCATCTGGAAGACGGTGCTGGGCGAGATGGCACGTCAAATGGAGACGGGCGATGAGACAGATAAACCGACCCACTTTCACAAGCGTCTCTACGAGGCGCTGCAGCTGCTCGTCGACTTCTTTCATGCCGAGGGACAGGGTCTGCTCATCGAGTGTCTGCACACGGAGGATTTCTGGCGCATCGAGCAGCGGCTGCAGTTCCACAAAACGGATACGGATCATTTGATTGACATGTTCTACATGAATCGATTGCGCGAACAACTCATGGCAGTTAGCCCGGGACCCTATGGCTCGTTGGCAGTACGCTCCTACTTCAATCATGACTCGCTGTGCGTTGAGATCCTGCACGCCAGGGATGTGGTGCCCCTGGATCCGAATGGTTTCAGCGATCCATTCGTTGTCATTGAACTGCTGCCACGTCGCATCTTTCTACATTGCATGGAACAGCAAACCAATGTGCATAAGGTGAGTGACAATATGCATTACTCTGAAGCAAGCTTATACAATGAAATGCTTCACACAACTGCAATTTTATTTTTGAATACCAATTTGTGTATTTTTTTTTTATTATTTATTGCAGCGCACTTTAAATCCCATTTTCGATGAATGTTTTGAGTTTTCGGTGACGCTGGAGCAGTGTCTGGTTGATGGGGCAATGATCTGCTTTACAGTCATGGATCACGATGTGCTCACGGCCAACGATTTTGGCGGCGAAGCTTATTTGGCACTGGGCAATATACCCGGCGTGGCGGATTACAGCACCAGCGTGGATAACTTTCATGGGCTCAAGCAAATCGAGTTACCGCTCATGCAGCAAAAGGATAAATGTGAGTATATAAACACTCAAAACAAATATCGACCTGCATTTTACAAAATCACACTGAAAACTTAAAAGTTTTTTCTACATTTTAGAAATAATTTCTAAATAGAAAAAACAAAAAGACTAAAACTGAGAAAATCTTTCCCTGAATCACTGAGACTAACACAAGAATATGTGTTTTTTATTTTTAATTAAATTACACGAATTTGAATATCTAAAATTTATGTATACGAGAAATCCTCAAATAACTAATGTTAAATTAAAAAAAAATATAAAAAATTCTGGTTTTTAGAAATATACTATCTGATGAATAAGGTGTGCCAGAAGTATGGCGAAATCCTAAAGTTCAGGGCGATTTCTTTCTCTGAGTGTACACAGAAGTATGCAATGAATCCGAACGTTTACCAATTTATGTTTGTTATCCCATTTGCAGGCAATCCGATTTTACAAATATTGGAGCTGCGCATCAATGACAAACAGGCACAGGATTTTGTGCGCAAACAGAAGGCACGTTTCATCAATTGATTTTAGAAGGGAGCATTTCATGTGCATGTAAGGAGCATCGTTTGAAAAACGTAGCTCAACATTTGACAGCAGGCAATCTAATTGCAAGTTTTGGGTTCTGAATATGGATCCAAAAATTATAGAGAGACATGTATAAAGTAAGCAAACACGCATCTACTACTACTACTATTATTATATCGATTTATGTCTGTACACTTAAGTATTACGTATTGTATGTAGTTGTGCAACCTCCTCTGTTTTTGTAAATGTTAGCAAATTGAAATTCAAATGGTGCATAAGTAACAAGTTACGGGGCACGAAACTCTTTGGCCCAAATGTTCTAGACTTTACGTTGCTACAAATTAAATACACACACACACACACACACACAAATATACACATACATATTTTAGGGACTCCATCGTAGCGTAGAAATTGCTAAAATTGTCACAATTAAGCATAACAAATATTTAGAATTTAAATCACATACACATTTCTCCATTTCTGAAGAAAACACTAAAACACATGTACGCCACACATTAAACAGAAAGTAAAGAAACACTTGCCAAAACTACTTATTTAAAGCTATTTCCCTTTTCCGAAAATGGCTATAAATGGAAATATTTTCTATCCAATTCAATGCTCTTGGTCCGATCCACTTTATATTGGCATATTTTTTGGGTCAATTTAGAGCTATACAACAATTTGAAATTATATTGCAAAAATATATTTGAAATATATTTTCTAAGCAATGCCAGTGAAAAATCCTTAAAACAATCAAAATATGCGTAACTCCGAGCTTCTTTATCAAACTCTACTCCACTAAAAAACACACACACATTTTCTACACACTTACACACACACACACACACACACTATACTATTTACAAGAAGAAGAATATTCATATAAATGTATACAATGAAATAAATATATATCACGCCCAAAGGACAGTGTAACTAAGTCTAAAAGTATATATTTGTAAACTACTATTTTCTGAGCACAGACTTTGTATAAATTTATTGGACACACTCTTTGCACACAGCACTGTGGGCACAGTGAGTGCCGAAAGGTAGCCTTCAGTCCCTTGCTTTTTATACACTTGACTTAAGGCTTCTGTCAAACAAGAACGAGAAATAAAAAAATCCCACGAAATTCCTGTAAATCACAAAAAACCATTTTTAGCTTTTAAACCAAAATTTGATTTGAAATCTGTATTGTAAATTTTGTACTATATACAATGCTGTCTATCGTATTTATATATGTAACGTATAATAAATATTGTTTAAACTGTAATTCTTAACTAAGCTAACTTTTTATACCTTTCGCAAGGCATCAGAGAACAATTTTTAAATGAGGCGCAAACACAAAATAAAAATAATCAAATTAAATGCACAATAAAAATATCAACAAAATCCAAGTCAAATTACGAAAATGAATAAATATTTTTAATATTTAGGGTCAAAATTAAAGGCGCAACAATTTCATGAATATTAAATACAAATGAATGAGTATTATATTACTAAACACATATACATATACATATATGTATATATATATATATGTATATGTACTATATATATATGAACCATATAATTAAAGTAAAAATACATAGCATGTAAGTGAATTCTATTAGACAGCCATTATTTTGTCATATAAGATCACTCTGCACAATCTTTTTCGAGTTTCATCTATCAAATAACTCATAAATGATTTGTTCAGTTTTACTTCTCTATAGACTATATATTAGGGTTGACATCGAAGTGTTATTCAAAGCTGCCTAATCCCTAGGTACTTTTAAATAAAACCAAAAGAAAAAGCATTCGAGAATTGTAGAAAGTTTGATATGTGATACCCTTTTAATTTTATAGCAGGGTGTCAAACCAAATAGTATATCAGGTACCCGTACATAAAATGTAAAGGCAAAGAAATAGATAAAGATTATGAATTTGTTCCAAATTTTTATTCGCAATTAATAATATCAATACTTGCTTCTTAAAAAACTGTGTTGAATTTCATTCAGTTCCATTTCGGTTCCTGTTTTTTTTTCTCGGTTCGACACCTTGCTAAATAGTGTTTGTTTTGATTCCGACGGTTATTTCAATATCTTATGAATGGACTTTTTTGGTACTTATTTCGATCCACTTAGTTTCGGTCACACTCCGCTCTCCTTCCTTGAAATATCTTCAAAACTGATCTCTTCCTGACTTAAGTAACAAATAGTTTATACCTAAGTAAATACATATATATACATATGCATATATAAACAATAAATAGACAATTGTTTGCTGTATTAAAAGTAAAAGTAACCAACTGTGTTGATAATACGAACTTGCGTATGTGTATCTATATCTATGATAATTTCCAATATCATATTAAAAATCAAATACACACACACACACACTCAAACAAGAATAAATAAAATCAAATTATGAATATTACATAACGTAACAAGGCACTAGTTACAAATTTAATGCAAAAATCCAAAATTAAATCGAAACGAAAGCAAGTCATGCAAATTAAATAAATCAAACTCGAATTAAAATCAAATCAATGCAATATTGGCCAAACCAAGAGACCAAATGCATTTACAATAAAAACAACAAACAGACAACACGAGACAGTTATATGAACCGAAAATATATGTAAATCCAAGGCCAAAAGAATTCTATGATGGAAAAAAAAGAATCTATAGAGCATGTGTAGAAAAAATATGAATATAAAATTGTTAAGCTGGTTACAAACGCCTACAAAAAGAAACCTACAAAGAGCCCTCCTACAAAAAAAAGATACTTAGATACTTATACAAACAACAAACAACAAACAACAAACTACAAACTACAAACACCAAATGCAAATACAAATACATATGAATGCTATATACAAGCAAAGAAACAAAGAAACAACCACAAAGGTGACAAACTTGTATACAAAACTATTTTCGATTATGTACCGAGTATTAATTCTTGATTTATCTACCGGATTATACAAAGTACAACACATTATATATATATACACACAGATACACACACACACACACACACACCACACACTTTAAAAATGTGTTGTTTTCTTTATGGTTTTATAAATGTTTTACCTATAAGCCAAAGACAAAAGCAAACGTTTACCGCCGAAACCACTAGCTAACAAAGCGAAAGTTTTCAATATTGTTAGAGAGTGTTAGAGACTCTATATACCTATATATATGTATATATATATATATATATATATATATCATTTTTAAATGTGTGCTTTAAGTGTATAAGAACTCCTAAGAAGAGCCACGTACAGGTTCCTAAACTCCAAATTAAATATATAATATTACAGAAATACATAAACATAAAAATTAAACACAAAAAAAAAAAAAAAAATAGCGAAGTTCCACAAAATCTTAACTAACGATAAGTGTATGTGTGCAACAATGAAACAACAACAACAACAACAACAGCATAATCAAAGCAAAGCAAAACGATCGAAAATTTAGCTAAAATACATGTTAAATGTATGTGCAAAACCAAACAACAACAAAATAAAACCCTGCTGCAGAAAAACCTTATCAAATTCAATCAATAAATGTCAATGAATATATAAATGGTATTTTATTTACTCTAAATCTAAATATTCTCAAATGAATTCAATACAATATGGTTCAACATTTTCAGCAAGTGACTTACGCGTCTCATTAATAATGGTGAGTACTGTAAGTGTGTGTGTAGGATGATTGTGGCTGCTTAAATACCCTTACCTTTAAGAAGAAATTTATTATTACAGTTTTGAATATTTCGTTAGTTCATTTATGCTAATTAGCTGCGATAAGTATCAGAAATATAATGAATTGATTTTACAAGTTGTTACAACAATATCTTAACCAATCTGTGTAAATTTTGATTTATTATTTTCGTTTCAGCTAAATGGTATAGAGACTCGATAATTATTTTATTTATGTTATTCTGCTGCAATATAAACAATTTGGCATTTAACTATTATGAATTCGGTCATTCTTATTCTTAGTTTATTGCCTTTTATTATATCAAGTTTATTGCCTTTTTACTTTTCATACGCTGTCTCTACAATCTTGAAGTAGATCTCTATTCCATTAAGATTTTCGGTTCTAAATTGAAATATTCCTGCATCCAGATTTGTAATTTTGTTTTTAAATTTAATTTTTCTTCTCTTTGTGAGATTAACTTGCCTCTCCTGCAAAGGCGTTACACATTTCCTGATTAAATCGCCATACTCTTAAAGCCAATTTGCTGCTAAGAAATTAGCTTGGAGCTGGCTCAAATTTAACCCAGTTGCTTTAAGCCACAAACGTGGTGGATCATGAAAATAAATTGTCTTTGCCAACAAAGGTTGTTGGCATGTGCTTATGGAATTGATTTCAGTGTATTATCCGGCTGATGTTGGTGGGCTCTTCTGAGCGTGCAAAGCTTTTATCTAAATTAAATCCAGGCCAAGACAAAGTCCGTGTCGAAGTAGATTCACGCCGCTATCGTGCCACATGACGTGCAAATGATTTGCCATTTGCCACATCGTCAATGCTAAAAAGTTAATGTGCAGTCGACGAGGTCCTAAAGTTCTTAAAGTTGCAAGTACATACAGTTTGCACGCACTGTCTGCGTGTGTCTGTGCAACACTCAAATCTCTGTAGTTTTATGCAACTTTTATGACAGAGTGGCAGCAAATGTTTTTTTTTTTTACGACTTTCAATGGCAAAGGACAAACAGAAAATAGTTATAAATAACAAGAAGCTGCTGCCTTCCATACAAAAGCAAAGAAATGTTCACTCTAAGTTCTGACCTGGCATAAAAACCAACAACAGAAAAAAAGTGATACATAGATGCAAATATTTATTTACGGAAAACAGAAACGCTTGCCATTTGAGGCATGACTCAAAAATGTCTGCCAAATTGCAAGAGACTTTGGACTGCGACCTGCATTTCCAGCTACTGATGTGACACTGACAATTGTCCACACACACACACACACACACACCCACACATACACACACATACACACACACATACAAAGATTACGCATGTTGGCCCAGAGCCAATTTCTGGCATTGCATCAAACAACTTTAACAGCAGCAACACCAAAAAAAAAAACGGAAAACAAAAACTGCAATTTAAGTTTCAGCTATGCATATTTTTTCGCTGCATTTAAAGCAGCGGCCGCATTCCAGCAGAGAGAAAGGGGCAGTATAAAATACCGCGAAAGTGGTGGCGTCAGAGATTATGAACACAAAAATTGGTTACACTGTGAGAAATTTGCTAAGTGTGTAAAAAAAGTGTATTTAAAAACAAAGTTGATTACGGAGATATTTTATTTCGGAAAGATAAATTAAATTAATATCCAATAATTTAAATCAAGAATATTTTCCTTAAAAAAAACCGTAATTTAGTAATTATTAAGTTCTACGTCAATGAGGAAGACAATCAACTTATTAATCCTAGTACTAACTGACTTAATCTAAGTGTATATTTCAATGACTTGCGATTTTTGCCGCACTGTTCGGTTGTCTTATGTTTTGTCTCGGATCAAGAATATATTATAGATTTATTATATTTTAAATGTTTTTTTTTGGTAATATTCTCAAACCTAAATTCAGCTTGATTTGTTTTACTTTGCACTGCTGTGCACTGCTTGCCCCGTTTTGCGCAGTGTAGCCGGATATGTAAAGTACGCCATATTATTTCAGGCACTGGCCGTTTACATTCCCTTCGTAACAACCCATACTCCACCCCCCCCCCCCCCCCCTCCTTCTTTCTTCTTACCCTTTATCAGTTATTCGTTGCTGCCCGCAAGCAGTTCGCATAAATTTGAATGTGGAATTTTATTTACATGCCTGCAGCAGCCGTAGCAGAAATGATGATGCCTTCAACTTTTGGCCAGTGTTCCCAATATTTAAACGGGCTTCCCACACATGCACAGATAGAAGGAGAGATATATATATATATAGAGAGAGAGAGAGAGAGAGAGAGAGAGAGATAGAGAGGGAAAGAGAGACTCTCACTCTGACATGTAGCAGGCGTGTATGTGTTCATTACCAATGCCATTCACTGGCTTTTTTTTTAATGACTTTGATGGCAGACCAATCGCTTAGTTGCAAATTAGATGCATCAGCCTCTTGCCCCATCCCTTCTTGCAGAGGGTATTATTATGATGTCGTTAAGTGTGTAACAGCTATTGATAAACATTACAAGCTACGTTGATGTATAGATATATTAGTCTGTATCTCTGTTCAACTATTTGGCTAATAGTGAACTTAATTTTGGTTGTATTTTAATGAAACTTAAAGCATATTTTAAATGAATCTAGCTAGGGTATATTAACTTCGCCATGGCTCACTTCTGCTGTTCAGTCTTGTGTTACTTGCCACATCGTTGCAAGTCACGTGTGCCAGTTGTTCGAGTGGCGCGCTGACAACCAGAGCGCCTAATGAAGTGGCCATATTCCGGCTGCAACTGCCTACCACCATCCCACCCACCCTGGATCGCCTCATCACAATTGTTGCACGTGTTGCAGAACTTTCGGTTAACGGTTATTAAATGCAGTTTGCCAACAAAATGCGGCAACAAAAGTGCGAAGTGCAGACCAACGCTCTCTCTCTCTCTCTCTCTCAAGTTTCCGCTCTCTCTCTCTCTGTCTCCCTCTTGGCGCTCTTTCGCTCTGTCTGTGTCTCGCTATCTCTCGCTCTCTTTGGTTAGCGCTAGAAACCAGTTTGTGTTTTAAGTTTTTGTTTTTAGACCAGTTTAGACCAAAAATCGCAGGTGCCGCTAAAAAGGTTTTGAGCTGATCAGTTCGAGCTGAAATCGCGACGCGTTCGCTTCGCAGCCGCGCTTTGAACCAAAAAAAAAAAAAACTCGAAATATATAAAAAAAAAAAAATATTTAGCCAGTTGAGGAGCGCGCAAATAAACACATACATATTTATACATGTATAAATTCAACTATTTTTAGCGCATTACGTGAGTGTCATTCGAATTTTTGATTTTGTGGAATCAAACAAAACCGAAAAGTGCTCAAATAAAAATTGCGTACTAAACTACACTGTACAACACAGCAAATGTGCTCTGCCCTTTGCCTGACTATACAAGTGTGTCTGTGTGTGTGTGTATGTGTGTGCCTGAGAGTGTAGTCTGTGTGTGTGTGTAGGCGCATAACTCAGCTTGAGCTCAAGCCAAAAACCTGCTGCTATTATTAGCTTTAGCCAAGATTATGGCCGATTTGGCTGAAACGACTTGAGTTGGGTCTCTCTCTTTGCCCATTGTTGGCAGTAGCGCCCTGCCCCCCCCCCTCCTCCCGCCCTACGCTCCACTACTCCTGCCCCATGCTTGTCTGCTTGTAAATGTTGTGTGAAAATCTGCAACGCCTTTCATTCATGCCATGCTATTATATCACATATGTGTGTATGTGTCTGTGTGTTGGCTGTCATTTTGGCCAGAACCAGTAAACCCAAGATTCGATTCCACGCAATGGCAACGCCAACGCATTTGCATAAATGACGACGTCATTGATACATTACCAATGCATATTTATCCATACTGCTGTATATAGTATATATTATATATATATATTTTTATTTTTTATTTGTATATTTGTATATATTTGTATTCCGTTCCGTTCAGTGACAGTGCAATGAAATGTGTGCAACAGATATAACAACAACAACATCGACGAAATACTAACAACCTGTCGTTGTCGTTGGCAAAGCGTTAACAATAAATAAACGAAACAATAGCAAGAGCGACAACAACAACAACAACAACGACAACAACAACGACAACAGTTGAGTGTACAACAATGAGCAGAGAAGGTAAGCAAGTTTTTTTTAGCCCACAGTCAGTCGTGCATTGGTATATATTCACACACAAACCCCACACACAACACAACACACACACAACACACACATAGTCAACACACACAATTTATGGGAATTTTATTGCCTTTAATTTTATTATTACTTAAGCTTGTAATGAAGTGCAAGTGTCAATGGTCTATAATATGTATCCACAAGATACTCGCCTAATGGGCTAAGCTTCATGGCCTAAACGGTTGAACTGTGTGTGTGTTAAATGGAGTCTACTGCTTATGACATACACGCACAATATACATTAATAATATTCGTAAAAATGCACTCTCAAAGCAAATGTTGTTTTCATTGACAGTTAGACAGTCTGTGACAGTCTGAATACAATAATCCATAAACCAAAGTGGATGCTCTATAAGACAACACAATCTGTTAGTTATAGATTGCAGCTGATGATTTGTGAGCAGGATATGTAAGATACATAATCACAGCTGAGATTATTTGCTAACTGATTGCGAAGATAAAAAAATAAATGTTGTAAAAGATAAGCAATTTAGTATGTATATTTTTTTAAAACGTATGTAGCTATGTGAGTAACCAATTCCATAAGATGCAGACAACGCCTTTTCGACAGTAACTCCACACTTTAGCTACAAGTTGTTCTGCTATCCATAAGATACACGCTCTGCAAGCTTAGAAGCAAGGTCACAACTGCTGCTTATCCATAAAAATCACACACTCCAAAAATAAGGTAAGGTCATGCTGCTGCTTATTTCCGCAGCACTTGAACTCTGAACTGCATAAAATTTGCTGCGTGGGTGCCACACAGCACAAAACATAAAAAAAACCGATACCGATACCTAAAAAAATAAAAAAAAACGTCTGGCAAAACACACAGATGCTCAAACTAAATTGCGGGCATTTTGGTTAATGCGGCAGTTGACCGTGAAATGCTGTTGCCGCAGAAAAATACGAATAAAAAACTTGTTGCCTTTTATGAACATGATATTCCGATATGATTCTCTCATTTGTGTGTTGGCCCATTGCTTATGTCATTTGGCAGCGATTTGTCAGCACCGGTTCGCGGCGGAAATCCAAGCAACCAACGTGTTTTTCGTGCAAAAATAAAGTTAAGTGCAGGAAATGTGTTAGTGAATTTGGTCAATTGCACATGTTGCCATTGCCATTTTGATAGCACGTCCAAGCCACTTTCGATAATTGTTAACGCAGATTTCCTCCATCAATTGCAACCAAATGCCATAGCCAAATAATGCTGGAGTCAAATTAATTGGCTAAGCAAACTGGGCACTGCTCTTATTTAATATTATTGGCCAAACTATAATGTCAATTCACATCCTGTCTTTATTTTTGATAACAATCATAATTTCATACTCAAGCCAAATCCGACCAGGGAAGTGAAAATGTTTAGTTATGTAAACTAGTCTTTTGAAATGCATGGAATGTGCTGCGACACTGTAAAAGATATCAAACGCAACATAATGCAACTATATCTTGGCTAATCTGTTTATAATCAAACAAAAAACAAAAAATCTTTAAAAATACATCAAACTACGGGATATTATCAAAATGTGGCGTTCGTCTAAAAGACAATAGACGCATTGTGATTCAGTTGTCGTGTTGGTTGTTTGATATTGTTAGACAGACAGTCAGAGTTATAGTGATTAAGCGTTTCACTTCCCAAGCAGAGATCCACTGTGCATAACACAAAACTGGCTTTTTGGGTTTTTAGTGGACCCAGACTCAGCAGCGCCGTTGGCAATGTCTTGTGATAAAAAGTCAGCGATGCTTGGCGCACGCCAATAAAACGAGGGGAAGCAACAATAACTACACTCGGAGAAAAAAACAAACAAACAATTAAAAAAAGCAACATATCGTGAGAAAATAAAGCGAATCTTGATTCAATTCTAGAATGTTAAAAGTAGAATTACGAATATTGAGCAAAAATTACTTCTAGTTTTCATTACAGAATTTAATTTCTAAGTTGGAAAGCTTCAGCTTCTTCGAGTGTAGAAATTGAAAACCGAATGCTAGCGGCCAAGTATTTTATTTAGCCGATGACAACGTTTTGATAATCCATTTGTTAGCCTCGATATAGATATATTTTGTTTTTTTGTTTATTGGGTCAACTCAACGCAGCAATGGCAATTAGAATGCTTAGCCAATATTTGAAAAGTATGCCGCAGTTGGGTCTTTTTTAATTATCGTCTCATCTTTTGCGCCAATTCCTGCAGCATCATTTAAAAATGAAAACAGCGAAAGTTATGCAACAATGCCGCATTGTATATAGTTGTTTTACGAGCTACTTGAGACGGGCTTGCAACAGATACTATTGCAATGTGCAACGCTGCGAACGTCAAGAGACAAAATATGCAAACGAGCTAACAACCAAATAAATATAAGACGCAAATCAATCAGTGCTAATCACCACATCCAGTTAAACGTGTGTATAGAAATCAAATATGTATATACTTATGCACATACATCGTCTTGGGTAATTAAGACAGCTCTGCACTGCGTCTTCGTTGTTAGTTGGTTTTTTTTTTCCAGGGAAGCCATATAAATACGAGGGATGTTTAGTGAATATGCGTTTGCTACAAGTTCAATAATTGACTGAACAGCTTTTTATTAAATAATTGGCAGCGATTTCATTGTATTTTTTCTACAAGACATTAAAAATATACTAATTGAAAAATTAAAAATAACTTCTTATTAATTTTGGCTATAAACAATTAATTATTAAAAATAAATTAAAATATAATTGAGTTATTAAAATAATCGCTTACCTTTCCTAAAATATCGGCTATTTGTTGCATAATAATTGATTTGTAGCACTACTTACCAGTTGACTCTCGCATCTTGGACATGATTGTATAATTATCAGCACCATTTAATACCGATTCGCAGTAACTTTCATTCGACATTTGAGATCTGGCCATAACTTACACACGTACTGAGAGACTGACGTATAAAGATGATGATTTCATCATGTAATTAGTGTTTCGTGTCATTGCATACCGATTAAGAAACAACTTACTGCCAACCTGCCGCCAACTAAATGCCAAGGAGTACGAATCAATTCTACCAAATACGATTATTAAGTAAGCTAGATATATGAGATAAGATTTATACATACTTTTATAATATGTAGACAGACTTTAAATGTGATGCGTGTATCAGGCAATGTTTGTTATTGTTAGGAACACTAAATGCCTTTCCTTTATTATATTAATTTACATCTACATACAAATTAAATACGTGAATGCAAAGCATATTCAAATTAACTGCACGCTATTTCAGCTATTTGTTTATATATAATGCAGCACAAAAGAAACATTTTTTTATTCCCATTGAAGTTTTATTTTGAACAAAGACCGGAATCAAAATACGCAGAATTTGAATTTGAAATCCACTGAAACCAAATAAAATACAAAGGTGCAAAAACTCAATTGAAGTTACCGAGCAAAACAATACAAAATATATATATATATACAGATATGTATATATATATATTTGCATTTGTATGGCTCACAATATGTTGATGACTGGCTCTGGTGATAATTCAATGCCCTCTTGAGAGCCACTTGTCAGTTTACCCGCCCCATGTTGAAATGTTATGTAATTTGAGGCAGATGAAACACATCTGAAACAGCTGAAAATCTTAATCGAGTGCCAACAACAACAACAACAACTCATCAAGCCACACTTGACATTAAGGCAAACTTTAAATCTACGCCCACAGACTCACAGCTGAAGAGTTGTCGACGTAACGCTAAAATTCCGCAATCAAATTAGATAAATATACACATATATATATATATATATATATACAGGTATATGAATGTGTGTGTCTAGTAAAGAGTAAATATTATACAATAACAATAGCAAGAGCGTATACAAAATTATAATAGGCTACACCCCTGCCATAAATCGCCAAAAAAAAAGACCTTGAAGCCAGTGAAAATATATACATATATATATTTATAATAGCGTATACAAAACTGAAGAAAGAACAACTATAGGTTAAATACCCTTTCAGACCGCACCTGTTCACAACGGAATATCATCAATAAGATTTTAAGAAACTATGAGATTGGACAGACTGACTTAGCTAAGTATTAATACGATAAATGTTTAGAGTGTGGGTATAAACAAATCATTAATCATGCTCTAATCGAAAATCTTTGATGCAGGGTTATTAATCTTTATCAATATGTGAAAATGCATGAAAATGTATTTACATAAATTAATACACATTTGTGAACCCCAAACACTTAATGAAATTTGTGTGAAATTCAAGCAGTATCAAAGTGAATCATGAAACTTTCGCAATTTTTCAATTTGTTATCGAACTTTTCGACTTGGTCGATTTTTGAGATATGTACATGCATCGTGTAGTTGAAATTAAAACCTTTTGCAAAAAAAATATTAATTAATCGGCAACTGAGGCGGATTAGAATAGTTGTAACAGCGACTTTAAGCCGGGCAGCATTCCCAACGAGCAGCTGCAAATATCGCTGGCAACAAGCGTGGGAAACGCTCGCGAACGCAATTCTAATTGGAATTTGCTAAGACAGCTCGACGGACATTTCATAGGTCTTGCGGCTTTTGCTGCTGCTGTTGCCGCTGCTGCTTTCTGCCGCATGAGTTTGCATATCTGTGTGCCGAACGCTTGTCGGCATGGCTTACAGCTTATTCTTGGCAATTCGAGGATTTTGTTTTTTTTTATATTATTTTTTTGTATTTTTACTGGTCGCGTCAAGTGCAAAATGCTGGTAAATGTGGCCACTGTTCGTACTTGGCCGAAAACTGTCGGCATTGTCAATCTGCCGTTATTGCATGCAATTAAAATGTTTGAGTGCAGCAATAAAGTTTTAGATATGGTAAATGCACATTTGTACATACATTTTCGATATGTCAATTGCCAGACCTCCTAGAAATGCCTCTCTAAACTTATAACTCTCATAACTTTGTCAAAACGGAATTAATTTTTAAAAGTAAGACCCTTTTTAATCAAGGTTTATTCTCTAGATAAACTGCGTTTAAAATTGATTCAGCGTTGAAATTCATTCAAAAATTTCCAATGCCATAGCATTGGCAAAACTTGTTTTCTATATCAAATCTGCATTTAAATTTGAAAACCTGATATTGGGTCAGCACTCATCTAAATATTCTAGTCACATATGTATAGACATTGGTCTAAATTACGCAATGCTATCATTTAACCAAAACTTCTTATAATTCTATAGCCACAATTGTCATATGAATATAGGTCTGAACTTCCCAAGGCAATAACTTTGTCAAAACTAAACCGATTTTCAAAGCAATATTGTTTTCCTATAGTTTGACGTCTATATCAAAACCACATTTAAACTTGAAAACGTGATTCTTGATCGCTATTCATGTTAAAATTTAATCTATTACCTTTTTAAAGTTACACACTTGTGTTTTTTTTTTTCAAGCACACTCACACATTCACACACACACACACACATCTACACACATAAAATATGGGCTCTTGTGCATTTGGCAGCCACAGAAAAGCACTCGTACAATAGTTGCCATTGTTGAGGAGTTGTGGAGTTGCTTGCAGACGAAAATAACAAAATTTATTCGCTTAACGGTGTGCCCACAAGAACAGCTACCCCACACCTAACCTTCCCCAGCCCCCCCACCTCCCTGCCCCTCCCCCACCCCCTTCAACCCTGCTACACACTCATCAGCCATAAATATGCCGAACAGGTTTACGAATTCTTCCGCTCCCCTCGCTTCAACTTGTACATATCTATGTATGTATGTGTTTGAGTATGTGTGTGTGTATATAGATTTATAATGCGCATTGTTTTGGGCTGCCGGTTGCCATTTGGACCGTGTGGAATTTTGTGCGTCGGTCTCTGGGTACTTAGAACCGCTTGCCAGCAATTACAGTTAGAGACGATAGTGCGCCAAAGTGAAACACTTGAAAGATCTCTTATCAGAGCGCCTCTTTCCGTACAGATTTGTAATTGTCAGCTCGAAAGAACATAACTATTATAACTATTATAACTGTAAGTTGCGTTTGACTAATTCTACACTCAGAAAAAAAGTTAGGCACACTTTCAGAGCCAAAGGTTAACTCACCGTATTATTCAGAAAGTAAATCTTTAAAATTGAATGTTATGGCTTCTTAACAAGCAGGATTTGCATTTCTTAAATTAACGGTGAACTTTTCTCAATTTTTTAAAATACATACCTCTCTTTATAAAAAATTCATATTGTAGGTTTTTTGCTACTTATTCTTATTATTAAATATTAGTATTTTAAGATTTAACATATACAAATACGATGAAAAAACTTTTTTCTATTGATTTGAGGTATTTATTATTCCTATACTAGCCATAAAAAGGTGGCCCTTGTGCAGATTATTTATGATGTCAAAGTCAAAGCTTAATTTGTGTTGATTTTTACTTAAGTTTTTGGTCTCGCTTTTGAGTTCTTCTCATGTCTGAGCCCTTCTCTGCGCTTCTCACTTAGGCAGTGCTACTTTCGATTTATTGTACATGCTGCGCCGTGGCTAATGCGCTCTTTTGTGGTCAATTGTTATGGCCGAGTTGCTTGGCCCAGTCAAGGGTCTTCAGATACATATTGGGGGTCTGGTCTAGTTGTTGCCTTCAGTCAGCCTTTGATGTTTTAGGCGCAACACTTTGGGCTTATATGTTGAGCCCAGTTGTGTATGCTGATTGAAATAAATGTGGCAAGCGTGAGACGCCCTTTGCCTTAATCATGTTTGTATCATGAAGTACATACATACATACAAATACATACATAAATACATACTTACATCCGCTGTTAATGGCTTCATTTGCCAGTTGCCACAGTTGTAAATAGAAGCTGACCAAATAGAAACCAAATTCAAGTTGTTTTCAGCATTGCAAAAAAACAAAAACAAAAACAAAATCAAGTGAAAAGGGAGCTGTAAAACCTGCAGGGGATGTGGGGCGAGGGGGTGTTTCAGCTGGCGGTTTCGGGTAACCAATCGGCGGCTTTTGGCCGTAAAGCCAAACTTTCTCTGCACGAGTGTTGAGATTTAATATTGTTTACCCAACAAACAATAACAGCAAGCGGCAATTGTTGCCCGTTTTTTTGTTTGGCCAATTCTTTTACTTCTTCTCTGTTATTTTATAGCCAAGCATTGATTTTAATGGCTTAAATCCAGATATAAAGCAAAACGCAAAAAATTAATAAGCGAAATGTGTGTGTATGAATAAACATAAGTATATATGTATATATGTATCTGTTGGATCGCACTTTCATCGCCCTTTGTGGCTTACAGGGCACTTGGCGTTTAATAATTTTGTTGTTGTTAGCTATTTTGCCTGCCCAAATAGATTAGGCCCCAAATAACAACAAACTTGCTCACATCGTATTTATGGCTAGAAAGTGCTGTGCTGCAGTTGTTGTTGCCACTTTTGTTGTCATTGTTGTTGTCATAGTTGTTGTTGTGGTTGGCCTAATGTTTTGCCAACTGACCGTCCATTTAAATGTTGCTGTTTGTGGTAGCGTCATGAAAGATTGACATGGCTCTGAGACACTTGCCAAGAGGCCAAAACTTTGGCACACTGACAACAAATGCAACATCATATAAAACATTTACACAGGCTTAAGAAAATACGTTCCTATGAACAGTTCTCAGCATATATATTTTAAAAATTATATATTCAGAAATTTTATTTTTGTTTTCAGAAATTTACCAAAAACAAAATAAGCGTTTGCATTTCTTTTTACAATTATTTTCTATTAATAAATATATTTATACATTTCAGGTCGATTTTTTAAAATTCTGTGCGAGTTGTATCTGAATGTGTCTCTTTGGTCAATGCTTTAAACTTTGCCTCAGGCACCAAATATAATTTACCCTATTCACCATAAATATTGGATTTAATATTTTAGATACAGTAAACACTGACTTTGACACAATGTGCGGCGGTCAGAACAATTTTAAATGCTGCTCATTTTTCAAAGTTGCGGCCTCTTTGCCCCAATACATTTGCAAAAGAGTGTTGAATGTGTGTATGTGTGTGTGTGCGTTGTGGCTGTGTGAGTGTTTTTAATAGCCAGCAGGGTTAAAAATTTAATGGAAAAACGTTTCAATAAATCAGTTAAGTGGTCTTGCCGCTTTTTTGCGGCTAATTACACGCATTAGTGTTGGCCAAGAGCCAAGCCAGATGTCCCTGTGCGAACAGTGGCAACTCTTGGCCAACATCTGCTTGCTCCTTGCTGCCCCAGTCGCGTAATTTAACAATTAAATGCGATTAACGTGCTACTTCAGCTACTTAACGTCTTTTAAGATCAACGCTTTTTTTATAACGTGCCCCAACAAGTCGAGCAACCGTATCCAGTTAAAGATTAAATTTGGCTTCACTCTTTTCCTGTTGGTCATCAACTTTTATGCTGATTATTGAACAGATGCAAAAGATCTAAAATATCGAATGGAAATTTACTAGCCACAGTCAACAGACTTCGGACTCTTTGACTATTTGATATTCGTAAATTCTTGGTTGAGGCATTTGCTAGAGTTTGCAAATTGGTAAGCTGTTTAAATAGTCCGGAAGTAATAAAAGTGGAAAAGCAGACACACAAGCAGAAGACTTGGGAGACTCTTAAAGATCACTTAAAGCAAATAAACGTTTCATACAAATCCAGTTGAGGAGTGAACTCCTTGATCCTTAAATAAATTGCTTCCAATAAAAGTAAGCAAATTTATGTTGATTAAAAGCATTCTTTTATCGCAATTCACTTGAGAGTTATGAGCAGCTTAATAGAATTTAAAGAGCCATGCAGAATTTCGGAAATGGCCATTGCATTTTGGCCAAGTTTCGTTCGTGCTGGTTGTATGTGAAAGGCGACTGCGGTCTGCGGTTCTGGAGTGAATGCCTTGCACCAGTTTATGTGGGTTAACTGGGCCGCCCATAAATTGGTAACAGCAGTGCATAGAGTTGGATATATATCAGAATATATATCGCAGTATATAACTTTCTAAACCGCGCCTTCAAAAGCGCTGGCATTGAAGCATTTTCGCCTTTTCACCAGCTGGCCCGAAAGTCTTTCTTCAATCTGGTCTATATGACACTTGACCACAAAAATGGACAATGAACTGCATTTACGTGGCCGGATCGCTTTGAGCTGTTTGTTGTTGGCTTTTCTCACTTGCCACAATGCAAATTGTTACAAATTAACCTCTCGTCTCAATTCGTTTCGTTTGGTTTGGTTTGGCTTTGGCTTGCTTTGGTTTAGTTTGGTTTGGCTTTTCGTAACGACTTCCGCTGGTTTTGCTGTTAACCCATTGTTGGCCCAGCCGGAAGCCCAAGTGCCGTTTCGAGAGCGAAAGTTGTGAAATCCGCCAAAGAAAAACAAGTGTAAAGCTGAGAAGTGTTTAACGATCAGCTCAGGCCTGGCCAAAATGGGAATCTCGTGTAACTCTTTAGCGCCCAGTGAATGTTTGCTTTGGCTTTTCTTACGAGCCTTAAGTAAGGCATGTTCTGGACAGGTACAAATGCACACTATATATTTATATATATATATATATGTACATGTTTATATCGTCCATAAATTTCATACCCATTCCGCTTGCTTTGCGGCTTATTTGTGCGTTAAAGGTTATAACACCGACCAAGGCTTTATGCCCTGCCTGCGCCAAAGTAAATATGAGGGCAAACATATTTTAATGGCATTCCATTTGTATGTATATTTACAAATGCTGCGAGGCAAACGCCAAATGCAAACCTAACAAAACAAAACCCAGCGTACCAAAAACAAATCAGCAAAAATGCTAAAATGCCACGCATGGGAGTTGCACAAAGACTCACAACAACAAAAAAAAAGGTCTTTTGATGTCCGCCAAGTGGTTGGAAATGTTGGACACAGGACTAGTCACAGCTAGTTTTCATCATCATTATCATCCTCATCATCATCATTATCTTTGGGAATTTTTGTAGCTAGCAGTGCTTTTTTCACTGAGTGTAATAATGACGTTGAGGGACATCGACCACACACGTCTCTGCCAATGCCAATGCCAATGCCAAAGCCAAAGGGCCACAGTTCGATTTTTCATTTGACAATGAAGGCAACGCCCACACCATAAATGTCCCTACAACTGTCTAGTGTATATATATATATACGTACATACATATGTCTGTCTATATATGTGTGTGCATGTGCCCTGCTCTGATCTACTCTGCTCCCTAGGCGCTAAAATCTCTGCAGTGAACTTGAATCTTTTTGCCCAGACTCAGACTCCAAACTGACAATTGTATCGCGATTCACCGCCAGGCAAAAAATGGACTTTAGTTGTTATAATGAGAGGGCTGGGCAATAGCAGCTTCAGCTCCAGCACCAGCACCAGCACCAGCTCTAGACTGCAACTACAATTAGCAGCATCGCCTGCATAGACAAACAGGCGACGCCGAACGACACCCTTTAATTGGCCCAATCGCAGCAATAACTCAATTTCTTATCAATAAGAGCAGCGACAACGACAACAGGCGATAATTGTATTCATTTCAAAACAAGCCAGGCTATAATTACAAGCCGCACTCGTCTCACTGCAATTATGCGACTTATTCAGACACTGTCAAGCGAACAATTATAGAATTTGTAAATTTACTTAAGCAAATTCTTTTCTTCTTTTTTACTCTTAAAAATAACATCAGTATGTTGTTTCAAAAACCCAAAAATTTCGTGATTCAGCAATCTTTGCCATTGAGCTGCAGATATTAAAACTGCAATCATCCACGAAAAAGTTGCTTGTTTTTTTGTTTGTTATCTTTTCTTAGCTGCACTCTGAAAACCAATAAAGCATCTCAGCTACTTGGACAAGTTTTGCTTGATTTTCGCTAAAGAATATATATTGAAAAGTTAGAGTATTAACATGTGATTGAAATTAACGTCTGCAGTTTGAGCTTAACGAATTGAAAAACAGAAAAGAAGATGAAAGTAGTTTTCGCACTGGATTTGGATTTTGTGGTTTGGGATGTGTCTTGAATGTGGAGTGTGTCACTGTCATCTTGGCTCGAGTGGGGCTAAAAGGTAAAAGGTGAAGCTACGTGACCAAGTGACAAATTGGTGGCAACTGTAAGTGCAACTGTAACTGTAACGACAGCAGCAGCAATTGCAATTGCCATGCGATGAACTTGCGAATATATTCGAGTGCGGTGCATGCGGCATGTAAAAATTGTGCATGTCACGGTAGTGCGTCTGCATCACGACATTGGTGGTGCAATGAACTGCGAATTCCAATTCCGATTCAATTGTGCTCCACCCAGAGCATAATAAAACCCAAATAAAAAATAAATTATTCAGCGCTCCTACAACACATTAAATGGCAAGCAAAATACAAAAAATAAAAACAAACAAAAAAATCAAAAAGAAAAAGAAAACCAAAAATGGACAGCTTTTTTAGGCAAGCCGAAAATAAAATACCCTTGCCCACATTTACAGCTCAGCCAATTGGTCTTGTGGTGGTAGCTATATGAAATTTAGTAGTCCCCTGTTGATAATTTTTTATGCCCAAACTTTAGCTGTATTCTGATGCTCACAACTAGTACGTTTCCTCAGGATATTTTATCACATCAAAAAGTTTTTCTTATCTACGAATTCATCTTTAAGCCGGATATATTTCTATCAATGATAACTGGCGGACATTGCTATATCGGCTCGACTACTCCCAATATGCGAATAGTCTCTGCAAGGGTATTAAAAAAATTGCTGACTTGAGTTGACTTAAGTTGCAGCCTTTTCGAGCTAATCATGTGTGGCAAGAAACAATTATTGGCTGATCGAATCGGGCCTGCGACTTAATTCGTTCGCTATTCGCTTATCGTCATATTTGATGTTCATTTGTATATATACATATATGTTTACAGTTCTTTGTGCTGAATGAAACAGACACGCCCATTCACTCAGTCAGAAGTACTCTAAAATAAATAAATAACATTCTCGAACGCTTCCACTCAGCACTTCAGTTCTTAAATATCAACAAACACACTTAAGTTCAGTTTAAGCTGAAGCTTATACATATATATTCTATTGTTCAAAAATAATGAAGACCAAATGTTATCGTCATCAAATTTCTCAGCTTTGGCGCATATGCAATAACAATGTTTAATAGTATTACTTGCTAGCTTTAGTTTGGAATCCAAACTTTGGATTCTACAAAACACACACACAGACACACACACATACACGCACAAATGTATATATAAAAACACGTTCCCATAAAACGCAGTCATAACTTTTGCACACTAATTAAAAGTTAAGAACTGTCTACTAATTTGCAATCCAGTTAATTGCAACAAATCTGAACATTTTTCGTGTGTTTTTTTATATTGTGTTTTCATGTTTCTGTCGGTTTTTTGTTTGTTCTTTTTGCAGGCAGACGTGGCAGCATCCGTGGGACTTTCTAGAGACAACAACCACATAAACAGTCCACAGAGATACTAAAAACTAAATCCAGAAGCAAGCAGCTAACAAAGGGGCAGGAAACGGAGTCAGGAGATCTAAAATACAATGCACGAGAGACGCGTCAAGAAGTGAGTAAAAATGAATCATTAACCAATCTTTGCTTCTTCAGCTTCTCGAAGTTTTTAATACACGTGGCGACATGCGTTACTCTATAGACAATTATAAAGTTCTTAATGAAATTTAAGTTAATTGCTTTAAAGACCCAAGATTTATTAAGCCAAAATTAAAATCAGATGTCAGAGAGTATAAAAGCTGAAAACTTCAAATTTTTAATATAATTCATGTATATCTCCTGCAGATAAAGCTAATTGCATTTTATAGAAAACTGCCTCTATTTAAATAATATGTATACATATTATACATTGTTATATTATTGATGAACTGATCAACTCCACAATGTAATCTTTGATTGGCACAAGTATTTTCTATGTGCATAAATGGGTCATTAAAACCAGTATTCATATTTAACATCTAGGCTCAAAATATTCTTACTTGTTGCTCTAAAATTGGAATTTTTCAAAATCCAAATCCAAGTGAATATCCTCAATCAATTCTGATAGTCAAGAAACCATTCAACAGTTGAAACAAATATTATTTATAGTAAGAGAGTATTAACATTGATAAAGCCGGTTAACGCTAGAATTGGCAACTATATATTTAATTATATAATAATTGGTCAACCTCAACAGATTGAAGAGCGGACATTATGTGGCGACCCATGGACGCCTTACACCCGATCCGCCATATGTGCACTCGAATCGGGGCTATTCAACGGATGGCGACGATTCGCATTCGCATCGGGCGCACTCGGAATATACGCTGGCGAACGAGCGCATCTCGCCGCAGTCGCAGGGCAATTATAACTCATCGAGGAAGGGGCAGGGGCGCAATGGGAATGGAAATGGATTGGTGAATGGGAATGGGAATGGAAATGGGAATGGACACCATCAGCATCAGCACCTGCAGCACAGCTATAGCCACAGTCAGATGGGTTTGTCCAGTTCGCCGGACAATGGGGGACCCAGACCGCTGAGTGGACCGCCACCCATTCGCCAACCGCCTCGTGCTCCGTCAGCGTTGAGCTACGATCAGGCCGGGGATGCGGGCAGCGATATCTATGTGACCAGTGCCGCCTACAAAGCGCCCTCCGAGATCAGGCAAGTGATCTGTTGAACAGCAGATGAAATCAGCAACATTCCAGTAAAGTTTATAACTCCCTGTCTGTCTGATTCTTGCAGTCGCTACAGCCATCGTCCCGTGTCACGTGGTGCACCAAGAAGCGTCTATTCGGTGGCAAGCACCGCCAAGACCGGACGCAGTGGACGCTCTACAACGAAACGTGGCGCCAAAATCGAAACGATGTCGGCGCCCAATCCCTTCTGCCCCAACGTGAAGGGTGTCTGCTGCCTAATGCTGCTCCTCAACTTGGGTCTAATACTCGTCACCCTCGGCTTTGTGATTGTGGTGCAGTTTTACGAGCCCGTCTACGTTTGGTAAGTGTTTTACCCCAAAAAAAAAAATGTTCTAAACGAACTACAAAAGAACAAACTGATAATTTTTTTTGTATTTTGCTTGCAGGGTGTTGGGCGTTATATTTCTGATCTTTGGCTTCCTCACGCTGATCGGCTGCATGATCTACTGTGTGTATGTGTGCCGGGATGCGAAGACGCCGTCGCAGGTGCGCAACGAGGATTTGTATTGGACGCGACACTGGCAAAAGAACATCGGCTATACGCCGCAGGAGATCAACTATAAGGCGGACAAATATGATGCCTACTCCGATCGCTACTCGGTCAGCAAGCTGAGTGGCAAGTATTCGGATCGCGAGAGTCAACGCTACTGAAAACAGTAGGCAGGCCCCACACACATTTAACTAACTTTACCCAGGCGGGGCGAGGGTCGTCCGATAAGTTGTTGGGGCAAAGAATGTACTCATTTCAATATGAGTGAAGTATCTCCAAACGGGTTGAAATTCAACTACTTATTGGTCAGCCCTCGCACACACACACACACACACACAGACACAGACGTGCATATATACATATATTATTATATAACGTGTAATAACTAGAGCATAGTCTTTAAACGGTTTTTATTAACAAGGCCCTCAACACGTACCTGCTGCAAGTTGCTTGCTAGTTTGTACTGTTCTTTAAATCATAAACGCAATTAAGGGAGACAGAGACAGAGACAGAGAGATATAGAAAAGAGAGAGAGAGAGAGAGAGAGAGAGAGAGAGAGAGAGAGAGAGAGTAAATACAAATTGAGTATTGGAATGCTGCCATATATGTGTGAGTAGAAGACAGTTAAATTTTGTTGTTGTTTGTGGCTAATCAGCGAACGTTTACTTAAATTCTAACTGAAAATCAAATCATCAAAAATAAAAAAATAAAAAAAATATAAAAAAAAAACACATAATAAAGTGTAACAAAATGTAACAGAATCCACAAATTGTGTTTCTCTAAATGTTAAGCTGAATATATCGTCATATAGATCGTTAGCCGTTAAACATCGAATTAACTGCTTCACCTTCCGAACTCATAATTATCGTAACATAATCGAGTCTAGTTTTCTCGTTGGTTTTATCGACATGATTGCGGAAAAAGGGCAATCATTTTACAAGCAGGCTGTGCTGCAGTATGACCAACATCTATCAGACATATTATCATTCATAATTATACTATGCAAGAGTTTTTCCAGCTCACCCGTATGAGGAATTGGTACAAGGATGGGTTTGGGTGCAAAGCAGGGTAAATGGATTGTTAGATGCATATCGAACTCCCCGAACAGATCGATCTTAGTGCCATTCAAGTAGCTGCCACTGAGGCTCATGCCACGTAATGCTTTACTGAAAATGGGATCAGAGTCGGGCATCGCCTCGATAAGTTAATTTTCAATGATCTGCGGATCGTGGTTGAAAGTGCTTCGGGTATCACTGGGAAATGAGAGTTTATCCAACGCGTATTCGATCGCCATATGTGAAACATTTATTTGTATCGCTCAAACTGTTTATTTTCGCATTGTCGTCAAGAAGTAATTTGAAAACTTTACGTTTCGATTGTAACGTTTTGCGGCTGTGGTGAATTTGTTGGGTGCGTTGTCTGTTAAGCGGTGGAGTTTGCTGTTAAGCCAGATGAGCTCTGTTAACTGGAGGAGCATCGATATGTTTCAGTATTTTTCTGCAATGTTCAACTGAACTGTTAACTGAATGTTATTGCTCAAAGTGAGATGTTAACCCGCCCTCACCATTGTGTGCAGCTGTTAACTAATAGTTGCGCTCAAAGAGTGCTCGAGTTCGGAGCGGTGTGATTAAATATAGTTAGAAATAAATGTCATTGCTGCGTACACCAATCACAGCAGACTAAATTGCCTGTCAATTTTGATCGTTACGGTTATTTGCGCTTTTTAAATGTGTTCTTGTGCGGATGCGTATACCAGAAAATTGGTGCCAAAATACAAATAAAAACGATTGTTGTGAAATATAAATTAAACACCATATTATGTGGATTTCGAGTGTAAATTGAGTGCGTTCCTTCTCTCTCCAACTTGTTTTGAGTGTAAACTATGCCAATAGCGAATTGCTGGATAATAAAGGTAAAATTGAGTGCAAATTAAATGCCAAAAATCTCGAACAACGCAAAATGCATCTTCTTTTTCTTGTTATTTTACGAAAGTTTCAATTAGCTTTTGGCTTTCGAGTGTCTCTCTGCTTATGTATGTATGGGCTATGTGCACTTGTGTGTGTGTGTGTGAGTTTTGTTTAGGTGTGCGCGTCAATTAACGTTCTTATTTTGAGTGCCAGCACGTTAAAAATACAGTTAAACCTGTTTTTTAGCGTTGCGGTTTGTCGCTGGTCGTTTTCGCTTTGCCTTTGTTGCTGTTGCTTAACATTCCGCGCCCTCTCGCTCATCGATACAGCGTAGAAAGCGACAAAATATGCGAATTTTTGAGCTGCAAAAATGGCGACTTTCCTTCTCATTCAGTCAAATGAAAACAAACAAAACCCAACTCAGTCTATTAGCCCGCATATATTATGTATGAGGGGTAGAACGAGGGAGAAACAGAGAGCAGCATGTGTCTGGCATTAACAGCAGCCGCGGGGCACTGTTCATAAACACAATTCTATAAATTAACTGAATGTCTCCGCATATGTAAATAAACACACACACATACAAAACGCATGTCTTTTGTCTCGCTTTAATCATGAATGTAGTTAGAGACAGGCATGAACATACGTATATATATATGTGTGTATGCATGTACACACATGTGTTGGGTTTGTGGGTTTCATCTTAACAGCGGGTGAGTAGGCAGAGGGCTGCTCTGGCCACTTTTATTAACAGCTGGCTTTTGTGAAGCTGCAACCACAAATGATTTGTTAATTCTGTAATCTGTATTTACAAGCGAATTTCTGTTATTGAAGCATTAAGCACAGACACCTATGGGGAAAATATTGACTACAATAACTAGTAAATAATATATCTGTCTATCAGTCACTTCTAACGCTAACAATTATTATGTCAGTAAATCTGTGACGTAAGCTTATTAGAATATCTTTTTCAGTCAGGTAATTATTTGCATGAACATATTGAATCTTTTTCTCATAACACTTGAAGTTGTCAATTGTTTCGACAATATGTAAATGACTCTTGTGCTAAACTTGCCACATCACATATTCGCAACTGACAACATTGGCAATGGAATTGGGAGGGGATTAAAAAGTGTAATGCACTGCACATCATAAGTTGCACAATGCGCCCCTTGATATTAATACAGACATAAGTCAATATATTTTGCACACCCAAAGCACACCTCATTAATAATTGCATACTCAGCATTTAGTCCATTGGAGAGGTTTTACACAACTCTCCCAATGCTCTTTTCTTGCACGCGCCTTGATTACCATATCTTATGCAGGCTGTTTTTTTGCCTAACCATGAGCTGATATCGTGCAACTGACTCTTGAATTACTCAGCTTTAATGGCAATGTTTATATGAGACGTAGCCAGCTAGACATGATTTTCATTAGGGACTCTTGGCAACCTACCAAGTTGTCTGTTCTCTGTCTGATTATGATGCCAACAGTTTTTTTTTTTATTTGTGCCACATATTGCATGGCGTTTCTCCGCTGCTTGCTTCATTTCACGTTAACTTCCAAATGGCGATTGCATTCCATGCAAATAGCAACAGAAAACTTTTGTTTTCAAAGCGGTTCTCAAGTGGTGTCTAATGTCGAGTCTGGATATTATTTTACACCCTTTTGGTGCATCCGGATGACGTGTGCGAAAAGCTATGTGAGACTCGAAACTTTGGACTCAACGTGCAAGCTGCTCTTTATTTCTTATACAACACACAACATCAAAATGGAGTTCAAAATTGCTTCTTTTTGAATTGAACTAAAAATAATGCTACTTTACTTAAAGTGAATGTTTATTTTTCCATTTGTTAATGGTATTTGCAAATTTACACCCAACAATTGGTGCAAATAATTGCCATTTGTTTATCAGAGTATTTGTTGGAACATTTGTATTCCTATTCATTGTTTACTTATATTTCCGTTTATTTAGTTATTTTTTGGCGATATGAAACATTTGTCGCCACTTGAAATTTCAAATCAAATTCAGACTTTGAGTTGTTGTATAAAGTCGCAGTTAGCTTCGCTAACGCAAAGCCAAGGCACGAACTTATAGTTCATTTTTGTATATATAAAATTCTTTGTTTACAGACAATCAACTGCGCCATTTTATATGTACCATTGGATATCAGTAATGTACATACATAATTATATACACTCATATTATAGAGTTTAATCCACACTCGGAAAAACCACCCACACACATAAGATATGCGACATTTTATAACAAGTCTGAGTACAATATAAACAAAGCACAATAATGCTAATGGCCTCAAAGCAATGTAATATCTTTTCAAGTGGTACATTTTCGGAAGGGAAGAATCAAAAAGTGGGTTACTTTTGAAGCAAATTATACACTCTTTAATCTGAGCTGCAAGCTATGTTCTAATTAATAGTCTAAATCATTTTAAAAGCAATTCGATAATTCAATCAAATATGCTAATTAACTATCTCTAATTGTGCAAGTTATATTATGTATATATAGATTTGTTTTTGTGTGGGATTAGTCATAATGCACCGGCCCTGAAAACCAAAAAACAAATTCTGAGAATTGTCGGTTTATAGCAACTAATTATATGGCAGATAATCAGTTTTACACCATTAATATAGATGTGTGCTTAGGTTAATAGATCAATCACTGTATGTATTTCTATCAGGAATGCTCAATTTACTGCAAGTGAACCTTTAAATTGCCTGAAATCTTGCGATTATTCTCTTATATATTTGTTTACACAACAAACTGATAAGTGAGCCGATTCAATATATATCCTTATCGAGTTATCCCGGCGATGCGACACAATCTCTTATCGGACAAAAACGTAACATTTTATTAATCGTTCACAATTGTGAATGAATGTAAGCACTACGCACTAACTGCTAATTGTAAAACAAAACCAGATGTGTGTTTTCACTCTTGAATGAATGACTAAGATATTGAAAAACAATATACAGATACAGATGAAAATACATCTGTGAATGAATAGGTGAATAGTTTTTAGCCGGCTACGTTTTTGTTCGCTGCCCAATGAGTCATGCGAATCATTTTCATTTAACTTGTAAATTGTGCGAATAGACATATGTGTTTTATATACTATATATATGTATATACATAAACTTTATATACATAATATGCCTTGAATGGAAACTAGGAAAACAACTTAATAATGAACAACAACAAAGGCAGACGCTAAATCTTTTGCACACAGCAATGCGACGGTGCTGATACCCTCCACTTAACCAAATCAATTTGTGATCTAATGCAGTCAATGCAGCTTGCCTATTGTTGGTAAGGTTATAAATATGTATATGACATATGTCATTTAGCTGACTCGCGGGCCATTTGACATTTTATACCCTGAACCCATTGAAAATCAGGTATAATGGTTTTGAGCAAAAGTAACAGGCAGATGGAAGCATCTCCGACCCCATAAAGTATATTTATTTTTTGCATACAGACGAGTTGATAAGGCCATCTACGTCTGTTCCTCACTATGAGCACGCGGATCTCAGAGATTTTCAATAGAATTAAAATAAGAACAATAATTTAACAGAGGCTCCTGATATATATAATATACATATAGACATTATTGATTAACTGGACAAGTTTTCATCAAGATAGAATCAGAAACTCCCAAGTTATAGTCTAAAATGTATTCTCATTTGATCTAATTTTCTATGTGCCTAAATATTCAAAAACTAGCATATTTAGCAGCTGGGTTCAGGGTATATCGTAGTCGAGCGGACTCGACTACAGCAGTCTTACTTGCTTATTTTGTTGTTGTTGTTGTGTGTAAATCAGTTCGTTTATTTGATTTTTCACACATACATATTTCATTTAGCGAGTGGGCCAATTGTCAGCAAAGCTGTGGCGTTCATCATTTGCGACAAAGTGTTGTTATTATTTTATTGTTGTTGTTGTTGTTGCTGTTGCGGTTGCTGCTGTTGTTGGAGGCAATAGTCCATGACCGGATTAAGCATCTCCGGCACGTTTGATACGCAGCTATGCCAACGTGTGCACATTTACTTGTTCACAGGCTGAGTTAAATTAGTCATTATCAGTGACTGGTTATCTTTTGCCTATTATCAGTCATAGACCAAGTGATTACGTTATCTTATTGAAATGGAGAGATGGGTAGAAAGTAAGCGCACGATTAACTATTTAACTCAAAGATAAAAGTTATGCGCTCATTTTCTTAACGCAACACTCTCTTTGGGTTTATTTATCGCTTTCGTGCTAGCGTTTTATGAATCATTTGCATTTAAATCAAAATTTACGGTCTTTGGTTTATCAGACAGGGTCAATGTCGATTCTGTGTCGTAGGTCGATTCCTGTTCAATAATAGCATTTTCAAGGCTACGGAAATTGTAGCCAGTAAATTTCCTTTGCTACTTACCTGTGATATCATTAAGTATTTAGCACGTGCACAGCTGCTTTTTCCTTTATATAGAATACTTACAACATGACTTGATGACGCGATTTGAGGGGAAAAAAATAAGCGTAGTTGTCATGCAATAATTTATTACAGATTTCACAGCTCGATTAAGCCCTAAATGGCTTCGCTAACTCATTTTACCATATAAATAAAATGTCGGCATGTGTATATAGAAGAAGAAGAACAGGACAAACCCCAATAATTAGTACATCCAATAATTACTGGTGGAAAACTAAGCCGGGCATTTCAGCTGTCGGTTTCATGTCAGTTTCGTAATATTAATAATAACCAAATAAATAATAGTATGGTTGCTACATATTTGAGTAATCTGCTTGTTCGTCCAACATGCCAGATATATTATTAAAATTGCTGGACAATTGGCAGTTGATAATAGTTTAGATAGCTACTTAAAAATATTATTTACTATACCCTAAAAATGTTCATGTTTAAATATCTAGCATTTTCCAAATACCATCGCCTTTCCTGTTTCATAACTATATACAGTGGCTCAGAGCTTATTTCAAGCAGTGTCAAGCAAACAATTCAAAGTGATATAAAGTTTAAACAAGGAATGGAAAATGTATATAAAATAAATAAAAAAAAAAGTTTTGATAACAACAACTCTTTTGTATTTCTTTTGGTCTTCAAGCATTGAAATTGTTGTGTAATATTTGTTATTTCGACTTTGTTATTGGGTCATTGTAATTGTATCCTGATCGTTGCTTGTTCACTTGTTCCAATTCCCACGTAATCTTGACATATTTGATTTGAGCTTTGCTTTATGCCTTCACTTTTGATCGATTTCGTAGTTCATATTACCACTGCAAATTGTAGCCCTCTAAGCTTATCTTTAGCCTTTTGCTTGGCTCAGCCTTGAAACTTGTTCTGGAGCCAAAAAGTAATCCACAATAATAGCTGCGTTTCGCGTAAATTTGGGCATTATAACAAAACTTGTGATTGTTTTCAATTAGCATAACACAAATTCTAAAATGACGCACTATATACACATATACGTAAGTGTATTTACGTGCTTGCGTGTGTATACTAAATATTTTTGTTGAATTGTCGGGGCTCTAAAGTGCAATGCAATTGAAAGTGAAGCGCTGCTCAGGGATCGGTTGGGGGCAAGGTGGTGGAGCAGCAGAGGGGCATAGATTCAATCCAACAGTGCGACTACTCTTGATCTCCTGATGATGATGATGATGATTCTCATGTTGATGATGAGCAACGGAAATGCTTTTGTTGCTCTGCATATTTATCGTAAAATAAACAGAGTACATATGTATCATATGTATGTATCCGTATCTGTGCGGGTATACATATAGCAAGTATGCATAGTACACAATTTAATTGCAGTTGCGTTTCTGCGTGTGAGCAATGCAAAAATGGGCTTGAATCAGTGGCACATTGCAGACTAAAAGGCAGTAAATGCAGACAACTTTGTAACGAACTCTATATCAGTTTGTGCAGTCTTATTTATTCCAGGTTATACAAAAAATTTTGTATACCACAAATCGTGTGTATTTATCTATACACATTTTTCTCTATCGCTGCTAATTTATGTAAAAGCATTCCGATATTTCAAAATGTTTTTAAATAATAAGAAATCGCGATTCAAAGTTTATTTTTTCAAGCACCTACATATTTAGATGCCGACATACAATTGTTCCTATACAATTATATATTCAATTATACCTATGCCAGCTGTTTGAAAAAATATGAGAATTTATGACTCAAATGTTGACATCTAGATTAAAGTGCATTGAAAGTAAGCAAGTCTTCCGTATTTAGTTTTGTATTCAAGTCTTGTATATAATATAATAATCATATTATATCAGCCAATGGATTGCATTCATATATATATTTTACAAATATACATACATACATATAAGCCATAGTAAGTTGAAATGAAAAAATGTTATAGATTTGAGATATTATTTGTCATAAATTGAATCAAAAGCAGTTCAGTCATACTGAAGAATTTTGCCAAGAATCGAAATTTGAACTTTTATATGAACTTTGCGAGTTGTTTTCAAAGGTTTACGCGTTTGACTCTTTATAGTTTTTGAATTTAAAGTTGTCTCTCTCTCTCTCTTTCTCTCATTCTCTCTCTGTCTCTCTTTCTCTCCCTCTCTCTATCTCTATCTCTATCTCTATCTCTCTCTCTATCTCTCTCACTCTATTTCTCTTTGTCTCTCTATCTGTCTGTCTGTCTCTGTCATGTAAATGTTTACTTGAAAATAAAATTGAGGAAAATTGTGCAAAACACTTCCTTCAAATGCAAAACGGACGAGATGATAAATCCGATGAGGCCAATGAGAAATAGCCACGGCGAGATTAACAAGACGCCCAGAAAGAGCAGTGCATCGTGCCCCTTGGCACCGGCCAGGCTCCACAGCAACTTGCGCAGAAAGCTGCGCAACTTGAATTTGCAGTGCAGCAGTCGGAAGCTCCGCTGGGTGACATTGATGCCCAGTCGGACACCCTGCACAATTGTACCCGTGGCTAAAATCAGGAACAGCTGCAGCAGCAGCAGCATCCGGTTGAGGAACGTATTCTCGCCGAAGCGTTGCATAGCCGCCTCCATGCGCATCTGTTGCTGTGGCGGCATTGTCGATTTTAAGTACTCAATGCCGCGACGACAGCGTGAATCCTTTGGGAAGATACACGAGTCGGAACTGTGCAAATGTTTGCGGTACCCCGTCTCCGAATCCGTGTCGCTATTACAGTTGCTTCGTTTATTGTTGTTGTTGCTATTATTGTAGCTGTAGTTGTTGTCGTTGTCGTTGTGGTTGTTGTAGTTGTTATTGTTGTAGCTGCAACTCCTCTGCAGAACGGGCTCCTCCTCAGTGTGTAGACGACGCATTGGCATCATTTGTTGGTCCATATTGTGATTGTTGTTGTTGCTGTTATAAGCCATTGGCGGATTCCATTTTGGGGACATTGTGGCACCCTCGTAATTGCAGTTGTTGCTGCGAGGAGTTCCGCTGCGCTGGCCACGATCCGCATATCCTTTCGGTGAGGCGCTGTGTGGATGAATGTGTTAAATACCTTCTTCTCATCCACATTGTGGTCGTCTCACTCACCAGGACATGAACTGTGCCAGAAAGGGCATTTCTTTGAGGTTCTCCGGCTCCTTGAAAGCCGCTGCCTTCAGCTGCTGCAAATTGAAGACGCCGCCGGTGTAGGGTGAACGTTGTTTCTGCATCATCTGTTCTATTAATTGGTATTTACCTTACGCTCTCTCTCTCTCTCTCTCTCTATATATATATATATATAAATATGTATATATATCTGCGGGATCAAAGATCTTTATCGTTTCGAATTTCAGACAATTTTTGATTTCACAATCAAACTGTCTATTTGTGTTGGAATTTAGCAACGTTTTGAATTATCTCGTCTTCGAGTAACTTTTAATTTTTTCAAAGCCTACTTGAAAACTGGCTTACTTCAGACTATATTCCAACTTTACAGATGTTCTATATCTATTATATTACAAATATTAAACATTTTCAAAGTTTTCTTTTAAGAATTTGTTAAGCAGCCTGCAAGCAGCTAATCTTTCCACTTTATGCACATTAAATACTATATATATTTGTTTATATAATATAATTAAGAACAAGTGATTTATATATTATTATTAATTGCAGTATCACTTTTTGTTGGAGTTGTTTAATCGCAATCGTCTCGCTGACTAAGGGTGAATCAGAACAAACAGAAAAAAAAGGAGTATTACTCAGCAATAAAGAATTTCTTAAAGCGTATCTGCGCCACAGTTTAATGTGATGCGTTGAGCAGCAGCAACTGTAGAGATTTGAGATTTGGTAAAAAAAGAAAAGAAAAGAAAGCACTGCCAGATTCATGTTGCGACTAAGCTGGATTGGATTGGGACTGCTAGCAATGCTGGCGATGGCTCAGGCCGAGATCATCGAGCTGGCGATTGAAGGACCTGAGGGACCCAATGTCTGCAAAAAGCGCGAAAAGTAAGCAACGTATGCGTAATGAAGAGCATTTAATGTTCGATATTCATTTTCATTGTTTCACTTTGCAGCTATAATGTGGAGGTTGTCATCACGGAGCTGCAATCGTTCCAGGAGCGCGGCACTACCTGGTGCCTGAGCATACCGCCCAACTGCCCCACCTATCGCATTCGTCATCGGGTCGTAAACAAAACCCAAACGCTGACAAAGGCGCGCATTGTACGCGACTGTTGTGGTAAGTGATATAGTCACATGTATCTACTCCTGTTCAAACTGCTTCTCCCTTTACAGATGGTTACGTGCGCAGTGGCAGCGAGTGCATCCCCCACTGCAGTGAACCCTGCCAGCACGGCAGATGCATTGCACCAGAGAAGTGCAAGTGTACCGAAGGCTACGGAGGACCCGCCTGCAACATAAGTTCGTTTCAAGTTTGATATGCAATTGCAATATGCACCAAAATTTCCTAAGTCTTTGTTCCCTTATTATGTGTGCTGAGTTAATTACAATGAAACGCCTTGGGTTCAAGGGGCGTGGCTTAAGCAGAGAATCCCAATAAGAAAATTGAATCGAATCTGTTTGGCCAGTTCCCAAATCTAAGCTAATCTCAAGATACGCTTGCAGAGAATATAAGTGAAATTCAACTTTTGATTGATTGACTTCTAGATTGAGACAGATTATATATATATACATATATAAATAAAACATTTGTGGATATAAATGTTCTGTAGAATTGTATTCGATTAAACTTTATAAACAATTATTTGATGTATATGCGTCAACGTCAGGCAAACTTAAGTGCCAAACTTAAGTGAACAAAAAACAAAACATAGAACTGATTATATCAGTTTATAGATTAGAATAGCTATACAATCGATCCATAACAATTACTGATTAATTTATAACACTGCAAGAATAACTTTTTATAGATAAGCTTTAATGCCACCAAAATAAAAATCACTTATAGAAAGGGCTTGAGGCTCGAAGAACTCTTGAAGAATTGTAAAAGAGAAACTTACGAATCAGATTATAGATTACAATCGATTATCAATCCGTAACAAATACAGACCAATTTATAGCTCTGCAAGTGTATTCAATCTTCGGTATATCGAAGATAATTCGGTTGGCACAATGATATTTCTTGTTTCGTTTGCCTTTGTGCGCTTTCTGTGATTCATGTTTTCAAAAGCACTAACCCACACACACACACACACACAGACACACACACGCTTATCAATCAATCAATAATTGTATTAACTGGACTTCAGACACGCTACAACTAGCTCAGCTAACCACACCACAAGTAAAGGCGTTTTCCAACGGCGACTAACTGTACTATAAAACTGTGTATATATATGTGAGCGCACCCTGCACACAAAAACAAAAGAAAGAAAACTCAACGTGCCGAGTTGAAAGATATATATATATATATGTATATGTATATGTAAATAGTTAAAGCTAACGCCATAAAAACCAAACTCTTTGTCAGATTGCTCGCCGGGTCTTTATGGCATCGACTGCAAGCTGAAGTGCGATTGTTTGAACAACGCCAGCTGCGAACCCTTCACGGGCGAATGCGAGTGCGCCAAGGGCTATGCGGGTGAGAGATGTGCCGAAATCTGTCCAACTGGACGCTATGGCGAGAAGTGTGCGGAGTTGTGTCGCTGCGAGAATGGCGGCAGCTGTGATCACATCTCCGGCAAGTGCTCCTGTGCGCCCGGCTACACGGGTCCTTTGTAAGTGGACAGATATCAATAACAATTCTCGAGTCTAATCTCCTCCGAACCCCACCAATCAATAATTAGATGTGACATGCGCTGCCCGGACGGCAAGCATGGCGCACAGTGCGAGGAGGACTGTCACTGCCAGAACGATGGCAAATGTGATCCGCACAACGGCGCCTGCGAATGTACCGTCGGCTGGACGGGCGATGTCTGCGCCAACAAATGCCCCTCAGGCAGTCATGGACTCAATTGCGAGCTAACCTGCGAATGCTACAATGATGCACCCTGCCACCACATCACAGGACGCTGCGAGTGTCCGCCCGGGTATATGGGCGAGGTGTGCATGGACGAGTGCCCGCTGAACACATACGGACGCAACTGCATGGAGAGATGCCACTGCGAAAACAATGCGGCATGCAGTCCCACTGGCAAGTGCCAGTGTGCGCCCGGCTGGCGGGGCGAGCGTTGCGAGGAGCGCATCTGCGAATCGAACAAGTATGGAATGGACTGCAGCAAGACCTGCGAGTGCGACATGGAGCACACGGATCTGTGCCAGCCGGAGACGGGTCGTTGCGACTGCAGCATCGGCTGGAGCAGTGCCCAGTGCACACGGCCCTGTGCCTTCCTCAAGTACGGCCTGAACTGTGAGCAGAATTGCGATTGTCGCAACGGAGCCAAATGCTCGCCCATCAATGGCACCTGCATCTGTGCGCCTGGGTTCATGGGTGACAAGTGCGAGGAGAGCTGTTCGACGGGCACCTACGGCCAGGGCTGTGCCTTTCAGTGTGAGTGTGAGAATGGTGCCAAGTGTGCGCCGGAAACGGGTCAGTGCCTGTGTGCGCCTGGCTGGCGCAACAACAAATGCGACCGATCCTGTGATCTCAACAACTATGGCGATGGCTGTCGGCACAGCTGCGAGTGCGAGAACAACGCCTCCTGCAATCCCATCAACGGCAACTGCACCTGCGGCGCCGGCTGGACCGGCAAGCTTTGTGCGCAGAAGTGCGAGCCGAACACCTTTGGACACGACTGCAGCCAGCAGTGTCAGTGCGACAAGTACAACACCATTGCCTGTGAGGCGACAACGGGTCGCTGCATCTGCAAGCAGGGATGGCGAGGTACGCAGAATACGCGGGAATATCACCAACCAAAAACCACCTATCAAAACCACTCATTGTGCTTTTCATAAAGACACTCATCGCTCCTCTACTCCATTCTCAGACACAACTCCAAACACACACATTCTCATACGCGAAACATTCCCTTAAAAGAGCCAGCAGCGAAAAGACCTTCTTACGTATTCGATTCGTAATCTATACTTTGTTGGTCGTAATCTATACTCAGATCAACTCAGACTCTACTTGCTGAAAGCATTAGTTAGTAACCTTATATATTCTAACCTCAAAAAGCAGAAAAATGTGTAGTCGATATATTCAAAACATAGTTCAAAATAGATGTTAGGATATATTAAAATTTTAAATGTAAACTATGTAATTATATTTGAATTTTCACTCTACAAAGAAAAAAGACTAAAAACTAGAATAAGCAAGAAACCAATACAAGTAAAAAAATATCTATAGAGGAGTACTACTAGAAAATGGATTCCATTCGGTAGCTCACTAGTTCGCTGCTGCTGGGAACAATCTCACACACATCTCTCACACATTTCTCTTACTTGATTTCACCTCATTTTTGACACTTGTTTGTTTCTTGTATGTTTCAATTTAATCTTAATTTGTGTTTCTTGTTTTGCACTCGTTTCGTTTTTTTTTTTTTTTGGTGTTTTTTGTTTACTTTATTCCTTGTGACCGACCCAAAATGAAAAACCAAACAAACCCAAGGCATTCATTGTGAGACGAACTGTCCCAGCGGTTACTATGGTGAAAATTGCGATAAAGTTTGCAGATGCCTGAATAACTCATCGTGCGATTCCGAAATGGGCGACTGCATCTGTGCGCCCGGCTGGACCGGCGAGGACTGCTCCGAGCCCTGTCCTGGTGGCTTCTACGGCATGGAGTGCAAGGAGCGCTGTCCACAGATCCTTCACGGTAAGCAAACAGCAATTGCAAGTCTCGAGTCGATGAATCGAATCTAATCGTTAAAACCTTCCTGTGCACAGGCAATGCCACCTGCGACCATGTTACGGGTGAGGTTTTGTGTGGGCCCGGCTATTTGGGTCGCACCTGCGAGCATGCCTGCAAGCCGGGAATGTATGGACCCCACTGCCAGCTCAAGTGCAGTTGTGAGCACGGCGGCGAGTGCAACCACGAGAACGGCCAATGCATCTGCCTGCCCGGCTGGACGGGCGCCAATTGCAACCAGTCGTGTCCGCAGGACACCTACGGCCAGGACTGCACGCAGCGGTGTCGCTGCCAGCATCATCGCACCTGCCGCAAAAACGATGGCCACTGCATCTGTCTGCCCGGCTGGATGGGTGATCATTGCAATTACATTTGCCCCGAGGGCTTCTACGGCGAATACTGTATGAATCCCTGTGCGTGTCCCTCCTCCAATTTTCAGTGCCATGCAGCCGAGGGCTGCGTTTGTCGCAGCGGCTACACCGGCGCCAATTGCGATGAGCTAATCGCCATGCAGCGCATTGCGGAGCACGTTGAATGTAGGTAGCACTGACGCTCACATCCATTGATCCCTTACTGAGTCTCCTTTTTCTTTTCTATACAGCGAGTAATGCGAGTGTTGCTTGGAGTATGGCACTGCTGATACTGTTTGCCGCTATCATTTGCGCTGTGTTCCTGTACTATCGTCGGCGTGTGTCCAATCTAAAGACGGAGATCGCCCATGTCCACTACACGCATGATACGGACGGAACTGCCGCCTGGCCACCAGCAAATCACAACTTTGATAATCCCGTCTATGGCATGCAGTCGGAAGCGCGTCTCTTACCCAACCACTTGCGGCCGAAGATGAACAACTTCAACCAGAATGGCTCGGTGTGCACCGAGTATGGCGATGATTCGAACGCCAGCAGAGGTGAATATGGCTGTAACTGTGCTCTTAACTGGTTTCGCCAACTAAATAAATTATTTTTTCTACCACAGTAGGCAGCTTTTCGATCAACTATAATCATGAACTGCTGAACAAGAATATGAATGCTGATCTCACCAATCCTAATGTGTACAATGCCATTGGCGATCCACTCAAGGAGGAGCATGTCTACGATGAAATAAAGCAGAAGGAGGGTTACAAAGATCCCGGTAAGTTCAGCATAAGTCCGCTTTTCTCAAATGCTATTAACATTATATTGCTACATTATATTCAATTTCCATTCACAATGCACACACATTTGCCATAAAACAGTGAAAATTTATAGCAAAATATTGTTTCCGGAGGGTAAGCAATAATTGTCGACTGTCTGTTGTAGCTTGTTATCTCAATGCCTTGTCCATATGTTATGTGTCAACTGTTTCGAATAATCGTCTAATAATAAATTCTCTTGCCTTTTACTCCATCAAACTAGATGAATATGATCATCTAGACTACTCAAGGCCGAGCACTTCACAGAAGCCGCATTATCATCGCATGAACGACACAATGCTGAATATCAACCAGGACGAGGAGAAGCCCAGCAATGTGAAGAATAGCATGACGGTGCTGCTGGACGAAAAGCCGGCGCCACCAACGGAACCGGAGCCACAGCACGAGAGTTTCGATAATACTAATTTGGATACTGCCTCAACAGCATCGCCCAGCTCCAGTCCCGAGTTGCGGAAATAAGCGACATCCAAGAGTGTCAGTCGTCTACTCTTACAATATTTTTATGATATTTTAGTGTGTCTCTATTTTGTGTAAACGATTTAGCAAAATGTATAATTTAGAATTTTTCATGTAGAATTTGTGTATCAATTGTGTCCTGTAATTGTTAGCTCAACTATTGTAAATGTTTTTACTTCAGGGCCCTTTACAACCCAACTTGTTCCAAAAAGGTATGGTCCCCTCTTTTGTAAATGTGTCGTAAATTTGAATCACGATTTTGCTCATCAGATATACACATCCAAACATATACATGCACTCATCATATTATCAAACCATGGCATACATATAAATATATAAGTACCTATGTAAACACCTCTTCCTTTTGAAAAACATATTGTGCTGTTAAGTGATTGTATAAAATAATTGTTACCTTTAGTCCCCTATGAGACTTGCAGTAATTTTAAAAAGTTCATATATATTTCTAAAGCAACTAACAACATATACATACATACATACATATCTGTCCATATCAGATATTTTAGCATATGATATTTATATTTTAATAAGCAATACATTTGTATAACAACAAAAAAAAACATCAATTAAAGTTGCCAAGAATGATAATAAGTCCAATTTTAGTAGTAGTAAAACAATTTTATTTTGAAAGACTCAAATAATATTGGTCAAAATTTTATGTAACATCGAAGTTTAGAGCAAATATTTGATTGTTTATTATGCATTAAAAAATTAGTAACTTATATTAATGGTAATGTGTTTATGTCAAGATTTGCCTTTAAAAGGTAAAATTCAATAAACGTTGCATTATCGCCCATAACGGAAATGTGTTTAAATATGCGACAGTTTGCGCCAATTGGCGAGAGAGGTGATGGGCAGCACTTGCCAATCGGTAGCTCGATTGGCAGCACTGGCAGACACTTGCGCTGGGCAGCACTATTTGCGCGCGAAAGTATGCTGCCGTTTTTTTTTTTTTAATATATTTATGTTCGCCTGGTAGATTAGCAGTGTTTGGGAGCTGGTCTTGCTGCTAACGACGACTGTCCCCATCGACTGTAATCGACAGATTTGATTGTCTGCCCCACACTAATGGAATGAAGTTATCGAGCAGTGCTGTTAATTTTGATTTAATACGTTTATTTATTTAAATTATGTAGTAGAAGCATCAAGTACAATAATTGTATAAATAGTTTCGTTTTCCATGTGTCCTTGTGTATTGTAGGTGTGTGTGTGTTGTGAGTGTGTGTGTGAGTGTGAGTGTGTGTGTCTTTGATTTATGTTGCAAGTATGCTAATGCTAAATAAATAGATATAACATATACATATACATATACACCCATAGCACAGATTACATCTATGTAGATTCTAGAAGCGTACGCATATAATTAAAATTAGTTCAAATAAAATTACACATGATATATTGCTACTTAGTGGGATAGATCTTACGAAGAGGGGGCTGGCTAATACGCATGACTTTTCATTTGTTTTGGGTGGTGAGCCTGGTCAGTCTGTTGTTGCTATGGTTGTGGTTATGGTTGTTGTTGTTGTTGTGGTTGCTTACAGATAGCCATGGCCTGCCACCTCGGCTGGTATAAAGCCCTCGCGTCCGTCTCGCGTCTTAACATAGAACCATTGGCGCTGATCCTTGGACTCGCGGCACTCGCAGAGCGTCACAATTTCGCCCTTGTGGACGCAAATGCTCTCCGTGATGTAGTCCGCATTGATGGCGACTAGAGTTTGACGCAGTCCACTCTGCTGTTGCCTCCGCAGCACGCTTAACTGTTGTTGTTGCTGCTGCTGCTGTTGCTGCTGCTGCTGCTGTGGAATGCTCTTTGGATGCAGATGCTGGCCATTGTGGCCATTGGTGATGTATGAAACATTGGAGAGACGCCGCACCGACTGTGAGGACTGTGAGTGCAGATGCTTCTGCTCCTGCTTCGTTGTCGTCCTTTGTTGCAGCGTGACATATTCATCATTGGAGGCGCTGCGCAATGAGGCAGACCCAGAACCCAGCTGTTTGGTGGATCTCAGTTGTGCGTAGGCCTTCTCCACGAGCTTGGGTTGGGAGGCGGCACGTAGATATAACTTATCCACATGCTGCTCCCCATACAAGGAACCCACATGACCCTTGCTGCAGTTGTTATTGTTATTGTTGTTGTTCGGCTCCTCGGCTGCTGCGCCCGCTGCTGGCTTGGAGCTGCTGCTGCGGGGAGTGCGTGCGCCGTCGGAACGTGTGCCGCCACGTAGGCGTATCTCCTTCTCAGAATCGGTCATGTTGCCGCAGGGACGCGGAAAGATGTCCGCATTGGATTCCCAGCAGGGTGTCGGCTTGGAGCCGCGTGCCGCCGATGGGAGAATCCCGAGGGGCAGACAACACGCATAGCCCACATAGCCCTCCTCCGCGTGGGGCGTCTGCACGTACAGCCAGTTCTGATTCTTGAACACCGCATTGACGACCATGCCCAGGGGCAGTGGAATCTCCAGCTGATAGCCGCCGGGTCGTGTCTGGTACAACGTGGTCGCGGTGGCCAGCACAACAGGTATATTACCGGGTGCAGCCAGCGAGCAGCGCGACAGAAACTCATCCACATTTTGGATCTCGTAGCCGAAACGCTGGACCCGATTGCGTTCCCGCTCGCGACGCTTGCGATGCCGATGGCGACGCTGTTGCTGTGGCGCAACCCCAACGCCGCCACCCTCAGAGACGGCGACCAGACTGGGTTCCGAGTAGGTGCACTTCAGTGCATCCCCTGGGGATGCAACAGTGGAAGTGGAACGCTGCTGGCTCAGTTGCAGCTGCAGTGGCTCAGCAGCAGCAGCGGCCGTGGCCAAGGTTGTGGAAGAGGAGGCGGCAGCTGCAGCGGATCGAGCCTGCTGCAAGCGATTCGCCAGCTTCTTTCGAATCTCGTTGCGTTTGCGTGCGAGGAGCAGCGCTTCGCTCTGCATATCGCCACTCCTGGGTGCCCGCTGCGGGGTGCAGACAAACAACAACTCTTTGGTGGAGGCGGCGGCCACTGGTGCACCGCCAATGGGTGTGCTCCGTGTCGTCTTATCCTTATAGTCTAGCAGATTCTGATTGCTGAAGAACTTCTGGTTCGACAAGTGACCATTGCTGGGTGCCTGATGGGCGGTGGGCGTGGTCGCATAACCATTTAACGGTTCCGTTCCGCCCGGTAACTGATGCTTGACCCGATAGCGTTTCTTGGTCACATCCAGCTGCGTGGGCACCGGATCTGTGCGTCGAATGCTCTCAGTGGCTCGTGTACCCTGAATAGCGTGTCCATTGCTAAGCTTTAGCGGCGCCTTCTCTTGCGACTCCTCCTCCGCCTCATTTTGGGCCGGTGCGGGCTGTGACGGTGTGGTTGGCTGCTGGTTGTGCTCGCGGAGCACCCAGGTCAGTGAGATGCGCGGGCGTCGCAGGCTCAGGTTCTGACCCATCGCAACTAGACACTCGTCCAGGTCTACAGCATGCTGCAGCAATTGTGGTGTGCTCTTGGCTCGCGGCACAGCACAGCCTAGCGGCAACAGCTCATCAATCTCCGCATAATCCGAGCTATACTCAACGCTGCCCCTATGCACTCCACCCACTCCCACTCCCACTTCCTGGGCCTCTGTTGGCGGCGGGGGCGTGGCCGTAAAATTGCCAACGGAACTGTCACTGCTGCCGGGTTGCTGTTGGTGCAATATCAAAGAGCAGGCATGCAACAGGTCCGGACAATAAGCATCTACAAGAGAGAGAGAGAGAGAGAGAGAGAGAGGGGCAAAGAGAGGGAGAGAGAGAGAGAGAGAGAGGGGAAAAGAAAGAGAAGGAGACAAGAGAATTGTGAGTACAATTTCAAATATTCTGATAATATTTAATAATGAATGCCAAGAATAATATTGAATTATTATAAATATATATAAATAAAAAATATAATTAATATTTTAGCTTAAGACCTGAATTTGCCGAATTCAATAATTTAAAGGCAACAAATTGAGATGACAAGTGTCTAAGCTTTGCTCAGCCATAACTACATCAAAACTGAACAGATTTCAAATGCCAAGTTGGTTTTGACTTATCGATACAAACTGCATTTAAATTTGGAAACCTGATTCCAAACTGTGTCATTCAAAAATACTATATAGCCAGAATTATAATCCATAGACTATATAGTCTCACTGTCGTAACTTTATCAAAACAGAATCAATTTTCAATCGATTTTTAATTGGACATCTGCAAAAATACAGCTAGAAATTCTAATCCGGAAACTGCAGATTTTATTTTGGAATACTTTTGGCCACTTGTTGAATGCCACATTTAAATTTAGAAAGCATGAACTTTCCTTTTCGATTCAACTTACCCCTCAGCCCTTGACTTGAGCCGCGTCTGCGTCGACGGTGTCGTCTGAGGGCGCTGCCTAAATTGCAGTCGCTGGCGCTGCTCTGATCGCTGCTGCTGCTGCTGTTGGTGCTGGATGCAAATCTCTGCTGCTGCTGCTGTTGCTGATGCTGCAGTTGTTGCTGCTGTTGTTGCTGAAGTTCACGTAGACGCCGACGGCGTCGTGCTTGTTGCCGTGCTGCTGTTGCTGCTGCTGCTGCTGCTGCTGCACCTGTGGCGACTGCATGCTCTACCGCTGGCTGCGGTTGCAAATGCTGCTGCTGTTGCTGCTGCCGCTGCTGCTGCGGCGCAGGTGCAGGCGCTGCTCGCTCTGTATATCCCGGCGGCGGCGTCAACGGCAGTGGGCAGTAGAAGGGGGGTGGCGGTGAACGCGATCGATGATTTGAATCCAAGCCAGGTGCTTCCAAAACGTAATCGTTTGGCGGCGCCTGTTGCAACTCTAGCGTGCAGCAGCTTCTAGGCGTCGGTGCAGCAGCTTCCCCAGCGTCAGCGTCGCCAGCATGTCGACGATAAGTGGGCGGTGCCGAGGCAGCAGCTGCGTTTCGGGAAGAGTGCATAAAATATGTGTGTATATCAAATATTAATGAGCTGCTTGCTTCGCAAAATTCTGCACTGGCGGCTGGCTTATAAAAATTCCAATTAATTCCCATTTTTTCCCAGTCGGCAATAAAGACTACTGAGCACAGCGACAACAAAAAGCAGGTAAGATTGCTCTACAGACAAGGTGTATCGACTATGAGATGCCCTGCATACAATTACTATAATTTACTTATTCCTACATTATTTTATAAAGCAAAAATATTTAATATAATCTACATTTTTTCGTTTAGATTGCAATAATTAATCTCATCTGTTAACTGCATGATAACTACAAATTTGATATTTAATATACATATTAATTGAGGGTTTGCTTATCGATAATTAACGAATTGATCTACACTTGATTATGAGATTCCCAAATTTGACTAGATAGTCGCAACTCCTCGTCACGTTGAAGAGTATATTTATACTTTATAAGATAGAAAAATCATTTATCAACGTTTATCACAGCCATTTTGAGTGATACTCATTGGTGCAGGGTATCGCAGCAACTGCGATTCCACACAGACACAACAGACACCCCCACAAGGAATATTTAAAATATTTGCCAATATAAACGTCAACCTTTGAGCTGTGTTTCGCTGGCCACAAGGCACTCAAAGACCACAAGAGCCAAGTCTCAAGTCTGTCGAGCCACAGTTTCTGGCCACATTTAAAGGCGTTATCAAGGCCAAGATCAGCGCAAGCTGCGAAATGGCAAAGGCAAAGACCAAAGCAACAACTGCAACAACGGCAACAGCAGCAGAAAAGTAAGAAGCGTGGCCAATAAAATTCCAAAACTGATATGCTCAATGGCAACAACGTGCCACAAGTGAGTAGTAAAATGTTAAAACGTGACGGTATTTCACAAAAATACCAAAATATTGCCAGAGATTCTCCACTAACTTGCTGTCTTCCTCCCCCTCTCTCTCTCTCTCTCTCTATCTGTCTCTTTCTATATTTGTATCTCTTTCTGTATAGATGAGCACATTTGCACAACGTTCAAAAAAGAGAAGCTGATATCAATATTAACTGTGACCTGTTCTGATCTTTTAATACTCTGCTTGGAATTTACTCAGCTGATGAGATGTTTAACTAAGATTTAGTTATTATTATTATTATTAGTATGCTTTTAGTTATCATAATTGTATTTATCAATTAAAATGATTAGCATCCATTGCAATCGTATCTTTGATTCTAAAAATTCTGTTTTGATAACATTTGGGAAAAGACTTTAATTCTTTTTACGTTCATCTCTCAGAATTTAACACTTTTTTTTCAAGATTGTGGAATCTTCTCAGGACAGTTTGCTTAGCAAGAATTCCACTTTTAGATTCGAGAATTACTGCTAAAAATGATAATTGCCAAGGGAATTCCACTTCACTTCGAATGGAGGATTTCCGCAATAGATTATAAATTGCCAGTATGTTAATGGAAAGCCACTTTCTATTTAAGCAACACTTTATTATTTTTTGTTTGAATAATAAGCAATTTCAGGTTGCAAGTTTTTATCGCGTTCCACTAAACTGGCCAAGCATAAATGAGTTGTAAGCATCAATTTTACTGTTGAAACGAAAATGTTGCAAACTGATTTATGCAGCGAATATAGCCCCTGTGTCACTAACATTTGCAACATAAGTAAGGCCTGAAGAAGGCGCAGAAAGGACAATAGCCCTGACGCACCAGAGCTGATGCACAGCCAGCGGCACTGGCTTTAACGACCTTTACAAGCCGGGCGGCACTGACTGTCAGTCTCAGAGTCAGAGTCAGAGTCAGAGTCAGTCTCAGAGTCAAAGTCAAAGTCAGAGTTGGAGTCAGTCAGTCAGCAAAGTAGAAAGAAGAGAGCTAATCAAAAAAGAGGCTGCAGCCAAAGCAGCAAGCAGCAAGCAGCAAGCGAAGATCGTGCGAGGATTACATTGGGGGTGTGACGACAGCAGACCAACTGGAACAGAAGGGTGAGTGGTGGAGCGGAGGAGTGGTGGCCACAGCCATTCAGAGATCGTGAGGCAGAGGCCTTTAATGGCCACGACGTGAGCATTGTGCGCGTTCTGGGCGTTTTGGGCGTGGCACGGCAAGAAATTGAAAGTGTTGCACAGCAAAAGCAACTAAATTGTTGCTGTTGATGTTGTTGTTGTCGCAGTTACCCTCTAATTAAACGGAGACGAGCCTGCCAAATTAGCTAATGACGAGTGTTGCACGTTGCACAGCATTAAAGCAAAAAGGCAAAAACAAAAAAAAACAAAAACAAAACAAACGCAACCAAAGCGAGCAACGCAAAACGTTGGCGGCGCCCCACAAATGGTCAAAACATTGACAAATTTGTTTTGCAACTTGTTTTGTTGGCCTGGTCAACTGGCATATATGGTGAGAGCAAACATGGCCACTGGGGCATTGCTGTCGGCAAAAAGGCTTTGTGACTCGACTGGCTAGTTGACTAGCTAGTTGTTGTTTTGCCGCCGTCGATAATAATTCAATCGAGAAAATGTCGAAGCGTGCAAATGGCCAACATGTGGCATAAAAGGCGTTCGGAATTGATTGGAGCTGCATGTGATTAGCCGGCTGAGTGTCAGACGATCGGGGACTCAACTGAGAAACCCAACTGAGACGGCAACTGACACTGAGACAGAGTCTCGCCAGAGACTGTTTGAACTCCAGAGATGAACTCAACGCGAGTTGAGCTGTCCCAATAGAATTTAAGTTGGCCAACAACAACAATTGCGAGATTCCCTCGCGCTAATAAGATAAAAGCATTTTAATTGCAACTAAACATGGCATACAACGTCAACTGGTCATGGACAGGCAGCAACAGCCCCTCTCCCCACCCCTCACCACCCCTCCACACCTTTCTATGGCTCTAGTTGAGTGTTAAAGCCGTTTTAAAGCTGTAGGCCAAACAACTGTAAAATTGCTAAAAGCGTAACGGTCAACAGAGCGCTATCAAAGACAATATCAAACTGAAATGAATTGAGATTAAGGAAGAAATGCTCTCCCTTTTCATAGCTACCCTCTCTCTCTCTCTCTCTCTCTCTCTCCCTCTCGCATCCGTTGCCTGCTGAGTAAATTAAAATGCTGGCGAGTCACATCAAAAAAAATAAATAAAAACTTTAATGGCCATAAAAATAAGACTACGTCCAATAAAAGCCAACATAAAGTTGCTTGTTTGTCAGTTTGTCAGACTGCGTGAGATTGTTAATAGGTGGCCCAGCCACAAGATCCTTGTTGACATGAGCCAACAACCGAACATGACCAAGACAAGCATAATCCCCTCTCCCTTTCCCCTTCCCCCTTCCCCCTTCCCACTCCACTCTCCCCTACCCCTCCCACGCACACACTAACAAGCCTCCATCAACAGTCGCAGAGCGCCATCAAATGTGCAAATTTATGCACAAAATAATTTACACAAATTTCAGTTTTTTAGCTTTTCAATTAGCACGCATCGTGTTACCGCAGCAACATGGGGAAAGGGGGAGAGGGGAGCGGCTTAAGCCAATTTTTATGCGCTTTTAATGTGCTGCTGCGTTTTGGGTGGCCAAGGGACAGACAGACAGACAGACAGACAGATTATATCACAGTTTTGGAATAGGTGCGATTTCCCCAATGCGATCGAAAATCAATTTGCATTTTTATTGTCTTGATTTGAAGACCCCGGCGTTAAGGAAGCTGCTAACCAGCTTACCACCTTTAAGAGGGGGGAGGTGAGGGGTAGTCAGGTAGATAGACCAAGCGGCTTACTGGCTGTGGCAATAAAATAAAATTTAAACGTTGCCTTGTGTGGCATTTCGTTTGGCTCGTTTGGTGCGTTTGTTGTTTTAAGCGCTTTTAAATATTTATGGGCCCATTTGTGTGTTGGCCAACAAGCAAACAAAAATTATGATTTAATGACGTTAATAAATTTAAATGTTGTGGGTTAAAGGTTTCTTTGCTGGCCCTAGAAAGTTAGCCGGCGAGTTTTCCCCCCCAATGAATTTAACGATAGAATTTTTCAAAATTAATGTGCCAGGCGTTAAGTAAAGGTAAGTTAAGTTAAGAGGAGCTGTCATTATTTAATAAAATTAACGGTCTTCATTAAGCTAATGGGCCAGTTAAGACCATAAAAGTTATGCCGCAAGTTAAACGCTTCAATTTGCGACAATTTCATCAAGCAGAATAGAATAAATTTGGTTACTATTCAATTCCTATTTAGAAATCATAATAGTTTGGCAAACATTTCAAGTGTAGTTCATTAAAGAGCCTGCTTAAAGTTGAAACCACTTCATGGCAATAAACTGTGCGGTAAACAGAAACTGTCTTTGCCCTTTGTTGGCCAAAAACCGCCAAATGCAAAATGTTAGAGGGACCACAAGGGGAGCACAGGGGGATCACAAGTAGAAGCAGAGAGTTGCGAGCTGGCAAGTGCGTATTTAAAGCTCAATGACCAACTTGGAGGACTCCACTCGGTTGTGCTCCAGTTTGCCCCACTCCTTGTTGCCACTCCATGTACATATGCTCGATTGCTGGCCAAGGAGGCAGGCAGACCAAAATCAAGTTAACAAAAGACAAATGAGGCTGCCAAAGTGAGCTGTGAGCTGGGAGTTAACAGCAGGCAGGAGCAGCAGCAGGAGCAGCAGGCAGGAGCAGGAGCAGAAGTAGACAAAAGGCACAGAGCCATTGGGCACACGATAAGCGTCAAAGGACATGGACACTGTGTGTGCCTCTGCAGAAGAAATCCAAAGAGCAGATAACCAGCAAGGGAAAGAGAGATAGAGAGAGAGAGAGAGAGAGGCAGAGAGAGAGAGTGAGAGAGATAGCACACAAAAACACGAATAGCAAAAACATTCCAATGAAAAACTGTGAATTGAAATCAAAGAAAGGGCAGCAGTAGGTACAGAGACAGTGGCAGTGGCAGCAGCAGGAGCAGCAGTAGATACTGGGGCAGTGACTGGGGCAGGGGCAGCAGTAGATACTACAGCATCAACATCAAAGCAGAAGGCAGCGCATCCTGCGAGCGGCATGCAAATTGAAATATGCCAAGCTGGAGATGTGCCCAAAAAAAAAAAAAAAAAATTCCCGAACCTAGCTCAACAGCGGAAACGGAAATGCGATGCAAACGCATTTGATTTGCTGCCCACTAAGCTGATGAAATGCCTGCTTGAACAGCTGCTGTGTACAGTGCAGGGCGGATGAGCGATGAAGAGATGGAGTGGGGGGAGGGGGTGGAAGAGTGCACTTCAGCAAATATGTTCTCAAGTGTGGTTCAGCATGTGCCAGCTGGATGACAGCAGGATGCGTGTAAGACAGCCTATAATCTACACTCAGGAAAAAACTTAACCTAAAAATCGTATGTTTTGACATTGTTTTCTTTTAAATGTTTAGAAAAATTCACCCTGAATTTAAGTAATTCAAGCGCTGGTTTTAGAAAGAATTTACTTTCTGCATTACAAGGTGAGGAAATGCGGGCTATTTTTTTTTTTTTTTGTGTGCAGCAGCAAATGTTTTTCAATTGTTTGTTGTTCTAACAAGATTTTTGCTGCACAGATAACAAAGCTAGATTAATATTTTATTTTGTGTTCGTGACGTGTTTAAAAATATCTATCAGAGCTAAGCTATACCCTCCACAACTACCCTACACACCCGCCAGACCCCTCCCCTAGGACAATTCAAATGCCATTCATTGTCCTTAAGCTTTGATACGCCGCGTGCTTTATTAAAATTTCATTGTTGGTGGATAGCAAACAAAAAAAAAACAAAAAATTCAAAAATGTAAACCAGAAGAAGAAAAAAAAAGAACTCCCTTTGGGGACATTGTTATAAATTCCAATTCCAAACGATCTGAGAGAAAATGTGAAAAATGCGCCATGTAAATTATTTCAGCATCTTCATGGACGCATTTTTTATTGTACATGATAAATTTTTATTGTAATTGGCTGTTGATTTATGGGCGAGAGACGAGACCGGCCCAGGCCCAGGCCAGGCCAGGCCAAACCAAGTGTCAACTGATAAAAGGCGCTAGATAAGGACACGCCAGCAGGAGCAAGAGCAGGAGCAGGAGCTGCAGCTGGGCTCTCGTTTGTGTCTTTCAATTTGCCAATCGGGGCGTGTGGAATTGATAATTAGGAGTGGAATATCGAATTTGAAATTTGAATCTGAAATGCTTTGGCATAAAACCTAATCGGCGCATTATTGCAAGCCAAAACAAAAAATAAGAAAACATCATCTATGGCAACGATGCGTAACCTGAGCCACGCCCCCTAAAAAGTTCAGCCCACCCAAGTAGGAAGTGCAGAGATTCTTTTTTTTTTTTGCCTTTTTCAGATGCCTCCTCTTCATGGCTAACTCGGCGAAACCAAACGCGCATTGTTGTTAGAAGCAACAGTCAAACACCATAAAACTTTATGAAGCTGGCCCAGAGCAGAAAAAGGTGGAGGAGGAACTGAAACTGGTTGCCGCCTTCGAGATGCGTCAAGTGGCAGATTTTGTAATGCTTTTGTGAAAGATTTCATGGTAATTTCACCGGGTTATAACAATTTACAAATTATGTAATCGAAATTTATTGCCTGAGCACCTTCAGGCCAAAAAAAAAAGACAACAAAAAAAAAAAATGAAAAGCAAAGAAAACAAAAAGAAAAGAAGTACTTTAAGACAGAATTCACGGCACGCTTTCAAGATTATCCATAGAGACCAGCCTGGTTGTTGTTGTTTCTGGTTGGCTAACTCTCTGTTGGGTGGGCCAAGTGGGCCAGGCCAAAAACGCAGGTGGCTTTGATGGCCAACTGATGTGCACAAACAATTTCTGACTGCAGGCTGGCAACGTTCGCAAACTTCTCAAGACTTGCGAAATTCTAGAGTCCTCTCTAGTCGAGAGATGATGAGAAATAAGATAAAACTGTTGTAGCTTCTGGGTACAACGCGAGTAGGTCTGAGTTCTGAGGTTTTACCAAGAATACTTGGGCTGGGTTAAGAAAATCACTTGGAATTATATTTATAACGCTACTTATGCAAATAAGCGTTTTTTATAGCTCGATAATCGCTTCTTAGATATGACATGCTATATAATAATCTATATGACTGCGATTACTGTAAAGAGCATCCCAATTTGGAATTTCAGTTTGTCTATTTCTGCTCCGTTTCCGGTTTTAGTTTATGATAGATAAACAAAAATAAATGTCATCTAATAAACGCAAAATATTAAATTGCTGATCGAGATTATATATATATAAATATATTTCAAACTTCACTCCAAACTTTATAAAAATGATTTCAAATGCATTTGTTTTAATTCCTTGCAACTTACGAACCAGTTAGCCTGCCACTTTGTACCCATTTGCCAGTCATCTTTAGCTTGTCGTGTAGCTTGGTGGGGCATGCAACGTGGAGTGTGGAGCGTATCGCATTTGTTACGCCAGTTTGCGAAACTCCAATAATGGAGCCATTAAATGCCAACTACTATGCCATCAAGTGCTTTAGTTTGCCATAAATCTGAAGAGCAGGCCAAAAAGTTTTGTGTAGCTCCAAAGCCCACCCACAAATCTGCGCACGTCTCTCCTAATCCATTGGACCGACCGAACGGACCACCTTGCACAGTCCTGTGGATGTTTGTGTTATGGCTTTAATTAACGCCAACTTGATTGCCTCCTCCCCCATGTCCGCTCAGCCCCCTTCCAGCTGGCCAACAGGTGTTGAAACTTTTGACCCAACCACCACCCATCCACAAAGCTGAAGCCCAAGTCCAGCATTTTTATTTAATTTAGAGTCCTTGCTGTCCTTGCTCCGCATGGGATTCTCATGTTGTAATTTCCTCAAATTTACGAGTTTACTTAGGAGGCGGTAGAGCCTGAGAGGGGCGGGGCTGTTGCGGAAGTTTTAGTTGGAAATAGAGCCCAAGTTTTGGGTGGCTAGTAAAAACCAGCGCAGCTCAACGATTTACGGCCGGGTTAGGGAAGCATTTTGGGAGCTTCCAGCTTCCACGCTACTGTGACTTGTCAGCGCCTCGTTTTATTGGCAATCCGCACCCGCATCGCACCCCTCCCTTCTGCCAACCCCCCGCGGCGAATACTGTGCGTCGCCTGCCTGCCTTCCTAGCTAGCTGTGTGTGCTTTTTGGCAATTTCGCATGCAGTTTATGACTAGGCACAAAAGCAGCAGCAACAACAAACTTACAAACTCGTGCAGCTGTTAGCCGCCACATGCAGCATTCACCTTCGTTTGACGCCACACCTCCCTCTTAGATGGACATAAAAGTTGATCAAAATTATAACTACGCCCCGGCAAAACATTTTTGGCATTGAGGCAGGCACCAGAACCCTCCCCCAGCCCCCCTTTTAGACAATTAGAGTGGCTCATTGCCGTAAAGTTATAGAATTCATGGGGCACATTCAGAAGAGAGCGCATTTCAAGTTTACTTATCGCCAAGTGCTGCAGTTTATCTGGCCCCGAAAAAAAATATAACTTTCGAAGGGCGGCCACGTTTCATTAGCTCGGATTTTGTGTAAAAGGATATGTATGAGAATATATGTAATGGTGTGTGTATGTGTATATATATATATATATATATATATGTGTGTGTGTATGTGTGTGTGTGTGTGTACACTTTTATGGCTGCACAGGCAGGCCAAGTTATTAAATGCACATAAAAACAGCGCATGTGAATGTGCCTAAGCTGATTTAATGAGACTTTTTCTGTTTGGAAGCGTACATGTGTAATACAAATATATATACATATGTATATATATATATATTATGGGTCAGAGTCATGATACGACTAGAAATTAACTAAATAAGACATTTCTATTCTACGTCATTTAATTCCAAGCTGTCATAACTTTGTCCTGCGATGTTCAAGTGACACATCCCTTTCTACCCTGAACCCTTCAAGGGTAAAAAGGGTTTAATGAATGTTGGCTAAAAACATGTTAAACGCAGGAGAAATCATCTTATAAAGTATTTTATAATAGGCCTTCAAGTCCTCGTCCACATGTGCAAATCCAGTTAAATTGGTTTTATCGATAACTTTTTCGAAAGAAATCGAAATTAGATTTTAAAATATAGCTTAGTCTCTATATTAATATTTTGTTTAAGTCGAGGAACATGATTTTTTGTTGTAGTTCATATTAACACGCCGGTGCCCAAAATTCCCATATTACTACCGAAAAACATTTACAATAACTACAGCCCAAGAATCATGTACCTATATTTTATGCTATCTATAATAACTTTGACGAAACTAAACCAATTAAAGTCTGGCCAGTCTTCATAGATAAGTTTGCTCTTGTAGCACAATTATTATTATTATTATACTTGAGCTTTAATAAACGCATCAGAAATGAAGCCATTAAAACCGGTCTTGTATATAAGCATTGATTAGATTGATGATGGTGATATAAGTTAAAGACATATGCTGTCATACGTGATTATATGTAATCATTGTTATAATAATGATTCAAAATGTAAAACTGTGTCGCTTCCGCATTTCGCGCAATTGTTGCCATAATTATCGCAATTAACAATTATCGAGGGGAGTGTGGAGAGGGGAGAGCAGATAGGGGAGAGGGGGTGTCATGTGAGATATCATTTGGTATCGTATTGGATTAGTTGGTTTGCTTGAGTGATTAGCATTTGTTTATGGGCCTTAGGATAGCGCCTGGTGGAGACTGCTTCCGTTTTGCATTTGTGGCAAGGGTGTGCAGCGAACAGCTCTGCCGCAAATTGTTGCCACTTGTTGTTGGTGGCGCACGAATGAGCAGTAATAGCAACAGCCACGCCCCCTCTGGTCATACTCCCCTACTAAGTTTGAACAAGCGCGGCAACAGCTTGTTAATCATAATTAAACACACGTAACTCAACGACGGCGATTCCCAATGCAAATGTGGCAAGCATGCAAAACATTGGAGGCTGCATTTTCAGGTGCTGCTGCAAATGCAATCGGCACTCACAAATAATAATTTGAGCAGCGCCACATGCTGCATACTGCACAGCACAGTGCACTGAACCTGCCCCAAACCACAGACGATATATAAAAGCACTCGAGCAGCCAGCCCGCTGAAACAGTGTGAAAAGCGAACGTGCCACAAGCGGCAGCATTAAATCAAGGATTAAACATAAATTAATAAAAATAAATAAATAAAAAAAAAATCGAACAAAAAATGACACAAGTGAGTGGCACGTGAATAGTGCAGTGAATGAGCAGAGCACTAAGTGAACTTGACTTTCAAAGAAGTATAATGTGTTTAAAGTCATTAAGAGGAAACTATCTATATAATATATGGATATTATTTAAACAAATCGCAAGGGATTTCCTGTTAGCAACACTGACTAAAATTGATTGTCTATTAATAACATACTTTACACACTATGCTATTCAGAAAGTATATTTTTAAAGGGTATTTTTTTTCCTACTTTAAGGGTACAATTTTCTAAAATTTAAAAAAAATATATATATTTTCAATTCTGAATTTCGGAATAGTGCTTATCTAAGAATCAGTGTTTGAATTTTTACTTTTTAAATGTCTTTCTAATGTTAACAGAAATATTTGCTTCTTTTTACAAATGATATGAAAAAACAAGAATAAACTTTCAAACTTGTTTTTTTCAGGGGTAATTTTTAACCATTTCTTATCTATAATTATGAGGTCTTGTCAATCAAGCCAAGTCTGGGCCAGCTCAATTAACTGCTCTAATATGTTTCTATCAATGTTTTTCTCGCATAGCTCTCCGCCCAGCCGGGGAAGGCGAGCAATGTGTTTGCTCTACTGTTGCTGATGGCAACAATGATGCAAGCGCGTCGCATCTCCAGTCGCCGACTTGTCATCCACGTGCCCGTCAAAATGAAGACCCATCATCACACGCACACCGTCTACAAGGTGCTACACGGCTCTGGTGGCAGTGGTGTCAAACAAACCATTTACAAGCTGGTTGGCTTCTCCGGCGAAGGCGGTGGCGGAATGGGACATGGCGGACATAGTCAGAGTCACGGTAACGGTGGCGGGTACGGTCACGGTCACGGTCACGGTCAGAGTCACAGTCACGGAATGGGTGGAATTGGCGAGATCACGTATGAGGACCGGCATGGTTGTGAGAGTGGCAAGGTGATGCCATCATCGTCAATGAGACATCGGGACATGGTGTTCAATCACTATGCACGTCGCGACCAGGAGAAGACGGAGGCCAGCGACTATGCAGAGGAGCGGGATGAGTTCATTGATGTCAGGGATGCCTGGCTGTGAAGAATAAAGGCTCGTCTTGAAAACGTTGTCGATTAATTATAAAATTCCAGATGCCCCCACACTCACAGCTACCAGCTACCAACTATCAACTACCAACAACACATAACTGGGAACTGCATTTGCATGCGGCTTGAAAGTAATTACAAAATTGTTGAAGCCATGTCGACATCCTCGACCAGGTTCAGCGTCTTGTCGGCGGCGGCTCAGACTTCGTCTGGCAAATGCTTAAAAAATTCCGACAATGAAGTTGTCTCTTGTAGTCGCCAGTTGAAATCGAAAAGCGAATCGGATTTTGGTGGCGTCTCTGTTTCTTGTATGCATCTTTCTTTCCATTGCTTTGCTTGCTTTTCTTTGCTGGCTACCGAATTCGCATATTGTTTGTTGTGGAGAGAAACAGTGGAGGAGTTGGAGGGGGGGGGGGGGGCGAAGGGGTGGCACTCATGACTGCAACCAGTCGCACACTTGAACCTTAACTTCAACATTTGCATAACTCTTGAGCTGAGTTCGGGGTGGTGGAGACACTGTGGCATATTTTAGTGCACAATTAAAAGTAACAAAAGAATTGAATTCAAAGTACACAAAACGGAATTTATTTCCATGTGAAAGATGATTGGCAAAATGATATGGCAGACATTTAATAATACGTTAGAGGATCGAAGAAAGTGATTAAGGAAAACGGAAATTGTACTTGGATAAATGGCCATCTCATAATACAAAGATTGATTGATAAGCGAAATGGTAAATGGTAATATACGTATATATTACAAATTTGTACTGACAGTGGTTGATAGTTAAATTCTTGTTCGATTGGCTTTTAAGTTTTAGATTAAAGCAAAATTCACACCACTGTAGAAACTGGCTACGAACTTTCTAGGTAAAATGGAATAACGATAAAAAAAAGTAAAAATGACATAAATAAAATATATTATTATACTACTGCTGTCAAAGATTCCATTAAAAAGCTTTGCACACTCCAATATAAGCAGGTGTGGAAGTGCTCTCATTTCATGTAGAGTAACAAAAAAAAAAATCTAAAGCAGGCACAGTTAATCAATAATAAGTTGGGGAATATTATCTATCGAATGGAAAGCTACGCATTAAAATTGTGTTTTTATTTAACGTGAGATATTATCGATAAAATAAAAGAATTTATGTTTATACAGAGAAACACACATGCAGAGAGAAATACAGACAGGCAGACCGACAGATAGCAAGACGGGCAGATAGGCAGCCGTCATGTATATATATGGAGTAACCTGTTTATCCTCATCAAGAATATATATATATATACTTTATGAAGCCGTAAATGTAAATTCTTCATTCTTCGTGTTACATACTTTTACACAACTTCATTATGTACCTATTATCTGTTTTGAACGGCTCTAGCATATAATGAGTGAGTATAAAGTCAATGTGTGCGTTTGCTAATCCTTTTTATGATGTAACATTATTTGACGTTTGGGCTACTGTATAAGGAAGCTGGTGCTGCGAAGCTGCCCGCTGGACATGACCCATAATCAATTTAAAATGTCAGCAGGCGCCCGAGTAACGAATCGTTTAATTTCAAGTGTATCAGCCAGCCGGGAAGGCGGCTGTGTCAGACATAAGTTGGATTGATCACTCACAGCCTGGGAGACAGGTGCCACACGCTGGGCACCAGCCAGAATAATTTGCGTTTAATTGAAGTCGACAGGGTGTCACAGGAGAAGGATGAATGCGTCAGCCAGGCCCATTCAGGCAGCCAGGCAGGTAGCGAGGCAAGCAAAACTGGCCCCACGGGTGGGCCGAGAGCAGAGAGTGAGTGGCAGATGGACGGCAGGCGCCAGTTGGCCAATTGATATGAATGTGGGCTATTTAAAGACATTTAGCTGGATAATGTTGTTTAAGGCCAACCATCTGCTGCTGGCACTCAAAGAACAGCAAATGGCAAACGACGAACGGCGAACGGTGATAATCCACTGGTGGCGTTTGGCACGTGGAAAGGCTCAGCGACAGAGGAGGATGAGGAGGAGATGAAGTCGGAGACGAGACGAGACGATGAGTTGAGTTGAGCTTTGTGCTTTGGCCATCAATGGGAACAGTTATTAAAAATTGTTAAGCCTTTGAGCACACATATTTGCATACAGACTGACGTCCACAAAGCGCTCAACAATTTGACCAATTCAAGTTGCCAGCTTACGGCGAGAGAGAGACAGAGAGCGACAGAGAGAGAAAAAGAGAGAGAGAGAAAGCGAGAGCAAGAAAGAGAAGAAGAGTCTGCATTTACTTGTTATACAAAAAGTACATTTGAGCTGCTAAAACCCAATTTGCGTCCTTTTTGGCCTACGACTCTCTCATTCATGCCCTTCTAGCCTGCGGTCCAAAATAAATCTATTGATTTTGGTAAATGGCTTTTGTGTTCAGCTTTCCTCTGCACCATGCCCCATCTCGCTGGCTGACCCTCGACTCAGGCAAATATGCCACGAAACTGGCACATTTCCATAGACTGCTCAAAATTGATTTACCCTGGCCAGGTAAACGGCCTTTTGGGAAGCATATTAGACTACTTGAATGGGTAATGGGTAATCACTTGAATCCACTTAGGATGATGAAGTTGTCTTGGAATTCTTCCAATTTTTTTTTTTGCGAAGGTAATGCATTTAAAATATAATTTTAAAGCCATTGCTTAGCATACTTTCGAACATTGATATTGTTATTATTTAAAAGATAAACATGAAACCATTTTGGTTTAATTTTAATCAAGCAGAATTGAGTTGGATTATTTCCAATTTTTGTGACATGCTGTCGAAATTTTCCTAAAAATGTATAATATTGATATTGTGCTACAGGGCATTTGAAATGCATTGCATTTGAATTGATGCCACGTTCTATGCAACATTTTGTAATTGAATTGTGTGCTTTTGGCTTGTTTACCCCTTGTCTGGACCTGCTTTCTGTGATATTTTATTTTCGATGCTCACTGCCACAATTTCAACAACCAGTCTGTTTGCCTAATTGGTTTCATTAGGGTGCTGATATATATCTATATATATATATATATATATATATATATATATATATAATTATATATATGTACAGAAACTGAATAACTTACCGTCTTTACGTTTGCCGGCGCGTAGAATGCCAAAAAAACGACGTTCCTGACTGCCAAAAGCTGAAAGGCAAACAGAAAAATTCTAGTTAAGCAAAATGTTAAAAATGCGTAGCAAAAAAAAAAAATAAAATAAAAAATAGAATGGAAATTGTCCAACTTTAAGATGGCTCAATGAAAAAGTTTTGTGAAAGGTTGCCCAGCCACTTAGAGTTACAGTTACACGTGTCGCCGCCGCAGAGGCAGGCGCACAACGCACAACTCCCTCGGGGTGGCAGCATAATTTTCCACAAAGTGACAACCAAATAAACTGGCTAACACAAAAAAGAACAACTGAGAAAAAAAAAAGGTAAACTTTTGGGGCAACGAATGCCAGCGAGCAGTTGTCGGCCAGGTGCCAAGTGCTGAATTTTGTCTACAGGCACTAATTTTAACGCCATTAATTTGCAAAGGACGCACCGCACCAGTTCCAGAGGTGGAGAGCAACAGAGTGAAAGAGAGAGAGAGAGAGAGAGAGAGAGAATTTTAAATTAAATGGACACAACTTTTATTGAATTGAGTGGTTCCAAAGGCAGCCAGGCAAGCACCCAGCCAGCCAGTCAGCCAGCCAGCCATGCAAGGACTGCTCAGCCACAGCGTCATGTGGAGCCGGACAAGAAATGGGTAAAGACGGAAACGGAAGAGCATTACTCAGCTTTTGTGTAGTTGTTGTTGTGGTTGTTGCCGCTGCTGAGCAGCACGTTTACACGCAAGCCCAAAAAGATTGGAAAAGAGCTAGGGCATTGAAGTGGGTGGCACACCACCAATCAAAGGGAACACGCTCTGTCAAAGAGCTTCGGCAAAAGTTGTGGCAAAGTTTTTGATTTCATGATATATTTATGGGTTGCTTCCGTTTGCTCCTTTGGGTAATAAACTTTTGCCTAAAAACTCCAGGAAGGCTGCGGCTTACGAGCTGATGCTGCTGCTGTTGCTGTTGCTGTTGCTGCTGCTGATGCTGCTCCTCCTACGCTTCCGCAACTGCTGTTCTTGCAACACGCTTTAAAGGATTGCACAGAAAAAACCGTACACGATTTACAAAGGGCGCACAATGCGTATACGTTATGCTGGCCCAGTACAACAATTTAAATTATGACAAAAGCTGATGATCCTGGTTGTGCTGATGATGATGATGATGATAATGATGGTGACGATGCTATTGCTATTGCATGACGCTTCTCTAGTGGTTCCTGTGGTCTACGACACGCAGCATTCACGTGGGGCATTGCCTCCTCTATGCTATTGATAACGTTGCTAGGCAAATAGCAATATTGAAATAGCGGTGGCAACAACCGCTGGATGCAGCTTAACCTAGTCGGCGCTTAAGCTGCCTGAGATTTAAACTGTTGACTGCTTTAGACTTTATTAATTGTTGCTGGGCTAATCTGGACTGAATCTGGTTGTGAAAAAGGCGCTCCTCTTTTGCACACAGCAAACAAAAATCATGAATTTTAGAATTAAATTTGAGTTAAACTTTAAAGAAATTAATTTCTTAATAATAGAAAATAGTTCTAAAAAATAAAAATATATATTTCGGATTGTTGACTTAGGGCAATCCTTTCTAATTTTTAGAAAGAAGAACTTTTCAGTTTTCAAGCCGAATTTAATTTTAAGGCGATTTTGTAAACCACAGCGAGATTTGCGGCATGCAACACTTTTAATTTGGCATTTCAACAAGGTATTCACTATGCAGGATGTCATAATTCATTCATTCATTAATTATGTCAAGCAACAGGATAATCAGATAAGCCTGCAACAAACTCGCACACACACACACACACACACTGATAGGAGGAGTACAACAACATGTGGCAAGCGTCTGTTCAGGTATTCGATCATCGATTTGAATTGGGTTTTGTTGTGTGCCAGGCTAATGGAAAAATGGCTGGGGCACAAAATCAATTAAATATTAAATAATCGTTATCAGCACAAGTAGCAATTTAAACCCATTCCTCCGCTATCTCTGCAGCGATTCAAGTGAAATGCAAACACTGAGAAATTGTGCAGCGGCGGACGACTGCCGACTGCGGAATCGTTTCGAACTTTACGATGAGTACCGACGTAATCCATGCAATTATGTATGTGCCACAGTCAGAGGCAAGCCTTGTGGCGCAAACATTATCTCAATATTGCATGGCAGAGAGAGCATTAAATGAACCGATAAGCAATGTTGAGCCACCCAAAACGGACACAGACAAAACACACACACACGCAGAAGAACTTTGATAAACCCAACGTGCTGCTGCATGTTGCATGGAAATTGATATATGAAAAGGATTTCGGGCAGGTGCACAAGAGCATCTGCATACATTGCATACATGCTACAATGAATGAGTGGATGGCAAAAAAGACTAATTATGTATTCATTAAAATGGCAAATGCCAGCCATGAACATCAACCCTATAAGATACCAATACAAAGCAAATAGGAATACTCTACTCTATACTCGAGAGAGAGTTGATGCTGCTCTGGAATATATATATATATATACTCGATAGAGTATAAGGTGTAGAATAAATGGGATCGGATATGTCTTCAACTTCAGAATGTATACATGTTATACAAATTATGTTATTTATTTATTATTATTTTATTATTGATGCTGCTCAGGAATAAATATAAGCCATGGATACAAGTTGACAATGCTGCTGTTGTTCAAGAACATTTATGCATTAAGAAATCGAAGAAGTCTTCTTTCTTAACATGGACACAAGTTATAAAAATGGCAATATAAATAAGATATCTAGTTTATTATTTATTTTACTTTACATCAATCAAAGTAGCTTTCTATAACCGAGCATGAATCCAATTCATAATTCTGTGAAAATTCAATGAACAGCAAACAGAAACAACAACTATAAACAAGTAATACTGAATTCAACAACAAATGCAAAAAGAGAATCCACTAAAATTTGAAGTATACTAACAAAACATACAACAAACAAAAAAGGAGAAAAATTTAAATGCATTTAAATATGGACGATGTGGAAATGTCTAAGATGCCTGACATATCACCGAGATATATGGAGTGGGAGGAATTACCTCAAGAATTGCCTTGGATGATAGATGCTGACATGCAGGAACTGCCGCTAATGTCACTGGGCCTTGCAGGTTACACAGAACAAACAATGATGGCCAAGTTGCCAAACGACACACTTATGGAATGGGAGGAATCGCCCGTTTGTCTGGAGCTTACAGAAATCAAGTCAGTCAACAAGTCAATCAGTGAATTTATCCGATTCCCAAATAGCGCGGACATAAATAATTGACTAGCATTAAAATCCTATTTATTTCATAAAAGAAATGAGTGTATTTTGATATACTCTGTTAGCTTCGTGAGCAGAGTACACATTTTTGTTGCTGAATATGATTTTGCATAATTTCAACCAGTTTTCGTTTTTTGAAAGCAATTTTCATGTGCAAATTTGTAGAGCATATTATGAGAGCAGCTTGAGCATTTGAAGGCAATCAATCAGTTCACTTCATTCCTCCACCGAAGCGCATTGAGTATTTCAGTTTGTTTGTGAGGTGAAAATTCTTTATTGGAAATCTAATTAAAACTAGAAATATAAATTGTTGTAGTTGCCATTGATTGTTGCTGTTGTCATGTATCATTCGATTTGAGTAGGATTATTAGGAGAAGACGCCAAAGACGGATTTGAAGAAGCGATAGATGGGCTTGGGTATCTCTACGGCAAAGAGAACGGCATTATCCTCACTGGCCACCGCGGATTGGGAGCGCTGTTGCACCGACGGCTGCACAAGTTGCAGACTCCTGAAAATCTCCTGAATCTGGTTGGGATTTAAGTTGCCCTCTGCCTGATTGTTGTTGTTGTTGTCTTTCTTGTTGTTGGTGGGATTAGAATAAATAACGGGTTGCAGCAACAGCTGAGAGTTGCCAATGTTTTCATCGATTTTGCCAGTCGAATCCTCAGGCTTATTTTGCAGCTTATCATCACTTGTGGCGGCTGACACTGGTTTCGGGTTGACTCCCTTGTCGCCCTTCTGTTGGCTGCCAGTATCCGTTGTTTTATAGATGAAGATGTGACCAATCAGCTGAAGAGCCTGCTGCTGACCAGCATACGGCAATTGGTTGTTGTTTTTGCTGTTGATCTGATGAAAAGGATGCGAAAAGAAACCAGGTTTGCCTTGTGATTGATCTGGAGCAGTATTCGAGTTGAAGGGAAAACCATTTTTGTTATTATTGGGATTGTAGCCGATTGTAATATAACCTGGCTTGCTGATGGTGCCGCTACCACTATCAGTACCAGTACCGCTGCCAGTACCACTACCGTGCTTATTGCCCAAACCGATCGACCCTGAAGAGCCGTATGGCATAAAGAGGAAGGGATGCGGAGGCAGGGGGAGCAGCGCCGGCATGATAGAATGAAGGGGATGCGTATTCTTTACTGGTGCCACAGTATCGGTGTTATTGGGATTTTCAGTGCTGGGCGTCACTGCATTCGAATCGATTGTATAAAACTCATCGGGATACCTTCCATCAAAATGAGAACGACCTTTAGCTTGTGCCTTTTTTACAACCTGATTGTCACTACCTTCTAGTTTGGTGATGACTCCTTCGGTGGTCTCATTTGTAATGATCTCATTGCTAGTTTCTTCAGCAGGGGTTTCCTTATTGATCTGATTGTTGGGTTGTTCAACACTGGTTTCCTTAGTGATCTCATTGCTGAATTGTGCAATACGGGGTTCCTTAATGATCTCTTTGCTCGGTTGCTCAACGCTGGGCTGCTCTTCGTCTACTCGTGTAACTGTCTGTATCACAACCGAGCTCTCCTGGGACCTGGATTCAACTTGTTGTTTAGACACACTAATTTGATATTGAGACTTCACTGGTGTTGGGATTTCATCCTGAACCTCAGACACGACACTTGGAAACTGGACCTGGACTGGTTTAGAATTTTCCCCTAGAACTGGAGTTTCAATTAGAGTTTTAGATTGCAGTGGTTGAGGCATTTCCTCTGGTACTAAAGCAGCTACCACTTCAGACACGGCATTTAGATCGCCGAATTTGACTGGTTTATTGTTTTCCTGTGGTACTGCAAAAGCAATTGGAACCTGGGACTGTACTGCTTTTGGGATTTCCTGCTGAGCGTTAGACCAAACAGTTGGAACCTGGGACTGCACTGGTTGAGGTTGTTCAGCTGGAACTGGAACAGCATTTGGGGCCTGAGACTCCACTGGTCGTGAAATTTCCTGCTGAACTGTAACAGCTACCACTTCAGACACAACATTGAAATCCCGAGACTGCGCTGGCTTGTTGTTTTCCTGTGTAACTGGTATCTGGGACTGCATTGGTCCTGAGATTTCCTGCTGAACTTCAGGCGCCACAGGTGGAGCGCCGGACATCAATGCTTGAGGTTTTTCCGCTGGAACTGGAGCAGGAATTGGAGCTTGGGCGTACACAGATCTTGGGATTTCCTGCTGAACTGGAGCAACTACCACCTCAGACAGTACAGTTGGAACCTGGGATTGCGCTGGTTGAGGTTTTTCCTCTGGAACTGGAGCAGGAATTGGAGCTTGGGTGTACACAGATCTTGGGATTTCCTGCTGAACTGGAGCAACTACCACCTCAGACAGTACAGTTGGAACCTGGGATTGCGCTGGTTGAGGTTTTTCCACTGGAACTGGAGCAGGAATTGGAGCTTGGGCATACAATGATCTTGTGATTTCCTGCTGAACTGGAGCAACTTCCACCTCAGACAGTACAGTTGGAACCTGGGATTGCGCTGGTTGAGGTTTTTCCACTGGAACTGGAGCAGAAATTGGAGCTTGGGCGTACACTGATCTTGGGATTTCCTGCTGAACTGGCGCAACTTCCACCTCAGACAGTACAGTTGGAACCTGGGATTGCGCTGGTTGAGGTTTTTCCTCTGGAACTGGAGCAGGAATTGGAGCTTGGGCATACACTGATCTTGTGATTTCCTGCTGAACTGGCGCAACTTCCAGCTCAGACACCACAGTTGGCACCTGGTACTGCACTGGATCAACTATTTGCAGAGGTCCTGGAGCAGCTACCTCTTCAGACACTACACTTGACACTTGGAGCACGTGTCGAGGTGCCGTTTCCTTGGCAATCACATTGTACATGTTGGGTTCCTCCTGATTTTGCTGTTGCACTTGGTCTACTTGGGCTACCACCGGCCCTGCCGTCTGGGATACCACAGGAGGTTGCTGCTCAGTCGGCAGCAAGTCGGGTGCTCTGATGACACTCGCCTGAGCAGTTAGCAACAGACCCAGCAAAACAACAAATCGCAGCAAGTACTTGGGAGTAGGATACATCTTGAGGGTTTCAGTTGCACAATTGAACTGTGTCTTACTTGCTATTGCCAGCGACTTTTTATACGCAACGAGGACAAAGGTTTTCGCTTATCAGCACAAGCAGCAAGAACCCAACATTCCAATGCCATTAGATCAGAACTAGTTTTGTGTTAAGTATCCTCAGGCAATAAGACGGTGCATATTATCAGTTTCTGCATTTCCTTCCTTTTCACAAACATATCGGAAAAGAAATGAAATTGCACTTAGGTTCTATCTTTCGCGTGCCTTTTCGAATTGTTGTTGTTGTTGTTGTTGATGTTGTTGTCGTTGCATTTTATGTGCAACATGAAAATGCCATTGTTTCGGAGCGTAGCAAAACGGAAATCTATGAATCGTATTGTTTGCTATTCTTTTCTCTTATTTGTTTTTTTTTTTTACCAACAACAGCAAACTTGGGGCACAAGTGCAAAAGACTGTCAACTGTGTGGGTGCCAGGGGAGTGGATGGGAGAACGGAGGAGGGGCAGGTAAATCTATTCACCCGCATAAAAGAAAAAAAGTGCACATCAGCTGCATATTCATGCCGCAAATGAACCTCTTGTGCGCTTTATCTATCAATTCTGTTGTTTGTCTCTCTCTCTCTCTCTCTCAAACAGCTATTCTCTCTCGCTATCTCTGTCTCGTTGCCTCTGTCATTGTGTCATGCTTGACATTTGGCATCAGCAGGTGAGCGATGAGCTGCAGCTGGCCATTGACTCATGGAGGTTTGGGGCGCTAAATGGAGTGGCATCAAATTTCCAGCTAGGATTGGGTAATTTTATAGCCCGATGTGTTTGTGGCATTTGTGTGTTTTTGGTAGCTTTGGCAGAAATTTGCATTTGACAGATGGAGAATTCCACATCCGAGTCATTGACAAAGGCTTAATTGAAGTCTGAATGAATCATTTAAGACTTGATATGCACATGATAAGTTTCGCTAACAGATGTTGCTCAGTCTTTTTAACTTCCTTTCAGTTAGTATCCTTTCAACTATATGCAATGCTGTTAATTATATGGAAAAGTAATTGAACGAATAACCAGCCAAAACTAATTTCATGAGCACCAGTGTATATATATATATATAGAAGGCTGACAGCTGAAAATTAAGCACTCAGCTATTGAAAATTCCAGCAGAGCATAAAAAAGAAGGCACTAAAAAACAACGTGTTCGCTTCTGCCCAGGATTGTGGAAGATGCCGCACGAAGCAGCAGCAGCCGAAGAAGAAGAAGAGGATACTCCAAGCTGCAAAAGTGGCAGCTGCCAAGGAACGAAATTGTTTTGCGCAGCGGCAGATGAGCTGTTGAAATTGCAAGTGCGGCACTTGCTCAATTTTTCATGAGCCTCCCACAAGCTAAGATGTGAAAAAAAGAAAAAAAAAAAAAAGGAAAAAAAAGAAACAAAGCAAAGCCGATCACGCAATGCACTGCAAAAAGTTAAGCAAATAAAAGCGAAGTGTAAAAATATATATATTCCAAATCAAAAAGAAAAGCAAAAGCAATTGACTGGAAAGTTGAAAGGAGAACTGTATTCATTGTTAGCAAATCAATCAACCAATTTAGGTAGTTGTAGTAGCGCAACGATCTTTGGCTGAACCCACACACAAATTGATGGCCAATGCGAATCCGAATGCGGCAATGAATGCAAAAGGAGCCGTGCGAAATCTGTGAAAAGGTGAAATTAGCAGGCAACATCATCGTCGTCGTCGTCGTCGTCGTCGTCATCGTGGCCAGACAAAAAGGCGAGCTGCGGCCCTTGACTTGAGCGAGCCAAGCACACACAGAGCAATGAATGTATGTAAATAAATGGACAACAACAACAACAACAACAAAACGACAGCAAATGCCAAAAGCCCAAGGCCAGGCCAGCAAACCAGCAAACCAAGCAAAGCAGCAGGCCAGCAATCGGAGCAGCAGCCAGCAGCAGCCGGCAAAGCCATCCAGCTCGGAGGAGAGTCCTCCTACAGATAAGCCGCAACGCAACGCAATGCAGTTGCAGCAAACGGGGAGACTCAAACAAATTCTACGTAGCACGGCAGTTCTTCATCATTTATTCTTCTCTTTTTTATTTTTGTATACCCTGTAATTAAAATTGCTGAGCTGGGCCACAACATGTAGTGAGAATTAATGTAACAGAAAGAGATCAGCTCAAAAACCGTAAGAATCATTGAAAATCGAGTCAGTCATGCTTAATGACATCTTCAAAATCTAAACTACTCTTAAAGGAGTAATAATTGCAAAATACCGCAAAAGGGACTACTTAAAAAGAAAAATAGATATTATTAAATTCAAGAGAATGGAATAAACAAATATATATATATATATATACTAAGGAATGTTTCAATAAAAGCAATAATATTAATTAATGCATACAAAAAATAAATATATATCTTAACCACATCAAATCTTATCAAGAATCGAGTCAATCTAACTTATATTCCATCTAAGGAATACATATTTGCCTAAATTATACTATTTATATATATATACATATATATATATAACTTATAGAATTTAGGAATAGCTAGCAAATCTTGCAGATTATTAGGTACAAAATATTTTTGATGTTTGGTTTACAGAGTAACTCTTAGTCAGAAAAGACTCTGGTCGAATTTATCTTTTGGAGCCTTACTCTTTTCATTTTGGGTGTGTGCTCGCTGGTCGCACGATAAGATCAATGTGTGAGCCTGGAGTCCACATGGACAGACGGACGGACAGGCAGATGGACAAATGGACAGATGGACTGTGGCATCTGCAGCAGGTGTTTTGCTTTCAGGTTGCGGCTGCTGTTGCAACACAATATGGGTAACGAGTTGGCCCCCAAAAAAACAAAAAAAATAAACGGGCCAACTTTATCGGCGCATAATTCACACGGCTGCTTGCGGCCGAGGCAGATGTCGATGTTGATATCGAGTTGAATGTGGATGTCGATGGATGTGAAATGTGAATGTGAATGTGAATGTTAATGTGAATATGTGATTGACTCCCGCTGCATGGCACACACGCTCAGAGAGCTACACACACACACACCAAATAAATAGCTCAGTTTAAAAATTCAGTTAATATTAATAGTTGTAAAATAAATATGCAAATCGAATTTGTGCTTGATCTATTTTTGTGCAGTGTACTGAACTGTTGGCCAAATAGCCGCTGGCTGTGGCTGTGGCTGCAATGAAGCAGCGACCCACTCAACGAGCGGCCCACACAGCTAACACAAAGCACACACAACCATTAGCCCATGTGACACAGACACAGACGCACACACGTACCTACTTCATGCAACATGCAACACTAGGCACCATCATCAACATTGCTCGTCACATCCGCATCCCGAAGCCAGGAGCACGTGCAGCTGAAAGCACATTGCCATCTAAATTCGCCCCGATGCCCCCTTTGCCCTCCCTTTAAGCTTCAGCTTTTATCATTGCTCGTCAGCGCTTAGAATTCAAAACATTTCAGACAAATTGGCGTCGCTTTCAGCAACGTGTGACAAAATGCAATGCAAACAAGCGAGGCAACCCCAGCATGCCGTCTCCCCGTACACCTTGCCACAACTTGCCCCAACTTGACTTTTTCTTTACACACTGGCAGAGAAAAAAAATAAAACTGGACAATGCAGGAGCATGCATGAGAAAAGTGCCCTTCTTTAATTTATGCCAAAGCGTTGCTCAGGCAACGTTGACGACGTCATTCTGAAATAGGATCGACGATGGCGACGTCGACGATGACAGCTCAGCGGCTGGGAGTCTCCCGTAGGAGGTGTCGCTATATATATGCAATAAATAACATGCTGAAAACAGGCACAGCACAGACACCAAATAGAAGCCTATGGAGGAGCAGAGAGCAGGTTCCTTGCTGCTGGCTGGCTGCCTGTGGGAAAAATGTTAACGATCCAAGTAGTCTCATATGGCTTGAAAGGTGGCAAGGGTAATAAGCACAATGCATTTATACCATGGGTTAATTTTGGCAGCAATTTATCTAAATGTTACTTAAATCTGCAATGTTTTGTAGCGCAAAACTATAATTATAAAAGAGATATAGCGATATAGATGGGGAATTTGAAAATTACAGTTAAAAAACAAATGATTTTTTATTATAACATAAATCTGATAAAATAGAAAGATAAATAAATTGCTGGATATCATTTCTAGCCAGCAAATAAATCCTCAATATATTTATTGTTAAACAAATTCAATAAATATTAATAATATTAGTTAGGCTTAATCATTTATATATTTATATTTCTCTTGCATAATTTTAATTAATAACAAACAAAATCTCAACTCATCATTGTTCAATCCAAAAACCAAAATCAACAATTATTTTTGTAATAATAATAATAATATAGCTATAACCGCACCCTTAAGCAAGATTGCTCAGTTTATAACTGCAATATTTGCTGTATTTAATATTAATAGTATATAACGAACAATTATAAAATAATAGTTTATAAATTATAGCTTAGATGTGTTATTGCGACAGATAGCTAAAGATCTGTTAAAATTTCTAGCTAACAATTAAAGCATCGTGTCTTGTAAAGTGTTTTATGAAATGATTGAATGGAATGAATATATGAAGAACTCCGATTCATTAGTTTGTTAGACATAACAGTGAAGAACACTTAACGGTGTATTCACAATATGAATGGCAAATCTCTGGTGGAATCATTTGTAAACTCTTGACATTTCTTGCTGGCAATTAAGCACTCGTCTGCCATAGTACCCGGGCTACAATGCAACAATGGGAGTAGAAGCAGATGCATGCATATGTATATGTATATATACATATTCATGCAGCAAGTTGTAGATGTGTTAGGCGCAAGATGCGCTTATGACACAGTCCCCAAACCGAGTGGGTAGAGACAGTGCAACCCCATCCCCCAACTCCACCCAAAGCCACTTGTCTCTCCGGTTGCTGAGGCGCCACAAAACAGTGTGCAACAATCCATTCATGAGACAAGCATGTGACCCAATTTTGGCCGTCCAGCAGTTGCAACAACTGCTTCTGTTTGCTGTTGCTGCTGTTGTTTGCTTAAATGTTTCCCTATATATGGCCAGAGACAGCTAAATAAATATGTGAGCAGCTTTTAACACCTCAATGATGCTGCTGCTGCTGCTTGCTCATCTTTTTCTTTTGAGTGGCATAGCGCTCCCAAACAGACAGTGGCTTAGTTCTAGTCCCATTGGGGCACGTGCTTCAAGCAACCACTGCAACAAATTTGGTTGGCCGCGAACAAACAACAAATAGAAGCAGAAGCAGAAAATTTATGAAATCTAGTTGGCAAAGAATACTTTTTCTATACGATATTCGCAACAGACGTCGCCGCTTTATATATAAAAAAAATATATATATATATAGATATATATGTGTGTGTGCCAGGCAGGCCCATTTTCAATTAAGCGAAATTAAAAATTTATTACGACCCACGACCAAAAGAAAACAAAGGCAACTTTGTGGGCATTAAAGTAGGGGAAGGGCGTGGGTGCTGCAGGCACAAACGATAGCAAATAGAGAGTAAAAAAAATATGCTTGGGGTAAGAAGAGATGTTTATGTTTTCATTAATAAAAAAAAACGAGGAAAAGAAGTAAAAAGTAGCGCAGGATGGGACCAAGTGCGTCGGTGGATGATTGAGCCATGCCTGCTGCTGCTGTTGGGAGCAAGCCGGCTGAGTGGAAAGGGGCAGCAGCAAAGGGATACCAGGGTGCAGTCCAGTTACTTTTCCAGTGCTTTTCGCTTTCGTTTTATTTGCGTTGAAGTTTTAATCATTAAAATGACATTGACAGGGCTGACAGACAAGGGCAAGTATGGGTTAGGAAAGTCAGTTCTATGAATATATTTTTATTGGGCTGTAGGCAAATAAGTCGGAAAAATTTATGAGGTCTAAGTGATTATTGAATTTAATATTGCTGCCTCGCATTGTAAAAGTTTGCGCATTAAAAAAGTTATTAATGGTAAAATGAATAAAAACGAAACGCTTTGAATAATGGTGAAAAAACAAAATAGAGAGAGATAGATATATAGAGAGAGAGAGAGAGAGAGAAGTCGATAATCAAAAGGAGCTCAAGTACTTGAAAGTTTATCAGAAAGTGAAACAGAGAAATACATAAATTTAAAATAAATGCCATTAATCTTTCTGCTTTTCAGATATGGCAATGGAAATGGAAAAATAGCAATCTGCTATAGTATTTGTAGATAGCATATAAAACAAGTGAAATAAATATGCATTAAAATGTTAAAGCATTTATTAAAAGTATAGATCAATATTAAAAGATCACTAAATGATGCCATAATACATACTGATATGCAACCCAAAACCAGCTCTGATCGTTCTTGCAATTCATCATCGCATTGAAACTTCATTTCCCATTCTATAATTTAGCAATAGCAAGCCACAAAAACAAAAAACAAGAAAAAAAAAGTGGCTTGCCACAGCTAAAAAGCCATTAATCATTATACATAATTTCTGTTTTGTGGCAGTTAATAATGCGGCACTTGAAAGTGTTTCGCACACGATTTAAACTGTTATTCCGGCGGTAAAGTTTTAAACCGAAATTGTCGGTTTAATTGACAAACCTTTTTCAACACTTGCTTTTTTACTGCTCGATCCTCGTTTGCTGTCAGTGTTGTGTTTCAATTAGCATAACGAACATTTATGTGGTAGCTGTGAAAGAGCACGTCGTATAAGTTTTCTTCAATTAAAACTTTTGACAAGCGTGCCACACACAGACACACACATTGCAACACCAGCGGCAGACACTCGTATGTAGATTTTTGCCAACTTGCCATAAATTTGAATTAATTTGATTTACTTTTGTGCAGCGCGCACAACTTTTTTGCTCTTTTCTTTTTCTTTTTCCCTTTTTCTTTTTTTTGTTGTACTTTATACACTTTTCAAGTACATTTGAAGTAAATATAATTTAACGGTCGCACTAATAACACACTTCCGCTCTTCGCCGCGGCGACAACAATGGCGGCTGTGGTGACTTCCGCTTACACTCGCACACCAACACACACACACACACACACACCCTTGCACACAGACAGCCGCTTGCCAAAAAACACGCACACAATTGTAGCTTAAGCCGGCAAAAATACGTTGACGACTGTCGTTATACGTTTTTTACAACTTTTTTATTTGATTTGGTTTTTTTTTATGTCATTTCTGTAGGCTTTCTTTTCAGTTTATTTATTTTTTTTTTTTTAGTAGGGAGTTAAATTGGTAAACAAAAGTCGTAGTTCAACGTACGCTTTGGAAGTCCGATCAGCCGGCGTATTATTTGAGCGTAAAATGAATGTTGTGTTTAAGTGAATGCAAAAATAGACGCAAAGCGCGCGCTGCAATCGTTCCAAGCGCCAACGACAACAAACGCAGACTGCGAATTGTTTTTTGTGCAAACTGTTGAAAAATCGCACGGGAAAATGTGTAATGAAAACAACGCAAGCCTAGCAAGCAACACACACGAAGCCAAGCAAGCAACACACACGAAGTTGTCCAGCAAAGCAAAGCCGAAGCTAAGCGAACGAACGAACAGCATCAGCAACAACAAAAACTACAATAACAGCATCCAAATGTTGCCAATGGGGGAATGTTGCTGCATGCCAGAAACGTGCGCATGAGAAAATGTTGCTGAGCATCTTGTTGCTGTTGCTGAGGCTGTTGTTACGTTTTTTGTTGCCAGCGAACGTTTGTGGTTCGCTTTTTTTTTGCGTTTAGGCGGGAAAATATGTGTGCCGCTTTTGTTGTTGTTGTTGTTTCTGCTATACTCTTGCTGTGGGTATTATCATTTTATAGTGAACGAGACACCTTCATCTCTATAGAGTATATGCTTAAATTGTGTCATTATTCGTTTACATTTATAACTTACGTAGAAGAGTGTTTAAGCTTCGTCTTGCTGTAGTCCCTCTTGTTGTTGTTGTTGTTGTTGCACCAACAAGCTGCATGTAGCAGTGATTATTTTGTCAATTGCAGTGACACAAAGGCATCTATCTATCTTTGTATCTATATATACATATACATATATATATATATATATATATATATACATGTGTATGTTTGTATCCATGTATTTATCGGCACTAATGCCACAGCTATTATTCCGCTGTTGTCTTTGTTGTGTCAAAGTCGATGTTGCATTGAATGGACAGTGGGGGTAGTGGGGAGAGTGGTGTGCTTGGAGCGGAGGGATAAATCATTGACTCAAAGCGAGGTTAAGTAGTTGCAGATTGCAGACAGGCTGGCTCTCGAGTGTTTTGCAAATTTGGCGCAACTTCAAAGCAAACTCTTTGTAATATTTCTTTCACCCCGCAATACTCAACACTTTCAGATCTGAGCTCTCTTTGATATTGCAATTAAATTGTGAAATTGATATTAACATTCGCATTGTTTTTAATCATGCATTATTTACGCAAAACTGATTAGCTGTTGTAGCTGTTGCTTTTGTGTACTCACTTTGTATAACATTTTCCACTCTATAAACACATCGAGGGGGGGGCCAAAAATAACTATTCAACTATTTGCAAAATTAAATTAAATTCAGCATACGCATAATTCTCCAAAGCACACACAGACACGCATGACCACAAATTGAAATGCATTTAAATAAAATATTTAAAGCCTTCAAAATAACAAAACCTCAGCAAAAACATTCTGCGGATCTTTAAATTAACTATAAAACAAGTAAGAGTGCTGTAGTCGACTGAACTCGACTACGATATACCCTGAACCCAGTTATTAAATATATTCTAATTTTATTGGCAAATTTCCTTTTAAAAAGATTTGCATTAAAATGTGAGCAGCTCTGGAAGCGCCCTCTGCTGACCAACACGCGAAACACGAAATGGTAGGTCGGTGGGCTCTACAGAATACACATGCCATCTCTTTCTCACACATGCTCTCGCATATTTATGCATACAGAAAATGCTGGCGGCTGCTGATGGAAATAGGATCAATATGAGAATATATTTTCGACTATAACTTGGGTGTTTCATATCCGATCTTTATGAAATGGGCATTTGATCAATAGTATGCATATGTATATCATGCATTAGTTATTATTCCAAATTTGAAGTTTCTAGCTCTTATAGTCTCTGAAATCTGCGTGTTCATACAGACGAAAGGACGGACGGACGGACAGACGGACATGGCTATACCGACTCGACTGTTGACCATGATCAAGAATATATATACTTTATAGGGTCGGAGATGCTTCCTTCTGCCTGTTACATACATTTGCACAAAACCATTATACCCTTTTTACCCATTTTTAATGAGTTCAGGGTAAAAAAAATGCCAGTGTTTTTGTCCAAATTTCACATTGCTTTTATAATTTAATAAATGGAATTTAATAGAAGCTTTGCAATTTATATTAAAATGACGCCTGTTTTAATTGATTTGGATTCAAAATATTTTTTGATAGCCTGTTATCAATTTAATTAATAGCAATAACTCTAAATTCCATTGAAACGTTCACAGTTTTTGTACATGTTTTTAGTGGAATTAAATCAAAGCTTAAGGGTTCCCCTTAAATTGCAGCTTACTTAAAGTGGACTTCAGCGTGCAACAAGCAAAAATAAATAAAAACGCGTGAAATTAGTAAAAATCATTTCAAGTGTGTTAGTCAGCGTCGCAATTGGACCCGCAGCAGCAGTAGCAGCTGCCACAACGGCAACGGCAACAGCAGCAGCCATCGAAATGCTGGTAATTAAGCGCTTTTCAGTGGAAAACACAATAAAAAAAAACCAACAAGAAAAAACATAAAACAAGAAGGATTTTACCAGCGAAATTCGCAACAAATTAAAATGGAATTTAAAAAAAAAAGGACCTCAAGCAGCATGTTGGGCGTGGCAGCAATGGGCGCCAAGCAAACAAGTGTTGCCCCTTAGCTACAAGAGGCACGAGATTGTTGAGAGTGGTAAATGCATTAAGCTGCCTGCGTCTAAAAGCAACTTCCGCTGTGTTGTGGTTGATGAACACAAAAATATTGCAATGACACCAACTGAAAGTGCCGTAGTAGATTAATCATTGAACACCTCAGATTAAAACTAGTTTTATAGCAAACTATATCGTTGAATACTATATATTAATACAACAGGTTGTAGTTGAAAGTGCCACCAAGCTATAGATTAATCCTTGTGTATTCAACATTTTGAAGCGAGAAGAACATACAGTTCGATATTAGATGGTTATAACAACATATAGTAATAAATAATATAAAGTAAACTGTACACAATTGTATACAAATAAGGCATAATTGAGTGTAGCATAGCTTCAAAGTAAGATTTCAAGCTAAGTCGCACTTCGGGTTTCGGTACGTAAAACTTTAAGGTTTTAGTAAAAGTTATAAATTGATTCAAAATGTTTTTTTTCTTTAAATTGACTAATAAAACCTATGGTTCTTAAATTTTGTTTCTGAATCCAGTTGCGATTGTAAATTTCAGTTAATAAAGTTGCGCTTCAAGTTCCTTTTTGTAATGCTTAACACCAAACCTTAGCACAATTGCAATTGTATTTGACAAACTACTAAGTAGTTCCAAACTTCAAAAGTTTTCCTAAAGCGCACTGTTCAACAGCTCAACGCGCTTTAATCCTTAAATTTAACTGTTTTTATTTGCGTTTTTACTGATGATTATTCCAATTGTTATGCACAATTTTACAGCTAGTGTTATTACAAGCTTAACGGCGTAATAAAATCTACTTGTTTCGTTCGTCGCCAAAAGTATGCAATGAAAATTTGCAGCGTTCTCAAGAGCTACGCCCCTTGATGGTAAGACGAATCCAACCCTTTCCCCCACCACCCCCTACCCCCGTCCATCATGCAGAAACACGCACAGAACAAAACGTTGCGTACAACAAAATACGACAACAACAAGAGTGCACAACAAATTTCTTTATAATTCACAAAGGAAGCGCCAAGCTCAAGGAGTAGAGTGAACACAAGCGAACACCAAAAACACACACACACACCCGCAACTATGTAGTCCAAATGTGACATAAACATGTGTATGCTCAGCTGGCGCCTTCGCCAAGTTGCCTGGCTACCAAAAAGGAGCATCAACCAAAGGATTACAGAGGAATAGCAGTGAGATGACAGAGGGAAGAACAGCAGCAGCAGGAGAAAAAAGAGGAGCAGCAGAAGAGAAATGAGGAGCAGCAGGCGGAGCAGAAGGACATCTATGGCGTTTGCCAGTAATACGTGCGTTCCTAATACGCAACGTGGTACGCACATACATCATACGGAAGAAACTGGGGGAAAAAGCGTTCTGCGCTTTTGTGGCCCCCGGGCAAACGTCAACACGCAGACGACAACATTGTAGGAGGCTCCCCGACACACCCCTTCAGTCATCCCGCCTGCCTGCCTGCTTGCCTCCCAGCGACCTTGATTGCGTTTTGCAGTCGACTGACTTACAACACTCGGTTTCCACCCGCCGACAGCAAAGGCAAACGCAAACGCAAACGCATAAAATGTATTTAACACACAATTTATGTCTGCACGAGACGTTTAACATTTACAGGCCAAGAGGCAAACTGGCAACCGTGCCCCGTGCAACCGGGCAACGGGTAACGGAAGTTGGTGGCACATTTACACAGGTTTATTTTATTAGCGAGCTGGCGTCTCTTACAACATTCTGGACTCTGTGTCTTCTGGTTACGTAGCAAACTCTCAAAATATTCATATATATTCTACACAGAAAAACAAACAAGTAGGAAATCGATTAAATGAAATATACGAAAATTTACAAGATTTCGAGCTCTTAAAGTCAGTAATAGATGTAAAGACGGACTTGGCTAGATATATACATTATGGAGTCTGTCATGCTTCTTCATCTTCGTGCACAACTTCTTCATAACCTCATTTTAAGGGATTCAGTGTATAAGTATACGCAATAAATGGTTGCGTGGAAGAAACGAAAATATTCAAAATCCATAACTCTTGTCAAAAGTGACCCGATTTTCAAAAACCATTGTTTTCCGGGCTTGATTTGAACTCCTGAATACATTCAAAGTTGGAAAGGTAATAACGACACAAGGCTAATGCAAAAATTATAGTTTCAGAAGGTGTAACTTTGACAAGACTTTCAAAAACCAGAGCTTCTTGATCATGATTTGTTTTATAGATTAATAATACACTAAAAGTTATAAAGAAGCTTTTCACAGACGTATATATACTTTATGTGTTCGGAGATGCTTCCCTCAACCTGTAAAATACTTTTCCCAACTTCATTATATTCTTTATATCCATTTAAAGATTAAGAGCTATAAATATTGTGGTGAAGAATACATTAAATCATTCTCAAAAATTATAAATAATTTATCTCATTCTTATAACTCTATTTTCAAGCAGAGTCAGATTACAATCTGTGTTTTATTTTAGATGGCCTTCTGATCTGTATTCTATACATTTTCTCTGAGTGTAGCTGCTTCTGTCAGCAATCTTTTGTTTAGCCCTTCTGTTGTAGACAAGCAAATTGGCCCGCGGGGCATCAAGCAAAAATCATATGTTTTATACATTCCAAAAGTTCAACCCCAACCAAACTTTTCATGTGTGTGTGTGTGCGGTGTGTGTGTGAGTGTGTGTATTATTTGCTGGTGCAAAAAAGTTTAATAGACTTTACTTTAATACTGCCAGATTTTGTTGCCCGTTATGTTTGTGCTTTTCTTTATATTTTTTCTTATTTCCCTTCATTCTTTTCATGCTCCGTTCGGCGAAAGTTTTTATTTTGATTTTACGACTTTCAAAAGCTTTTGCATTTTTAAGCCATGGCCAAGAATGTTGGCAGGAAGAGGATACAATTTTATGACACACAAGATTAATCTATATTATTACAAATGATCGACTTTCGTACCAAAACCCTTTTTATTTCATTTGATTTAATTCTTTTTTTTTGTGTTGACACCTAGATTCAACATTTAGGCATTCAAGTTGTACTACAATTGAATACACTTTAGTTTATGAGGTATTTGGGAAATGTCTGCCACTTTCATTTGCTGACAACAACAAACCTATTTGAAACTTGAAAACCCCCAAAAATTTTGCACACATGTGACAAATGCCCAACAAGAGCAAGAACAACAACAACAACAAGACGAAGTATAGTAAATGGAAAACTTTTAATTTTCCGCAAATGCTTGGGCAGACGACAGACCCTTTTCTTAACGAGAACTTTTCATTTTTAATTAAATGGCAACCGCAGATTCTCTATGCCCATACTCTCTACCACTTACTCTCTCTCTCTCTCTCGCTGTCTGTCTATGCTTGCAACAAACAGGAAACGTGTCTGTGGCAGGAAAAAAGTTTTTTTTTTTTTGGAGTACCGCCTCCTACAATGAAGCTCAATTAGTTAAAGGCAGCGCGCGTTGCTCAATCAAAGGCCAAAAAACGAAAGAAACGAAATATTTCTTTGCTGCCGCTCAGCTCACAAATCGTGCATTATTATTTGTTTGTTTGGGGCTGCTTATCAGCTAAGCCCTGGGACCGTACAAAAAATAAACCCAAAACGCAGCTCTTTCAGATCATCAGCCCAAAACACACACAGTGTGGCAAAAATCATCAGCACTTTCAGTTTATTAAGTTTCCCGCACACAGAATGTGTTCGCATGTGATTAAAAGCTGCTATAATTGTAGTTTATTAATTTAATTATATTAAATACTTTTTGCTAGTTAATTGTTAATTGGTACCACTGTGCATAGTTCGAGGCAGGCGTAGGGGCAATTGCAGTCACGCATCTCACGATTGCGCTATTATATTCTCACCTTATGATGACTGACTTCGACTCCAACTGCAAAGCTGAACTTGCAGCTAAAAACTCAAGCTAAAACTGAAGCTGCAGCTCAAGCTGTAGTTGTGGCCAAGGGCGGAGGCAGGCAAGGGATGAAGCAGGCATCGGGATTTGGGTAACGTAACTTTACATAGACGGAAATAAAAGTATTAACTTCAGCGAAGTTTTCAACAAACTTGGTAAACTTTTAATTATTATATTTTATTTTATTTCTATTTATTATTCGACAAGCCTTCGCCCCCTTTGTAAAATGCTGACTACACCGCTGGCTGTAGCCATAGCTATAGCCGGCGAGGCAATTGAAAAGCCGCAAACAATAATTGCAGTTGCCATGGCCCAGGCCGAAAAAAAAGCAAAGCACAAGAGCGCCCTAGAGCAAACGGCTCAACTAGGTGAATACCCTGTAATAGGCTACCAAAAAGCAAACCAAAGTGCTCTAAAAAATGTATAACTAGTTAAATATATTTAAAGAGACTACAAAGTCCAAACAGACACTTCACTTTAAGACCGCATTTTTTAAGCCAAGATTATGCAAACAATAAAAAAAAACCTGTGGTATGCGCTCATTAAATTCTTTTCATCTCTGCAACAAAGTTGCATTAATTCAACGCATAAACTTTCAGCCAAATATTCGCATACAGGGTATCAACAAAAACCGCAGCAATTTCAGCACCGCGGCTCATCCTGTTTCTGTTCCTGTTTCTGTGGAGCTCGCTGAGAGACTGAGTTTAGTTGGGCTGTGTGTGGGGGGCTTATTTTAGAGGGGGAAGGCGAGGGGTTGGCGCGGTGCGAATTAGGCAAATTGTGTGCAATTTTTGTGCGCACAATTTTTGGTATTTTGTTTTGCTTTCTTTTTGGGGGAAAAGGAAAAAAGGTAAGTTAAGGGGCTTAACCAACTCGATTGATTGTCTTTGCTAGTTTGGCTGGAGGTTTAAAAAGACCAGAAATACATTTTAATCATGCCGAGCATTGCATACTCTTGTAAACCGGACTCAAAATGCCGTTATCTCAATTTTACTATAGATTTTCCCAATGAAAAGTATATTGTTTGTCCGATGTTGATAATATTTGATTAAAATATTAGAAGCATAATGACACTCATAACAGATAAGTTTGGTTTTCGAAATGTGTTACACAGTTGTCATCCAAAAGCTTATCATTTGAACGATTTTTCCTATGGGACCTATTTGATATAATAGTCGAATATAGATAGATAGACTTTTGCTAAGTATGATGATACGCATATTCAATGAGTTTGGTTCGGATAGTTTGGTAAACACGAATGGTTTTCTTACAAGAACTCGTCTATTGGCCAGTTGTTCCAATGAGAGCTATAAGGTATAGCAGTTCTGATCTTAAAGATACATTCAGTTCAATTGTTAAAAAAATAATGGTAACAACAAAAGGGTAATTTAGGTATACATACATAGTTAACAAATAAATTGATCATACAAGAACAAATCTTTCAACCGATTGTTAGATTGCATGGAAACAGAGAGAAGAACATATCGATATCGGCTCTGCTGGTGATGCTCCTCAAGCATACGTCTCCTTCTGAGCGTTGCAAACTGAACGATAAAATTAGAATAGCCTTTATGAGAGCTCAACAAGATATTCGTTGCTAGTTGCACGTAACTGTAACTGTGTTAAGATTCGTTCGCTTTTCATAACCCACGCGAGTTCACGGGTTCAGCGCTGGGGTTCAGCACTTGTGTGTCATCCGCGCCTCCCCCCCCCCTCCCCCACCCCCTCTTGAACTGCCTCTGTTACACTCCCCTCTGTTTCAATGCATTCTATGCCCCATAGCACTTTTTTAGTCGAGGAACAACAGCAGGACGACAACAACAACAACAACAAAACTGTGGAAGAGGATGAAGCAACTCCAGAACCTCTCTCCCCACAGACACTCCTTTTGCTTACCCACTGAAGCACATTCATTAACATACCAGCTCCAGCAACAAGATAGAGAGAGAAAGAGAGAGAGAGAGAGGGGGGGGGGAGGCGTAGCGAGTTGAGCCCGCCTATGGGTAAGGAATTTTTAGCTTCATGGCTTGGAATTTGCCCGTAATCCGATACAATTTAGCGGCTTAAAGCTTCTGCCTGCTTGACGCTCAAGTTTCTCATCATCTTTTGTTGCTGCTGCTGCTGCCATTGCTGCATACTATTTTCCGCCCTTCTCAGCACCCCTCTGCCCAAGCAGATGCGCAGCGAGGCACGCGCTTGTTTCTTTTATCCGCCTTCGTTTTTGTTTCGCTTCGTACAACAAGCATAGCTGGTTTATATTATGAGTGGAATGGAGTGAAGTGTAGGGAAACAGAAGAGGGGGATGAGGAAGGGGGTGGTTGTAAAGCTGCGATTAGTGATTAGATGCCACTTCAAAGGTCTCTTGCAAGCATTTACATTTAAAGCGAAAACTTGACAGCGAAAATCCATCGAAGGTCAAACAACATAAGAGGTTCAAGCACTTCAGAAAGTATAAGTGCCAATTAAAATATTGATGTGGATATTTCAAAGTTGTTGTGATATGTGTAACGACAACCCTATAAGGCATATGTGTTCTTAATCGGCATCACTGGCCAAAACGGTGTAGCCCTGAACCCATAAAAAATGGCTAAAAAGTGTATAATGAAGTTTTGCAATAGTATATAACAGGCAGAAAGAATCCATCCCATCTGTATATATAATCATGAAGATCAGGATCAGAAGCTGAAATGATACGTTGATTTGAGAGACTATAAGAGATCCAGAAAGACTTCAAATTTGGAATGTAAGTTGCTTGCATCAAGTTTATTTGCGTTTATTATTGATAACTAACTTTAATGGATATCGATACAAATCGTTTTACGATATCAATAGTTAAGGACAGAGGCTTCTTTTTTGGCATATAACGTACGTTGACATATTATTGAACAACTCGACAATTTCATTAGGATTGGATAAGAAACACCCAACTTCTAGTCCAATAGGCGTAAACATAAAGGTTCAACTCTATATATATATATATATATATATTTAAGTGTCGGCTGTTGAACTAAGGAAATGCAATCTTCGACATGTCTTAACAAAAAGGTTTCTCGTTTTGCATAGAATACTATAGTTCTTAGATAGATTTACTCTAAAAGATATTATTCGATAGACCACTCAACTTGATTTCTAGAAAGTTTTGCTTGTTACAACGACCGCAGGCAACTTTTTCTTGCTTGCTGTCATAAAAATAATGCCAACCCATTGGGTCAACTATGTCTACTTCTGCATCTCTGTACGTTTCTGTTCCTGCATCTGTTTCCGTTTGCAAAACGCACATCTCGGCTCATAAAATATGCCAGGAAATGTGTTTTGTTTTACTGCTGCTGCTGCTGCTGATGTTGCTGCTCCTGTTTTACACCCGTGCAGCACTCAGAAGAAGCAAAATTATCAAAAATATAACCAAGACGACAGCAAGACAGACAGAGAGGCAAGCAGAGTGACAGAGGCATGCATACAAAATGCATGTTGCAAAAAATAACGAAAAATGAAATCAAAACAATTTACGCCAGCAACATTTGCTCCGGTTTGCTCGACGAGGATTACGTAATGTGTGTGCGTGGAGCCTGGGGTGGTTGAGGGGTAGGGGCTGGTATACATAAATGGGGCAACAGCAGAGCGGTTGGATATTCTTGCAGTAATAATTGTATCCTACAACACGTAGCCAAGGATTGAGGCAGTAGCCATTAACTTGAATGCAATCCATTTTCTGCAAGGGTTGCAATTATGAAGGACTTAAATGACGAGCGGTGGGGGAATGTTGAGGAGAATGGGGGGTGTGTTTTCCAGAATTGTGAAGCGTTAATCTACGCTAAGTCGGTGCTGCACGGTGCACAGGTGTGTTTGTGCCACAAACATTTCAATATTTACAGTATTCATTTTCATATTTTTCGCTTTTCTACTCGACAAATTGCTAAATTTGCAGCAAACTTAGAATGCACTTTAATATTTGAAGAGAGAGAGAAAGAGAGAGAGTTGAAAATCAAATATTCAGTGCATATTTGAATTCGAAATCGAGTATGAATATGAGAGTGAGTTTCAGAACTCGTTTGCTTGCTAGCCAACCAGCATATTTGTATACGAAACACGCATATTTATTCTAAAAAGACAAAGAAATTCACAAGATGCAAAACTGAAAACTTCGATTCGTAGTCAAACAGCGCTCAATTTTGCAATTTATTTGTTCATGTATTTATTATGCTCGACTTGAAAGTTGAATGCTGCAATAAAATGGAAACTTTGCACTTATAGGATTATTGATGTTTATTTGAATGAATCCCAAACATTGACATTTTCATGAAATTTAAGTTATTTTGTTTTTTGGGTCTAATCCCTAAATATGACTTTCTCAGATTTAAATCATGCATTTCCTGTGTGATTTTCATTCACAAGACTTTTTTCTTAATGATTTGATTTCGATACATCTCATTTTCTCAAAGTCTCATAAAGTCTGTCTCTTATTGTTATCGAAAATCAAAACTAAACCAATTTTCAATTCCAAAATAACTTTGATATTGATTTATGCTATAGTTTAATTCTATGACCAATACGGAAATACTTAGATTATACATATTTACTGCTAAGTTATGCAAGTTTATAGCGTTAGCTTTCCTCGCTAATAAGCGCACTTAATGGTAATACCTTCAACTAGACACTTTTATATCTCACAGATACTTTTAGTATATGCCTCCTCATTTCGTCAAGCCCGAAACTCACTGGTAAATCAATACTTCCCGTATAAAAAATGCAACTTCATTTCCTTAATGTACACAATTCCGAATTCACTTCATATTCATAAGCTCGAAACAACCCTCTGTGTTAAGTGAAAGATGACAACAAAATCTGAACAGACAGAAGACACCTGCAGCAGGCCAAGTCAAGCTCTTAGCACAGGCCAAGGGCCTTGACAAAGCAAATGCCACTTGAGGCAAGTACAAATTCTCCAGAGGCGTGTTTGGGGGGTGGAGAATGGGGAGGAGAGTGAGGAGTCGCAACACTAATGTGCACATAAAATCAATATACACCATCGATAGCCAACAATTTGTAAGGCTTCAACGCTTTAAGGGTCCCCGCCATGGTAAGCCTGTCATTTTTTCAATTAAATTATCAAAATTACCAGGAAAGCCAGCAAAAGACGACTTCAAATGACGACAGCAACTTTAGCACGTGCTGTCACGCAAAAGCAGAAGAGGGAGTGGGGAGCGGGGAAGTGTGGGGGTGGGCTCGGGGAAGGGAGGTTCGACTTCCCATTGGTAACGTGTAGGGCCTTGTTTGCTACCTTCACCTTGGCTGCAATTAATTCAGTGTAACATAATCTTCACTCACAGGTTTTATATACGACACTAAATCAGTGTGGCATGAGGCAGGGGTCGGTGGCAGAGACTCAGGCAGTGGTAATGGTAGTGGTAGTGGCAGTGGCAGAGACACACACAATGCGGAACGACACCGGTGTGGAGCGTGGATAGGCGTTGCCCTGCACTGATTTGCAAGCCCCAATTATGCGGGCATAAGGAAATTTAATGCGCTCTGCGTTAAATTTAATTAGTTCCATTTAAAGTACAACCAAAAAAACAAAACAATCTAAAAACGGAAAACATAAAAAAAGACAAGCTCAACTACGATATACCCTGCACACAGCTATTAAATATATATTATATATGTTTTCTATCCGATCTTGATGATATTTGTCCAGTTGATCAAAAATGTGTCAATGTATATTATTTATCAATTAGAAGCCTCTGTCCTTAATATTGTGGCTTATATTGCTATCGAAAATCGATATATATAGATGTTAGATGTTTGCAGGCAGTTATTCTCTAGGAATTTTCTAATTGTAATTATTCCAAATTTAAAGTATCTAGCTCTTATAGTGTGAGATTCGCATGTCATCGCTAAATTAACTCAACTGTGTTTCCTGATTAAGATATAAGATGTAATATACATATATATATATATATATATATATATATTAATATTATGGGGTCAGAGATGCTCCCCACTGCCTGTTACATAAATTGGCACAAATCCATTAAACCCTTTTTATCCATTCTCCAGGGTATATTAACAGAAAAACAGACAATAACAAGCGTATGGGGAATTCTTTCCGCATATTTGCACGCCAGCCGATAATTATCGCTGGAAATTCGGTCAGAGGTTGAGCCCAAAAACAAAGGAAGAGGAGGAGAAGGAAGAGCAACAGCTCTAAAGATGCCCCAGGCACGTTTCACATGCATCTGCTTCATCTGCATGCGGCGATTGTCTTGTGAAACCCTTAAACACCTGATATACAATAACAGTGGTGAGGGGACGACAAGGAGAAGAAAGAGGAGGAGGAGAGGGATAGCAGTCGATACTTGAAGTTAAGCGCAGGTGAAGGCTGCCTTTGTGCGAAGATCGCTTTGCATCCACAATGCACATTGAACATTGCACACGCACATTCATTGGTCCATTTCATTTTCACTTTTGGAACATGCCCCACAGGGCTGCGAAGACAAATCACGGGGCGGTGATATTTCACAGTGATTTGTCGATTACGTGACTTTATTAGCAATCATACTTACTTGCAGCCATATAGCGATGGTATATCGTTTGCACTTAATTGTGAATTTACAAAATGCACTTCCCTTTATCATCTTAACTTTCACAGTTTGTGTAATGAATATATGGATAATGTCAGGCCCAATCAAAAGAAAACTAATTCATACTAAATATTTCTTTAGCAATAACACGCATATTTTAAAATACTTTTCCAATTTTTTCATACTTTAGTTAAGGCAATATAAGATTAACTAGTGTTTCACATATTACATATCTTTTCAGGCTGAATCAGGCAGATATATTTCCTTCCGTAAGTAACCTAACTTACCTAACTACATACTACATATCTATTTTTTATCTATATCTTCCTTGAAGGTTATTCTTTGTACTACATTTTGCTCAACTTTGACTCTTTCAGGTTCCTTAAAATACACTTCTCATTAACTCAAATTTACCACGCTGTGATATAATATTATAATATAAATATGATTAAATTATTTAACAATTAATTAAAGTTTAGATATGCACAGTCACTTTTTAGGTCTACTTCTTCTACTGCTACTGACATTGAGTGCAACCCTATTTTCAAGTGTGACCAATGCAATAAACAATACGTTGTTGTTTTTTTTTTTTTTGTATTCTGTAGCTTTCGGATGCATCGCGTCAATTCGCTTAAGTTTTCGACATGTTGAGCATGTGATGAAGATTAAGTAGAAAATAATTACGAGCTCTCTCGTTGTGTGATGTGTTCGGTTGTTTTTTGGGTTGCCCTTGCGGATCGCGATTACTTTGTGATATCGAGGGAGCCGCGTGTAATTACATAAATGGCTATGTCAGTGCGGTGACAGGTCGGCGTCATCGCAACTGTCAGTCAGTCAGTCAGTCAGACAGAGAGACAGAGAGAGACATGCAGACAGTCTGTCTTGGAGTCTCTCCGTCCGTCAGTTGATCATCAATCGTGCGAACTTTCCAGATCCATTGGCCCGCCCACTTGCCGACGATGCGGCCCCCAAAAAACCAAAGCAAAACACGTTATTTTTGTTGAGTATCACTTGCCACGCACATCTCTAGAGGAGCAGAGGCATAAGGCACAGCTACACTCAGCGAAAAGACTCCTCTCTTACTTAGCTTAATCCAAAACAAGCTTAAACAAAAATCGCCTTTCAGAAATTTGACATACTTTTAGTGCCAAGGATTCCTCACCTTATTAATCATATTTGTAGAAATGTATATCTTAGTAATAGAAAATATTTCTAAAAAAAAAATAAAAATAAACACCATTAATTTGGGATTATCATTATAGGCAGATATTTATTTTGCGTATACGTTTAGAAAATTGGGAAAAGCCACAATGCAAGTTGATTAATGATTTTAACTATGATTTTGACATTGATTTTTCTGAGTGTAGAGCGTGAGTTGTGCTTACCTGTTTGCAGAGTTGCAGCCTCTGCACATAAATCGCAAAAATAAAAAGGGCCAAATCAGCGTGTGTAAGATATATTCAATGCACATACACTCACACGCACTCACCCACAGTGGATGCTGGTGGATGGGGGTGTGGGGTGGGTGGAGGGGTCTGGGGGATGCGCCTGATTCCCCACGGTATGCCATAAATTTTAAAGTAATTTTCTCAAACCAACCTCGCATTATTTATGGGAAAATATTACGTAGCATATAAGAGAGCTGGCCCAAATACTAAAAATGCGCCTGTTGCCAAGGCTAAGTTCGCCTTGGATATACACGCGGCCCGTTTGCAAATAGCACAAAAACTATGCCAAATAGAGTAATTAAATTAAAGTGTCATGATATACGAGAGTTCTACATATACAAACAGTCTGTGAGGAATCACAGCTAAAGATGCGCCCAGAGCTGAAAGCGGCCAACTTTCGCACAGCAATTTGCGCAGATTTGAGTTATTGACCAGAGTCTGAGCCAGGTCTGCAATGTGTGTGTGTGTGTGTGTGTGCAACAGGTCACGATTATCTGCATACGCAGCCGCCAATAATTTCAAAAATTGGCGCACTTAAAATCGGGTATCGGGGATGGGGCGAAGGGTACAAACATAATTTGAAAGTTATTTTGTTCGAGTCGAGAAATTATTGAGCAATATGCTGATCTGTAAAATCATAAATAAAAATATTTGTACTTAGGCTCTGCTCTTGGAGCGGCCTTCTCTCAATCTTGGTTCGCTCCTACTCCTCCACTTTCTGGCCATTTCGATAACTTTTATGTTATTAGGTGAGAGAGTTGCTTTAAGGCGTCCTTTGCTGGATTTTTCTGTCTGTTTGGTTGGTTTGGTTGGTTTGGGTGGTTGGTTGTTTGATGCCTGCGCCTGGGGCTTAACGATTGATAAAGTCTTTTTATTTACAAGCTGATAATGATGGTGTAGGCGCAGCAGCTTTTGGCATTGCGACGCTTTTTCATATAATTTATGAGCAATTTGTGCGGCCAACGAAGCGCTTGCAAAGATGAGTTTCTCGCCGCATTATAAAGATACTGTCTTATTAAGGGAGAATAGGTGCTGAGATTTGCCAGATACGATGAAGGTAATAAGATTCCAAAGTAGTTTAACTTGCACCAGAGGCTCATCATAGTGCGCGAAATCTATTTTGATGCATTGATAAGACTTTTTATGGGAGCTGAATTATTTATTAGTGTTATAGTAATACTAAAAATGCATTTAGCACTAAGCTTAACCACAAAATCTCTTAAAAAAAAAATTGTGTAAATAACTTGCCAAAATATTAAAGCCATAATAAAAATGTATTTAACACAATTCGTATGCAAAAATTGTATTAATCGTATTAGGCAAATATTAAATTAGCTTCGACACACACAAACTTGTTTCGAGAGCTATATTGTGTAGTAGTTTTGTGGTTATACTAAAAATGTATTTAACACTTAAGCTTGAGCACAAACTCTTCTATAAAGTAGCAAAATTATTAATGCCATAATAAAAATGAGTATCAAGCTTAATAAGACTTAATATTTTCAAATCAATCAAATGCAAAAATTTAATTTAAAAATTATTGCGAACGCATCTTAAAGATATAATCATTACCAGATATAGCAATATGAATAATATTCCTTATGGAATTCGCTAATTCCACCGAGCAATGCGTCACAACAATTTCGAAACAAGATCAGAATACCCTCTACCGAAAAAACAAAAATGTAGAAGGCGAAACTCGTAAAAATGTCACAACAAAATGCTGAACTCATTTTTATACGCATATCGGAGCGTGGATTTTACGAGGCGCATAAAACATGCAACTTGATGGCGTTTAAGAAAAAAGTCGATATAAAAAACAGAAGACTCAAGACACGAACTAATAACAAGAATGCCTAAATGCAGCGCATAGGCCCCAAAACGCAAAGTGTCCTCAACTAGATAGAGTGACAGAGAGAGAGAGCGAAAAGATAATATAGCGCAAGGCAGAGGCCCTCTTACTCTCACCTAAGCCGATTATGCGCCACAACTTTTAGGAATGGGTAGGGAAAACGAAGATCATAAAAATGTCGCTTGGCCAGGCAAACGATCTACTAGAATCGTGTTAAGTGTGCCATGGGGAAGGGGACTTGGGTAAACGGAACGGGGGATTTGGGATTGGGGTAAGAACGGTCTCGATGTCATTGCTGCCTGTCTGTCCGTTTGTTTGTTTGTTTGTTTCCTTGTTTTTGTTGTTGTTGCTGGGTTTTGTGTCGGTGCTGATGAGTGTCATTAACATCAAATTACCACAAGTCAAAGTCATGTTTGACCAAAAATAAAGAGACCGATCTTCACTAGAAAAGAAGACGTGCGACAGTTAGCTGAAAATAAATAACAAGAAGAAGAATGAAGCAGTAAAACAGAAATGAAAACCACAACACTGTGGTCCAAACATGTCCAACATGCCTCAAAGCAAATCTAAACTGACACTTGCACACTCGGCGAACTGAGAGAGCCGATCACTGTACAGAGAATGCGCAGATAATTAGATATATGTATGTACATATACATATGCACATATGAAGATGTAGTTAACACTCTAACAGATATTACTAGTACTATGCTTAACTAAACTAGAGAAGATTATCTTAAACATACATACGAAAAGAACTCCACAAATATAAAAATTATAAGCCGACATAGCTTTATGATATAGTAGTCCAATCCATATTTGAAGAGATTATATTTCGCATATTGGCTAATTTCCTATTCTCTTTTTCGTTTGAAAAAACAGATCAGGAATATATACGTATACTGTCTTCTTAATGCATTTCACACGTCACGGCGAAATAATAGTACCCTCTAAAAGGGCATAAAAACAGGAACTATGATTTATAATTTCCATACATCCCACGCAACTCGTACATGTAATAAATAGCTCCACCTGTTCAAACTCTAAAACACGCTCTTCCGATATACCCTGTAACAGTTAGAGATGTGTTTTACGGTGGTTGTTAATCTATGCAATAGAAGGGTCCATTTTCAATCCCATAAAATCTATTTGATTAGCTTAAGTTCGATTAATTAAATTTTTCTTTCAAATCTATTAGTATCGGTAATCATCTTAAAAACATGCTGGCTAAAACACATATTTTGAAGATTCTCAAAATTTTTACTCTTTGAAAAAGTAAATTTTACATTATTCGCATTATTAAGCTACAAGCTTACAGAGTACCAGCCATTCGATCACTCTCAACCATAGACGATTCTGACAGTTTTTAATAGATTGATCTGGTGAACGTATCTAAATCTTAAGCCGACTGAGCGTTATGCATAATTATGTTAAACACGGCAAACTCATTCATAAATCTTTTTGGCAAACAGTTAGTCCCCACCAAAATACCAAAGCACGAACGAAAACCCACCCAAGCTGAGTTGAATCAGTTGAAGCAGTTGAAGCAACCAGGAGGTGGTGTAGAATGAGAACTGAAAGCCAATATTTACATACAAGATATTATTCATTAGGGACTCAATGGGTTTTTGTGAGATGAGCTTGCCTCACGCAACATCTTTTGTAGGTGATAAAATTTGATAGTAATTTATTATGCAGCGAAACGCTCGAGACACGCTGAGAGAAGACCTGCGATTGGAGGAGTCTTATTATTATATTGCTTTGGTGTGCTTTGGTTTCGTTTCGGTTTATGGGTTTTGTCTTTGGGGTTTGGGGTTTGCGAACGATATCACAAAATGAAATCAATAAACCAGTCAATAAAAACAGAAACCGAAACAATTTTAAGATGCAAATTATGCAAATGAGACGCACGGATTTCATGTACAGCAATAAAAAAAAGCTCCAAAAATTAAAAAAAAAATAAACAAAAATAAAATTAAATTTTTCTCTTACACAACTTTTTGATTTTTAAACAAATAACTTGGGGAACCGCGTGGGCGAACGTTTTGAAAGGCGTGGCTGGATAGATTTGTCAAATAAATAATTAAAAAGATATGGCAAACTTACGTTGGCGCTGTAGCAACGCTGATGATCTTGTTGTTGTTGTTGTTGCTACTTCGCCTTGGGGTCGACAGAGTCGCTTCCAAAGCAACATTTTTGAAGATGCTGATAAGACAACAACAGTGAATGCGGGCGACGATTGCAAAATCTTGTTTACATTTGACACACGCCGTCACATTAATTAATTAATAAACAACTTGTGGCAATTTGCATAAAATTAACATATCGCTCGAAAAAGTGTTTATATCACAGTTTCACCTGGCGCCCAGGGCTACAGTAGCAGCAGCAGCAGCCGAGCTGCGCACGCGTCAGGAACAGGAGTCAGTTTCGGAATGGGAATCGGAGACGAACTTGGCGCACGTGCCGCCGTTTCAAATGCAACTGTGACGCGCTCGAAATTGAAAAAGAGTGAAAAGTGTAGACGACGACAATATCAACGATAGCGGAGACAGCGACGCCGGCAGCAAAAGCAAAAGCAGCAGCAGCAGGTGTCGCCGCTGCCACAGTTGGTTACAAAATGTGTGCTTAATCTGCGGCGGCGTAGTATCAAAGTGAGCTTTTTTTTCGTTTTGTCTTATTTTTGCGCCCTCGCTTTGCGACGAGTTTCCGCAAAAAGCTCTCGATTTTTAGTGTGTACTTCCGTTAAGCCGGCCACTTCTGCGCCTCACGACGGTTAATTAACGAATAAAAGTCGTTTTGTGCGCATGGCTTAAATGTGCGGCGGCAACGCTGGAAAAAAATAAAAATACAACAAAAATAAAACAAGACTGAAACAAAATCAGAAAAATGAAAAAAGAAAATATGTTACACCCAACGACGATGGCGGCGACGGCGATGCCAACGTCGGCGTTGGCAGCGCCCAAGCGCACATTGGGGCCAGGTCAGTGGAAGCATAAAACAGGTGTAAAAGCGATCTCAATGAAAAGTAAAACGGTTCACAGACACAGACAGGTCAGCTCTCTGTCTGTCTGTGTGTTTGAGTGTGTGATGAACTTGTGACTGTTAAATTTTTACGAGTTTCTGGGTGTGGGCAATTAGATGTTCGTAAAATTCAGTGAACGCATAAAATATTGATAGTTTTTCTTTTCTCTGTTATGCATAATTTTTTTAGCTTGCCCGCTTTTTTAATGTTTATTGTTGAATGATAACTATGAAAAACAAAAATATTAAATAAGCAATGTTATTAATTAAATATTAAATAAGCAATAAATAAATACCTTCCAAAATTCCTTTTATGGGTGTTAATAAGAAGCATTGTCATTTGATTTTTTTCTTCTTTTTTTTTGCACGCAAAAGCACTGTGCGCGCAGTGCTGCCGACGTCGGCAGCAACGCATCCGCCATGTTGTTGTTGTTTTTTGTGCCAAAAAGTGTAACAAGCTGGGCGCTTTTTGTTGTCTGCTCTTTCGCCCGTGCAAAAGTTCATAATGCACGCAAAGCGTTTCTTTTCTTTTATGCACTTTTTTTTTGCTTTTGCTGTTTACTTGCACATTTATTGCTTTACGCTTGACGCGTTTCTAGTTGCTGCTGCTGCTGACCAACATGCAATGTGATGTCGGCGTCGCAGTTGGCTTTTTTGCCCCTGATCCGGAAAACTTCTTCTCATTCTTTTTCTTTCTCGCGCTTGACTGTTGTCTATTTGACATATTGCACTTGCTGCGCTGCCAACGTTGACGTTGGCTGCGTTGCTGACGCTGCTGCTGTTCATTAAGCGAATCAACGTAGCGAAGCATAAAGGCAAATTAACATAAGACAACTTCTTTTTCGACGTCTGCTGTGGCGGAATTAAAGACCCTTTCTATTGCAACACATACACACACACATTTCAATATGTATGTGTGTGTAAGGCACAAGTAAATTGCTTTTCGTGTGCGTCTAATTGCTATACAAATTTTAAACGAAACTCGGTCTTTTTTTTTTGTTGCTTTTTTTGTGACAGTTCATAGCACTGCTTCTTCTTCCTCTGTTATTGTTTGAGTTGTTAGTATTATCGCGGCACAGGTCGCGGAAGCTTCGCCATTCACAATAGACAGTTTCGTCTGCACTCTCTGTATGTGTGCGTCGGTGAACCATGCAATCATCAAAATCTTAATTCACTTGTGTCGGGTATAATCACTACGCTATATAATTTGTTATATCCTAAGAACGACATTCTTACGATTAACAAAAAAGATTATCAATAGTTAAGGATTAAAGGCAACTTCCGGCAATCGGCTTACACCGCTATGAAAGCTTTTGTAATCGATGACGTTCATTGCAGTTATCGATTGCAAGTATGCTGTTCAAGTTTCGATAAATGTTAACATTGCACAGTTGGTACATAAATTGTACATTTATCGAAGAGCATTTAAGTTTCGACTTGCCACTAATAAATGTTATGGTTGTTGCCTTGTGCTTGCGTGCTTTCAAATTGCTTTAAATTATGAATATTTATGTGTGCAGATGCGCAACAATATGGAGTACTACCGTGTGGCAACCACACACGTTGGCTTATGGCACTTGCTTGTCGTGTGGCAACGATGCGTTGCCATGTTAACAATATTACACAAATTGTTTTAGTAGCTCAAAAAAATAAAGCCGTCAAAAGCTTTTGTTAAGCAGTAAAAATGTCGCGCTTATTGAATAAGGATTATCGGTCAGCTGATTTCCAGCAGCTCAGTCAGCTGATCAAAGCTCATCCGCTGATGAAGAAAACAACAACAACGGAACAGCAGCAGCAGCTGCAAAAGCTTCGCACTCCCGAATATCGCACCAAATGTGTAATGAGAGCTTCCCTCGATGATATTGCTCTGGGTGTGAGTATGAGACGGAAGATGGCTGATCAACGAGAGAGAGAGATGGATATCTAGTTTAAAATAGTTTTCTGTAACTGTTTTCGGATACTTTATTAAAAATGAAAATCTTAATAATAATAAATATTTCTAGAAAATTAAGAAAACAATCGCCATATTTTTGGGCAAGCCTTTATTATTGTCTTACATTTTCTAGTTTTTTCTAGTAATTAGAAATTATAGCTAAAAACAAGAAAATCTTTCTGAGTGCAAACACATCTCTCTAAACTGAGAGTTGATTTCTTTATAGATCAACCTGTACAAGCTGCACTTGACCGCTGAGAAGTCCGCACCGAAAACGGAGAGAATTAGCTTTGCTGCCGCTCCTCAAAGTGCACAGCAAAGTGAAAAGCCGAGTGCCACGCCCTTTATCAAAGTATTGTTGCGCAAAACGCCCATTGTGATCCTGTTCGAGCGTTGCAGCATGACGGCGGAGGCGGACACCGAGGAGGGTCGCCAAGTTCGGGCGGATAATCAACGCTATGAGGAGCTGCTCTCCGGCACGGATAAAACCCGACGCACCATCGATGCGGATACGCAAACGATGAGGGCTCTCATGAAATCAAGATTGGTGAACACGGAACGACTGCGTACGGATAATGTGGCATCGTATGTGTCCAATTTTGAGATGTTCGATACGTACAAGGATCTGCAGGCCTCGACGAAGAGTGTGGAGGTGCAGGGTGCCCAGAAAATGGAGGTGACCACCTATAAAGTTGATGGCATCGATCAATTTCTGGCCATTAATAAATTGCCCAGTTTTCGAGTGGCCCTCATGCTGACCATGCGCATCCTCGCCAGCAATGTTTTTGAACCACAACAACGACGTTTTCGCAATATGACACCACCTGATCCGCTGGCCGAGGATGTCAAGTTCAAGTATCGTTTGCGATTACTTTGGCGATTGAGTGCTCCCACCAAGTCCAATTCCGGCGTGCAACAGGTGGTGACTTCCATCTGCTTTTGTCCCAGCAATGGCGACATCCTCGCCGTCTCCTATGGCATCTATACGTGTGCCCGGTCTGCTCATAGCCCGACCTGTGGCCATGTCTATGTGTGGAACATTAAGAATCCCGTGAATCCGGAACGTTGCTACGATTATCGGGTGGCCGTGGTTACGGTTCAATTTTCACCAGTCGTTCCACAGTTGCTGGCCATTGGCCTCCACAATGGCGACATTGAGGTGAGGGACATCTCCCGGCCGGATCAGCCGCCGCTGGCCATTTCGCAGCGCAGCAGTTCACCTCACTTTGAGCCCGTCACGTCCATCAAATGGATTCCGCGCAGCGATGGCGATGTCTCGGCGGGTGCCGAAATTACACCGTTTCTGGCTGCCTCGCAAGCGGGCGCCATAACCAAATATCAATTGATTAACAGTCCACATCTTTTGGGCTTCGAGCATCAGCGTTTCCAGCGTGCCGAGGAGGAGCTGGAGGGGATTCTCCTGCACCGTCCGTCACAGCTGGTGCCTTTGCTTGCCAATCGACATCCGCAGTGTCTCGAACTGGTCCTGGATCCGCTGCAGACAGATCTCTACTATGTACTTACCGACGAGGGCACACTCTACAAGTGCTCCACTAACTATCCGCTGCAGCATCTAGAGCTGCGACAGGTGCACGAGACGCCAGCGGTCTGCATGGATTTCTCACCATGGTCCCCAAAACTATATCTCACCAGTGGCAGCGATTGGTAAGCTATCAGATTAACATAAGTCGTGGAACGCGAATATAAAGTTGGGCTAGATTAAAGAATATCACACTCTGAAAAAAAAAATGACCTGAATTATAGAAAATCGACATGAAAACTATAAAGTTTTTTTTCTTTTTAAACATCCCTTTTTAGAAAAGATGCTTTAGAAAATGGAGAAACCAGTAATGAAATTTACAGGATTCTTCTAAAATTCTCCTCTTTCTCTTAGGTCCATTCGCATTTGGTTAACTGGCATCCTCTTGCCGCTAATCACGCTCCAACATCACCTGTCGCCGATTCACTGCGCCCGCTGGAGTCGCACCCATTCCACAATCTTGGTCTCCCTCAGTCTCAACACCGTTGACATCTGGGATCTGAGGAATAGCACACTCAAACCCGTCTCATCGACCACAATTGATGCCAAGATTGACTATACCACCTTCTGGTAAGTGGACGCTTTATTCTAAATATTGACCAATTCCTCATCGCAACCATTGCAAATTCAGTTTTACGCACTGTGGTCGCTGTTTGGCTGTGGGCAACGAGGCTGGTCATCTGCTGATGTTGGCCTTTGAGGATATGCCCTTTCAGCCGCATTTCCAATACAAGCAACTCAAACGGGCCCTTTTCAAGGCTTTGGCATTGGATCCCGAACTGCTGGAACAGGCTAAGAGCGTGGGTTATTTTGGTTATCCTGGCGGCAATTCTAAAACAAATACTCAATAAAATTAAGCTGAAAACAACATACAGTAAATATAAATTAAAAATAATATATTATGAATTGTTTTAAGATACAATAAAACATGTGTAAAATCATTGAAACGTTCCAAAAAGTTGATTCTTGAATAGAATATCTGAAACTGTCGGGCTAGCACTTTATACTCTCAATATTAATAGATTATCTTTCATCCCAGTAATAATTCTTCTTGGGTATAGTTTACAAAATTTTTACAGACATAAATTTGACAAAGCTGAGCTAAGAGTTAAGTGTTTAAATTCCCACAACCCAACTAATTTCGCATTTCAAATCCAAGTGAAATACTTGATCCAGTTCTGTTCCACTTTGCTATCGCTGCTAACCCCAATTGAGAGCTGCCCCTTATCAGAGAATATGCATAACAAATTTACAGCACACACACCTGGAGAACACCTTGAGCACACATACACCAAACACACACACCAAACACACACACCAAACACACACACCACACACGATAGCCGCCAAGTTCAAGTCGAGGTTTGTGGTTTTGTTTTTTGTTTTTTTTTTGTGTTTTCCGATTTTCCGCCTTTGAATTTTTCCTCATATCACTCGTATTTCAGTCGTTAGTGAAACGTTGTTGAGTATGCCCCAACTACTGCGCCAGAATCTGTTGTTGCCGGCGGCGCCAACGGCAACTCTGCATGATCCGCGGACTCATCTGCGACGGCTGCCACCTGCCTATAGCACCGCCCAGACCCCCTTCAGTCGAGACAAGGATTTTGCGCCGCAGTTGCGATATCAGCTGGAGTTGCCACGCAAACCCAAGCTGCGACCCTGCAAAGTCATCTTTGTGGGTGACTGTGCCGTGGGCAAAACAGCTATCGTCAATCGGTGAGTGAGCTGCGCTCCTCTCTGCACTCAGAAAAAAATCAATCTTACTTTTAGAAAAATGCGTCAGGAGTTCTTCAACTTATTGTTGAGAAAGAAAATCTCTTAAATTGAAAGTTGTCTGTTTTCCATTTCTATTTTGTTTTCATAGAAGAATTCTTATAATTCTAGCTTCTGCTTTGATAAGTTCCAGTGCAACTATAAAGCAACCATTGGCGTCGACTTTGAGCTGGAGAACTTTAACATATTGGGTCACAATTTTAATCTGGAAATGTAAGTTAAATATAATCGAAAAATGTGATTTCTAAGAATATACTTTTTGTTTGAGTGTACTTGCAGGTGGGACACTGCTGGCCAGGAGCGGTTCAAATGCATAGCGGGCGCCTATTATCGCAACGCTAGTGGTGAGCAGATCATCCTATGGTGTCTATAACACTCCATATTCTGCCTCATTTTAGTCATTGTGGCCGCATATGATATGTCCAAGAGGGAGACTCTGGACTCTGCCAAAAAGTGGCTTTCCAGCGCGCTAAATTACAACACTGCACAAAAACCCTTAATATTTCTGGTGGGCACAAAAGCAGATCTCTTGGTGAGTGGCTTAAACTTTTCCATTTTTTATTTTATTTATTCTATTATTATATTATATATAATATATATATTCATTATTATTCTTTAAAATCTTCCCAGACAAAAGAAGAATTTATGAGAATGGAGCGTATTGCTGGCGTCGCAGCTGCAGAATTGGGTGCCGAATATTGGTCGTTATCAGCGCGTTCGGGATTTAAAATCACTGATTTTTTTCAACGCTTAGCAGCACTGGCCTTTGAAAAGGCCGTGCAGCAGCATCTAAAAACATTTAAGAGCACAACACAGGAGCAGACAAAACAAACACCGGAAAAGTCGCAAAGATTTGGTTAGCCTTACTTTAAATTCTCATAATTTTGATTACTAACTCAAATTTTCTTTTATAGATTTACGCAATTATTTTAGCAGTCGCTCTGGCAAACAAAAAAGTGGCTGTGCTTGTTGACAGTCTGTTTTAATTGATTTTTGCTAATATTAACATTAATTTTTAAACTTACCGCATTCAAATAAACGTTTAAAAAAACAAGGCTGCCGCTTGTGATTATTTTTGGCATCGTTGCCACATAGACGTGACGTTGCCACACAGTGTTGTTGGCGTTGCCATTTACGACGCAACCCTGTACAAGCGTTGCCACTCGCACAATATCTGGCCACGCCACTGTCAGATTTAGCTTCCGCCGCTTTGACAACTGCCCCTCAGTTTTCCTTTTCATTTCTTTTTCTCGTAGAAATGCCACCTAAAAAGCCAACCGAGAAGTCCGGTAAGCATTTTTAATTTAAAAATGCCATAAAAATGTGTGAATTATACACCAAAAGCCAAACTAAAACATGCCCAACGCGCAGCAATGTGTAGAAATGTGTGAAAGCAAGAATTAACACTAAAAATATGGACAAATGTGTAGCCATGTTTGCGCCACGTGCGGCAAAAACAATGAAAAATGTGTATGCTATGAAATACAGTGTGTGCTTGTGTGTGTGACACACTCGTAAAATATATGCAGTGCTTAAAATGTGCATTTCAAGTGACACAATTGAAATCTGTTTTCATCACTGCTCGAAGCGTTGCGCGTTCGTCTTTAACCTCACTTCTAGTTGCAGCTGTGTGTGTTTATTAGTATTAATAATTTTATTTATTTATTTTACAGCTAAGCCCGGCGATAAGAAGCCCGAGGCAAAGAAGCCTGCGGCAGCACCAGCTGCTGCTGCTGCTCCTAAGAAGGATGCGCCAGCTGCTGCTGCCAAACCAGCTGCAGCTGCTGCACCCAAAAAGGCTGCTGCTGCTCCGGCTAAAAAGCCCGCCGCTGCTGCTGGCGCCAAGAAGCCCGCAACGGCCGCCGCTGCCAAGAAGCCCGCCCTGAAGAAGACGGTGAGCAAACCGAAGGCCAAGGATCTAAAGAAGAAACTGGGCGCTGGCAAGAAGCCACAGTCGGTGCTGGCCAAGCTATCGGCCAAGGCTCGTGCCGCCACCAAGGGCAAGAAGCCCGCCGCCAAGGCTGGTGCCAAGCCCACCAAGGGCACGGCCAAGGCCAAGGCAGTTGCCCTGCTCAACGCCAAGAAGGTGCAGGTTAAGGTGAGTCTCAACATAAATAATACATCAATTGATATGGAAACTAATAATTTTTCCATCGGTTTCCTAAAGATCATCAAGGGCGCCTTTGGCACCCGCACCCGCAAGATTCGCACCAATGTGCACTTCCGTCGTCCAACGACGCTGAAGCTGCCCCGCAATCCCAAATACCCAAGGAAATCGGTGCCCACCAGGAATCGCATGGATGCATACAACATCATCAAGTATCCACTGACCACGGAAGCAGCAATGAAGAAGATCGAGGACAACAACACTTTGGTCTTCCTCACACATCTGCGCGCCAATAAGAATCATGTGCGTGCCGCCGTCCGCAAGCTGTACGACATTAAGGTGGCTAAGGTTAACATTCTGATCCGGCCCGATGGTCAGAAGAAGGCTTATGTGCGCCTGGCGCGTGACTACGATGCTCTCGATATCGCCAACAAGATCGGCATCATATAAACAACTGGAAATGCAAACAGGAACACCGCGTTTTACATTTTCACAGTAGGATTTTTTTCTATAAACAACAAAATATTAATTAATCTATGACACGCTACAGCGAAGAAGAACGTTTGCAATGTTGTCTCTGGGTATAATAAAAACAAGAAAAACCACTCAAAAAAAAAAAAACAATGAATTGGTTCGCTTTTGGTTTTCGTATATTTCTTCATCTTATTTCAGATATTTTTCAGCAAAAACAAACAACTTGGCAAACTATTTAAGTCAGGTAAATTTTAAACTCATTTTTGAGGTAATTTTTTTGTAATTAATCAATTTTTTTTTTGTCTTATATTTTTCAGTTCCTAATGGTTTCGATATTTGGTTTTCTTTATAAGGTGTGTATTTTATTGTTTTAAAAAGTATTTTGAATTCTGATGATATTTTATAGTAGGAATCTCATTGAGCTTCAGTCATTCGTTGCAATGAAATCAAACATCTCCAACTGAACAATAAACCCATTCCTAACATGGATTATTTTAATTTATAGTTTACTAATTACAATTTTTAATTTGTACTTTTCAGTTTTGAGCAGAAAGCAGCTATTTATTCTCTGCAAGGTGTGTATATCTTATGGATTTAATTATATTATTTATAATGATGATATTTTAGAGTAGGAATCTCATTGAGCTTCAGTCATTCGTTGCCATGAAATTAAACATCTCTCACTGAACTATATTATTAATATTATAACTTTATAGTTTTACTAAGACTTCAATTAATCCAAAGTTGGTTTTTCATTTACAGTTTGAAACGGAAATGCAGGATCAGTTGTATATGCTTTAAAAGGTGTGTATATTTTAGCATTTTATAGGCCTATTTTATTATGATGATATTTCAGAGTAGGAATCTCATTGAGCTTCAGTCATTCGTTGCCATGAAATCAAAAATCTCAAACTGATAATATTGTATTAGTTTCAGTCGAATCAGTTTAAAGTACAATTTGAACTAATTTATATATAACTTGTCTACTTTCAGCCAACGAAAACTTGACTTTCTGAGAATCCCCTCTGGGTTTAAGACAAGCAACTGGTTTCCTATATGTATTAAACAAATAAAACCTTATTTTTTTCTTAAACAAAATTTGTTTTTTTTAATATCTGCGAAATTGTTTACGGAACTTGTCATAATGATAGTCATCTGTGGCTCGCTTGACGCCATTTGGATTCGTTTGATGTTGCGCAGATTTACTCTTGGCCTCCTTATCCTCCCGTTTGCGTCGACGCTGCTCATTGCTGTCCTCGATGTTGACTGGAAAACAGCGGCAAGGATTAGGACTAAGATTATATTAGTTAGATTAAGCAGCTTACAGCGATTGTGTTGCATAAAATTCACAGCCATGTTGGTGGGCACAAATTGCGAGGGTCCATCCTTCTTGTTCTTTGCATCCTGGAGCAGTTTCTGCTTGGCATCCTCCGTTGCCTCAATGTTGCGTATCTTGGCATGGATGCCCAGATCCACTTCGGGTATGCCATTTAGCATCTGATTCGATAACATTTCCTCGGATCTGTGCGACGACGACTGTCGCAAATGATCTGGCAGTGCGTAGAGTGCTGCATCCTCAGGCGTTAAATATTTATGGGCATCGCCATCGTCAGCATTATCAGCATTGTCATCGGCTCCGCCACCTTTGCGCTTTTGGAGCTCTTGCTCAATGTATTTCATCATTTCCTCGTCTTCGTCCCGCTTATTTGTTTCGGCTGAGAACTGTGTACCGATTCCCACATCGTAGGCATCTTCGGGTTCCTTCATCTTGCCCGATTTCAGTGTCTGCATATTGACCAGACCACCCATTTTCACATTAAACGGATCCTTAATGGCCAGCTCCTCCTCCGGCGCCACTTTCTTGCCCAGTGCCAAGCCCACAAGGCTAACGCCATTGGGACGCTGTCGCAAACGTTGGCGCTCCTTGATTTCATCTAAAGTGAGACTGGTTAAGAGAGACGGATTCGATTAGAAGCCAAAATCTATGCATATTTATATTTATTAATTATTTACAGTTCCTCCTTTTCGCCGTCATCGGAATTCTTGCGCTGACGCAGATTTTTGCGGGATGATTTCTTAAAAACTACAGTTGATTTCTCAGCATCTCCATTGTCAACTTTTGCATTGTCGTCAGTTTGCATATCTTATTTTTGTTCAAGCGTTCTTTTAAAAAAAATAAATGCAAAATGCAACTTTTGTTTACAATTCGCGATGACGGAAATATCGATAGTATCGTTGTGCCTTTATTATATCGATACGTAGAGTTGCATTGGCTGCATTGTCTGTCATAGAAAATCGATTTTTCTTGTGTTTGCAAACTGCACATTTGGCGGAGCAGCTGCGTCCTCCAAAACGCTGATGCATACGAAAGAAAAACGCTAAACGTTTAAGCCAAGCGAGTAGAAGCCGCTCGAAAATATGTACAACGGTATTGGATTGACAACGCCGCGTGGCTCCGGCACCAATGGACATGTGCAGCGCAATTGGGCATTTGTGCGGCCGGGCAAAAAGGACAAGGACTATCGGGCCGAAGATGATACCAAAAAGCTGGACGCCCAGCTCAATCGGCCACCAAATAAAGAGATTTTAGATCATGATCGCAAACGTAAAATCGAAGTGAAGTGCATCGAATACGAGGAGATACTGGAGAAGCAGGGGTAAGAAGCCAAATTCAATTTGCAATTACAATGACAATTGTAATAGATAAATATTTGGCAACAGAGCGGAGCCTTCACATGTAATGCAATATTGCTGTTATATAACACCGGTCCACCCAGCAACATATTTGTGCACATTTCATGTTTTTTTTTATTGGCCAATGCACCCAGCTCTTATGTGTGCCACTATTTACATTCTCTCCTCGCCGCTTGCTGTTTTCTGCAGTTGTGTTTTGCATTGCGGCGCCTGGTAGTTAACAGAGAGCGTGGCAGAGACGCATACGCGCTCAGCAAACAATAGCCACCACCAAACCGTTGAACCACCTTCAACCCAAGCCACCCCCATAAACACCCCACACCTTATTTTGCGTCACATATTAGCGCGCTCTGGTGGCGCTCTTCTCTTCCGAGTGACCCAGCCAAGTGTGCCCTGGACTGGTGGTTAAAACTGAACTGCATTTCAGTTGTAGAGATTATTTCACTAGAATTACACATCCGCCTAACGCATAATAAAGCGGACAAAAATTTACGAAAAAAAAAACAAACTAAATATTATATTTCATGAATTTCAAATCTGTATAAAAACCTTTTTAAAATATCAACAAAACAAAATTCAAATTTGAGCAGTAAAGTTAATCGTTAAAACTTTTGTATAAAAGGTAAATGGTAAAAAAAAATAACTAAAATCAGCTTAAAGAAAATTCACAAATATATTGCATATATAAATGGAAACTCTATTTCAGTTAGTTGTATTTATATGATTATATTTATATTAAATGTGTTAATATATTATATTCATTGTTGTTCTTTTATTTCAAAACAGACGAACACCGGAGGAGATCAAATCGGATGTGGATACGTATCGCCAGAAATTGATGGGCCAAGGCAAAACCGATTTGGCTAAGGATGAATTTGGACGTGTAGCGTAAGTAGCCAATAAATCTCAACTAAAAGACAGACCACTTAAGTGCTCTAAGTATTATGTAATTTAAACAATATATTGTGTGCCATATAAACTTGACAAATCAATAAAACGCTTGAATCAAAAACATGCTTGTTCGCGTGTCAAAAATCTCAGCGCCAGCTGTCAACAGTGTGGCAAAATTCACATGCGCCGCCGGCTGCGCACAGCACGCGACCACAGTCATCCCCATTCACACCCAACCCCCTACCCCCACACACACACCCTTGCGGTCCATTCGCCCAATGAAAACAGTCGGAGTTGTAGAGACAAAAAGCTGCTGCAAAAGATTTTTCAGTCACATCAAGTCTTCCAAAGCCAATGCACACAAACCAAAGGCGTTTGGCCAACGTGCTCAGGAACCATAAAATCTATAATAACAATAAATACATATTTAAATAATACAATAACTAATACTATTAAAATATTAGTTAAACAAACCAAATAAAATGAAGTCGGTTCTTCAAAAGCCGCTGACTGCAAAACGAGTTTCGAGATAATTTTTGGGGAGAGCTGCTGGAAAAATCAATAGCTCAGACAAAAACCGAATGCGAAAATGGCAATTGAGAATGCGTCAAAGGAAAATGCAATCAATATGCATGCATTCGAGCAGCCCCTCAAGTGTGGAAATCCAACAAATCCAAGGAAATGAAGAAGAAACCTAAATATATCTAAGCAATGGGCGGCTTTTGTTGTTGGTGGTGGCTGCCACCAGTTCGAGCACCCACCCACCCACTAAACGGATTAGCTGCGTCGCAGTGGTTGCTTTTAATGTTCTTTCAATTGAATGCAGAGTGCAAGTATCAAATGGAGCATTATTGAGTCACATTGGGAGTGCTGCAGTGTAATGTGATCTTCAACAGCTCAGAAACTGAAAGCAACAAATCACTAAATAAGTCTTCCAAACTTGTAGCTCGTAATTTAGTTTAGTCTTAGTCCTTAAATGGAGTGAAGTGAACGCGCTAGAAGCTTGCCACAAGCGGAGTAACAAATACTTAACTTAAATAATATCCAAAGTCTTCCAAGTAATAACAAAATAAAGTTATTTATATCTATAAAGAAATGTAGCGTGTGTGAAGCTATACAAATGCTAATCCATTCGTCTTCCAATTAATTCAATAAGCGTATAAAGTTAAAACATACACAAGTTTATTTTTATATAAATGATTTTAATACGCCAAAGTCTTCCTGATATGAAGTATAATATATCAAAATAATAAATAAGCTCACAAACGTGTCTACAAAATGCAAATAATATATAAAATTCAAATTAAAAAAAATAATAATAATAAAGTTTAAAGTGTGAAAAGTGCAACAAATATAAATTTAAGTCTACGATAATCCACTGTCTTCCAGATAGAAAGAAAGAAATACATAAATATATTTACTACCTTATTTAAATAAATATAGATTTTTAAAATAATCCACAGTCTTCCAGTTTAAATTGTGGAAAGAATTAAATATACAAATAATAATGCATCTTGCTGTATGTTATTATAAACTAAATCCACAGTCTTCCTTATAAAATTGTGCAACTAACAAAATATAGTTAAATGTATAACGAATATTATGAAATTGGTTAAAGTCACAAAATATTTTTTATAAAGATTATTAAAAACATAATAAAAATAATAAAAAAAAAATTTTAAACCAGAAATAATAATCTAAATAATAAAACAAAAAATATATTGAAATAATATTCGCTCTCCGCATAAACAACGTAAATATTAACGCACTTGCCAAACAACCCTTTTTTAAAACGAACTCTCCAAAAAACCACTCGAAAAGTTGAAAATGCTCTCCTCGGAAATCTACACGAACTCAACGACGACGGCGACAGCGACGGCCACAGCAATGGCGACAGCCACCTCGTCGGCAGCCACAACGACAACAACAAAAGCCTCCACCAGCAGCACATTGCATGTTATTCTCAACAATAAAAGGAAGCGACGCAAGAAGCGACGCAAACGCGCAGGACACGCAACCGGCTGCAACAACAACAGCAGCAACAATAACAGCAGCAGCAGCAACAACAACAACAACAACGTTAACAGCAGCAATAACATTAATAGCAGCAAGGCCATCGTCGGATGTTTGGCTGGGAAATGTAAAGGACAATATTTTCAACACGATAATCGCGAGTATATTGCCAAGTATGAGAGTTTCCACTTTACGGCACAGGCAACGGCAACGGCGGCGGCACTCAATTATGCCGCTGTTGCTAAGAAATTCAAGCCATTGCGGCCGGTTTTGGCAAGCGGCGCCAAGAAGAACAGGCGAACAGCAATTTCCAGAAAGTTGCATACCGAATGCGCGTGCGTGTGTCAGAGTCCAACACGGATGATGACGCAATGCCCGCAGGAGTTGCTGTTGCGAACAGCTGTTGACGGCCAACGGGATATTCCCGTAAATAAAACACCCAAAACAACACCCAACAACAACAAGAAAATCAATCTGCCGGCGCTGCTCGAGGAGCTGCTCAAGCAATCGTCGAGCACATTGCTTGAGACGCTGCTCCTCGGCGCTGGCAGCGCAACGATGGCGAGGTAAATATAGGCAGTCCCAATAAATAAGACTTGACCTTACTTTCAGACTTGTCTGGGTTTTTTCGATGAAGTTATTCAAATTTGGTAGTTATTTCCACAACGTAATATTTATATTATGTATTTTATTTGTTATTTATTATGTGTATTATATACGAAGGCATGAAGCAACAAGCAGCAAAGCAATACGATCGAAATAACGAGCGTGACACGAATAAATGATTTTGGCTGTAGCAACAAAAGCAATTCGACACGATAGATAGAACGATCGTGACACGAATAAATGTAATGGCTGCAGCAGCCGGAAGATCCCTGGCGGCTGCAGTTTAATTGCAATTAACATAGTATGAAAATGTAATGTACTTACAATTCTATTAACTAACATTAGGCTATTAACCAATTCAAAGAAACTTAATGGTTTGATGGTGCTGCTGCCCAAAATGGAAGATAGTGAGACTTAGTCTTATTTGTTGTCTACATTTTCCAAGGTATTGCTTAAAAAATGAAAAATCTTAACATTAAATGAAAATAAATAATTTCAAAAATCGGTCTTTACAATAATACAATAATGTGTAAAAGTGCAAATTAAACCAATCTCTTACATTAATAATTCATAACTAAAATTGTATTTTCTTCCTTATGTTTGCAGTGCTCGCGATACCCATCAAATTGCTGAAGCTCAGCAGCAGAAGAACGCCAAATTGCGCGAAGCCTTCAACATATCCGAGTACTTTGTGGAGGGCAGCAGTTTCGATTGTGACCGCAAGGCTAAGGAGGACTTGGCCAAGAGTGTGGCGCTCCAAAAAGAGCTGGACGCACAGCGCGAGAGCCTCGCAGCGGCGGCGGCGGCCGCGGCAACAGCAGGCAAATTAGACAAGGAGACGGGCAAACGCTATGCCTTGCTGCGCACGCCATCACGGGAGCGAGATGACGCAGTGGCAAGTGGCAAGGCCGCTGCCAGTGGCGATGAGCGCGACCATGTGTCCAAGTCGGACAAGAAGAAGAAAAAGAAACGCGCCAGGGAGAGGTTAATTAAATCTTCATAATATTTATATATATATATATATATATTAATTGGATCCCATTCACAGTTCGGCAAGTCCTGAGCGCCGCAAGGACAAGAAGAAAAAGTCGAAGAAGCACAAGAAAGAGAGGTAAGAACTCGAAAGAATCAATCACAAGCACTGAGTCTTGTCCAAGTTGTGTAGCCTCTGTGTTTATTCAACTAGTTATTTCTTATTTACACTTTCTAAACTTCTGTTTACCAAAATACTCTTATTGAAATCATGAACTTTTATGTTTTCTAACTCTTATTTATATATTCCGTACACTGTAAAACTGTTTGGCTTTTGATTTCCCTGTTGTTTTCCTATATATATTTTTTTCTGTTTCTATTGTTGTACTTGTTGAAAACGTGATAAGAACAAAAAAAAAAAAAAACGCAAAACTGAAACGAATCTTTGTAATTAACAAACAACTGCTTAATACTTTTTGTGTTTTTCGTCTCTACTCCTTCTTTTACTACATTGCATTTGAAACTCAAACCACAAAAGGGACTCATATGAGAAAGAAAGTAAAAAGAAGCGAAAAGTTATGTACAAATGAATTTGCATACAACCATATTATACTTAGTTTTTAAATGAGCTTATACTTAAAAAAAAAACAAACCAAACAAAAAAAAAAAAAACAAAACAAAACAAAAAAGAACACAAACAAACAAAAAAAACAACTAAACAAAAATCTTATGAATGAAATGTTTCAAATGCGTTTCCAAAATGGAAAAATTAAAAGTATTATAATATACTTTTAATATCATATTTTTGCCGAAGGCATCGTTTTATTTATTGTGATATTGTGCGTAGGGTTCAATGGGCTCTCTCTCTCTCTTTTAACACTAATGTCTATAAGCACACACACACACACACACTCACTCAGACATACACACACATTCATATACATTTCTCGTTTGAAAACATTCATTTTGACCTTAAAAGACCGTGGGTAAGTAAAAATTCGATTTTATAATAACCAAATTGTTGTCTACTTCCAAACTCTCCTCATCTTCATGACAAATTGACACAAACGCACACATATTTACACACAAGTTTAAGACAGTTTTGATGTTAAGGAACCAACTGTGTTTTTGCAACAATTAAAAGCGAATTACTTTCTCATCTTTCTTTCTATTATTATTGTTAACCTACAACTACTACTATTATTAAGACAATGCATTTTTGAGCAGTTTTCGATAAAGGTAAAGCACTAAAAACCACTAAAAGTTAACCAACCCAAACTTCTCTTAATGTTGCTGCCAAGCCCAAAAAAAAAAACAATAAATTTTTGGGCCTTCCAGTTTTTTTTGGACTGGACACACATAAATTTCTAGCTGAAAATTGATGCTGATAATAAAAACCATAAGTTCCGGCACTAATCTGGTAATTAAAATAACATTCTACTTGCAGTAAGTCGAAAAAGAAGAAATCCCGAAAGCGTAAATATAGCGGCAGCGATAGCGCCGATAGCGAAAAGGATAGCGATGATGATAACGATGACGGGGTGGAGGATGAAGAGCAGGCCAGCAGCGATGCAGAGCGTGAGTTGAAGAGTGCACGCAAGAAAGCCAAAAAGGAAAAGGTAATGCCCATACTAATTAACCGTGGGAATATCCCAAATAAAAAAAAACAATAAAAGAATATGAGAGAAATGTTAAAGTACTATACTTGAAGAGTGCATGTGCTGTGTGCTGTTCTCATAAAAATCATGACCTTAATCTCTAATGAATTCTAACCACTCTCAACTAATTTTCTATATAATCGCTCCCATTGACTACTATATTTATATCTACTAACTAAACTCATCCATTAATGATGTAACATTTTTCACCCGATAATCTTTTTGTAATACAATTAAAAAAGAATTTAACTGTTTCTCTCTCAAAATCTATATAAATATACATATATATATATATATATATCTATACTATATATACCAATGTATTGTATAATACTTGATATTGATGATAACTCGATTGACTTTATCGTTTTTCGTTGTTTCAATTGTTCACCAAAATATTAAACATACGCCATTTCTTCTCTTGCTTATTTACTTCTTTTTCCACCAAAAAAATAACTACAAAAAAATAACGAAACATTTACTAATATAACTATAACCAAAGTACTGAACTATAAAACCTGCATATAAAACATTTTCTACTACATAAATATAAAAGCATACCAAACTAATTAGTAATAATAGAAAGAAAAAAATAAATTCACCCCACAAATATTGTAAAAGGTAAAAAAGGCTTCAAACGCATACACAAATCTAGTATTATTAATATTTCTTTAAGTTTTCTTTAATTTTCAGTTCGTATAGCTAGTCGAAAAGAGGACTAAGGACAAACTTCATATACATATATATATATATATATATGATCTCTGTGCCTAATCCCAACATTTTTGTGTTTTTTGTTTTGCTTATATATGTGCATATATATTTCTGAAATTTTGAGTTGAATTGTAGTTTCGAAAACCTTAAACAAAAATCCAATCAATCAAATGTTATAAGAAACGAAAAAGAAAATTTATATTTTGTTTATAAAAACCCTTGGCGCTTCATTGATATAGGATAGCTTTCAAAGGCTCTCTTGTAGTTTTGTAAGTACTTTCATTTGTCTCTGTTTTCTTTAACATATTATATAGCATATATATATATATAGTTGCGTCAACTGACTATTGTTTCTGCAATCAACAAACAAAATACCAAAAAAAATAAATAAAAAACTTTTTTCACCATTTAAAATATGTTTTTAGCGCTTGCAAAAAAGAATAAAAAACAAAAAACATAAAAAATGCTGCCAAATTTATATGCAAGCCACAAGCGAGATATCATATGAGATATACCTACATATATATCATGCCATGTTCATATACTAAATGACAAATGTGTTTATATACAACAACTATATCAATTTAATGCATATATTGCTAACAGTTAGATTTCTTTGCAAGCTGTCGTTCAATTTGTTAATAATCCACACTATTTTTAATTATGCAGAAAAAACGCGATAAAAAGCTCAAGAAGAAGAGTCGCACACGTGCCAGCTCAACGGACTCGGCACGTTCCAAGTAAGTTGTAACAAATTGAAATCCTCATTGAACTCAATTTTAATAATCATTCCATTTCTCGTCACAGTTCTCCTGTGCGCAAGTCCAAGAAATCTGGCAAAAGTCGCCCGCCACCAGCGGATGCTGGCAGTGGCACGCCTCTGGACAATCCCTTCCGCAGTCGTTCGACGGAGCGACGAAAGGAGACCAAGTCGCGGCGCAATGACTCGACGCCGGACAGTCGACGGGAGAACAGTCGGCGCCACAAGTCCAAGGAACGTCAGGCGGCAACACAAACACCACCGCAACGACAGCGCTCCAAGGAACGACAGCGCTCCAAAGAACGACAGCGCTCCAAGGAGAAGCGGCAACGCTCTAAGGATAGACAGCGCTCCAAGGAGCGACATAGGTCCAAAGACAGAGCAACGTCCAAGGAGCGCCAAAGATCAAAGGAGCGGCAGCAATCAAAAGAACGCCAGCAGCGTCCAAAGGAGAGGAAACGCTCCAAGGAGCGACAAAAGTCCAAGGAAAGATTGCGCTCCAAGGAAAAACAAAGATCCAAGGAGAGGCTAAGATCCAAGGAGAGACTGCGCTCGAAAGATAAACCAAAATCAAAGGAGAGATTGCGCTCCACGGAGCGTTTGAAATCTAAGGAGAGAGTACGGTCTAAAGAGAGATTTAATTCAAAGGAGCGAGTTAAATCCAAGGAGATTCTGCGCTCAAAGGAAAGGCAGCGATCAAACGAGAGATTAAGTTCCAAGGAGAGGCAACGCTCTAAGGATAGACAGCGACAGTCCAAGGAACGACAACGCTCCAAGGAACGCCTCCGCTCCAAGGAACGACTGCGCTCCAAGGGTCGACAGAAATCCAAGGAGCGAGAGCGAGTACAAAAACGCGAGCGCAGCAAGGAGCGTCGTCGCGAGCGTCGTTCAGTTTCACGCAATGATCGCAAACTGGGTCGCTACTCGCGCTCCCGTTCCCACTCGCACAAGAAGCCGCAGCAAAGCCCAATGCCGGTGACAGCAGTGAACAGCAAGCAACGGACACGCTCACCCAATCCGGTGCAGTCCAAGCAGACGACGACAACAACAGTGGCGCCCGCATTCAATCCATTCAAAGCGGCCGAGGATACTGTCAACGATATACTGGGCACCAAGTCGGTAATGGTGGCGCTCGAGCAGACGAAGCGCAAGCGTGCGGATTCCAGCTCGAGCTCATCAACCAGTGACTCCAGTGGCAGTTCCTCACACAGTGAGGCACGTACACCCACGCCACGCAAGCAGCGGCGTCGCAGTCTAACGCCGGAGCAGCCAAAGCGTGAGTTGAGTCCGAAACGGGAGGCGGGAGGAGGAGGAGGTAACAACTCCCGGAAGAGCAGCAGCAGCATTGTCAAGCGCGAACGCTCGTGTACGCCCCCAAAGCCTAGGTCAAAGAACAAGGACAAAGATAAGGATAAGGATAAGGATATGGACAAGGGCAACACGCCGAGTCCACGGCCAAAGCGTCGCTCGGGCAGCTCTCAATCATCCGAGCTGCACTATTCCCCCGCTGAACGCAATCCCGAACGCTACCAGGACATTGTGCAGCCAGAGAAGAAAAGGCATCATGACTCCAGTGCCGGCGCCGCTGGCAGCACAAAACCAGCGCCAGTGGTGCGACTGCGTGCCCAAAGCGGCGACGATGGCAGCGATGCGGAGGCAACAGCCGAAGCTCTGGATGAATATCAGCAGAGCAGCAAGCGGGTGGAGCTGCAAGAGCTGCAGGAGCTGCGAATGCTCGAGCAACTGAAATCGGGCATTGCAGCGAAGGCAAAGCAAAAGATCAAAACAATGGAGAAGAATGGCGGCGGCGGCGATGGAGGCAGCAAGGATGCAGCAGCAGCCAAGGATGGCGGCAGTGAAGTAAGTGGAGAGTCAGCCAGCCAGATGCTGGTGGTTAACAAACGTAATTCGCTAAATGAATTCCTTGTTGCTAACAATGTAACCGCTTTAATTAACCCACTGACAACAACCACAACAACAACAACGACAAAACTAATCACAGCCGAGGAGCAGCTGCAATCTGACATTGAGTCTAATAAAAGGGACACAAATACGCCGCCAATTTGCAATGGGCCCCAACTGGCTGCAAATGGTGGCCCAAAGAGTCCAACAACAACTGCAACAACAACAACAACAGCAGCAACAACAATGTCAATGCCAATAGCAACAATAACAACAACATCAGCAGCAGCAGCAACAACAACAACAACAAACGCTGCTGCTGCAGCACTAACAATGCCAATAACAATAGCTAAATACAATCATAGACAACACCAACAACAATATCCACACACGAAGCGCGTCTTTCACAATCGAACGCTGAATAACAATCCGAACAGTAGACATAATACTAACCATAATAATAATAATAACAATAATATTAATAACAATCATCATCATGCATGTGGTGCTGGTCCTTCTCATACTAATCCTAACCACAACACCAACAACAATGCGCTGCCCTTTCTTGCCGGCACTCCGGGCACCTATAATCGTACGACGAATCGCTTGAATCATGGTCCACTCTTAACGGCCACACATTATAATATCTGCAAGAATCAGCATAATAATAACTTGCAACCGCTGCTGGGTCGTCGTGATCATCATCAGCAGCAACAGCAGCAACATCATCATCAGCAGCAACATCATCTCAATCGTAGTCTAAACATGTACAATTCTAGTCTTTATGGTCCTGGACCGCAGCAGCAAGCGCTCTTCTCAGCTGCCGGCGGCCATCATCATCAATTGCAACAACAGCAGCAATCACACCATCATCATCATCATCATCACGCCCGCCATGCGACAAGTTTGTTGTCCCTGGCGGCTGGTGGTGGCCCAAATGCGGCAGCTGCAGCAGCTGCTGCTGCCGGCCTGGCTTTGCTTGGGCATCCGTCGCCACATGGAGCGTTGCTTCACGGTCGCAATTGTAGTAGTAACATTAACTTCAATGCGGCTGCAGCGGCTGCGGCCGTTGCGGCCAATAGTCTAAGCTATCACCATCACCATCATCACAATCAGCAACAGAAACAACCGAAAATTCTTATCAAACCGTTCAAAATTCACGATCCACAGCCCTTAGTTGCGGCGCTCGCCGACAGCTCGCTGGTGGATGCCATTGTCTCCAAGGTGTCAACGGCCACAGTCGCAGCAGCTGAGAGTGCCGCACGACGCAGCCGCAGTCGTTCCCGGCGCACCAGCCCCAGCCGGAGCAAGCGGCGCACAAGCAACAGTCGTCATCGCCATCGCTCCACCAGCCGCTCCAGATCGTAAGTGTGCATACCTTTTTCCTCTGCTTTTGATGACTTGCTAATCTTGCTTAATCTTGCTTGCAGTCGCTTCAGCTCCTCGAGCAGTCGCAGCGGTTCGGGCAGCTCCAGATCACGCTCCGGCTCGCACTCATCCCGCTCCAGCTGCACGTCGCGCAGCTCATCCGGCAGCTCGTCCAGCAGCGGCTCGGGCACATCACAATCTGGCTCACGTTCACCCTCAATACCGCGTCGTCGTGGCTCCCCAAGCTTTCTGGACAGACGTCGCATTACAAGGTAGCAACAAACTGACAGGAATCTTGAGATTTAAATTGTTCTGTTTTTTTTTTAGTTTTATTTAATTTAAGTTTTGATAAAACTTTGCAGAGTTTTGAGGTTCAATTTGTTGACAACATCTGTTTCTTGTTAATATTTTAATAAGTCTTTTAAATATCTTTATATATTTAAAAATACTCTTGGGTTTCAAGTTGTGGCCCTCCTCTATTTCATATTTTTTTTTTCATGGGTTTCTCAAATATCAAAAGTGCTTAAAAACTAGTAAAAAAAATTTTAAAAATTATGAATTTTTGATTGCTTTCTCTTTACTGAACTCCGCAAAGATTTGTCATAAAATTTTAATACTTTTTTTATTGATTGTTAATATATATATTTATTTGATTTAATTATGTTAATTTTTGTAGCCGTCGCTCGCCCCGCAGCAGCACCAGACGTTGAGCAGGTTAACCGCTTCAGTTGCCTCATTTTATTTCCAAATACTTAGTTACCACACGCAGCGCCTGATTTTGTTTCGATTAATATTATTCATTTCTTTCAGCCGACTCAGGAATTATAATTATATATTTTTTATCTAATTAAGTTTGCTTCTTCAACAATGTAATGCTTTTCTTTTTGTGTAGCTATCCTTTTTCTTATGCTTGTAAACTCTCAATTTTGATTCGATTTTTCCAATTAGTCAATGCAAACAGTTATTGTTTGTGTGAGCACTGCAATAAATTATATCGAACTTCACCATTTATGTTTTTCTTTCTTTAAAAGGATTTTAGTTTTTGATTTTCGTTCTTGATTACACCCTTTTCAGTTTGGTAAGTTTACCCCAACAATTGAAAATTTATGTTGTACCAAGTCCAAAATATTCTGCATATCTAATCTTTGATTTGTTGGTTATTGCAGTGCACGAAAGCGACCCATACCCTATCACCATCACAAGGGATCGGGTGAGGGGGGTGGCATTGCCAATGGCGATGGCGACGACCATGCGGATAATGACGGCTCCAGCTGCTGCTCCAGCTGCTTTAGCCGCGCCAGCTCACCGGGGACACCCATCTCCCATACACCGATGCATCATAGTCGAAGTCCTTCGGCGATTGCATTCTGAGTGTTAACCGATTCGTTGCGCAAAATGTGCATCGAATCTGGTGGAGCAAGCGTGAATCCCAATTAGCTCTTAATAGTCCCATACTAGTCACTAGTCACAACACACACACACACACTCCATTTAAATGATACTTACTTACTAACAAACAATATTTGTTCTTAGACACAATCCTTAACGACTAAGTTGTATAATTGATTTTTTCTAGGCATTTCTTTAGTAGCTAAATAAATAATAAGATATTTAATGCCAACAATACTCGAATATACTCGATTATTTGCTAGTTTTTAAGCTGCGTTTTTAAATAAAAAACTATTATTTGTTGCAATTTCAAATAGCCTTATTTTATTATAGATAATATAAAAAGTTTTTACAGTTATGTTTTTCTTTTGTCATTGTTTTTTTCTTCAGGCGATAATACGACCCTTGAGCACTCACTTCTTGCTAATCTTAAACGAGCAAGCACTCAAAATACGCAACACACATCAGAATCTTAACACTACTTTACTATTTTTATCTTCTTATAAAGATATAGAAAAATTAGTTATTCTGCTGAAACTTTTGATACGACCACAAGCGAAGATAAAGTGTACAAAGTGCCTTAATTTAATCAAATATGCATAAAATTAGATAAACAAAAAAGACAAAAATTGGAATGTATCTAAGCGGATTCGGTGGCCTTATCAGCTGCCTGCTTTTCCTGGAAGCGACGACGCTTCCTGGCCACATAGACGACCCAGATGAAGGCAACAATGCCCATGGTGATCGGACGGAACATGACAGGAACATAGGCGATATTCAGGTAAACAAATATAGACAGATATCGCCAGTTGGCCTTCAGCACTGGCCAGAACAACTTCTCCACATTCTTTACCGCAGTGTCATGTGAATTTCCCTGGAATTGGAAGGGAAACAGTTAAACATTCCAGAATCATCGCTCCGAAACTCACCTCGAATAGCGAAAGGGAATACAAAGACAACAGTTGATAAATGGGCGCATGAACTAAACGCTCCGCCAGGAAAATAAAAAACTTTCTGAACTTTAAATTATGACTGACCAATCGCTCGATGGTCTGATAGAAATAATGTGGAACGCTTCCGCCGAAGAGCAGACCAAATAAGGCATAGGCAAAGACGCTGTGCTGATTCAGTTTCTTGGCGCCCGCCATGCGCTGCGAGGTGACATTCGCCGAGGTGGCCAAAAAGCAACTGCAAATTCCATAAGTAACCGGTAAATATATAGTTAAAGATTGGAAAACTGGAAAAACTTACGCCGTTATGGATTTCGTGCGCACTGGATGATTGAAGAGCTGTTCCAGATATGAGCCAACCAGCGAATAAATAGGCTTTGAGAGTGCCATGGCTGTGGGATAAGAGGGAATTAGATGTTTGCTACAATGCAGATTCAATGATGGAAGTCAAAGTGCAAAGTGCACAATTTGTATAGAGTTGATAACGATCAACAACTAGATTTGCGCTGTTCGCACATCATACCGACCGTTTGCTTACAGCTGCTACAAAAGACTAAGCCAAAACTCCACCTGAAATGCGTTGTTTATTTCTCTTGACTGCCAGTGTCACCACACCAGTAACTAATTAAATAGCTACGGTCACACTGCCTTGCTTAGGCCTTTTTGTTAAAAGTTGGCAGCACTGTCAAACACAATCATTTTCTGCTGCGTTCGAAGGAATATTGCGACAATTTTTGGAAGTTCATTTTTCTTTGTTGTCCAAAGATGGAGTTTCCCAATTGTCCGGCGTCCTTGAAGTCTATACAGCATTTTCTGAAGTTAGCGCAGGAGCATGATACGCGTGACGTTGTTATTGCGTATTGGGCTCGGCTCTAGTGAGTAAAATTTATAATCCATTTCTTGGAACAAAAAAACAACTGCGAATTTTTCTATATTCTTATTTTGTAAAGCGCTCTGCAAGTTGGCCTGAAAGCATCCACACAAACCGCTGAGGAGACGCAATTACTGCTGGGTAAGATAAAAACAAAACAGACACATAGATGTTTGTAAATAGTCATAATTAATGATGACTCATCCAATTTGTATGTTTTCTTTTTTAGCAATTATGGATTGGTTGGAGCAAATGAAGAAACAGCATGCGGATAATGAAGCATTAACCAATGACGTAGCTGCTCAGGCTCACATTGAGAATTATGCGCTGAAATTGTTTCTCTATGCCGACAAACAGGATCGCGAGGAGAACTTTGGCAAGTGAGTGCGAATTTAATTTCGTGTGTAAAATGGAAATTTCAATAATTTGCATACTCTGCACAGGAACGTTGTCAAGGCGTATTATTCAAGTGGAGTCCTCTACGACATATTGCTGACATTTGGGGAGCTGAGCGAGGAGGCGCTTCACAATCGAAAGTATGCCAAATATAAGGCGGCCTACATACACAATTGCCTGAAGAATGGCGAGACACCCATACCCGGTCCCTTTCCCGACGACGAATCCGCTGAGCTGGATAATCAGCCTGGTGGTAACAATGGTGATAATGGTGGCAGCTCAAACAGTACACCACCCGATGTGTCGTCTCCGAGTGCTGCTGTTGACGATGAACCCAATCCCGAAGACGAGCCAGTTGAGCCCACTTCGCCACCACCAACAAGTCCGTCTGTAACAGCACCCACAGCCGAGGAGGTGCTCAAGAATCCGAACAAATTGCCAAGTCCACCCGTGGAGGAGGAGAAACCGGGTGGCTTTGAGCCCTACGAGCCAACAGCTCAGCCGAATCCGGCCATCTATCAGCCCATTGTGCCCGTGGCTGGGGTACAGATAACTCCAGATCAAATGATTATTGCCCAAAAGTATTGCAAATATGCCGGCAGCGCCCTCAATTATGATGATGTGAAAACAGCGATTGAGAATCTCCAAAAGGCCCTCAAATTGCTCAGCACCGGATCCGAATAGATGTCCAAGCAAACAGACAAATAAGCACCACTAACTAATCCCGCACAGAGTTGATGCTTTGAGCACGCCAGATATTTATATTCTCAATTATTGCTGGCTATTAAAAATCGCTAGATGCTTTTAAAGAAAAACAAAACAATAACAACCACGACTGATGTTGATTAAATTGTTGAAAACATTATGTGTATGAATATGAGTTATTCAAAATTTATTAAAATTGTTGCTAAAAATGTCATATGGGCATTTGATGGCTGCCTCTATTCGAGTTTGCCGTATTTTAAAGGATTTATTATTATAATGCATTAATTTCATTACTCAAAAATGGTCTTTGTCTTTATAGCTATATGAGAGAGTGTTTACTATTTACTCGCTTTTAATTATATTATTTATATAACTTGAACACTTTCGCAATTATGTATGATGCATTTATGGGTATTATTTGTAAGTTGTTGTACGAGTAGGAGTATATATATATATACATATATTTATATATATATATATATTGCTTTATTATTTTTGGCACCAAAGTGAAAAACTTTAATTTGCTTTTGCTTATGATTTTGATTAATTACTCTATATTATAATTTTTATTTAATTTATAACTAGAAATGAGAGTTCTTTCTGAGTATTTCGTTAATATTTGTTACTGTTATTTGCATCTGAGGATTCCTTGCTTTTGGATGCTGAGCCAAATGATCAGTTATTGTGGTAAAACCAAGCTGTTTACAAGTGCGTCTATGAGATTTGAGGATTAGATGACCACAGTACTAATGGCAGGTTCCAGGCTCTACTCCTGCTTGAGGCCATTTGCCTGCGGCGGATTAATCGTCGCCAGATCAGCGGCCTCTTTGCGACTTGTCTGATACCAGACAACTAGACGACCACCCAGCATAAAGGTGAATACCAGCGCGGGTCCGGAACGCTCGAACGGATCACTGACCATCCAGTGCTGATAGATGCCCAGCAGCATAAGCATCAGCAGTAACACATTCGCCACATTCTTGATTTTATCTATTTTTAAATTTAGTATTAATTGAAGTGCATGTCTATTATCCTTATTAGATATGTACTTACGATAAGGTATTAACGCCATGGCCAGTCCGCAAACGATCTCCATAATGCCCACGGTGCGTCTATACCATTTCGAGGGTATCTTAACGCCAAACAGAGCCGTCAACGGAAATACCTTGGCATATTTCACATACTCTGTGCGCTGCAATCAAAAATTCAATGAGTTTGGTACTTCAAACACAAAAAGTAAAAATATTTATTTCAGGCATGGCAATTTTTCTACATTATTTTAAATATTATATTGTTAATATATCGAGCAATCACACTTTTTTCTCAGCGTAAAACTAGACAACCCCAGTAGAGAGCAATGCAAGCTGTTTATATTTAAAAATTAAAAAAGAAATCTATATTAATTTGTCATACACACTCACAAGGTGTTTGGCATTCGCCAAGAATCAAACGCGAAAATAATTATAAATGCTGCAGAATTGCAACAGAACGGAATTGAGTATATATTTATTTTCAAATCAAGTACCTTACACGAACATAAAAGCAAAATAAAACCAGAGAGATGAAAGTAAAATGGCGCGTAACCAAAAGCCAATTGAGAATTAATATATATTTTTAAAAGTACAAATTGCTTATGTTTGCAAATGTTGCAAACTTGCATGTAATGAAGTCGAAAATAAAAGGAGATGTAAACAAATAAATAGTCTTCCAATAAATAAGAGGAAGTTATATAAATAATTGACACGTTTTCGAATTGTTTATATATTTCAAGTATAAATATATGTTCATTTTGATGAAAACAAAAATAATTTACAAAACAAAATGTTTCGCCTACACATTTTGTAGCATTTTCTTTTTTCATGAGCAGCGATTGCATGAGGAAAAGCAATTTATACTAAAAATATACATATATTTCAAAATATTGCGTAGTCCAGCATAGTATTTAGATAACAAAAATATGTACATATACGTATATGTATATACAAATACATATTCCTGAAGATCATTGCGTTTTTGAAAAGAATTTCTGAAGGCCAACGGGTGGCATTGAACGAGGAGGGGTCGAGTTCAATGGCGCAAGTAATCGCCATTTCAATCATCATCATCAGTGGCAATTAAATTTGCTTACATGAAATTATTCCTCCCAACCCCCCGTTGAAATAAACAAACACATTTCTAACTGATTAAGCTGACCCAGTTTGTTACATAAGAGCGAGCCAGTTGCCAGGACAACAGCCAGCATAACAACGTGTGAACTTGTCTACTACAATCAGCTTATTTTTCACAGTGGTAGTTTCTGCGCTCTCTCACTCTCTCCCTCTCCTCCCCCCGCCCCCACCACCCCTTTCTCTCTCTCTCTCTATCTATCTCTCTCGCCTTCTGTGTGTCTGTCTCTGACATGAAAAATCGATGACCGATAAAGGCGCGCCGCAAGGTAAACAAATTGCTCGCTTACCAGATCCTTGTACAGATCCTTGCTGATGTGCGGCGTCAGCTTGAGCGTGCCCACAAATATGAAGAACAGTCCCAGCAATATGGACAAGCTCTTCAGCACAATCGTATTCGAAGCTGGCATTTTTCCTGAATTTCCTTATTTGATTTTCGCACTGCAACGTTAAATTGATTTTTTCACTTCACTTCACCAACAACGAAAGCACTTTTGTGTAATGCTTACAATATTTGTATATCATTTGCACATCTCATTTGCAACAAATACTATTTCACCAAATATGTTTTTAATTCAGCAATTGGTTTGCCACAGAAAGACAGCCTGTGGGCGCTAGGGGGGGGCGTTGCCTGTGTGTGTTTTTGGGACTGGGGCGGGACGAGTTTCATATACAGCATACAAAACACCCTATGAGTACACCGGCCGCTAAATTTAGCGCACGTCGTTGCTTTTTTTTTTGTTCGTGCGAAAAGTACAACAACAACAACAACAGCAACAACAAAAATATATGAAGATTTTTGAATGTTTGGCAAATCACTCGTTGTGGTTTTGGTATGTATAATTTTATGAATATTGTGCTTTCGCTGCCGAATTTTGCGCCGTTTTTTCTTTCTTTTTTCTATATACCCGGCACACTCGCGTTCGAAATGGGACTGAGGATTGAGACTAAAAACTATCGACCAGTTGCAAAGCTTCTTTCAGCAGCAGCAGCCAGCAGCAGCATCCCAATGCCGAATGCCAGAAAATCAATATGTTCACAGAGAGAGCAAAACATACAGCTACAGAGAGAAAGAGAGAGAGAGAGAGAGAGTGAGAAACAGATAGAGAGGGAGAAAAGTAAGTCGTTATGTTGGGCACAGGAAACAAATAACAAGAAATAACTGCCACAAAATGGGTTTGTTGAAGTTTTCATACCCTTAAAGTCTCCTTTAAGTAGGAATTTGAATTACTTAAAAATATATAAATAGATAGATTAATAAATATAACAACTAAGTCGTGTCCGTTTTAATTATGAGAAGATTACATACCCTTGAAGTCTTAATTTAATTAAGAAATTAAAATAATAAAAATAAAAAAATATAAGAACTAAATCGTCTCAGTTTTTTGGTATTAATTAAGAATATATATGCTGTACTTATTTGCAGCTGTCATCTTCAGTCACCCACCTGATAACAACATTAAAGTACTCTCTTTCAAAGGGTATGGCGAGAAAGCGTCCCCCGACTAACGGCACACAGCGAAACACCAAAAGAGAGACAGAGCATGAGTGAGTTTCCTCTTTTTTTTTGGGGTGGCGCCTTTTTAAAGTTGGTGTAATTAAGGCCAAAGACCCCGCAGCCAGCAGCAACCCTTGCGAAACAACGAAACAGGCCTACACAACATATATAGTTTGCAATAATTATATATTTTCATTTTATTCAGGTAGAAAAAAAAACGATTTAAGACAAATTAAAGGCTAGTTTTACCAGCCCATAGGTGGTCCCGATCCCGGTGCCGTACCAGATCCACGTCGTATGACATCCTGTGGCGGCGTCTGTACATAAATGCGCTTTGAGTCGTTGATGCGCTGATTGTGGCTTTCGATTTGCTCGCACAGCTGTGCATCCTCCACCAGGGCACGTCCCTCATCGTACTCCAGACAGGCAACCCCATCCAATCGCTCTAGATCTAACCAGCCACGGAAACGCACACAGACCCCGTTCATGATAAAGCTGGAGCGCAAGTGAACTTTACCGCGCTCCTTGTCGAAATCGCACTCCTGCTCCTGGGCATAAGGATTGTGATTGGCATTGAAATACAGTTGGACATTTGTACCGGAGACAACAAACGATATCTCCGCATAGCCCTTCCGGCAGTCCGTCACAAAGCGCATCCGACGCTCATTGATTGCCCGCTCCCGGTAGCCCGTGTAGCGCACTTCGCTCTCCCGGCTCAGGCGCCGGAAGAGTTCATCGCTCTCGTATTTCGATCTCTGATCGGGCACCACCCGCGGCATTTTGAAGATGAAACGTGGTTTGGGCTGTTCGTACATCGCCATTGCTTCGTAGGGTGGCAATATGCCAGCATCGCCAAGATTTTGATGAGGATGATGATGCATTTTGTGAGATCTCAACAATTCGATGCGTAAATACATACTGATCTCGTTAACAAATTGTGTTTGGTATTTATAAGGGATAAGTCATAACTTTAGTTACCTGTATTTTTATTATTTTTATGAATGTTTGGCAGCTGCACTGACACTAATATTCATATTTTTTAGACTACCTGTTGCCAGGTGTTAATTTAGGCTTAACAAATGAGCCCTTCGTGTTTTCAAAACATTTTCATTTGCAAAATTTAACAGACAATTTGCACAGCATTGCCAGACTTTATTGGGTGGCAGCATTGTTTCAACATTTCTGACAGGGTGACTCGTTTGCACAAAGCATCTGTTCATTTTATATTGAAATCTTTTTGTTGAATTTCTGTTGTGACATTTTATATACATTTAAAAGTAAAAGGAAATCTTTAAAGCAATAATAGTTAACATGTCATTAGTTGCCTATGCAGCGAGCAGCGACGAGGAAAGTGAAAATGAGGAGAAAGACATTGGAACACAAGTGCAATTGCTGCAAACAACAACAAAGACAGTTGAGGTGAAAACAAAAGCAATTAATGGCCACATTAGCGATGAGGATGATGATTTCATACCGCAAGAGGTGTCCTTGCAAGAGCTTAGGCCATCCAGTGGCCGACTTACGCTTGCCCTGCCCAAACCCAAAGTTGCCGCTAAAGAGGAGGAGGTGGAGGAAGAGCAGCAGCCGAATGACCAAGTTAGTCAAGCGTTTGCCAAGTTGCCCATGCCAAGGACTACACGGAAAACAGCTGCTATTCTCGAAGAAGCAGACGATGAGTTTCTACACAAAAAGGCTGTGCCTGCAGCAGGTAGCATAACATTGGAAAAGCCACCGGCAGCTGTCAAAGGTCGCGTGAAGATTAGCATACCATCGCTGAGGGATTTCGCCGATGTGGACAAGGAGCAGGCAGAAAAACAGCAGCAGCACGACAGGCAACAGCAAGTCAAGTCGTCAAAGGGTTGTGGACTGCTCAGCATTCTACCACTGGCCAAATCGGAAAGGGTTTTCGCCAAGAAATCCGAACCGTTGGCCGCTCAAAAGGATCAGGGAGCTGCCGCGCCTTCAAAGCCTCCTACACCTGCCTTTGTGCCGGATACTGTTAAGCTGCGACGTGCCGCACACAATACTGAAGGCGTCGATGGACTTGGACGCAAAGCGCCGCCTGGCAAGCAAACCAAAAGTCAACCAAATCCCAAACTAATTGCCAGCGACAGCGAGGAGGATGACGACCAGGATGAGGATGGTGATATTGGTGATTTCTTTTCGCTAAACAGCGAACAACGGTTGCCAGCGGTCAGCAGCAATGAGATTAACGCACTGGTGGCCAAACGTGCTGCCAAAATCGTCGAAGCCAGCCAGAAGTTCTTAGCGGACCAGGAGAAGGAGCAGGAACAGGAGGAGGCAGCGGCTCAACAGCAAGCAGCAGAGATTCAGGTAGCCCAGAAACGCTATCACGAACGGCACTTGAATACGGAGGCCATGGATGCACTAGTGGGCAAGAATGCAAAGCGCCGGCGCAAGGAGGCTCAGGAAATGCAACTGATTGACATATCCGGCGCGCAAGTGATGCCCGATCGGGAGGAATGGATGCGCACAGCGCTGGCATCGACGACCGCATATCAAGCGACCGGCGTGCTCACTGATGAGGAGCCCGTGGCGGGCACGCGACGCAAACATCAAATCACCTATTTGGCGCACAAGGCCAAGGCCAATGAGGCTGAGCTGCAGGCGATGTGGTCGGCCAATAGGCAAACACGTCGCGCCACCCAAAACAAATACGGATTCTGAACACTGTCTCATCATTCTTATATATCAATTACAAATAAACTTAGCTTAAACATAATAATATAAATATGATTTATTAATTTAGCCAGCCCTCGCGCTGGCGCAGTTTGCCGCCCACATAGACGATGGCCGTGCCGAGCAGGAGGATCAGGGGCGCCATTGTCACATAAATGGGTATCTGTTGTGGATACTCGAGGGTCATACATATCATCACTTGCGATGTGATTGTCAGCAGCACACCGCCAATATTCCACTTGTAGAGGAATAGCAGATCAACCAGTCGATTCAGGTTGCGCCACTTGCGAATGAATTTGATGAGCACGTAAATGATGAGGATGCAATCGAAGAACCAAAGCGGCGTAAACGTCACAAACCAGTTCCATGTCGTCCGTGGTGATAGACGCCAACAGAGCAGTATAAGGAATGCCAGTACTATGAACCATGTGAAGAGAGCACGGTGTGCAAGCGTCATTGTTTAATCAAAATTGCATTTTTCTAATTATAAGAACATTTGTAAACAAGTCTGCGAATATCGTATCGATATATTTACGATATTTTTAAATATATATAATCGATAAATTTTGTTTACCACTACTGATTGTCTATCACGAGATATATCGGCATGAATATCGTCAAAAAGAACAGTGGCAACTCGACAAATGTGGCCAATTGGAGAATTTAATTGACGTGTCACTTGGAAAATTTGTGCAATTCGTGTGCGTGTTTTTACATAAAATAGTTAAGAAAATTGAAATTGAATGTGTATTTCTTATTGTTAAATGTGCACCACATGCTGACAAGTGTTTTTATATCATTTTAGACAACAAACTTCGTCGGAGTGCTTGAGTCGCAGCAGTAAAAGCAAAAACCGACAAAATCTTTGAAACAACAACAAGCTAGCAGATAGAGGAAACTGCCAACATGTTGACAAATTTCGAGTCGAAATCGGCTCGAGTCAAGGGTCTGTCGTTTCATCCGAAACGCCCCTGGATACTGACCAGTTTGCACAGCGGCGTCATCCAGCTGTGGGACTATCGCATGCACACGCTGCTCGAGAAATTCGATGAGCACGACGGACCTGTGCGTAGTGTTGCCTTCCATCAACAGATGCCGCTGTTCGTCTCCGGCGGCGATGATTACAAGATAAAAGTGTGGAACTATAAGCAGCGTCGCTGCATTTTCACACTGCTCGCCCATTTGGATTATGTGCGCACGGTGGCCTTTCATCATGAGTATCCCTGGATCTTGAGTGCCTCCGACGATCAGACGATACGCATCTGGAACTGGCAGTCGAGGAACTGCATCTGTGTGCTCACCGGTCACAATCATTATGTGATGTGCGCCCAATTCCATCCCACAGAGGATCAGATTGTGTCCGCCTCGCTGGATCAGACGGTACGCGTCTGGGACATCTCGGGATTGCGCAAGAAGAACGTAGCACCCGGTCCCGGTGGTCTGGACGAGCATCTCAAGGGTCATCCCGGTGCCACAGATCTTTTTGGCCAGGCCGATGCGGTGGTTAAGCATGTGCTCGAGGGTCACGGTAGTGGCGTCAACTGGGCCAGTTTCCATCCCACCCTGCCGCTAATTGTGTCCGGTGCAGATGATCGTCTGGTCAAGTTGTGGCGCATGAACGAGTACAAGGCATGGGAGGTAGACACGTGCCGCGGTCACTACAACAATGTGTCCTGTGTGCTGTTCCATCCACGCCAGGATCTGATCATCTCGAACGGTGAGGATCGCAGCATACGCGTTTGGGATATGACCAAGCGCCAGTGTCTGTTCACCTTCCGGCGGGACAACGAACGCTTTTGGATTATGGCCGCACATCCCACACTGAATCTGTTTGCAGCCGGTCACGATGCGGGTAAGTGGAGTGTCTCCCAATCTTTAGCAAATATTCTATATGGAGAACTTATTCTTTACAGGCATGGTGGTCTTTAAGCTGGAACGGGAGCGTCCCGCCTATGCCGTGCATGGTAATATGCTGTACTATGTCAAGGATCGGTTTTTGCGCAAACTGGACTTTACCACAACGAAGGATACGGTCGTGATGCAACTGCGTCCCGGCAAGTCGCCCGTGTACAGTATGTCCTACAATCCAGCACTGAATGCGGTGCTCATATGCACGCGTACCAATAATCTGGAGAACAGCACCTATGATCTCTGCCAGATACCGAAGGATAGCGAAAGCGAGCGTCAGAATGAATCGGATAGCAAGCGGAGTTCGGGCATCACAGCCATTTGGGTGGCACGAAATCGTTTCGCTGTGCTTGATCGCAATCAGCAGCTGGTGGTGAAGAACTTCAAGAACGAGGTGACCAAAAAGATACCCACCTTCTGTGAGGAGATCTTCTATGCCGGCACTGGCATGCTGCTCATCCGTGATCCTGAATATGTGACACTGTACGAGGTGCAACGATTGGTTTCCGTTGGCAGCATTAAGCTGGCCAAGTGTCGCTATGTCGTCTGGTCACCGGATATGTCGCTGGTGGCGTTGCTCTGCAAGCATTCGGTGACAATATGTGACCGACGATTGCAGTATCTGTGTACCGTGCAGGAGAATTGTCGCGTCAAGTCGGGCGCCTGGGACGAATCTGGCGTCTTTATCTATACGACCAGTAATCACATTAAATATGCCATCACCAATGGAGACCATGGCATCATACGCACCCTGGATCTGCCCATCTATTTGACACGGGTGAAAGGCAATCAGGTGTTCTGTTTGGATCGGGAGTGTCGCACTCGTGTCCTCCACATTGATTCCACGGAATACAAGTTTAAGTTGGCCCTGATTCAGCGCAAATATGATGAAGTTTTGCACATGGTGAGGAATGCCCGGCTTGTCGGTCAGAGCATCATTGCGTATCTGCAACAGAAGGGATATCCGGAGGTGGCTCTGCATTTCGTCAAAGATGAGAAGACACGCTTTGGCCTGGCCCTGGAGTGTGGCAATATTGAGATTGCTTTGATGGCGGCCAAAGCACTCGACGACAAGGACTGTTGGGATCGGCTGGGACAGGCGGCTCTGCTCCAAGGCAATCATCAGGTGGTCGAGATGTGCTATCAACGCACAAAGAACTTTGATAAGCTGAGCTTCCTCTACCTAATCACTGGCAATCTGGAGAAGCTCAAGAAAATGAACAAGATTGCGGAGATACGCAAGGATATCTCGGCGCAATATCAGGGCGCTCTGCTCCTGGGGGATGTACGGGAACGCGTAAGCATTCTCAAGAATTGTGGACAGCTATCGCTGGCGTATCTCACAGCGGCCACACATGGACTGGGCGAACTAACAGAGTCGCTGGGCGCCCACATAACCGGTGAGGGCAGCACTTTGCCGGAGGTGAATCCGAATGCACAGCTCCTGCAACCGCCTGTGCCCATTCAGCAGCTGGAGACCAATTGGCCGTTACTCTCCGTTTCCAAGGGCTTCTTTGAGGGCGCCATGGTGACGCGGGCGGGCAACAGTGCCACAGCTCGCCAGGCGCTCAACATCAATGCGGATGCAGCGCTTCTCGACGAGCATAATGGCGGCGGAGATGGCTGGGGTGCTGATGCCGATCTTGGCCTGGGTGAGGACGATGATGGCGATGAGGAGATGCACGATGCGCTGAGCAATGATGAGGGACAAGACGAATCGGGCGGCGGCGGTGGCGGCTGGGATGTGGGCGATGATGATCTCGTCGTACCCTTGGAATTGGCCTCCAAGATTAAGGCCTCGGCGCTGGACAGCAACTATTATGCGGCGCCCAACAAGGGTCAATCGCCGGCCCAGCAGTGGGCCAACAATTCGCCACTGGTGCTGGATCATGTGAAGGCTGGTGCCTTCAATAGCGCCTTCCGGCTGCTCAACGATCAGTTGGGCGTGGTCAATTTCAAGCCCTTCAAAACACTGTTCCTGCAAAGCTACGCCTGTTCCCGCACCAGCTACACAGCTAATCCCAATCTGCAATCCCTCAGCGGTTATCCGCTGCGCAATTTTGGTGAAACAAGTCCAAAACAGCAGCGGCCAGCGTTGGGCATTAAATTGAACGAGTTGGTGTCCCGCCTGCAGGCTGGCTACCAGATGACCACATCCGGCAAATTCACCGAGGCCATCGAGAAATTCCACTCCATATTGATTAGTATACCGCTGCTGGTGGTCGAAACCAAACTTGACACGGCAGAGGCCCAACAGCTGCTCAAGATCTGTTCAGAATATATTGTTGGCCTGAAGATGGAAACGGTGCGCAAGGGCATGCCCAAATCAACGCTGGAAGAGCAGAAGCGTCTCTGTGAAATGGCCGCCTATTTTACACATTGCAAACTGCAGCCAGTCCATCAGATCCTCACGCTGCGCACCGCACTGAATATGTTCTTCAAACTGAAGAATTATAAGACGGGCGCATCGTTTGCACGTCGTCTGTTGGAGCTGGCTCCACGGCCGGAGGTGGCACAGCAGGTGCGCAAAATACTTCAAGCGTGTGAGGTGAATCCCGTCGATGAGCATCGCCTGGAATACGAGGAGTTCAATCCGTTCAACATATGCGCCATCAGCTGGAAACCGTTGTATCGTGGCAAGCCGGAGGTCAGTTGTCCGTTCTGTGGCTCCGCCTATGATCCGCAGTACAAGGGAAAAATCTGCACCGTTTGCGAGGTCAGTCAGATTGGCAAGGAATGCATCGGCCTGCGCATTTCCAATCTGCAATTCCGTTGAAAACGTTAATTGTATTTTGATTTATTTTTAAAAAATATATATATACATTACATACACATAAATATCATGCATCATATGAAATGTTAATCAGCTTTTTTATTTATAAGAATTATAGATATTGTTAACGCAATTCAATAAAATCTAATTCGAAATCGACACAAATTCAAATTCAATTCAATTGATCGCTTTTCTTAATTGTATCTTGATTCGTTGCAACCGCTTTCGATTTGAATTTAGCCCAAATTTGATGCGTTACAAATTGCATATTCAATTCAATATACTCACTCCATTCATTTTGATGCGACTAAATATGTAAATAAAGAAACTGCGTCACGTTTGAATTATCGGAATTAATATGCGTAAGTTTATTCGTGTATATATATATATATATATATTTATATATACATATATATATATACATATATGTATATATATATATATATATATATATATATATATATATATGTAAGATCTATTTCACATTAAAATGTTATGTTTTTTTTTAATACCATACAAGAATACATTGAGTAATTTACTAAGAACTAAGACTAAGCCTAGGCGCGTACTAGTAATAATATATAATTTATATTCGAGCGAATCTAAGTCATCGAATCCGATCCGTAATCAAATCTCGCATTTTGGTGGCAAGGTTGGGGTTTTTTTTTTAGTTTGGAGCATTCTTCAGTTTTCCATAAAGTATTGAGTATTTGCGAATTGAGTCTCATGCTGCTGTTGCTGATGATGCTGCTGCTGCAGCAGTTGGTGCTGCTGTTGCAGTTGCTGCTGCTGCAGTTGGTGCTGCTGCTGCTGATGCTGCTGCTGTTGTTGTTGTGACGGCGCTGATGCCGTCCAAAAGTCCAACTAACGACGCCACATGCTGGCGCCGACACCAATGCCGCCGGAGGCGACACCCCGCCGCACTGCCTCCATCTCGTCCTGGCGATTGTCGCGATAGGCGCGCTTGGTATCCTCAAAATCGCGCAGCCGCTGATTATAGCGATCGATCTGATCCCGCAAAATGGCATCCTCATGCATGGCCCGCCGCTCATCATATTCGAGACAACCGACACCATCCAGACGCTCCAGATCCAGCCAGCCGCGAAAGCGTACACAGACGCCGTTCATGATGAAATAGGATTTGATGTGCACCTTGCCGTGCTCCTTGTCAAAGTCGCACTCCTTGTCGTGCAGGTACGGATTCTGATTGGCATTGAACACCAGCTGCAGATTTGTGCCCGATGCCACAAAACTGGCCTCTGTGTGACCCTCACGACAGCCGTTCATGAAACGCACCTGACGCTCCTCAATGCTGCGCTCCCGATAGCCCGTATAGCGTACCTCACTCTCGCGACTTAAACGACGAAAGAGTTCATCGCTCTCGAATTTGGACTTCTGGTCGGGCACCACCCGCGGCATTTTAAAGATGAAACGAGGCTTGGGCTGCTCGTAGAGTCCGATTGTGTCGTAGGGTATCATGTTTGCCAGTGCAGCAGCCTCGTTCATCATTTTTAAAAGTATTGTTTTAGATTTTCTTTAATTGCACACACCACAATTCAAAGTTTGCTGGCAATTCGCAATTGCAATTTCTTGGCGCTTTTCCTTGGACTTATTTATTTATTTCAATTTGCTGCAGAAAGCAACAACACATACAACAAAAATTATTTTGCGGTTTTGTTATACTAACCGATAGATTGTGGCGGCCTGACGATAGGCAACAACTTATCCAGCGCTGCCACATGCCACAATTTTAACAGTCTGGCCACCATACGTACCATATGGTTGGAATCGCAACGCGTTTTTTGTTTACAACGTGAATTTCAGCTGAGATGAGTGAAACAATTCGGACTTCAGATGATAGCGTTGACAATAAGAAGCGGCCGCAATTTGGCACACGTCTGCTTAAGGACGATGCCGATGTGTTCAAGCACAACGCCTGGTAAATATCTAAGTGGCAAAACATGGGAACACACCCGAAAGCGCAAGAAACCGAGCGGAGCTGGTCAACGAATACTTAGCGATGCGCGCGAGGTGTTCGAGTTTAATGCATGGTATATACTCAATTTAACAACTAATGAGTACTTTCGCACTAAAATGTGCTCAACAGGGATCACGTGCAATGGGATGCGGAGCAGGAGCAAGCCGCTCAGGCGGCTGTCGAGCAGAATTCCACCGTGAAAATGAGCGAGGATCAGCGAGAGCGTTTTCAATCCGATGCGCCCAAGTTCTGGGACTCTTTCTATGGCATACACGATAATCGATTTTTCAAGGATCGTCATTGGCTCTTCACAGAGTTTCCCGAGCTGGCACCCATGACCGCCGGAGAGCAATCCCTGCCCCGCAGCATCTTCGAGTTAGGCTGTGGCGTTGGCAACACCATCCTGCCCATACTTCAGTACAGCTGCGAGTCCCAGCTTAAGGTTTATGGTTGTGACTTCTCGGAACGCGCCATCGAAATCCTACGCAATCAGCCGCAATTTGATGGCAAACGCTGCGAGGTGTTTGTCATGGATGCCACAGAGGAGCAATGGCAGGTGCCATTCGCGGCCAACTCCCAGGACATTATCGTAATGATCTTTGTGTTGTCTGCCATTGAACCATCAAAAATGCAACGTGTGCTGGAGAATTGCTATCGCTTCCTCAAGCCTGGTGGACTGCTCGTGTTTCGGGACTACGGACGCTACGATCTGGCGCAGCTGCGCTTCAAGAGCGGCAAGTGTCTGGAGGATAATTTCTATGTGCGCGGCGATGGAACTATGGTGTATTTTTTTACGGAACAGGAGCTGCGGGATATGTTCACTAAGGTGTGTCTGGTGGAGGAGCAACTGATTGTGGACAGGAGACTGCAGGTGAATCGTGGGCGTTGCCTTAAAATGTATCGTGTTTGGATACAGACCAAGTTCAGGAAACCTCTGTGAAGCAACCTTTTCATCTTCCATTGAACAGCAGGAATTCATTCGATATTGTACTCGTTATTGTATATAAAAGCTACTCGCTACTTTTTATCACGCTCCGAAGCTTTCGGTCTCGTCCTTATTCTGTGAGCTTTTTCCCCAAATACACATAACAGTTAGGAAAGCTGCAAGTTTTCGCAGTTGGCTAAAAAACGTCGTAAGTGAAAATTTTCATTGTGCTGCGTAAATTTTAATTCATTTATTATTCAAAAATATATATATATTATTTTAATTTAAAATAAGTACTGCGAAAACTTAAGTGCACAGATTACAGCTCTGAAGTAGTTGCAGCAATTATTAAAAACAAAGCTTTGAAAATTTGCCGAAAACCAACAAATGGTGTTGTGTAAAAATTTCATTGATTTTTCTGCCCTGCAAGAGCAACTTTTATTTGCAAATTTCAAAAGGCATTTACAACGTATGATTTAAAATAAAGCTTTAAAAGTGCTTTAAAGTGCGCCTGTGTGTATGCAATAATATTTTGTTGGTTAATATTTGTATATATATATGTACTTAATTATGAGGAACTGTAGAGGCCTCCAGCCAAGTTTTGTGTGTGTGGGCGTTCTTAATTCATTTGGAGCGGCCATTCGATCTAGAATAAACATAACGTATAAGCATTCGCATACATACTAAAAATAGTTACAACTATTTATATACTCTACCCTACAAAACAGTTGCGAACGAACTCAAAAGCCAAAGAAGATTCCTTCACTGAAGCGCTGCTGCTGCTGCAAAAGGCAAGTCGTCGTGGCATTTGGTATCCGCACACATACACATACACACACAGAGTCTCTCTCTCAGACACTCTCTCGCATCTGCCTGCCTGCCTGCCAGTGCCCCAGCCACAGCTGAGGAGGAGCCGTGTGTTTGTCTGTGTGCGTGTGCGTTGAGAGGCAGTTGAGAGCGCCAAATTCATTGACGAATAGCTTACAAGCCAGAGAGAGAGAGAGCGATTGAGAGAGCAGTGCTTTACGGTCGGTCAGCTAGATAGAGAGGAGAGCGCTAAGCCATCGATAACAAAAACAACGAATAGCAAAACAGTTGCGCTGCACCCAGCAAGCACGCCCCTCTTGCCCCCATCATAACCCACGCTCTGAAGTGAAAGACGTTTTGCAAGTGCATATATAGAGAAAGTCAAAGGGATACTGGACACTGACACGGACACGGTCAACAAAGTCGCCGCCGTCATCGCACTTTCAGTTCGACGTTCAGCTTTGTTAATATAACAACAACAACAACAATAGCAATAGCAGCAGCGGCTGTAATAACAAAAGGAACCGCAACAAAACCAAACAAAAAAAATAATGTAAGTAATGGAAATTATTGATTTCTCTTTCTTTCGTACGCGCAAACAAAAGAACTGTTATTTGTGTACACACACAACACACACACACAATAAAAGGGAATATATATATGTATATACATATAAAAATAAACAATAGTTGACCAGATTATGCGTTACGATTGTCAATATGACGATAGCGTTTTATCGTTCTTTGTGTTGCCATAATTTGTTGTTGTTGGCAAGGTGAATAGAAGCAGCCAAATGTCCGTACAGATGCCCGTATACGTCGCATCACATGGCAACTTCCCGCAACCGTACCGCAAAATCGATAAAGACAAGTTCTCGTGCCCTCATCATGACTTAGTCATGCAAATGAAATAGTTTTTTTTCTTAAGTGTTAGCTGTGCATTTAATAGTGCACTGTTAACCCAAATAAGTATGCTATTAATTTTCTTCTTTAAAGATTTACAATTATATTTGTTTGATTATTATTTTGATATTATTATCTCTATGTACGCCGCCTAATAAGCATGGGCAAGAAAGACAAGAACAAGGAACCGTAAGTGCACAGCTCCTCCAATTGGTCTAAGAGTAGAGCCCGGCTAGAAATCGAGCACTTTGTGTAGCACACACACACACACGCGCACACAAACATTCATACCTACATATATACATATGTATCTTTTGTGATGTTGAAACCACATCTCATGAGCGTAACCAGATACAAACCCTTCGAACTTCCCAGTTACTTAATTTGAGTGCTCCATGGGGAGTTGATTAGCAATTTTAAGTATATATATTTTTTTTGAATGATTATTATTGATGACTAATGGGGATACATATGTCTTTCTCTGTGGCTACGCAGGGCGGATGCTGCACCAATTGGCGATGCACCCCCAGCCGATGGACCACCAGCGGGCGAGGGTGCTGATGGTGAGATTGTTGGGGGACCACGCAATCCCCAGCAAATTGCGGCACAAAAGCGCTTGCAGCAGACGCAGGCTCAAGTCGATGAGGTAAGCACAACTAATAACATAAGAACAAAGAACCCAGGACATGCTCTGACTCAATTATTCCCTATCCCTCTGTCTCGCTCTCTCTCTATATTTCTCTTTGTTGTTCAGGTCGTGGACATAATGCGCACGAACGTGGAGAAGGTGCTGGAACGTGATGCCAAACTGTCGGAGCTGGATGATCGTGCCGATGCCTTGCAACAGGGTGCCTCGCAGTTCGAGCAGCAGGCGGGCAAGCTAAAACGAAAATTCTGGTTGCAGAACTTGAAGGTCGGTTTTTGGCTAAACAACATTTCTAATTCGAGCATTCTAACATAATTTTCTATCACTTTCAGATGATGATCATCATGGGCGTTATTGGACTGGTCATCGTTGGCATTATTGCAAGTAAGTTCTTCGTGCGGAAATTCCTATGTCGTTTCCAATACACGACCAGATACACAACACCAAACTTACACACACACTCACATACATACATACATACATTCAACTCCACTCTATCCAATAGAATCCCAAAAAATATAACTATACAATTTTTATTATCATTTGATTTTTAATAGTTCAACTGAAAACTTGTTTTTAGCTTTAATTGCGTTAATTTTTGACTACACACAAAAACTAAATTTGTTTATATTTTTTTTATTCCGTCACCGTTTTTTTCTCTAGGTAACTTTATGTAGATTGCTAAAAAAAAAAAGAAAAAAAAAATAGCTTTAAGAAACTACTACTACTTAGTAACTTAGTTACAAGAAATGCAATGCTAACAAAAATCAATCCAACAATCAGTCATTTGATGATCGTTCGCTTGCTGTACTGAAAATTGAAATTGACGCCAAAACGAAAATTCTCCTTCAAAATTGTTGTCATTCGCAAATAACGAACGATCCATCGAGCAAACTAGCATCCAAATGTACTTAGCATATCATGCGATTCAACAAAAAAAATATAAATAAATAATATTACCCATCTAAAAAAAACTTCAACATCATCTGGTTCCATACGATACCATACAGCACCAGGTTCGATAATTTGATTTAAGGTCATATATTGTTATTGTTTTTGTTTTGGTTTCGGTTTTTTTTTTATAAGTTGTAATAATTATCGTATCATTGTATATGTGTGTTTATATGTGTTTGGGTTGATATGTTTTTGAAAAGCAGCTTATCCTGAATCAACCCCTGTCCGCTTATCAATTAATTCGAGTGTGGTTAATCATTCACTAGTGAAAGTTAAACGATTTATTCATTTGTACCCGTAATTTGTAGGAACTATTTTGGTTCAAATTGTATTGGGATACAATATATATATACACATATATAGTTATAGCGTAACCCGTAACTCCGTAATCTTTGTGGTTTGTCTAGTGTTTCGTTTAAAGTTTATATTTGATTTCGTTTCGATAGACAATTTTTGTAATATACTCGAACCTCCCAAAAAACGTAGCTGAACATAATTCAAACTCAGGTCCAACAGCAAAACGCATAAAGTACTGCAATTTGTTTTATAAGTTTTTAATATGATTTTCAAATATTTTCATCGTTACAATTTGTTTCTCTACACAATACCTAAAATTTTCTAACACTTAATTCACGCCCAAAATCTACAACCACACCCACACCCACGCACACAATTTCTATTACACTCACCAAACTTTTCTCCACCAATTTACAGAGAAAGACGAAGAAAAATAATTTGTGCAAGCTTTTAGCTTTCATATTTAATCTGTTTAACAATCTAAGAATCTATTATCAAATTGAAATTCACGTAATTTTTATAATTTTTGGAGGTAATAACAAGCAAAATATTTCAAAATGCAAATATTATTGCTAGGTGCACAAATCATTTAATAGCTACTTATCATTTGTTAAGTATTGTCCGATCACACACACGCAAACGCACACACACACTCAGACACATACTAAGTAATTATGATAAATTGGTACTACTGTAATGGCTTGTACTGTATCAAAAACAAAAAACAAAAAATTGTTGCATATTCACAAATTTTTCGTAGAACCTTTCATGTCGGATGATGCTGCTGCTTCTCCACCTCCTGCTTTGCAGCAGGTTCATGCATCCGCACCAGTAACAGCACCAGCATCAGCATCAGCACCACCACACCACACACTCAAATCCGAACCACCAACGACACTCGAGAAAACTCCATTGGCTGAGAAATTGACCGATGAACCACCGAGTCCGACGGATGACGTGGCGACAGGACAATAAAAAACGCTCACAAAAACCAATCAACAACAACCAGAACAACAACAATAACAACAATAAAAGAACCACCCAACAGCACAACAACAATAACAACAACAATAACAACAGCAAATTGAACCAGAATCAAAAACATTTTACACTTTCAAAAAATATAATAACCATTAACGAACACTGTAAGCAACAGCAAGAGCAAAAAAATTAACTGACCACTTATCGATATGTAATCGATTATCATTTTATCTGCATGTGTGTTGAGTGAAAGTTATCGTGCGCAAATTTCATTATCGTTTACAAATATTTGTTTATTATTGGTGTTGTTGTTTAAATATATACATGCAAGGGCGTACAAGATGTGGGGGAGGCGGAGAAACCCAAAGATGCGAATACTTAATAACCCTAATATCTTACGCATGCCGAAGATTAGAGACCCCCTTGCGGAACAAGGTGCATCTGCTTAAATTTAAATATCATATTTTGTGTGAATCAAGAAGCCAAATTATAATTAATTAATTCAATTAGATATTTCTTCATGGCATTTAATCGAGATTTTCACAAACTTAAATATTCTTAACCGGCAGGTATAGCTTTCAAACTACTATCCGCAAATTCCATCCTCACTTTGTGAAATGCTGCGTACGCCCTTGTATGCATATACATATACTTTCCATATCTGGACAATTTACCTCAGTTTTAATGCACCAAACAGCTTAAGAGGGCAATGAATTCAGACTAATATGTGAGCCGGTTTGGGAAAAACTTGAAAATGTATACGCTTAGAATCAGCTTGTATAATTAGTTGTAAATAAATTAGAGTTGTATTGGATGCAGCTCTATACAAAATGCTTATACAATATTCCAAAGTCCATTGAAGTGTATTATACATCTATATATATATATATATTTGGCGTATACGTATTATCGTGTATTATTATCGTATCAATGTAATTTGTCAAAGAAATCCCAAAAAAAAAGAAACTCATTCATCTACTGGTTGACTTACTCTTGTTCTTCTCTATCTCTCTCTTTGTTGACACACACCGACACCAAACACACTCACAGATAAACTAGGCCTCATAGGGGGCGAGCAGCCGCCGCAGTACCCACAGTATCCGCAGTATATGCCACCTCCACAGCAGCCACCTGCCGGAGGACAATCGGCGCTAGTCGATGATGGAGCCGGGGCTGGAGCTGGAGTCGTGGCCAAATCGGCGAATAAGTAATTCAGGACACCAGACGACCGTTTCTCAATTACAAGTAATAACAAAAAATAAATATAAAAAAAATAAATACAAACTCAGTTGAACTAGAAAAAAAATCTCGAGAAACAAACAAAATAATTTCGACGTAAAGCTTGTACTAAAAACGTTGGCGTTCAAAATTGAGAGAATGAGCAAAACAAAACAAAAAATAAAACATTTTAAGTAAATTATGACTCATAACATTAATAATAAATATAATACAAAACTAAAAAAAGACGCTCCGGACAAATTAAAGTTGTTGCTAATTTGTTTATGGTTACATTATTTCATGCATATACTTATATATAATAATTACTATATATATATATATACAAATAAAACAAAAAGCTATATATATATATATATAAATTGTACTTAATATCCCATTGTGCTGGCAACAAGGAGCGCCAGCGCTGGGCAAGGTTCAGGTTGCTTCCCAAAATGTTCGCATTCGCAGCTCTTTGAACTCAGTTTCTTCAGACTATAAAATAAAAACAAAAACATGACTTTCGGAACAAAATGCTTAAGAAAAATTTGCTATAGACAAAATATAAGCTTTTGTTCCTGCATAAAAGGATACCCCCAAAAACAAAAACCAAACCTATTTGAAATGTATAATCCAAAAAAAAAAATGAGTATAGATAAAGGTAACGAGAAAAACTAAAAAGCAGAACAACAATCTATTTATTTAGAAATAAATTTAAATAAATGTATACATACAAATTAAATGTGCATCATATTTAAAACACAAAAAAGTAGTAGTCAAATGAAATAAAACAAAAACCACACTTAGCAAAAATATACAATAAATAATAATTTGCAATTTTCAGTTGAAGAAAATTCAGCAGCTTAGAGAAAGCCAGAAAGAAAAACTAACAACAAATTTAAACCAAAACAGTTCAACGATTTAAATTAAGCGCTTGTCACACAATTTGTTAATTATGTCTATATATTTAATTTGACAAACAAACAGCTAAAGAAAGTATATATGTATATTTCAATGTTATAAATAAAATGATATTTGGCTATTAATTTACAAGCAAAAACCAAAAAAAAAACAAAAAAATTAAAAAAAAATGAGGGAATTAATTAGAGCATACATAAATGCATATACTAAACTATTTAACTATATATATAGGGATGATTACTTCATATGCCATACAGTAATAAAAATTAAAGAGCATTCATAAAGTCGTATTGACAAGCATTTCGGCAAGTAAGTAAGCCATAATAAGCACCTACTTACTGAATGTAATTGACTTGTTTAACAACAAAATAAATAAACACATATATATTATCACAAAATCAAGCACCTGCCCCAAAAGGACACTAAATTATAATAAATTGAACAATTCAACAAAATAGAAATTCAACATACAAAAAGAGAGAAAACAAAAAACAACACAAAATACACTCAAAACAAATGTGCAGGTATTGTTAGCAATATTCGTAGCGTGTATAAATATGTCGCCAATTGCTTAATAATTGATAGAGTTTTGTTCAACAATGAATACAACAACAAATAAATAAATACACACACAAGCACCACACCTCATATGCATATAAACATTAACAAACAAACGTATGACTAAAAAATTAACTAATAACTAATATTCTAACTAGCGGCAGTTAGTGTTTTTTGTGTTTTATTGTGCAGTAAATAGAAAAGCGTTACGTTTATGTATTTTCTTTTTGATTTAAACCCTAAAACGGAATACGATATATATATATTATGTATGTAACAGAAATAAAATCAATAACAATTGTGTGTGTATATGTTTAAAAAGAAATAAAAACAAATTTACGAGTTGAACTAAATGAAAAAAAAGCACTCAGTAGGCGTTAGTAGACAAAATGAAGAGAATGGTTAAATAACGGTTTTAAAATGGGCGCGTAAACCAAGCAAAAGATGAAAACTAATTGCGAAAACAAAGTCGATATATAAATTATATATATATCTATATCTATATATATATATATACGTATAAATATATATGAACCTTATATAAACAATAATAAATACTAATTAATTTAATGATTAATTGCACCCAAAAAATACATAATTATTTAAATAAATAAACAAGAACAACAAAAAAAAAGTCCAGGAATCTATTCTATCCACATAAAAAATGTCAAATTCTGAAATTAGAAATATCAAAATTCCAGCTGCTTTTTAAACGTGCATATACATAAAAGATAATCCATTGGCTCACTGATATGATATATATGTAAACATATTTTTTATATGACGAATCCCGAATATAACATGGTCTGGATAACCCACAATTTGCTAAGGAATGCCGGCCATATTATGAATGTGAACATCGTCGCCAAACTCTCTCGTCTGGCGCGACTTGCTATCATGGATGTAAGTTAACAATAAGTCCATAATATAATTCATTAGATTGCGTTTATTAAAGAGCGTGTTAAGGAATAGAAATCATAATACAAATACAATTCAAAAAACATGCACTGCATGTGCCCAGAGCTGCACAACTAAGCTATATGCCAAAAAAATAGCCAACAATTTTGGTGCGACAAAAGCTATAAGGATAAGCTAAATAATGCTTATATACTAAACATGTCGAGATCTACAATAATTTCTCAATATCCTTGGCAATGTCCATGGGATCGGTGGTGGGTGCATAACGATTGATTGGGATGCCCTCCTTGTTCACCAGAAACTTGGTGAAATTCCACTTGATGCCGCTGCCCAATGTGCCGGTCTGTTTGGCCTTCAGGTATTTGTAGAGAGGAGCAGCATTGTCGCCATTCACATCAACCTGCGGAGAAACAATTGATAAGTTATTAGTTGTTAATTACTGCAGGAGATTAACAATTGTAATACCCTGGCAAAGACCTCGCCAATGTCCGCCTTGGAGTCGCGCAGATGGCAAACCATTGCCTCACCATCAGCCTCCGGCATTTGTGAGCCAAACTGATTGCATGGGAAATTTAGAATAATCAATCCACGTTCACCATACTTCTCCTTTAGATCGGTCAATTTCTGATAGTTATTCTTGGTTAAGCCACACTTAGAGGCGATGTTCACGACCAAGACGACTTGACCCTTATACTTCTCCAGGGAGACATCGTTGCCATGGGTGTCCTTGACGTTAAACTCGTAAATGGACGCTGCGTTCTTGTAATCCCCGTTAGACATGTCGAGCTAAAAAATACGATTAACATATTGATTAGGTAAAAGCAAATAGCAAAAGGGAGAGATCGGTAGGCAGGCACAGAAAACGAATTTAGATAAGAACAATGGCCAAAAGGTTTAGAAGCAAGGACGCTCAGATATTAGTCATTAGCTAGAGTATTAGTCGAATAATAACAATATCAACAACTACTGTCAAACAAAAACACAAAAAACAACTACTCACGGCAGCTGCTGTTGAGTATTGTTGTTTCTTCGTTGCTGTTTCCGCTGCACTGCAATTAACACTACTGGCAACGGCGACAAATGGAAAAAGCACAACGCAGTAGCGAGGACTCAACAGGCTTAACTCACTCCCAGCTATTGCTCCAAAATTACGCGTTGTTAGTGTTGAGAGTCTGACGCACCTGATTGCCTGTTGGCCAATGCTTTGAATGTGCCTGATATTCATATTTAATAGCAATTTGCGGCCAGCGCCTGAAATCAATACGCAACTAATATAGTTGATTAGTCGCTCAAAATTCAAAGATAAGTTAAAAACAAAAAAAATTGCTCTGTCACTTAAATAACAAGTAAATAATTCATGAAGGTCAAAGTCACAGCATGGTGACTCAGCACTCAGTACAGTAGTCAACCGAACATGAATGTTACCAGAAATAATATAATTGTTAAAAAAAATATTAGAAATTAGAATTATTAAATTAATTTAATACGTGTCGAGTTTTTTTTTCCGAATTTAAATTATAATAGTGACTGAAGTCAAAAATTGTGTACAATTTAGACTTCATAGTTGGAACTCGAATCACTCTATAAATCAAGCTAAGATTGTTAAAAAATTTCCTAACGTCAACGAATTGTGATTATCGAAGGACCACTGTAAATGATAATGTATTCAGCCAAGAACACATGTGCGCGTGTACATTGTCAATTGGATTTACCGTTGCCCCTCTCTGACCACGAGACACATTAATTGAGCATGCAAACAAATTCAAACTCTTAACAGCTATAGTAGGAAATTCTTGCGTGACAGAAGTGTTTATGTGTGTGTGTAATTACTTGCATAGTTAAGTAGATGTAAGTGCCCAAGGCTGTGGCCAGAGCACCGATCATAAAGGACACCAAAGAACGTCCAGCCATTTTCCTTTTGTATACAAAATGCAAATGCCAATTTCACAATATTACTTTCGATACACATAATATATATATGGAGAGAGACAGAGAAAGAATCTATGTTTGGAGATGGTGTCAACTGTGGTCGACACAAATTCTGCAATCTCACGCTGATATGCACTCGCTGAAGGGTACAAAGTACAATAGCATGCAGCAGGCGGCAGCAAACGCCAATCAACTGATTTATTCTTCGTACACTCACTTCTGATGCAAACTGCACTTCAGATATGTGTTGTGATTTATTAAAACATTTGATAAAAATGCAGTTGCTTACTTATTTCGTTATATTTATGTTTAAGATGTCAAAGAAAACCTGATGCCGGCACTGTTCGGAAACACAAATAAATAGTGGTGTCAGCGGGCGCTGTTCGATAATAATGTATGTTATCTCTAACATATTCCGCAGTGTATGAGCACTGTTAGTGTTCGCAGGTTTTTACAATTTAGTAAGAAGCTAAAAGCAGCTAAGACAATGAGTTCATAACTGCTCTTTAAAATGAGCTAACATTAAAATATTTACCTACTTTGCATATAGTTTCAAATAAATACAGCTTTAAATACGGTTTAACATCTGTTGACCGGAAACGTAACAGAGCCCATTACGAACAGCTGTGCGTAACATGAACTATCGGATAGAACTGCATAGGCGATACTTAGACCAAAGCGAAAACGTTTTGGTCACACTTGTAAATTTTTCTTTTGTGCTGGATATTTGTGATAGGCTTTATAATTATGTTTGCAAAATTAATAGTGAAGTGCAGTGTTTAACACATAAATAGTATTATGCGCTCCATTGGCAAAGTGTAGTGACGAGAAGGCGTGCTCCTCGCAGCCGTACTGCCTGCACAAGGATACACATTTCCAAACATATATATCTACATACACACGTACCACACACTTGCACACACACATAAACTGACACACACATAGAGAGTCATAGGAACAGCCTCTAAATGATGCTTTCATCCATAAACAACTCGTTCGAGCAGGATACTCACGACGTGGACGCCAACTGCGATGGCCCCGATCTGGATTTCATCTATGCCGATGTGGATAGCTATCAGAATGAGATTGCCGAACTCTACAGTTACACTGAGTTCAGTGAATTTCAAATGAATGTGAAAGCGTTCGAGGATCAAATGGAACTGTACGATTTGCCACCGAATTGGCAGAAACAGGATGCCGCCTCGCAGCGGAGCATTGTGATGAAACTGGTCGATCAATTGGAGGTGTCGGATCGATCGTTTCGAATGCAGGCGGCACGTTGCATCCTTTATCTGGCGCAAGGATGCTGGGCCGAGGTGCAATCGGATGAGGAACAGCATCAGAATACCCGGGACAATGTCATCGTCCTCTATCAGCTGGGTGTGTTCTCCTCGTTCATTGATTTGCTCAACATGGAGATTGAAACTGCCTGCTCCCCCGACATTGTGGCGGTGAAGATCACCAATGTCACCCTCGTCGATTCCACAGATATACGAGTCATTCTTTCCGTATTGTACATCATCACAGAGACGATTCGCGATGAGCGCGAGAAGGCCAGCGAGGATTACACACAACTCGCCGAATCCTTTGTCCAGGAGATAAATAGTCCACTCCCCGATGGTGAATTGCTCGCCGTTAAGCTTCTGGGAATGATTACGCGCTTCTGTAGCGGTGCTGCTCCGCAGTTTCCAATGAAAAAGGTTGTGCTGCTGCTGTGGAAAGTGTCGCTGCTGGGCTTAGGTGGCATGGATGTCCTCAAGAATCTCAAGAACGAGTACAGAGTCAAAGTCGGGCTGGATCCGATCACAGAGGACACGCTGGAGGTGACCAAATGCATGCGCGCCAGCTCACCGCCCGCAACTGCAACGGATATATTGGAGAATCAGTATCCCAAGCGGAATTTCAAGTGAGTTTCCACTTAGTGCATTAAAACTTTAATTAAACCCACTGATTTCCACACAGGCGGTCGCTGATGAAGCAACGTTTCCTCGACGAACCCGAGCAGATCGACATGGAGATGTCGGGCAATGAGAGTGGACACAATTCAAACAATGGCAACTCTTCGACGGGCGGCAACAACACGGGCAATGGCGAGGATGAGCTCTCCCAGTACTATCGGCCCTTTGATGATCCCTCCGCTTCCACGTCGGGCAACAATACCAACAACATTGGTGGAGGCAATGGCGGCGGCGGCACACAAACAGCGAATCCCAACAATCAACCAAGTCTTACACAGCCGCCGACGGCAATGACGGCCGTGCAGATAACGGCGCGTCTGCCATGGACGCCCAAGGTGCGCCAGAAGGACATTGATCAGTTCTTGGATATATCGCGTAATAAATTCATCGGGTACTCTTTGATTGGGGATCACGAGAGTCTGGCGGGCTTGCCGCAACCAATTCACGAGGGTTTCAAGACACTGCAGCGTCACATGTATGTCAGTTTGGCGGACATGCAGATTAAGAAGGAGGAGGATATTGCACGGAATCCAATCTCAACGCACGAGGACGAGATCAAACTGACGCCCGCCGAGATCCTCTATCAGGCCATACTGCCTAATTTGCCGCAGTATATGATTGCGCTGCTGAAAGTCTTGCTCGCCGCCTCGCCCACATCAAAATCGAAGACGGAGAGCATCAACATCATGGCCGATGTGCTGCCCAAGAAGATGCCGTTGACTGCTACGCAATCGACGAAACTAAATGTCGACATGGGTCGCCACAAAGAGATCATTGTGAAGGCCGTCTCGGCAATTATTCTTCTGTATCTGAAGCATTTCAAGATCAATCATGTGTATCAGTTTGAGTTCATGTCGCAGCATCTGGTCTTTGCCAATTGTATTCCGCTGGTGCTCAAGTTCTTCAATCAAACGATTACAGAATATGTGAACACAAAGAATTCGATACCACTGCTGGACTTCCCATCGTGTGTGATTGGCGAGCAACCGGAGTTGAGTGGCGATAGTTTCGTTTATGGCGGCGAAATGTCCGACAAACCCTATTCCTGGCGCAATGTCTTCTCCTGCATCAATTTATTGCGTATCTTGAACAAGCTCATCAAGTGGAAACACTCGCGTGTCATGATGCTGGTCGTCTTCAAATCTGCGCCGATATTAAAGAAGACCCTTAAAGTGCGCCATGCAATGATGCAGCTGTATGTGCTGAAGCTGTTAAAGATGCAGACCAAGTATTTGGGGCGTCAATGGCGCAAATCGAATATGAAGACTCTGAGTGCTATCTATTCGAAGGTGCGTCATCGCCTCAACGATGACTGGGCCTTTGGCAATGATCTCGAGTCGAGACCGTGGGACTTCCAGGCGGAGGAGTGCACACTGCGCGCCTGCGTCGATCGTTTCAATCTGCGCCGCTATCCGGAGGCGACGCAAAAGTGTGGCGGCGGTGGTGGTGCTGGTGCTGGTAGTGGTGGTAGTGGCAACAATGGCACTGCTGCCCAGAATGCTGAGAATGCCCAGCAGTCGAATATGCACGCGGGCAACGGCAGCGGCGATCGGGATTCCAATGGTTATGGCAACAATGGCAGCAGTGTCGGTGCTGGTGGTAGTGGCACCATCAACAGTGGTCAACAGCACCAGCAGCAACAGCAGTTGCACGATTATGGTGTCGAAGGTGGCTTCCCCAGCGATGAGATACTCACCCATTCTGACTTTGCCTTCTTCGGGCACTCGGGCTGGTGGGATCGTAAGGTGGAGCTGACGGATTACTTTAAGGCCAACTATGCCGTTTGGCTCGAGGAGGAGGTGTACAACAGTCAAACCGACTGGGATGCGCTCTAAAGGTGAGTTCCTGCCAAAAAAAAAAAAAAAAAAACAGCTCTCATTTTAGGAAACCAGATCTATTTCCTTAAACTGTTGTGGGTCTAAAACTAAGATTACAGCAGTGCCTCTAAAATTGTGTTTTAAATTAAAATGACATTTAAACCGACTTGGGGAAATAGCGTATAGAGACGCATTCTAAAGTCGAGTGTCTGTCAGGAAAGCCACGCTTACCAACTATACAATACTCTGTTATGTGAAAAAAAAACAGCTCCAGTTTTGAGAGACGCTAAAATCAGAGAATCTAAAACTGTGACCAGCTCTATAGCTTTCAAACTGTAAATTGAGATACGACTGTAAAAATCAAGACTCTAAAATTGTGACTTCAAAACTCCCAAAATTGTGACACTTAAACTGACTTGGTAACCAAGACTATAAATAAATCTGTAGGGTATATAGACTCTAGATATTTTTCAAGATCGGAGGTGGACGTGGTAAAAACTATATTGTAAATCTATACATAAAAATTAAAAATATCATTAAGTAACTTTCGTTCTACTTTCTTATTTTGTAGCTGTTGTTACTGGATCGGAAGCATTAACTCGGCAGCATAATTAAGCATAAAGTTATTAACATAATATTAAGCATATAAAGTTGACAATTGATATAATCGCAACCATCATGTAACCAATGCCGCAAGTCAGCCGCAATTGCAACAAGGCCCCGGCACCAAACTTAACTCATTCGAAAAAACAAACGATTGGCAATAAATTTTTGTGCATGCAAAAAAACAAGACAAGACAAGACAGACGCCTAATCAATCTATCAATAATATTAAATGTTGAGCCAAAAACCCGCCCGTTCGACAAGTAGTACTGTATATTTAATAATCGTACATACTTTCTTTATTATAATTAATGTATTTATTTCTTTTCCATTTCTTGTCTTCTGAGGCACGCACACAAACCCCCTACCCCTGCTCCAATTCTCTTCAATGTCGACCCAAGAGAATAAATGCAATAAAATTCATAAATTTAGCAATGCAAAATTGTTTTCGTTCTTTTCTCCAGGGGTGAATACACATATATGTATATATTTTTCATTCGTGGTTGTATCTGAATGTGTGTGTATATCTGTGTGTGTTTTGTTTCGCACAAGAAAAAAAAATTAGTGTTAGTTTCAGAGGTCCATAGTCTTAGATCTATAATTTGTAAAACAGTAATATATATATATAGTACACTATATACAGATGGCTAAGCTTCAAATTGGCCATTAAATTAATACACTCCTTGAACCCAGAGCTTAAACTAATTCTATAGAGTGTATAAGTTACATAAATACATGTATATGTATATATATATATAATATTGAATTTCATTCATGTGATTTTTTCAGTTAATACACAGATTTGATTTGTTTTTGCTATTACACATTATTAGTAGCTAGTTAGCACAGCTATATGAATTCCTGAACCATTTTCAAATATTTTACACAATCAGTTTACCAGACAATATAAACTATATATATAGTCTTTACATAGAGAATGTGTGTCCTTATATTATTACTACTGGCCTACCAATAAAACTAGCTAATGACAAAGAAATTTGCCTATAGATGGTCGCTTCAATATTAGAACTTGCAGAAATTGTTATTTTAAGAAAATTATAAGCAATTTTTAGTACATTAAATCGTAGATTGTTTTTTAAAGAAAGTATAATTTGAATATGATGGAAACCCAATTAAAGTGGTCTATAGAAATATTTTCATTTAAAATATTTGGTTACGACTAATTTTTCATTTTTTATCTAAGATTGAATGTTCTTGTAGAACTTTTGAAAATACAAAATTAAAAGTATAATTGTAACGATAATTATTCATTTTTGTTGCAATTGAAATTTTCGTGTGAAAACCCTAGGAAAATTCATTTAATTTACAATAATTTATAATAAAAAAGAATCAAATTTGTCATATTTTTCCAAGAAATATATCTAGATAATAATATTTCTATAAAACCCTGCGTTCTAATATATCGAGCGACAATGGTAAAACTATATTTGAATGTACATCGAATTGCTTTACACAAATAATTCGCAATGTTTACATAATGATCCATATATGCATGTAGTGTATATATAAATGGGTTTATGGCAGCATCAACTGCCCTGCCTACTGTTCCATGGGGCAGGCTGTGGGCATATGATTGTTATTACTAACCACTTTGCCCATATAGAGCATGGCGCCGAAACGCTTCTGTTGCGGCGGACAGGCGACGACTGGCGGCGGCAATGTGGCTGTTGTCGGTGGATCGCAACGCTCCTCGAAATAGTGAACGATCCGTTGCAGCACAAACTTGAAGATCTTCTCCTTGGCTATCTCGCCATTGAGAACTGTGATATCCTTACACTCCCGATACTCGGCAAAGTTCTTCTCGTAGTACGGCCAGACGCACAGCTCGAAATACCCAGTTACATCAGGCGGATCATAGGTGCGCTTAATCCGACGCTCATAGCACTTCTCGTATGGCAAATGGAAATGATATTTCAGATTGCACAGCGCCAACACCTCGGGCTGATTGAATATCATGAAGCCCTCAATTAGAAGCACATTAATCTTCTTGTCACGCAGCTGGGCAGCGATCTGTGCATTGATATTGAGACGCATAATGTGTTCCGCATGTTGTTGCTGCTGTTGTTGCGGATGATGTTGCCTATGTTGCTGATGATGATGTTGCTGTTGCTGTCGCTGATATTGATAAGCAGCTGGCAAATGTTGTTTGCCATAATAATTGGTATTATATTGCTGATGTTGTTGTTGTTGCTGCTGCTGTTGCAACTGTTGTTGCTGCTGCTGTTGTTGTTGGTATTGCAGGGCATAATGCTCGAAATTTGCATAGTTTTGTTCGGTCTGTCCATTGATGATGTGCGCTATATCCGCCAGCATTTGCTTGGTGTTTAGCGATGTGATTAGCTCAAAATTTATGGCATTTAATTTCTCGACACGCTTATGCCGTCTATCGTCCACGGGCAAAAAGTAATCATCCTGTGAAATGAGCTGAACATCGCCAATCGTATACGGCGTATTCCACAGCGGTGCATTACGCAATCCCATAAAATAATCACGGAGTCCATGTGCCAGTGTCGTCTTCCCACCGCAGGTGACACCCGAAATCCCAATGACGAGCCACTGTGGCATCTTGTTTCCGACTGGAGCCGCCTGTTGATTTGCTTGTTACGCTTGCCAATGTAGCGTGTATAATCTATCCAGTGCCGTGACCTATTCTGACGTGGCTCATCCGTGTGTGCGCGTGTGTCTCTTTGCGTGTGTGTATTTGTTGTTTGTTTTTAAATACACGCTTTTTTTATTACAATCAGCTATCAGCACCCTCAATTTGTACGCTTCGCGTAGGTAATGCTCCAAATGTGATAGAAGGAGAATACGGCAATGCCGCCCAGGCAGATGACCCCAAATACTGTGGGCACAATGAATGCGTACTTCAGCGGCGGAAAAAACGAAAGTATGGGATTACCTAAGAGACGGGAGAGACGGAAGAGAGATAGAGAGAGAGAGAGAGAGATAGAGAGAGAGAGAGAGAGAGAGAGAGAGACAGACGGGAGGATTAGTTAACATGTATAACAACGACCTTGACATTGACTGCTCTCAATTGTATGCACATATATATTTCAAGCAGGTAAGCGATAAACAACAAGCACTGCTAGACTACCAAATACCCTGTATAACAGTATAAATTAAATTTTATTATTTCGGATTTATCGATCGTTTATTAAACTCAAAAATACTCCAAATTTATAAAACTATCAATTGCGAACGATTGTAGAAATACGTATAACACTAGTATTTCTGTTCTACATATTGATGTTATACACGTATTACTGTTAACCGTAAACATATTTAATACTTATTAATGATCTGCTATAACCGTCATTAAAGCTTAGAAAGTGGGAAGCTTTCTTTTTGCCAGCTTGTTGACAAAACCAAAAACTGAAAACATTTGTGGCAACCCCTGCGGTCAAACTGAATTCCTCAAATTATCATTTCAACAAACATACCTTCATCATCATCATCATACACACACAACACATATATTTATAACAATAAATTATATATATATGTATATTTATATATATCGCACGAAACGAATTTAATCTGCGGCACTTTAATTACTGCACAAAAGCCGAGAGAAATTGAGAATGAGAAGCAGTCAAATGCTGATACATCACAGATTTTTTAATAAAAGGAAAACATAATATTAACACATACACACACACGGCCACACACACGCACATACATTGACTTTTGTTTTGATACTTACCTTCATCGAGTATCATAAACGGCAGAATCGCTACCCAAAAGAAGTAGTAAAAAAAGACGGCAATTGCGCTTAACAAAATGATTTTTCCGAGCTGTGCATTTGAAGCCATAAATAAGTAATATATATTCAAATGACACGCGACCAGCGAGAATGTCAATTGCGCATGGGTTTATGTACAACGCATGTACATTCGTATTATTACTAGTATTATAAACAATTCGCAACAACAACACCAACAGATGACAAAGGCTCAGACGCAATGTGTTAACAATTATTGCTAGTTTGAGTCGCCGCCATAAACAAACAGGTGGTGACTGACCCAATGTCAATTGTTTGTGGCTTTCGGCTTTGAAATGTACACTGGAAATTTGTATATTTATATATACGCATGTACCTATATACATATATATTTATACATATGTATATACGCAAGTGTTTGTTCTTGGTGTCGTCGTCGTCTAGGTGTGCGTGCGTATTCGTTGTGTAGTTTTTTGGCCAGCAACGCTGTTGTTGTTCAATTTCTATTGTTTTTCACTGCGCACTTTTTTAATTCTTACGTAAATTGCGTGTAAGTGCAGTTCGCTTGTTGTTTTTTGGCTCACTTTATTCTTATATTAGTGAATTTTTACGTTGCTTTAATTGAATTTAAACGTCTAATTGTCATAAACTTAAGCGCAATCTGTATCCGGCGGTTTCGCGTATTAGTTATAAACAAAATGCCAGGGCTGCAAGACCGTCCTATATTGAAAGCATCGATTAACCGATATGAAGCTATCGGGCAAATTTTACTTAAATTGTGAACCCTGTAAATAACACTTGGTATCGTTTAAGTGATGCGCGCAACCACTCAGATAAAAATAATTTGTAACATCAAACACAAGTATATATACGAAAAATTTAAATATTAATTTATGCGCCATTAAAAATAATTTAGTTATCCAATGGATAGCGCAAAAATTTTGGTACAATTGTACCACATAAACGATAAACATACATATCGACCGTTAAGATCAGCATGTACTCATATGAGTACTCATTTCGATACTCACAAATACGTACATAAAGCAGCCATATGTGCTAAACGTAATTTCCAGCTGCACTGCGCTGTTGTCATATCGACAAAATAACTAACTGCGAACATATTGTCTAGTCTTGATTTTATGTTTAAATAAATTTCAAACCACCCAATGAACGCGTCTTTTAAAGATGACCAGATCTGTGTACGAAGTGCAGCGGGATTTTGCACTGAGCTGTGGATTCCATTCCCAAATTATTTGGGACGCGTAAGTTGTGTTTTGTTGTTGTTGTCATTAGTGTCATTGATGAATTTATTTAACAGACTTGCGCCCGATCAAGCTTATGTGCTGAAGGAAAAGATTGCCAATCTAATTGGCCAGAATGTAACCAAGATGAGCAAAACGTTGGAAAGACAGCGCCTGAAATTGTTTGAGAATGTTTGGGAACAGAGGAAATATACGAATCGAATGCTGCTATCGGCAATTATCTATGTGCTGGTAACAAGTGAAAAGGATCCGGAGTTGGCGCTGGAATCGACCAGCTTTAGTTGTCATCCCGTCATCCGGACACGCAAATGCATGTGGGAGGATAATAGCGATAATAGCGAGAGCTGTTGCATGATGTTTATCGATGAGCTCGGACGTGTTTATTCCAATTGGCAGCAGTATATCTTCAACAATACGTTGCCTCGGGGCACAATGATTGCGCCCAGCCAGGGCATTTATACGTTCACCAAGGATCAGGATCATGGTGTACACTTAATGCTCTGTGCCACACCAGCGTCGCGTGTTAATCGTCAAATACTCAATGCTGGTGATTCCGTTGCAACGGTTGGTGGCTTGGCTGCCACGGTGCCCATTGCTGCTGCACTCGCCTTACCTGTAGCGGCACCCATTCTACTGACAGCCACCGTTGTGGGTGTGTCTGCTGCCGTGTATAGCACAGTGCGCTCGGTTGGACGACTATTTGATAGACGTCAGCACAAACAGTCCATATCGCTGATGGACAATGAGGCGCGCAACAGTTGGCTGAATGTGGCTGGCGGCGTTGTTGGACTGGGTGCGGCTGGCGCCACCACAGCGATGACAGTGGCACAAACGGAAATCAATGCCACGACTCAGTTGGCCGTAAAGAGCGTCAGTGTGTCGTCTATTGTCTTATCCAGCACGGGTGTGGCCAATGGCATCTACGATCTATATTTGGTTAGTTCGATGTGCCATTCAAGTTGCGCTTTATTTATGTGTTTAATATTTTTTAATTCATTATATTAATATTTGGTGAATTCAGTGTACCATTCAAACTGAGCTTTGTCTATTTATTATTTATTTATTTAATTTTATTAGCAATAAGCTATTATTTTATTCTTTATATTTATATTTGCTGAGTTCGATGTGCTACTCGACCTGAGCTTTAACTATTTATTTTATTATTCATATATTTAGTTTTATTAGCAATATGTACTAATGCCATCCTTTCGTTATTTGATTATTTTATTTGGTTTTCAGAAAATCAGCGATGATCAGCCGCTGAGCAGCGTCGATTTGCTCCAGATTGCCTCCGGTCTGGTCATCTTTATGCACTCGATTAACAATCTGCGCATAGCCAACAAGGCAACCAATAGCACCGCCCTGCGAGACGCCGTACGCAATCAAACCAGGTATTATTATTATTATTATTATATACTTATTTGATCGACTTTAATATAATAATTATTTTACTTTTGCAGTAAAGTCTTTGGACAGATTGCTGAGGAATCGGCTAGACTAAACAGCGATATGGCCGGTGCAGGCAAAAAGTTTGATATTGTGCGCACTTTCAATGATATACCCTTTAAGGAGGTCCTTTTCAGCATGCATGAAATTCACCGTCACTTGAAGCAGGGCTCCACAGCATTGGGTGCTGTCGGTGCTGCTCTGCTGCCCAATCTGGTTAGTTTAGATGATGCGGGCAATTTGCGTTTGAATGTGAATCAGTTGGCCAAACGGTTTGGCCTCAAGTTTGTCCAGCACATCGGTAACTTGGGCAGCCTGTTGGATGTGCTCGACGCTCTGCTTAGATACTTTTCTCTCGGTTCGGTCGAGCTGATTATGCAAATGGCGCGCAACTTTCTGGAGGAGTACGTGGATGCCATTGATCGTGCCCTGCACACCTTTCTCTCCACAGAAATGGTTCTCTATCGCATTTTGATGCAGTGCGTCAACAAGTATGAGAATTTCACCGTCGAGTTTCTGGAGAGTCAACGTGATGAGATTCTAGCTATAGTATCCAACTACTTTCAGTCAATGCGGCCACTTGAAGAACAGCACAGTCGTCGTATCAAGTGTACGGATTGTCATGGTGTCCATTATATGACGGATATATAGAATTTATATATGGAATGACATTATCAACATAGGTATAAAAGTTTTTATACGCGAATAGCTGCACAAATGTTACATATTTTTGGATATTTTAAATATGCCAGAGAGATTTAGATTTATATATGTATTTACAACTTAATCGATTTAAGCAACTAAATGTTTTGCAGTTTTTAATTCGATTTACCAAATCACAAGTAAACGGACTTATTACTCGTATAATATTTGAAAGATGATCTATTGCACAAACTTCTTAATCAATATGCCTTAATATAAGTAATGCCTGTGACGATCATATCACCAGATCTGGAATTATAGCGTACAGTTGCCTCGTAAAAGTAGTCTTCCGGCCCCGCCTGCAACTGTAGACAATGCAGAGATATACGCGCTTTATCGGCTTTATTTTTGATGGCGACATAAGCCCGGCGGATCAAGTGATTCGAGTGGTTTGTGTAACTGCGAATGTATCGTATAATCTGCTCGGCCATCTGGTAATCAGTTGGAGTATATTGCTGGTAGCTCTTGTAATTCCAACAGGTGCACCAGTGTTCCGGTATGCCAGCATCCTAGCAGTTTCTATTTGCCAGCTCTTCCAGCAGCAGACTTTGGCAACTGTGACAATCAGGCTCACCTTTCTCTCTGCTCAGCATTCTGCCCGGACTCGATAGCTGCAGGATGTGCTTCAGCGTGGCGTGAAGATCAAATGGACTCGTCAAACGATTCCGATTCAATTGCAACGCTTGCACAAATTCCGGATGCGATTGCCTCAGATGTGGAGGCAACCAAATATATAGGAATGGCAAACGCTCCTCCAACCAACCAAGGCGGCCCAATTGAGTGGGATCGTCTCGCATGCCATGATCGCTCAGAAACACCACCACACTATGTTCCATGGTGCCCTGTCGGACGAGTCGCTCGAGGTATAGCCGCATATAGCTATCCATGGTGCTGGTCCTCGATATACTATCGACATGACTGTGTGAGTTCGTCCAGAAGAAGCCAAAGAAGCTATCGTTGCGATAGCGTCGTGCAAACTCCAATGCATAATCGTAAACATGCTCCGAGGTGTGCTGATTGCCCAGGCAGGATTGCTCCCCATCGTGGCTGCTATCGAGCCACAGTTCCGCTGCCATCAGATATGGACGGAGATAGTAGTCAACAGGTTGATCACCAAACCCCTTTGCCTGGAAATTTAATGTATTGATCGGTGTCTCATCCTCACCAAATGCAGTCACATAGCCATGCGGCTTGAACTCCTTCCAGATGAACGGGCATTTGTCTAGACCGCTGACCTTACGGGGATTGCATATAGCGGTAACAACTTGCTGCTGTAACAATAGCCCGTTGTCAGTGGCAAAAGATTGGGCAACGTGTTATCCGCAACCTGCAAAATAATTTTCAAGATAGAGTTAATTATCAAGGCAGATCACTCGCCCACCTTATTATAGCCGGCTATTTCGAACCAGCCATCATTGTCCTCCAGATATTTGTGTGTCTTTGGCATGGCACGCATCAAATGAAGTCTGGAGACGGTATCGATACCAATCAGAAGGACACTTGGAGCATGCGGATCAGCTCCACGTGGATTCGCCCATTTATTCAGACGTTGGCGCACTTGTCGACGCTCTGGAACAGTTGCATGTCCATTAGTGTAGATGAGTTTACCATTCGCCGAGCACTGGACAATGAAGCTATCAGTTATATTGGCCAGTTGTTCGCCATTTCCAATCTCCGTGCATTTTGTGTCCAAGTCAACGAGTTGCTCGCTGTGACGTTTTATTTGGATGTAGCAACAACTTAGGATGACTTTCGATTGGACTGCGAGTTCAAGATCGATTTGCAGATCCCTTTGGAAGATTGTCTCATTGATGGAGAGTTCGTAGAGCTGTGTTTGGGAATTGTAATACACGCGAGTGAGTGGCTGGAGGGATGTGCATGATTTGTATTTGATGCGATGGAAATCGTCAAGTTTTATTGAATCCGGCTCGGGAATTTTACACTGATCTGTATTCACAACATATCGCTGAATATCGACGCAGTGCAGCACGGGTAATAATATTGCTCCAAATAACCAGATAGCATAAATTTCCATTGATCAACTCGACTTGACTATTGATGGAATCGAAGTGAAATTCTAATCACTTCACTGCGTGCTATCTTAATTATTTCCACTTGGTTTTAAATATAAAATAACCTGCCTGCAGCTGCACTTGTCCATTCGTTACATTCAGAGAATGCATATGCTTAAGCGTTATTTTTATATCAATGTATCTTGAACTTAATAAGCATGTTCACCTCAGAATACGCCTTTTATACGATATAAAATTAGTTGGCATGCTTATGTAATAAACATTTCTTAGATTTTGTTTTACAGAAGATAAGAACAATAAATTTAACAGATGACAAAACATGTCTTAATGAGTGGGAACAAATAAACTGATTGATTTTATTGTTTACTTTGGAGTTTTGTAAATCGTTCAGGACGTTAATTTATCATAAATTAAATTAAAACCATTGCATACTTTCAGGGTAGTCAGAATACTATTAGGAAGACTAAAAAATGATTGGCCAACAAAAACGGTTGCATACTTTCAGGGAAATTTTAATTGTGTGGGCATCGTTTGAAGAAAAGCTAGCACACTTTTAGGCTGAAATACAAACGAGATGATATCAATTTCAAAAGCTAGCTTGAAAATATATAAAATTCATAGGCATAGTCTTAGGATCAAATGAAAAAGGACAATCGCATTTTCAGAAAAATACCTCTATGTCAATCATATCCTATCCTGCATTCAAGGATAGGCGGCTCATCTAATCTAATCGGCAATTTTTTTTCTTGAATCCGGGAAATGTTTGAATGCCATTCGGAAGTCCGTTTTGCTGCGAGCTCAGAAATAACTTTTGAGATGCTTAAGAATACAGTTGAGTTATGGCGTAAAAAAACAAACTCTCTCATTGTATGGCTTAGTGTAATGTATTTAATACTTAATTAGTATAGTGTATTTTAGATATATGCAATGCCTTATGAACTAGGAGCTTAACAAACTTAATACTTTATGCATTGTTCTACTGTTTAATACTGTGGCAAGATTTGCTGGGGTTTCAACAAATTAAGGTACCTACTCTATAAGAGTGAGAGCGCGTGGATAATATCAAAATATCATATGTATAAAGAACAGATCTAAGGACGGAATCAGTTGCTGACTAGCCTTCTAAAGGATTTCCTGTGGCGGGAAGGATTTTTATCTGCTGCTCATTTCAGCAGAAGAACTCCTCATTGCAATGATTATAGCAGCAATAGGAGATGTTGTTGTAGCTTCTGCTGGAACTATCCCGTCGAAAGCGCATCTTCTTGTCGTGGTGCTGCTTGCGTGGCTTGTAGCGGGGCATCACATCCAGTCGCATGAGGCGATGGTAGTGCTCCCTGCTGACCTTGAGATAGCCACCGTGCGGATAGCTACTCCTCCCAATATAATGCTGATCCTTATGCATTTTGTCATCTGCATATATATTTGAGAAACAAATAAAGATATTTAATTAAGACTCAACTTGAACTTGCGTGCCTTGAAAACGGACAAGCTTTAAAATCGGAACTGCATTATTTATTAAATTATTAATTATGAATTTTTTGCTTGTTTGTGTTTCCGATTCCGTTTTATCTCAATGCACATCGGGTTGATTGACTCGGTGGCCTTATTTAAACGTCGCTGAATACACTTACGTGACATTTTATTTGCATGATGACCACTGTAGTCTATGGACCGTCGCTCCCTGCCCTCATCCTGTTGGAACAGTCGCTCGCACGCCTCCATCGCAAACGTTTTCATCTTGTCCAGTGAGCAGTAAGCCTGTGACTCATTCACCAGACAGCAGCCAAGGATTATGGTGAGCAGCAGGCAACGGCACAGATTGAACTGCAAGGCGAACGCATATGTTTAAAATAAATTGTTTAAATATAAATCTCAGCTCAGAATTAACTGCATATATGTGTGTTAACAATATACAACAAATGTATAAATAATATATAAATGTTTGTGGTGGATAAACCACTTTGAATGACGCCAGCTGCTTATCAGATCGTTACGCTGACGTTGCTGCTTGTCCTTGTTGGGGTGGTGAGATTGCGGATGGTTGCGGATAAGGGGGGAGGGGCCAATAAACTGGGTCACAAGTCATGAGGCAAGCATAAAACTGGAGCGCATTTAAAAGTCGTTGCAGCCCAAAATGGCATTTTTAATGAGCAAAATTTCCCCGAATTTACAGTGGGAAATTATGTAATAACGAGCTCTCCCTCTATCCCTCTCTCACTTTCTCTTTCTCTCTCTCTCTCTCTCTCTCTGTTGCAGTAAGGTATTTCCGCAATAACAAAATTGAAAGAGAGCGCTGCACTTATGCTTTGTTTATTTTCGCCCAGTATCTTTGCTGAGAACAAAAGCGCATTTGCTTTTTATTTTTAGCCCGCCCACAGACAGGTTGTGTTACAGGTTTCCAGTGTGGTACACACCCCTCTTTAAGCAACAACCACAACAACAATCACAACTCTCAATAATCGAAAATATAAACAACCATAAAAGGCAATCAAAAATGCTTATGCTATAATTTCGCAAATAGTGGGAAATTTTCATCATTTGCTTTGCAATTGCCATTTTTAGTCATAACTATTGAATCTTTATGTTATTTTGTTGATTTTAATTTAGTGCTTAATAAAACTCACCTTTGAATGCATTTTTATTGATATTATTTTAAATCCAATTGTTGTAATTGATGTTTTTGCACTTTAAATATGTATTTACTTGCCCCAGTGGCAACGCGGCGTATACGTGTTCTTGTTTTAAATGAATATATGTTGTAAAGGGTAAATGAACGCAACACCAAAACAACCACCGACCCGTCCGTAACCTGATAAGCTGCGAACTCAAATGAAAGCTTTGCCCAAAAGTTGTTAGCTTTTATACGGGCAATATATGCAAATAAATGCCAGAGCGCAGGAGCAGCAGCGACAACAACAACAACAAATACAGCAACAGCAACAGCAGCAACAGCAACATCGGCTTCGGGTTCTCATGCGTGTTCGGCGTGTGTGCGCCCTGAGTAGGAGTGGAAAAAAAGAGCGCATGCGTAAGCGAAAAGGCGCGCCGCAGCCAACTTTAAGTCGGTTATAAAATCGTGTGCTTAGAAGCGAGCCGACGTCAGACTTTGAAGGATGCGCCGACGACGACGTTAGCAATTCAAAAAATGTTTTCTCCTTATAATTGGTATTCTTTTGGTTTGTTTTATTTTTAGTCAATGCCAAGGTTATTTCAACATAAGTGCCATAGATTTTGCTGAGTCATGTACGCTGTTATTATTGCTGATAAACCTTACAACGTGTGCCGATCATTTGTAATCTAAGCACCTTGAAACTGTAATATTTATCGTAATTGTCATGTAATGAGGAAGCCAACTACGCTTGGCGGTCAACCTTTGGGAGAAAGTGAGCGCGTGGCCGGCAGCCAACTGCCGACTTTTGGCGGCTACCTTGTTGCTAGGGGAATTCCGTTAGCAACATGAGTAGTCTCACGCACGCTGCATATATGCATATTTATGTGTATGTATGTGTTTTTTTTGTATATGTGATCACTTCATTCATTAAGCGTCACAAGCTTAACGCCTGCGCATTTTGCTTTATTTAAATTCATTTATTAAACATACACACACAAAGACATTACATGTGTTCTGCTTTCACATAGAACATATGCGCAAAGCCAAACAGCTTTCGCAGTCTCTCTCTCAACATAATTCACTCTCACTCAACATATTTCACTCTCTCTATCAACATATTTCGCTTTCAAGTCTCAAGTGCACTCTCGCTTTATACTTTATGCTTCAGTGCATTCTACGTAAGAGCAAAGCAGAGAGCAGAGCAGAGTAAAGCAGGTGCTGCAGCAGCAGCATTGACGTTATACTGACATTGAGCGCTTAACGGTTATTCCTTAATAAAAATTTACATTTGCTGGCAGTCAGTTGTATTCTTATTTTACTTGCAGCTTTAAATGGTGCACTAAAAAAAACAGATGCATACGCATGCGTATATACATATATTTTTGGTGTGTTTTGGATGATGCCGGTCAATGCACACATTCGGCCGAGTTTTTTTTTATCGTTAGCCGGAAACGGGTCGTATGCACGATGTGTGTGCATTAAAATAAGACGCAATTACAGACGTATTACAGGTGCAGTGTGCAGTGTGCTGTGGTGTGTATTGGTATTTGTATTGGCATCCATATTTGCAGCTACGTGTTGTTCCCGCTGCTCCTGAGGAATTTGCAAGCCTTTGAAATCTAACGGTATCTATCGCCGGCACGTTTTGTGCCAATTACACTGAAATTCAATAATTTATATTTTTATCGACATATTCGCAGACAACACTTCGCCAGCAGAACGAGCAAGAATGTGTATAAAAAGTGCCTTTGGCATTTACAAAGGTATGCATTTTATTTCCATGATTTTTTTTTTTTTTTATGGCGTTGTTTTTTGTTACTGTTGTGGCCTATAAAAAATCCAATCCCAGATCCCGGTTAGACCCAAAAGGTCACGAGTCGAGTCTCATTCATGAAATTCATGTGAAATGTATGTGTGTATTTATGAGGATATGCTACGTATTTCACAACCTGATTTTATTTCAAAAGAAATAAAATAAAAAAAAGACCACGCCACTTGCGCCATGTCAACGATCTGTTTTCTTATGTTCTTTTATCTCTATCTTATTCTTATAACATACCTGGACAGTCTGTCTCTCACAAACTCATCTACCTATCTTCAAATTTGGCAGCCAGAACCAAACTGGTTCTCGTTCTATTAGCTAGCAATCATCATCATCAGCATTTTGATCGTCATCATCTCTCGCTCTGATGGTCTTGGTCCTTGCTTGGTCCTTGGCAACAAGCAGCAAGCTACAAACAGAAACGCCAATGTGTGATGGACTTTGTGTGAGAGCCTGTGATCTTGTTGTTGTTTGGTTTTTGGTGGTAGGCGTGTTCCTTGAACTACGGGCGAAAGTCCTCCTCAGCATAGCTTTACCGGTCTGCCAAAGAATTTTTCGGCTCATTTCGTTTGCTTCTTTTTTGTTCAAAGTTCAAGAAACTCTGCATACGGAATGCGCGAATTTCTAATTAAAAATCCCCTGCTCGTTTAATGGGAAACCGACATTCCCATGCTCTAACCAAATATATATATAATTAATTTCAATTCGCGGACGCTTGACCAATAGCTTCAATTCGAAATAGCAGGAATAAAGTCCATTGATGCCGATGGCCAAATAGCATAAACATCTTAGTCATACTATGCTGATTTTGGCCAACATAAATCAAGTTCGACGCAACGAAATCGAAAGTGTTTAAAAAAAAACGGATAGGCGTTTAGTGAGCCTCCCATTCGCTGGATGGCGCTACAAACTTGCGGCATCTAGTGGCAATTATTACACACTACACACAGCTGATGTGCGTTAAATTAAAAACCACATTCGCCAAAAAAAAAAAAAATGTTCGTAGCAAAAGCGCGGAATTTGGTGAGAAAAGCAAATGTGCCCCCCGGCAACTGGAGCTGGTCCCGCTTGAGCAGTACAACAGAACAGGTAACAATCACTACACATGATGCGGCCACAGGCAAACGAGAGCAGCTGCTCAAAGAGCTAGGGGATCCTCTCGAGCAGAGCAGCAGTCGGCAAGCAATCGATCCCAAGGAGACGAGCGTGGTACTGTTTCCCGGCCAGGGCACACAATATGTTGGCATGGCCAAGGATCTGCTGCGGTTTCCCGGCGCTCGACGCATCTTTCAGCTGGCCAACGAAGTGCTCAAATACGATCTGCTGAAGATCTGTTTGGAGGGTCCGCGCGAGAAACTCAATCGCACAGAATACGCACAGCTGGCCGTGATGGTCTCCTCGCTGGCGGCACTGGAGCAGCTTCGCGAAGAGCGGCCCAAAGCCATCGAGAGTTGTGTTGCCACCGCCGGCTTTAGTTTGGGCGAGATAACAGCTCTAGTCTATGCCGGAGCGTTGCCCTTTGATAAGGCGCTCCAACTGGTGCAGGTGCGCGCCAATGCGATGCAGGCGGCCTGTGATCAGGCATCAGGCGCCATGGCCATGACACTGTACGGCCCGGACACCAATCTGGGCGAGGCATGCGCCAAGGCGCAACAATGGTGTCTGGATCGAGGTGTAGAGACGCCATACTGCGGCATTGCCAACTACATGTATCCCCATTGCAAGGTCGTGGCGGGCAATGTGGAGGCCATCGCTTTCCTGGAACAGAATGCTAAGGCACTCAAGATACGCCGGATGAAACGTTTGGCGGTCAGCGGCGCATTTCATACGCCCCTCATGCAAAGTGCCGTTGAGCCATTCGCCAAGGCTCTCAAGTCCATTCGCCTGCAAGACCCCATCGTACGCGTCTATTCCAATGTGGATGGGAAGCCGTACAAGCATGCGACACACATCCTTCGTCAGCTGCCCAAACAAATTGTGCGTCCAGTGAAATGGGAGCAGACGCTGCACGAGCTCTACGAGAGGCGGCAGGGCGTTGACTTTCCGCGCACCTTCGAGTGTGGCCCCGGTAAGGGACTGACTCAGGTGCTCGAAAAGGTCAATGCAAAAGCGGCACAAACGGCACACAACGTGCCAGCTTAATAACAATAAACATTGAAAAATATAAACATTTTTTGTATGCTTTATATAAAAATTGTATTCTCTTGGATAGAGGAAAAGAACAGAAATGCGATAATCCCAGAAGGCGGCCGGGAGCGGGTGTGTGGGCTGGGCTGGTGGGGCTGGGTCTGGATCTGGTTCTGGGATTCTAAGGTTTGTATTCTCTTGTGCTCATGCGATGCGCAAAGGCGGCGCCCTTATTCTTGCGAAATCTTTCAAACGGATCATTCAGATTGTTGCCCACGCCCTGCAAAGTAAAATATATACAAATTAATACTGGTCAAATTGCTGATCCTAATCCACTGCATACCTTGTACATATCTTTGCGATCGCGCACCTCACCGCCCGAAATGGGAGTGTCAATGCCTTGACTCTTGGAGCCGAGGCCAGTGCCGGTGCCGCCCCAGCCCATTTTCATGAGCATTTGATGCCCCTTGTTGGTCTCCTCAATAAACTCCTGCGGCTTGGCAAAGCTGCTGCCACTGCAAAGTAAATGGCACATTCATATTCAAAACAGATCGTTACAAGTGAGCATTATAAGAATTATGTCTGCCAAGATTGGGAGCATTACTTACAAGAAACTGGGTGGCGTGGGCGATCTGTCACGTTCAACGCGCCTGGAATTGTTAACGTTGTTGGCGCCATTGTTGCTATTATTATTATTGTTGCTGTTGTTGTTGCTGCTGCTGCTGATGTTGTTGCTGCTGTTGCCGATGTTGTTGCTTCGATCTGCACGATGTTCGCGACTATTGTTGTTGTCACGTTCGTGACGCGGTGAACGATTGCGAATCTTGCGATTACTGCCACCACCACCACCAGCACCTCCTGCAATACCTCCACGCATACTGCGTTGCAGTGGTGGTGGCGGCGGCGGCGGCGTAGGCACGCGTTCCAAAGATTGCGATTTGGAACGTGAGCGGGATTTAGTGCGAGTGTTGGGCGAGCGGGAACGCGAGCGACTTCGACTTTTGGAACTGCAACGGGAAGTGTATTAATATGGAAAATGAATAAACTATAATTTGTAAATTTAATATTATATTTCTAGAACTGAACCCACCGATAGCAGCGCTTATTGCTCTTCTTCGTCTTCTCCAGGATAATGGGACTGGGTGAGCGCGACTTGTCTCGTGTGCCATTCTTAATTTCCTCCTCCTTTTGCTTGCGTGCCGCATTCTTTACCTTGTAGTACTCGTAGAGACCCAGTTTCTCCCAGCCCTCACTAAAGAAATACATATATATAATTTGAGGGAATTTCAATATTGATTGATTGCTTGATAGCTACTCACTTATCTCTGGGTCGATCGTGCGAGGGCGCCGCATAGAAGGCATTCAATGCGTTTGTCAGACGCTCGCTTTGCGGCGCCGGCGGTGGCAATCGAATATCAGCGGGATCCAATGGCTTATAGTTGTAGTCCTCCAGACGGATTAGTGGTACTATCAGACCCGCTGGCAAGTCATAATAGGGCGCTGACGGCACTTGTGGTTCCTGCTGCGGCATTGTCGGCTCATCCACAACTCGATCTTGATCCGCATGCGATTCGGAGCCGAGCACTTCATCAGGTGGTCGCTGCTGTTGCAGCACAACGTGAATGGCTGCATTTAAGGCACCCATATCGACGCCAGATTCCAATGGCAGATTGAGCGGCATTTGTGCAAACGGCGGTGGTGGCGCTTGTTGCTGTATTTGTTGTTGTTGTGCCTGTTGCTGGTGCGGATGCGTATGCGGATGTTGGTGTTGCAGCTGCTGTTGATGCTGATCATCGGGATGCCTCTGTTGGTGCTGCTGCTGATGTTGCATTTGCATGACGGCCTGAATAGCTGCATTTAGCACACCCAGATCCACAGATGCATCACCACCACCGGCTGCGGACAATGACGGGTATTGACCCGGCGGCGGCGGCGGCACCAGTTGTTGTTGTTGTTGCTGCTGCTGTTGTTGTTGCTGCTGTTGCTGTTGTTGTTGCTGCTGTTGCTGTTGTTGTTGTTGTTGCTGCTGCTGTTGTTGTTGCTGCTGCTGCGGCGGCACCTGCCCTGGAAAGCCTGGTGGCGGCTTTGACATGTCCGGAATGAAAAAATTTGGACCACGCGGATCCACAAAGTGATTTGCTGCTGGTGGCTGTAGTTGTTGTTGCTGCTGCTGCTGCAGCTGCTGTGGATAGCCGGCATAGATGTTGTTGTTGCCTGCCTGCGGATGTGTTGGTGGTTCGTGTGCTGCCACCGTCGGCGGCGGCGGTGGCGTGTGCATTTGCTCCTTACCCACGCCGGGCATATTGATGCGTTGTGCCATTAGGGAAGGTATCGATTTGCCACTTTGTGGCGAGTGTTGCTGCTTCTGCTGCTGCTGTTTATGCTGCTGTTGATGCTGCTGTTGATGCTGATGTTGAAACGGTTGTTGTAGGTGCACCGGGTGCTTTGGGTGTTTTGCCTTTTGAGAAATCAGTATTTGTTTCTCTAGCTTCAGCTTCTGCTGCTCCAACTGGGCAATTTGTTGGGTCGCATGCTGCAGAAAGATTTGATGCTGCTTCTGATAGCTGCAAGATGATGTTTATATATTTGATTGTGTACTCTCAACTATAAATAGATATATATATAGATATGCCCTCACTTGTCTAGCGTCGCCTTGGTGCTCTGCGTGTACTTGGCCACAATATCGTGATGCGTGTTCTGCAGATTTGTTTTGTACTCTTGCATGGATGAGTCCGGTGATTGTAGCTTCGAGATGACACAGGCATCAAAGAACTTGGCTTTGGACTCCCACAGCGATAGCAGCTTGGACAGCTTCTGACGCTGATCATCGCTGGCAACTAGGCAGAAGGAAACATATGCACAAATTCAAAAACGCTTGAACAAATTAACTTTTTTTTTTGATTACTTACTCAAGTCGGCGCCGCAGAACATCGGAATAACGACGTTCTCGAGATTGTTCTTCAAATCGCTGATATTTTTTCGCATGCTGTAAATAGATTTGTTGCGCTTAAATCAAAATACCTGGCATTTTGGTGTCTGCTCTTTTTAGGATGCAGTCCGTCAATTCCCACTGGTCAGTGTCGGGTCAATGAATTATTCCCAGCCAAAAATGTGTAGTCCGTCCTTCTGTCTGTCTGTCTCTGTCCCTGAACTAAGCAACAAAGTTTCAATGTGGCCTATACTTTTAAACATTTTAATATTTATTGCTTTTGCTCTGTTACTTAGTTGTGGTTTATTTTAATTGCTATTATTATTACTGTGTTTTGCGAACTTACCAATGATGGAGTATATCATTAACTAAATATATAAGATGCAATTTTTGCTGAAACGTTGAACCATTGACCAAAGCCCTAAAAATAAATTAACAAACGAAAAACATATTTTTGTCCATTTCTTCTTTCTTTTTTTTGTTTTTGTTTTGGGGTTTTTTTTTTGTTTTTTCTTCTGTAGGCACATCAATTACCAAATAGTGTTTGTTGTGCTGTTGTTTTTTTCTGTGTTTTCTGTGCTGTGATTCGTATTTGTTATTGTATGTGAGTGTGTGTATTGAGGTTGTGTTTGTATTTTGTATCTTAACTATGCAATTTTTGATTGCTGCCTAACTGTGCTCAAGACTCGAAATATTGACTGAGCCCAAGCGAAAGAATATTCGTGCATCTTCTCTTAAAAAAAAAAAAAACAAATAAATAAAACCAAACGAATCAACGAATTAAATTGTATATAGCAACGAGTAGTTAAATCGTTAGCTCAGCTCTCTCGCTCGCTCTTTTAATTGATCGTCACACGCTCTCTCTGTGCGTCTGTCTGCTTCGCTCGCAGCATTTGCATGCATTTCGTGTGCGTGTTTCATTTCATTTTGTATCGTTTTGTTTCGATTCTCGCTTAACACTCGTTGAAAGAAAGAATCACAAATGGTAATTAATAAATGTTAAAGGATCATTAATTAATATATAAACTGAGGCATACTTCTTTAAAAGATATTGTAAAACGACATTGATTTTTGCGCTGTCGGTTGAATGCTGTAAAATCCAGTTCTTGCCTAAAATTGCAATATCAAACGGGTTACTCAGATTGTCAGTAGTCTCTGTGCAAATTAAGTTTATATATTTAAATGATTTCTTTTATATATTTTTTTTTAAATTAATTAAAGTTTTTTTTCTATTATTATTTAAATTTTGAATTTATTTTGCAGTTTTGTCTAGCGCAAAAGTTAACAACTGACATAAGTAAAAACATATATATAGAGATACTCATAGGTTTAAATTTAAATACTAGAAGTTTGCTTTTTATAGGCACACACTCGTTGGAGAGCTGGCCATATATATATTTACCTGCGGAGATGCTATCCTTGGTGCAGGATTCGATGATCGGCTGCAGCACGGCATCAAAATCCCGTAAAACGATACCCTGCTCATTGGCCAATTGATCCAGTTGGGTTGTTTGTGCCGCCGCCATCGCTTCGTCGATTTGCTTTGTCTTTTGCGTCATCAGCGCCTAAAGGTTCATTTTTGATTTCGTTTCATTCGATTTGATTTTTTATTTTTTGATTTCGTTGGTTTGTTTTTGGGCGCGCAACAAGAGATTTGTTATTCGTTTTTTGATATTTTCGAATGCGACAATAAACGAGAGTTTCGTTTTTAACAATCAATTTTTTTTGGGTTTGGTTTTTTTTACACATTTTATTTTGTTTATTGTCAGTTGGTATGAAGAGTGGTTTTTTTTTTTAGGTTTTATGTTTCAAAAAATATACAATAAAGCAAAAATTTAATGTAGCATTGTTGAAATTGTTAATTCGATTGTTAAAACATAATAATATATAAACATATTGAAAATATTTTGAATCGTTAAGGATAATGTTTTTTTTCTTTTTTATAAGCTGAAAGTATATATACATATATAACATATCCGGTGGGGGGGGGGGGGGGGGGGCAAGGGTCAGACGATAGTGATTGTAGAACAAAAACAACACACAGAAGACATTTAGCATTTAAACGGGTAAGGAGGAGTAGGGAGATGATATAATAATAAGAAACAGAAAGAGAAAGGGGACTTTCTATTTCAAAAGTAACAATAACAAATTTGGTCATAAAGTTAGAAATTTGAATCGGTTCCGCAATATATATAAAAATAAGGATCAAATATAGATAGTTGCTCTTAAGTGCAATGGTCGCCTGAGCTAAATTTTAAATTGCAACCAATTCATTAGCTATTTAAGAGGTATTCTTCTCGTTCCGTTATCGACGTAGTAAAAGTATATATAGTAAAATCCTTTAACGGATCCAAATGAAGTCGAAAAAGAAAAAACGGGCTGAGTCATTCCCATGGACCGTTTCAGAGTTATTATAAGAATTTGGACCATCAACAAAGCTTTTTTAGCCCAAAATCAGAATGGGAATACTAAAGTTTTTGGTAATTGATAATGACACTATGTATTTTGGAAGTGGTGGGACACATTCAAAGCTGCTTTTTTATCGGGAGACGTTTGCGTAAAAATATATATCTATATATATATATGCATGTCTATATCAATTATAGATATATCACACCTGTGAAAAGAGCGAATTGAGTTGATTTATTTACCGTATGCTGTGCGGAAAGATTCGCATCCGATTGTTTGATTTGCTCCCTCAACGTATTTTGCTGCATTTGAATGGCATCCAATTGGCTGCCAAGATTTAATGTTAACGGCGAGCCATTTGCTGCTGGCGCTGCTCCAGGTCCTGGCCCAGGTCCCGGTCCTTGTCCGGGATTAGCATTGGGCGGCCACAGATGTTGTTGTGCGAGGTTTTGTGGCTGTTGCACTTGCTGCATTTTCTCTCCTACATTTTCATGCATATTGATTGGAATTTGCTGCTGTTGCAGTGGTTGCTGCTGTTGCAGTGGTTGCTGCTGTTGTTGTTGCGAGGCGTAGTGAGATTGAGTTGGCGGCGGCTGTTGCATATAATGAGCACCCGCTGGCATGCCGCCCTGCTGCTGTTTTAGCACTAAATCAAAAATATACGTCGTTCAATTTCACACTCACAATAAACAGTTGGATAATTTGCATCTTTTACTCACTAGCCTGCTCCGCTGCCACACGGAATTGATAATAGCTGGCGAATTCACCACCATAGAGAAACTCAAACTTTGGATTGTTTTGTTGCTTTTGTTTGGTAATTGCTTCGAACTCGGGTCCATTTCGTGCCACAAATTCCGCCAGTTTATCTATTATATTGCGTAAACTTGCATCTGCAAAAGCGAAAACAAAAAAAGAAATAGCTAAAGCACAAATGGTTTTTTTTTAGCTTAGCAGCTCCACATTTTCCTTCTTTGTGTGTGTGTGTGCAGTGCAATTTAGCGAACATTTGCCCGCTTACCTCTTGGCGCTTGAACATCCATATTTTGTTAATCTTTTACGAACTAGTTATTTTGTAAGGTAAGGGCTTAAATATTCACAACTTTTTACAAAAATAATCATCACTTTTCCGGCAGGCCACAAAGAATTTTTTTTATAATTTCTTCTTCTTGTTTTTATTCAGACGCCATATTTAGAGCTGGAGCGATTCAAGAATAGCAGCCACGATGAATGCCATTCATCGATATGTTTTAGTTTCGATATATAGATAAGCACAACGAGCAAAAAATCGAGCATCTTGCTTTTTTGTAAAAGCTGCCAGTCATTTTCCATTTCATCTTCAATTTAAAGTAGATATGTCAGTACGCGTTATTAACGACGAATCGCATTTCCAAACGGAACTATCGCAGGCAGGCGTCCGCCTGGTCGTTGTTGACTTTACGGCAACATGGTGCGGGCCATGCCAAAGGATTGCGCCCATTTTCGACACGTTTCCCAGCAAATATCCAAACGCTATATTTCTGAAGGTGGACGTAGACAAATGCCAGGATACAGCTGCCGGTCAGGGTGTCTCAGCGATGCCCACATTCATATTCTATCGCAATCGGGCCAAAATCGATCGTATTCAGGGCGCTGACGTTAATGGCTTGGAGGCAAAAATTCAGGAGCATATTGGCTCGGGAGGCGCCGAGGCTGGCGAGGACTATGGACAAGGTTTGGTAAGTTTATCATTTAGGAAAAAAAAACATTGCGTAATTATATGACGCTTATATGTGGCTACAGATGGAGCTGAACTCGTTTATCTCGAAGCAAGAGTGCGAGTGCCTAAATGAAGCTGATGATCACAATTTGAAGCATGCTCTGGCCACCGCTGGGGGCTTCTTGCAGTCCGACTGCGATGAGCAGCTCATATTGTCCATAACATTCAATCAGGCGGTGAAGATACATTCGCTAAAGTTCAAGGCACCGCCCCAATTGGGACCAAAGGATGTCAAGCTGTTCATCAATCAGCCACGTACAATTGACTTCGACATGGCTGAGTCCATGAGCAGTGTCCAAGATCTGACGTAAGTCTGTCAAACTCATCATGGATGATTAACAATTTATTCCGCTTTCAGCCTGGCGGAAAAGGAGCTGGAGAATGGAAATCCGGTCAATCTGCGCTATGTGAAATTCCAGAATGTACAAAACATACAGATCTTTGTGAAGAACAATCAGTCCGGCGGGGATATTACCCAAATTGATTATATTGGCTTCATTGGCTCACCGATCGTCACCACCAAGATGACAGACTTTAAGCGTGTCTCCGGCAAAAAGGGCGAGAGCCATCGTTAAATATAATTGTTTGCAGCATTTGTGTTAATAATCCCGACTATTATTGCTCCCATGTACTTTCGACTTAAAATTAAGCAAGAATTAAAGGAAATGCATTAATAATAATGACAACTAACTAACAACACAAATCAAAAATAAATTCATATGGCAATCATTAAAGACTACTCGACGTCCGTTCAGTTTGCTCCAGTTCCTTGTTAAGCATTTGCCAGGCACGCTCCGCCTGCCGCTGCGTAAAATCATAATCCCATTGTGAACTGAAGATCACTTGTGATTTGGACACAATATCTGCATTGCTCACTTGTTGGGCCAAACGATTCTGTGCCTCGTTCTCGCTTAGCTTGTTGCGTTCAATGACACGCTTAATCGCCTCCTCGGCCGGCACAATCATGGACCACACTTCATGACAATTGGACTCCCAACCGGCTTTGAGGAGCACAGCCGCTTCCAGCACCACCACCTTGGGCACATGTGCTTCTGCACGCAATACAGCCAGTCGCCTATTGACATCCACCCGTATCTCGGGCCAAACAATAGCATTTAACGCTTGCAGTTCTTGGGGATTGCCAAAAACTCGAGGTCCCAGCTTGGTGCGGTCGATGCGACCATCGCTGGCGAGTATCTCCTGACCAAAGTGTTGCACTATCTTTTCGTAGCATGCCTGACCCGGCTCGTAGACATCATGTGCCACCTTATCGCAGTCGATGACATAGGCGCCCATGTTGCCCAAACGTTCGGCCATCTTGCTCTTGCCAGAGGCAATGCCACCGGTCAATCCAATGATGTACGGACGCCTTGGTAAATCAGGGCGTGCCTATAAAGGAAAATTGGGCCCATTAAAAACATCTGCAATTCAGGGAGAAAGTCAGTTTTTCTACCTGGGGCTGTTGCCACCGTGTGCCCAACAGATCGATGCGTGTATTACTCGAGCTAACTTTGGACTCATGGATGCCATCGTTGACATTGCTCTCCACAATGTCAATGGCAAAAATATCCAATTGACAGAGTTTATTAGCAGCCCGTAATTCGTTAACCTTTTTACCTCCACGCAATGTTTCCGCACTGACCACAATCATGTCCATCTCCGGATCATTTTGTGTCGGACCAAATGGATCATCGATTGGCACAATATCGTATTGCAGCGTATTGTCTATATCCAAGAGAAACTCGCGCAATTGGGCAATTCGCTCCTCGACGGGCAATATCAGTTCGGGCAGCACTTTGCCTAGAAGAAGATTGATAGATAAAAATGGTAAGCATTTTGCTGACTCATGTTTGCTTTGAATATGTAGATTATGCGTATGTCCGACTGGTTAAAGACAGCTGCATAGTTGGGTCTTCTTTCTTACCTTTTGTCATTGCAGCCGTTGTCACTCCGACAACGAGACGCTTGCAGGCACGCAGTACAGCCTGTGTGAGGAATATCTTGTGACCAATGTGGATGCGATCGAAGGTGCCGCCGAGTACCACATTGGGAAATACTTTCTGATTGACCGATTGGCCGCTGGCCGCTTGTAAATCCGTACATCCTTTTGTATCCTGTAGAAAAATGGTTGGCTTGCTTATATTCAATTCGAATCGCAGCCTGTCGCACAGTTCTGGCTGATGCGCATCCGAGAATATGATGTCGATGGGCTTGCACAGTTTCAGTGTCCTCGCAGCGTGTTGATGCTTTAGCGGCGCCACCAGGACGCGCAGATCCACCTTGTTGCCCACATAGCTGCTGCTATCCGCGTACAATTGTGATATAAGTCGACCCCAGACTGGCGGCGGTGTTGTCAGTGTTGATGCCGGCACATTTAGGTGAATGTACAGCGAGTTTACATATTTTTCAATGCTGCGCAACGATTGACCTAGTTGCTTAATGTTGGACACCACGAGCAGTCCAGTTGAAGTCATGTTATTGTCCTGATTCTTTTGTGCATAGCCAGCCGCAAAATCGTACTTTGGACTAGGAATGTTTAAACATACATCGATATTTTACGGAGGTTTGTCGATATATATGTAGCAGTGACCATGTGGGATAGATCGGTAGTTGGGCAATAAGTCTATCGATTCGACGAAACTATCGCAACTATCTGTCTCACCCACCACTGAAGAAAAAATTTTTATTGCAATTTGCCAAGCATTTTTTAAATAAAACTAAAAGCTCACCAAGATGTCGCGACAAGCAACCAGGTTAGACGCGAAGAAAGTGGTAAGTAAATAGATGGGAGCAAGTACAACGCGAACGCTTCTCGAATTTAGTTAGTCTAGTAAGCCTAGTTGTTTTGGTCTACTTAAGAAACATTGAAGATGCCATCCACCCTCAAAATCGGCTTCACATATTTACGCTTTTACAGTAAGTGTTTAACTGAGAGAGGGACACGAAACACTCACAATAAATAGCGCAACCTGCGCGCTATGGATAACCATTTTAGCAGTAATCGCATAACAACAACTGCCACACTATCAACTACAATAAAATCAACTGCAAAAATGAGCAACGCAGCCGCCGCTAGCCACACAAATAACAACAACAATGGAAGTAGCAGCAGCAGCACCAACAACACGACGAGTAACAACAATACAAATACAAGCAGCGCAGCAGCAACGGCAACAGTTGAAAATGCCGGACAACAACAACAGCAACAACAGCAGCAGCAACAACAGCAGCAGCAACAACAGCAGCAGCAACAACAGCAGCAGCAACAACAACAGCAGCAACAGCCTCCAATACAGGTGATACCAATGCCCATGATGACGGGCGGCGGCGCTCAAATCATAATTGGCCAACAGCAACAGGCGGTGGGACAGGTGGGTGGTGCGTCGGTTGCGGGTACGGGTGGCTTGCAACCACAATTGATACCGCTGCAAGCGAATCAAATAATGCTGCAGGCCGCCGCCGCACAACAACAACAGCAGCAGCAACAGCAGCCACAGATGCAAGTGATGCAGCTGCCCGATGGCCAGACCATATTCTATCAGACACCCACACTCACCTCAATGGATCCGAATGCGGCAGCAGCAGCCGCAGCAGCAGCAGCGGCCGCTGTGGCTAACCAACCCGCTCCACATTATCTAAATATCAACGGGCAGCTGGTGCAGATAACGGCGGCACCAACTGCGAATGCGGGACAGGCGCAAGCAACTAGCGGTCAACAGATCATAATGGTGCCACAAATGACAGCGGTAAATACGGCAGCCGCCAATGTTTCTGCCACCAGCAATGCAAACCAAACAACCAGCAACAATACTGTGCAACAGCAACAACAACTACAACAGCAACAACAGCAGCAGTCGCAATTACAAGTCACTGCCACCACGGCTGCCACAACAGGCATAAGTAATGCGAGCATGTCGGCGGATGTCTCCACAAGCACGACGGGCACGAATACGAACAGCGAGGATGAGAACTCCAAGGGGGAGGCAGATGAGGAGCCGCTCTACGTGAATGCCAAGCAATACAAACGCATACTAATCCGACGGCAAGCGCGGGCGAAACTGGAGTCACGTATACCCAAGGAGCGTTGTAAATATCTACATGAATCTCGTCATCGGCATGCAATGAATCGAGCGCGTGGCGAAGGTGGACGCTTTCACTCCGCCCAGGAGAAGGGCGATGCTGGGGGGCTGGATGGCATTACGTTGCCACTGGCGTCGAGTGGCGGTGCAACGCTGAGTCGGGGCACAGCACGTGCCCCACCCAAACTGATAGCACCACACCAAACGCCGAGCATCACAATCACGGCCATCAAATCGGAATAAGCTGCGGTTGAACATCATGTTTCATGTTGTTGTAGATAAACTTAATTCTAAGCAATAATTGTTAAGCTCAGGTCACTTTGTATACAATTGCATACAAATAAATTTGTATTTATTTAAATGTACTGTGTGTGCCTTTAGAAAGTTGATGGATGGTTCTTCATAGTTAATCCTAATGTTACCCTTAAAAGTGAACGCTTGAAAATTCAGTTGAATTCAGTTGTGATTCGAATTATAATTGTAAGAAATACTTTTCATTCTCGAAAAAAAAAATTTAAATTTTATGTATATTTAAGATTTTAAAACAATAAAAAATGCAATTAAGCATTTCAAAGCGATCACTTTTAAGACAACAACATTTTGATATACCTAGATATAGTCTGAACAACTGAATTATTCATATACGGTTCGATTTCTTGTTGTTGTTTATTATTGGCATTTTCTTTTCTTTTTACACACGCTTGAAGAACTCGGAGTTCCTGACGCTCACCTATGGTGCACTGGTTACCCAAATGCTGCGCGACTTTGAGAACGTGGATGATGTGAACAAGCAGCTGGAACGCATTGGCTACAACATGGGCATGCGCCTGATCGAGGACTTTCTGGCGCGCACCTCCGCTCCAAGGTGTTTGGAGATGCGCGAGACAGCGGATCGCATCCAACAGGCGTTTCGCATCTATTTGAATGTGCAGCCAACCATATCGAATTGGTCGGCGGCATCCGATGAGTTCTCATTGCTGTTCGATTCCAATCCGTTGACGGAGTTCGTTGAGCTGCCCACAGATCTGAGCAATTTACGCTATAGCGCCATACTCAGTGGCTGCATACGAGGTGCTCTCGAGATGGTCCAACTAGAGGTGCAGTGCTGGTTTGTTCAGGTATATATGTATATATATATATATATGATATTATACAAAGGCAGTTTTAAATAATATTTTGTGTGTGTGTGTATGTGTGGAATACTTTGTGGTTGTTGTCTCTTCGAGCCGTTCACATATTGATTTTGATTTCTTTGCAGGATCAGCTGAAGGGCGACAATGTGACGGAGTTGCGTGTTAAGTTCGTGCGACGTCTAGAGGAAGCCATACCAGCTGGCGAGGATTAGACATACATTATATATTTATATATATATAGAGGAAGAGAGTTGAACGCTGAAGCGCTTCTCATTTTAATATTTAGTTAACATTTTTTCGCTTTATACAAAAAGCTGCATTCCGGATGCGAAGGCGCAGCAGACGCAACAACAACAACATACAATAAATAACAGCAATTATTATTATAAACAAACAAACGCAAAAAAAAAACACTTTTAGTTATATATTTTTTATTCGACTTTATACACAAAATGTTTTATGTCAGATATAAAATATATGTATTTACGTAGTAGTATAAAACATATAAAGTTGCATTTATTGTGTTTTGTTAACGATTTTTATTTTTATACACTTGCAGTTGAAGGGCGAGTTTAAATATGGATTAGTTTTCAAGCTATATTTCTTCAGCATTCCAAATATTTTTGATGCGTTTTCGATGTTATTCCACTCCAAAAATAGAGTATAAGTTTTTCTTTTAAATCGGACTACAATATCAGAAATGATAAAGATAAAATAAAAATAATAAAAATCTTTTACATAAATAACAAATGCTATTCTTTATCTACCCCATTTCTAAAGGTAAAATCAATAAGAAAATCTAATTTATAATTATAAACACAAATCTAAATATTATCCCGTACTTACTTAATTTCTGCAAGTGTATTTTAAATTCGACGCGCCGAATTACACTTCTTTTTTTTTTTGATATCAAAGCATTTAACTGTTAAGAGTAATATTATTGAGTAAAAATATCAAGTGCCTGAACAAGATCCTTGATAAAGTTACTTAAGCATTAGATTAAAGCTTTAAATGTGTTTTTTTTTTTTTTTGCTGCTCGATTGGTTTTAGTTAAGGCGGCTTCAAAGTGGGTTAAGTTAAACAAGTTAACAATTTTAAGGCGCGGCCAGCCGTCGTATTTTTTTTAGGTTTTTGATTTTTATTTAACAAAATGAGCTAACCAACGATTTCAATCCTTAGCGGCATTTAACAACAATAACAATATTATTATTATAAACAATTATTTTTGTGTTTTGTTTCTTTACATGGAATACTTTTCAAGAGGTACACAAAAATACAATTCTTGAAGATGAAACTTGATTAATTTCTTTGGATAAGGCATTTTTGTAGTAGAAATTGTTGTTTTATTTTTTTTTTTATGTCGAATTTAGTTCTGCTGCGGACAAAGCATTAGGTTGAGGTTCTTGCGTGTCAGAACTTTGCGCAGGGCTTGCAATGTTTTCATGCAGATGACAACGCAACAGCCATTGGCGACACCTTCCGCCGGACTCTTGCACGTGCACGCATTGCCCTTGAGAGCGGTCGTGGAGCTGTGGATTACAGGCGGCGGTGCTTTCATGGAGCAGCAGCTGGAGCTGGCAACGGGCGGCGGCGGTGGCAGCGGCTGCGGTGGTGTTGATGTTGTGCAGCATTTTCCAGAGTTAGAGGAGCAGCAGCTGCAGCTGACGGGCGACGGAGATGCTGGTGGAGCACAACAGCCGCCAGTTGGCGCCGGCTTGGACACAGCTGTGGAGCAAGCACAAGCCGAGGCTGGAGGAGGAGGAGGAGGAGGAGCAGCAGCAGCACCACTACCACCACAGCAACCACCACCACCGCCAGCAGCGCTGCTACTTGCGCCACTCATGGAAGCCAAATTCTGGAGCAGTAAAGCAACATCCTCGATGTTCTGATTCATTTCCGCATCACGTCTACTCACTTTTTTGCTGGCCACGCTGCCACAGATGCGTTTCGAGCTGCTGTTCGCCGTTTGTATTGTTGTTGTTGTTGTGGGTTTGTGGCTGATGGTGATTGGTGTGGTGCTTGATTTGTTGGTTACACCACAGTCTCCGCCATGACAGCTCTTTGTCTGATCACACTTGCAATTGGTGCAATTGCAGATGCCCGCATCTGCTGTAATCTGTTTAAGTGTCGGCTTATTGTCCCTTATGTCCAGCTCCACCAGACCCGATGCATCGCTAGGCACCTGGGCTGCCTGATGGAGTGTCGCCTGCAGCAGTGCACTATTATTATCAATGGTCATCAGGATGTCGTTGAGCAGGGATTCGGTTTCCATATCCTCATCGTTGTCAAAACTATCGTCGCGCAGCAGCTCCTCAATGTTCTGTGGATTCAGCTCCAGTGTGGGCAGATTGCCAGTTGCATTTCTTGGTTTTGAATTAGTGCTGCTCAACATTTCCACATCGAGTGGTGTTGGCTCCTCCATGTTGCCACTGATGGCGGCACTGCCAAAAGTGTGTTTCAAATCCACAAAACTGGGCATTTCGGTTGCGAGTGCAACGCAGGCATCGGTCAACGGTGCCATCGGCATAATGGGCTTGGAAACAAGCACACCGGCATCAATCCATGGACTGGGTATCTCCTCCTCGGCGGCATAGGACAACGAATAGGCTTGCGATGTCTCTGGCAGCAGGCAAACGTTGGCTAACTGGTGGATTACAACGCCGCTATCGCTGCTTGTTGTCTCCGAGCTCTGACTGCCCGGATTGAAGAGCACCATGTCGTCTGTCTTTTGCAGCACCAACAGCTCCTGTTCCAGTTGCTCTTGCTCCAACTGATGCTCTTGCTGCTGGTGCAGTTCCTGTTGCAACAGTTTCTGAGCACGCTTCGATTTCTTTTTGTTGCCCCCCTTGCTGAGCAGCTGGCGCTGATGCGTCTTTTTATGCGATTTCAGGCTGTGCGATGTGCTGAAAGACTTCTGGCAGCTATCCTCCTGACAGGGATACGGTTTCTCGCCGGTATGCGTGCGCCGATGCGTTTTCAAATGATGCGATGCGGTGAATGCCTTGCCGCATTCATCCTCGGGACACTTGTAGGGTCGCTCTTGGGTGTGGGTGCGCATATGCTTCTTCAGATCGCTGAGTGTCGTAAAACACTTTTGGCACATTTCACAATTGAATGTCTCGCCATTGTGCAGTCGCAGATGGGCGTGCAATCTAACAGATAACGGTAATGATGTTACTGATAAGCCAATGAACTATAATATTTATAAATATATATCTATTAGTATTGCCTGTATCGCGTGTTGAATGCCTTATCACAGCCACTGACTTCGCATTCGTAGGGTTTGATTTTGGTGTGGACGCGTACATGGATTTTCAGGCTGTATGATGTGAGGAATGCCTTGTTACAGCCCTCCTCCGTGCACTTGAAGCTGTAATCACCTGTAAATATATATAGATACGAAAAAAAATATATATCAAAACAAAATTAATTTCAAATAATTAATTGCGCCAACAAATGTTTACCCGCTCCGTCAACATTGCCGGCGCAGAAAGCAAGCGCACGTCGTTGGCAGTGTTGTCAAACATGGCATAACCATAACAATCATAAGCATAGCATAATTATAAGAGGGTAGCTTTCCAATTTAAAAAAACAAAATATCACATATTTTGTGCATACTTTCAGCCAAAATCGTCTAACTCAATCTTAAGCATGACACAATTATGAGAGATTAGCTGCCAAATTTACCAAACCAAAGGACAACCCATTCTGTGCATACTTTCAGCCAAAATTGTTTAACAATATTCAATTTTCGATTACAAATTATACAAATTTTATATTATTTGCAGCCCACAATTATCATTTTGTATAATTTTCGCTTGATTTTCGACGCTCATGACGACACATTGTGCGCATATAACACGCCTGTCTTTGAGCAGTACCAGTGTTGCTTAACACTGCATCAGCGAAGAATTGTACGCGTTTGGCGTCGACGCGCACGCACGCATGTAATTTGTTGAAGTTCATTTTGAAAACAAAACAAAAAACAATAATAATGAGCGACATTGAGGAGAGGTTGATCAGAAGCGTTAAACATAACGCTTGCCTATACAATAAATCAAATACGGGATTTCGCAATCGGCAGCGCAGAGACATTGCATGGGCGTCGGTTTCAACCGAATGTGGTTTGCCAGGCAAGTTGTGCACAAATACATATACAGAAATTACACTTATATATGTAAAATATTTATTTGTGTTTTGCTTTATATAGTTAAAGAAAGCCAGTGCAAATGGAAAACGTTGCGCGATCGTTTTGTGCGCGAATATCACAAATGCGCTGATACCCAAATGGAAGTCAGCCATTGGCGCTATTTTGAAAAGCTCTCCTTTCTGCTGGAGCACATAAAACCGCGCGGCTGCTCGTAAGATTATTACTATCATAATATATGCATTACACTATAAATTATTATAATAATAATATATATACATTGTATCTCTGTATATATATCATATGCAGCAACATTGAGGATAGCCATCTGGACTTTGATGTGGATTTATCAAGTAATCAATTGTCTTATGAAACCGATGACTTAAATCGCAGAACCATCAAACAGGACAACGATGGCTATGCAGCAGAGGCAATCATCCGAGAGGCGCTAACGGCAAGCGATGCATCCAGTGAGAAAACCCAGCCGTGTCTCCAACAAGCACAGCAGGAGTTTCACAAAGTTATGAGCCTCTTGGAGAATATGCTGCAGCAGAAACTTAAAGAACAACCTTCAAATATAGATGCTGCCCAGCACGATCCTTTTTATAAATATCTAGAGAGTATATTGAGTCGGGTAGATGCAACAACCCGCGCCGATATACAATTGGAACTGCTCAATTCGGCCAATACGCTGGTGAAAAATGCAGAAAACACAAAGTTCTACACTCAATAAAAAGAAGCTTATCATTAAACAATTTGAGTGACCAAGGAATTTATCATAAGTCTATTCCTTCTATTATTTGCTCTATATTAAACCCAAAGAATTATATTTTAAATAAATTTGTAGCAGTCAAAGATAAATTAAATAATTTTTTCAAACTCATCTGCTTCAAGCAGGTGATCGCATTATCGATATCGATCGATCGATGTCGTATGTTACGTACAGTGTGTTGAATGTTATGTTACAGATCTTATTACAGTGGCCTGTTAACTAAATTCCCAGTGCATTTTTACAAAGGCTTAAAATCTTTATACATAATGTATCACATTAGATTTGATTCAAAATTATAAATAAATGATTTATATTAGAAACGAAACTGACCTGTGTGTGTCTTTAAATGTGTACGCAGATTTCCAATTGTGCTGTAGCTGCGATAACAGTTTTCGTAGTTGCATTTATAACGGCTGAGAGCTTCATCGGAACTCTGTGATGATTTGTGGAGGATCAGATAATATATATATATATACAGAGATATATTAGTTATACAAGCTAAACATGATTGTATAGAGCTGAAGTTAAACTATGTACAAAGTCAAAGTGGGCTAATAAAAAGTCAATAGGTCGTTAAGTATTATATCTATATGTGTAGTACTTCGTAGTAAGTCGGCAAATAAATAACATGCAGTGTGAGTGGTGTTTATATATATATATGTATATATATATAGTAGTACATGTATATAGTAGTATATATGGTGAATGAGGAAGTGTTTTTTTTAACTAAGACTACGCACCAAGTTGAATTGTTGCAAAAAAATGCGAGCAAAAGTGGTTAGCAGAACTGAGGCGAGAGCGGCGAGGATTCGTGAGAAGGAGCAACCAGACGCCCGCCAGTTTGCCCCCGCTAGACTACCAATTAACAATTATTGATTACAATTTTTTTTTTAATTTTCGCTACAAAAAGCGGCGTTTTTTACAAAACAAAAGAACGTTAGTTACGACACAATTTTTGCGACTGTGTACGTTTTTTGATTGTTTTTGTTTTGCTCTGATGTTGTTGTTTTATGTTTTTTTTTTTGTGGAATGTGGGGGCTGAGTACCTCGTAGGCCATCGCCATTAACAGCTGATCCTCTTCGGTGTCCTTGTGCAGGGCGCCCGGATGGATGCAGTGAGCCAGCTCATTGTCCTCATCTGGCTCTGTTCGCTCTTCGATATAGCTGCAAGATCGTTCGGATTATATGTTTATATATCGCTCACACTCTTTTTTCTCTCTCCATCACTCTCTCTTTTAGCATGTGTGTATTTGCGGGTGTTTGTACATGTGTATATGTGCATGTGTGTGTATATCGCTCTCCCAGTTGGAAACAAACAAAATAAAAAGAAGAAATGCGTCGGGCGAGCGATGCTGCTGCTTCTGCTGTTGCTTTCAATTTATGTCAGTGGGCCGTTAAACATCTTCTATATATATGCACATGCCTACACACAAACACTTATGTATATATATATATATATATTATGCAGTGATCGTTTGCTAACTAAAACTTGCCACAAGTTTTTAATATTATCATTTTTCAATGCATTCAAAATTACTTTTTGTTTACTAATTTTTTACATCATTTTGTTTTTCATAAAACGCAACTTCATAACATTGCATTATAATTATCGAGCAATCAATGTACTGTACAAACTTGTTTACAGTTATGTTTGTATATAGTTATATATATATATATGTACATTCATAAGTGTGTGTGCAGCGATTAATGAGGTTAAACGCAAAAACCAAAACAAAACAGCAACAGCAAAGAAAAACATTCATTAATAAACAGTTGACAAGCAACAAAGTAAAAACTATCTGTCAAAAAACGTAAAACAAACAATACACAAAAAGAAAATAAAAAAGATGAACTGGAAAGCGCCTTTAAGCTACAATATCATGCAGATTAATTAATATTTAATATTGTCATGGCCAAACACGACGTCGCCAAGAACTATAAAACAAATATATTAAATTAAAACGCAAGACACGCAAACTAAAAATATTGTATTGAAAATAAAATATCAAAAATAACAACAACAACAAGTGCGTGGGCCTTTTGTGGACGAATGGACGAAGCGACTGACGACCGAATGACGGCTGGCATCCCACTAGACTCTGCCCTATACCCCTCTCCTACTGCTCAGTCTGCACTACTCATCGATGTCGCTATCCCTGTCGCAAACACACAGCTGTGCCTTCGTCTACCATCCCTTCCCCCTGCCAACCCCCACACAGCATGCCCTAATCGCACGAGTGTTGAAAAATAAGAAATATGATTGAGGTGCAACACTCATAGTGTTAAAAATAGCCTTTATCTCAGTGGGGGTTGGGAGAGGTGGGTTGGGGTTTGGTGTGAGTTCTGTCTGAGCAATACAAAATAGAAATAAGAATTGGAAAAATTATTATGGCACGTAAAATGACTGAAAACAACTACAAAGCGTAAGGCTAACCAAGTCATTAAAAATTATTTGGTTCATAAAACTCATCCGACTAGAATCAAGTTAAAAGTAATAGAAGCAATGAAAGGGAGTTCAAATAACAACATGTGACAATGCTAAGTGTTTAATTCTTAACAAGAATTTAGTTGTGAGTGCTTAAAAATATGATATAGAATTGATAAAAAAAAAAGTTTGCCTGAATCAGACAAAATATTTTATTGGTTGCTGATAACAGAAAGCAAACTATTCCAGGCAATAGATTTAGTAAAAAGATTGTGTCATAAAAAAATTAAAACTTTCTCGATAAGCAAGCGTGATTAACAAATTAGAAAATTAACAGATGGGTTTCTTAAATGAAATTTGTATGTTTCGAGTGCTCCTCCACATGATGGAATATTCTCGAATGGAATTTCACATTTGCTCATTTAAATTGGAAACCGGCTCTTTTACACCGAGTGTGAATGAATTCCACTAGAAAATAGGAAAACTTGTGTTATACATCAAGTATGTATATGCTTATACAAATATATACAAAGTTATACATAATTCTATCAATAGATGTGTGAATTTCTTGTGGTGGGGGTTAATTCTAAATGCGTTCATCGGCATAATTATTTTTAGACCAAACAAACGATTTTGATACAATTGTCCAAGTAGGCTGCAGGCGGCTGCAGCAGCAGCATAAAAAACCGTTACATTCTCATTGCTAGAGCATCGAGGCATGCATAAGGCTACACATACAAATATATACATATAGGCATGCATTTGTGTGCGTCTTAAAGGTGGCTGAACACCGGCGAGCACATAAACATAAATACACACACAAACATACATATGCATCGGTCAATTAGCAACAACTTGCTGAACATTTTCGGACACTTGACGGACGCGCTTTGTAATAAGCGGACATTGGAATTGTCTCAAATTTGCCAAATTGTCAAAAGAGAATATGAAAAATATAAGAAAAATCATTACGTTAGCTTTTTACAGGCGATTTTTGAGTCTAATTAGCAATCAACAAATATGCAAAGCAATACAAAATTGCGATATGTAAGAACAAACATACATATATATATATAAATAAATATATATATATATATGTGTGTATGTAGATGGCAGGCACATCAGATTCGAGCAGACGGAAGAACAAACATGCAGCAGCAATCGGACTTGTTGTGTGGGCAGTGGAAATTTTAGTCATGGGCAAGGGCGTATCTAGCTTATTTCCAAGTGGGGAATGGGGGCTCAAAATTGTTCACACAATTGTAATTATTTTGTATAAAATCTTTAATATTAATTATATTCATTGCATTTAAATTCAATAACTGAAGCTGTGTTGGTTTATAAGAAATCTGATCTAAACTGCGATATTTTAAGATAAGTAATTAATTATAATTAAAGACATTTAATTAATTATTATTAAGATTAAAGAGAATTAGATGAATTTTAATATAGCTTTGTCATTGTAAGCCTGCTGCTATAACAGTTAAATACAAATTATAAGTGGCAGAATAAGTGATCCGCTTTTCGGTAACTGGAAATTAATTGACAAGTGCAATTCTTTTGTAAAATCTTAACAATTTTGTATGTATAATGCACACAAGCTGTCTAAACTTCTATAAAGCAACCTTAAGCATATCAAACTGCTTCAAAATTTTGTATTTCCAAACTACCTGAGTAGCCTCTGATGTCCCATTAACCCATTGCCTAAAATATCCATTTATTAGAAAAGAGCAGACATCCAACAATATTCAATAAAATAAATAAGTGCATTAAGATAAGAATAAGTGCAAACTAAAACCAATAGGCATTAACATAACAGTGAACTCACATAAAAATAGTTAAAGCCGTTATCATTTCTGTTATTAATTATCGATAGACGAAAGCCAAAGATACAAAAAAGGAAGTGTTGTATAGCAAGTAATGAAGTGCTGCCCAGTGCTTACTACCTCGTCCCAAGAGTGAAATATGCAGTTGTTTTTGTTGTTGTAGTAGGAGGAGGAGGAGAACTTGAGTTGTTGATTTCGCTGCTAGTTGCTGTTGTTTTTGTAGGTTGTTCTTCATCTTCTTCTGACGGTAACATGCTGAAGGACACTACTGTGGGAGGCTGCACCTGGACGAGCTTTTGATTTAGAAACTGATATTCCAACGTAAAGCAAATGTCATCCAAATTATATGTGCCCATTGTTGCTATTACAGGTATCGGTGTGGATTGTGTTTGGTGATATGGTGAAATTGGTGTGGATAATGTGTGTGTGGATGATGTGCTATTGTTGTTGTTGGTGCTGGTTAGCAACAGGGGTGCACTTGTCAATGTGACCAATTCGTCCTCAACTAAGTCATCGTCAGCGTCATCGTCCTCGTCAGATATAACTGTCTCTGCCTGCAATTCCGTTGGGCCATACAAAGTATATGTCGTTGTTGTTGTTGCTGTCGTCGTCGCTGTTGTGGTTGTTGTTAAGCCTAATGGTTGCAGCACCTGTTGCTCCCCAGTTGTGTAAATGCTGTTGCTGCTACTGCTGCTGGCGGCATCATCTAATTTTGGCGCAAGCAGCGATGCCAGCAGCGCTTTGTCTTCAAATCCATTAAAATCCAGCCCAGTTGATGTTGTTATCGGCGGCGAACCAGTCAGCGATGTGCGCGTTGAGTTTGTATCATAATCCCTGCTGTCTGATAAGGAATTTCCATGATTGGCTGACTTCCAACTGTGCTCGTAGTATTGTTGTTGCTGCTGTTGTTGTTGTTGTTGCTGATGATCGTTGCTTGCATCCATTTTGTACTGATTCTAGTATTTCACTCACACACACATACACTTCTGCATACGTCTTACGCATGCAGTTTTTTCTTTATACTTATATCACTTTGCAATACCGATACATATATATATATTGCGAATGTATTACAAAAGATATTAGAATTTTATTGAGGCAGAAGCAGCGGATCCGAGCGTAATAATCACGACCACGCAGCGCAACAACAAAGATAAGACTGCAAGTGATGGCAGCAAGAATGTTAGAATTCATATCGATATATGGATTGAGTTAACAGAGTTGATGTATATTTTACATATCGTTGTTCTAACTGTTGTCACGGGCATTCCCTAAAGTAGTTTAAAATACTTGCTCAGCCATGGCAAATATGTGTTTAATGAGAAGAGCTCTCAAAAATAAACTTTTCATGCATTTGCATTACATTACCTAACTGCGTGTAGTAAGAACAATTGCATCGAGCATTAATGCAGCCAAGTGAGATTAGCAGATACCATAAAATTATTAAGTTAAACCTAAAATGTGAGTTTTAATCGTAAAAAGCTCAATTTTAGCGGCACGACCCAATGTTTTATAAATAAGCGTGAATTAAAAATCAAAGCAATTTTAATTTGCGCGCCCCTAAAATGTGCTGGCTGTGAGTATCGATAGCAATTGCATATTGCATGTACGGTCACACTATGAGCAAAGGCAGAGGCAGTACATATACAAAATTCATTGATTTTGTCAACGTAAAACACACACAGCGCATAGCTACACAGGCGAGCAGCATATATATAAAGTGTGAAGTTAGTTAACTCCAAATTGGGAATGAGTGGCAAAATGCACAACAACATTCAAGACGAACTGTGAGAACTGCAACTGAGACTCGCAACGCCACCAACAAAAATTCCAACAAGAGTTTCGCTGCCCTGCTTCCAATTTCCAATAAGAAAGAAGTGCGAGCAAAAAGAGCATACGGTGTAAAAGGCAAAAAAGGCAACAATAAAAAAAACCCAAGAGCAAAAGCAACACAAAATACAAAAGTAGTAAAAAAAAAACAAAAACAAAAACAATGAAAATGACAATCGTTCAATATCAGGTGGCATATTGACGACGCACATTGGGCGCTCCTCCGAACAAAATGCCCAGGATCAGCACTTGCAGGCCAAGTGATGAATGTGTAGCTAACGGTAATCATAATAATGCCACTGGCACCACCACCAACAACGGTAACAACAACAACAACAACAATGACAACAACAACAGGAGCAGCAGCAGCAACAGCGCCATTGTCAAACAGGAATTTGATGCAACGCCGCCCGTTTGCCACAGAAAATCGGAGCGTCGAAAAATAGCACGCGACATTTTTCTTGTGTTCGAGGAGCAGCCGACGCGGCGTCGTCGCGGCGGACGTGGCGGTGCCCGTGGCACGAGGGCCAAACAAAAATTTGGCCATCTAAAAGTGGCGAATACTCCGCGCCTCAACAAGCATGTCCTACGCGACATCAAAACGGAACCAAAGTGCAGCACAGCAGCTGCAACAGCATCAGCTGGAGCTGAAGTAGCAACAACAACGTTGCTTGTTGTCCAGGAACCAGAGCCTGAAGATGAGCAGGTGGATCATCAGCAAGAGCAGGAGGAGGAGGAGGAGGAGGAAGATGAGCCTGAAAAGCTGCCGCTTAAAATGGCCGCAGTGAAACTTGAAACCAAAACAACAGCAGCAATAACATCAAAAGCACCAGCAACAACTGCAGCAGCAGCAACAACAGCTGCAGCAGCAATAACAACAGCAGCAGTAACAACAGAAGCAACAACAACAGCAGCAGCAGTAACAGCTGCAGCAACAGCAGCTGTTGCTTCCTGCCCCACGCCGACAACAACAGCACCAACAACGCCCAGCGTTAATCCGATCTTTCTGTGGGTCAAACAGGACGATACACGCATTGTGGAGGTGCGCTGCGAGGATTATGATAAACGCAATCGCATACGTTTGACCAAGACGACAAATGGTTGGCGTTCCATGCCACGCACCGATGCCTCATCCAGTCGCATTGTCAAGTTCTTCCACAGCACAGCGGGTGCGGCGGCGACGGCTGTGACGTCGCCCTTGTTCAAGGTCAAGCGGGAGCAGGTGCAGCAACAGCAATCATTCGAGGAGCACGAGCAGGAGGCGCAAGAAGAGCAGCTGCAGCAGCCACAGCAACAGCAACAACAGCATGCTTGGACTGTTATTGAAGAGCAGGCTACACAGCAGGATGAGGAGCAGGTGCAGGAGGAGATCAACAATCTGCCGGTTATTGAAGATGTTGTCGTTATGCCGCCTGCCCAGCAGCAACAGCTGGAGGAGGAAGAGGAGCAGCAACAACAACAACCACTTTCAAGGACTCCGCCGGCGGAAGTGTGTTTCGATGGTCTGCTGGACAGCGAGACGAATGCATCGACCAAGGCGACCAAGACCAGCAATAGTAATCCCAATACGCCCACATATCAAAGCTCCCATTCCCGCTCCCGGTCGCGATCCCCAACGTCTTTAGCCGGCTCGGCGCCGCTGGAACTGCAGCTGTGCCCCAAAACGGGTCTGTTTTTGACCAATGTGCCTGGCCAGGAGTCCGAGGAGCCGCCGGATGACACAGATGATGAGTTGCAGGCGCAACATCAACATCATCATCATCAGTCGGTCAAACAAGATTTGTCCAGTCTAGATGCGAATACGAAGCAGCTGAAAGATCTGTTGGACGAAGCCGATGATCTGCTGCAGCATTGCAGCAGCGAAAATGGCAGCAGCAATGGCGACGATCTGCTCGACTCCCTGGTGAAGCGTAGCTGCGAGGATAACCTGATGCACCAGCAGCAGCAACAGCAGCAATCCCAATCCCAAACAGCAGCAGCAACAGTTGCTGCTGGCGCCGGTTTGAGTGCGTTTTGTGTGCCCGATGTGATTTCTGGCAAGGAGCTGCCCAGTATTCTGGGCATGGACAGTGTGGATGATGCGCCCAAATGTCTGTCCTTTAATGAGGCCGGCGAGATTGAGGGCCTGCATGGAGATCTCTTCCTCGGCATTGACTCCTTTGACAAACAGCCCGAGGTGGTCGTCGAGGAGGAGGTAGAGGATGAGGTAGAGGAGGAGGAGGAGTTGGAATCGGTGACTGAGGCCGACACTGTGCTGTTAACCAAGGACAAGGAATCATCGTCTTCGTCTTCGCCACTGCCACTCACTTTGACGTTGACTGTGCCCGATGAGACGCCTAAGGATTTGAGCTATAAGAAGCGCGAGGAAGTCTGTCCGCCCTCAGAGTCCAGGAGTCAGTGTGCCGTCACCTCCAGTTCGGACGTACTCAAATCGAAGTCTCCGGAACCGGAACTGCTGCAGCTGCCCGCCACAACAATACCCGCCGAGGTGGAGACCACCTCGGAGACGATCAAGCATATGATATTGGAACAGTTTCTTAAACTCAATGGCAATGCACAGCAACAGGCCGAACCCATGGATCTCGGCAAGGCGGCGGCAGCAGCGGCGGCGGCGTCAACCGGCGGTGATAAGCTCCAAACGGTGGTCATCGATGACGAGGATGATGAGCCGACGGATGCGACGGAGCCAAGCCATGAACCGTTGAAAAAGCGAGCGAAACCTATCAAAATGGATAAGGATCCGGATGCATTGACCCAACTGAAGATGCTCATCAGCAATCCGCAGTGGAAGGTGCCCGATCCCATACTCGTGCCAAAGGATCGACTGGGCGCCGTTTTGGCCTCGCCGGCCCGTGAGATTCCACTGTTGTTGACCACACGTCCGGAGTTGCGGCTGCCGGAAGCCTTTGCCTATCCGCAGATCATACAGAATCCGAACATACTGGTCGTCACCATGGAGCAACTGGAGGCTATCTTGCGGAATGAGGCGGATCAATCAACTACCAAATCTCAGTCCAAGTTGTGTCCAGCGCCACAGCAGCTGGCCACCAATCAGCCAGTGGCTGGGCGATCGCCCGCACCGACGCCACCTGAGTTGCCGAGCAGCAAATCCCTCGCCAGTCCAAGTCCCCGCCCCAGTGCCAGTCCAGCTGTCATCAAAACAACAACTCAACCCTCTCCCCTACAGCAGCAGCAGCAACAATTGCCACACAAAATACATACAGCTGGCAACCCGACCAATGCTGCAACGGCTGGAGTGCCTCCATCGCTAATCTCACCAGCAGCAGATTCGAGTATGTCCACGGAGCTGAATGCGACAACGTTGGCATTGCTGCAACAAATGCTTTGGCTGCCCTACTTTGGCCAGTTGTCGCAGGAGTTCTTCAAATCTTTGAAGGATCCGCTGGGACTGCAGCGTAAATTTATGAGCAATCTAATGCCGCTGTACAATAGCCAATTTGGACTGCAGCATCTGGATGAGCTGTACAAGCATTGCCTCAAACAGAAGCCCAGCTCCAGCGAGGATTCGACGACGCCTTCTTCCTTTTCCACGCCTGCGTCTGCGCCAGCACCTGCTCCTGCGCCTGCTCCGAAGTCAGCGCCGGCTGCAGCTGCCTTTAATGGGTTTAGCAATCCCATAGAGCTGGCCTTTATGCAGAAACTACTCCAACAACAACAGCAGCAACAATCGCAGCAGCAACAGCAGCCACTTCCTAACAAGGATCCCTCCTCGCATCATCAACATCATCATCATCTGGAGCACAAGCGCGCCCGACGTGATCCGGAAGCCACGCCCCTTCACATACCCGATTTCAATAGCAACTACAACAGCAGTAATAACAACAGCAGCAATAGCAAGCAGCAGCAGCAACAATTAAAGGCGCCAGCAACTGTTGCTGCTGCTGCTGCTGCCACGCCACCAACAATAGTTGCTGCTGTTGCTCCTATAGTTCCCGCTGCTACTGCTGTTACTGCTACTGCTACTGCTACACCGGCATCGACTCCACCCGTGGAGCACAAGCCACGCCTTACCTGCAAATCTCTCTCGAATCTGCTGGAACCGGAAAGCAATATGGTGCCACTACTCAATGTGCCCTTCGATGCACTGCGTCTGCGCGGGCTCCATAAGACGACGACAGCGACGACGACAACAACGCCACCGGAGCCGCACAGTGGTCGCCAGCTGCGCAGCAGCAAGGCCTGCATCACTTACAATCCGCAATCACAATCTCAGCTCCAGCTGCAGCAGCAATTGCATCAGCGTAAGCGTGGCAACATGTTGCCACACGACGTTCAACAGCAACAGCAACATCTACAACAACACCAGCAACAGCAGCAACACCACCAGCATCAGCACCAGCAGCAGCAGCAGCAACAACATTTGGCGGAGGCAGCCGCCGCAGCAGCAGCAGCGGCTGGTGGCGCCACCATGGATGCCAATGGAGCACTGTGGCATCCTTTCTTTGTCAGGTAAATATATTCAAAGACCCATTTATATATATAAAATATATATATTTATGTATTTTTCCTTGGACAGCAATCCCAAGCAGGGCTACAACAGCCCCTGGCAATGGACGACGGTGACGGCCACTGGGGAATGACAGTCAAGTCGGGCTCACAAGGAGCCAGCAGCAGCACAAGCGGCAGCAAACGCAGCCAACCACAGCAGCAACAGCTACGAGGATCATCAACATCAACATCAGCAGCAACAACTTGACTACAGCAGCAGCAACAGCAACAGTGGTGGTTGCAACTACCACCATGCAGCAACAGCAGGAGCAACAGTCAAGCAGCAACAGCTGCCAGCAACAGCATCAGCAGCAGTCAAAAATCAAAGCAACAACTTTTGTTATCCGACAGCAGCAGCTGCTGCAATGGAGAATATGTTCCAAAGCAATCAGTTACTCAACTCGTATCTGTATCAGAAGAATGATGCTGCCGCTGCTGCTGCTGCTGCTGCTGATGCCACTGCTGGCTACATGGCGGAGCAGAGCTACTGGCAGCAACAGCAGCAGCACCACCAGCAGCAGCAACAACACCAACAGCAGCATCAACATCAGCAACACCATCAAAAGCTGCAGCAACAGCAGCAACACTGGAACAATCACAATAGCAATCAGCGCAACAGCAGCAGCAACAGTTATGCGAACAACTATGCAGCTGCAGCAGCTGCTTCGATGTACATGCAACACTTTAATCCCTACATGCAACAGAAGGCAGCGCTGCTCGCCGAGAAGGCGGCACAAGCTGCCGCCACTGCAGCAGCAGCAGCACACGGCGGCGGTGGCAGTGCCAACAGCAACAAGCATGGACGATATGCCGGCGACTATGGCTAGAAATGTGGATGTGACTGCTCGACGAAAGAGGAGTAGGAGTAGGAGGAGGACCGCGTTCATATAACCAAAACACTTGCATATTAACATAAACATAAACATAAAGAAAAACAAAAAACAAAAACAGATATAGTATATAATAATGACTACGTGGATAACACACAGCTATACTTGAGTATACATTTAGAAGCGAAGCATATTGGCCATTTTATCGTCAAGGAATTGCTAAGGAATATTTATCCTTAATTTAAAAAACAACACAGCAACAACAACAACAAGGTAACCGGAAAGCAACAATAATTAAAAACAAAACAAAAAAAAAAAAAATAAGAAAAAAAAACAATTAGTAAAAATTTGTTATTGGTAGTTTGTTAAAAAAATACAAAAAACAAAAAATGTGTAGAAGAAGCAAAGGCAATGGAAGCAAAACAAGATAAGAAAAATAAGGAATGGAAAAACAAACCTAATTATTGTATTATTGTTAACCCAAGCTGCGTTATATTATTATTATTATTATTATTATTATTAACTCGTGTGTGTGTATATAGCGTTTTTATCTAGATGTATTACACTTAGTAAGTCCCCCTCCCCCTCCACTAAACCCTTTAATCTTAACCCCCCAACTAGACCAACCCTCGAACTACCCACAAAAAGCATCCAACTGCTAAACAAGATCCTTCACGGCTCGAAAAAAAGGCAAAAACAAACAATTTGTATTCATTCCGCATTCAAAGGCAAAGTTATACGAAGGAGTTTTTGTTTTCACAAATTATTCCTTTATAATTATTATTATTATCATTATGCTTATTATTTATATGACAAAAAAAGAAGAAGAAAAACAAAAAAGAAGAAGGAATCCCTTAAACAATGTGCAATCTTTATACATAAATATGTATTTATGTTTTAGCGACGACAACAACAAACAAACAAAACACAACAACAACACATGAATCACAAAAATCTTATAAACGAGAAAATGGCAAAACATGAAAAATAAAGAAAAACCTTTTAGAGAATTTCGCTGATAAAGGCAACAGAATAGCTAAAAAAAAAAATTGACTGTGTTTTAATGGTATTTTAATGGTTGAAAAAGTATTTTCTTGTCTCGACTTATTTTTAAAAATGTTTTGAAGCTGTTTAGAACTTATACTCTTAAGGATCTTAAAAGGGCTTAAAACAGAACATTGTTCGTAGCTCAGGCATATTCTTGCGAATCCTATGCCAAAGAAGATTTCTACTTAAGATTGGCCGATTTAAAGATTTCTTATTTTCGCCCCCAAAAAGCTAAATTTATTTGGCTTGGGGACAGTTTAGCCAATACAACAACCTAAATAGTGTCCATACTAAATACGTGAATCAATTTCTTAGCTAACAATATTAATATTAATTATTTTCGAATTTGTCGTTTTTGAAAATATCATTTATTTATGTATATGTATAAATATATATGTATATACTTTTAATTTCGGTGTATAGATATATAAATGTTAATTTTTGTAAAAATACGCAACTTTTCTTTACTTAAAAACAAGATTATTGATTAAATTTATAGTTTAGTTAAAAGCATATCTAATACAATTTTTTTTTTTTTTGTAGTTTTTGATACTATTTTGTTGTTGTTTTTTTTTTTGTCAAGCATTTGAAATGCGCTCGTGCGAATGTTTTCAGCTATTTAGATAAAGTGTACGTTTACGTGTGCTTATTGTGCTCCCAGCCGGTTCATCGGTTGTCCATCGTTAATCCTGTGATGTGCCCCTTTCGCCGCCAGACTCTGCGTCGAGTACTCTTATTCAATTTGGCGATGTGCCTCTTCAAGCCGTCCAACGACTCCCTGATAAAATTTAATTTGCTCGGCAATAAAGTCCTTGAGTGTCTGCTTTAGATGCGAATCCCGCTCGGTTTTGAAGTGTGTCAGCTCCGCCAGCAGCGTATAGGAGACACAATCCGTGCGCTTATTTACCTCCTGCAACTGGGCATTGCTCATTTTGTTCTCGGCGGTGGAGCGCTCACAATCCTTGCGCTTCTGTATTGCGCCCTTGTGTGTGGAGAATATGTCCGGAAAGCAGTTCAAGATGCCTCTGCAAAATTAAACAAAGTTAGAGTAAGATCAGAATTGCATCAATTTTCTATATACACTTGCTTACCTGTAGATATGCAGCCGATCGCAGAGTGGAATCCAATCCTGTTTCGCCTGATCCCCGAACATTTGACCAATACCAATGTAAATGCCACCGATGCGACCCACACTCTCCGAGAGCGGCACCATGTTGCGTGTAGGTGCGCGACGCTCATCGATGGCCAAAGATTTGGCCAACTCGGAGAGTCCATCACCAATGCGCTGGTATTCCTTTTTGCTCTGTGCCAGCGAACGTTTGGCCACATCGTTGGCAATGTTATTTAGATTACGTACGGCGACATCCATGCTGTGTATGAACTGTGTACCGCTCTCCAATTGGGCATCCACTTTGGAATGCAACAGATTCTTGTCGGGCGGCAGAATGGCCAGACAATAGTTGACACCCATGTAGGGATCACGTTCGGCTTTCCGTTTGCCCGACTTCCACACCTTTTCCTCCCGGCACGTGAGAAAGTGATACCAGACCTCACATTTTGAGATGACCGGATGGCGGCATACCCAATCCACAAATTCCTGCAACTGTACACGACGATGCTCGACAAATTGCTCCTCATAGCGGCCGGAGATCTGTTTGTCCGGCAGCGGTGGCACCGGAATCAAACAGAACTTCTCCGCCAAACGTTCGTGCAACCAATCGAAGTGCTTGTAGCGACGCGACACCTGTGTAATATTTAACAACAGAATAGATATAGATATTCAATTACGAAATGCGATACAATCAAAAAGAAACAAATAAAAAACCCGAGTGACTGACTCACTGGGTTTGTAACAACAATAAAAACCCACATACACACATACAAAGAATAAATGAATTGCAGCATTGTTGGTCAGCAGAGCTGGCTGCCCCTTCGCTTGCTCCCAATTGAACTCGCAACTTCAACTCTCATTCACATAATTACACTATGATACAAAATGTTGTGCGCTAAGTTTTTACTATTATAAATTGTAATTAATATAGTGAATATTAAAAGGGAAATTTTATTGATCCTTATACTTCCAAGATACTCTACACTCTTCTCTTGTGCAATCAATTCTTAAATATATATATTGTGTTGGGGTCTCCACAATATCGGATTCAACAAAGTAGATTGGAATCTGTGCAATTTGATGTGTATTACCTCCATTGAGTCCACTCCTTATTGAACTTCGATACCGAACTAATCGTCATCATATGTTAGGTGTAATGTTTGTAGTTAAATTACTAAATGGTGATCCAAATTAATTTTTTATTTTCCCTTCCCGTTAATTTTCCAAACTTTCTCTTAATCCTTTCTTCGAGTACTCTGGAAGGATTACAATAGACTTCATTATGTAATCAATTCAGAATCCTCTATTTCTATCTATCTATCTATCTCGACATCTTAACTAGTTAATATTTGGTCTCATTGGATTTGTTCCTGGCTTTTGCTCCAATCCAAGCAATAAATGTTTATATATTTATTTTTGTGTCGACTGATATTTGTTAAAATAAAATGGGTTCCCTCGGATATAATGGCATGTGGAAATATATTAAATTTTATGTTATCGTGTAGCGGTACAAATAAACCATAAAAGTTAGAATTCTTCATCAATTTGTGTCATATATTTGCCATATATAGTATAATATTGTTAATTTTAATGATTTCTGTAGGTGTAAATCAGAAATTGTAGCTTCCCCGCTTAATAGAAATCAATAAATGTATAATAAAAAAAAAAATATCATGAAAATTAAATAAAGGTTCAAAAAGTCATTGGAAATTGCGATCATAAATTCATAAAAATTGTCACTTGTTGCACAGTGTAACCAGTAGCTGCCACCACAAGTAAACAACTCACACGCATTTATTTAAAGCTTATCTAAGTGAGTAGTCCGCGTAGAAAATGGCTATAAATAACGTTAGCTGTGTACTCACGGATATATTGTTAAAACTTGGCGTCAACTGATACGCAATGAATGTTTTCATGCCCTTAAATTTGGACTCCTTCTTGGGACTGGCCACAACAACGGAGTAGGGTGAATGATTGTGTGTCCACTGATAGATTGAATCCTCCAATGGAGTTATGTATGCCAATTCGCATTCGGGTATCTTCTCCTTGGGCGAATACAAGCCGAGTATATACGAATCGGAGCTCTTGGCAAACATGCCCTTTTTCATGGTGGCAGCACCACCAGCACCACCCGCATGGGAGCTTAACGAGATGCCATCCTCACTGGGCGCAACAGGTAAATGCCTGTTATCGTAATCGCTGGCGGAATGGGTTAAGCCGCTGGCGCGTGCACCCGAACTGTATTTACCAGCCGCTGGTGCAATCTCAGAATATGTTTCGTTGTCATCGCTGTCCGACCAGTCGCTGTTGTTGTCATCATCGGCCGTCTCATCGTAGCGTGAATCCGTTTGATAAGTGCTGGGCTGCATAGCTGGTTTTGGGGTTGTCACCTCCATTGCTGGGGTGGTGAACTGGCGTGCCTCGGCGGCGGACATCACCTCGACGTAGGCCGCCGGAAAGAGACCAACTTTGCCTTGGCTGTTTTTGCCCTCCCACCAGCCTTCGCCTACGTCGCTCCGTGTCACGGTTAATATGTCTCCGGTGGTGATCGTTAGTTCCGATGAGCCGGGCTCACCAGAGAAATCGTACATAGCGCGTACGTAAGATGTCATTTTGGTTATTGCACGATATTAATGCGATTGCTTTTTATCTAAATTCGCTTCCATAAAGCAATTGAGAAAAGACAGTGTCTCTGAGTCAGTGTATGTGACTAGTGTGACCGTTGCATATATTGTTGCAATCTCACTACGTTATCGATACATCGATATATGTGTTATGGTCGGTATCGGTATCGATGCAGGAGCAACCTTGCACTGCAGGCACACACACAAAAATCCGTTCGTGATTCGTTCGATTGGATTTTTGTTAATCATTCGCTTATTGCGCGTTTGCCGATTTGTTTGGTAAGTAGAGCATATAACTTTATGCATTGGTGCAAATTTGCACAGAAAGTGCACACATATAATTGGACTGTGCACAACACAGACATATGTTATTGTGTTGCTATAATTTTGATTATGTTGGCATATTTTGATTATTCACCGACATTTTTCCTTTTTTTTTTCTTTTTAGTGCAGCACACGTCGAAAGTCACAGTTTACTCGAAAATACCAGGAAGTAAACAAGCTTAAAGGAATCCGTGCAATTTACGATTAAAAAAGCAAAAACCAAACAAAAATGCAGCTGCAGCCCAAATATTTGCTGTTATGTCTGTTTGTCGGACTGTTTGCCTCTTCAGGTCGTTGTCAAGCGGCGGGGGGAGTCGGAGACGAAGGTAAGTTCTCTTTTGCCATAACCAATATCAGTCAATGCGTGTACGTGTGCATGTTGTGTGTGTGTGTGTGTGTGTGCGCCTGCATTGAATATGAAATTTATAAATGCATGTGTATGGGAATTTTAAATGCCACATTTGTGTGTGTGAGTGTGTGTAAATAAGTAGGCAGCGTAATTGAAGAAGATTTCAGCATAAAGAACTTTCTATTAAATTAAGTTGAATTACTTTTAAAATATGTATGTATGTGTGCGTGTGTGTGTGTGTGTGTGTTTCTTCCATTTTATAGTCAATGCAACTACGGAGCCAATAACCACGGTGACTGTGCCGGTGCAGGATGACAAGAATACAACAACTAGCACTGAAAAACCGACATCAACGCCAGCGACAACAACAACAACAGTGGTACCAACAACAACAGTTCCGACAACAACAACTCCGTTACCAACACCTCCAACAACAGCTCCGACGACAACCACAACTGCTGCACCGAATACAACAACTACCGTACCAACAACAACGAGCACCACAGTAGCTCCACCTAACTCAACTACTACCACCACCACGACAGTGGTGCCACCAACAACCTCGACTCTGGCTCCTATTACATCGACTACGCCCAAACCCGTACCGGTACCATGCGGACACTTCGATGGTTCGTCGTTCATTGGTGGCATTGTGTTGACACTGGGTCTGCTGGCCATTGGGCTGGTCGCCTACAAATTCTACAAGGCACGCAATGAGCGCAATTACCACACTCTTTGAGCCGCCACAGCGTTTACGTCGGCATTTAATGCAGCAGCCGGTGGTGCGTCGTCAGCCGTAAATAATGCCGCCGCCACAGATGCCGAACGTGTGCGATTTGTACAGCCATCAATTCCGTTGCGGTCGCCGCCAGCGCAACCGCCACCTCCTCCTCCTCCTAATTATCCATTGGTCGGTTCGGCGTCTACAGCAGCGGCGAGTATGCAACATAATTCACCCTCAGCTAGAGATCGGCTGCTGCATACGTAATTTATCTCGGGGTACAATATACAAAAAAAAATATGAAAAATAACAAAAAGCTATCCAAAGAAATCCCCGATAATCTCTATTTTTCAGAACAAACTTTAGCTCTCACTCACTCACACAGAAGCATAGTTAACTCCAGGATTTATCCGTTTCTTCACTCGATTTTAGTCACAGATCCTCCGTCAATCTTGGCTCCGTCTTCTTCCCTATATAAATACACATTTAAAATATAAAATATACATTTCGAATGGCTTTTATGAATCACTGTTTTTTGCTGTAGTTTAATCAGCAAACTGAAGCGGACGTTCAAACGCCTTATTATAAATCTGAATGCTCTTAAGCTTGAAAAGTCAGCCATGAGGAGGAAATTATAAAAACAAAACTGATATGGATATATATATATATTAAATGTGTCTGTGTATTTATCGAAAGAAACGTATGTACTACAATAATGTGAGACTGCTTGGTGAATAACGTTAATTAATCTGAAACACACGGTGTTAGTTTTTCTCTTCTAAAAAAAATATTTAAAAATATTGCAAATTTTGATTATATTTACAAAAAAACAAGAAAACAATTTAAAAACTCATAGGTATCCGAAATTATAAAAAAAAATCTATTTAAAGAGGTCTCGAACCGATCTAAAACGCGTTTAAAATTATTATCCCGCTTTCGTACAGAACAAAAAAAAAACAATGTACATTATTGCATAAACTGCTGATTGCATTTTTGATACTTGCCCCCAAACAAATACTATATATACATATGTATGTACTTTAAAGCTTGTCCGTATCGTAGCTGTTGTCAACAACAATTAAATCAATAGAGAGTCAACCGACATGACATCTAAATATGAATCACATTTGAACAAAGAATATAATTAATATATGTTTTTTTGTGTGGGGACTTCGACTCCCCTATAAGATAATGAATAACAAATATCATCAGCTCCACTTGGAACCGAAAGAAGAAAATATTGTAAGTTTATACATATGTATATGCGAATGTTAAATATTTGTATTTGATATATAAACAAAAAGTACAGAGAAGATATAAACAATACACACATATGAATTAATTATCTACCCCACAATTATTGTTGGACGTACGTACACTTACAAATTGATATCCCTGAATCCCTGTGCACAAAATAATCTCATAATAGGCTTAGTGAAGAACTTAATGTATATCCAGTAAACAACTCAAGCGGCTTATTAATGAAAATATCTAAAGCTATGTATGTATGTATATCGTGTACGATAATAAATATTTTAAAATTTAAAACGCTTTTGAAGAACTTTTTTAACCTTGTCAATCAATTTGTAATGCATTTCTGAAAACATATTCGACATGTTAAAATCTTTAAACCAGATCCTCTTAAGTCTTAAGATTCATCTGTCATTTTCTGGGCATTGTATATTTTTAAACTTATATAAGTATACCCAATATTTACTATATATCTGCAAGAGAATGTAAACGTCGGCAACATTTAAACATTAAACATTTGTTTATTAAACATTTTATAAGATCTTATAAGAAAGGCAGATACTACAGATATTAGTTATGGGTTATTCTAAATCGTTGATATTTAAACGGTTTTTCTATTCAGCCGTCACAGCCTGTTTCGCTTTCTTATTATTGTGCTTTTTGGGCTGAGCTTCACCAGTCACTGATCGCTTCCTGTCGTTCTTCCTCGGTCGCCGCTTCCTTTGCTGGGTATTGAAACGCAAAGTGAGTTTGCTATCGCCAATGTTCAGATCCTTCTTCAGAGCACTCCTCGCCTCAAAGGTTGTGGGTAAGGTGACGGTAGCAGCGCTGAAGTCACGGAATTTACCTCTGCCGGGTTTGATTTGAATGTCGACAGCATTCTCGAACAGTTGACGCACCTGAGCCACCGAAGCGGTCTTGGGCAGATTGGTGATGACCACCGACGATGTAAAATTGTCCTTGCGTTGCACTTGTTTGCTGGCGCGTTTCAACAAACTTTTCGTTTTCCTCTTCTCGACAGACTGCTGCTTGCGCGCAACAAGTTCGTTGACAAAGTCATCGGAATCGGTTTTTGGCAGTGAAACAAAGAAACCCTTAAAGGCATCATCAGTTTCAATTAATTTCCGTATGTCCTCTAGGGCTGCATCGCGATCTTCTTCCGATTTGAAATCCACAAGGCAAAAGCGTGCGTGCTTTTGCCGTGGCTTTGTTGCCTTCGATATAAGCGGATGCAGCGATTTAACCTTCGTCTCGAATTCCTGTTCGTCTAGGGGTAACTTTTTGGGAAAGCGCACATAGAGACGTGTGCCCCTCAACTGTTCATATTTGCTGTGTATTTGTTCCTCAATGAGTTCGGCCCTCGTTTTTATCCGTGTCGCGGTTTCCTCAGTTTCACTTTGCTCCTCGTCCGAATTATCAGCATTATCATCTGTATCTGATTCTGTTGCGCTGGCTGCCAAATCCATTTCGCTTTCGTCATCAGACTCATCTTCCGCTTCCATGTTTTCCTCCTCGTCAGTTACAGTCTCTTCGGGTCTTTTCTTCATTTTTATGGAAATAATTTGTTTATGTCGATTCAACCACACGTGCTATAGAACTAGCGTTGCCACCTGCTTCAGGGCTACATAAAATGAAGTTTCAACAACTGTTCATATTTGGGCGCATTTGGGCGATTAATTAAATCGATATTCTCGATTCTAAGCACTCGATTAAAATTATATAATTCCATCTCTAGGAGACAAGAGTCGCAGTCTTTTTCAGGCAAAACATTTATTTATTGCAAATAACAATGGGTCTGCTGGGTAATATTAGAGAATGGTTCACATCTGAATCATCGAGGAACAAAAACTCTGCCCTGGCGGCAGGCTTACTGGTATGTCCAACAAATTCAAATGCTAATCGCAATGCGACAAATACATAGTACATTCGCTTCCGCTGACAGTTCTTCACTGGGTGGTGGATATTAATCGATGCAATGTCACGAGATGGCCAGCATCAAATAACGACAGGACATGTATTTATTGGCATTTTCGGCAGTATTAGTTTCTGCATGGTGAATACCGTTAAAGGCGAACATGTAAGTAACGCTCCTTATGCCTAGGTATGTACGTATTTGTGTACAAAGAAAATGAGTCATATTTTTGTTGTTGTTTTGTTTGGTAGATTTCCGACGATAACACATCGGAGTCGGGAGCGAGGATCGCCAAATTGTGGTTACTCATCGCCTTTGTTATTGGATTTGCATCCATCATTGCCGCCATTTGGGTAATGATTGATAATTTCATAAACAACGGTACTTCAGATATAGATTTCGTTTTAAGATTTCTGTTTACTACTAATGACACCCAATCTCTGCTTATAGACAAAAAGGACTCTAGCCTGGGCGTGTCGCTGCTCTTGCAGAACGTGTTCATTTTGTTTGCCAGCCTGGTGTACAAATTTGGTCGCAGCGAGGAAGATTGGAATGAATGAAGTGTATGCCCAGTACAACTTGCAACTGCTGCGCTGATTTTAGAAATTATATACACACAAACGTCTGTTCATAGACATTACAAGAAGACAAAATGATTGCGAGATTGCAATATATACATACAAACACACACAAATCAAATAATCTCATATAGAATATTATACGACGAGTCAACTCGCAATTTGATTGTTCAACTGTTATTTATTTATTTATTGCAGGCACAATGCATTAAGGCAACGATAAGCAGGTGCAGGCAGCTGGGCAGCCCATTCTTGTTGCGCTTAGCATATCTATAAGTATAAATATAACATAATTGTATACAATTGACAGTTCTAAACGCACAAAAGATCTAATGAGCATACGCGTCAACGGGACACTCGTTTTCGTTTTGCAAACACCACTCCGGCTGCAGTGCCTCCGCCCCAATGCCATTCTCCACGAGACGTTCGCGATGCAACAGCAGGCGCGACTCCGCCTGACGCCAGTCCTCAATCGGATTGGACCAGAGGCGTTCGGCCAAAGCACTGGCGCGTGGCCAGAATCGGTTGTCCAGTGTGTACTCATCAATCTGCTCCGACCAGATGGCTGCCTCGGCGCCCAACACATGATGCTCATAGTCACCGGCAATCTTGGTTAGACTATTCTGATAGACCTTCTGCCAGCCAATGTAGGGAGAGCACCAATTGTTGCCATCAGTCACCCAACCTGCGCCGCCGCAATCAAAGTACAAAGCATCATAATTGGATACGATAATGCGGTAGCCACGTTTCAATATCTTCTGAATCACTTTGTCGTTGCCCTCTGTCCAGATTTGAATTATATAACGCGATGGATCCAAATAGTCATCGATGTAGGGCTCATTCGTGAGCTTGCTGGTCCACAGGATAACCGGTGTATCTGTTGCATTGGCCACGCGATCAACTCGTTTGAGGGCCTTCTCTTGATAGTGTCCCCACAGACGCATGAAATCTGCCTCGGTCAGACCCCAACCCCGCTTCAGCATCCAGTTGCGAATTGTCTCACTGCTGTTCCAACAGGACACGGACACTTCATCGCCGCCCATGTGGAACACATCCGGATTGTGCAGCTTGAACATATCACTGAAAATGTCCTCCAGCACATTGTACATATCATCGACTGTGGGATCCAGTTGTCCACAGGGCGGCTCCACACAATACTGCATCCAGGGCTGCGCATTAAAGCAGGCGGTCATATTCTTATGCTGCCATCCCTCGCCCACATGCGCTGGACTATCAAATTCGGGCATCACACGTATGCCACGCACTCGTCCATATTCCACCTGAAATTGGAGAATCCCTTTTACATAAGATTAGCTCTTTGAGGATTGGGTGGGTGCACTCAACTATATCCTCCACATCGGCATGGGTGTAGATCTTGCTGGGCGTATAGGCGCCCAATTTGGATAATTCTGGTCGCTTGCTTACTTCCAGTGGGAAGCTGTGCGAGTCCGTGATGTGCCAGTGGAATGTGTTCAATTTCACCATGGCCATGCCATCTGTAATGGATATCAGTGGTATATTAATGAGTAATTATTATAGCTCCTCATCCAAAGAGCTCACCCAATGTACGCTTGATGGACTTCACGGAGTAATAGTTGCGTGAGGTATCAAGGAGCAATCCACGCCACTTGTAAACAGGCGCATCGCTGATGGAGACATTCGCCGTCACCTGGACTTCGCGTCTAATATCATCGTAGACAATCAATTGGATGAGCGTTTCCAGGGCATGCCGCGCACCAAAGAAATTGGCAGCTATAACGTTTGCTAAGATTCGACCATCACCATCAGAGCCAACACTCAAAGCATAGCTCTCATCCGTATCCAGGGTGAGTCTGGAAGGCGCTCGTCCATTTTCCGTAGTGTTGATGCTAACTGTAAATTGATAACCACCCTCTTTGAGGATCTTGCGATTGGGTATCTTTGCCTCCAGCAAGTCCATCCAACGCTGCTCCGTTGCCTTCCATAGTTTTTTTTCTTTTCTTGTCAAACCGCTTGGCATTTGGAACTCAATGTTGGATATGTCCAGCTGGCGCATCAGCGGCTCTAGCTGCACGGCACCAGTGGGTTTAGGCCACAGAGTGCCAATGCTCCTGCCACAGAACAGCCTGCAAACTGGCAGGCTAATTGCCTTGACGAAATTAGTCTCAGTTAACTCGACCTTGCGACATTTTCCATTCTGGCATTCGTAACCATATATTAAATCACTGCGATTAAAAAAACCCGTCAAAGGTTGCAATAAATTGGTTCATTTATGTAATTAAAAATATAAAGACTACTTACTCAGTACCTGAAGCGGCTCCAGATTCTGGAGCAAAGCCAAAGGCCAATAAAAACACAACTACAATAAAAGCCGCACCTGTCATTTTGCCAACGTTTTACAACCACTGAGGGGAAACTATTACATACGAATTAGGCCAAGGAATAATAAGTACAATAGAAAAAAAACGGGTTTCTCAGCGCAGCTTTCTAACCGCCGCCTCCACTATTAATATTCGCGCTGTAAACAAACCTGGCTGGAGAGTTCTTCACTGCCAACTGACGCCATTGTTTTGTTTCGCGGCCAATTTATCGACTTTGCCAGCACTCAAAAATCGATTACGATTGCCAACACACACACATGCACAAACACAAAGCAAATACAGTTATGCGATTGTATATAAATAAGATTACATGCATTTGCTTTTAAGTATGATTCCTGTGCGACAAGTTATATTTTCGATGTACAAGCAGCGAACTTAAGATAGTAAGTGTCCATAAATATTGATTTGCCATTTTTCCCGTTTGCAATTCTGCAGTATCTTTGGAAGTACATTATATATAGTATATATATAAAACCGTTTATAATCGGCAAATAATCTGAATGAGATGTTTGGTGCTCATTTCGCATTCCTTTAAGATAGTACAATAATAATCAGTTTAATTTTAAGTTTATTAGCTACTTATAATTGTTTGTTTTCTATGTGGGATTTGTCCCCTTCAGCGTTAGGGTATTGTCCTCGTAGATCTCCAGAACATCAGCCAAATGTTCGTTGTCTCTGGGTTTTTTGAACTGTCGCTTTTTGTTGGCCGCCTTCTTGCGTTTGGGCATCGGCTTCTTAAGGCCATGGTCCTGCATTGAACGTATGCCTGCAAAAAATTAACATATCGGGTAAGTCATCGAGTTATTTTTTGATATTGCATTGTTTGTCACACCTTGTTTTTCGAGGTATTCATCGATTTTGGCATCGTCCATGGCGTCAACAGTAGCGGAACGCCATAGCTTCTGGAATTCATCATCAACCTATCGATAAAGTAATTTAATTAGGCAACCAAATGAACATTTGTCTATTGTTAGAGCTCACTGCAAAATTAGCGGTTCTGTCATTGTAAAACAATATTTTCTTCTTGTCGATGGGACGTATTATGAACAATATTTCGGCAGCGCGATTTTTCAAGACCTTCTCACAGTGAGGCAGAGATTCTTGCACGTCCTCCATCAAGATGCCGCCAAGTCCTTTAAGATCATGTTGCTTGAGCAATCGCATTAGGCTCTTGCCATCTTTGATTTTGTAGACGGGCTTGAAACTGAACTTGGTGCCGCAGGGTGTGCACTCAATTTTGGGATTGTTATTAAGCGCTTCACTAGCCAGCCACTATAACGAAATGCGAATTAGGAATAATATCATTGCGATTAGAATATTTCAGTTTTTCACTTCCTTACACTTTTCACTGATTGACCAATGTCTAGTTGATTGGTTTCATCGAGTATATCCTCAATGCTCAAGGGATGATCATCGCCATCTTGGTGGCGGGTGCGCATGAACTTTACGATTTTGGCCAGGACTCCAAATCGATATTGCGAGCTGCCCGACATCGTTTTGTACCTGTAGGCAGCAAGGAAGGAGAGATATTATGTGGGTGATTTGAAGCGGTCCGAAGTGGCACCTACGTGGATGAATCCATCTTTGGTGCATTTGGTGGTCGCATTTTCTTCTGGGAGTCATCTCTGCTCGGCGGTGGCAGTGCTTTTTCAGTTCTATTTTTCTTTTCCACGCTGGGAATACAAAGAAAACAATTGTAGAGACATTGTTACCATTTGCTGAGATTGGGGCACTTACGTTGGCGTTGCCATCGCCCGCTTTTTGAACGCTTCACGTTCCCGTAGTAGCGCTGGATCCATGTTTGGGTAATATTCTTATTTTCCGTGCGTTAAAAATTATATTTTTACAAAACTTTACGCAAACCAAACAAAACGCAGCCAACTATGCGAACAGCTGTTGGTTGACTTCTCCAGGGATGCAATAATCATTTGTACTTATCTGTCACTGCTGCCAATCGAATAACTTTAAATACGAATATGCCAAATCGGTAGTTTTATTTCAGCGATAACACGCTATAGTCGATGGTCTGGCAGCTGTTGATTTTCAAAACATCTTCGTCTACTCCGATCAAACATAACTTATCACAATTAGTAAAAGTATTAAGGGTATTTTTAAATAGTGAAACACATAGAAGACATGAGATTTTTTTGGTAATTTCGTTTATTAATAGGGCTTGAAGGCTTTACATAGTAGTTGTTTTAATTTTAATTATGTCATACTGTCATACGTACATATGAATATGAAGTTTAACTTGTTTTAATATATATATATTCTTATCTTTGTCGGAATACGTTAGTAAATTGTACAAAGAGTTCGTTTATGTATATAGTTTCTTGGTTTTGAGTAAACGGTAATGCTAGATAGATACAATAGTCCCGTAAGTGGTTGGTATTTTTTTTTTTTTTTTTTTTTTGCAATCATTGCGGTTTCGTTGGCTCCGTTTAGGTCTGGTCTATATAGATATAATATTATATGGTATATGGTTACTCAGTACTACAGCGCATTTGAACAAGTCAATTGTACGGTTGGTTGGTTGGTAATTCTTGTTTCTTGTTTCCGTTTTCCGTGTCTGTTTCGCTCTGTGTTGTGATTGTGGTTCTGGTACTGGTTGATTCCGTAGTGTTTTTTGGGCGGTTGTTGCGTCAGTTGAACTGTTTTTAATTGAACTGTTTTTCTTTTTTCTTTATCTTTTTTATTTTTATTTTTTTAAAGTAAACTAACTCGTACATTTATGTTCTCTGTTAAGTACAATGTTGTCAGTGGGTCTGTGGAAATAGAAAGATAAAAATGGTTTTTTCTTTATTATGTTCGAAGGTCGATGGCATTATGGCAGTCAAATCGCTGAATACGCCTTGGATTTAAGTTCAAATCGGTTGTATCTAATAGCAGTCTGAATATATATCTATATGCAATAAGTCTTTATATACTTTCTGTTCTGTCACAATTCAATTTTTTAAAAAGCACTAACACTAAAAGAACTTACCTCAGAGCAGGCGGTTTTAAAAACTCATTTCCAACTATGGCTACATTAATATATAGTAGATGCACACATAATTAATTATTATAAGGGGTGTACTTACACTTAATTCCGACGCAGTCGCTTTCTGCCGCCATCATCACCATCCGAGCCGCTTCGCTCCTCAGCTTCCATGACCTGAGTTGTTGCATTTGATTACATTTGCTTTATATTATTCTAGCCGTATTTCCATTACAAACCTTAATTTTGGTTCCACAGATCTCTGCACCATTCAGTAGAGCAATGGCTTTTTGCGCACTTTCACGTTCCGAGTATTTCACGTATCCGCAATTCTTGTTGGGCAGCAAATACACATCGATCAATCCCTTCCAGCAGGAGAATATGTTTTTCAGTATTGAGTGTGGCAAATTCTAAAATCAATGAATTGTACGCAAGACAATCAAATATTTTTATATGAAATACATATATATATATATTTCTGAGGCTTACCGCAGCGAGCACAATGAAGAGCCTTTGGGCAACTTGAGCGTCCGGCGATGCCAGTGGCTGTGTCGGTGGCAAGGGCACATTACAAATGGCATCCTTTTTGGTGCGCTCTGTGTATAGAACAGTGAATAGTGGATTACAGGTTGCTTAAACACTTGAGAATCGTCGTTGACTTACTGTCAATAAAGGAGGTGTCCATGCGAGCTGAGCTCATGCCATTCACTTTAACAATAATTCGCTCGCCCATTGGATATTCGAGACCATGAAGCTTGTCTCTATACAAAAAATAAATATATATATATTCAATATTATAAATATGTTTAATTAAGTTGTGTCAGTTTTTACTTGGCATAAATTGCAGCTTCTGGATTGTCATAGACGACCACGGCTTCATTTGTGCGTGGGCCATCTACAAAATGGAACAGAAAAATGTATAAATTAAGCATGTGCGAGCAATGGTGAAATCATCACTTACGTTCGCGCATAATTTGACAGTAATCCAAGCCGGGTATGATGTCAAACAGACGCCACAGCTGATCCTGATTAACACAATTACTAACTGTTACCTCCAAGCATGTGGGCTGGGGCACTGGAACATTTTGCATCCGCAAAAATGCCGACATATCGCTGTTGACCGATGTGTTCCAATCGTTGTTGAAACTTCCACCACCACCCCCACCACTGCCGCTTCCACCATTGTAATTTGAGGAGCCGCCGCCGCCGCCGCTGCTGCCGCCACCTCCACCACCACCACGCCCCGAAGAGTACACGGGTGAATCATCGGCGAGTCGGCCATACTGATCACGCTGTGTGCGCGTCGAGCCCTTGGGTTCAGCAAAGACCGCTTTGTATTTGGCTGAACAATTCTCAAAAGCCACAGCTGCATAGTAGAATCTGCAATGAAAATGGTTTGTTATTAGTATTTTTATTAAAAGAATGAAGATTATATTTTGATATACTTACTTTGTAAACCGAACGTAACCAAAACCTTTGGGACTGCCATTGTTCTTCTCGCGCACAATTGTGACCGTTTCCACTTCACCCCATTGGGCAAATTCATCCCGTATATCATCCTCAGTGGCTGTCTTTGGAATCACAATGAAAAGTCGCACATATTTCTCCTGCTCGTTTTCTGATTTATTTGAACCTTGATTACGACTGCAGAACAAAGTATACAAACAAAAAAATAGTTGACCTCAGCAAGAAAGATCAAAGAGAAGAGAGAGCGCAAAAAATATATGCCAGGTCACTTACTTTGCGGCAACCAGCACCTTGAGGGTTCTGTCTGTTTTCCCAATGGTTTTACCATTCATCTGTTCCTGTGCCTTGGCGGCATCCGATGTTTTCGAGAACTTTACGTATGCGATACCCTTGTTCTCCTGTGTGTGCTTATCCTTAACCACCCAGATATCTTCGATTTCGCCGTAGGGTGCGAAGGCCTCGCGAAAATCTTCTTCGGTATGCGCTTTGTTGCATATGATGAAGAGTCGCGACATTGGCGGATCGTCGTCATTGGAATAATCTTGACCGCGTCCACCGCCGCGCGATTGTGACCGATAATCTGACATATTTTTTCAATTATTATTATTACCTAATTTTTGTTTCTAAAACTTATTCGTCTTTCTTTTCTTTTCTTTGTTTTGCTGGCTAGACGCCGAATACAAAATGGCAGAATACTCAGTGCAGTATTTGTGTATACCACTGAATAAATATCGACAAAGATATCGATTGTGTGCCGGTTTATTTTTATTGTTGCTAATTTTACTTTTCACGTTACTTTGCAACACTGCTTTTGGCAAATGCTGCGAGTCCACAAATTTTGAGGTAGGCGAGCAGATGCTCTGTTAACACAGGATAATTCGCCTGGAAGTCTTCACTTCAGTTTGCCAACAACCTGTGGGAGAAAGCCAGATAAAAGGCAAAACAATTAATCGAAATGATTCTAATCGCAATAAGTCCTTCACAATGAAGTCAATTCTAACAGTTGCAATATTGATGCTGCTAGCGATAGCAATCCACTTCCGGCGAATACGTGGCGATATGGTTAAAATGTCGAAGAAATCGCATGTGGAGGATTTCGAGGGAGCAACTGCATTATTCGAGGCATTAACATCCTCACAAAACGATGGATACACATATGAATGGCGGGTGCATACCATCCTAATCAATAGAAATGACATAAACGGCGAGGAGGAGGAGCAGAAAGTGTCGAGGAATTGTACGGTTTTATATTTGGACCAGTGTACATCTTGGAATAAGTGTCGACAAACCTGCGAGAAGACAGGTGCAGCCAGCTACAGGTGGTTCCATGACGGCTGCTGCGAGTGTGTTGGCGGTCACTGTTTGGGCTATGGCATTAATGAAAGCCGTTGTAGTGAGTGCCCAGAACCTAGCTGCGATAGTGACGATTAAAACTAGATTAATATAAATCGAAACATTATTAGATTTAAGTTAAGTTAAGAAGTTCAAATTAAATGGAAGCTCAAATGAACGACTGTGTTCTCAGTTCGATAACTCATCGATATATCGTTTCTTGCATCGCTAAATTTATTTCATTTCTACTCCACGTTGTTTGGCTCGGTTGACATTTTAAAACAGTGAGATTAAACAAATGGGTCGCAAATTCCAAAAGAAAAAGAAGGTTGAGCAGCTAGAGATTGTGCCGCTGGATGAAAATTTACCGCTACCACCACAAAGACCATCAGATGAAGTCATTCCCAAGAAGGTAACACTTGTATTTACTTAAATGTGACTGAGCAAGATTTCTCAACTGTTTGTCAATCGCTGCAGGAGAAATGGATAAACAAACAGAGGGTCTTGGTGTTTGCAGCACGTGGTATTAGCCACCGCGACAGGCATCTGATGCGCGACATCAAAACACTGATGCCCCATCATCGGGCCGAGTCGAAAATGGAGCGCGCCAAGACGCTGTCAGTGGTCAACGAGATGTGCGAAATGAAGCACTGCAACAAGGCAATGCTGTTCGAGGGACGCCGCAAACGGGATTTGTACATGTGGTTATCGAATACTGTCGCTTCGACTGGGCCCTCGGCCAAATTTCTTATCGAGAACATACACACAATGGCCGAGTTGAAGTTAACCGGGAACTGCTTGCGAGGCTCGCGTCCGCTGCTCTCATTTGATGCCAAATTTGATGAGTTGCCCCACCTGAAGTTGCTCAAGGAGGTGTTTGTGCAGACATTTGCTGTGCCTCATCATCATCCGAAAAGCCAACCGTTTGTGGATCATGTGTACACATTCACCTACTTGGATAATCGCATCTGGTTTAGGAATTTCCAAATCCTATCCGAAGATGGTGGCCTCTCCGAGGTGGGTCCTCGCTATGTCATGAATCCTGTTAAGATCTTTGATGGCTCGTTCACGGGCACAACAATTTGGGAGAATCCTGATTACGTGAGTCCCGCCAAGCAGCGACAGATGCTCAAGAAAGCGGCCAAGGATAGATATGTTAATCGCGTGGAGCAAAAGGTAAACCATGAGGCAACGCGTCCCGTTAAGGCTTACGAGGGTATCGAAAATGAGGAGCTATTCGACGATGAAGATCCACTGGAAACGGCCAAACTGTTGGCACTAAATGCAAAAAAGAAGGCCGAGCAGAAGAAGACACCAAAATCGGCGCTAACCAACAAGATCAAGGAGAAGCAAATGAAGGCCGTTCAGCAGGTAATCGAGCAACGAAAGGCAAAGGTGAAACGTACGAAAAAAGCTTAAATCTTTTAATGATTACATAAATATATAAAAATGAATACGTTTAATAAATACGTTTACAAATTGTGCTGCATCTGCATCAGTTTCGATAATGTTTACAAAAATATCATAAATTGCGATTATATATGTTATACATGTATGCATGTATGTATGTCGTTTACAATATTGTTTGTACGTTGAGTTTATTCACACGGAGGGCACGAGCATGGTTTCATCGGCTGAGAGATGTGCGTTCGAAACGAGTTAATCAATATGTTCTTGGGAGCACACGGAATATTAATAGTATTAGAAGAAAGCATCTGGAATTTACTCCGCCATTGGGGAGATTTCGCTTGGTGGCAGTCGCGTAATGCTAAACGGCTGTTTATTGATCGGCATCATTTCGACCACTTGGATTGGTGGCTCCTCGCCGGGCTGCAACGGCTCCTCGCCCACAAGTTTAGCCAAATTACTTTGGGCCCAGCGGCCGCCGCGTCCATTAATTGTTTTATCCTCACAGACACACAGGAACAGCGTGTCCACAACCATCTGGCAAGAGTAGTTTAATTAGCTATAACAATTATAATAAGTAATTAAGATCCACATACCTCAAAGAGTGAGAGCACAATGTGGGCAATGAAGAAAGAGAATATTATAATCAGTATGACTGGAGCCATATAAAAATTAAGACCGGGCTTGTCCTTCAGCATAAAGATGCCAATTAGGCCCGAAAGTGCGGCAACCACAACTTTGCCCAAAAACAGAATAAAGTCGCCAATGCTGTTAATTGTTGCCACTTGCAGCGCATTGGTGGCCATGGCGTTCCAGGCCTGAAAGTGGTTAATATATATTATATATGGAACATTTTTCATTCATATTTTATATTTTACGTACAATGCCAGCCGCTGGGCAAAAGTTAATGGACTCAATGGCGACCACAGTGTAGGCATTGTGATTGAGAAAGCGTATAAATTTCTCAAGCAGCCAAAAACCGCAGATGCAACACTTCAAGCAGCACGCAGCGCACTCCGAGCCCTTATCCTCGCCCTTCTTCAATCTGCAAAGCACCAAAAAAAATTCAATTAGAATTGTGGAAATACTTTAACTATAATCATAACTCACTTGGCATACAGATAAGTCAATATCAAACGTGGTATTTTGAATATTGTTATGATAAAGGAGCCCTTGGCAACGGTACCCAAATGATATTTGATTAGTTTGCCAATTGCGTAGACAGTTGGCGTCGTTGTCGGCTTGCTAAAATACCAAAAGGCAACAGCAGCAGCCAAAGCAAATTGCTGGCAAGCAAAGATAAACTCCACTGTCCAAATAAGACCCACCACATAGATCCAGAACATGCTGCGCAGAGCACCGGCATCCGCATACTCTATCCGGGTTATGGCTGTGGATTGGATAAGCAGAAATTAGTGAATAATACAATATTACAATTTTAAACAATATAACTTGTAAATATATATATATACAAATTAAGAGATAAATAACTATATAAAATACTTTAAACATTAAGATCAAAAAATGGTGTATATATACATGAGATTTTTAAAGGAGGAGTACCAATTCAGTGCATGCATCAAACATTTTAGAATGATCGATGATTTATCACTTACTCATTTCAAAACACCGATTATTTTTTTTTTTATCAATGAAAATATAAAAATGTTTAATGGATTAATAATAATAATAATAGTTGAAGTATTTTCAAGACAATGTCTGATGAATATATGCTGATTGTAAAGTCTGAAACGCTTTTACTGCTCAGCTTTAAACTGTTAAAGGCTATTTTAGTCGTTGACTTCGAGGAAAGACTGTTATTTGAAGTAGCTTTAGTATAACCAACATATATCTAAGTGTTTGCTTACTTCGCTGATCGATTCCAGCTGTTGTCTGATTGAGCAAGAGGGCAGCATTAGCGGGCATTTGCGGATGAATGGCTGAACTGTGAAACGGAGCAATCGGACTCTTATCGGGCGTTGTGGCTGTGACCAGACAAATGACGACAACCACCCAAAAGGCCAGAAATACGATGAGCACCAAAAATGCCAAAAGCGGGGCAATCAGCAAGCCAGGAAGATTCATCATGCAAACGCCAGCCTCCTCAAAAAGAGCAGCCAAGCCTGAAAGTTTGTTCTTAAGGAAGTAAATGATGACCAAAAGGATGACCTGCAAAGAAACAAGTATTAGGTATGCTGCCAATTGGATAGTTTGTCTAAAGTCTACCATGGTGATTGTCGCTAGCACGGCAAGGGTGAGCACCGCCTGCTGATTCCGAAGGAATTCCTCCAGCTGAGAGTATTGCGTGCTGGCCGACTTGTTGCGAATGCTATAGTAAGCGTACCACAGCGCAACGGTCAATCCAATGCTTGCCACAATTACCAGCACGCAAATCAGCCAGGACACAATGCGCGACAGCCAATGCATCATGGTCACCAAGGCAATAGAGATGACTGCACAAAGATAACAATTAATTTAATTTCGAATCGATAATAGTAACTCTACACGAACGTACGCAGTGAAATAGCACAAACTACGGCAATAATATGCCAGGTGGAGTAAATATCACCCAGAAACTGTTGAGCCACATCCCAATTGTTGAGCATATTGTACATTTCCTTGACCTCTTTGCTGGACTGTTTGGGCACACAGCGATGAAGTACAGGAGAACTGAAATTAAAGAACGATTCAGTTAGTCTGTATGCCAAGTGATAAATATTCTATATTAAAAACCTCTCGAAGACGGGCAGACGGGGACATGGCCCAAGGGTATCGAACGTTTTATCATCTTTAGTCATGCCAGGCCTGTCCAGTTGGCCCATATTAAAGTCATATTTGCACAACTGTGATCCAGTTTCGCTATAATACTGTAGTATCTCCTTCGGCTCATTCAGGGATCGTTTCGGACATGCCTTAACACAAATCTTTAAGGATTTCTTAAGTTCCTTAACGTCAAAATAAAACAGCTCCGGTTTGTCCAGGGTATTCATGCCAGATAGGGGAAAGTTTTGGAATTTTTCATTGTGCTTAACGCCACAGGTGTTTCCAAAGGAATCGTAGCCATTGATAAGACGCAACGGGTTGCCATAAACAAAAGAAAATATCGCAATGACAATCTGCAAACGAAATCAATGCAAATATAGACATTAAAAAAATGATCTAATCTATTTAAATACGTATAATATATGCATGCTTAAGTGCTACTGTGGAAGTGACAACGCCCACGCCATAAACATGACAAGAGGCATGCCTTATAGATGACAAGAAAGTAGCGTGTCTGAACATATTTAAAAAAAATGACGAAAAATAAATTTATGTCTATAAACGTATTCATGTATATAGGAAACTAAGGGTAAAAATACATTAAAGCCGGATTATTCATTGTGGTCAGAGGCAGTCATTAGCAAAATTAGCAATTCCACTCATATGATAGACGATGACGACACACAGTCTATACTTCACTGCCCTCCACCTCCTCATCATCATCCAAATACACAGAGACAACTCACATAGTCTGATTAATCTTCGCAGCTTTCACTTTCTTAATGAGCAGATATATGTAAGCATTGCAGATTGGGTATCTAGGCGTTATACATACAATACTTTTACTTAAATTTACTTGGCATATTTACCAGAAATAGCCAAAATAATATGTAAATGGTCAGCCAGATGACATCTGTGCAGGAGCGATATTTTGGTCGATTTCTATTGTTTTGGGCTTCGCCATCGCCATCCTTGCTTTCAGCACAACCCATTATTGAGTAACTTATTAATTATTATTATTATTTAATGTTTTGTATATGTTGAGTCAATATTTGTTGTTTTCTTTATTCACAACCAAAACCGCGAAATGTTGCCACGAACTAGGGGTGGAGCAACTAAACATGTTAACTAGGGTTGCCACAATCATCAACGATATCAATAAGCGCGTGCTTATCGTTGTCATGCAATTTATCGATAAATGGCAACATAACGATTATTTAAAAAAAAACACATTTTCTTAGTTATTGACACGTAATTTATTCAAAGATCGACCTTATTGCATATATTTAATTTTTGACTAATATTAAACTTATTATTTGCATTTGTGTAATGTTTAAAATCGGGTTTTTAAATGGATAAACTGAAACTAAAGGAAATAGTTTGGTTGTGTGGAAAAGTAAACAGCTTCGTATACATTAGATAAAAAAAAGACTTAAAACCTTACGTTTGGCAAAAGGGGATTGCCAAAAATATTGCAAAATACTACAGAAATTGTCATTCCAAAATTGTTCGATTTCTCTGGAGCTGCTAATGAACAATTTTCGAACAAGATTTTGTACACGCCAATTTCTATCACTTAATTTTAAGTACTTAAATTATACTACTTATTCATAATTACTATATAGACGACATTCTAATTTTTATTTTTTGCTTGTTTTTAATCTTAATCTCAATTGGAAGAATGTTGTTGCTTTATTTGTTGACTGTGACTTGGATGCCACCCTTAACCACCGCCTCCGCTGGGGGTTGACCAAACCTTCGGCTCTGATTAGTGTTGATCTTGCGACGTATGCTGGACTTGGGCTTGCTAGAGACGGGCACGATTTCGCTTTGACTTTGGCTACGCTGCGACGACCCCACATCGAATTCTTCCGAGGATGGTTTATAGGTGCGAATGCCTGAATTGGAACGGACCGGTAGTAGGGTGACTAACTGATGCAGATTTGGCTCCGTGGACGTAGAAGTTGACTCGGCAAATTGTGAGGTCTTAAGCAGCTCTTCGTACTTCAGAGGGTCGATTACCTCCACTTCTGCCTCGCCCACAACTGGGATTGCTGCGCCAAGAACTTCATCGGAGACATCGTCCATAAAACTTGACATAGGTTTAATGAAGGGTTCGCGCTGTTGCAGCGGCAGCTCCACAAAATTCTTAACACTAGACTCCATCACGGGCAATTCGGTAGTTGTAGTTGAGATCATCAGCTTCACCTTGTTGGTCTCGTTACGCTGGCCATGCTTCAGTTTGTTGTGCGAGAAGGGTGGAGATTTCATGGGTACACTGGGCGTGATACCCAACTTGGAGGCCAGTGTGTCAAAGATCAGCGATATATCCTGTATATTGCTGGCATTGTTAATCCGCGTCTTAATGTCATGCAACGTAAAGTTCTCTGTCTTCTCCACATCCTCGGAGACCCAAGCCTGAAGTGTTTTATTGAACACCTTTCGCATATTGCCATTGTAACCAAAATTCAAGGGTGAGGAGCTATTCACAAATTCCCATTTGGAGTGCGAGGGAAACAAGTTGGAATCATCCATCATCGTGGGTCGATCACTGTTGGGACGTATCCGATTTCTTTTTGTGGTTACAGGGAGCTCAGTGGTTGTTGTTGTCGTCGTTGTTGTTGTTGTTCTTGTTGCCATCGTTGTGGGTTCAGGCACTAGGGATGTAGTCGATGGTGGTGAGTTCCTACGCAAAATAATCTCCTTTAGGTTCATAAAGTTTGGCTTTGGTTTCTGGGATTCCAATGTTGATTCCGCTTCCAGTTCCAATTCCGATTCCTCTGATTCTATGCGCGACTCAATTTTTTCGGGCTCGGGTGTTGCGGTGCCATTCTCCTCCTTTGGCAGCTTTAGTAGCTCCATGAAGAACTCACCAATGGTGTCGGCAAGCACAGAGCTTTCTGTGACCTTATGGGCGGGCACCATCGGAGCAGGGGTAGGTGCACCACTCAGCTCAATCTTAAGAGGCGTCGTCGAACCACTCACAGTTATTGCTGTTGAGGAGTTTATCTTTGTTGTGGTTGTCTCCAGAGGCTTTGCATCCACTTTTAGCTCCTGCCCAGTGGTGCCATTCTCCTGTTTCTTGGCAATGACACCACCGCCAAGATGCTCGAATCTTTCATTGCTACCATCGATGTTGAACTGGAGTTTATTGATGCCGCCCAGCGTAGGATTTATCGGTCGGAAGGGTGGTATGATGACATCATCTATGAGAGGAACAGGCAAAGGATGTGGCTCTACCAGTGCACCGCCCAACCTCTCGATGTTCTCAGTGCCCGGCATAAAGACGGGACTGCCAAAGTTGTGATAGAAAATCATGTCCTGCTCCTGCTGACTGGGATTATCCAGTTTGCCATCCGGCAGGCGCAAAAAATGGCCCGACATATACGGATCCAGAGTAACTCCTGACATTGCTGGCATCGCAGCTGAGGGCGGCGTCGGATTGTCTCCAATGAAGGGCAATTCCAGCTCATCGATGCGACGCTGTGGTATGTGATTCACTGTGGGTGTTGTGGGTTGTGATGCACCCAGAACTGGCAGCGTTTTGGTGGGGAATGCTGGCGGTGGTCCAGGCATCAATTCGGGCACCTCACGATGCATGGGTCGCCAGGGTTGGGTGTCCAGTATGGGAAAATTGGTGAATAGATTCGCGTCTAGCTTCGGCACCACAACGGTGGGGGAGACAGTGGGATATGTAAATATAGTGGTTGTAGTAGCGCTAGGCGTTGAGCTGCTCCCTGGTAGTGGTGCAGTTGTTGTGGTTGTAGTTGTAGTGGTTGCCGTGGGCTTTGCTGTGGTTGTTGAGCTTGTTGTGGTTGTGGTGGGTTTTGCTGTAGTTGTTGTTGTTGTTGTGCTGGTGGTTGTGGTGGGTTTTTGTGTGGTGGTTGTTGTTGTGGTTGTGGTGGTTGTGGTAGTTGTTGGTCGTGTCTTTCTAGTCGTTGGCTTTCTTGTGGTTGTCGTTGTTGCCTTTGTGGTTTGTCTTGTGGTTTGTCTTGTGGTGCTGCCCGTCGGCGTCTGCGGCGTTATTGTGGTCAGTTTCTCGATGCTCGGTTTCTTGGGCTTGACGCGCAGCGAGTACGGCGTCACCGAGATGGTCTTCGGTGGCAGACTGCTGGCCTGATAGGAGCGCGTCGGTGAAGCCTTCTTGCGTGCAATGTCCGCATCCGTTTTGGTTATCTCAAAGGAACCCTCAAAGGAGCCCTGAATGACGGGCGCATTCTCCACATCGATATCGGGCTCATCATCCAGCGAATGTCGTGCAGGTGGACTACGTGGCTTGGGCGTACTCAAACCCAGTGGCTTCGTTTGCAATGGAGGAGCAGCAGCAGCAGCGCCCTTTTTCATCAGTCGCTTCTCCAGCTGAGTTTGGCTGGTGGGAACAGTTTGCTAAGCGTGCAAAGAATAATGTGTTGAATTAGTGATCCCTTTACAAAATGTATATATACTTTATATACTTACTGCCTCCTTTAATATAGCCGCTGAGCGCACCGCCTGCTCGTCCAAAATGCGCTTAATTTCCACAGATTCGGTGTCTAGACGCAGTGAGCGATATAGTGATTTCGAAGCGGATGTTTCCAAGAACAGTGACTCCTTTATGTACTCCTCGACGCTGAGAATGTTTCTGCATACATAACAAAGATTAGCATAAAGATCAATGGGATCGGGAATGGGATTAGGGGAACAGGGGGAACTGCTTACTGTGGCAGCTTGCGCACATCGAGGAACAAACGAAAGGAGACCTTTATTAGTGGACCCTCTCCAAAGCCCCAGACATCCGTGCGCAGCGGTTGGAGTCCATTGTCTATCATAGCACGCTCCACGAAGCGCTTGTAAAACTCAATCTTCTGTTTGTAGGTCGTGGTATGATTGTATCTCAAGCCCGTGGAGTAAAGATCGCCCTTGGCAATCCGAAACGAACCCTCAAAACCAAGAACAGCTGAAATTATAAATGGAATTGGAATTGGAGTGCTAAGTAACCCGTTGCCTGATTTGATTTATTGATTGATATACTTACGATCCTCCAGCGTGGCCTTAATGGAGCTAAAGTAGAAGGCCAATCCAGCAATAGAGATCACAGCCAGTAGGACTATAAACGCTGCCGTGGTGAGTATGATCGAGAAGGACCGGTTCTTTGGATAATGCGTATGGGTCTTGGTCGAAAAGGTGGAGGGTGCTATATTCCGGCCATCCCGCCAGATGCCCCAAGTGTTGTAGCCATACTGACTATTAATGCTGTGATCGTTCGTATAGGAGGGCTGCTTATTCATATGATAGTAAGCGCCCAATTGGGAACGCCGTCCCAGTGTATTTTGATAATTGTATTCGGAGGTGTTCTAAATACGTAAAAAAAAAAGCACAAATAAATAGAAAATAATTTTTGGTTTATTTTTATTTTTGGAATTGGAAATGTGTGTTTTAAAAGCAGGTCAATTGTGTGTTAGGAACCTTAATTAATCGCAACTAATTAGAAAATTGTCCAAACACTCTCAGATGATGCGTTGATTGCCAAATGCGAAACTTTCTCAAAAGCCGCTATACCTTCAGATACTTTCTCACTAAAGCTTGATTTTTAATTTGATCTTAGGTAAGATGTCACATATTTGATTAGGGTTAAGACGAGCTTTGATTTAAATCGACTACAGCTCTAACGGTTTACTGAGTGGCGACGTGAGAATCACTTTGGGGTGAAGACACTCTTAACTTATGTAAGAATTAACTATCATCAAGGAAATTGAACTGAGTTGTCATGAATTGCTAATTAATGCCGTCTCATCCGTCCGAGTCGGCTTAAGTCAGTGGATTACATATTTAATTGGTAAGTCATTGCACTATGAACAGTAGTTAGTACCTGGCTAAAGACCTTGGGAATAGCTGCAAATACGATCTATGAACTATTCTATTATACACTGTTCCTTATTCAAATAAGAGTTGCTTTAACTGATCTAAAATCAAGTCAAAAGTCACAATTTCAGCGGCAATTAATTTTTGTTGGCCTTCTCTTGAGTTCTGGCACTATGAAGATCAGTTAGTACGGATTAAAGACCTTGCGAATAGCTGTAAATCTGAACTATAAACGTAAATACTGTTTTTTAAGCGAGAAAGAGTATTTTTTACTGATAAGACTATTTCAAGTTCAAGCCATACATGATAATTTCAGTGGCAACTAATTTTGTTGTGCTGCTGTTGAATTCCTGGAAGATGTTACTAAAAAATGTTAAAGCCAAGTTGTCATACTTGGAACAGTTTATGTTATGGTAGCTAAAAGTTTAATTGTTTTTTTCGGGTATTTTGGTTAGTTTTTTTTTGTCTTATTGCTCTTTAACAGTCATTAGATGAGAGGCATATAACAACACCTCTTCCTCTCCCCTTCTCTCTCTGTGCCCATCTCTCCCCCTATGTAACTTTCAGGTTGCTTTCTCTCTGTCGCACTTATTGCCATTGCAGTTAACTATTTGACAACCTGTTGTCGCAACAGCTGTTTTGCTTTGGCCTATCTTTAGCCGAATTCTTTTTAGCAGCTCTCCCTCTTTAGATTCTCTTCTACTGTTTTGTGTTTGTTCTGCAGCATGCCTGTTTCTCCCTCCCTCTCTCTCTCTCTCTCTCTTTCTCTCTCTCTCTCTGCCTCTCTCTTTCGAGAGAAAGTCATTCACCTTTTGGTCTGCTCATCGCTTGTTGAAATTGTTTGACTTAATAACTAACTTGATGTCTGTTTGTAGAATGGTAAATGCAAACAACACCAACTGAGAATCTAACAAAACTAAGTAAATATGTTGTTGCGTTCACTTTTGTATAATGAAACATGCATTAATTCGAAACCCAGTAGGTTTTATGTAATGTCTAATGGCTTATCAAAAGATCTTTATTTTTTTCTCAGCTGTAAGTTTTAACCTAGTTCTTTAGCTCTTTTGTGCTGTTTTGCGTCATATAAATTAGATTATAATATGGAATTCATTGTCGAGTGGTATAACAGTTAACCGTTCTTTGACAATGATATATGGCTGAGGATGTTAATGACTACTTACCATTTGTCGACATGTCTGCGTTCGATATATATCACTGACACCCGACAAGCTCTGAAAGTATTTCTTGGTGCCATAAACTGTATCCATATTTGAGGCTTAAAGTTGAAGTCGCTGTTGCTGCTAAGGGGCCTGAATTGGTTGATCTATAAAAAGAAGTGATTGCATTTTAGTCTAGTTATTTTCAACTGATATACGATTGAGCATTTGTAGATATCATTACTTATTTCACAACTGCTTCACTTTCGTTAAGCAGTCGTATTTTGCTTTCTTTCTAGTTGCAAAAACTTAGAGCTGATTGCTTCATCAGTACCAGAAAACAGACTCTTTTCGCGGCGCCAAACTTCCGGTGGTCGAAAAACCGGCCAGTCCTGTTTTCCCCATCCTATTAGCCAAATCGAAAATTCTCACTTTTCGCCAAAGTAAAAAGCAACAAACAAAAAAGGAAAAGAAAAAGAATGACAGCGTCGAGTGGAAAATTGTTATGCGCCAAGTTGTCAACAGGTTTTTACATATTTGTAATACCCCTAAAAGCGAACTCACCAAAAGAATGCTTTCTTTGACATTACCATAAAAAACGAGGCATAACTTATTAACTAGATTAGGCAGGTATACACAGACATATACACAAATATCTTGTCATAATTGGTGTAAATGGAACAGAGTCAAGTGCTGGACAAGAGTCGTAAAAAGCGAAAGCTTTTCTTTAAAGTTGAGCTAAATCTAATTAGATACCTCCGATACTTTGATACGCTTGCAAGCAGAGCAACAAATTCAAAACAATCTTGGAATTTTTCACTCGGGAAACCACAACAACACACTATAAAAACAACAAAAGCAATGCAGAATCAACAGCCCACAACAAAAGCCAATTGACTTCACCTTAAGTACTCGCTGGCTGAAGATCAGCAAAAGAAACCAGTTCTGGGGATAGGATCGTATCGGATCGGATGGGTTGGTTTTTGCTTTGCCTTGCTTTAGCTTGGTTTGGTTCGGTTTGGTTCGGCAGGGTTATTGCTCGTGCCAACAAGTCATATACATACTTTATATTTATGTTGCCACCATGTATAATCAAAGCTTGCACACACACAAACACACACGCAGCTAGAGAAACCAGTGTGTAAAAATAGTCTTTGCGTTGGATACCTGGAATACCACAAGAAGCAGCAGCAAACAAAAACGTTGATTTTATGAGTTTTGAGCTCGACTCTGAACTGTCAAAAGTAAAAGTTCTTCTACCTTGGAATGTGCTTGATGATCATGTTGCTCTTGCTGCTTTTGGTTATTTCTTATTGTTGTTGGCCCAAAGTTCATCATTGATTTGGTTTCTGCTTCAGCTTCAGCTACAGCTACAGCTTCAGATTTAACTTCTTCAGGTGAAACTAATTGGTTTGCTCAAAGATACACATTTAAAGTTACTAATGAAAGACATAATCAACAATCACAAATAATGGATAAATATCTTTAATTTTAGAAACGCTTTTTGCAATTAAGTTATAGATTTAATTTACAAAATGAGAAAGGTGTACGACTTGAAACAAAGGTTCAAATTAACGAACTGTTAAAGTGCATTTTTGAGGTTATGTTGAGATTTCCAAAGCTTTTTTTAATATTTATTTTACATAATTATGATTTAGTAAAAAGTACTAGAGCTAATGTCTTATTAACGAGTACTGACCTAGTCCTTCGCCTCGAGTAGTTTAACAGATTACAGAACACTCTTAATATATTTAAAACAACAAGGTGATTTACGATTTTCTCTGAAGTATCCATCAAATATATTTAAATCAACAGCTTAAATATTTACAAATTCATCTGCAGTATTTAACCAAGTGTACTTATTCTTTTGCCTATGACTTTAATTAGTTTTTAAGCAAAAGTCATTTATTTAGTAAATAAAACGGCACATTTTGCACAACGAAAAAGCATTTGTATAATCGCACATCAAAAAAGTATGCGTCGAGGCAGAAAATGATTCAAAGTACAACTTGCAGAAATAAGTACAATTAGTGTAAACAACACACAACAAACACACGAATTGAGTGTGGCCAAACTGACAGACAGTTAGCTTACACACACAGACACATGTACATATGTGAGTGCTGGCAGTTGAAAAAAATAAAATAAAGGCCTGGCTAGTGGATTGCCACTGCCATTGCCATTGCCATTGGGTTGACGTTGACGTTGACCCAGTTGCGCATGGAGCGGGAGAGCCATAAGCAAGCAGCCAAGAGCCAAAAACACAGCCAAGAGTCAGGCACTTGGCACCCAAAACTGGAAACCTGACCAATTGTTGCTCTGTGTGTGTGTGGGTTTTTTGTTTTTATTTTGGAGAAAGAACAAATTGAATTATGTGCGTTAAAAAAAAATCACGAAAAAAATAGGTAAAAAAGAGTCAGACACTCTCGACACAGTCACAATTCGGAGGCATTTGGACGTCGTCATCGTCGTCCACGCATAAGTTGATTAAATTTCTCGCATTAGCCGATTTTCTCCAATTGGTGAAACTGTTAAAGCAATGCAACAATAACAACAACAAAACCATAATAACAACAACAACAACAAAATAAAGCTAAGAATGATTGATGAGAATTTTGTCTGCCAAATATTTAACGGAAGCGACAGCAACCTGTTTGTGCTCCAAATAACCATTGTTCAAACGAGAAGAGAGCTGTTGAGGCGTCAATAATAATAAAAAAAAAAAAAAGAAGAAAAAATGCGTTGGCATTTCCATGTGAACTGAGCAGATGCGATACTTCGACCAGATTATAATCAAGCACATCCACTTTCAATAATAATGGCCCCACAAAGTGTCAGCGGCGAAAGAAAGTGAAATGCGAACAACATTCGGACATTTGGAAATGCTTATCAAAAAATAAAAATAAAACAGAAGACAGACAAAAAAAAAAAACAGTAAAACATGCCAGCGAAATGGAAAGTTTATTTTTGAGCGCATCTCTTTTAAAAACTAGAAGATCGTAAAAAAAAATTGAAGCATTCCCAACAATGCAACACAACCGTTGACAAACACAAAAGTTTCCCAAAATTTGAAAGTAATTTTTGTGTGCGCTTTATTTGTTGTTGTTTTTTGCACATACAAACGATTTGTTGTTAGAGATGTCATAATTATTATTGGCTGATTTATTTGGCGGGGAACTTGAAATTTATTGAAATTTATGCAATCTTTAGCTGTTCGCAACAATGAAGCAGCCGCCGACATGTGGAATCTGATATGAACGCACTCATGAATGAAAATAATTGAATAATATAATACATTTTTACACACACGCACACACACACACATTAATATGTGCATAATTTTCAATACAAAAATCCAACAGCTTTGCAATTTCATAATGATTCTAACGGCATTTGCCTGGAAAGCCTTACTAGAGCAGAACAGGCAACTGACTCAATGAGCATTGGCAGTGCTGGTAAACGACACGAAATGCCGAACGCTCAACGACGAGAAGGCGTTCTATGGCGGAACTTGCAAAATTGCATTTCATTTTGGATGACAAACGAACGGAAAGCGACGACGATGACGTTGATGACGTTGATGATAATAGCGACAGTACGGCAACGCCGGCATGGGTGCCGACAAACACGCGAATGCGAATGGTTAGCAAGAATGATTTGTGTGTTGTGTGTGTGTGTGTGTGGGGGGGGGGGGGGTTTGTCATTAAAACATTAACCGTTACGTTTTAAGCGACGACCAAACTAAATATGTAATTAAAAGCAAACAGCAAATCTGGAAGACAAGGCGCTCTTTTCTCAGCTCCAAAATCACACATGTGTATGTGTGTTAGCGAATTTGTTAAAAATGGCTGTACCACAAATTCTCCATTTAATGTGCGGGAATCTGAATTGTATATCAAATTTGTGGAGTCATTCGTAGTAAGTAGTTTTTGTTGTTGTTGCTAATATTGCAACCGTTACGTTGAGTGCTAACAGTATTGGCAAACAGTGTCTGAATGAGTGTTCTAAACGGTTTTTATTTTTTGATAAAGCATTGCTAGATAAATGTATTTAGTTAATGTAATCTTTGCCGGCATTTATGTTGTCAATTTGGTTGAACCAAATTCGTTATCAACCAGAACAAAACATAATCCGATCAGACATGGAAACTAAACTATCTTGGAGAAAACTTGGTGCAACATGTACAGGAAGTGTCCACAACGATCGCAAATATCTCAATCTGATCATTTGCTTAGTATGCAGCGAGCACACATCACGCAGAGATAAGAACCAAAAGACTTCAACTTCAGCTACAAGCGCAATTAGTGCCACGATCAAAATGCACAGCACGCAGATGAGCGAATGCAATTCATTTTTCTCTTCTTCTTTCTACTTTGTATGATTTTTTTATTTATTTATTATTTTTTTTTTTTTTTGTGTATACGCCTGGAAATTCCAACAAAGTGCATTTGCTTTAACGCATTTCAGACATCGACTTTGAGCTGTGCATTTGAGGTCGCTTTTCACTCCAGTGTTGCCGTATCGGCTGCTTAATAGCTAGTTCTAGCTAGCAAATTTTTGGAATAATGCTATTCGACTATGTAGCAAATATTACTTATTTTTAATTGTTAAGCTGTGCTGGCTTTATAAAATTGGTTAATATTTTATTAAGTTTGGTTTTTAGCCTTTTACATTATTTAGCTTTATTTTGCGGTGATCTGTCAACACTGGTTGGAGACATGCAGTTCGCTTCGGTCTGGCGCAAGAAAAGAGAGGAGCCCATTAGATGCGATTTTGCATCCATTTGAATGTAATTTAGTTGCAGTTTAGCGTTATGTTCTATTTCACTCGAGGGGCCTCGGTTCGAATCGGAGTTCGAGTCTGTCATTTGAGTCTGGGAGCCGCCATTGTTATCTTTACAATGTTGTCGTTGTCCGAGCAAGAATCGTGCGGCACCGATGACCATCAAACAGTGGGGAAGAAGTGGGGGAAAGGGGACTAAGAGCCACGAGCTGTCAATGGTAATTTGGGCCAGATAAGGCCTCATAATGACGTTGTTGATTTCTTGCCAATTTACGATTCTTCACGGCCCTCAAGTCGATGATGAGAATGAGAACGTTCCCCAACCCCCTCCCCCATCTGACTTTGGTTTTGACAGAGGCAGAGTGGTCAAAAAGTTGGAGGGGGTATTATGGCCATAAACGATCTTAACGAGCGAAAGTGTTTCATTAACTCGTAAATGTAGAATTTGACCGAAAACGAAACGAAATCAACCAAATAATAACATAATAAAAACGAACATCAAAAATTATTCATAAATAAAATATATGTACATAATTTATTATTTGCGAAAATTATTTGGCGCGTCACATTTCTATTTCTATTGGTGTATTTCTCTTTTGATCCACTTCCGAAAATGAAAAATGAAAATTGTTCAGTTTGAGTTTTTGGTGAAAATGATTTCAAGTGAAAAGAAAATTGCCACAGCGTTGACACCCGAGACACTTTTCGCACCGAATATGGGCGATTTTATGTGTCAACAAAAATTTTTTTGTTGCTTTTGGATTTGGTTTTGATTTTGGCTAATGTTAACCAGTCTTAAAGTCCAGCTGCAACTGCTGCTGATTATCAGATGTGACTCATGTTGATTTTCAGCCACTTTCACAGTTTTTTCGGCAAACCATTAATGAGATTGAATATGTTTTGCGTAAATATGGAAAATTATTGCATCGATTGGAGATTCGCTTCCCGTTTGAAATGGAATCAATTTCCGGCCTTAATTGCTAGTTGCAAAACGGCTAGAAATTGCCTATATACTATTACCTCCGGTCTATCATCCAGCCAGAGTGTTGGCGGATGGATGGATGGATCATAATATGCTCTGTGTGTTCTCTGCACGATCACTGGTCCACAACTGCTCAACGGCTCCACTCAATGTATGGTGCGCAACGGGGTTCTGCCCGCTGTCAATTGGCCCAGTTCATAAATGTGGTAATTGCGCACGGTTAGCGACACATAAACCAAAGCACCAAAGAAAGAATATTGCCAACGTTCTCTTGGCTACTCTTGTCCATCATTGTTTCTGCGTCTTAGCCACAATCACAATCACCTGTCGTTCTTTGCCAGTTCTGTTCTAACGCTTTCTTTCACTGCCGCCAAGCAAGCAAGTAAAGATCTTTTGTTTTGCTTTGTATACCCTATATTATGTGGTAAGGCGTTATTAAGGAGCTTATCATTCATCCATATAAATGGTCTAGCTGATATACACATGTATGATAATTATATTGTATACAATAATTAATAATTCTAGAACATCATCAATGCCACATGATCTATCTATCTAGGAATTCTGTACGAAAAAGAATTTCCTTACATTTTTCTAACATCATTTCAATTCTTTTTCAACAATGATTTATATTCCACTATAGAATTATATAAATTATATTTTTAGAATCAGTTACGGTCTGCAAGGGTATTGTTGAGTTTGGAATGCCGAAGTAAGCTGTACTTTCTTGCCGCCCTTTTTTTTGTTATTATTATCTGGGCTTATACCATTTTCTAATTTACTTTGGTTTATTGTGTTGGTAGCTTGTCGCGGCATGTCTTTTATTGCCATTTTTCATTTCAACATCCATAATTTCTTGGCTGTGTGTGCGATTATTGCTGCTTGACTTTAATTTTTTTTTTCGTTTTTATTGCTCTTGAAACGTTGGTTTTTTTTTTATTTTTGCTGCAACTTCTTTTGCGTTGGGTTGGAAGTGTAATGTAACCAGTTTTGTACCTTCAATGGTTTTGAATGCGACCACTTTTTCTAGTTTTAATGCCTGACTCTAACTAGTTTATGGACAGGGAGCGACTAACTACACCCAAGAGGAAGCTCGGCGTAAATGCAATATATGTATATTAATATCAGGTGGAATTTTCGCTATTTGCTTACCAAACAAAAGTGTATTCGCTATAGTCCAAGTCTAGTCCAGAAATGTGATTCCATTTGATCGCAGTCTTGTAGAAGTCATTTATGTGGCCTGATAATTATTTTAGATATTTTTTTTATGTTTACTCTCGGCAAAAAATATCTTTGATTTTGATGGTAGAGATTTTCACGTTAAACGCTTTTCACAAAAACAGCAAGAACATTTTCAATGCGAACCTGGCGCGACCGCAGCTAAAAGAAAACTGAATCCAATGGGAATTCGAATCTCAGCTCGAGCAAAACGAGCTACGCTCAATGAGGAAGAGAGAGAGTTGGGGATCAGTCCGGAGCACAGTCAAGAGAGTCAAATGCGTTGCGCAGGCGCAGCTCTCAACGGCTCTCACTCAAGCACTCTCTCTCTCTTTCTCTCGGCCCTCTCTCTTTTGTAATTTGGTCAGGTTAGCAGCTCCAACTCAAAGATCTTCGGCGCCAGATTCAAATTTTAAGGCCTAAATTGAATTACAATAATTTTTATTTTTTTAAATTTACAATATATATTATAATGTGTTTGCTAATTTATTGGAATAACATGGTTTTACAACAACACGTAGGTAAACTGTAATTTGTGTAGATACATAGTATATTTTAGCCCTCTACAAGCTTATTACCCCACGACTTCGCAATCATGGCCAAAGCATGGCGCTTTAGTCTCGGGCCAATCAGTGGATTCATTTGGGCCATGTAGCAACAGAGCCAGAACAGCCAGCAGCAAGCCGCAGTCAACATCAGGATGCAACGTATTAAATTCTGATGTGGTCCCTTCGGTGTCATAATTGGCATACCAATGCCCACAGCACCCCATACGGCAGTGAAAAACAACAACGGGAAGAACGCAGCGCCCATCTTAAATTATTTTTATTTACAGCACTTTTATCTATTTGGTGATTTGATTTTAAATGATTTGTGACACGCAGTGCTTTTAGCTTCTCTATTAAGAATTCTCACTTGCTTCGAAAAATCAATAACATATCGATAGTCCAATTTTAATTTATTATCGATATTTATGGAGGCAATTACTTTCTAATCGATACACAGCTTCAGTTTAAATTTGCAATTCTGTGATGCGATACTAATCTTCATATTTTCTAGCAATTAATCTAATGAAGAATATATTACTGTATAACTTAAAAGCATTAAGTTCAGTACAACACAATCAAATAAATTCAAATATTATACTCAATTACAACGCAATGATTTTATGGATCGACACTATCAGTATGTTTAGTATTCTGAATATTATTACTATTACCTGCTATTGATTAGAAAAAATTGAGATTATAGTAATGCAGCAATCTTAAAAGTGACGATAATTATCGAAAATCAAAGTCAACTCACCCGCCCAACATTGATGCAGCCCTGCATTATAAAACTATCGATTGTTTGGCAACACAATATTCGTTCATCGCAATAAATGAAATAAAAATTTGACCTTTTTGGATATTTTACGTGAGCCGAAGAGAAATTGAGGCAAAATGACGATGCGACCGGATGACCACCGCAGAAAATGGGACAAGAACGAATACCAGAAATTGGCCCAGGAGCGTCTGATCAACAATGCGAATCCCAAAGACGAAGGTAAGGAGTGAAATGCAATTTGATATTCGATTCCACTTGTTAAACTTGCCAAATTCCACAGAGCCTGTGCAGCGGGAAAATCTGAAACGGCGCGATTACAAGGTTGACCTGGACAGCAAATTGGGCAAAAGTGTTGTGATTAACAAAAACACACCTACCTCACAATCCGGCGGCTATTATTGCAATGTATGTGACTGTGTTGTCAAAGACTCGATCAACTTTCTGGACCACATCAATGGCAAGAAGCATCAGCGGAATCTGGGCATGTCGATGAAAGTGGAGCGCAGCACCGTTGACCAGGTGAAAGATCGCTTCAATCAGAACAAACAGAAAATGGCCGAGAAGCAAAAAGACTACGAGCTGGACAAGAAACTGCGCGAGGCTAAAGAGGAAGAGGATCGCTATAAGGAGCACAGAAAGGAAAAGAAAAAGGAGCGCAAGCGAAAGGCCGAAGACAGTGGAGATTTCAATGCTGGACTGCCCGAGGACATGGCTGCCATAATGGGTTTCTCTGGCTTCGGTGGCTCCAAGAAGAACTCGTAGGAATTAATTGTGGAGCGTGCTCTGTTCTTAGCTGTAAAATATTATATATTTAAAGCAATAGCCATAGAAATATTTAGAGAAATAGACAGATTTTTGCACCAACGAACGAACGAAGCCGTTTATTGGGCTCATCGCTATCGACGACTGTGATTGATTTGCGACATTTACTTCATTTTGTATTTTATGTGTTTTATTTTTTTTTTTTTGTATATGTATTTGTATAAGACGATTTTACACCAGTTATTGTATTGTACAACAGCTTGACCAATTAATAATTTAATTTAAGCAGTTAAAATGCAAAAAGGACTTAAACCATTTTCACTAAATCTTAACTTAAAAAGCCCCCTCCCCGCCTCGATCAAAAAGCACACTTCAATACTCGACCACTAACATCATTTTGCGACCATCTTTCTCTCTCAGCCATATTTAAGTGTGGCCTCAGTTTAAGTAAATACGAATCCATGTTCGATCGGTATATCCCAGGGAATGCTGAAGAACTCGCCCGGCAACTGTGTGCAATGCGTTGAGTTGTAATCACGTAAATGCTTGCGCAGCTAAAAAAAAATCATAAATAAACGATAAATGTAATTACACATTATATATATACATATATGTAGACATATAAATCATATACGGATAACCCACCAAAAATATAGCCATTTGGCTGCGAGTTTCCTCATTGTATTCGGCACCAATTAGCATGGGATACGATTTACCCTCATCGGAGGCAAAGGTTATAAGGCGCGACATGCAGAGCTTTTCTTCGGCAATGGGATAACTGTAGGATTCCAATGGTTTCGATAGCAATCCCTTAGCACGCGTCAACTGTGTGGAACTGAACAAGTTGGGAAAGCGATATTTGAGCACGGAAAGCGTTAAATAATTGCCACGATTCGTATCAATGCGATTGTCTCTGTGTGGAATACAATGATTATTATGGATGTATATAGAATATATACAAATTTCCACACTTACTCGGCAATGATCTCATCTTCCGTGCGTCGTATTAAGAAAATGGGTCCATGGTATTTCATTGCCAACTCAGCATTGTTCAGATTACAATATTTACGTATGGCAACGCGAACAATCCCGCCAAGAGAAACGGGCATGCGTGGCATAGCCAAGTAGAGCACATCGTCAAAAGTGGCATCCAAGACCTAAACGTAAACGACAATGACAATGTGGAAAAATGAAAATCTTCTCAACCCATTTACCACTCCCTTGACTTCTGGGTATAAGGAGGCCGCAAATAATGTGCTGAAGCCGCCAATGCTCCAGCCATAGAGTATAATATCCTCAATGGCAAAACCCAAATGATTGTGGGCAAAAAGTACAACGGCATCGATGGCATTCTTATCTTGCTCCGGTTTGGGTTGACCTGTGCTTCCAGCAAAGCCCGGATGATTCCAGCCAAGCACCGAGTATTTCAAGGCAATCGGTGTGCCCATTATGCCCACCTCATAGAAGCCAGAGTTGCCTTCGGAGCAAATGACTAGAGTTTTGCCGTTGCCAACATTATCGTTGCGATTATCAATGAAAAGCGTATCGATTTCATTTGAATCAATTGTTTTCACCTTATACCGTATGCCATTGTCATCCTCAATCAGTTTGGCACGGCCTGAGATCAGTGCAGGTGCTGCAAGAGAATCGGAGGGGATTGAATGATCTCTATATATATCTATATGTTATCCATATTCATATACCCATGAATTTCTGCAGCAGCTTCAAGGAGCCGGGATAGATCAGGGACAGGCCAAAGGTGTGTATGGCCACATAGGCGATCAGCTCGTAGGGCAATGTTGCCAAGCTCCAATTTCCGCGAGAACTCACCGTATTTGGGGGTTTCTTGGCATCGCTGTGGAGTGCAAATTACGTTCGATTAATAATGCAGTTTGGATTTTGGGCACATTTCACTCACCCCGCCAAGGTTTTGACATCAAAGTCGACTGGCCAGGCGGCAAAGTCAATGTCAAAGCGACGCAGTGCATCCGTTGATTTATTCGTTTTGGCCAGCATCAATGCAGTTATCATATTTGTATAAGTACGTGATTGCCGACGGCCAACGCCGCGCATAAACAGCGATATGATCACGATAAGTCCAACGCTGGTGGTGAACTTAGCCAGCGTTGGTATCGAATCCGCTGCGAAGTAGCCCCGTCGATAGAGGAATGTGAAGATCAGTGGTGACGTGTAATAACTCACAGACAACACCACCGACAACTGCAACAGGCAACGAGGACAAAAACAAGTCAATTTCTTCACACTCAACTACTGACACCCCCTACCCACGCACACATATATATTTATATATACATTTATATATATATAGCCACACACACACACACACACAGACACCTACCGTTGATAAAATTTGTTCACCAAACTTTTCAACTGCGCCGGGCTCATAGATTTTCCTCTGCAATGTAACAATTTATTGAGCAATCGCTGACATATATATGTAGACAAATTACCTGCGGCTCGGGCACACCCTTGTACTCCATGTACAATTTGGGTCCGAATATATAATTAAGAAAACTCATCTTGTAGTTGTTTTATTTTCTTTTTATGCGTCTGCGTCTGAAAAGATGAGTTTTTTTTACCAATGTATTGTGAAAGTTTGGGCAACACAGTTGCAATACAAATATGAACCAGTCCTTTTTTGCTAGAGATGAGCGCGTGACTCTCCAATGGTTACCTATCATAATGCACAACGATATGTTAAGCAGTTGCACAAATAAAGGTTTTGCTCGCTTTATATGAATACGACAATAAAGTCTTTCAATATTAAATTTATATTTATATTTTTAGCCGACAAAAAAGCAACCACAAAATATAATAAATAGAAAATAAAAGCTCAAAAGGCGTTGTGCAGCTCTGCCAAAAACCAATATTAAAAGAACCTGTCACAACGGAACTTAACATTTCTGTGCTATTCAATTGTAGCCCTGGATTGTGTGCCCACTCCGTGGCACTAGAATTTACAATTCAGAACAGTTTTTTTTTGTTTGCCGGCAAAAATGGAAAAGTTTAATAAAGCGCAGGCAAAGAATTTGGCAGCCGCAAAGAAGCTGGTCGATGCATACGCATCCAGTTCAGAGGATGAGGGCGAATTGGATGAAAAACATATTCTAGGTAATTAATTAATATCTTACCAAATGTTTGTCTGTGACGTGTCCGTCCTCATTGCGATGTGCTGCATTTAGATCTGCTCTACAAGCATTATCAAAGCACACCGGATAATTCGAGCAAACGCAACGACAATAATGCCAATCGTACGGCTACCTTTCTGGAGAACACACTGCACTCGGGAGCGGCGACATGTCTCATTTGCATTGGCAGCATTCGGCGAGTGGAGCCGATTTGGTCATGCAAATCATGCTATTGCTTCTTCCATCTGAGGTGCATTCAGCGCTGGGCCAACGATAGCGTCATGCAAATGAAAGTCAATGCTGAGCAGCAGAATGGCAACCAGGGGCACTACAATCATCTCGGCGAATTTGTGCCGCCCAAGCGTCGAAAATCGTTGCACTGGTGCTGTCCGCAGTGTCGCACGGATTACCAGCCGTCGGATCGGCCCACGCAATATGAATGTTTCTGCGGTAAGGAGGTGAATCCGGAGGCGCAACCATTTCTGGTGCCGCATTCCTGCGGCGAAATCTGTGGCAAACTGTTGCAGCCGAAATGTGGCCACGACTGCAAGCTACTCTGTCACCCCGGCCCCTGTCCACCGTGCGCCCAACTAGCGCACAATTCCTGCCTCTGTGGCAAATCGGCGCCACGCTCTGTGCGCTGCATAGACAAAAATTGGCTTTGCCAGCAAACAGTACGTGAATTAAATACAATTTAGAAACAAAATACTATAATCAATATTCGCAGTGCCAATCTCTGTTGTCGTGTGGCAGGCATAAGTGCAACCAAAGATGCCATCCACCTGGCCAGTGTCAGCCCTGCAGCAGCAAGAGTGCCCAGCCCTGCGATTGCCAACGTGAGCAAAAAGTTGTCAACTGTGCGGAGCCCAAATGGAAGTGTAAAAATGTATGTAAATATAAAAAACTGATAATGCTGATGAAATATCAATAATTAATGGTTGTTAACTTTTAGATTTGTGGCGCTCCTTTTGCGTGTGGTCTGCACAAATGCGACAAGGTGTGCCATGCGGCACATTGTGGTGGCGGCGAGTGTCCCCTGGGCGTGCGCAGCTGCCCATGTGGCAAGAGCGTAAGCGAAACTATAAATTGGATTAACTCTATATAAATCAAATTAATTTCTAATAGCTGAAAACTGGCGGCTGCAGCGAGGTACTGGAAACCTGTGGTGACACCTGCCAGAAGTTATTGTCGTGTGGCAAGCACAGCTGTGCACAACGCTGCCATCGCGGTCCTTGCAACCTGGTGAACTATGCTCAAATTATTATTTATATTTATTTATTATATTTTTATTATTTATTATTATTTTATATTTATTTATAACAAATGCCAATTTTTGTATAGTGCCTGGTGCGCACCAAGAAGCAGTGCCGTTGTGGTCTGCACGAGAAGGAACTGCCCTGCTCAAAGGAGTTTAACTGCGAAACCAAATGCAAACTGATGCGTGACTGCAACAAGCATGCCTGCAATCGAAAGGTTTAACTTGCAACACAATCCAAATTCTCATCAGTTAGTAACAAGTTCTTTATTTAGTGCTGTGGGGATCAGTGTCCGCCGTGCGAGAAGATCTGCGGCAAGCAGCTGAGCTGCAACAAGCACAAATGTCAGTCTGTGTGCCACAATGGACCATGTTATCCCTGCAAGCTGACATCGCAGGTAAATTGCCGCTGTGGCAAGACGAGACGCAGTGTGCCGTGTGGCAGAGAGAAAAGCGCACGCATTGCTTGCCAGGAGCTATGCCGGTGAGTTGTGCACAGTTTTGCCACTCAGTTGCAGTTTGAGTTCAAGCTTAACACTCTACTCCCTGCTTCAGCATTACACCTAAATGTCATCATGCCATCAGGCATCGCTGCCACAAGGGAGAGTGTCCACCGTGTGCTCAGCCGTGTGACCTGTTAAATAATACCAGCCGCTGTGGACACATCTGCAAGGCGCGCTGCCACGCAGCTATACGTGTGCTCAAGCCAGCGGATGTAGTGCGTCCGCATGCCAATAAGGTAAAATCGATATTTATTTCTATAATTCATTTGATTATTAGAAAATCACTTTATTATTCAGCAAGTAAATTTCTAAAATTGATGGTTGTAGTTTTTTAAAAGCTGTATATTTCAGTGTGTATTTTTGTCAAATTGAGAAAACTATGTCTACTTTCCAGGTTGTTAGTAGAATTTCCATATTAGCATTTTTCTCACTGATATAATATTATTCAACTTTAGTATATTAAGATTTCACAAACACCCAAATATTATTTCTGAGTGTAGATAGCTGATAGATATTTCCTGCTCCACTTTCAGTATGAATACCGCGCAGAGGCGCATCCGCGTTGCTTGGAGGGTGTTAGCGTCACCTGCATTGGTGGTCACGAGATGGCCACCTGGCCGTGCTGGAACTCCAAGCCGTCGTCCTGCGCCCGCAAATGTGGGCGCCACTTGAAGTGTGGTAATCACAGCTGTGCGCTCTTCTGTCACGCAGTGCCCAATCCCGAAGATATGCAGCAGCAGACGGGCTGTGCTCAATGCGAACAGGGATGCGCAATTCCACGTCCTGCCGGCTGCACACATGCCTGTGCCAAGGGTTGTCATCCGCCACCATGTGCGCCTTGCAATTTTGTAACGAAGAACAAGTGTCACTGTGGCCTCAATCAGGTCATCTACAAGTGCAGCGAGTTCTTCAATCAAGAGGGATCTGTGCTGCAGATTGTGGAGCGCCGCCAGAAGTTGTGCAGCTGTGGCAATCGTTGCCTCAAGAATGTATTTATAATTTGCCATATTTCTGACCGTATTTATTTCAATTAAAAGTTATATTTAATTTTAGTTTGCTTGTGGCCATCGCTGTCTGACGATCTGCCATCCCGGCCCGTGTCCCAATCCCGAGATGTGCCGCAAAAAAGTGCGTATTTTTTGTGCCTGCAAGCGGATCAAGCTGGAGATAGCCTGCGACAAGCATCGAGCAGGTCAAACATTCTTGGACTGCGATGGCAACTGCCAAGCGGAACGCTCCAAGGCAGCGGCAACGGAGCAGCAAGAATTGGAGCGTCGTCTGCGGCAGGAAGAGGAAAAGAATCGTCTCGAGCTGGAGAAATTCGAGCAAAAGTTTGGCAAGCGTAAGCACAAAGAGCGCAAGGCGGTTGATGTGGAGCCAACCAAATCAGACATCGACTGGAAGCGTTGGGCCATCTGCGCAGTGGCCTTGCTGGTGGTTGTCGGCGCTCTTGCCGTGGCTTACTATGCGGACAGTTAAGATTAGTTAATCACAATACAGCTATTGATTAGAAATGCCAATGAAATTAACTTTATATATATTAACATGTAATTTATATAAATAGTGTAAGTGACTGATAACAAGACGTGTTGTTTTTTGAGTATTTTGAACTGAGTTGTTCACTGTGATTGTTGTCGTCTAATCCTTCTTAGTCTTCTTCTTGTAAACGCAGGCAGCGACGAAGACGGCTGAGCTGAGGAACGTGGAAATCAAGAAATTGGTAAGCAGCATTACATCATGCGACTGCACATAAACCGTATAGATGCGGGCTGTGGAAGGAATTAGTTAGTTGTGAATTGGTGTATATATAATCCAAATACTTACTCATGTTGGTGAAGGCGGAGAGTGCCCATGTTGTGCGGCTAACCGAGCTGGCATCCTTTGTGCGCAAAATGGCCAAGAGTTGCAAGACTTTGCTAGTCGCTCCGATCGGTGTGCAGAAGGGCTATCAATGAAGGCATATTAATATAAAAATTAATAGAAATAGAACCTAATTATAAACTTTTTTAATTTAATTACTTCTAAAGATGACATTCTTATGATTTTTTTAAATGCTGCAAACTATTTCAGTTTAAAAATATATAAAAAGAAAACCTTATATTTTTTCTTCAATTTTTCGTTTAACTAATTCTATACATGATTTCCTTATTATTATAAAAATAGATACAATTTGATAGATATGTAATTTAATTCTGTAGTGAGATTGCCAAATGTTTAAAATTTGACCACAAATATAAATTATTTTTAAATATTTTAAACTACATCATTTAATTATACATTGAGGCTATGCATTGTCTAAAATTATATCGCAGATATACAGCGTTTTCAACTACATAATTTAAATATGAAGTGAGATTTCCTAGTGTTTGAAACTGAATCTTAAAAATACAAACTGTTGAGACTAGAAGTTATACTTAGCGAGTGAGCCCTGTATATATATTAAGACACAAACACACAAATTTTTAAGCACATATGGCTTTTAAGACAATTGGTCAACACATTTATAAATAGATGCATCACAAATATATATTGCTAACACAAACTAAAATGACCTTGGGAAATGATTCAGAGCCATTCATTATTCCCAGCTTTTAACTGACAGAAAAAAACAATAAACAAAAGCACTAAGTTGCCGAATGACACAACAACATAATTAGGCAAATTAAGTCAAAACGGAAAACAAGTTTGACCGCAGAAATACTCGTTATCTAGTTGAACATATTTTGTTTCCCTTCAAATCAATTCTAATCAATTTCGCAGCTGTCATTTTATATATATATATATATTTAAGCGATAACGATATTGTTTGTTACTCACCACCAGGAATGTTAAGATTATAATGGGAAATAACTTCAGATAGATAAGTGTCGCAATGGTTACATAGAAGATGGCAAGGATTTGTGTACGCTTGCCCAGCATATCTTGATATTTGAAAACATAATAGATGAGTACATATTCCTGCAGTAACAGCACTGGATACTCCATATAGGAGAGGAAATCATAGCTCGCTGTATAATTGTAGGATATCATCACAGTGTAGCTGAACAGCTCCAAGCATAGTCCAAAGACGCTGATGCCTATAAAAAAGAAGAGAAAAAAAGTTAGAAAATTGCGTGGGAGACTGCGACAAAAAAGGCTCTTCAGCATCTTTACCTTTGGAAGATTCATTTGCTCGGATTGTGTTAATTTGCGGCACTTTAATGACAAGACAGGATGAGACTGTTATCAAACTGAGCAGATCGGCGATAATAAGCACTATGCCTTTTTCAAGGTAATGGGACACTAGGCCCCCAACACCCTCGGACGCTGACATCTCGCGGCAGCCAAACTGTAATGTAAAATTTGTCTCGAACTTGATTTAAACAGCCGGCAATCGAATGCGGGCGGGTCTATGTATCGATGAGAGTGGTTCGCACCCGCACTTCTCTTATTCAACTCCGCTCATCATCAGAAAATCCTGCACTTATTTGTTTGGCAAATAGTGCAATCTGCATTTTAGACAAATTTATTTAATTTGATTTAAAGCGATTTAAAGCAAAATAAAAATCAATTCTTAAATACAATTGTTATCGAATGGATGGTATTGATGGTATCGCTGTATGCAGCTGCTGCTTACATCGATACCTTCTGCAATGGAGCAGCATATATCGATGCTTTGGCCCGATACTTTGGTGCTGCTAACATTCAGTGGCAGCGCAGCTCAAGTCATTTAGTTATTTTTCTGTCTGAATTTAAGAATTTTTGTTTTTGTTATCAGATTAATGGTAAAACGGTTAAACAAAACTTTCGTTCTGGATAGCTGATGACACATTGAAGAAAACGGCTGAGAAACGTACGTGCTAAATTCGTTTAAACGTGTGTTCGGTGGCAAATGCTTTTAAATGTGTGTGCGTATGTCTGTGTAAGTGTGTGTGTGTGCGTGAGCTAAACGCAAAAAGTGTAAAACGGATGAAATAGTTAAGCAATTAGGCTAAATTGCAACTGCAAACGTCGAGTGAACACCAAATATATGAATTCCCTTGTATAAGGTGCAAAATAAAGCTATATTAGGGGTAAAGTAAATACATTTTCTCATCCATGTCGTGACATTTGTTCTGTGTATAGGTGTGTGTGTGTGTGTATGCATATGACATCCGACGTATGTGTGTGTGTTGGTGTAACTGTGTGTGTGTGTACAACAATGTTCACATTTTTCTTTTGTTGTTTGCTCCACGAATTATGGGGCTGGCTCTCGCTCAATGCAGGTGCAGAAAAGTGGGGTTAGGGCCAGTACAATTCAGTTAATTTTATTAACTATTTTTTTTATATATTCTTTTTTGGGAAGAAATTTAATTTAATTTTCGTTATGAAATGATAAAAGCCCTGAAAACGAAAGGCAAAAGTATGTGAGAATCTCACATGGGTATTAGTATTAGTCCTTGTGTGTGTCTCAGCACACAACGCAGGTAAAACGAATGCCGAATACCGTGTGAAAGCGGACACAAAGTGAAGAAGCAAAAAACAGGCAGCAGGCATCGGACCCTTAAACCTTCACAAGAGGTCAACAGCCAATAGAGGAGGGGAGAGGGAGAGATGAGCTGAGGGTTCACACACTGCGGCGACATTCCCATGCACATCTGATCTGCTTTAAGAGTGATGCAACACAGGATCTACAAATACACATACATACACACGTGTATGCCTGTGTGTGTGGTGAAAATTCCTATGCGATCGGTCTTTGTTGTTCGGCCTGCTGGGATCCCTTTTTCTGTCTGCTGTGTGCGTGTATTAGTGTGCGTTAAATTGATGCTGTGCTACTGAGACGAGAGTGAGAGAGTGAGAGAGAGAAAGAGCGAGCGAGCGCGCGTATGCTAGTCCCAGTAGAAGCTGACGCCGTTGGTGAGCGAGAGAGAAAGAGGGAGCAGAGAGCGCATCAGATAGCGGCTTAAATTGCAAGGTGTACGCTATCGTTGTTGTTGTTGCTGCTGTTGTTGGTGGTGTGTATCTTTATTGCTTCTTCTTCCGTCCGTTACTTTTGCTCTTGTCATCGCATGCCTTTACCTTTTCTGCCTGGGCTGCTGCTGCTGATCTGTCTGCCTGTGTAAGTGTGTGTTTTTGTGGGAATGTATTGTGTGCCTGTGTGTGTATTGTTGTTGTAATACCCGTTTCATCTTCTTTGCCCATTCTACTTCGCGCCGTTTTAGCTTCCTCCGCCGATGCACTTTTGTGATTTCCTTCGGCGAGTTTTTGATTACTGAGACGACGACGACGGCTGCTGCTTTACAAACATTTTTCCCACTGCTTTTCTTTTCTTTTGATTTTTTTTTTTTGCAATTCTCAGTTTCAGTCTCAGTTTATCTCATCATTTGTGAAGATGAGAGAGAGACAGAAACAGACAACAACTGAAAACTGCTTGCACACGATCATCTATCTCATCGTGCTTATTACTTTTGCCGTTTGCCTTTTGCTTCGCGTTGCGTGGGAATTTTTCACAGAGCCTCGCTGGCGCAACTTAAGAGCGGCTCGTTCCTAGCGGCGTTTTTTCTACTACTCGCCGTATATTAAGTTTGTGGCGTGTAGGAAAAAGGATAGCTTAAACTAGTTTTTTTTTTAAATATAAAAAAAGAGTACACTCTACATGAATTTTGTTGATGCAGGAATATTAATATTGATATTCATACTAAACTTCAAAGTGTTTAAAAAAGAACTGGAGATATTTTTTGGGTTACTCTTACAGAGTGTTCTATAATCGTAGTATACGAAATGTGTAAAGGAAATGGAAAAAATTGAAGTAAAATTCCTTATAATTTTGTTTCCATAACTTTAATAACTACGAAAAGTGTGATGGAGGCATTTCCGATCGGATAGTGAAAAGAAAACAACAAAAAAATGGGAAAAAAGTTCCCTAGAATTCAAAATATTGATTAGAGGCAAAAAAAAATTCATAATTAACCCATAACCAAAGCTTTTTCTAAAAATGTTAGAATTTAACTAATGGAATTTTAAGGTAAACTTTTTTATAAAACAGAAAAATTGCTTACACAATATCGAAATTATTTGAAATACATGTGGCAGATGGTGGATTGACTATTGAGTATAACTGCTATAGGAAGTTCTTTGTTATCAATATAGACATTTGCTTTGAGTTCTTTGGCATTTTATTTAATCCTATTCTTACAATTATTTGTTGTTTGTTTTTATATAACTTGCAGGTGAGCAAAAGCAGCAAGCGAAAGCAGCGCAAGAGAAGAGATTGAGTTTCTCGGGTGCATAGTGATAGTATTATGGATAAAGGATGTGCAATTGTTAGCATCAATTGTGAGAGTGCCGAGGAGTTTAGCAGTACGAGCAGCACTGCAAGCACTGGAAGCGAGACGAAGCCGCAAACACCTCAATCTCAACCTCAACATCAACTAGCAACTCAAACTCAAAGTCAGCCAAAGCCAAGCACTAGCCAGGTGGGAAGCAGCGCAGCAGGCGGCACAGTACCGAGCTTAAGGGTTAAACAATTGGGTTCTATGTCCAAATTGAGGGAAGACGTGGAGGACTGTGTCACTTCAAATTCGCAACATGGCTTCGCCGTAGTGCTCGATGATGATGATGATGATGATGATGATGTTTCCTCCAGCAACGATGAGACGGGTGTGCTGGAAACATACGAGATTAGCTCTTCCAACTCCTTGCCAGCCAGTACCGGTGCAGCTGCCAGCTCCAGTGATGTGGGCGATGATGTTGTTGTACCCGTCGACGATAGCTCCTCCTCCGATACGTTGAATGCGCGTGTTCGTGGCCGTGCCCGCAGTGCCGCCTCGGAGGATCATGTTTTCTATAACGATGATAATGATATTGTGGACGATGAGCCGCCCGTTGTTTGCCTTATTAACGATGACGATGATTTCGATGAGGAGGAGGATGAAATTGTTGATGAGGACGATGACGATGTGGATGATGTTGACGGTGGACAATCTATGCCACTGGACTGCCCCAATACATCACAATTGAATGGCGGTGGAGGCGATGGCATCATTATGACGGCAGACGGTTCCAAAATATTCCTGGAGACGCCCGTTGTGGAGGAGCCCCTCTCACATACCCATGTCACCGTTGGCAATGCTACACAATCCGAACTCCTCACTGGCAAGCCCAAGCGTCTCAGTGATGAATTCGAGGCGGAAGCTTCTGCGGAGGAGCAGCAGCAGGCCGCCGGCACCAGAGTGTTAGTTAAGTCTGAGACGATTGCCCAGGGAACGGCGGGGGATGTGGCATCCAGTTCACTGCACGACAGACAAATGTCTGTGCGGCTGAAGCAAATGAGCATTACACCCAATGCAAGTGCCAGTGCCGGCTCCGGTTCCAATCTCAACTCCGGCTCCAGCGCCAATTCGCAGTCTCTATCGAAGGCAGACATATTGTCGATGGATCGAATAGAGCGACGCGACTATGAGAGAGAACAGCGACTAACCGGCGGCATTATAATCGGCACCAGTTCGCTGATGAACAAGAATCGCCTCAATCTAAGTCTGATCAATCGTGCAGCTGCGGCAGTCGGAGCAGGAGTAGTTACTGTGGGCAGTGCCAATGGCAATGGCAATGGCAGCAGCGATGATTGGCCCAGCAGCAGCCAAGGACGCGCCTTCTCCTCGGATAGCAAGGTAATTGAAGAACATATTACAATTTTTATTATAAGGTTAGCTTAGGCCAGATTTGGAGCGTGATTTGAATACTTGACACTATTGGTGGAAGACTGAAATCAATAATAAGTTTAGCTCAGTTGCAAGAAGTTGATTCTCATTCAGTTAACTGCGTTAGATCGGTTAGAAAGGGGCTTCCCAGTGGATCTCTCCCTGTCAAGTGGCGGACAGGATCAAAAGCAGATTTCTCTGTTTCTCCTATACTTTGGTGCCAGAAATCATTATAGGGGGCTTGGAGTCAATCAAATTTAAGCTAAGGCATGGATTACTTTTCAACAGTTTTCAACAATTGAGATCATATTAAAATAAATAAATTTAATATTAATCTGGAGGTCAAAAGCGATAATTTTGCATACTTTAAGGGTAAGGATGACTGGCTTCCTTTTCGTTCTTTCAAACATTGATTGTAGTTAAAAAGAGTAGTTATTTAATAATCAATATATGGCAACTGATTGGCCTTTGTTTTTGCTTCACTTTACTTTTATCTAGTGCACGTACAAGGATCTGTCGACAACGCCGACGAGCAGCCGGAAGTACACAAACAGTCGTCTGAGCAAGTCCACTGCCAAACTCAATTTGAGCTCATCACTGGCCAGTGCTGCAGCGGCACCGCCTGCTCCGTCTGCTCCGCCGCCGCTAGTCGGCAACGTTAGAGACCAGAGTTCCCAGAGCAACAGCAGCAGTAACAGCAGCACCACCTACACCATCAATTCCAAGCTGCCCATTGTGCTGATTATGAAACCCACCACCACCACCAATTCCGCCGCCAATAGCAGCAGCAGCAGCAACAATGCGACCACTTCCATCACGCACAACAATCGCAGCGATGTCTACACGAACACTATCAACTCGAATGAGAGCCACCAGCACCAAATGGACAAGGATGTTGCGTCAGCAGCTGCGCCATTGGCAGTAACATCCTTCAGCTCTGTCGGTTCGCAAACCAGCCAGGAGAGCGGTTGCAGTCGCACATCGGCGGCGGCATGCGCCGCCAGCTCTGCGGCCAGCACCGGTTCCGTTGGGGATGTGGATGCACAGCCATCGACATCAACGACTTCGTCCGCACGCTGTCATTATGCAGCGCCTACATCTCGAGCTGCCACCAGGCAGGTCAATGCCAGCGCCCAGACTCAGGAGCGTTTTCTGGCACGCAGCGGCTTAGCAGCAGCAGCTGCCGGCGGCGGTGTGGTTGGTGGCGCCTCCGTTGGCACTGTGCGCACACGCAGTCGACGAGGCGGCGAGGCGGCAACGCGTCGTGGCTCCAACGATCCCGTCATCCTCGAAGTCGTCGTTGAGGAAAGTAGCAACAATAATGGCGACAGCGCTGGCAATGGCAATGGTAACGGAGGCGGCGGCGGCATTGTGGAACCGGGTGATTTTAGTGCCGATGAGCCTTGGGGCAATTGCGATGAGGAGAACAACTGTTCGGATCTGGAGGAGATTTGCACGTGCCAGAACAGCATACTCACAAGCAGTCGCAGCGGCAGCAGTGGCAGCCTCAGCGACTCGGACTGTTTGGACAACTATCACATGTTCGCCACAGAGGATGAGCCCATCTCCTTTCAAAAGATCGACACCGGCTCCCATCAGCAGCAGCGCAAGCGCAAATACAACGAGAGTCGCTACCTCGATGGTGATTACTCCATGGCGGGTGGGGGCGGCGGCGATGGTGGTGGCCGACATGCCGGTGCCGGCGATAATAGCCGCAAACGGATTGCCTATGATTTTGCGTCGACGCCACGGTCCACCAACTCTTCCACAACCGTGCTGCACGCAATGACGCCAACGACGGCGGCGACAGTGGGTGCCATTCTGGGCAGCTGCTCACCCGCAGTGGGTCGACGAACTCCGCGTGCTTTAATCCCCACGCGGGACAATCCGCCTCCAGAGCTGCCGCAATGGTTGGCACAATTCCAGCGTTGGTCCCATGCCGAACGCCTTGTGGCCGTCGATCGTTTGATCGATCATTGCGATCCCTCGCAGGTGCGTCACATGATGAAGGTAATCGAGCCGCAATTCCAGCGGGATTTCATCTCGCTGCTGCCCCGAGAGCTAGCACTGTTTGTGCTCTCGTATCTGGAGCCGAAGGATTTGTTGCGTGCGGCGCAAACCTGTCGCAGCTGGCGTTTCCTATGCGATGACAATCTGCTGTGGAAGGAGAAGTGCCGCAAGGCGATGATCCTCACCGAATCGCGCAGTGATCGTCCCAAGCGTGGACGTGATGGCAATATGCCGCCTATATCCTCGCCGTGGAAGGCGGCCTATATGCGACAGCACATCATCGAGATGAACTGGCGATCGCGGCCGGTGCGCAAGCCCAAGGTGCTCAAGGGTCACGACGATCATGTCATCACCTGTCTGCAATTCTCCGGCAATCGCATCGTTTCCGGCTCCGACGACAACACGCTCAAAGTGTGGTCAGCTGTCAATGGCAAGGTAGAGTCAAAAATCTCTCTATTAACTACAATCGATTCTCAACTAATCTCTTCTGTCAATCTCTAGTGCCTCCGCACCTTGGTTGGCCACACGGGCGGCGTTTGGTCCTCCCAGATGTCCGGCAATATAATCATCTCGGGCAGCACGGATCGCACGCTCAAAGTGTGGGATATGGATAGCGGCACCTGTGTCCACACGTTGCAAGGACATACCTCAACCGTGCGTTGCATGCATCTGCATGGAAACAAGTAAGTCTGGGTTCGAAATTTATCATATATAGTCAGAGTTGTAATTGTTTCACCTTCTTAGAGTGGTCAGTGGCTCGCGGGATGCGACACTGCGTGTCTGGGACATTGAGATCGGCAGCTGTCTGCATGTCCTGGTGGGTCACCTGGCTGCTGTGCGGTGTGTGCAATACGATGGCAAGCTAATTGTGTCCGGCGCCTACGATTATATGGTCAAGATCTGGCATCCGGAGCGACAGGAATGCCTGCATACGTTACAAGGACACACCAATCGTGTCTACTCCTTGCAGGTAGTATTTAACTGCCTACATATGTTTTTATAAAATTATAATCTTATTTCACGATTTTAGTTTGATGGCCTTCATGTTGTCTCTGGCTCACTGGATACCTCGATTCGCGTTTGGGATGTGGAGACGGGCAATTGCAAGCACACACTAATGGGCCACCAGAGCCTCACCTCGGGCATGGAGTTGCGGCAGAACATACTCGTCTCGGGCAATGCGGACTCCACCGTCAAAGTCTGGGACATAACAACGGGCCAGTGTCTGCAGACGCTATCGGGTAAGTGCTAATCCTAGCTTGGCTAAGCAAAAAGTTGACTTATTTCTATTTCCCAGGTCCCAATAAGCATCAGTCCGCTGTCACCTGCCTGCAGTTCAATTCACGGTTTGTGGTGACAAGCTCCGATGATGGCACCGTCAAGCTGTGGGATGTCAAAACGGGCGATTTTATACGTAATCTTGTCGCACTCGATTCGGGCGGTTCCGGTGGCGTTGTCTGGCGCATAAGGTTCTTATTATTCATATATATATATATATTTTATTATTTATATTTATTAATGTATCCATGTTTGTTTCATTTAGGGCAAATGACACCAAGCTGATTTGCGCTGTGGGCTCACGGAACGGTACGGAGGAGACCAAGCTGATGGTGCTCGATTTTGATGTGGAGGGCGCTTGTGTCAAGTGCTCATAGGAACGGTGCCGGGGACGATGCCAGTTCCAGTGTCGCCATCAGCACGACTTGCTGCAGCCACCTGTTGTCAGTAGAAGGAAGAGGAGCGCCGCTCTACTTTATGTTACGATAAACGCAAAACGCCGGAATCGCTAATGCGCTTTAGCGAACAGCCGAAAGCGATTTCCACACACACACACCCAAACACAAACAGACACACTTACACGCATTCACTCATCCAACACACACACACACACAAACTTTTAACACACACAGAGATGACGCTTCTATCTGAAATCCATAATCCGGATTGTTATCGTCGCTTGCCTTGCCAACAAATGCAGCTGCTCACACACACACACACATATATATACACACACACACATTTTCACACACACACTAAACATTTGAGAGTTTGTGAGCGCGAGTGTAAAATGTTATAATTTGTTTCCAATTTGCGTTGCTTTATAGCCAAAATTTGTTTTCCAACCATAGCATAATTTTTTGCTCCTTAGTTTTTATTGATATATATATATATATATATATATATATAAATTGCATTGAAGTTAGTCGGAAGTTAGTTAACATTATAAACATTACTATATACGTATTATTGCATATACTTCTTACATACATACATACATACATACATATATTTTTCCGTCTCGAATGAATCTGGATACTTTATGAAAATGAAAGAAAAAAAAACAGCTTTATATATTGATTAAAATGTATAATTAAAATGATTACGATAATGATGATGATGATGATTAATGTTAATATTGCCATTAGAGCATTTGATTTTAAACTTGTGTTGTCTGTTTCTGTTTCTATTCCCCGTGTTTTGTTTAATATTCTAACACACACACACATATATATATATATGAATTGAAAACATGTTTTTGATTAAGATGTGCTTTGTTACAAATGTTCTTCCTCAATGGGAGCAGCTCTCCGTTCAAATTGTATGTTTTTTGTATAAGTTGAAAGCAAATAATTGCAAATTTAGAATTATTTCTGAGTCGTCGTATATAGAGATTTAAGTATTCCGTGTTATATACTCATCTTACGGGGCAGCTCACACACTCACACACATACATATACTTACTCGCACACACATATACACACACACACACACACAAAAGCATTAAGCGAATATATATTTTAATTATAGACTGATTTATTAGTAATTGAAATTAATCTACAAATTTAAGCATAAATCTGAATAAACGCAGGAATAATAATTAAACCAGAGTAAAAAAAAAACAAAAAATGTGCATGTGCATGTGATTTTCTATATGTTTCTTATAATTTCTGTAACAAACAAACCACTTAAATGATAAAAACGCATCGCGTATCGGCTAGCAGCACAATAATTGGAGATCCATATAAATATATATATATTTATAATCTTAATGCAGTCAGAAAATGCGATGTTGTTTTTGTTGTTGTGGGGCCGAAGGGGGACACAGCTATGGCCATGCATATGTATGCGAATCTACACTATACAATAATTTATGAAATACTTTATGGCATAATAATCGTAACAATAAATGCAGAAATTCTAAAATTGTTTATGGTTTCCATTCACTGAGAACAATTGGCAATTGATGAGCGAGATGTTGAGCTTCGAAGTGATTCCTCTGAATAATGGCGACTCTCAAGTCAAGTGGATTGTCAAGGACCTTAAAGCACACCCAATGCGCTTATATAGTTTACTAATGCTTTAGTAGTCTATATAGATTTTTCCACAATCATTATTTTGCAGTTGTTTTTATTTGACTTAAACTAATAAAATTTAGTCCCCTCTTTGTGAAAAGGTGCTTTGATATATTGCATAATCGTTTAACTCAAAGTGCTACTATATTTTTGCGTCCTACTGTGCGCAACAGTTAGCAAAACAATCATTTTGAACAGCTGTTCGGTTTTGTTGTTCATGTTGTACGCATAAAGCTCACTTGTGTTTGATAAATACGGCACGTGTAGCCAAAAAGCTCAGTCAAGGTTAAAGCTTACACAAAAAGGGAAAAACGTGTATGAATGAGAATAGACAAAAATAAATTTGAACTTTTATCTCCTGCTTCTTCTTCTTGATCTATTGTAAAACAAACAGTTTCTTGTGAAATACAATTTTTTTGTTCAAACTCGTTTGACCAGTTTAGTACCAATCTTTTTCGTTGGGTGTATGTTCTGCTATGTGATAATTAAATTACAAAAAAGCTTTACTTTGAGTTTCTCTCCGGCTCTCTTCATTAGCCAGACAGTCGATAGACGTCCGTTGTTGAAGTAAGTTGCAATCGCGTTTGGCAGTTCGCGCTTGACTCTATATCTTTATCAATAAATAATTAACTGATCGTATGATCCAAGCCATTTCTTTAGTCCTACGATGAATTCTTACAGTTGTTTGCCTAAAATGGCATTAAGGCAGTCCAAACTGCTGGCCACAAGCGGCTTTTATCACCCCGTCTTGCAACGCAATATTTCATCGACTCAAACGCTCTTTGACAAGCATGAGTAAGTTTGTGTTTTTTTTCTTCTTTTTTCTTAATTTTTGTTCTCTTTTGACCAAATGCCAAAAAATAAAACATTTCCAATGGGCGATCGCAAAACATTGAAAAGTTCTGCGCGTGTGCTTCTTTATGTATAAGTAAATATTTGCATGTGTATCAGTGTTTGTTTTAAATTTACAGTTGTCGTTCGCTAATGCAAACACTTCGGATTCAGTTTGCGAATACTTATAACTATAATAAAAATCAATAGTAAATAAAATAACCAATTTCGATTCAAGGCGTCATTATCTATCATCTATCATCTAAGGTCTAACCAATAATAGTTGGCCATTAATTAACGAGTCAGCACTGTAACAGAAAACAAATACAATTAGCATGATTAGAAACCGGTGAATGAAGCACGTAGACCATATATCAAAATAGGATGGCATCATCCCTTTTTGTACATATACATAGATATATATATTTGGTAATATGCTCAGTTAGTTGGGGTAAAGTTAATTTAGTTAATGGTTTTGTTAATGAATTTATCGATTTTTTCGACGTTATATAGATGTAAAGTTCTGGTGGTTGGTGGTGGTGCCGGTGGCTGTGCCATGGCCGCCAAGCTCTCATCTCGACTAGGTAGGAACAAGGTGATCGTGTTGGAGCCAGCTGATGTACGTAAATCAGATATATATAGAAATGTGTCTCCGGTTTCACTTTACCCCGTGCTTCCCCTAGAAACATTATTATCAGCCGATGTTCACGTTGATTGGTGGTGGAATGAAGCGTTTGGAGAACTCTTACAAGACCATGAAAGAGGTACTGCCCAAAAAGGCCAAGTGGTTGCGTGACTCCGCCGTCGAGTTCAATCCGGACAGCAATACGGTGAAGACATCCGGCGGAAATAGTATTAAATATGATATGTTGTTGATTGCAACAGGCTTGCAGTTGAACTACAATAAAGTAAGTTAAATTTTGGAGTAGGGAAAACACAAAATGAATTGATCTCTTTCTCAACAGATTCCCGGCTTGGAGGCTGCCCTTGCCATACCCAATGGCAAAGTCTGTTCGATTTACTCTCCCAAATATGTGGATAGAGTGTACGATTGCTTGCGTAATATCGAGGGTGGAAATGCCATTTTCACATTTCCCTCGTCGCCCGTCAAGTGCCCGGGTGCACCCCAGAAGATTCTCTACATTGCTGAACACTACTTCCGCAAGGTAAGTTTTCCACTTTTGCCAGTTGATTTCAATTCTAACCGAATTTCCTTTCAGATGTCCAAGCGTAATCAAATAAACGTAACTTACAACACTGCTTTGCCTGTGCTTTTCGGTGTTAAGCACTATGCAGATGCTTTGTGGCCCCTTGTGAAGAAGCGCAACATAACGGTAAATACGCGCCGCAACCTCATTGAGGTTAAACCCGATCAGGATGTTGCGATTTTCGAGAACCTGGACAAACCCAGCGAACGCTTTGAGGAAAAGGTAGTTACGCAATTAAATATCTATAAGATATTTTATAATATTTTAATCTCTAGTACTCCATGCTGCATGCTGTGCCACCAATGAGTGCTCCTGACGCGCTTACCCGTTGCAAGCAGCTGGTCAATGAGGCCGGCTTTGTGGATGTGAATAAATCTACGATGCAACACACAAAATACAATAATATATTTGCGATTGGCGACTCAGCCGGATCGCCCAATTCGAAGACTGCCGCATCGGCAGGTGAGCCATACATACATATATAAATTTGTATATTCTTATATAACTCGTTAATTTCTATAAATTTATTTTTTTTTAGCTGCCCAGTCACCTGTGGTATATCGTAATATGATCGCAGCTCTGAATGGTAAACCCCTGTCCGATGTATATGATGGATATGCTTCATGTCCGCTAGTTACGGGCTATAACAGCGTCATACTTGCCGAGTTCGATTATGATCTGAAGCCGCTTGAAACGTTCCCAATTGCGCAAAACAAAGAACGCTACTCAATGTTTATCATGAAGAAAGACTTTATGCCGCTGCTTTACTGGAAGCTAATGTTAACTGGCTACTGGAATGGACCCGCTCTTATGCGAAACATGCTATCCGTCTTCAAGTTCAACAAGCAATAAAAGACTATTCGCTATTATAATGCAACATATGATCTAAACACACAAATGCAATTACTCTTATTATTATAACACATTTTATGTGCTTTTTCATTAAATCGAAAATTAAAAAAAAATATTTTAAAATTAGCGTGTGATTGAGATCTTTGTTAATTAACATAGCTGCACCAATGGTTAAAATGGGTAATTATTTGCTCGAATTTCAATGCTAGTACAATTTTAACTATATACTTTTGAACAAATTTAAACACTAGTTAAACCAGCAAACTATAAATTATAGATAGATAGATAGAAAAATTAAGATATGTAAAAATGCAACGCTGAGTTTGTTACGCAATTTTGAGAAACGTGAAGTCAGCTGCATGCGCAAAATGTCACAAAGAAGAGGAAGCATAAGCGTGGCGTCTCTGTGGGCGCAAGCATTTGAAGCTAACGAATTTTTACTGAGAGAAACCCGAAATATATCAAATAATCTAGTGGCTGTAAACGAATAAACAAATTAGCAAAATGAAAGCAATGTGAGTAGAAATAGTGTTGACAAGCGTTACAAGCGCAATGAAATGTCCAATTCAAATCAGGTCACGTACGCCGTTGCGCGTCCCAAAAACTCCGAGAATGGCGCCGATGCAAACGCACACAGAGAAACGCAAGGATACCTCGGGCAAACAGCAGGATCCGGTCAATGTGTTCTGTCGAGTGCGTCCCCTTCAGTCCGATGGCGACTTGACATGCATGCGTGTCAAAAACTCGACAACAATTGCCGTCAATTCGCAGGATCAACTACTGCATCACAAGCAGACACCAGGCGCCCAGCGTGAAATACAGTTCATTTTCAAGCACGTCTTTCAGCCGGATGCAACGCAGCAGGATGTCTTTGCTGCGGTTGCGCAACCACTTGTGGAGAATCTCATACGTGGTCGCAATAGTTTACTCTTTACATATGGCGTCACTGGCAGTGGCAAGACCTATACGATGACAGGGAATGCCAGGCATCGTGGTGTTATGCCTCGTTGCCTGGATCTGCTCTTTCGCAGCATATCGGATTATCAGGCTAAGAAGTTTGTCTTCAAGCCGGATCGTTTGAATGGCTTTGAAATATTATCGGAGGAGGATGCACTGCTCGAGCGCCAGCATGAGATGAATCAACGTTTTGCGGGCGCAGGACGATTTGCGTTCCGTCGTAAGGACTCCGATCCGGAGATAGCATCACAGGCCTCGGTGGAACCAACTCCCTTGAATACACTAGATGAGGATAATATGTATTCGGTGTTTATTACCTATGTGGAGATGTACAACAACAGCGTGTACGATCTGCTCGAGGACTCAGGAATACAGAAGTAACGAATAGCATACAATTAATTATTATTATTCTTCTTCTGCCGGTATTCATTTCTTATTATTTCCCTTCTATGCTTCAGGTCCTTGCAGTGTAAAATCATACGCGAGGATGCCAATCATCAAATGTTTGTGCACGGCGTCACCGAGGTGGAGGTCAAGACGGTCGAGGAAGCGCTGGAGGTGTTCCAAATGGGCCAGAAGCGCAAACGCATGGGCAACACAATACTCAATGCGGAATCGAGTCGCAGTCATTCCGTGTTCAATATACGACTCGTACAGGCACCCACCGATTGTCAGGGCGAGCATGTCGTGCAGGATAAGCAGAAGATAACCGTTAGCCAGCTATCGCTGGTTGATTTGGCCGGCAGTGAACGCTCCTCGCGCACCAAAAATACTGGCGTGCGTCTGCGCGAGGCGGGCAACATCAACAATTCTCTGATGACGTTGCGCACCTGCCTGGAATATCTGCGCGAAAACCAGCTGACGACTGGCTGTGGAACGGCGTCCAAGAAGATACCGTATCGCGATTCGAAGATCACGCACATGTTCAAAAACTACTTTGATGGCGAGGGTCAGGTCTCGATGATTGTGTGCATTAATCCCCGCATCGAGGATTACGATGAGAATATGGTTAGCCTTTGAATATCTACTCTTCTCTTATCTTAGTCTAAATTGATTTCCACTCGACAGCAAGTGATGAAGTTTTCCGAGATGACGCAGGAGGTGCAAATAGCGCGTGCCACGCCCATGAAAACCGATCTGTGCTTAACACCCGGTCGTCGCAAGGCCAACAAGCTGTTCAAGATCGCCGTTAACAATCTAAATGAGCTGGGCATTCCCGAGGCCAAGCACCTGGATGTGGATGTGGGTTTGGTGTACAGTTTGGGACCGGAGTTTCCCAACTATAAAATGGATAGTCCCGAAACGGAGTGCAAAATCCAGGAGCTAATGCAGTATCTGGAGCAGCGCATCGAGAAGCGACGCAAATTGCGCGCCAACATGGAGGTTAAAAGTGAGTTCTGCTGGAATTACACTCATTCCTTACTGGTTACAGATAACTTACTTGCTTTGCAGGTGACAATTTTCGGCAGTTGCTGATGAACATGGATCGGGACAATCTACAGCTGCGCACTGAGCTGGCCTCCATGAAGGCCGTCTACAAGCAGGAGCGCGAAAGGAGTCTCGCACTGGAGAACAAGGTGCGCATTCACGAGAGCTCCATCGATGTGCTCAACAATACGGTGGGCAAACAGGAGCGCAAAATTCATGAGCTTACCCAGAAGCTGAGCGAGCAGGACTTTATGCTCAACCAAAAGGAACAGGAGAAGGAGAAGCAGAAGAAAAAGTACAACTCCAAACTGGCTGTCGAATCGGATAAGAATAAACGTGAATTCGATCTAAAGCTGCGCGAGCAACGCGCTAAAATGCAGGAGCGCATGCGCATCAAGGATGAGAAGTTGCGTCTGGTGTCCAACATACTGCAGTCGGAGGATGTGCCTAGTCTGGCGCGCTCCCAAAGCTCCGAGAATATACTGAGCGACAAGGAGCATGGCGTCTTTACGGCACGCACCGAATCCTCGGTGCCGGCAACGACACGAACCGATATGTACTGCACACCACGACATGTGAGCAAATCGAATTATTCCTCTTCCTCTAATCCTATCGTGACTCACACACATTTTCTTATTGCAGGGCATGGCTGCTGCCAACAATCGACATCGTCGCTCGCGTTCCGCCGGCGACAAGTGGCTGGAGCATCGTGCCGCCAATCCAGTGCCTCTGGGCACCATTATGCAGCCGTATCTGAAGAATCGCAAATCTGTCACCAAGTTGACGGATATGAAGGAGCTGACGGGACATGGCGCCACCAAATATTGCCTTGTCTCACAGGATGCAGACACCGATGGCGATGTGGAGACGAAACTGTACAAGGGCAATGTGATACCCACATGCGGCGGTGGTGCTCAGGTCGTCTTCAACGATGTCGAATGCCTCAAGCAAAAGTCACCCGTCCATTCACCGACACGCAAGCGTCCCAGTAACGCTAATCTGTCGGCATCAGCTTTTGGTCCGCTGCCGACGAGCACGACGGGATTGACTTCTGTGCAGGATGTCGCCTCGCGCTGCAATCTGGGCATCGAGGGACACAGCAGCAAGAAATCCAAAATGTGAATGATTTAGACTCTACTATTGCTATTATTATAATTATTATTATTATACCGCAAAACACTTTCAGTTAATTATGTATTATACTCAAGCATAACGGAACATAACATCTGATAAGTTGAATCGCATATGAAGTGATTTATTTTAAGTTTATGAACACAAATAAAGAAGTCTATCATATTCACATTCTGAAAATACAGTGTATCTATTTAGTGTCGCTTACTTTGGCAAAATATGCAAAAATTTAAAGAATTGCAAATCTGAAGCAAAAAAGTACGTTTGCTTTTGAGTCATAACGCGGTCATCTCCTTGCAGAAACTGGCTAGTCCTATGTCCAAGGCCAAAGACATTTCTCGTCGCTGAGTACAATTTAGTCAATACGGCAACCTGGTCATCGTCTATGACTTTTTAACTCACCCTAAAAGTGCGCTTTAAAAATTAATCTTTGTATTTATTTTTAGCCTGAAAGTATGCTCGTTTTATTTTGTTAGCTTTCGGTATTCAGAAGACGTGAATCATTTCAAAATTACTTGCACTGAAGCCACAAACCAACACAATTAAAAACTAAATTCCAATTTAGTTCTTTTCATTTATTTTAAACTATATTTTTCTACCTGTTATATGCGTAGGTATACATGTTTTGTGCAGCTAAGAATAAGTCTTGAAAAAAGGTTATAAATGTACTTTATGTGCAATGCTTTATATAATGGCAGAGTTTGCGTAAATTAAAATGCAAATATATTCTTAAACTTGTTTAGATATGAAAGTAACTTAAACGGAAAACCTGACTTATGATTGCTAAAAAGGATGTTCCCAAAAGTATGTCACACAAATATCGCACGTGGCATAAATCGTATTGTTCCTTGAAAGGCTTTAAGGCAAATATGTGGCTACGTTTCAAATGTGATTAATTAAACTAATTTATGGTTAACTGCGACGCAAAATGAAAAGAAAAAACAAACGAAAAATATTACAATGCTGCTGGCTGTTTAATTACGCCATGTTGCTTACTGATTGGCTAATGATGATATAAGGATGATGATGATGATGATGACTGATGACTGATGACTGATGACAGATGACAGATGACTGCTTGTGGCCAAATATAGGGATCTAGGAGTCTGACAAACAGTTGGAGCTGTCCTGTCGTGTGGGCGTGTCTCTCAATTGGAGACAAGCTGGCAATTCAAATGAAGCCCTATTTGCCAGATATACGTACACTGTTCGGACTAAATTGAATAAGGCGACTCGCGTGGGCAGCTTTCCAAGGGGTGAGGGTGTGGGAGTTAGTTGAAGGATACGCACGACGGGTGAACTGTGTTGTGTGGTTGCTAGGCAGCCAGTCAAGGACCTCATCAGTTGCCATTGATTAGCAGCTCATTATGATGATTGCGCAATTATCTGTCAGATATGGACCTACACTGCCAACTCCAACTCAAGCTCCCACACGATATGCCTCCCTTTTTTCAGTCAGTGCTTGGCACAACTTTAAACGGCGAATCTCATTTGAATTTAACGGTTTCAACTGAGTCAGCAGCAGCGAGTGTATTTCAATTTATGGCACGGAATCAATTAAGTTTCTGCATGCCACCACAGCTGCAAAATTCAAATTCAGCCCGAAAAAATAAGAAAATAAATAAATAAACTGCAGAAACTGCAGAAACTTCTAGAAATTGCAATTGTTAAAGCTGCATGGCTGGCTTTCAAAATCTTTTCTTTCTTTTTTTACATTTTTTTTTACTTTTTTCTCTTTTTGAACAATATCAGTATATATAAAAACAAATGAATTTCCGATTTTGAAAACACATTTCTTCTCTTTTTGAAACACTTCAGAATATACGATTTTGCAAAAATCAAATTTTTATTCTGCTGAGAAATTTGATTAAGTTTTGACAGAGTTCAAATATTGATGGTTGATAATTTGATAAAATTTATTCTGGAGTCACAATAGTGTCTGTCCGTTGAATTACAGATGTTGGCTGGAAAGGTGATCTGTTGAAGCTGTGGCCGAGCAGAATACGTGACGTCTGCGACATTTGCATTTGCAGCTCTTAACTTAACAAACCGAGCAACTTTGTCATTTGTCACGTCAGCGCTGCAACTGCTGCAGTGTTGCAGTCTCACCTATTCACATCGACGTCATCGTCATTGGAACGGAAGTGGCTTTCCCAGCTGGAACTGCTTACGGTTATGGCATCGATGCTGTCAAATATGCTGATTTACAATTGGAAAAGAGCGAAGGGAACCAAAGAGTTCCAGCTTCAAAGTTAATAAGGGTCAATCAAAAAATAAGAAGAAATATAACTTAGGGTCAGCCGAAGTCAATATACACTTTCCATGAGATTTGAATGAATGAATGCACACGCATTTTAATGCCAAATATGTGATATACAATTAATTCAAATAAATTTGCATTCATTTTTTCAATCAAAAGGAGCAAAGCAACAACAACAACTACACTAAGAATAAGAATATGAATAAGAAGAACAAGAAAAGCCGACACTCACCAATACAAACGAACAAACAAACGTCGAGAGCACAACGATGCCGACGAAGAATGATGCCGACGACAAATACTCGGCAGCATCGATACTAATACCAATGCCAATAAGATATGCGAAGCCTATAACTGTTAATATGCCGAGTGGAGTACAATTGACGAATGCTGCGGCACTTGTTGAATTCGGCAAAGGCGCTGGCGATATATAAAAGAGCATGGATGCTGAACCTTTTACCACACAGTCCCAACACTAGCCGGAGACACATCTCAGAACCGCAGCGCAAAGCAAAAAAAAAAAAAAACAAACGGAAAACAATAATAAAAAAAAATTATAAAATAAAATAAATTATTAAGTAAAAGAAACGTTTCGCCAAGTAACAAGTGACAAAAGCGAAGTCTGCTGTGAAAAGCGGAAAGGCAAAAAACCGCCAAATAAAAATATGCAGGTAGGTCCTAAAAAGCTAAGCAACTCAAATTAATTACGCTAACAGAAATATGTTTCACTAATTATTATTGTGTAAGTTATTCCACTTCATTAATTTTATATATTTAGCATTGCCATAATTGCTAATGAATCGTCATTGGGCATCTGACATCTGTGCCTATCCATCCAATCCTCCAATTCCCTCTATCTATCCATTTGTCAATATATTTGTGTAATTAGCTTTTGCGCACTTTCGAGGCCTATCTATCAGTCGTAATATATTGGTGATAATTTCATCAAATATACGATAATAGTGCTAAACGAACCATTGTTCTTTCTTCTCTATTTTGAATTCCTATAACGAATAAAGCAGACTCTAAGAGATACATTTCACAATTCTGCTGACGCATTAGTTTCCAATTGAAATTAATTTGAAGGTTCGCGTTAAAAGCGAAATTGTGCATTTAATTTAATTGCCATATATTAGATTTTAAGTGCTTTCAAAATAATAGATTGTTTAATTAACATATTCAAATAAAGGTAAAATTGTAATTGCAATTTCTGTGGAAGTGATTCCATAAAATTAATTATACCTAATTTAATAGCTCGTGATTTAGTTAAGCTTGCAGCGTATTCATCTTGAGTCTGAGATAATATTGAGAAAGTCATCAGATAAATTTTATAGCTCGTGATATAGTTATGCTTGCAGCAATTCATCTTGAGTCTGAGATAATATTGAGAAGTCATCAGATAAATTTCTCATCGAAAAATCCTTGAAAATCGATGCCGCCTCAGCGTCTGTTTTGAATGTTTTCTCAAAGCGCGTTTTTGTTTGTTTTCCTTTTCTGGATCATGACAAGAAAACCGATATGTATGCTAATACGTATTTGGAGTGATTTCCGTTCTCAAGCTGTGTTGTGTGTGTTGAGCTCTTCTCAGGCTATTCAGTTTAACCGAAATATGCTTTTATCTGTCCGAAAGCATAAACAAAAACGAGTTGTTTGTAAATAAATTCCAAAAGGATGGCAAAAAAATCTAAACATGAATGACAAAAAAATTATATGCAAAAAAATAATCTTTTAAGAGAAGTTTCAGCTGCGATTTTACTTTTGAGTGCACTCGACTACGTTATATCCTGAACCCAGTTATTAAATATATTATTTTATTATTGGCAAATTTCCCTTTAAAAAGATTTGCACTAAATTACGAGCAGCTCTGCAAGCACCATCTGCCGACAAACACGTGAAACACGGAATCGTAGGTAGCATACAAAAGAATATTGATGCTCGCGTCGATTATCGTGCCATCTCTTTCTCACACATACGCTCGCATATTTTCTATGCCCTGAACCCATTAAAAATGGGTAAAAAGGGTATAATGGTTTTGTGCAAATGTATGTAACAGGCAGAAGGAAGCATCTCCGAACCCACAAAGTATAAATATTCTTGATCAGGATCAACAGTCGAGTCGATATAGGCATGTCCGTCTGTCTGCCCGTCCGATCATGGTTATATCGACTCGACTGTTGATCCTGATCAAGAATATTTATACTTTGTGGGTTCGCAGATGCTTCCTTCTGCCTGTTACATACATTTGCACAAAGCCATTATACCTTCTTTACCCATTTTTAATGGGTTCAGGGTATAATAAAAATTCAGCAGCTTTGCATTTGTAATCTGACTTTAAAATATGTCGATTCCACGCAGAAATTGGTCACACTCCGAGGTATTTGACGTTGAGCTGGTCACGCAGTCGCAGTCGCAATTGTAGTTGTAGTTGCAGTCGCAGTGGCAAAATCAATTTAAAATCAATTAATAATCAGATCGCTTTGTAATAAATTGCAATTCATTTAATGAAAAGCAAATGCAAAACCTAAGCAAAAATTCTGAAATTGAAGGCGCAATGAAATGTGCACATATGGAATAATCAAAGCGATTTCAAAATGCGTCACAGCTAACCAGAACGCATGGGAGAGAGCGAGAGAGACAGGGAGTGCGAGATTGGGGGCTGGTAGATGGTAGGCTGGCGGATCAACGGCATTTCGCTTTGGCAATCAATTTTGCATTTGCATGCCATTGATCGACAGCGAGAGAGCAGGAGAGAGAGAGAGAGCGAGAGAGCGAAAGACACAAAGCGAGAGCGCGTCCAAAGAGCAAACTGCTGGAAGCTTTGCTGTGTGGAAAGAAGCATGTATGTGTGTATGTGTTGCACAATGTGCGTCGCTGCCGCTGCTCACGCTTGGCGTTAGCCAAGCAGCAGCGAGAGACGAGCCCCCAAGTGGCCAAATGAACAAAGGGTGCGACTGCGAGTGCGGCTGCGGCGAATTTCGTGACGCGCACACACAAACATACACACAGGCATGGAGACCAATATGTTGCTTGTTATCCAGACAACGAGAAATATATTGGGGATATGTGAATGTAGAGAAAAATGTATATGTATGTTGTTGTGTATTTGCTGTCAATTAGGAGAAACTGTTAATTAAGCGGCGGCATTCGTCTCGTTCGATTACCATTGCGCAGCGGCCCTGTCCTCGATGTTTATCTGTGTGTGTTTGTGTGTGTGTGCAGCAACGAGCCCCTTTTTTATTATTATTTTTTCCACATTCACACACTACATAAATACAATTTGTTTGTATTCATAATTGTTATTGAAGCTCTAATGAAATTTGCGTTGATAATAGCGTGAATTTCGACGTAAAAAAAGAAAAAACATCTACATACGTCATTAGATCTTCATAACGAATGAATTTGTTTTTCATTTCCGAATTGACTTCCAAGTCGTTCTACATAGCTGAAAAAAGTCGAATAATTCCATAGTTTATTTTTAATGCATGCGTGGCAAGGAAAGGCGTAATTCCGATTACGCAGCGAATTTATAGCATGCGGCGAATCGAGATACTCATAAATTAACTAAATACCTAATTAGAACAGATTAAGATTGTCAATTGTTTGTCTCCTCTAAAGTAGCTGGCATGTCTACGTGAATTCCAGCCCGTCCGTTTTGACTTTTTTATTTATTTTTTTTGTATTATTTTTATGTTTTTTAATGCCACTTGCCATGCAACGAACGCATATTCTGACTCATTTGAGAACGGCTTAACTAACACACACACACGTACACAAAGCGAGCAAGAGAGTGCAAGTGAGCGAGAGAGCGAAACAAGGGCAAGGGCTTATGCTCGGATATCGTCTTCACACTCTGTCACACTCTCCACAACGACTTAACTCTACGACTGTGCAGAGTCGAACTTGGCTGATGCAATCGCCGCATTGAATTGGGCGAGAGTCGGAGTCGATACTCTACGAAGGTGGTCGATGGTCGTTTGGGCACGACCTGCACACACAAAATGTAGCCAGAGACAGGACACACACACACACACACATAAGCACACGCAAACACGCACACAATGCAATGTGTGAAGAATGCCAGGGAAGCAGATTACAGAGAAACAGACAACACACACACAAACAAACTAACATGCTTACATTTCAAAGTAAATGCATGTGTGTATGTGCTTGCGTGTGTGTGTGTGAGCATAGCACACTCCATAGGTTAATTGATAAATTACATTAGTACAGGCAAAACAAATGGAAAACAGAATGAACAAAAAAAAATTAATATGAATGAGATAGTTGGATGAGGAAGTGCGATCGATCATCGTGTTTCCAGACACAGACAAGTGCTTATTGTAATTTTTGTTTAGCAACGCAACAATTAGCGATAATTGGAATTCGTATCAATTTATCGTACAAGACCACACAAAAATTTTCCATACTTTATGTGAATCGACCCAAAAAAAAAAAAACGAAAGAAAAAAGTTGTTTCGAAAATTTTCCATGGCAAGCACAAATACAATTACAATGTGTACAATTGTTGTGGTTGCAGCTTATAAAAGCAGCGAGATTGTGTTATACGTAGAACTAAAGATTTTGTGGCATGCTGCATTTCTATTGTATTGTATATACATATATGTATATTGTAGAGCGACAGACTTGAAAGGGAAATCCACTTTTCTTGCGCTCACCGTTTTCACAATTCAAGTTCAGCGGGAAAATGTGCCGAGTCATGACTGAACTAAAACAAACCTCTAACTTCCCAAAAAAAAAACAAAAAAAAAATGACAGGCCAGGAATTCTCCATCTTTCTCTCTCTTCTCTTCCAATTCCAGCGAGCCGAGGTCGTCTAGTGGACCCGAACTTCATTTAGCCTGTTGCTAAGCGCAGTTTTCTCAATGACGAAGTCGAAAAAGCAGTTAACCAAAAAAAAAAAAAATAAATAAAACTAGCTAGCAATAAAAACCAATGAAAAACGGCACAGAATCTTGTGGCATGCACATGAATTTTCTCACGTCGTCACCCGTTGTGGAATCTATACATTTATATATATATATATACCTATCTATCTATGTATCTATTTATGTATAACCAACTCACTCGGACTCACACATTCATGATTCGTACAACCTGCAATTCACATGCCAGCATGACAACAGCGTCTGTCTGTATATGTATATATGTGTGTGTGTGTGTGACTGGTCTTGGCAGTTGCATGCTGCATTATCTCTTCCCCGAATTGAATGTCTGTCTGTCTGTTTGTCTGTCTGTCTGTCTGTCTGTCTGTTGGCTGACTTTGAATAAGCCGATTTTCAGCATGTCTGTGCTTTCCACTGTTGCCAATTTCGCTAAAAAAAATCATTTTTAAAATTCATAAATGAAACAAAAGGAAACTGTTAGTAACAATTTTTTTAACGGCGATTTTAAGATTAACATAATAATTTTGAATTGATCAAAATTATGAGTTTTATTGTTTTTATTTATCTATAATATAAATTATATGATTAATAATGAAATTGAAGTAGCTGTTAATTTTAATAATAAGCAGACTTTTTTAGCCTTTTATAAAACAAATGCTAGCTTTTTATATTTTTTTAACCAACAAATTGCAAATATGAACGGAGACACTCTGAAAATATAATTTAGCTTATAATTATTATTTTACTGTTAGCATAAGAAGCTTGTTCTTGTGATCTTCTCTAAAGTTGGCAACAATTTTGCACTTACCCCTTCTTCCGGTGCTGTTGACCGTATTGTTAAACGTAAATTGGCAGAAAAATGCAGACGCAAGCGAAGATTAAATGAGCTCTTAGCGGGTTCGTTACCACCCATTAACGGAAGTGAGCCAATTTTTTTTATTTTTATTTCACACCCCTTTCCCCACTTCAACACCTGCTCGGCTCATTCCATTGTGCGCTGCACTTTGCATGATGCAATAATTGGTAGCTGGCAAATGATATGTGCATAGTGACGATCATGAAGTTGATGATGATGTTGCTGATGATGGCAACCATCACACGATCTTTTGAGCAGACCTCGACCTTAACTGATTTCTAGGAAACTGTTTCTTTTTGTTGTTTATTTTTTTCATTTTGAGGTAATAAATTGATGGCCCAAATGGAGAGATCGATTGTTCGATCGCTTTACTGGCCGGTATCGGCCGGTGCCATACACTATGAATATGTATATGTACATATGTCCAGAGTTCATTAAAGCAAAATGTATCTATGTATCTGTAACTATCTACATATATATATATACCTGAGTGTCTACGCGATTGCATCCGTGTTGCCTTTCCTGGAACGTCAATGGAATCTTAAATGAATCTCGCATTAATTGCCACCGTCGATAAGTCGGAAATGAACCACCCCGAACCGATCGCTCTATTGACCGCTCTATTGAAGAAAAAATGAAAAAAAGAGAAAAAAGGCCATTTCAATTCAGTGGCCCTTACGTCAACTCGACGATACATTACGTTAACTTCTCCCCGCCGTCTCTTCTTTGATTTGTGCCGTCAACTTAGGAGCAAAGTGAGAGGCACGAGACACGAGACACACAATCTCGATTCTCAAAAGCACCTGCAACATTTTTCATTTCATTCAATTGAGTTTCGCCGACGCCAAACCAAAACCAGCTGCCAAATCTATTGGTGGGGGGTATGAGAGGGAAGGGGTGGGAGGGGTAGGGGGTAACGGGTAGGCTTCGCTGGCTGCGGTTGGACTTGGATTTGTGTAACGTGCAATAAATATATTACTTGTAGAATTGCATCTCGCTTGTCTCGCTGTCAATGCTGATGTGGCCGACATCGTCGTCGAAAAGACCACCCAAAGTGACAGACTAGACACATACTGTGCAAGCAGCTTGATCTGAGCAGCCCCCACAAGCCGAACATGATTTCGAGTTCTATATGGTATCTCCTCTAAGCACTCTAAGCACCTTATTATCCCTCTTATCAAACATCATAATACATTTTAATAATAATTAGTTAATGAAAGTCAAATCTGCTCAACACATGTTTTCTATAAGCACAAATCTGTGTCACAGAATGATTTCTATATTTTCATTGGCTACTTTATTATTACTGTGGTGCTATTATTTCTTTCTAAATGGATCTTGATCTTCGCAAGTGTTTTATATTATTATAATACTATTATTTGTTATTATATATTTGGGACCAAGAATCATCAATCATCAAATATTAGGAATACCCCTTATCAATCAATTCTAAATGGCTACAGGGTATTTAAAACTAGTCACAGCTAGTTGAGTGACAGAGAACACGACCCGGGCCGGGCCAAGCCGGGCCCCAGATCTGGCTGCCGCCCAGCAACAAGCAACGAGCACAGCCAGCCAGTCAGCCAGTTGTCACAACCCCTCCCCTTCCCCTAAGAAACCACACACTGGTATCCACATCCACATCCACGTACATAGCACGTAACCGGGCAACGGAAAGCGAACACGCGATCTGTTTGAATTGCTGCCAGGCTGTCTGCCATTGTGGCTGCATTGGCACTGCTGTACACCACACCCTCCCCCCTACCCCCGGTTCCTCTGTAACCCCCGTCCCCCATCAGAAACCCGCTCCCAAACCGGCGTTGCCCCCGCATGCAACCCGCCGCGGGGCAATCAGTGCCGCTTACATTGTTGCCTGCTTGCTGCCCTCAAGCGAACGATCGCAGCAGACAAACTGGCAACTGGCAACTGGCAACTGACTTGATTGCAATGACTCTGTGTGTGTGTTTATGTGTAGGGAGATTGGATAGGCGACTAATGGAGAGACTGTATCAGTGTGTGTGTGAGTCGCACACACCTTGCCCTCCCTCCCCATATCCATTCTATATGCAGGCAAAAATACAACAACAAAAAAAAAAGGCATGCTGCTGGGCACGTAGAGCAGAAGAATTGCTCCATTTGAATTAATTTTTTTTCCTTCTTTTATTTTTGCTGTTGTCAACTGGGTTGCAACTCACGACTTGCATTGAGTCAAGGGTAAAGCAACTATTTCGTCCGAATTGAAAGTCTATTCGTCGTGAGGGGTGGGGGGTAATTGTAAGAAAAAAAAGATAGCAGCAAAATAAAGACTGTACCTGTCCAAAAGTTTATCGTCTCTGACTTGGAGTTACAGTAATATCAAGTTTTGGATAATCGAATTAAACGGTTTAAACCGTTTCGTTTTGAATTGATCAGCGTTGCATTTGTGAAGAAGAAGAAGCACATGGTGACTAGGCTGTGTTAGTTAAGAATCACACACACGCACACACGATCCGCTGTTGCTTTACTATCAAACAGAGAGAGAAAGAGAGTGAGAGAATGAGAGAGAGAGAGTGAGAGAGAGAGAGGGAGAGGGAAGAAGAGAGTGAGAGCACGCGCACAATCGGTTAAGGCAGCGCACAAAGCAGAGCAGCAGCCGCAGCAGCAGAGCAGCAACGCTCGACGCTGCGCCCAGCATTTATAAGCGAAAACAACGCCGTGTTTGATTCAGTTCTGTTACAGTTTTCAGCTGTTGAACACAACTTAAGTGCTTGCTGTCGTATCTTGCTCTGTTTTTGCTTTGCCTTCGCTTCGCTTTAAATCGCTTCAAATCGCTTCGCCTGCAATCGTGTTTCTTAGCCGAATCCAGTTGAAAATATATTCCAAAACGCGAGTTCACACAAATCTAAATCCGTAGCTGACACACCTTGACTTGTAATGTCGATGAACCGTGCTGCGTTTACAAACGACTGCCGCACCAATTATCCCCAACAAGCAACAAAACTAACCAAGAAGCCAAACGAGCTATTATATTGCTGATCCTCCCCAACAACGCCAAGAACAACAACAAAAAGAAAATCCCGTAAAAATCCCGAAACTCAAAAGTAAAGATACGAATGTGCCAAAGTCGCTGCAAGAAGTGAAGATCTGCTTTGAGTTTGTTTTTCTCCGACGGACCCACATCAAGATCCCAGATTATAAGTTACGCACTTGCGTAGACGGGCAGAAACGCATTCAAGATTTCGCCAACAGTAAGCTGCAAGGCTATCAAGACGGCAAATCCCGTCGGACCTATGTCAGTGTTAAGCCAACTGCTGCTACTCAATTTCAATCAGAAAGCCCAGTCGAGATCGGAACACAATTTAGAGCTGATAAACTCTTTCATAACATAACAGAGAGCTGTCGATCAGCAGCTCGCGAATCGAACGAGAACCAAGAGACGCGAAAAATATACGTTTTACGCCCGTACGTTAGGGAGAAAATCGCAAACATTTTTTACCGGAAGAGAAAAAAGAAATCAAATCAAAAGGTGAGTAACGCTCGAATCTTAACCCAGCACCCCCCCCCCCCCCTGCCCCATCCACTTCTCAAGAATTATATTATAAAAACGTGAACAAATTCAGCGATTTCAGCGAATTTGGAAGCGTTGAAAAAGCCCCCACGATGCGAAGGGCAACGTCAAAAAAAAAACCAAAAATCTGATGCAACATTTGCCAAACGATACACCATACAAAATAAGTGTAATCCACTAATATGCATAATATATATATATGTATATAACGACAAAAAACCCAATGAATAATTAATCGTTTAGTGTTAAGTAAAAACAACTACTAATTAGTAGCGAGAATCTAGGGGTCTATAATCATTTCTAGTTCCATATCGCGTGGGTGGTTGCTGACGACACATTGAGTATCCAAACCACTTAGTCCACCAACAATTGCCACTGCCTACGTAAGCATTTCTTTTGTCTTCTTCAACGACAATCAACATTTATCATCGAATATTCTATTTTGAGGTGTGTGTGTGAAGACCGCGTGATGTTGTGAAATTAGCCATTTAGTCGAATTGGGGCAACTGATCTCAACTGTTGAGTATCATATCAACAAGGGGGTTGTTCATCTCTCTCTCTCTCTCTCTCTTTGGAGAGATGCTCATCTTATAGTGTTTCGCAATAGGTACAACTAGCCGTACTACTACTACTACTACTACTACTACTCCAACTCTCCAGTAATCAGCATCTGTATCTGTACACCGACATTATGATTTATGGCCTCGGACTTAGCTTGGCCCGGACTTAGCTTGGACTCCGCTGATAAGTGTTATGAAATGAACATTCCATTTACGTATATAATTTATGCAACATGATCGAGGGTTTATTAACCCACATACATACATATATATATATATATATATGTATATATAATCGTATGATCTTTAAACTTTGATAACAATATCACTAAGCCAGAATTGATTTCGTTTCGTTGCAGAAAATGAACTTAAATCTGTGCGCCATAGCGCTGCTGCTCTTTGGCAGCATCTCGCTGGTCCACAGTCGCGCCGTGGACATTGTGGACAATGAGGACAACGATGCGGACAACTCCATTGAGTCCATTGACGAGGAACAACAGCCGGCACAGTCCAAGCACAGTCGCAGCCGCCCCTTCGAAGATGATTGGCTTAAATTCACCAAGACGCCACCAACAAAGATGCAGCAATCAGCTGGTGCCACCATTGAGATTTCCTGCGAAATGATGGGCTCCCAGGTGCCCAGCATTCAGTGGATTGTCGGCCATATGCCACGCTCTGAGGTAAGTCCCACTTTCACCCCCACGTCTCACTTTCCCATCGAGGGCATGGCTTATTTGTATTGTGGTATTTTCAACTTGCGCAGATTGATAATCTGGAGTCGAATGCGATTACGGAGAACGCGCCGACGGCAATTGTGCGTGTGAAATCGGTGCATGTCATCGATCATATGCTGAGTGAGCCGAGAGTTTATACCTGCATTGGACGCACCGGCTCCAAGACCATCTATGCCAGCACTGTGGTCCATCCGTCGCACTCCGATTTGGAATTGGGTGGTCTGATCGCCACCGAAAAACAGTATCAGGGTCCACAGAAGCCACGCATCATCTACACGGAAAAAACGCATCTGGATCTGATCGGATCGACCATTATGCTGCCGTGCAAGGTGCATGCTCGCCCCCACGCCAGGATCACATGGAGGAGCAATGAGGACAAGGAAATCGTGCAGAACCATCGCTTCAAGATACTGCCCACCGGAGATCTGTTAATCATCGATCTCAAATGGGAGAATATGGGCAACTACAAGTGCATAGCTCACAATGCCGTCGGACACGACTCGGCCGATACCTTCGTTTATCCCGTACTTGTAAGTAGCCAATTCTCTTTACACAAATAACCATAACCCTATACAAAAACAATTCTATCTGAATCCATACTAATCCATAGTTTTTCGCTCTTCCTTTGCTTGGCTTCTTTGCAGAAGGATCAAGACTAAAGATTACACACACAAGGCTATTGGATTGACATAAAAATCACATTTTTAGTTAGTTAGATAGATCAAATGCCTTTGAAGATGCGTGAAACAAAAGTAAAAAAAACATAAAATAAGAAAAAAAAATAAATAAATAAAAGAAAAAAAAATTTTATTAGTTATAAGAAACTCTAGAATCTAATGCCGGCTTAGACTTTAGTGTTCTTTACCAATTAATCCCATAATTTTTTTTTTGGTTTTTTTGTTTTGTTTTTTTTTTGTACATTTAACTCGAAAACTAATTAAATGCAGGGATTTCCAAACACAAAACAAAAAAACAAAAACACATCGAATTTTCCAAAACTTGTGTTTTTAATTTCTTGATATTTGTTTAGTTATAGTTTGTGCGTCAGGTAATCAATTTTATCGTTATGTAAGTAGCAATGATTGTTCCTAACGATTCAGGCAAACACACACTAGTTAACGTAATTAATTGGCAGTTACTTAATATGTGGCTATGAGCCAAAAACACAAATCCACCAAATCCACAAAATCCACCAACAATTCCACAAATCGACCAAATCCACCAATTATCGAAAGTAATCGTTATCCATGGCAACTATTAATTTATTGAAAAACAAAAAAACAGACATCATTTACAGAACATTCACACAACATCTATTCGCATACGGAGCAAGTATTCAATGGGTTAACAGAACCGTTTCTTATACATATTATACATACACATACACACACACACACACACATACACATATACGAAGAGATACCTACCTATACAAATCATGTTTTATTTTATAAGCGCTAATTGAACTGAATTATGGTTTTCGTTCTGATTATAATTATTATTATTATTATAATGATATACATATATATATATTAATTTAAAATGTTAGTTTTTGGAGAAATACAAATAAAATAATAATAAAATAAATACAAACGATTTTCAAAGTGTTTTTTTTTTTGGTTTTCAACATTTTGTTTTTTATTGACACTTTTACAAGCTATACATTTTCACATATTATGATCTAAACGGTAAACTGGAAAATTTCTATATTTTTGTTTTTCACTTGGTAACAAATAACGAGCCAACGCATATAGTAAGTATAGAGTAAGTGTTAAGTGACATAGAAGGATGATATAAATTGTTGCAATAATTCATCAGTAAATAATAAGATGGACTTCTCAAGTTAGGATGAGCAAGTTACGATAATCTCTATTTAATATTAGGTTCTGATTGTGCGCATTAACAAGTTGAAGGCGTCGGAGAGAATACAACAAATTGATCGATCTGAACGATCGTCTATTACATATATATGTATATATATATATATATTGTCACTTGTCATTGGAATTACATTCGAAAGGTAAGTTTGCATTTTAAAGGGTTTTTGGGCAACTGGCCAAATTGTGTGAGAGAAATTGAATGAAATCAGCGAAGACATCAATTGGTATTTCTTGGCAAAGACACCCATTTTGAATTGCTTTGTTTGTCGGGATTTCGTGGACGGAGGACTCTAATTATACTGCGATAATACTTGCTCGTCAATTGGAAATGTATTGGATGAAGATACAGATACAGATAACATTTTTTTTTTGTCTACAGAGAGATTTGTTTCGCTTTTAATTTCTTGATCTTTTTCGCTGGCAACGAAAGTTTTTTCTGTTATTATTTTTTCTTGCTTTTATTTCGGCTTTGACTTGGCAGCAGCATCTGGTGGCCAAAAAGCACTGTTGGCCCCAGTTTGACTGGCTGGGCTGATCTGCCACACAACCAACTCAACCGATCTCCACACACCTCTCTCTCTACCTCTCCCTCTCTCGCTCTGGCTGCTGTTGCCGGGCAGATTTTGGGGCCCAATTTGAAAGTCGCGCGTGACTCAGATACTCGAAAAATATCCGAAGAGAGCAGGGCAAGAGTCACCGCCAAGTGTGGAAAGGAGTGGGAAGCAAATGGAATGGGGGTGGGGGGGACTCCCAGCCAGTCCACTTGGCGGCAACCAGTTTGCCACAGCTCGGCCAATGTGGAATGACGGCACTTATGTGCTAATTTATATATATACACACACACACACACACACATATATATATATATTTATATATATAAATACATGTATATATATATATTTATATATATATATACATATATATAAATATACAACGTCAGAGCAAGCCTAATGATAAATGATTTATTCGAATTTGTCAAAGCTAATTGGAAGGCGCGCGCTAAGCCCCACGATGAACAGGCGGACGGATGGACGGACAGGTCGGGACTGCCGGAGGAGGTGGAGGTGGCTGCCAAGTGAATAATTGCCGTTTAAAATGAAATACGACTAAATAAGATGCGACAGTTAAATATATATATATATATCTATATATATATAAATAATATGATATGTCATCCAATTTCTAGGGAAAAACTATCGCCTGCTGCGGATCGACATGTTCTGCTTAATGCTAATGGAATTTATCGTATCTTTAGATACACTATATATTTCAAGCTAACTGAAGCACAAAATAAAACAGAACTACTCAACATGTTTGGCCTGCTTTTACTTTTGGCCATTTGCGTTTTTTTTTTTTTGTATTTTTTTGGCACGTAACGACATGAAAAATAAATAAATACATACAATATATAAAACAAATACGACAATGCACAAAGCAAATCAAGAATAAATATTGCTAGGGATTCTTCAATAAACCATGCTAAAAACGGGACAAAAGTGATTTGTGTTATTCTCTGTTCAATATTTAAAAGGAAAGTGGAGGAATTGACGGATTATCTCCGGCTTCTTAGACACTCAGCACGGAATGCTTCTTGCTGTTGCCAGTGGGCAGCTGGACGGCAACCACAGCGAGGCGGCCATCGCGCAATGGTGCCAGGATATGCGTATTGCCCGGAGTAACAACCACGGTTTGTATGGGCACATGTAACGGAATGTCGAAGACGGGTTTCAGTCTTTTTTGTTAGGTGGAGGAAAATGGAGGAAAAATTATGGAAATTATACAATAGAAAAGTTAGTCAATAGCAGAAGGATGCTACTCACCCGTGCAGACGACTCATGGTTATATCCCCGGCATCATCAGCAACCACAAGATAATCCGAGGCACAGACGAGTCCTGTCACACGTCCCGAAACATATTTGGAGCCCAGACTGGCCCCATTGATGCTATATACGTGCACCGAATGCGATGTGTCGTCCAAGGCGCTGAATGCAATGTGGCCTGTGAATTGTGCTTCGATTAGTTAACTGTATAACTTAAAAAGAGTCTATATTTTCTAAACTTGACCTGCTTATGGTATACTAGATCTCTAAGATCGGCCAGTACTAGTATTCATTTCTTTTTTTATGGTTTAAAAGTATCTAAAGTGAGTGCTTGTGGAAATCGACTCAGTTATGACCAAGTTTCCCTACAAGAAATGATATTATTATATTAACATAAAACCTAAATCCTATGCCAGCTATAGTGATTTGATCTCTTCTGCACTAAGGGTATATAACTGCCTGAAAAATATAGATTTTAAGCTAAGTCAGTTAGCATTATCTATTTTATAGAAGCTTAGCTCTTGATTCTAATCAAGAATATAAATATATATATATATATATATATATAGGTGAATCCATCTGTTAAATAATCTAACAGAAATTCATTATACATTTTTAATGGGATCTACGTCAGCTATTTATATAATATGCTATAATATAATATAATTGCAGTTATTTTAAGTTTCATTAAAATAAAGTCATCTTTGCAAAGTCAGCCACAATGGGTGGCTGGAGATGGATGGCTATATCGAATCATCTTATGATGCTATTTATGGGGTTCTTCACTTCATATAATTAATGATAATTATTTGTATAATTGGATCGAGTTCAGTATGCTGACGTCAGTCCGTGCATGACATGAGAATGACAAGCATGATAATCGTAAATCAAGATTGCTACAAATGCCAATAAACTCTGAATTGAGACGCGACATGGCATTCTCGTTTAATGTTGCATCTCCAATGTAAGCTCTATCTTATCAGGAGCCGTACCGACTGTGATTAAGATTGCGGAATGTGGGGCAGGGTGCAGTATGCGTCGTTGCCTCGAATAGAGAGTTGTTGGAATCGTTGTCGAGTTGAGTTCAGTTGAGTTGAGTTCTACGCAGTTTGTAATTGGAATAACGATTTGTGCGTGTCCGGCCCACTTGTGCCACCTCTGCTTTGCTCAGCTCAGCTGAGCTCTGCTCTGCTCTGTTCAGCTCGATGATAACCTGCAGCTAGCTAAAAAGCGCGCCGCCGAGCGTATGGAATTTTAAATTATGACACGCTTCATGAGACAGCCAAACACAGACAGCTCTAAGCGAGATGAGAAGAGAAGCGGCGCTGATTAAATGCGATGCGTAGTTGTGCTTATCACTGCCACCAATGCCAATGAAATTGATTCAAAACTCGTTCCAAATGCTGCAGAACTACTCTGCACAGACAGACGGACTGACTGACTACAGAAAGAGGGAGGCCGAGGGGGGGGGGGAGCGAGAGAATGTTGGAGTACGGTGCCAGTGCCCCAATGACTTCAGGTCTTCAGTTTGTAGAACGTGTCAAGTATGCATTTTGAATGGCAACCATGTATAAACTAGAAATAATCATCAAATAAACTGACTAATTTTATTATCAGCGCTCCCTGCTCTCAGTTTCCTTAAAATCTGCTCAAATTTTTCCGTTACTCAGTCTTAAGTCTCATTCTTGCCAATTGCGACATTTGCATTCATTCAACAAAAATTCCCATTCCAAATATCAGCGACATTTTTTTTTTCTTCTTAATTGATTTTTCGTTTCTTTAGGGCCCCCACACACACATCCACACAAATACACAAGCACACACATACACTCACGCGAGAGTACAGTCAGTCAGTTACGGCCCCCTCGCCGAGATTTACTATAAACTATTTCATAAAATTTTGTAGCGCCTCAAAAAAAAAAATAATAAAAATGTCATGAATGAGTGTTTGCTTATAAATGTATACCCTGTAAACATGCAATATGTCTAAAGGGGCATAATGTAATTTAAAAATGTATATCAAAGGCAGAGATCCCATCAAGAAACTATATCGATCTATACTTAACCGTTTACCAATCGGCATAAGTTCGGAGATCTCAAGTCAGCCTCTCTCTCTATCCCTCTCTCTCTCTCTCTCACACACACACCTGCTGACTCGCTTGCTCTCTTACTCATACACTATGATTTCTTCTCTTGCGTTCTAGTTTATATAGGGTATCGTCTCGTCTTACATCCTCCAACATGTTCACTATTTTGTCGGCATTCTTAAGTGCTACGCACCCCACTGCTTGGTCATGGAGTTTATGAAGGACGGCACGGGAGGGTGGGGTGGTGTGGTATGGTATTGTGTGGGGAGGGTACTAGGAGGAGGGTGCTAAGAATTAAAGGCGGTCGTCGGGTCGTGTGACTGTGATGCGATTGCGGTACACTTGTTCGCTTTTAAATTGATTTCATTAATAATGCTCGAATGTGAGTGTATGTTTGTGTGTGTGTATATGAATGCGCATATTTGAGCTCAAGAACTGATAAGCAGCTCCCCTCAGCAAAGAGAGAGAGAGAAAGAGCGAGAGAGAGGCAGAGTCAGAGGGGAGGGCAGCAACGGCAAAGTTCGACATTTAATTAAACCCTTGTTAATTGAGCTCGGAAAGAACGCAATAAAAAAAGTGATTTAAGAGGCAAACAAAAAAATAATAAAAAAAGAAATGATTTGATTTATAAATATTTTAAAACAATTTCGTTAAATACTTAATAAGTGCATATAATATAAATTGGGTTTTTGTGGCTACTTTCTGGTTTAACTTGCTTGCCGGATATTGCAAAATAATAATCGAATGTTTTTTTTTTATATACACAATATGTATGAAATATATACTCTGTCACGCTCGATAAGAGGCCTGACTGGCAAATTTATAGATTCCGTATATATTATATAGTCTAAAGTACCAACTAAATTTATTTATTTCTTATAAATATTAAATAAGTGTGGGGTAAATTGCCGTATAAATAATAAATTGATTGGCTGAACGGAAATTGAAGCTTGCACTTGAATAAGCATTATAAAATTAAAACCACTTTTCGAATTCTAATTAAATGCTATAACTAAAATGGTTGATTCTATATTTGCTAGGGCATTTCGAGTACTAGCTTAGTAAAAAAGTTTGAGATTTTATCATTATTACACATTGAAAAAAAAAAAATAATACGAGCGACTCGAAAGATAGAAAAACAGACAGGGTCGAGCAAACCGTGTCACGTGATAGAAATGCATGTGTGGCAATTGACTGGCTGTTTGGAGATAAGCTCGCTGCGCTGATTAAACTGTTTGCCCGGCAGACACCAATCGGGGCGGATCGTTAGACCTCCTTGAGATCTACTCACACGTGAGTGGTATATGGCGATAAAGGGCCCACTCCAATGCTACCCCAACCCATTTAAATACAAAAGGAAGCCTCTTATCTGAAGGTGGGCAACAAGTGCTGACAGATATGTGTGAACATCTGCCAGACACTTTTCGCCAGTGACTAATTTACTCGTGTTTAAAGTAAGCATAGAATCCAATATTCTCTCTGGATCATTGACTTAGCCAACTTTGCCAGCAGATAATAGCTAAGCAATTTCTCGCAATAATCAAATATTTGGCAACACTGCCAGTGTGTGTAAACCGGCCTTAATAGTGCACATAATCTGAAGTGGACGCTCTGACGCTCACTTAAACAAATTTGTAGCATACTTTTTAATAGTTGCTTGCTAAATTCGTAGCATACTTTAAGCTGCTGGCACTTACCATGATATGAAACGGTGACAAAGGAGATTTGCACACAGGACTCGGTGCAGCCGATGGGCTTCAAGGTGCGCACAAATTGACCCTCTTGCAGGGTGTAAACATTAACAGTGCCATCCTGTCGATAAAGTGTCAGTTAATCGACTGTTTAGTTTGTATATATTTAAGAGCAAGACTGACTCACCAGCGAACCCGACACAACGAGATCCAGCTCCGTATAGATGGCGACACTGGCCACCGCATCATCATGGCCATAGAGCACTGTTAGTGGTTTCGGTGAGTAGCTATTCTGTGTATTCAGCTGGGTGATGGCCTGCAGATGGGATTGTCCTGTCAGTGCGTGCACTGGAATGTTGCTGGTTGTTGCCGAGTTGCCCTGCTGATTGCTCTGTATGCTCCACACAATGCAGGTGCAGTCACGCGACCCGGTGACCAGATAGGAGCCACAATTATCCAGCGCCAGGCAGGTTATGATATCCAGATGGCGGGTAACCGACGCCACCGTTTTGCCCTTGTTCAAATTGTAGACACGCAACGCATTGTCCCAAATACCGCCGGCATACAGCAATTTGCCATCGGTACTGACGGCAAAGTTCTGCGAGTGCGGCGGCAGCGAGGAGTGAAACGGGCCAAAGACACGCTTGCGGTTTCTATAAAAGACAAATAACTGATCAGAAATGTGCTACGACTTAAGCCAGAGAAAGACAGAACTGACTTTAGATTTGTTGTAGTTGCATCGATTTCCAGCAGAAATCCTTGCTCCTTGTCAAACGACATCCACGAGTTGCAGCCCAATATGCAGCCTTTTGAAACGCTGACGAGCACATCGGGACTCAGCTGTAGGAAGGAGCGTGGCGGACTGCGTGGCGGACTCAGGTACACAATGGGATCCTTGGGCGTGGACAGTTCGCAATAGTACTGCACCACCTTGTCCAGGAATTGGGTGAAATCGGGTCGTCGCAGCTCAGCGCGGACTAGTTTCAATGCAGTCTCATCTTGGGTGAGTCGACGAGGATGTGGCTCCCGCATCAGTTGTGACGGCACCTGGCCAAAGTTATTGATCATGCCTGGAGGGAAAAACGTTGAATTATAAAACTGAAGCTAGATAATATGAAGCTAACAGCTACGCACCCTCAACAGCCTCCCTTTCAATGGTATTGGTGATTTTGTCCAGATCCACGGCACCCTCGTAGGAGCAATAGTAGAACACATTTAGGGCCTCCACTGCCCGAGAACCCTTCTGTTTATAGCCAAAGATTAGGTCGATCCACTGATGCAGATGCTGGCTAACATATTCGGACTCCAAAGCACGACGATGTATGGCAATGAACTCCTCCGGACTGGTTGCCCAGGCGGGCAAAATGACATCGTCAACCTTCTCCTTGGTGATTTGCAAGTGACCCAAATCGAATCTGATAAAATAAATGATTGAATAAGAATTTGCTGATGGTTATTATAAAAACTAGGTAAATACTTGTTCATATTTTTTAAAAACTCGGGAAAGTAGAAAAACTCGGGTATCAGCTCCTTGACATCATTGGGATTGTCCATTAATAGCTTCCACGTTTGCGGTATGGAGTGAAATTGTCGATCGGCCACATCGAAGCGGCCACTTTGCAGGTCCACATGGAGCGATGTGAAGGGTTCAACGCGCAGCAGATAGTGCAGCACGCCGGCAGAGTTGGAGTAGTGTGTTCCATAGTGGAACTTTGGTATGGCACCCGAGGGATCCTCAAAGGAGTCGTATTTGCTGCGCACCTCAGCTTCGTTCTTGGGATTGATCTATGAAAACACTGATTAACAAAAAGGCCTTTATTGTTTTAGAAGATTCTTACGCATCCAATTGGCTTGGACAAGTCACGAAATGAACGAGGATCGGTTAGATCCAGCACGTCACTTGTGTAATCAGCTAGAATCCAGGGGAAGACGGGATACTGGCTAAGATCGTTATACGAGCGGCCTGAAAGCAATAACATTGAAATGTTTTAGGTTTCACTGAAATCGAAAGAATATTCATGGCTTACCAGCAATGGTGTTCAGGTACATCAAGTACTCAAAATTGGATATTTCACGATTGACCCAGCGCTGGGTAAGACCAGAAGCCCTCAACAATTCGGGCGGCGAGCGACCGGAGCCATACAGGATATTTGGTAAGGGAAGACCGACGATTTTGGTGAAGACCTTGTTACGCGTCTGAGAAGACATAATGATAAGTAAGTAATTAAATTATTATTCAGTTATCATCGAATCTCACCTTGGTCGTAAAGTTGAGAAAGTAACTGGTCTGATCTATCAGGAAGATCTCCAGAGCGCTACGTCTCAGATTATATTTGCGCAAATGAACCTCACGAATTTTGTTTATGGAAAATCTGCAAAACGAGACAACTTTAATGAAACATATCAAGTAATTTTGTACATGTTTCTGTAGCTCACTTGAAATCGTGCTTGGAGCCATCCTCGTAGGATGGACTCAGATCCACAAAGGTGAACACACTTTGATTGACCTCAATGCGACCCTTAACTTTGGTCATTAGCGTTATCAGCTCACAGTCCTGCGACATGACTAGCTTCTGCAATGCTGCATCTTGCTGCGACTGCGTATCAATCAATTGACGCAGCTCCTCCTCCAGCTGCGAGCTCTCATCATCGGCAAGGAAGTCACGCACCACAGCATTCTTAATAGTTGAATCAAATTCGGATATTTCTCTGGGTGGACAAAGAGATGATAGAATTCAAAAGAAGTGCTAGTGATTCGCAAGGAGTTAGGCTTACTTTGTGTCGTAGGCATTGGTGGCATTGTCACGCAGATTGGCGGCATTCTCGTGCTTGTTGGGATACAGCTGTGGCTCCAGCTTGAGTCGCATGCGTGCCACATTCTCATGTGGCGACAACTTCCAAAACTCTTCGGCCAGCTCTCTGCAAGAACAAAGGAATGACCTTAGCAAGTGGCTGTGATTTACAATATGCTATATTATATGCAAATTAAATTTAAAAAAAAAAACAATCAAACAAGATTCGTATTTTGGAATCACAAATTTTATAGGTGCAATATTTATTTTTTATTAATTTTGGGTTTTGCGATGAAAGTTATTTTTTTTTAGCACGACAATGATTAATCGAATATGTACAAATGAAAATCCTTTGCCAAACTGAATGCATTCCACTTCACACAAAGGCGCAAGCTATGACGACACGCCTCCCACTCCTGCGCCTATTTAGACAACAATGGGTGCAGAGAAGGTCTTGGCAAGCAGTGGAGCTGGTGCGGCAACAGGGGCGGCAGCAAAGGTCCTCAGCTTGGCCACAACGGGAGCAACTGGAACGGGAGCGGCAACAACTGGGACATCCTTCTGGACGACGGCGTTGAAGCCATTGATGTCATCGGCATAGTAGCTGACAATGCGACGGGAGCCATCGGCTTCAATCAGCGAGTAGGAGCCACGAACGACATCGCCATCACGAGTCTCCTCCTGGGTCTTGGAATCGCCGGTCAGCGTATCCTGGACATCATAGGCGAACCTGTACTGTGGGTAAGCATCCACGATTTCAGTCTTGGCAAGCACGGGCGCAACTGGAGCAACAGCCAAAGGAGCGGCAATTGGAGCAGCAGCCAAAGGAGCGGCAATTGGAGCAGCAGCCAAAGGAGCGGCAATTGGTGCAGCCAGAGGAGCGGCAACTGGGGCAGCAGCCAGAGGAGCGGCAACTGGGGCAGCCAAACGAGCAGCAAAAGGAGCAGCAGCCAGAGGAGCGGCAACTGGGGCAGCAAATGGAGCGGCAGCCAGAGGAGCAGCAAACGGAGCAGCGGCGAAGGTCTTCTGCACCAAGGGAGCAGAGTAGCCGAAAGGTGCGGTGTAGGGGGCAGCAGCAGTATAGCCAAGTGGTGCAGAGTAGGCAGCTGGCGCCGCAGCATAGCCCAGTGGTGCAGCGTACGCAGCTGGAGCAGCATAGCGCAGTGGTGCCGATGCAAAGTAGGGAGCGGCACCCAGTGGTGCAGCAGCCAATGGTGCTGCATAGTTCAGAGCAGCCGGAGCAGCAGCCAAATGGGCCTGTGCCGATAGCGCCATGGTGGAAAGGACTGCAACAAGCTGCAAACGCGGGCAAAAGAACAATTGAGAATTGCTGTGTGCAAAATTGGGATTGGCTGTCAGACTTACCGTCAAAGGATTCATTGTGTGGCTTGGGGGTGGGTTTATTTGATTGTCACTGTCGGTTATCAAAAATGAACTGACATGCCATTACCAAAAAAACGCTGACTTTTATATGCTTGGTAGGCGACAAGATTCATTCGCAGAAATTTGCATTCGGTAATCCAACGGACAGCACTTTAGCCAAGCCAAGCCAAGCCAAGACGAGCCAAGCCGAGCCACCACCCGCAACATGGCTGCGTCTGCCTGTTGATCCAAATTCGTCGCACGTAGCACAATATTTGAATTTTTTTCAATCCAAATCCAAGTCTTTTCCATGGCTACGAAAGTGAATGCGATTTTTGTTTGCTTGGGTTGCTTGGGTTTTGGGTATTGGTATTTGTCATGCAGTTGCCATTCATTCAATGGCATTACTTTAATTTTCTTTGACACACACACACGCACACGCACACGCACACACAGTCACGAGAAACTTAATCAACTTCATCAAATTGAATACCGTAAAGAGATCTCTGATTAATCGTTCGGATTTAGACACAGCTGGGCAATGAAAGTGATCTTAAAATTACAGCAAATCCAATCGATGTGCGTTAATCGATAGATTCGACAAGTGGCAAGTGGAAAGTTTCAATTAGAAATGCGAATGGGGTAGTCAGTTAGTCAATCGATCAATCAGTCAGTCAGTCAGTCAGTCAGTCAGTCAGTCAATCAGTCAGTCGGTCACCCACACGTGGTGTGGTTTTCTCTTACGTGATTAAAACTGGTTTATTATTGTATCTAGGTATTTGTTATGCGCATCAATTGTGTGGCTGTCGTTGATTTATGTTAACCCAATTTCAAAGCCAGCTACTAGTGCAGATTTGACCCGATTTTAAATGTTTGTAAAATGCTTTTGGGGCGTGACTCTTTTGCCAAATGCATTTGACGACCTTGCGACTTGTTGGGACTTGGCAGCACTCACCGCTCACTGCTTGGCTACGTTGAAGACGCACATTCAGTTTACAGCCAACAGTTAACACAGGTCGTAACGGTTGTCACCGGAAACTGACAAAGTTGACAGCTGTCGCCAAAAAAATAACAAAAAAAATTTCAAAAAAATGCAAGTCAAGTTGCCATAATTGGCTGAGTGGTTTCTGAGTTGGTTCTACATACATGTTTGGGTGACTTTTACTTGTCGCATTTGCAGTCCATAAAACGAAATAAGCCAATTCAAGTTACGAAATATTAAAGTAATATTGTTATAGTTAAGCAATTAAGTTGTAAGATTATAATTGATTTGCTTCATTTTGATTTAGCAATCCATTTTAATTGGATCGGTCATATATATATATATATTTGACAATTGAAATCAAAGAAATTCCATTAGATAGTTTTGGGAATTAAGTTTCCAAATTAAAATTTGAAAAATTTGATTAATTAAACTAAATTTCAAATTAAATTAAGTGCCTAGAAAAGATCATGCACGATTTTTTAACTCTCTGGGTGAACCGTTTTGACATTCTAAGGCCAATTTAAACATGATTTGTGATCTAGATTAAAACTGCATTAAAATTTTGAAACAAGTTTTTTTGTTCCAAAAATTATACATCCAAAACTCACATTTAGTTACGGAAGTTTTGGTTTTTTCAAATGCGAGATGAGAAACTTTAAAGGAAATGATTTGAGTTGAATTTAATCCAATTAGCCGGTCGTAAAAAGAAGTCTGCCCAAAAACAGTGGCTTATAGTTGCGAGGGGGCCACTTTGAGGGTGGTGGTGTATTTGGTGCGAAGGGGGGGGGGGAGTGGGGTTGGCTGGTCTATATGCAGCTTGTAATTAAGTTATGTTTTTTGAGTCGTAGCCAAACTGTTTTGTTGGCAACTGTGGCAAGGTCAGCTGTTTCGACTGCATTTCTGCATTAGCGAATGTGGGCGCAAGTGTGTGTGTGTGTATAAGTGTGTGTGTGTGTGTGTGTGTGTGTGTATGTGTGTGTGTGTGTGTGTATGTGTGTGTGTGTACCACTGTGAGCGTAATTGCTTTATGTGCACCAGTGCGTTTACCACCCGGCCACCGTCGAATTGCGTGTAGCCCCCTTTGATCAATTGCTTCCATTTTAGATTTTTAATTAAACGAGTCGAATGGCCAAGCTAAGCAGCTCGCACCACACAGCCACATTGCTGTGGTGCTGCAGTGTGGGGGGTGGTGCGTTGAATGGCAGCAGTCTCGTTTTTGTTGGTTTTATTTTTTTTCAATTTTGGCCCAGCAGCAAACTGGACGTTAGCCAAATGATTCGCAATATTACATCAGACAAAACGTTAACAAAGAACCTGAGAATTGGCCCCAGATCTGGTTTGGTCGAGGCTGGCTTGCAGCAGGAGGGAAGTGGTGGGTGGGGGGATGAAACAAGTCTCTTGGCCACGCACGCATTATGGCCAACCATTGACAAAAAAAAAACAAACAAAAAAAAAATCGTAAATGATGAAATGTGCTCGACAAAACATGAAATTGCACTAGAAAAGCACGAGCTTGGAGATCGAAATCCAGATCGAGATCGAGATCGAGCATGTGCACCGGGCTGGGGTGCGAATTTGAGATCGAGATCTCATGAAGTGAGTAGCCAATCAGAGCCAAATTGTCATTTGCCATTAGCTGCTACATATTTCGCCGTTGATTAGCGACGAGTTGCAGGCGAAGAGATCCGCGGAGCTTTGAGGAAATGTAGCTGCCACAAATGGTTAAACGCGCCGCGCCGACTTCGAATATAAAACTGAAGAACACGCGGAAAATGCATCTCACAATCGAGTTGAGTTCTTGCTGTGCAGACACGCAGTCAAAACACAAACCACAAACAACTATCCTTCAGCATGTTCATTCAGGTAAGGATTAATCCATCGAATCGTATATAGGATTACATTTCCTCATTTTCCATTTGATGGCACAGTCTGTGTGTGTGCTTGGACTGGCGCTGTCCATGGCTGTCGCCCTGCCCATTGATAGTTATGGTCCGTCGCTGATCGCTGGCCCGGCCATCTCCTATGCGGCACCCAAGCTCCTGGCGGCGCCAACACTTGTGGCTGCCGCACCGGCTGTCCAATTGACCAAGGTAGCCGTTGCCGAGCCGTACGATCCGAATCCACAGTATAGTTTCTCGTATGGCGTTACGGATTATAAGACTGGCGATTCCAAGCAACAGGAGGAGTCCCTCGTCAATGGCGTCGTCCATGGCAGTTACTCGCTGGCCGAACCCGATGGCACCATTCGCAAGGTGACCTATACGGCGGACAAGATCAATGGCTTCAATGCCGTCGTCGAGAAGAAGGGTGTCCCCGTTGTCGCTAAGCCAGCTTTGGCTGTGGCTGCTGTGCCCGCTATCACCAAGATTGCATACGCTGCTGCACCCGCATATGGTCTGTCTGGTGGACACTACTAGAAACGAACTCAGACCGTTGTTGAATAGTTCTAGTATTAAACTGCTTCATATCAATCAAATCATTCTACTCCGAAAACAACAATTACGTGCGTGCTGTCCTCCAGTTGAAAGTCAACTCCGTTTCATGTTCCCAAAACTATGTTAATCGAGAGAAGAAAACCAACTTAGATCTTAGGTATACTTGGGAAACGGTTATTGGCCAATTTATCTAGTGATTTCTTAAAATGCATTTACTGAATAAAAGATTTCGGTACAAAACAAAAGAAAATAGACTTTGGTTTTTATATTGATGATGGGAACAAAATCCAACAGAAAGGAAGTCCTACCGAGAGAGAGGGTGTCCTACAGGAAAGGAAGTCCTCCATTAATAAGAATACCAACCATGACATTGATAACTGAAACCAGAGAGTTATTCACGAGTAACTCATAATCTAATGCCAGCTCCAAGGTGAATACACTTTTATGTTTACTTCTTCGAAGGTTAAATGCTTAGTCATAATTCACATAGGTCCAAAACTGGGAAGCCATTAATGCAGCTCACGTGCCACACTTAAAATTATGATTGTCATATGAGGGGGGGAATGAATTGTGCAAGCGGGACAGCAACGGAATTGTTGGCACGTCCATTGGGGAAATTTCTTGTGGATTCCCTCTCGACTTGTATAGCACATTATTGCATCAGATATTGGCTCACTTTTGGCAGTGATTGCCACAGGGCTGCCACAACTGACACTAACCAAAGACGATAAGCAAATGCTTATAACCACGCACCACTCAGCACCAGGAGACAGTCAAGAAAGTGCAGTCAAGCCACCTACAACATTCACAACATTCCATAACTATCACTCAAGAAAATGGCCCTACTCAAGGTAAGATTGAAAAAGGACGAAGCATATGGAAGCCATGGATATTTAAGAACTTCTCTCCATCTTGCAGTCGATCATCATCAGCTGCGCTCTGGTTGCCGTCATCGAGTGCGCTTTGGTGCCGGTGAACACGGAGATTGATCCGCATCCTCAATACGCTTATGCCTACAATGTGCAGGATGCGATAACGGGCGACAGCAAGAGTCAGCAGGAGGTGCGCGATGGCGATGTGGTTAAGGGCTCCTATTCGGTGGTGGATGCTGATGGTTTATTGCGTACCGTTTTCTATACAGCCGATCCCATCAATGGCTTCAATGCGGTGGTGCAACGTGGCCCAATTCCAGTGCCGGTGGTCGCCGCCCGTCCCGCTCTGCCGGCGGCTGTTGGCCCCGCCCCATTCCTCGGCTAGACAAACATACAAACAAACAGCTGTGCTCCATCATAGCTGATATTAGCGTGTAGATAAGTTATTGTCTGTCCAAAGTCATAAATCACATAAATATATATCCAGTTAGCCAAAGAGAACAACAACAACAACACGCCTAATTGTTGGGACACCTGGTTATGGATAATCGAGCATATATATATATATATATATATATATATGTATATATCTATATTTTCGGGACAGACTGCGATGACAAATGGCTTGTGTTGCAAATAATTTGTTTCAGATATGCAAATTTGATTTATTTCCATTTGACAAGTGAACTTCTCAAGGAATTTAAAGATCTATGAAGCGACTCAGTATTGGATGCCATGCTGCATCTTTCTATTGATTTCCAGATATTTTGCGAATCCATCGATTGACTTTTAAACAACGACCGAATAAAGTTTCTGTCTCAGCTCAAAGGTCTACTGATTCTAAGAACTATTATTTAATTATCTTATCTCTAATTTCTAATTTCCTTTTCTCAATTTGTATACAAATCATTTTAAACACCCACATAAACATTCAGAACAAAAATCGCTCTGTATTTTAGAAATTATGATTCACAAAGTGGATTTCCTCAATTAAAGATTGTGGCTTTCTAAAAACCACCGTTAATCCTTAATTATAGAAACTATTATATAGAGAAAATGATCATATATTTTGAATTTTTGATTTATGAGAAGACCTTTCTAACTATTTCTAAAAATAGAAAACCTTTTTACATTTTTTGTGAGTGTAGACGCGCAACCCCCCCGCCCACTCATGGAACCCTCTGCACAACATTCACTCAAGCGACAGACACGCGCTCGAATTATTCAATAGCTTAATTGAAAGTACTCCACGCGCTACAATTTTTGATTACGCAAAAACTGTGCATGTCTCCGTCCGCTGCGCAGTCGCAGTTGCTGTTGCAGTCGACGTCGCAGTTGCAGTCAACTGCGTTGGTGTCGACTGCGACGCCTAACAAGGCAAACATCGAGCACCGTTCAAAATTAGTGATAATGGGCAAAATTGTCCCATTGACAATAAAAATAAAAAATAAAAAAAAAGAGAAAAAAAAAATGAAAAACATTGTTGCAGTGGCAAGTTGGGGAGTCGCCCCTGTTGATGTTGCAGTTGCAGTTGCAGTCTGAGTCAAAGCCGGACTTGAGGGGGTTGCAGTTGTTGCTGTTTCGATTGCTGCTAGCTGCTGCTGCTGCTGTTGGGCGCGGCGCTGCTTTGTGCTAGTTTCGAAGGCTGATCTCGAGCTCAACGACGACGCACACACCTTTCAACAATCGACGACGACGACGACGATGCTGGCAACTGGGTGCGTGCCCCAAGTCTGGTTGTCTCCCTCTCGCTCACTCTCGTAAAGAACTGCTGTTGGCCAGCTGAAACACACACGCACACCTGATGTTGCCCGGCCACCCGGCCCAAAAAAAAAAAAAAATCGCTTTCGAATTGAACTTTTTTTGTCACGATCAAATCCGATCTGAGCCTGCTCCAATCTCGTGTAGCAGTTGAGTTCGGTTCGGTTTTTGAGCTGTCCACCACTCACTCGCCTAGGAGAGCGCCAGACAACAACGCAGACATGCGTGCCATTCTCGTAGGCCTAAGCTGTTTTGTGTCTGGCCTACACCACACGCCACGCCCCTCTTCGAGTTCTACGCCTGCCTGTCAGACAGTCAGCGAATGCAACGCCCCCCACCCCTCCCCCCCCCTCCCCTACCCCTATCTTCTGCTCTGACTCTCAAATTGCCAGGGGCAATTGCGACGCAACGAAAAATGAATTATTTTCATTTGTATACCCTGCATGCATTTAATGTGTGCAACGAGTGTGTTTTGAAGTTGTTGCTTCTAACTGTAGCTGGGAGTAGAAAGCTTATTTCTGAGCCTATATTGCATATCTAAATATTGCAACTAGACTCTAGCAGTTAATTAAGATGAACTGCAAAGTAAAGAATCCAATTCTGTCTAGATTCCTGAGCCAAATGCTCAATTGTCTAATTCTAGGGTATCAGAACTCTCTGCTATGATTGAGAGATCATAGCAACCAAACTCTACAGCATATGCTACTGCTATAGCCATTCCAATATTGGTTCGCTCTTTAATTGCTCTGTTAAATTCTGCAGCAGTAGCAATAGCAGATCAAAAACTACAATAACCATAATCAATTTGTCAAGGAGTGAACCACAGAACATAAGCGAAGCAGTACAGGGTATCAAGCTAGCAGGCACTTTTCGCTTGGTAAACTCTTACTTGTTTACTGCTGTTGTTTGTTGTTGCTGCTGCTGCAGTTTTGTGATCTTAGCAAGCATTTTCAATATACTCCACACGCATGCGTACTTTTTAGTTGTTTATTTATATTTTTTTTTGCTTAACGTTATTGTTGCAGTTGTTGTTTTTGCATAAATATTTTTGCGGGCAGGCAGCAGCTTCGTCGTTTGATTTGGTTGCGGATTTTGGGGGCTTGGGCCTCTGCAGCTTGGCAGTTTGGCTTTTGGTGGCTATAAAAAGCAATTGTCGCTCAGCATCAGAACCACAGAGTGAGTTCATTTGTCAGCCAAGCAGCAGCAGCAGCAAGCAGCAAACAGTGCAAATCTCCAAACAACAAACAAATCTCATCCGAATCTTCCAATCTACGATGGCACAACAATTAATGATTGTATTCAGCGCTCTGGTGGCTGTGGCCAGTGCTGTGGTGGTGCCTGGACCTGGACTAGCGCTGCCCGGATTGGGTGGATATCCTGGACTGGGTTATCCAAAGCTGGCGGCGCCTATTTATCCGGGTGTGGCCAAACTGGCCGTTGCCAAGGTGGCTGGACCAGAGCCATACGATCCGAATCCGCAGTACAGCTTCAGCTACGATGTCCATGTGAGTTGAATATCGAAATCGAAACCGAATCGAAAGTCCATTGTTGATGGCCTCATCCTTTCCGTTTGCAGGATAGTTCAACTGGTGATGTGAAGAATCAGCAGGAGTCGCGCAGCGGCGACGTTGTCCAGGGCTCCTATTCCCTGATTGAAGCCGATGGCACCCGTCGCATTGTGGAGTACACCGCCGATCCTGTGCACGGCTTCAATGCTGTCGTTCATCGTGAGGGTGCCGTGGTCAAGGCGGCCAAGGTTCTGGCACCGGCTCCACTGATCCATGCCCCAGTTGTGGCCAAGGTGCCCGCCTATGGTCTGCCCGCCTATGGTGCTGCTTTGGGACCCGCCTACGCTAGACCAGCATTGTCAGCACTGCCTGCTCTCGCACCGGCCTACCATGGTCCGGCTCTGGCATCCTCCGCCTACTCTCCCCTCGTCTATCACTAAGTCATGACAGAAAAAAAAAGATTAAGGGAAACGAACCACAAATGTTGCCGACCACTTTGCCACAAGCACCGCCTCGAACGTCTCCTCTAAGCGTGGAGCCCAGCCGATTGAGATTAAGCATCCCCAGCTGTGCCCCACGTGTCGTAGTCGATAGTTGTAGTATTTTAGTTGAAATGATTGAGCGATACATATCGAGAAATACTTATGTACATAAACGAATTCACTCGGAGGGGAAGGATTAGGAGTCACTGCTCCCCATCCCCCCAATTCCCCCTCGTCCACTCTCATCTACACTCATATTCGACACCTTTCATGTATATTTCTTGTCTACTTAGTCTTAAGGATGTTTCGACCGCGATAAAGAACAACAAACAAAACACGCACAACCCTCTATAAATATTAATCTAATCCGTTCTATATATCTTATTTAACTTGAGATTAAAATATGCTATCAAGTAGCAAATGATATATATGTATATATATAATATGTATCTGTGTAATTCAAAGTAGTTAGGTTAGAGGAAAATTTAAGCATCACTTCCAATGCAAACTAGTGCAAGTGTCTGGTTGCCAACAACTAATTCTGGGTGAGTGGTGCGGCCTTAGAACGTTGCTACCCACCACTACCATTACCACTACCACACGCACCACCATCATCAGCTGCCACCAGTTTAATTAACTTTGACCGTCGGTTTTTTTTTTTCTTTGTATAAAACGCACAAGGTCCACGCCTCAACTGCGTATTTGGTAATTGACAATTGGCCATGTTATAAACTCAAACTGAAACTGAAATTCAAATGTAAATCAAGCTGAAATGCAATGCACCACCCTTTTCAATTTGGTGGTGCAGTTATGCATAAGCTGCAGTCGGCGATGTCTATAATACATTGTTACGAACTACTTTCTGCGATTGCATAAAACCATTTTGATGATTTAATGAAATTAAATCGTAATTTTAATCGCACCCCAACGGATGAGTCGCTCAAACAAATGCGGCGAAAGCAGCACAAATTGACAGCTCTGCTACAGTGGCCAAAAAAACAAAATTTACTTAATAAAAAGACTAGAAGGCATGCTGAATGGCATTACTAATTGAATAACCTATCAGTCATATTATATATAGCCAGCTAAACGCAATCAAAAAACTAAACATCATATTTGATTTAATGGCAAACGTTTGATAGTGAAATCCAGCATTGATTAAATTAAATTAAATGATCTTTTAACTGACTGCATTGCTAATTAAATATTGCTATCAGTCATTGGTTGCTATTATATATAGCAAACTTATTGCAATCAAAAAGGTAAAGTTCATAGTTAAATCTGACAATTTGATTTAATAATGATCTTTTGATTTTAATGATCTATTGATCCTATATTTTATTAAGGGGTATACGTGGATCGATTACCTCTAATAAAGTTTAATCAGCAGCTGTTGAATTTTACCTTTGTTAAAAAAAAAAAATACTGATTCCGCGTCAGCTTTAGCAGAAGCGTACAAAAGTGAAATTAAAAGAGATAATTTTAGTAAACTTATAAAAAAAAAATGGTTTTAAGACTTTGTTATATTGTTTAATAATTTCTCCCCATTGTTTTGAGTTGCTGCCTCAACACAAACAAAAAGAGAGAGAGAGAGAGAGAAAGAGAGCGAGAGATAGAGTGAGATAGACTGAGTGCATTTTATTCGTTAGCATTTCATAGTGAAATGAACATAAAAGCGTGTCAGCTACTCATTTAAAATAATAACAGTATCTAATATCAAACAACTGAAGCAGTCAATCTTATGTCAAATAACTCTATATACATTTCTGTCTGTCTATGTGTTTGAGTGCGTTTGAAGGTGATTAAGCCATTTGTGTTGACTCATATGTAACCATTTACGTTGGCGCACGCCTCATTTGCAATTGTCGCGTTAATTAAAAATGCTTCAAACTGCGTTACGATTTCATCATAATAAGTTATGAAGCGACTCACGATAGACTCGTAAACTTACCCGATAAACCAGGGTCCACGAGGGCCGTACAAGAAACGCTTGGCGGCCTTCCATCTCTTCCGTATGTGGCTGTCGTTCGTTTTGTGTTGCAGTGTGGCATTTTGGAGTCGCTGCATTTCCTCCACCTGCCGCACCTTCCACGGCATATAGATCTTTTGTTGGAACACCCGACGATTCGTTGCTTGAAAGCTGGCACGCTGCTTTGACGCCCCCTTGCATGCCTCGTAGCACTCGGCCCAGAAGCGATTGATGGGCTCCCACAGATTCAGCTCAATTTCGCGCTGATACCGATCGTAAAGTGGCTTTACCTGAAACAAACAAATGAAAAAACAACAAAAATATATTAATAAAGTGGCAAATAACACATCATAAGTCTATTTGAGTTGACAGTAGACAGTTGCAGCGACTGGTTATACTCTGTACGGGATATGCGGGATATGATAATTGTATGGGTTTGTATGTAACATGGATAATGAAACATGGTCCATGGAAACATGGAAACATTACTGTTAAAAATTCATTAAATGCAAATAAATATAATTTTTCGAATTATGAAATAAAGCTTTAGTAAGCTAGAAGTAAGTTTAAATTACTGGGTAACTCATTAGTTAAACAATCTTGAGCAATGCTCATTTGACTTGTTTTGGCTTTCATCCCATTTGCTTTGCATGATTCAATCCGGTACAGGTCCAAGTCCAATGCGGCACGTCACCTCTGGTGGTCATCAGGTTCAAGTTCAATGTGGATGCTGTTGCTGATGTTGATGTTGATGCTGAATGCTTGAACTGGCAACGCAGCCGCTGAGGAAGCATCGCTGTCCAAACGTGCATCTCGAATGCAGTTTGACAGCCGTATCACAAAAACTAGTTTCACTCCGACTAACTTACTGACAATCTTTCGCATCTAACATTTGTTTCATTTCTTATGTTAGCTTTTCTTTGGTTTGTTTTTTGTTTTTTGTGTATTTCGTGAGTCTAAATTTTAGTAAATACATCCGCACTTGGGCATAATTCTTTACATAATACATAGGCCTAGACTTGCTAACAAGTTGCTCCCCCCCGGGGCATCCGATTGTTCCAGGGCGCTGCTCCGTTGGTGGTGCACTGATGGGTGGCTACGATGGCAACGCTTTGTCATTTCGACTGGTTCCAGCAGCTGGCTCTAATACAACCATCGACGTCTCGTCTTTGCTGGCAACAAAACCAGACCACTTTCTTGGAGCGCGCTCAGTTGCCGAAAGAAAGTCCAACGAGTCGTGACCGGGTGTTGGTGTTTGGTGCTTCGCCAAAGCAATTCAAGAAAAAAAAAAACAGCTCCAATACAAACTAAAATATTTAAACTAATCAGTCTTAAGACAGCACGCTCAAGATTAACTAAAACGCTTGCCGCTCAATGAAAGTTGCTGACGCTGTTCGCGTCTGATTTGAAAAGACTTCGAGAAGCAGTTCGCCTAAAAAATGATGTGCAATCTTTTCTGGCTTTGTGTCTGCCTTGTAAGTGTGATTATATCTCAAGTGAAGATCTATCCAGTGAAATTCCATATAAAGTTGTAGGAAACTCTGTAAGCAATAACCTATTATGATGGATATTGATAGTATGAATGAATTCATATTGGAAAGAGTCTAGTTTTAAAAGATCCCTCTGAATGATGAATAATGAAAAACTTTGATTTTGCTCTAACTGAGAGATATTCCGATAGTAAAACTTAGTTCTTTTGATAAACAAAAAGTATCTGTTCGCAATGATACAATTACGTTAGGTGTGTAAGAGAATAACCACAAGTTAAACTAAAAACAAAATTAAAGCTATCACAAAAGACATTAACTATACCTTTCAGCATTCTCATGGGATAAAATCATATAAAAATAGCTATTTCAACCTGTAAGCCAGAAAAAAAAACTTATTTGTACATGTCAATAGGAATATTTCAAGAAATATTCAATTCATGCTCGAGCTTTTTGATATGGAATATATGCTTATAAAGTAGTACCTCAGGTATATCGAGTCTTGAGAAATACTGCTTTTATTTAGAGCCAGCTTAGTTTCTTTTAAGTACAACTGGTAAGTAAAAAGAATATAAACTATAAACACACGCAAAAGGTAATATGAATATCAAGTTTAGCCAGGAGTAGTAACTTTTTCCCAAATAAAAGTCTGCAAAAAGAAGTGCATCATTGCCTCTGGCTCAACTCAAGTGGATGCTCATCCCTGGCGGGCAAATTGTAAACAAAACAATGAAAAAAACAAGAAACAAAAGCACATCGAAACGGATTACGATGCACACCGAACCTGAATTGGTGACGAAGCTTCAGGTTCAATGCTTTATTTTCCAAGCCAGCTGCTGCAATTGCTGTTGTTGCTGTTGCTGCTGGTGCTGGTTTTGCGTGCAGCAACGTTGCATAGCTGCATGCCAGGCAGCAGCAGCCAGTCGGTAATCGATGGCAGCCAATTACGTGTGAGGACAAGGGGTGGCCACAAAGGTTGAAGCTGTGGAGACTGGGAGAGAGAGAGGGGGGGGGGAGGGGGAGGAGGAGGAGGAGGAGGAGGAGGAGGAGAAAGGAGCAGTGCAAGAGTAAGGTGCTCGTGATTGTGTTACGTGCTTTGCGGAAACAAACAGTAACACATGTCGAGAGTAACAAGTCGCAGTAGTTGGTGCAAAGAGTCAAAGGTTGATCCCTCTTCAAAATGCTTGCCAAATTGTAGAGAAAGTTTTCTTTTCTTTTCTTTTTGTTTGTTTTTTTTTTTCAAATCATAAGCCACTAAACATTTGACCGGGTCTTTGCAGCTGCTGCCAGCGTGTGTGCGTGCCGAGATTGGCAATGAAACAGATTTAATTGGCGCCCAGTTGGGCAGCAACAACAGCAGCGATCTGCTGCCCAGTGCAGAGAAACTGGTACGCTTTAGACGTCATCCAGGCTATGCTATACGCACCGGTGGCTCCAAGCGGAGCAAGCTTCGCAGGCGTATCAAGAGTCCCAAGCTGAAGGTACGATATGCATCGACCAGTTATGCGCCAGCACCATCGATTAGCAACTATTACAAGCCGTCACCTTCGTTTCCCGCACACCTGGAGGAGTCGGGCTTCTCGTTGGATGCCATTCAGCACTTGAAGTTCGACAGCACCGACTTTCAATTGCCACCCTCCAGCTATGAGGCGCAGTCTATGGATCTGGACTTATACGGGCATGATCGGGATCTGTATGGCGCACACAAGTTTCCCAGTTTGGAGTACAGCTTTGTGGATGGTGGACATGAGTCACCCACGTTGAGCTCCTACGAGCATAAGCCGCATCAGAAGTATGGTGTGCCGCCACAAGAGCATCAGAGCATTGCAGCCAGCAGCTACGAATCACCTGAATCCTTTGTACCACAAAACCACTATGAGCCACCACCGGCACCACCATCAACTAAATATGGTGTGCCTGCTGTGCCAGGATATACTCATTCGGCTCCTCGCCATCCGCCAGCGCCTAATTCGTATTCCATTTACGAGCAGAAGATTCCCAATGTAGGCTATCATCATCAAAGCTTCGCGGAACCACCTCAGGGCCCACCCAAGCACAGTGCTAATTTCGAGATCTCCCACTCCAAGCCAGCCTACGAAATCTCCACTTCATATCAGGCTAACCAACCGCAATTTGAGAACAACTACCAACCACCAGCTCCAGATAATGGCTATCATCAGCCACCAGCTGAACATGATTATCAGCCATCAGCACCAGCTCCTGGACATAGTTATCAGCCACCAGCTGGGCATGATTATCAACCAACTGCGCCATCGCCTGGTCATAGTTATAACCAACCGGCTCCTGACCATAGCTTTCTGCCACCAGCTCCATCTCCATCTGATCATAGCTATCTGTCACCAGCACCATCTCCCTCTGATCACAGCTATCTGCAACCTCATCAACCCACTATCGAGCATAATTATCAGCCAGCACCGTCGGCTCACGACTTTGCGGAACCACCAGCACCGCCATCACCACCACAACAACAACATCCGCCGAGCAGCTATGGCCAGCCGGAGGCACATCTGCCCGTGCAAAGTTATCCGCAGGAGAATTATGCGCCACCATCAGAGGAATTGCCGCTGAGTCCGCATCACATGTTTCCCAGCTTTGATTTTCCCAAGTCCAGCTATGAGGTGCCCATCTACGATCCCATACCATTCGAATCGAACAACAGGGAGGAGCACGAATCCTATCCACCCATTTTGCCCGAAGAGAGCAGCAATGAGTTGCCACTGGACGATGCACATGCCGCGGGCAGCTCGCGAACACCAACAAAGAGTAGAAAACGGAAGAGACCCGCATCATCGCTGGTACTGGCCAAGAAGCATACACTGGATGTGCCGGAACTGCAGCAGGCCTACGATGCCGAATCCCATGTGCGCGTTAGAGGCACCGATCTAGATACAGCGGCACATGGCACACGCCACGTCCAGCAGAAACGCAAATATGCAACGCCAACGCCAACAACGGCAACGACGACGACATCACCGTCGCCCTGGAGTCCAATGCGATCGCGCACCACATCGAGCAATGTGTTCCTGCCCACTGTGGTGACCAGTACACCACCCACAACGAATCAGAGTCGGAGTCGGGGGACCTCACGCTACAGAAATCGTAATCCGTCCACGGATATTGAAACATCCTCAACCGTTGTCACCATTGAGAAGTCCCGTTCGCAGAGCTACTACGATGGCACCATTGCCCCGCCTACCTATCAGCATCCGATCCCCGTGCATAGTTCGGGGCGTAGTTCAAGGCCAACGAGAGCACCCGTTGTACGTGGTGGTGGAGCTGCTGCAGCTCTGCTTCCGCGTACGGAACGAAATCCGACGCTGAAGCGCACCACCAAAGGCATCTTCGATACGACGCTCTTCAAGAGTCCCCAGAGCGATCGGGAAATTGAGCGACAACTCTACGCCCTGCGTCAGAACTTGCCAAAAAATCACAAACTATATTAAATACCTGAGAGCTGGGAGCAAGCACTGAGTTGCGGATGGATAGCGATAGACTATTTCAAGTATAAGCTTAGGTTTAAGTTTTTAACAATAACAATAAATTTGAAATTAAATAAAAACCAAATACAACTGGTATAAAAAACAGTATTGAGACATCTCAATAAGCCATTTATAGGGTATGGTTTTAAGTTGAATTTCAATTTAGAATCGCGTTTCCATCTATGAATCTAGTATTCATTTATAAGGCAAACCAAGATTAAAATGTCCTAGTTTTTGAAATCTGATAACATTTATACAAGTCTATGACAGTTTTGTCCCTTCACTATCAGAGATTTCTATAGTTTTATGTCATTCGAAGATAGTTTGGAGATAATCACTTACCATGCGTTCCATAAAGTTGCGCCACTTTTTGCTGGTGCTGTACATTTGGAAGTCATTGAAGAATACCGGACCCGACGAGGTTGATGGCAGATCGGGCAACGTGGAGTCCAAGTTGAAGGCGAAGCGGCATTTCTCCAGCAACGCCTTCATCACGGGCATTAGAAACGAATATTCCTCCGGATTGCCAACTAAAAGAATATAAACGAAGAGAGATGTTGCAGGATAACATTTCCTTGAGGATGCCCAATCAACACTCACCTTCGATGGCATTGTCGAGCGCTCGATTAATGCTGTAGAGCAAGTAGGAAAGCTCAGCAGGATCGTCGGTGGAACGACTTTGGAGTATGGCGTGCAATTTAGCGGTAGCCATGGCTACAATGCCAGGATTCGGGTGATGCGAGCATTTGAGCAAAAGACCCAAGCACAAACGTATCATATCCGACCAGTCGTCCGAGGAACCCTGTTGGAATATCATCAGAGCATCGAGCAGGGCGAGGACACCGTCCAGCAACTTCGTGGAGCACTTCTTGGACTCATCCTCATTTGAGCCGAGCACCACCAGCTCGTAAACCATACGCAAAATGTGCGAGGCATTCTACGATTAGATTGGGGATTATTAAAAGACACGATGTTTAAGGACTGGTGGTTAACTGACTTCTTGATTGATGAGCGTTTGACTGCCGTGTTCGGAGAGATCGAAGAGCGATGCCTGCACCGCCATTTCCAGGATACGCAGACGCAGCGATAGATGTGAGGTAATCAGCTCGTTGTTCAACGCCAGCAGATTGATGCAGCCAAGGACCTGGCCTCGCTCCTGCCAGCAATGCGGATGATCGTTGCCAATGCCACGCCAGAAAACATTGAAGAGCGTATTCGAGACCAAATAAACCAACTGCTCCTCGCTGTCCACATCGCCCTCAGCCATGAAATCGAAAGCTGAATTGCTCTGTGAGAAGAAATCAAACTATTATTTGAAAATATGCAACAAGTTAGAGATACTTGAGATTACCTCCAAAGAGTCACTCTTCTTGGCAGTGCCGTGTGGCGATTGCGTGGAGCTTTCCGAGCTCAGCGACTCCTCGCGTTGCAGTGAAGCACTTGGTGTGCTTTCTGTTTCCGTGGCGCTGCCCAGGGTGAGCGACTCAAAGGTGTCCTGAATATCGTGCGTTGTCTGGCGTATAACCGAGAAGACGCTATTCACATTCTCCACAACGGCGCCGGAAACAGATTCAGCCAATTCTATAAAGAAAAGTGGACAATTCATAAAAGGAATATATTGAAAGTGTTATTATATTCACCTTTAATTTCACTTTCAATAACCGTTGCGGCTTCGGAGACGCTGGCCTGAATCTCGTTGAGGATGAGGCCGCTTTCACTTTGCTCATCTTGCTGAGCTTGCTGCTGTTGCAGTTGTGCGAGTCCAATTTCCTGCTCAGAGAACGTTATTAGATCGGCTTGAGCCAGAAAACTTGAATTATCCTCAAGGAGCACATCCATATTGATGCCAAAGCTGCGTCTGCGCTCCTCAACCGGCGGCACACACGTAATCGGCTTACGAATGAGCAGCCTTGCTATGGACTCCTGCCAACCCGTCTGCTTGGCAATCGCCGCTGTCGAGTGCTGCTTGACAAAGGTGGTCTGAAGAAGACGCTTCGCAATCTCCAGCTTCACTTGCAGATCACAGCTGCTCACATGATAAACGACGAACATGAGTCCGCCATAGTCGGGTTGTGCGCCCAGCATCTCATCCACCAGATGAAACAATATCGTTGAACTCAGTGACATGGGCGTTATAAAGCTAAAGAAACCGGGGAACATGCTTTGCTCGCTGCTCTGATCATACAGTCGGAGCAACTGCTTGTACTTGTGATGCACACGCGATGTGGCCAGCAAAGCGCTGATGAACTGTGGATAAAAAAGTTAACAATTAATTTTTTAATAAGTAGGAACGACTGTAAAGTCGGCCGTAACCGACTGCGAAATGCTTTGATGCCGATAAGTAATAACAGCTGAAATGTCCATTTTCCTAGTAGTTCCTAGTAATAGTTACTAGTAATTCACATTACAAGTTTTTAGTTTAAAAATTGCGGGAGATATTGGCTTTTGAGAATTTTGGGGACAGGATTTGGCGAGGCCAAAATAACAAATGTTTTAAAAAGTTCATAGTATTGTACCTACTAATCTTGTGGGCGTGGTCTAAAAATTAATATGCCGATCTTCGAAGGAGGTTCCGCAAGATATTAAGTTACTTAATTTGGTGACTCAATCTTTACAATTGAGGAAGATATTACATTAAGTGACAGAGTATTAAAATGGATAACATACGCGAATTGCAGCCTCTTGGGTTTCGCTGCTATAACTCTTGTCCACGAAGAAGTTGTAGATGAGGTTGGCGCTCTGTGGCTCGTGGAGCAGCAATACCATCTGATCCTTGCAGTTCTTGCCACGCACATAGAAGGTCAACATCTCGAGCAGATCGATGAGAACGAGCTCCTGTCGCACCGATGCCAGACACGCAATCAAAGCATTCACCTCCTTGATGTTGACATCCTTTTGCAGATAGAAACGCACAATGCTAAAGAGTGTGGCACGAATGGTTCTTGCATCATCGCTGCAGATATTATCCGGTGTGCTGTAATACTGACGCACCACATCCAACATGAACTGGACTCCATAGCGTCGTCGAAAGTATTTCCGATCATTCTTGATCATTGCGCTTAGATATTGAGCATGTCCGAGCGTTATTTGAAACTGCAAACGCGACCAAATGGCAAAGTCAAAGACAATGTGCTCGTAGAGGGCATCCAACAGTTGCGAGTTGCTTCCAGGTGCGGATTTGTGTGCCTGCAGGGACTCCATCAGCAGATGTGTGGCCATCAGGGCGTTGACATCGAATAGAGCGGGTGGACACCGTTGAAGCATTGTTCCAATGATGGCCAAACATTCGCTGGTGAGCAACTGTTGCTGATTGTTCTCGTGTTCGTGGGTAAGATATCGGAGGAGACACAGCAGACTGGCCAGCGGATGTTGGATCATTTTCCACTCCGTATACGAATTGGAGGAGAGCATTTCCCAATCCGTAAATTCTTCAGCTGTTGGGGTTTTCAGCGATGCAGCAGCGGAATCATCACTGCAGCTGCTGCCAATGGAAACATCCGCATCGCCATGCTCCCTGATCAATCGATGCAACATGGGCAGTATGGCATTGATGCCTCCAATGCTATTAATCGTATCCTGCATCTTGATAGTCTTGCAGTGCTGTGCACTAATGCGTCCCGGATACCGGCCACCTGGAATCAAATCCTGGCAACTGCCATGCCAAACAGCACCGGGCGCATAGCAGAAAACGAAACGGGAATTCAACTCGAGCAGATCGTTGTCTTGTGAGAAGATCGAACTGAAATTCATTCCCGCATCAAAGATGGTTTTCAGGCTGGTCGTTGAATCCGCCAATAGCACACCGCCCAGATGGCCACGGAGGCACGTCTGCTCCCCAAATACCGTGTCCTGCATGCCAATGGGAAAGTTCTTCACATTCGGATCGAAGGCCGTTTGAGTGCGCAGCGGCAACGTAAAATAGTTCGAGACCTGCAACAGTAGAATTTATTTTCATTTAAATATTAAATATTTATTAAATTTATTTTTAACTGAAAATTTTCTGTGTCGACTGATATTAATTGACATTAAATAAACAATTTAATTGATTGTTCAATAGCTCAGGGATCGCTCAACTTAACAGTCAATAAATAATTACTCACATTTGCTGACAAGGTCCTCTCCAGCAGACTGGGTAGCATGCTCTTGAAGACGGGTCCGCTTTCCTGCGAGGAGGAGCGTGGCAAAATGCCACCTTTGGCGACATCGCTCTGCTTTGGTTGTGGCGCCACCACAGCACCTATGCTACACACCGTAAACGGTTCGTTCATCGCCTGCACTTTGAGTGTGGCGCTCAGTTTCTGCACAAAGTCGACAAAGATGTTGATCTGGCTGTAGGAGAAGGGTCGCTTTGGTGGCGTTATGGCCACAGTGAGATAGTGCCACTGGCCATCCAACAGAGTCTTCGTTGCCGTTGCCGAGGTGAGGTATTCGCGACGGGTCAGAGCTGCAACGACAACGTTGCCATTGTTCTGCACAAAGACTTCGAAGCCACAGCCGCTGGCCGTTTGCAGAGTGAGCAGCATACGACGCACATTTGACTGCGACGGATCCGGGGAAGTTGTGAAACGGACGAGCATGTGAAAAATGAAACCATACGAGCCGGAGACTGTCCAGTTCCTGATGTCAGGCACTGTGATGCCATCCGTCGGCTGCTCGATAGCAAAATACTCGGCACAACAGTTGCTGCCACGCAGACTCTGCAGCGCAATCACGACGAGTGTCTGCAAGGGGATTTTTGGGGAGTTAGCAACGATCAGTTTTATATACATAAATATAAAATTTACTCACCTGTTGCAGCTGTTTGAGCTGAGCGAATTGCGTACCCGGTCGCAATAGCGCAAATATAGACTTGAGCTCCACTGGGACAATGCTCAACTTGCTCAACTCTTCGATTAGCTTGATTAGATTCTGGGCACAGGTCTCAGCCAGAGAATCTCCGCCGCGCAGCAGACAAGCACAGATGGCTTTCACAACGCGACTGCGGCAGCTAACAGTTTTACTTGAATCAAAGAGAGAGATTAATGAACCACTTGAATCACTTGCTCAATTTATTCCATCTTACGTGCCAAAGTTGTCTGTGCAGCCCTTGAGCAGCATTGAGCTAACATGCAGTTGTTCTGGCTCCTGCAGTTGGGGCAGCCACTCCAGCAGCTGCAGCATCACCTCGGGCAGTACCAGCACATGCCGCTCTGCGCTGTAGCCCAGACTGAAGCAGGAGTTCAGCAATGCAGCAGAGGGCATTTCAAATTCGCGCATACTGCTGAAGAGTCTCGCAATGCGTCCAGTTTGACGCAAATGATCCGCGCTGCTTGGCGAGCTGTGCGTCAGTGCAGCCAGTGCATCTATGTTGCTGATCAAAGCACTCGTGTGGGAGACGTGCCAATGCTGTAAGACAGAGAGAGATTAGTGAGGAGTGTGCAAATGCTGGAGAAGATTTCCGGATAAGTAATATAATAGCCGACGGATTCATCGCATTAAGCTAATAACACAATGCAATATAACATGATTAGCAGGTAATTAAAATAATGAGCACAGTATTCATAGCAATAAGCTATTTCATTCATGTAATCGCAGTCAATGCAACTAGAGAACGATAACAGCCGTAATTAACATAATATAACATGAGCGTAGAATAAACTCTTTCATTCTGTGAAGATCAAAGTGGGAGTTGGCAAGACTCGTAAAGATTCGTACCCTACCTTAATACTCTGTGGCAGTCCAACGAGCAGCTCCAGCAGATTGGTTTCGCCAATGGCCTCGCTGACAGCTGATGCTCCATTGTTAATGACCGGCAGAAAGAGTTGAATCGCTGCGACGCTGGCGGAGAGAGCATTCATATCGATGGCCACATCACTGTCATTGTCGCTGGTTATATCGAAGCTAGCGACACCGCTGTCAAAGTGATTGGTCTCCAGCAGCAGGTGCAGTGCATCACAATAGAGTTGTATTAATGTAACTAGATCTATTTGGCGCTGCAAGAGAGAGAGAAACACAAAATTAGTAATTGTCAGTAAAAGTTACAGTCAGTAAAAGATTACTCACTTCTTCTGGACTAGATTTTTGAAGTACAATGACCATCAGGGCGTAACAATTGAGTGCAACACGTCGCAAAGTGTTGGCGCTCTCCCAGCGTTGCAGGATGTGCATGATGATGGAAACCGTTGCCGGGCAAATGGCTCTCATGCCATTGCGCTGGAAGCAGCAGCAGCAGCAACAGCCAAATAAAATGGAAAACAATTCAATACACAAACAGAAACAAGCTAAGTAAAGGGCATATATAGAGAGAGAGAGAGGGGGAGACACACAGAGAGAGACAGAGTGGGGCAAGCACTACCATATTTATGAACAGATAACAGACGGACAATATATATATATAGATATAGATGTATATAGACGTATGTATATGAAAAGCGTTTTTCACCACTCACCAAGTTATCACAGTTTAGAAGTAGTTGCCCGTCACCCGAGCGGGGGGCGTTTGTAGTAATTAGAGCGTTAGTATTTCTATTTGTTGTTGTGGTTGTTGTTGTTGTTGAGTTCGAGTTTAAAGTTTTCTGCAAATTGTTGTTGGTTTACATATACACCACACACACATATCGAGTTTAATACAATTTTGGCCAACAAACAAAATGAAAACGAAATTAGACAAAGAGCAAAATGAATAGAAAATATAGGCAAAAACTAAATGAAACTAGTGCAGAGGGCAAAACAACAGCAAAAATTGTGATGGTTATTATACAGTAGTAGAACAAAAATCAATTAGCAGTTTAAGAAAATGATAAATATAAATATGTATATATTAGACATATCCACATAATTGAATGCTACCTGAGAGCCGCAAACAATGGCGCCCAGCACATGGAGCAGCTTCTCCCCGATATCGGAGAATCGGAGCAGTTCTTCGTTCTGGAAACAATCTGATAAAATAGAACATATGTATGTAATATAAAGTTAGGCAGATAAGTTAGGCAACTAACCATAGATAAAGGGCACGATCTCCACATGCACCGAGTGCGGCTTGTACGGCAGCCGTGTGTAATCCGCTATTTGGCCACGCAGAAAGCTGCGCCAGGTCAGATAAGGGTCGTACATGACTTCCAGAAATGACGAGAAACTGCCATACAAATGAATCATTGCAGCCGATGCGCGACGCTGCTCCTTTTGCTATAAATAAGAAGAAGAATTATAACACGCCTGATGTTGTAGTTGTTATATGATTGGCTTACTTTCGTGAACACCTTGGTTAGTATAGCGATTAGATTGGGCTTGTACTCATACTTGATGATGGCCAATATGTTGTCAAAGTGCCGACAGACAATTACCAAACAGTCAACCAATATGGCTACCTCCTCAATGCCCTCCTCTTCGAGTGTGTTCACATCGCTGGCATCGCGTGCCACAATTAGAAACTTGCCAATGGCCGGCAGCAGCTCATCCGGCAGTCGGCCAAGATGTGGACCATTATCTGGTTGCACTTCATGCCACAGCGGACATTCATCTGATTGAAAGTCCAGCTGCAGTTGACTGCGCCAAATGTTCACAAAACGGGAGACAAACTCACGAAAATACGTCTCGTCATTCTGTAAATGGGAAGCAAGAGACGTGAAAAGGAGTCAATAAGATTATCTTTTTATTCACTTAATGTCAACTAAGATCAGTAGACAATGAAATATACGGAAGGTAACGATTAAATAAATAAATTAAAAACCAACTTTAGCATTTCTGTGTAATTTAAAAAAAAAAAAAGAATTGCTGAGGTATTAAAATGCTAAATAGCTCAGCAATTGTGGCTTGGACTGGGGAAAACCCAGAAAATCAATCAAATCAGAAAAAATACTTAAATTTAATATTTTATAATAGATCTTTGTTGATTTAGAGCTGAGCGGTTAGCTTAATTAGAGCTGAGCGGTTAGCTTAAATCCACAAAGCCCTTTTTCTGAAAGATAATATAATCTATATAATGTCAAGAAAGTATTTTGACAAGGCAGAAATATATATAGATTTTTGGCATATGTTATTTTGATTTATTATTACTAGTTGTAAGAAAATAAGACACAAATATAATACAATAATACAATAAATTGCTTTTCTCAAAAGAAATAGGAAAAACTTAATTATTTGCTTTGTCAAAAGACTTTCATGACAAAGTGTTCAGTTTTTCAAGGGTGTAACTCAAATTTCATAAATTTGATGGGGGTCTGAATTCAGTTGTTTTCGTATTTTTTAATTTACGACACGTTTCGCGTTTTATCTTATAAGCGTTTATCTAAGTTAATTAATTTACTGGCATTCGGATTGCTATATTTTGGAAGAGTCTAACACGAATCTAGTACGGATCACGCACGAAATCGAACGTGAATTCGTGTCACGAAGTAAAGGCCTTGATTATATAACCGTAAACAGCAACAAACAAAGCAGGAGAAGCAATAACAGTTTTTCAGACAAGAGACAACATGTCTGAACATGTCTAAACAACATTTCAGGCGCTATCAAAATTGTTTCATTGCGATGATTAATGCGAAAAACACGTCACCGCCCCGCCCCACCCCCGTAAAACAATATAGCTTCTTATCTGGTTATCATATACCTTTGTTGTGTATTGCACCCATAGATTGTAGATGTCTTTCTTATTGTTGTCCATTTTGTTTTGTTAGCGTCTCAGCTTTGCAACAGCATTTGATAAATTTTCACTTGAACCGCTGCCAAAAAAATTTGTTTACAAGCGACAGAAGAAGCAGCAGAAAACAAAAGTTTGCCGAAAACAGAAGAAACGAAACAATACACTGCGGCGATTAACAATTGAGCTGCTTTAGCAGCTGTGCTCTCGTTTTTTTGGGTAGAAAAACTGAGGCGAGCTCAGCAGTTTAGTTAAGCACTATTATAAAATAACAACATTTGCCAATAGCAATTTTTTCTCCATTGCACGGCGAATAGTTGCGGTCACAGCTGACAAACATCTGCTGTTCTAGGGTTGCCAACGGCTGTGCGGCGACTGACAATCGGTTTGCTATCGCTGTTATCGGTACAACGGAGGAGCAGCTGCGTAATCTGGTGTTGCTAAACGTTGCAAGAAATTCAAATTTAGCGAGCCTGTATTTTGAACTAAATAAATTCGTTTTTTGTTTGTTTGTAGGCTGCTAAATGCGTATTTATTTCGAGATTTTGTTTCGCTTTTTTGTTTCAATTCTAGTAGCATTTGTTTGTTGTTTGTTTTACATGATATTAGCTAGTAGTTGCGCTCTTGTTGTTTATTTTGTTGTATTGTGTGATTCTTCATTTTGTGGTGTTCCATGCAAATATCTTCATTGTTTGTTAAAAACCAAAACTATTTGTTATCTTTTTTACTTTTGCTGCTTATCATTGATAGATTATTTGCAATAAGTGCAGTTTTACCGTTGCAAACGCTTCTATGCCTAATTTGAGAATATTCGCATCGTTTTGTTTTTATTTATTTTTTTTTTTTTTAGAAATATTACGAGTATTTTTGTTTGCTTGCTTTTTTGGATTTTTTTTTTTTGGTTTGCTTTGATTTTTGGTATTTGTTTTTTTGTTAATATAAAAAAGGAAACATTATATTTAGGTCTAAATTATTATGATTTTAATGCATAATTATTTAAAAGATTTAATTGAATAGCTTGAACCATTTTGTTTGTAGTACCTATATATATCATTATCATTTATAATAATCTTAATAAAAATTAATATATAGAAGAAAAATCTTATGCCTCAGTTTCTTGTTAGTTAAAGCTGTGAGTTTTTATCCGCATGTTTTAGAAGGATAACGATTTGTTGTATTATTTTTATTATAATTATTATAATATATTATCATAATTATCATTTATAGCTATTATTTCGAATATACTTAGGCTCTTTCGAATTATTTTCTGTTATTTACTTTATTGCATAGTTTTTTTTTCTGTTGGTATTAAATTTTAATTTAGATTTTTATTAAATTAACATTGCTGCAGTTTTTAATCTTTTTTTTTTATAGCACAATATCTAAAAAAATCTTTAGCGCTTTTAATTTTCTTGACTTTTGTAAATAAGTTTTGCGCGTGTTTTATTTTATTACGTTTTTTTAAATTTATTTATTTTTTAATATTTTTTGCATTGCGTTTTTTTCGAGACGTTCGCAGACGACTTCGTTTCTTGCGAATAGAAAAATAATTCAAGTAAATATTTGTATATGTATGTGTATAAGTATTATAATTTGCTTTTAGGTATTGTTGTATATAGTACTTAATTTTTTTGTTGTTGTTGTGGTTGTTTGTTTGTTGTTGGTGTTTAGTTTGTTTGTTATTGTATTTTGTACCAATTAAAGTAACACTCTTCTCGTGTGAAGCACAGCTGCATCCTGCGTCCTTTAGCATATATCATATATCATATATTTCATATTCATATCTTGTAGTATCTGTGAAATTACTTATGCATGATGAGTATTGTAATTTGGAAATTTAATGTGTGTGTTTCTCTGTTTGTGTTAAGCTTAGTCGAAAATACTTCGATCTATCAATATATATATATATATATATATATTATGTGATTGGGTGTGAGTGATTTCTTGCCTATGTGGTGTGTGTTAATTCATAAGGTAAATATAGTTTAATCTATCATAGTTTTTAAGTGTCTCTAACAGCTCTGAAGGTATTCAGGTTCGGTTTGTCATCGATTGTTTTTAGGTAGAAATACTTGGGTTGCTCCGTTTTTCCTCGTTTTCTCTCTCTCTCTCTCTCTCATATATATATATATATATATATATATATATATATATATATATCTTCTCTCTCTCTCTCTCTTTGTAGATTCGGTGATTCTCGCTGCTGCTTAGGGCGCCTCCTCCTTCTCGAGCAGCGGCTCATTTTCCGAATCGGAATCGAACATTTTCCAGACCATGCGCCTGACGTTTCAGACTGCCGCCGTCGGCCCAGGTGGAGTTGAGATACTCGTCGTCATCGTCTTGCTCAAGTTTCTGCAAAACAGATTGAAAATAGGCCAAAACATAGATTAGAACATGTCTCAAAGTCACCTACACGATATATCTGAGATAATTGAAAAGATTTCAAGTGTACAATTTTGAGGGAAAAAGAGAAAAAATATATTCCAAAGAAAATGTTCAAAGTGGCAGCTCAGTTCAAGTAATTATTTTTATCGCTTGTAAAGTGGCTTTTGTCTTTTTTTTTGTTTATAAGTATTTGCTGTTCTCTTATCGTAAGAACACTTGAATACGAGAAAAGGCAATGAAAACATATAAGGTAGGTGGGTAAGTTCAAAAGGTGGGTCAATTTAATGGCTCAGCTTTATGTGAATATGCTTAAACTGGATGGATATATGAATTCGTTCCTTTTATGTATATAAAATAGGTTGTTAATATGCGTTTAGTAATTTTGTAGTTACAAACAAATTAAGGTTAGTATTAATCTAGAGGTGAATCCATAGTTTGATGACTGTAAAGATGTGTAGCTTCTTCGTTATTATGCCCTGAACCCATTAAAAATGGGTAAAAAGGGTATAATGGTTTTGTGCAAATGTATGTAACAGGCAGAAGGAAGCATCTCCGACCCCACAAAGTATATATATTCTTGATCAGGATCAATAGTCGAGTCGATTTCGCCATGTCCGTCTGTCCGTCCGTCCGTCCTTCTGTATGAACACGCAGGTCTCAGAGACTGTATGAGCTAGAGACTTCAAATTTGGAATATAGGTTCTCTATACTAGGCGCAGATCAAGTTTGCATTATTTTATCTATGACTGCCTCTCTTTATCGAATATCGATCAATTAAATTTCCGATGGCAATAAATGCCACTATTTTAAAGGCAGAATCTTCTAATTAATACACAATATGCATATGCATATTGTTGATCAACTGCCCAAATTTCGTCGGATTATAAACACCTAGGTTATAGTCAAAAATATATTCTTATATTGATCTCATTTCTATCAGCAGCTGCAAGCATTTTCTGTATGCATAAATGTGTATGTTTCTGAGTGTATTCTGTGTTTGTCTGCAGAGGGCGCTTGCAGGCCTGCTCGCATTTTAGTGCAAATCTTTTTAAAGGGAATTTGCCAATAATAATAGAATATATTTAATAACTGGGTTCAGGGTATATCGTAGTCGAGTTTACTCGACTACAGCACTCTTACTTGTTTTTATATTTATATATATATAATTTCATATACAAAAAATATTAAAAATATATTAAATTTATTATTAAACTAAAGTTTAATCCATGGATAAGGAATCCTCAAACTTCTTACCCTTGAACTGAATTTGACGTGGAGAGTACGCCATTCTCCAGCGAATCTCTGGACAATTCATCGGCCATTTGCACCTTGAGCTGATGGCCAAACGAATTGATTTCCGAATTGGGCGTCATTTGTGAGCCCGCCGGCGATTGGGCAATGTAATGGCCGGATGTGGTAATTGATCCCGCACCCTGCGATATGCATCTGGTCATGCCGGGACCACCGTTGGGCAGTACACCTTCCAAACAGCTATCGTTTGTCGTGGAGTCCATGTTAACGATTTGACTGCCTGCAGCATTATCTGCCAGAACGGCACCGTCGCTATCATCGACGGCATCAATGTCATCGATGTCCATGTCCTCGGCATTCTTGTCCAGCGGCGCCGTCTCCTCATCCTCATTGTAGATCTTAAAGTACGCATACGTCAAATAGATTACCGAGATGATGAACGACGGAATGGGTATGGCCATGGAGTACACCAAATTGAGGGTGTTCTGCCAATAATCCAGATCACTGATGACCAGACTGGGATCAACCTTTGAGTAGTAGCAGGGAAACTTAATGCCAATCTTCGTGTAACGCTTCAACCAAATGGTACAGTTCAGCATGGGCGGATAACCACAACCCTTCACATTGGGAAAGAGTCGGGCGCCCACATAAAAGTACGTGGAATTACCGCCCATGAGGCCCTCGTTCAGCTCAGAGATCTCATCGAAAGGTCGTCGCTCCCCATTGATGAGTGTGCCAACGGGACTTAGTCCATTCGTATCCTCCGACTCCTCGATCAGATAGCCATTGGAGCCATCGGCATCACCAAAATTGAGCTGCTCGAATCGGCCCGTTGCACCAATGGAGCCAATGGGCATACCACCATCCATGTCCAGATCAATTATACTGCTATCTCCCGGCCCGAGATTATCATACTCGTAATCGCGTAACGCACGCTCATAGCGATCTGTACGTTTTACGGGCGGAACAACACGTTCCGCTTCTTTCAGATTGATGTGATACTCCGTGAAGTTGAACTCATCTGTGAAATTGTACAAATTGAGGCGATAGTTGACGCGTATCTGGGTGCACGTATAAATGTCCTTGGTGCACCCCTCACGGCACGATGACCACGAGCAGTTCTTTGCCCCGAAATAGATCTCGGTGTCGTAGGTCTCACACAGAGCCGGCACCTCCTCAAACTGCATGAAGATCGTGGTAAACGCCGGCTCGATGACGAACGGGACGAGAAAGAGGAAGGCAAACAAGCTGAATGTGCCGAGAAGTATAAAGAAGGCAGTCGTATAGAAGAGCAGCTTCTCCTTGGCAGTGCGCTTATCCAACTCATCACCCATTTTGTTATTCTTATTATTGTTGTTTCGATTAACCGATTAATCGATTACTGATTGTTGGTCTAATTTCCGGTTTAAACGGCGCAGGGTCTGGGCGGCAGCAAAAGTATTTCAAATTTTCTTGTGGAGCGGGGTGGTTAGAGGCAGAGCGAGTGAGTGTTAATTGTCCCTAATTATAATTGCCTTAATTATATAAATATATATATATTTGAAGTATATATGTATAATGTATATATTTTATGCTATATATATCGGTGCACGCGTAGCGTTAATCAAGAGTTGAGTATTGCAATTTGCTGTTTCTTCGCTTAGCTTTAGTACCGTTATAAGCTATTTGAATCGATAAACGATAACTATTAGAGGAGTTTACAACTACGGTGCAGAGTTATATCACAGGGCGAGTCAAGTTACGAGTTGCTTTTGCTTTTTGCTTTTGCTTTTTGTTTGCTTTCTATTTGCTGATTCTGATTCTGATTCCGTTTCTGTTTCTGTTTCTCTGAGTTGCTGCCTCATCTCCGTTTCAGCTTTCACCTTTCACAGCAGCTGTTCTTGTTGTTGCCGCTGAGCAGTTGGAGTTGTTCCATGCCTGTGGCAATTGTGCGTGGCCCTCGACGCAATTAGTCTAAATACAATCCAGGGATGCAGAGACGAAGACAGAGATGGAGATGGAGACAACTCAGTCATCATATGCATTTTAGTAGGCATCGAAAAATCTCGTGTCAACCTTTGCTAATTGCTTTATGTGTGTGTTGCTTTGTCCCAACGGAGATGTTTCGTCAGCAGGCAGCTGGCAGCCAGCAGCATCAACGTCGCCTCCTCCACCTCCTTTTCCTTCTCCTTCTCCTCTTTGCCTTTGCTTGATTATTTTATGACTGCGGCAAAGAGGCGCATACGTGTCGGTGTGCGTGTGTGTTTGTTTGTGTATGTGTGCGAGGCCTGCCAATTCGCCCAATTTTGAGTAACGGCCTCTTCTTTCTCACTCTTTCTTTGGCTGCTTCTTCCAAGTGTTGTTTATTGTTGTTTATTAGCTTCTTATTTGCTTTTTGTTATTTAGTTTGTTTATTAAAAACGTGGACGGACACAATTTTTGTTTTTTTTTTTGCTTTTTGTTTTCTTTTTGCACTTATTGTTCTTTTGCTCTCTGCTTTACAGCACTATTCGTGCAGCCACGTGCTGCGCTCAGCTGGAACACAGGAAATGGAATGGATTGATCACAAACTGCCGTTAGACGACGCCATGTTTAAACATGCTTGTTAATTGCAGCTCGTTTAAAATTCTTTTTTTTCTTGTCTTTTTTTCTTTCGTTGGTGAACGCTACTCGCGTGGTTTATTTATATTTATATGCGGCACGAGGACTCTAGTCGCTTATTATATATATATTTCTTTTTTTATGTAACCTCGGACTATGTACATTTTAAGTGCTGTTTGCTTGGCTTGTTATTCTTGGCGGCACCACAAATGGGACCGAGGTGGAACGGGGGAAGTGGTGTTGGTAGGAGCAGGGTTGCCGGAGTATTACGAAACGGAAATATGCCGACGAGTAGCAGCTGCACAGCGGAACAGGAGGAGGAGACAGATGAGGACAAGGAGTTGGTAGGAGGGGAGAACTGGCGACAATGAGCTCACATAGGCGACAGAGTAATAAACTCCTTCTTCAGTGGAGTGCAGGCTAAGCACAGGGGGGTGGGGCTGTGGGTCGCGTATAAAATGGGAATCGCATGTAATTTTCAATTCAATTGGCACGCTTTACACTCTCTCATTGGGCACAAGCAACAACAATAAAAGAAGCAGGTGGAGAGAGAGGAGGCAAAACGAAATAATGCGGCATAGGAGCACACAAAAAAGGGGTCTGTAAAGTGGGTATGGGGAGTGGGGTGTGGGGTGTCAAGGGGGGTGCCTTGGCGACTTCTAGTGCTTTGCACGAAACGATTTTTCATTTGCCTTTTTTTGTGATTCAATGGAGCCAAACGGGAAAATATTTAAAAATGGTTTGGGGTGCTGCTAGGGGTTGTTTAGGGGCTAGAGGGTTGGGGTTGGTGGTGCTTGGCAAACACTTTAAATTTAATTCTGTTTTGTATTAAAACATGGCCAATATGACGTTGTTGTTGTTATTATTGTTGTTGTTGCTCTTGTTGTTGCTGGCAACACATTTAACCTCCACGTCTCTCTCCCTCTTTCATTCTCTTTGACGGGTGGTCCTGTGACGTCGAGTTGCGTGCTAGCCACACACACACACACACACATTCACACACATATATATACAATTGTTGTTGTGTGTGTGTGTTTACTCAAGGTTCAGGTTACGATTACGCATTTTCAATCAGAAGACTTGCACAAAAAAAGTTTCAACAGCAACAACAAACAACAAAATTACATGGCTCATTTTACAGTGTTAAACAATACTTTTTTGTTATGACCTGATTGTGTACGGGTCAAAAGTTCAAAATCAAAAAAAAATAAGAAGCTAAATCACAATATCCACATTTTGTCATTTTTCCGCTGAAGCCTAAACCGACCGACAAACAGGCGACGACAACTGCGACGGCAACGGCAACAAACTATGGCAACGGCGGCGACGAAGACGACGACGACGGCGGCAGCAGCGCTTAATGGCAAGCACACAAACGGAGCAGCCACACACACACACAAGCGCAGGCGACGACGCAACGCAACGCAAACGCAACGTAACGCAGCAACGTAACGCGAATGCGAACGACAACGACGACGGCTGAACTCTTCACCGAAAGGACTGCCACTGCCACTGGCGACGACGACGACGCTGCAGCTGCTGCTGCTTGCTGCTGCCAAAACCAGCTCCAGCAACGTGCGCAACGAGAGCTTTGGATTCGTGCGCTAGCCTTAAACAATAGGGCATATGCGACAAGCACAAGTTTAAGTATGCACAACTAAGACAAAATTGGTAAGTTATAGAAGACTTCGCGAGCTAAGTATTAATAGAAGTTTTGATGAAAACCAACACTGTAAATAAATAAATAATATTTGTCAACCTGTCGCATTTGTATTTTTATTAAGTTAAGCTCAACACCCAATGCAGGGCATACGCAAGTCGTTGATGGCTAACGAAAGCTGTCGCTCATGTTGTGCTTTGGCTTTGACGCTGCCAGGCGAGAAAAGCTCAGAGCAACAGTGGCGGCCCCAATGGATGACGTAAAGGCAATCAGCGCATGCGTTCGCCACCCATTAAGCAGCTGCCCGAGAGAGCTCTACCTCTCGCTGTGGCTCGCTCTCTCCCGCTCTCTCTCTCTCACTCTCTCTGTAGCAGAAGCTTGGCAGCATTTAGTGCTTGTGAGAAATGTCAGAATTTGGCGTAAACAGCAGGAAAATGTGAGCCGCGAGCCGTGCACGTCACATATTCATCTGTTTGGAATTTTCTCGGCTCGGGTACAAAAAAAAGAAAAGAAAAGAGACAGGAAAGTAAAGGAAAATTGTAAAATCAAATCATTTGCTGCCTTATGTCCAACTGCGAATCAACTCTTCAAGTTAACAACTACAATCGCGTTAAATAATTTACTAAAAAAAATAATAATTATAATAAAATTAACCAACTAAAATAGATTTTCCTCAAATTTCAAAGACTGTGCCTGCATTTCCATTATGAAACGACGATGCATATACATGTGGGTGTAGTGTTGTGCGTGTGTGTGTGTGTGTCGCATGTGTTTCAGTGTGTGTGTGTGCGCTAACGTAAATAAACCTTAACACTTCGCCAGTGGAACACCCACAATTTGTACATGTGAGTAGCAAACAACAAGCACCAAATTCAATTCAATATAAATTCCGAAAAAAAGAGGATAAACATTAACTGCATTTTGACCTTTTTCTCTGAAAGTGCTGCAGCAAGCATTATAATTTTTGTTGGGGGAGAAAGTGTTGCCTATTTAACAGCGCATTCAAATTCACTCAAATCAACAATATCAAGAAACCCAATAAAACCCCACTCGACATTGATTATTCAATGGGTGTGTTGCAAAAGAATGTTCGGAAAAGTTATTATTGTTTTTCTCAGGGCGTGCTTTAAATTATTAACAGCAAGCTTGCGTGAAGGTGTTTTAATAGTTTCTAAGGTCAGCTTAAATGTGATCTATCTTAACAGCTCACACAGTTTGTTAACGTCATTTTAATAGTTAGCTATACATATAATTATCACAATATCACAATAAAACAACTCATAAATATTTAAATGAAGTCCATATCAATTAAAACCCATCAAAAATAGCTATAACCCTATAAATAAAAAGTTGTTCAATCATATATACACTAAATTAAATTATAACACGTAATCCACAAATAAACAAATTAAATTTAAACTTCGCGTCTGCTGTCGGAACTGCCAGGCAAGTTGGCAGCGCCAAATTTCTGCGGGCAGGGTTGCTATTGCAGCGATACACGCACATATATCGATATGCAACAACAATTGTTAGTCAGGCAGCAACAACAAAATAACAAGACAAGTGAAATTATTAAAACTTTGTAACAATTGCGCACATATTGTGAAATGGCCGCCGCTATACTACCGATACTGTTCTTCACAGCCCTTTGGGCGGCTGTTGGAATTGGTGGACCAATGATAACGCCACGCGGCCCCCAACAGAAGCTGACCCAATGCATTCTGATGCTGACCGCTGCCTGCTGTTGGCTTTTTTGGCTCTGCTGCTATTTGGCCCAAATGAATCCGTTGATTGGACCACGACTGAGCCAGCATACTATAGCCATTATTGCCGAATCATGGAACATGACACTTAAGGAAAAGACATGGATTGAACCAGCTACTGGACAATAAATCTTTTTATTAACCTGTATTAATCTCCATATTTTTGTAAAATCTCTTTTTGGGATTATATTTAACAAACTACCGATGGCAGTCGCGTCGGCAACAGCTGCCTGTTTTATACTGATAATATAGTGCAAATTTGTTAACAATAGCTGAAATATATATGTATATGTATTTATGTAATACTAATGAACCATATAAAGTTGAAATTTGTAACAAGAAAATACGTCTTTATTGGGTCCATAGGCGGAGAGCCTAATTTCATAGTGATTTGCATATCTTGGTAAAGAAAATCATATAATTTAACCGTTTATTTATATGGCAGTTGTATGATGTAGTGATCATATTTTGGCAAATAATGCCCAAAATGTTAAAAGCATAATAGAAACCCGTTTGTAAAAAAGAAAAATGTTATGTATAAGAACTAATCTTTCGACTGATTGATCCCATAGAAGCTGTATGAAACAGTGCTCAAATTTTAACGATTACAAAATTTCCAAAATGTAAAACATAGCTTGTTGGTTTAATCAGGATATCTTGGGGAACACCTGAATGCTTTCATACAATAACTCATCTAATTGATATAGTTCTTCGATCCGTATGGTTAATATTTTTAATATTTTAATTTGAGTTCAAAGAAAAAATATTTATAAATATTTATGATACTAGACGTCTCCAGCGCGACACAAAGTAAAATATCCTTTCTTTAGAGAACACCATAGTCAGTCGAATTTTGAGAACATTGATTGTAGCATATTTGATTTCTTAAAACCTCCGATAATTTACTTAAAATGATCTAAAAATTGTACTAGATTTACGAGGAGAAGCAGTAGGTTTTTCATATCATCAAGTATATTAGGTATATTTAACTTTTTTAAAAACTTAAACTTATACATGCCCAGAGAATTGGTTAAGCATCTCCCAATATGTTTATTTTTAAGCAATAAATTTAATGCAGCGGCGGCTACGTCATCAAGCATGCCTACCCTCACTGGCCCCTGGATTGACCCTGTCCCTGGTTCCACCAAACCAAACAAAAAAAAAAAAACAACAGAAATGTGGGGCGTGTGTGTGTTTGTGTGTGTGTTTTTGGGGGAGTGCAATTGCACTCTCCGGTCACGCGAAGCTTAATCAATGAAAGTAGAGAGTATATTTATTTTTGAGGAGAGCGAAGCGAAGTCTGTTTTTGCAAACCGTGAATGCGGAATTATTGATTTTGTAATGAAAATGCGCGCGCAGCGCTCTGATTTTGCGTCGAGAGCAAAATTAGCAAGAGCAGCAGCACCAGCAGCTGAAGCTATGGAGGAGCTGGCAGCTGTTGTCGGCGGTCAGGAGGAAGCCGAGGCACACGAGTCATACGACTGCACCAAAAATCAGCTCACAAAGAATTCCACGCTCGCAGTGCGAAAACTGTGCGAAGCCAGGAAGGCCAGCCAGGAGCAGCAGCAGCAGCCTTGGGCCCAACTACAAAAACTAGAAAAACAGCAGCAACGACAACAACAACAGCAACAGCAGTGTGAAAAATATTAGCAACAAAAAACAGCAACAAAATCCCACAAAAAAAAAAAAAACAAACTTATGCAAAAGAGCAATAATTAGCTGTTAAATAAATGTATAAGTTTTTTTTTTTATTGTAAATTAAAACTGCTGTTAGCTTTTTCAACTGCCAGCAGCTTGCTCTGAAAAATAAGAGTCAAAATCGAGTAGTTGGCTTCAACTTAAAAAAAAATCAATAAGCGCAAAAGTGTCGCCAAAAAAATAAAAAAAAAAAAACGTGCTCAGGCTGTGAAATTTGAAAGGAAATCTGGCAACAAAACAAAAAAAAAAGAACGCACGAGGCGAGAATAAGTCCATAAGTTATATAACACACGACAATTGGCGTCTGTGTGTGTTTGTGGGTGGGTGTGTGAGAGAGTGTGTGTGTGCGTGTGTGTGTGAGTGCCTATGTGTGTGTGTGGGCGGCTCAATCGATAGACTAGTCACGATGATGATGAACTGCTCCTAATTGGATTACAAGCGACGTGGCTTAGTAGAGAGACAAACGACAAGAAGTCTGATACAGATTAGCAATTAAATAGCAAAAGAAGCTTTTACAAAAACCAACAGCAACAACATGGGCAAGAAGAAGGTGCTCGTTGAGGATTTGGTTGTGCCGCCGCAAGATACACGCATCTGTGGCACCATCTGCATATGCCAAATGACGCTGGTGCTCAGCTCGGTGGCATTGGTCTATCTAACTGTGGCCATATATATGCCATCGACGCGTGCCTTTAAAAGTGGCATCGATCCCACACCGGTCATGTGCACCACAACCCGTGCCCTCAACAAAGACAACTGTGAGTGGGGCAGCTGTGGCGAGTGGTGTCTAAGCAAGACATCTGGTGCGTGCATCCAAATCTATGTGAATTTACGCAGCAATGGCACAAATCTAACCTTTCAGAATTGCACGAATTCGGCGAATAAAACGTGTTACGGCATCGATCAGGATCGGGCGGATAAAGCCCGTTGCATTAACGACGAATGCAAGAATCTAACGGGCACTTTCAACTGCACCGCCGGACAGTGTTTGAATATTACGGATGCGTTCGAGTGCGTCTTCCACAACAGTGATGCGCCCGTCAAGTGTTCGGGGCGACGTGGCAAAATTAATTGCATGGACATTAGTGGACTGTTCTCGTGCAGTCGTGGCACATGCCGCAAAATAAGGACACCCTACAATTGCGATAGACGCTGCGTGGATATACCAACCAGGAATAAGAATGTGGTGGTGCTGAGTGGCGATAAGGTCTACCTCTCCCAGTGCCAGAATGCCATCAATGCCGAAACGCTCGAGGAGGTGTGGAATGAATCGAGCGATAATGTTGCCATGACATCCTGTTACTATATTAAAAACACATCGGATCGGGTGGATGCGGTTGACTGCATTAATGGTTCGACGTTGGAACATAATATGCTTAGTGATCTGACAAATTTCACATATCTGAGTCATTTGCATGTGTCGGTGGCGACACCGGTGCCAGAGATTGCACCACCCGATGTCGACTTGACTATCTCGAATGAGTCGAAGCTGATGATTAATTTGGAGGGTTGCGTGAATACGCTGATGGATGAGTGCAAGGAGTTCCTCAAGGACTTTGGACGCGATGGCAGTGATCATAATGCCCGTGCACGATTCCCCTGCTTCTATTCGCCGTCCAAGAAGGATGTTGTTGTGGCCCGGTTCGATCTGGAGGTCACCTATCGCCAGTTTGTGTTCGCGTCGGTGGTGCCGTCGGTGCTGTTCGTGGTTTCCTGTTCGGTGCTGTTACTCTGCCAGCGCACCGTTTATGTCGGCGACGATGCCAAGATGCGTTTCAAAGGATGCGTCGACACGGCGACCATTCTATCCAAGAACAACGTCGGCACACCAACCAACGGCGACATGGGCGCTGGTGGCGGTGGCGACGAGGTCATGGCCCTATGAGATCCGTCACGTAAGCTAACCCCCTTAAAAAAAAACAATAAGCAAAACTCTCTCTCTTTCTCTCTCTTGTAAAATAGGGAAATTACACTGTGCTACATACGAATTTCAAACTAACGATCCAAAAAACTTTCCTTGGGTAAATCTAATGCAGGTCAAAGTTTACTTGGTAGCGTCCCCAAAATCCCAATATTATAATGCCACTATACCTTGAGCTCAAGTAGTGTTCTTAGCAGCCACTGTGATCGCTCAAGAAGTTGAATGTTCTGCACTCAGTTAAAAATCGCCTGGAATTCTACACAATTGCCATCATAACTACAAAGTTTTTCTTGTTTTTTGGAAATAATTTCTAAACATAAAAAAGCATTTCTCTGGTGTTTTTCTATTTTTTCTATTTTTTTTTTTAAAATATTTTTTATTATTAAGAATTGATTTCTAAAGTAGATATGCAAACCCTGATTGTTATATTATTATTTTATATATATCATAATATACTATTAATAATATAAGTCACATATATAATAATATATAGTAACCATATAGAAAACAAACAAACTGGAAATTCGATATATTTTTTCTAAAATTTAGAAAAATCCAAGCTTAAATTAAGAAATGCAAAACCCTGATTTTTAGAAAACTACAATCTTAGATTTTTAAATTGTACTTTCTGAATAATAAGGCGATGAACCCTTAAGCCGTTTTTTTTTTCTTGAGTGTAACTTTCGCTAGCTTAATTAGAGTTAAGAGCGACCTGTGTCAAATCTAGAGTTCCCTATCAACTGCCTAATAACAGCCATTTAAACTGTATGCCTTACATTTGTATTGTGTTGCAGGCATTCCTCTGCTCCAGGAAGACAGTCCGGTGCATCAGACTGGCGTCTTCGCTTTGCAGTAATGGAGTTGGGCATAAAAACCACTCGTAAACAACTCTTTGTAATCCTTCCATCGAACTTCTAAGCAAGCGACCACACCACAACAACAAGACCACAACAACAACAACAAACACCTGAGCGGCTTGCAAGGACACTCCTGAGCTAACAGCAATCACAGAAAGAAAACTAAAAACAAACAAAAACTGAAAATGATATAATAATAACAATAATAATAATAATAGTAATACTTCAACACTAAATGCGAGGCACGTGTATAAGAATTCTCGAGATACGAACCGATCAGAAGACAATATTAGTATAATTTGTATATTTTTGGAATAAGGCTAAGTGCGTTAGGCCACTTACTGAGTGTAATTAGGGGTTTTAGGAGGAGGAGTAGGCGTTAGTAGTATGGACTTGGGGGCGATCAGCACGAAAGCGTCAAATTGATTGAATTACTTAACTTAAAGTTAAAAACGCCATCAATAGAGAATATATAATACTTGAATGCACTCACACGAAGCACGCGCACAACATACACACAACACATACACAACACACACACAACACACACACACATACACACATCACACAGCAGCAACAACATGGGAATTAGAATCAGCCCTTAGGAGCAGTAATGGTCAAAACGGTTTGGGAGGGATGCGTGATCAAAAATAACTAAGAAGATACCAACAAAAATATATAAAAACAAAGTCTCGCAGGACTAAGATAACTCAAAACAAATATTAAAAAACGAAACAACAAAAAAAATTAACGAGCATCAATTTAGATAAAAATTAATCAATACTAAAAAAAAAAAATAAACAGAATTTTAAAAAAGAAAAACAACATAAAGTATAAAGACTTAGAACTAACGATTAAAACAAATTTCCATTTTGGCAACACGAATAACTAATTAAAAACAAAAACAAAAAGGGGAAAAACATAAAACTAGGCTAAAGGGGGGGTTAAAGACACAGAGAAGGGAGAGAGGAGAGCAGCGAAAGTTTCGCACTAAAAAGTTGTTTATTGTTGTAGGCTTAGAGAGCAAAAGCAAAAGCGTTAGCGGTGTTCATTTTTAAGGCTTTTAGTGATAAAGAAAATCCAACAAAAAAAAACAAAAAAAAAAACTGAAACGGATACAGAAATTTTTTCCAAACAAACACACACAACACACACACAAAAAAAACTACAATAAATATTTGACAATGAAGAAGAGCTCAACACTAACGACGACAACGTCGATGCCGACGAGCCCAACGCTCTCGGCCCAAACGCTCTCCGCCAGCAAGATGAGCCTGAGCAGCAGCAGCAGCAGATCGGGTCGATCCTCCTCCTGCCAATCGCACGGGCCCATTCGGCCTGGCAGTGGCTGCGTGGACGCCATCAAGACCAAGCGCGCGGAGATCGAAATGGATACCATACTCGAGAAGGCAAAATTCTACACCTCCGTGTGCCTTGGTAAGTGGATCTAGGATTAGCTAGAAGTATTTGGAAGTAAATCAATTCGCTTTTATTTTTAGGTACGACTGCCATACTGTCAGTGTTCACATTCCTCTTCCTGATACCTTTTGTTGTCGATCCCGCCATCTCAACAATCATAGCGGATTATGATCCGGTGCCGGTGACGTGCATCGTCATCGATCACATCTATGCGGAGGGCATCAAGAACTGCAGCTGGAGCTCCTGTCGGGAGGGCTGCACCTCATCACTCACAAAGTATACAAATCCTTTACCAAAAATTAAATGAGATTCGTAATAATCCAAATACTTCTGACAAACCAGGTGCCATCAGTTGTTTGTCAACTATACGCGCATACCGTTTAGCGATTGGGAGCGCAATCCTCGAGACTTGGAGAGAGTCAATTGGGATGTTAGCTATACAAAGTTTCTTATCAATTCCGAGGGTTGCGGCTATCCGCCGACGACCAACTGCAGTGTCTTCGCCAGGCAATATGGGTAAGCCAGAACTAAATTTCACTCCTTCTTCTCCACATTTGATACTAAAATAAAACCATAAATTCTCCCCCATATAGCTTCTCTCACATTGGTGAGCCATTTCCCTGTTATTATAGTCGCGCCTATCCAGAAGTTGTTATCGGACGTTATTCGTGGGAGAATAATCTGTATCATTTGGTGCTCTCGCTGATCATACCGAATGTGCTGTTTGCCATCTCAATTGGGGTGCTCAGCTATTGGTATTGTCCATGCTGCGAGAAGGCGTGCAATAAATCTTCTCGCGTCTATGCCGAAAAGTTTCCAACCAAGGAAGAGTGAGTTATTCTAAGTCAAAGTCAAGCAAGCATCTAGTTTTTATGTTTGTTCTCATCTATACAAAAAGATACTCAACCTATCCCCGTCTCTCCCCGCCCCCCCCCCCTCCCCCTCTCTCGTAATGCAGTATAACCCACACAAACACATATACACACACATATATATATATATAAATATATTATTATATATATAATAACTATCCATTGTGCCTTGTATTGAGATTGTCAAAACTAATCGTTAATCGTATATATTGTTAATCATATCGTTATTGATCGTAAATGTAATGCAATAATCATCTTAAGCGATATTGGCCTCCAAAAAACAAATTCTATGAAACTAATTGTGAAACTCCTCGTTTGTTCAGTTTTAAGTATCATTTCTTCCTCACACAAACTGGAGACTTTTTTCATGCGTTTTTTTCGATTTTCTCTCTTTTTGAAAAACTTATTTTCAGGATCGTAAACTGCATGAAATGTAATACGGAAAAGTCGTTATCTTTGAATGTATTTTAAACAGTGCCTGAATTTTTGAACCCCATTTTAAAGAGAGTAGGTTCAAATGCGAGCGATGGATCTAAACTTTGTTTCTAGAGCCGAAAAAAAAAAAACGGAATACAATCAATTGATAAAATTCTATGTACTTAAATTCAGCACTTTCACAAAAAAACAACACAAAAAAAAAAAAAAACAGCAAAAATATCGAAACAAAGAATTGTTACTCTGAAGTGTCCTTAGCATATATTTTCACGCATTAAAGCCGATCTCAGCTTTAAGCTGCCATCATCTCGTAGAGCACCTCAAGAACTCAACGAGTTTCATTTGAGCTATCCAAACCAAGACTATTCTTATACAACTAATGAGCACAAAACTGATAGAATCGCATATTATATACATATATACAACTATTTCGTATTTTAGTCAACAAAAAATAAATAAAAATAAATATATAGCTAGAAGTTCTTTGGTATTTTCAAGTACCATTTACAACAATTATGCACTTGTCCAAGGGAAATAAATATTATTATTCACACCACATCGCTCAGCTCATATTTGACCAACAAAAAATATATATCCAACATATATGGAATATACATAATTATATGTTAAATAATATATCTAGCATGTTTAAAATTTATTCTATAGCTATTTAGCTTTGATTTTGCATGTTTTACTTTTAGAACTTTGGCATGTTTTCAATTATTGTAACTAGCATATTATCTACAATCTATATATAATATATATATACTATATATATTGCTTTTATGTACTGGAATTAGAAACGAATTTCAATCAATTCTTTTAGCAAACTTCTGTGTCACAGTGACGAAGATGATGAAATGGAATACTAGCAAAAACCAATTAGTTAAAATAGCAAATTAACTTTGTAGTCTGTACCAACACACACACACACACTGACACACCCTTACACAGAACACATTTAGCTTATAATTATTATATATAGTATAATGAGAAGCCATCTGCCATTACTATATAGGACACACGTACTTCTAGGGGAGCATTGAGATTGACACAATTTTCCTGTTACAATCTATTCAATTATTAAATCATTGCAAATTTGCCATCATATTGTTATGCTATATATATATATATATATATATTTATTTATATATACACACATAAATATATAGAGAGCTTGAGTTTCAAATTTAAAGCTTTTTTGTTTTCGACTTTCGCTCGCTTTTAAACGTATACCGATGCTCCGCCTATCCATGATATATATATATATATATATATATATATATATACATATATATATATATATATCATTATATAAATCTCAATTTCTCTACATTTAAAAAAAACAAAAAAGAAAAAAACCTAATAAAAAATAGCTTGTTTTCAAAAAAATTGTGATAGTAGTCATAAACAAAATATTAAGTAAAATTCGTAAAAAGAAAAAGATAAGTGAATAAAATCAAATAATTGTATTCCTAGGCATACAATTTAACTGAAGCGTTTTGGACCAGAGATAATAAATTGGCTAAAACTCTTTCTGGTCCTAACGGTACATTTGGTCGTACTCAAAACTCTTTTGAAAACACACACATATAGAAAAGCAGAACCAACAAATATATAAAGCATTCACCACCAACAATAAGAAACACAAAAACCAACTCACACACAATTTCCATCATTTTGAAATAGTTTTAAAGATCTAATGTAAAAAATGAACATTTAATGGATTAATAATAATAATAACAAGTATATACAACGTATATGTATAATTTACAATATAGATATATACATTTATGAATAGCTTAATAGCAGAACCGATATAACGCACGTTGCTTATGAGAATTTTTTAAATCATACAAAACAAACCGAAAACAAAACTAAAAAATATTTGAATGCAAAAATGATTAACAATTTTTTACTTAACGTGTCTTTATCAAAATAAACAAGTTTAACAAGCTAACGGCATAATTAATAAACAAATTACACTAAAAAAAAAAAATCGAAGCAAAACAAAAAGAGAACAATAAATGAGCGTTTTATTTTTGTGTGTGTGCGAGAGAAATGGAAACACAGAGAGAGAGAGAGAGAGAGAGAGAGAGTGTGTGTCATATGCTTGACGCTCTCTAAGAAGCAGATAACGGAAACATGCAATTTTTAGAGAAAGTAGCGGAAAGACACCGTTTACCAGCGGATGCTATAGATAAGTAACAAATGCATTTAGTATTAACAATTTTTAATCAAATAAAGACTGAATCTAAACGTCGTCTCATCGAGAGAGAGAGAGAGAGAGCGAGAGAAAGAGAGAATGATGGAAAGCAGAGAGTGAGAGCTGGAAAAGCTTTCGTGCTACTATTGTTTGCCACAGCGCAGGCGTTTTGTGGACGATTTCATTGCCCTACTCCGCGTTAAGGGTTTGTTTTGACCATTTAACTTTCGTTTTCTCGCCGTGTCGAAAGTAAAAGTGCGCAACGAATCGACGAACATCCTATTGTTGTTTGTCCAGTGTTGTTTGCGCTTTGCTTCAGCAATTCAAACAGTTGCATGCGAGCACGCAAGGAAGACGAACGTGAATTCATCCTTGGTTGGCGCCATCATCTACGCGAAGTCGAAAGCTAAAACCCATCGAAAGGAAAGAAAAGCGAATATCCATTTTAACGTTCACAAATCATCTATTCATAATGCAAAACTGCAGACCAAATATATAGAACACACAATCCAAACAACCCAATTTTTTTTTTGGTTGACACACAAATAGAACAAACACAAACCCCCCGAGCCAAAAAAAAAAGAAAAAAGAGAAAACACCACCCCCTCAACCAAATAGGGCGCCCAACCCTGCAAACAAACGGAATCACCTTGAAAACGTCGTAGGGTGAACGAAGGATAAAGGACAAAGAACCAACTCGAATATCAACAAGTCGTAAATTGTATATATATCGTATAATGGCGCGTCGCAAAGATAAGCCGCGCCTAATACCCGAACAGGATAAGCGCATCTGTCGCGCCATTTGCCTCTGCCAACTGACCATGGTGTTGTCCTGCGTCTCCATTGTGTACCTCAGCGTGGCCATCTACTCCCCATCCATGAAGTAAGTTTTAAGTACTACTACTTCAGTTATACTTAACTCAACTTGTGCCCCGTAGAGCCTTCAAGTCGGGCTTCGAACTGGATCCGGTCATGTGTCAAACGGTGGACCGTCAGATGCCCAACAATTGTCCTTGGGCCTCGTGTGGCGAATGGTGCTTGACACGCACAAGTGGTTTCTGTCCGCAAATCCATTCAGTGGTGCGACGCAATGGCACCGATATACAGCTCAACAATTGCACCAAAGTCTCCAATACATCCTGCGCCATGGTGAGTTACAACTGCTGGGCCCTTAACACCCATCCATCCTCCTTCTCAGCTGGCACCAACAAGTAGCCACAGCAAAGACGTCATCGCTATTCCCTAGAATGCCTAAGTGTCGACGTGAGTCACAGCAAGAACTTCTTTTTCTTATACCCTGCACCAATAACAATAAAGGTTATCTTTAAATCAAAGAAAACCGAACTAAATCTAAAAGGCGAGGAACACTCAGAAACAAATTTACTAATAATACAGACAACAGAAAAGCTATTTCTCCAAATATTAGAAAAAACTGTTACGTTAAATGAAGTTAAGAAAATTAAGAACTTTACTTTCTGAATAATAAGATGAGGAACCCTTGACGCCAAAGAAAGGGCAAATTGTAAGAACTTAGTGCGATTTTAATTTTGCTATTGCTATTTACGATTGCATTTGCATATCTACTGGGTATATACTAGTCGAGTTACAGCACTCCAACATGTTCTTGTTATTGTGGTTTGTTAATGAGACGCATTGCAATACAGAAGTATTTATAGTGGCGCCACACAACTTTACGATCATTGACTAGGCCATTAAGTTTGAGGACATGCAACAATTTTAATATATTTCTTGCCGCCAACAGATTGACCTAAGTCGCCTTAACAAATTCAACTGCAACAATGGCACCGTGTGCAACAACATACGCGGCGTCTTTAACTGCTCCAATGGCAAGTGCTTCAAGTGCTAAAGACGTTCTCAATTTTAATATTGTGTCACTTCTCCCCTTCAACAGGACACTGCAAGAACATGTCCGAGTTTTTTTTGTGCCACCACAAGCCTGATGGACCGGTCATCAACTCGGCCAAGGATAACACGAAACTGAACGGCTTCTTCGAGTGCCATGGTGTGCAGTGCACAAAGATAAAGCGACCCTTTAGCTGTGATAGGTACTGCTCCCGGATAACCACAGGCAACATCAATACGCTTATCATGCATGTGAGTATAGCCTGATCCTTACTCCCACCATGGGGATCTCTGCTACTACATTCTGTATTCTATATTCCAGGAGGACAATTTAATTGCTGCGGATTGTGAGAACGCGGTGGCGTTCAATGAGGCACGCGGCAAGGAGCACGGCGTCCGTATCGAGCCCACCGAATTCTGGAAGGAGGACGATGGCAACTTGTTAACCAACTGTGCAACAGTCACCCGCGAATCCGACAATCGCATCATGTAAGTATAGTCAACATAACTTTACTAAAAGGTATCCGATATTAAAAAAAAAGTATGACTTTTTGATCATGGTTTGATTGATTCTATATTCGAAATTAGAAATGTGATTCTGGCTAGAAATCGTACCCTCTTTTCGAGGCGGGTGAAAACTTTCCACAGCCATAGCTTAGTCAAAAATGATCCGATTTAAAAATAATAACAATAATAATGGATTAATCTGTTAATTAACCCCCCATCCAAAGTTCTGGATAAAAATTCATGTCAAAACCATATTCCCAAAAAGAGCGGTTTGGGACGGGAGAATTCTTTCCACAGCCTAGTGAAAACTGAACCGATTTTCACCTTGATAATGGTTTGATGTCTAGCTAAATTCTACACCTGAAATTAAATGCGCATTCAATACATTTATTTCATATTTCAAATTTTCTGTCAAAAATCATAAAGTTATACATAAATAATAACTTTTGCAGGGCTACTGATTGCCTGAATGGGACCTTGTTGGAACACGATACGCTACCAGCTCCTTATATGAACTTTACACAGTTTTGGGCCATTTACGAGAATAGCACGCATGCCGTTGACCCCGAGCAAAAGTTTCTGCCCAACCAGGCCAATCTGACCATATTCAGCTGGAAGAAATTGTTCATCAACCTCGAGGGTTGCGTGAATACGCTGCGAGGGGAATGCAAGGACTTTGTAGCCCGCTATGGCAACGATGGCGACAACAACACGGCTCAGTCACGCTATCAGTGTTACTACAATAAGGTAAATTACAATAACAAAAAAACCGAGAGCCGTATCTGTACTCGAATTTCAATTAAATTATTCGTCTTGTTTGTTCAGGATGCAAATGTAGATTTTGTGGTTGCACGATATGATCTGGATAAGGTGTATCGCGAGTTGCTCGTCTCACTAATTTTGCCCATTGTGCTATTTGTGGTATCCTCCATATCGCTGTGCGTCATAACCAATACGGTGAAGGTGAGTGTTAAATGTTGAAATTATAAAGTTAAGATTTCACAATTTCGTATCAATTTCAGGTGGGTGACGATGCAAAAATGCGTTGTGTTTGCGCTGGCGACAATTCGGATGACGATGTCTTCGGCCATAATGCCAGATCAAAGCAGCCAGAAAAAGTCTACGATACGGATGACGATGTGGTCGATTTGGAGCATCAGTCGGGTGCCATGGGTGAGTTGGAACTGTCGCCACAGGATCAGCCGCATCCGATGGACACACATGAAATGATTGGCAGCACAAAGTCACTGATACCGCTAAGTCCAACCGGTGGATCGAGTAACTATGGTGAGCAACGGCACTTCGATGAGGATCAGGACGAGAAGGCAGCCAGTTGCGATGTGCCCGAAAAACCACTGGTCATACTTTAAATGAGCTCAGGATATGGGCTCGAGACTCGAAAAGGGAACTCAACGCTAAGAAGTTGTTAATCTTTATATTGAACTCTATACAATCTTTATAGGAACTGCGAACTGAACTTGAATTTCCACTCAGCGCTATTTATCTACGCATTTATACAAACGATTTATTATATATATATAGCATAGAAAGGAGCAACAACAACCAAAACCATCTAACTATATTCAGCATTTCACTTGATTATCATATTTCAATTTGTATAGAATTTGTACAACTCTCAAGAGCTTTATTAACCCCCTAAAAATGGGTTATGCGACCAAATCAGAAAAAAAAAATCAAATCATATTAACATCAATGAGAGTATATCTGCCCCATGTTTGGTTCATTGGATGTGCCTTGGAATTTCGAAATCAGTTGCATTTAGACATGAATTTATACATATTCCAAGAGACGGGAATATGGCAGTAATAAGAAACCAACGATAATCTTACAGTCAGTCTGCTGAATCATAGAATTCCCAAAGGGAACCAGGCACCAACATTTTTTGGGCAAATGCATTTATTTAGTAAATACGACAAATCAAGCACAAATTCGAAATAAAAGAGCATTGGACTTTGCCTTGATTTTTCGATTTAGTAGCTATGCAATATACTCGAATTAGTTTAGCCTGATCTATGCAAATATATATATATATCACAGAGAAAAGGGTTAAGGGGCACAGAAACACCAAACCAAAAAAAAAAATAACAAAAACGAAACAAAAACTGCACGCTTAAATTTCTACACTTTTGATTAACTACTTATAGATAAAATATACATATTATATATTAGATATATACTTATAGAAGCTATTTAAAGAATAAAGCATTTACGATTATCTTAATGGGCACCTACCTTGAGCTCCTCCTGACGCTTAAACTCAGCGGCCATCAATTGGCGACGCACATGCTCCGTGATCACCTGCTCCCGTGCCGGCGGACCTTCGCCTAGCTGATTTAGCTTGACCACAATCTAGATGGGCAAACGGGAAAGTATAGGTTAAAGGTAATACTAATAAAAGTGAGAAGAAGCTCACCTTGGTCTTGTCATTATTACCCAAATACTCTTTCAATAGTTTCCCACTTAAAATTTGGCGACCAGCAAACCACAGCTGAGCCTTGGAGGGTTCAATCACCTCTTTGGAAGCCTGAGTGCCTGTCAAATCCTCCATATTGGTGAACTCCATTTGAATGGTGTCATGTGGAGGCAACTTCATGGGATAAACTATGGTAACAGCACCGCGTAGAATATTTAAGGCCTCCTGAACGATCTTTAGCGTCAGAGCTTTCGAAGATTTGCATAATTTCTGCAAGCGAATTCGACTAGCCTAAGTAATCAACTTACTATTTGAATTTGAATACTAATGTTAATACCTTATCAATCATGGCCTTGGCATCGGTCATTGCACCTGCGAGTACCTTACGCATGGCTTCGTTAGCCTGTTGACCGTTGCGACGGCACAGTGGATCCTTGTTGTGAGTAAAACCACCCATGGGTATGCACCTCTCTGCCCAGGCATCCTTCAGCTTGAGCTCCTCGATCTGGTCATCGTTGAGACCCTGCATCTCATGGGGTAGCATTGTGCCATGCTCAGCCAACTCCTCGATTTCCATGCAAATGCGTTGAACTTTTAGGCGACCATTGAAAACAGATATCAGCTCGCGAATAACGGTATCTGTGGTTGCGGTCACACTGGTCTCGTACAAAAACAGATTCTCCTCGCCGCGTTTCACGTGTAGCACAACCATTTTGTTATAAATATATTTATTTCTGTTCAAATATACCTGGATGATTCCCTGACAAAATCAGCAATTGTTTTAAACAACTTCGGTTGCTATGAGGCAAGTAAAATGTTTTTGTATCGTAATCGACAGAAACTAACCGGCAGCCGTTGCCAGTACAGTATCAATAAAGTAGGCATGGCAACGCGGTTTGATCGATCGTTTATTTTACCAGTGGAATGAGAAAAACAACAAATAAAAAACGATCTTCGAATTAATTGCACAAATTCGTTGTTTATATTTTTGCTACGTATAATTAGCCATCATCGTACACAATAAATAAATATGTTATATATATATATATACATATATATATGTTCTCTAACTTACAATTAAAATGCACCTGTGTGGCGCAAAGGGGGTAGAGTAAAGTACAAGTAGCCTAAGAATATAAACGATTTAATGCATTCCCAATGTGGATATATACAAAATTGAGATGCCCATGTGATTGCTAGCCTCTGGCTTTCGGTTACCGTAATCTATCTTGGAGGGAAACCGTAAATAAGATCCATATAAATAATGTCCACAAGTGCGTTAACAGTTAACTTCAGAGAGCTTTTCTTTCAGCAGAGTTCGAAATTTAGCTCTCCTGTAGGGAAATTGATTTGTGCCGTGTTCCGGGCGAACCCAATGAGATGGGTGGTTATCTGAGGACACGCCGGAAATTTTCCATCTCATATATACTGGTCGATAACCTAAAATGGAAATACGTGTTGCACAAACTGGATCTATGGCATGATGTGCTGTGTAAAAACTCACCTGCCAAAGGCATTAAATAACGCCACGATTTCTGTGCGTGACAATCTGAAAATTGGATCAGTCTCAATTTGTGGCTTATCCCAAATTCCACTTTCCGTTGCAAAGTTGAGTTTCTCCGAGTAGAGAACTTTTAGTGCGGTGCCCAGACCTTGGGTTTGCAACTTGCCCCACAGCTTGCACTTGTCGCAGCCCACACAGTCCATAATCCTGGATATATTTCGGAACTTCTCCTTATAATCATCCTTGAATTTGATGGACGCAATACCACTGCTAAATAGCGCATTCTCATTGAAGTGTGATTGGAATGATCTGTAATGTTATGAAATTAAATAAGATGCTGACTCCGACTCATTATTAATAATGATGACTCACTCAATGACTGAGAGCATATCGTGCATGGCCAGCTTCACTTCTTCGTCCTCCTCCGCAATGCCCGTATAGTATTCCTCGCGACGCAGATATGGTGCCGCCTTGGCCAATGCCCGAAGTTCCACCAGATATATAAAGTATAAATTTCTTAGCCAATGCGGACCTGCGCCACCTGTGGTTTCCGGACTGAAGCGTTGCTTGAACTCCATAACATTGGGTCCCCAAATACCCTGGGGGTCGAGGAAATCCTTTGTCTCAGATAACAAATATTTGGAGCACAAGTGAATATTGATGCTAGAATGCAGTCCAGAGATGATGCGATAAAAGGCGCGTTGCTCCAGGCACACATTACGCAAATCTGCGTGTGGCATATAACTGGAAAACTCGTTAGATGTTTCCTTGCTGTCACCAAAACAATTCTCCAGATAGATACTCTTCCAAATTCGATGCGCCGAGTCGCCTTTGTAGCCAGTATAACGCTCTGGATTTAGTAAAAGATCCACATACTGGGCATCCACATCCTGCTCATCCACAATGCAAAAGTCCTCCTCGGCCTCATCGTGCTTGGCCCACAGTTCGAACTCCTTGTGCGCCTGATCACTTATGCTGGTGTCCAGGAATCCGAGCGCACTGTTAAAATCTTCCGCATCCGAACAGCTTCGCTCCACTTGCGCCTCTTTTGTATACTAAAAATATACAAAATAATTTCAACTTAGCGACAGCTGTGTAAATATTAAATGTTTGACTTGCTTAACAACATTTAGTAAATATAACAATAACAACTGGGTTATATCATAAGGGGGGCGTCTGAATCAATCTTGTGTGAATCAAAAAGCCACGTCAACCCACAGCTGTTTAAAAGATTCAGACGCATGCGGAAGAGCAAAAGATTCAATGCATCGATTGCAGACAATAACAACAACAGTAATAACAAGAATATTTCCATTGAAGAAAGTCAAAGATAGGGCATTATTTATGGAATGGGTTCTTCAACAACCATTGAGCAAAAAGATTATATATATATAAATTACTTCAAGAGCAACTGTTCGGCAGAAATCAATTAATTCCCACTGATAACAGGAATAGCTATCAGTTGGTATTGAAATGAAATAACTACCGTGATTGCTCAAAATAACGTAACTAAGATATTGGAATAGAATAATTCTAGCCATGCTCACCTTAAATGATGCACTCTTATCTCTGTGCTCTCCACTATCCTTGATGCCATCGGGTATGGCCTGCTCCTCGCAGTTCTCCACCTGACAGAATCGGATGGCACAGCGACTGTCATCTGGCCAAAAGGGACACTCCTGCTTCAGGTTGACCTTGTAGAATCGAAAGAAATTCTTCACCAGCAAACTTTGCAATCGTGGATAGACTTTCATGTTATTGAAATGATCCACGGTGTCCACATCACAGCTGCAATCGTTGATCGAGCCCTCCAGCTGTGAAAGTTTTTCATTTCATCATTTTTTTTGTTACGCTTGAGTGCATTCAGTTACCACAAACCCCAGCCCATCCTCGCCCAACCGTCGCACTTACCTCACAGAAGCAGTTTTTGTTAGTGGCAGCATCATCGAGAGCTGCGAAATATCCTCCCGTTAAGTCCGTCCAATACAATAGCACAAGGAATGCCAGTGCCACTCCACTTGTGGCAAGCACATTTCGCCGCACTTTGTACGACGTCGTCATCGTGTGTGTGTCGTCAATGTGTGTGTGGGTGTGTTTGTATAGGCTCGTCTTACTTTTATTTAACGTGCTGAGCTCAACTAATTCTCACTGGTTGCTTTAGATCAATACGTTAAAAAAGACAGTTTCATGGTATTTATGTATCGCATTGTTTGTATCAGTCGCAGCTGATTTTGGACACGTACGTTAATATCGATATGTGTGTGAGTTATGCGTGTGAGAAGCATCGATACTTCGATGCCATATACGTCTGGCAGTACGAACGGTGTTGCCACATCAATGAATTCACATTCAATTCGTTACATTCGAAAAACTACAAGAATACAAGAAAGCGAGAAAAAGAAACTTATTGGGTACACATTTAGAATTTTAAATTTTTAAAAAGTCAAAATTTATAAAATGACATATTTTATAAATCCAATCAATTTGCATGCAAAATGTCATTTAATGATTGAGTAGTTCAAAAACAGTCCTTGCATTTAGCAAAAAACAGTGAATTTAAATAACATTCGAAATAAACGGCGATAAATACAGGGAAAATATTTACATATTTTGTAGCCTGTGAACTGAATAACAGTTTTTGAATTTAGTTGCGCAAATTATATCCTTATTATGTAATATTCATATTTTGCAATCAAATAAAACTGTCTATTAAAAATCAGAATACCCTCATATCATTTGACTTTCCATATTTTATATCAAATTCCAATGTTATTGAATTGTCTTCAATTGATTGCTAAATGTTAATATTGTTGTTGGTTTTTCTTTTTGTTTGATGCTGTTAATTAATTACCTCAAATATTGATTTCGATCTATTATTTTGCTGTCGACTGCATCTTTTGTTCCCATGACAAACCCTCGGCCCCTTTCGTCTTACATGATCCTCAATATGCAAATTGAACTCTTTCGTTTCGTCTTGTCCCTAAATCAGATCAGAAACGACGGGGGGTGAATTGCCCAGGCTAAGGGTATGGATGAGGGCAGGCGTGTAAATTATTAAGCATAAATCGCCTTGGGCATTATTATTTTAGAAGACTAAATGCAAAATATGTAACCACAATGCAAAACATATATTTTACAAACTCGTTTTGTGGTTACAGATTTTTAAGATATTGAGATGTGTTCATAAAGATTTGATTTATTTAAATCAATTTAAAAATGTTTAAGAACTAAATTAATTTTCCCAAAGTTTAAATGTTGAATTAATAAGAGACTTCTGAGCCTTAAGCTTCAAACTTATAGTTAAATTCGTGATAGTATAAATATATATAGAGTCACTAATATGGATTCAATATAATACTTATCACGAATATTGTAATCACCGTTTTTAAACTTAGTTTATTAGAGTCTTTATGCATTTTCATAATCATAATGCAGCAGCCAAGATCCCTTAAAGTTCCCACGAAAAGTGAAAATACAACAACGGGATGAGTCAAAAAAAAAACACACTCAAACGGTAAAAAAAAGAGGAAAAATCATTAAAAAAAAGTACATAAGGAAAGGGTTTAATCAATTTTTTTTAAATACGACGATTAATGTATAAAAAACGCAGACACAAACATGTCTGGCCAAAAGGAGAGGACGCTGACGAGGACCAGGGCGACCCTCGGCATTGTTCGAACTGAAAGGGAATCATCACGGACGCCGACTCAAATCGGCAATCGGGCGACTCATTTGCATACGCAGGACGAGATCCTGTTGGCGAAACTACCACCACCAACACAACACATCGCTGCCTTATCTATTTGCCTTTGCCTTTGCCCAGGGGCCAGGCTCGGTCTTCTGCTTCTGCTCCTGCTCAGGTATACAAATGTGTGCTCACACGCACACAGAATGATAAATAAGTTTTTTTCTCGTTTTTTTCTAAACTTTTTTCACTTTTTTTTCCACTTTCAATTTTTTTTTCGTGTTGTGTTGTGCAGCATTTTATTCAAATTTCCTTAGCCTCAGCTTGTCGTGTGAAGTTTTCTGAAGGCCTGCAAGGATATCTGTCTGAAGCCTGGGAACATCCGTGAAGCTGCCAGACAAACGATGAGACAGAGGCTCAAAGACTTGTCTTGTCCTTTTTCTTCGTTTTTTTTATTTTTCTTGATATTTAATTCTGTTGGGCGTCAGTCGTGTAGTATGCCAAGGCTAATTAGTAGCGATCATAAAATGCAAAAAATTAAATCCTTTCTGAAATAGTTTGCAACACATTTGAGTTTGGTTTTTGTGCCAAACCACGTAAGGATCAGATTATGCAATTTTCCTTTCCCAGCTACTATGCAAATTTCATAAGCTGCTTAGATTTATGCACTCATAATTGCATTTCAACAATGTTTGACAACAGTGAAAACGTCAACAGCTCCGCATCTTTGACAAAGCGCATTTGCATTTGTAAAACTGCAAAAAAAAAAATATATATATACATATCCTGCGGCGCTGACTTGCCAAAATAATGCAAATAAAACCTTTGCTAAATTTGCATGGGTTGCATTTTTGGGCACTTGAGATTTGCATAACTAAGCTCTGAGAATAATGCGCTAACGAGAAATAAGAAACGGGTAGCAAAATTTGCTAGGCACACTTCGGGGTTAATTTGTAATGTGTGAAAAAAGGTTTTGTGCCAAAAATCCTTAAGTGGCAGTGATTACATCTGTTCTTTGGTTTACGACTAGCTCTGCAAAGAGAGACAGAGAGAGGCAAGCAGGCGTCGAGTACCTGCTGGTGCCGTCACACAGAACAGGTGGCTAAGAGAGGGACAGAGAGAGCGAGATGCGTCGCTCTTTTATTGCTCTCTTTCGGCTCGTTTCTTTTGCTCACTTTCTCCAGTTGGTGGCCTGTGACTGGCCTTGGCGGCGACCAAGCAAGCGGCGAGAACCTTGAGCATTGGTCAGTTTGATTCTGGCTTTCGCAAGGTGCAGTCGCGATCAGGCATTACAAAAAAGAACGGTTAGCCAGCACTTTAATTCAATTAATAATGTGTGTGTGTATGCTTGTGTGTGTGTGTGTGTAACTTTGCATACGCAGCTGGAAAAATAAACTGTGCCGCATTCCAAACGCATGTAACACAAATGCGTCGTCTATGTCTGTCCTGATGATCCAGCTCACAGTTATGTTTGTCTTCCGCTAACCGTTACAGTTAAATTCTGTAAAAAAAAAAAGCAGAACATTCAAAAAGTCGCTTAACTTGTTTGCTGTCTTCAGCTTTAGACATCTCTATATGTGTGTGTGTTTGTGTGTGTTTGTGTGTCTTTGTATCTGTGTCTCGGGACTTTAATGGAAGTGCTAAAAATGAAAGAGTTTCAAAGACCACACCAAAAACAAAACGGTTTTGCAAATTGTGGTTGAATGAAACTAAAAAAGTAAAATTCTTCCAACTATAAAAAAAATAATTGCAGCTGTGTGTGTGTGTTTGTCCAACGCCCGTCGTTTACCGTTAGTGTTTACCGTCCGATCGGCATTTGAATTCGTGTTTCGGTTTCTGTTTGTTTTGGCCATCATTCAATGAAAGAAATTCTTTTAGACATCAGCATATTTTTCGTTGTTGTTGTTGTTGTTTTTTGGAGAGTCTTCAGAACGCATAAATCTCTTGCTAAACTCAACTTGGCAATGAGTGCGATAGAGAGGGGAAACGTAGGGGAAGACGTGTCGTCGCTTTTGTCGTCGCGCCTTATGCATCTGACCCACTTATCGATTTGGTGCCGGACTTGGTATTCATGATGGCGTAGGCGTGTGCCAAGTAAACGACACAGGGCTCTACGGCTCTATGTTGGCTGACCCAAAATACGTGGTTTTTTTTTGGGCAGAGACTCTCTTTAAACGGCAGGTTGGAGCAGCTATTTAGCACCATTATTATTATACCAAAACTCTGATTTCAAGAATATTTACTTTAGTATTTTATGCTTGATTTCAAAATTGTTATTCTATAGTTCTAGTGACCAGACAACGAAATTCTTATTTCATTAAGAACTCGAATTTTCAGATGAGTAATTACTGTTCTACTTTGAGTCTTTATTTCGGAGCAGCGTTTTTCTCTAAGTACATTCGCTTATTTTTTTTTCGTCATAAAGAATGAGGAGGATTGTCACACGCCTGTGCTTAATGACAGCGGTTTTTAAATGGTTTCTTGTTGCCCTCTAAGAAATTTCCGGTTTTTTTCAGCTGCGTGAAAGCGTCGCACGTGAGCCACAGCAAAAGTTCCATCTCCAGCTTCAAATCTAGCGCTAAGCGGGTGGGGTTTTTGCGGTACTTAATTGTCATTGAGCTGTAGCTCTTCCATTTACCATTTCAATTGTTAAGTGTTAGATTTCAAGTACTATTTATTGCCAGCACTTTCGCTAAAGATCTTTAAGTGAGATATTGTGCTTCGTTTCAAATTGTGCCTTTTTATTATGTTATTTTTGTTGTTCTTTTCTTTTCGGTGAGCCAAATGTACTTTCTATTTCATTCAAAAAATTGTGAAGCATGTAAACGTTTAGCGTTAATTGGCTCAAAGCTAATAAGAAGATGCCATTGTAGAGGTCCAACAATAAGTCTTATAATGGGTTATCCCAACTATAATACGAATAAATATTTGAGCATATCTATTTTAAATTCAATATTGAAAATATTTTAAATTCAACAGAAATGTTTTCTAAATTTTTATTAATTCTATTTTTTCCGAGTACGTACTGTATTCAGCATTTCTTTGCATCAGGTAAACTAGTTTGAGTACATCCAACCAACTACCATTCAATTTACCATACCCATTGTCTTATTCCCATTACCATTCCCATTCTCGTATTCCCATTACCATTACCATTATCATTACCATTACCACTACCATTCCCATTTAAGTTGTCCCAAATACATTTTAATTAGGCCCAGAATACGGAATGCTTGGCTTGTAGTTCCCGAGTGATCCGTTACACAAAAACGTATACGTAATATAGAAATGGGGCACACTAGCAACGCAAACCGAAGACAACGGTACGACCAGACGCACCTGTCACAGAACCAGCTTCGAGCTTCACGCACGAATGATTTTCTTAGAATGTGGCAAAGAGAGGAAAACTCCAGAAACGGGTTTAGCGGAGACTCGGAGGCCTCTCAGAACAAGTTGGCTCTTATCAGTGGCCGAGTCGCTTGCAACAATGTGAGCTCTTTCTAGGCCAATGATCTTAGTTGCAACTCAAAAAGTGGCAACAACAACAACTTTGATCTTTTTGTTACGTCACAGGCCTTTTGGGTTACATGGGCGCTGCTGACTCACATTGCTCTGTTCGAAACTCAACTTTCACTTGGCTAATTTCGTTTTTTCTCCTACTCACTCACTCACTCACTCACTCACTCTCTCTCTCTCTCTCTCTCTCTCTCACATTCTCTCTCTCTCTTTAGATTCTTGCAACGAGATGAGCACGTGAGCTCACTTGATCATCATCAACATCAACGTAAAACGATCTATGACAAAATTAACAAGCAAAATGAGCCCGTCAGGCAACAGCATAATTTATACATTGAGTTTGATCCTATTGCTGGCAAGTGCTCAGGGCCAGGATGAATCCCTCGCTGGCAGTTTTCTCTCCGGTTTACTGGACACGATAACGAGTACAGCGGATGCTAAGGATTGTCCGGGCGTCTGTGTGCACACACTGGCGACGCTCATCTGCTATGAGGTCCTGGACGATGTGCCCTGTCCGTCGCCCAGCATGAAATGCTGCATTGAGAATGCGCCAGGTGAACAGAGAATCTCCATTTTTATCACAGCATTCTCAACAAAATTGTTTCTTTTTAGGCAAAAATGCAACTGCTCTCACTGCGCCCAAGATAACAACAACAATGACGAGCAGCACGACGACACAGCGTAGCACAACAACAGCAGCTAGCACTAGCACCACCAGGCGCCTTGCAACCACAGCTAGCACCACGCCCAAACCGAAGCCAAAGCCGCAACCCAAGCGACCTCCAACAACAACTGCAGCACCTACAACCACCACAAAGAAAACCGCCACTACCAAAAAGGCAACCACTGGCAAATTGAAGGACAAGGAGGAGGCCAGCAAAGTGGAGGATGAGAATAGTAATTGAAGACTTCCTTCTTTCCTTCCATCACAGTTATCCAAAATTAGCTCAACCTAATTTTTGTATACTTTCAGAGAACTGTACGGGAGTTTGCGTTGCGGATCGCATTGCGGAATATTGTGAGGCGTATTTGACAAGCGGCGGACTTTGCAAGGAGGGCACCAAATGCTGTGTCTCCCTCGACGAGTACTCCAACGGCAAGCTACCCAAGGATATTTACATACCAGCCAGTGAGTATTCTGTTTAACTATTCTAGTTACTGGTAATTGACGATATCAACAAATTCGATATCGGTAATAAGCTGTCGCAAATCTCTGCACGAGATGAGAAAGCAACATGTGATCAGCCTGGCATGGGTACCCTCTTCGGCACTCATGCCAAGAGACTGCCAAGACACCTATAATGATTACTGTAGTTCGATCAACCTTCTTCCCAAAAACCTCAACCTTTAAATGAGAAATCCTTGTTAAAAACTTGACCATTAAAATTCACTTATGCAGAGCACATGAGCAATCTGAAGGGCAATCAAACGTTGGCCAAGACAACAGCTTCAAAAACAAGTAGCACCACTAGCACCACATCCACAACCACAACAACCACCAGTACCACACCGGAACCAGCACGCACCAAAACCAACAACAACAATCAAAATAAGCCCACAAAGCACAAGAAACCCACAACGACAACCACAACAACAGAGGCCGCCACTGATGAGGATGAGGAGGAGGAGGATGACGATGACGAAGAGGTCAGCAATAAGAACGAAAACAACAATAAGATTAAGGGTCAGGGCCAGGTGCTGAAGGAGTGCGAGGGCGAATGCATGAACGGCATCTTTGCCATCTTCTGCGACGACATCGACTCCGAGGCCTTCTGCCCAGGCGAGGGTAGCTGCTGTGTGACGGGTACTGCCTCCGAGACGCCAACCGCCAAGCCGCCACCACCCAGCAAACCGGCCACAAAGATTGTGGCCAAGCCAGCAACGAAACCAGCGCGTCCAGCAGCAACAGCAGCACCACCACCACCCGCTGCCTCCTCGGGTGGTGGAGATTTGCTCTCGCAGTTTATATCGTTTGCGGAGAGCACACTGAACTCACCCGCACCGCCGCCACCACCACCGCAAGCACCTCCACAGGTGCCGCGCTGTCCTGGTTTCTGTCTTTTAAATATTATGGCTGCCTTCTGTGAACGTCCCTCGATTCTAGTATCGCATCAGACCACCTGCTCGAAGGGTTCCGTCTGTTGTGACAATTCGCGTGCTGGTGCGCCCAAGCCGAAGTTGCCGCCACCGACGTCGCCGCCCACACAGTCACCCACTGCACCACCCTATGTGCTGCCCAATACACCCAGTCCAGATCCTCGCGAAGAATGCCCCGGCTCCTGCATTGTTAGCCTGCTCAGCTTTACGTGCTTCAGTGAGTAGTGCAAGGTACTCGTACAAGTTTCAGTTCCTATCTTATTTCCCTGTTAATCCCATCCAGAAAATGCCGAGATGACCGATCTCTTCAGATGCAAGCGTTCGGGTCAAATCTGTTGTGCACCCAAGAGCAAAATACTCGAGAAGCAACAATTCCAGACACGCAACGACACCTCGTACTTCAACTATCCGGCAATGGGACCACCGCCACCCTATCCAGCACAGCTACCACAGCAGCAACAGGCACCACCACCGCCGCCGCCCTATCCACCCACCTCGTACATGGCCAATCAGCCACAAGGACCACCACAGCCACCACACCACCCGACACATGTGTATCAGCCGGGATTGCCACCACCACCGCCACCCAACTATGCGGATTACTATGGACCAGGTTCCGGAGCACAGCCAGCACTGCCGCCAGCTGCACCGCCAACAACAACGACAACCACAACGACGACAACACCACGTCCACATGTCTACTCGAAGTACGTGTGTGGTGTCAAGGGTACTCTGAGAACGGGTCGATCCCGCAGCTCCCCGGCACTCAACTATGTCTCGTATGCTCGGGCCAAGTATGGAGTCCAGCGTACTGCGAAACAATTGGCCTCATCCTTTGCCGGCGGCAGCAGCAGCATTAATAAGTCTAACGAGCGACTTGTGCTCGGCTCTGCAATTGTTCCGATTCAGATACACAACGATAAGCTGGGCGACCTGGTGGACACCAGTGGCGTCCAAAGCAATCAGCTGAGATCCTATCACGAAGAGCCCGAGCAACTGACGCAGCTTGAGCAGACTGCCGTAGTTTATCCCGAGTATTATCAGCGTCCCGTCTACAATCCCAATTCCAATCAGCTGCAGTCCAACTACAGCAGGAGAAGGGCGCGTGTCGTGGGTGGCGAGGATGGTGAGAATGGTGAGTGGTGCTGGCAGGTGGCGTTGATCAACTCACTGAATCAGTATCTCTGTGGAGCGGCGCTCATTGGCACCCAATGGGTGCTCACAGCCGCACATTGCGTCACCAAGTAAGTTCCGATAGATCCTCTAACTGAATCTTAACTGTGAACTTAACCTAATCTTCTGCAGCATTGTGCGCTCTGGGGATGCAATCTATGTGCGCGTGGGCGACTATGATTTGACCCGCAAGTATGGCAGCCCCGGCGCCCAGACTCTCCGCGTAGCCACCACCTATATACACCACAACCACAACAGTCAGACGCTAGATAACGATATTGCGCTGCTCAAGCTGCACGGCCAGGCAGAGCTACGTGATGGAGTCTGTTTAGTCTGCCTGCCGGCTCGAGGCGTCAGTCATACGGCCGGCAAACGCTGTACGGTCACCGGTTATGGCTACATGGGCGAAGGTGGGTTCACTTCAATATTCTTCCAACAATAAGTCTCTCTAATTTAGGTTACACTTTTTAGCTGGTCCCATTCCGCTGCGTGTGCGTGAAGCAGAGATTCCGATTGTTAGCGATACGGAGTGCATACGTAAAGTGAATGCGGTGACGGAGAAGATCTTCATATTGCCTGCGTCCAGTTTCTGTGCGGGCGGCGAAGAGGGACACGATGCCTGCCAGGGCGATGGTGGAGGTCCGTTGGTCTGCCAGGACGATGGCTTCTTCGAGCTGGCCGGTCTCGTCTCGTGGGGCTTTGGCTGCGGTCGAGTGGATGTGCCGGGTGTCTATGTGAAGGTCTCCTCGTTCATTGGCTGGATCAATCAGATAATTAGCGTGAATAACTTATAGTGCGATCAAGTGCCGAAAATGGAACCCCTCACTTGTAGCAATTTCCTCAGCTTGGGAATTTCCTACGACTGATTTTGGATTCCACACGGTGCGCTCGCTCTCTAATCTATCTAATCGACTGTTAACGTAAACCCATCCTAGTGTAATCTACTCATACATAATCTCCACATCTCCACACTAAAACGTCCCCTTATTATTTAACTATAATGATGATATCGTAGAGTAAAACGGCAATCTTTAAAAGTATTCCAACCTTATAATATAATTCATAAAAAAAAAAAACGAAACAAAACATATTGTAAAACTATTTTTGTATATACAAAAAAAGAAAATACAAGAAAAACGTTCAACATATATTTCATAAATGTGCAGAAAATCCAAAATTTCATTTGCATATATTTTAGGTAACCGAAAATGACGGAAAAGAAAAAACGAGTTGATCAAAATGTCGGAAGGATAAACATTTTGTATAAGTAAAGAAATGAAAATACAAGACAAACGTTCGAAATATATTTCATTAAAGTAGGGAAAATACAATAATTCATTTGCATATATTTTTGATAACGGAAAACAACGCCAGTCAAACCAAAAAAAAAAAAAAAATGTCGGAGAGTTTCTTGCACCCAAAAGATAAACTCTTGGCGTCGTTGAGTTACATTTTACAGGCGAGAGGCGGAGCGAGAAATCACTCAAAATCTTGCAGAGAACAAGTCGTACACAGACTGAGTTCTAATAAGTGATCGGAGCGCACACAAAACGCGTTTGCAGAAAAACTTACCCTCATTGGGTATCGAGTGGAAACTGGTAGCGCCAATGCCCACGTCTTCCTCTCTTCGCCTTCCTCTCTTCATCTTCGTCTCTACATCTTCGTCGTCTTCGTCTTCATCTTCGGGCTGTGCATACAAAAATTCCTCTCCTGCCTGCCTCTTTTTGCTGTTGTTGTTGTTCCTGGTTTTTTTTTATTATTTAACCCTTTCCTGGCGACGTCGTTTGCTGCGTGATTTTATGTAGCGTGTTTTTCATCTCTTCGAAAGTATCTCAAAGATGTTTCCCCTTGGCAAGAAGAAAACGAAAGCAGGCTGCCTGGCTGGCCTGTCCGCTCGTAAAAGGGTTCCCGAGCTGCCCAGCCGACCAAACGACAAAACAGAAGTTCGTCTGGCCTCGAACAGAGCGGATGGGCAGAGATCAGAATCGAAACGCGCTTACGAGTGATTTCCGAATACAAAAATATATATTGACGAATATAAAACGATCTTCATCAACAATAATTAGAAACGAGTCCTTGTAGTGTTGTAGTTTGTGGTTTTTCTCGTTGTTTTCGGTAGTTCGTCCTTTTGCATTAGTTTTTGATTATTGCATGCATTTTGTTTTTGGTACTTTGTGTATGTTGTTCGTGTTTCTCGTTATCGTCCACGTCCTTGCCACAATGGAGGCAAATTCACCCACTACAGCTGCGGCAACAATGGCAACAACTGCAGCAACAACAACAGCAGCAGCGTCCACAACCACGTGCTCCAGTTTAGCTCCATCCCCAGCCGGAAGTAACAAGAGTCACAACATTGTCACAGGAAGCGGAAGCTCCAGCTGCTCCGCACTCCAATCCCTGCCCCAGTTGCTCACCACGACCAGCAGCAGCAGCATTGAGCTGCTGAAGCAGGAGGACAATCTAAATAATCTGTCGCTAGCGAGCGCTCTCTCCGAGGGTCAACGTTCACTCTCCGGCGCTCCGTCGGCTTCCTCCAGTCCCATATTGAGTCCGCAGGGCAAAATCTTTGGGCGCAATGCAAATGGCACATGTAAGTAGAAATTGATGGACTCTTCAAGCTTTAAGATATCATATAGGGAATATTAATATATGCATTTCAAATAGAAGAGGATGAAATTTTCTAGAAAAAATATTACTTTAAGAATATAACTTATTGCAATAAAACTATCAAGATACAATGTCTAGATCATGTATAAAAAATTATGGCTAGATTACTATTCTTATTATTATAGTTAACTTATAGTTAACTTCAACACTCTATCTAAAATTTCTACTTTGAAGGTTCATCAAAGAAGTACTTAAACAAGATTTAGAGAGAAGAAGTGATTTTTTGGTATCACATAAAATAAATTGAGATGTAGAATAACTGATAAAGAAATAACTTACATTCAAAATTCGATTCGCCATTCCCGACATTTAAAACTGACATTCGAAGCGTTAAAAAATGAAATCTAAAAGCTTGTATTGAATTCACTGTTATCATCAAAAAGGTTCTTTTGAGTTTGGGTGTATTTTTTTAACTTTTAAAACATTGGTTTTAACTAAAGATTTTCAAATCGAATAAGATATTATATTTTCCTTAACTATTTTTCTGCGCTTCTTTCTTCCTGAATTAATTCAGATCTCTCCGAACTTATCCAAATCTTTCGAGTTTTCGTTTATTTTCTGCTCTTTATATTCATACAAGTTGTAAAAAAAAATCGCCTTTTGTTTCCAAAATTTCCCGCGCTTTTAAAGCTCACAAGCTGTTGTGGTTTTTTCTTTTCGTATTGCAACGGCCTAACGGACTTTTGCGGAACGCAACAATAGAAAAGTTGCCGCTGGAGGCAGTTGAGCCGCCTCAGCTTTAGCTTCAGCTTCAGTTACGGTTTCAGTTCCGGTTTCCACTTCCTTGGTGCTTTGGGTCGAGCAACCACCCCTGAGTAGCACTCAAGTCAGGCACGATCAGGGCGTCTATTTGTAGGCTGGCTGACTATAGATGCTCTCGAGCATCAGGTAGTCCAGGCAATGGCAGACGCCTTCCTTGCAGACGCGTCCAATGAAAAACGCGCGAGTACCTCAGGTATAACGGTTAAGCAGCAGCAGCCGCTAGCTTACCCTCAAGATGATAGGCTCAATTCAGGGGTAACTTAAAAGAAAGAATATAAGAAAAAACGACAAGACCCACCCCAGGTGGGTTTAGGGGTAGAACTGTTGTCCAAGCCAACGGCAGACGTCGCCGTTCAATCACATTTATCGTCTCTCTCGTTGTCGCCGTTGTTATGGTTATGGTTCTTCCTTTTGCTTAGATTAAGCTTGGTCTGGAGTGCGTCCTCGCTTCATTTTCATCTTCATCTTCATCAGCAGCGGCCATTGGCACGTACGGCTGGTCCAAAGTGAACCAAGTTATTGCCACCAATGGAATTTTGATCGACAAGAATTTGGTCGTTTGGTCGCTTTTAATTTATCGTCGCGTATATGAGAAATAGTTTCGGTTACTTGGCCACAAGACGAGGAAGAAGAAGGCACCCGGCGTCTGCATCTTCAATGCTTTTTGCTCATAATCGAAGCAATCGCACGATTGACGTCCCTCACACACACACACACTCGCACGCAGGTGAGACTGCGTCCTGGCCGAGATTCGCTTTGGTCAGCCAGGCTTGGTATGTGGCGTCGAATGTCATTATTGTTGCCAAGTGCCATCTAAAAAGCGACTGCATTTAATTTTTTTGTCCATCTTTGCTCATCGCATAAAAACAACGTATTTAGCAAATGACAACAACAACAACAACAATAACAGCAGCAGACATTAACAGACTTTTGCAACATCTGCAGAAGAAAAAAGAAAATCGCGAGCCGCAAATTAAATAAATAAAAAATCAACATCAAGAAGCTGGAGTCCGCAAGCCGAGTGACAATCAGCGCACCACAGACAGACCACAAACGTATCCCCCCTGAAGCCAAGCCCAAAGCCAGCCCAACAGAATCCAATTCCAGTTGCAGTGTTGCCTGTGGCGGTGCTACTCCTTCCTCATCACTACCTCGTTGCCTGCAATCCCACCCCCTCCCCCTCCCCATCCCCCTCGCATTATTTGTGTATTGAAATCACGTCTCATTTATTTATTGCTGCAAATACCGTACCCCTCAGACTACCGCAGAACCCCAACAACAGCCAAGAGCAGACTCCCGCTTCTGAGTTACGCAAAAAATGAGATTCTGCGTCTGCGTTAAATACTCCTTAGTGGGCTGCAGTCGGAAAACAGTAGCCAAGAGGCTGCCCATAGAAGAAGTGTGGCGTTGACAGTCGACTTAACCCCAAGAGACACACGTTATGTAAACTGAAACACACTCAGAAAAATATCTTGTAAATCGCCATTAAAACTAGAAGGTTTTTCTAGATTTTTGAAATATTTTGCAGATTTAGAAAATTATTTTTCTTGCTATTTCACAATTCCAAAAATATGGTGATTTTTTATATTTTTTAGAAATATTTAATATTATTAAAATTTGCATTTTATAAAAATATAAATGCAAATCCTAATTTTTTTAAAAAAAAATCCTTGACAAACTCCAATTTAATAATATTGCTTGGACACACTGGAAATGAAACAAGAAAAGTTGAGAAACGCTTGTGAATTAAAGAACACTTTAAAGCATAAAAAATTAAAAAATATTGATTTCATTAAGCTTTTGAAGGTTTTGAATTCTTAAACCTTATACATATTATCAAAACACGATCTTAACTTTTCCAAATAATTTCTAGCAATATCATCTTAGATTTGTTAGGCTGGTAATTAGTCTTCATTAATAAACATTGCCAAGACATAGATATATTAGCAAAGTTTACTAAACACCTACTGAGACTTTCAGTTTCGGCATTTGTCAACTGACAACCATATCATCAATTATAGAATTTATGGGTTGTATCTCGACATTTCCAAATTGCCCTTCTTTGTCGAACGTGTCATAAATTGTGACAGGCATGCAATCATGGGTTAATGATTGGCAACGCATCAAGTGACAACACCAACTACAACTATAACGACACACAACAAATACACCATGCTACATTGCTACAAAAACACACAAGCTCAACTGCAGCTTGTTGTCTCCGTGAAGCAAAAAACAAAACAAAAAAAAAAAAAACAACAACAGAAGGCAGAAAAGAAGATCCCAACGATCGATGTGTGCTTTTTTTTATTGTTGTTGTCCGGTTGTTTTTATAATTTAGTTGGGCCAGCTCGCTTTTCTATTAATTAAAGTTGGTAGCGCACATTGGCAATTGGAACTGGTAGCTGCAGACTTTAGACTATGGACATAGGCAATGGAACTGAGACTGGGACTGTGTCTGGCTCGAAGCTCGACTAGAATATTCTCACATAATTATTTACGATTTGACATAATCATCAGCGTCGCTCATTGGCGGCCTTTAAAGTTCTGCCTGTTGGCCACAAATTGTGTAGAAAAATACAAACTGAGGCAGAAGCACTGGAATAATTCACACGAATAAAAAACTAAATAAAAAGATTTACATTTTGTAGCTGAAAAGCAAGAAAAAAAAATACATTGAAAAAAATAAACAGATTAAAAATGATCCTTGCGATCCTTTGCGCTGATCTTCGCGCATGCGTGACGCATTTCTAACGAGTTTTGATCCTCGAACGAAAGCGAAAGGGTTGAAATCTCACACACACAACACACATAACACACACACACACATATATATGTAAGGAGATGCCTTCACATTTGCTTATGCAGATGAGGTCGTCGACGGCGTTCCCAACTCTTGCCTCGTCCTTTTTGTGCGCTTGTTCGGGTTTCATTTTTTTGTTTTTTTGATTGGTTTTTTTTTATTCTTGTGTGCTGCATACACAAAAAGGGTCTACGGTCCAGACGTCGGTCGAGTTTTTTTTTAGTTTTATATAAAAAAAAGCGAATTTAATTAAATTTTTTTCTTATGGACTCGCAACATTATGTGAACGGACCATCGCAAGAACTACATAAATATCATGTTCCATACCCTGTGGCCTCTTTAAAGTTATGGTTATGAAAGTGAGAGATATATAAATATATATATATAGATATTAATTTGTGTATATCAAATACAGATATAGCATAATTCTGCTTCTGATCGTCTCACAATTGAACTTCTGTTTACTCCTTTGCAGTGATCACCACATCCCGGCCGAGCAACGAGGCTGAGGTGCAGCTGTACCGGGTGCTCCAGCGTGCTAGTCTGCTGGCCTACTATGATACGCTCCTGGAGATGGGTGGCGATGATGTGCAGCAGCTGTACGATGCTGGCGAGGAGGAGTTCCTTGAGATTATGGCGTTGGTGGGCATGGCCTCCAAGCCACTTCATGTCCGTCGCCTACAGAAGGCGCTGCACGAGTGGGCCAACAATCCCAGCGTGTTCCAAGGGCCCATGTTGCCACAGCTGGGTAAGTTTTTTTGTCAATTCGCAATTGATTGATCTGACTGTGTCTATTACTTCTCGGTAGGTCTTTGTGAGACACCAACGAAACCTGCCCTTGCCTTTAATCCGGAGACGACGCCGGCTATGCCGCGTAGCAAATACTCTTCCTTCAATACAGCCGTGAGCTCCTTTCAGTCTGCTAGTGCTCCTGTGGCTCCGGTGGCCACAACGGCCGCTGCGCCAAGTGTGCACTTGCTGTCGCAGATCAGTGCGCCCGTGCTCCCGACTCTGCCCGTGCTGCAGACAACCAGCAATCCCTCACCCCTTATGCTGTCTGCGACAGCGAGCCTGCCCAGCATTGTGGCCACACCCTCCGGTGCTCACCAAGTCTCCTCTAGCTCCCCCCAACTGACGCCGGTGCTCACTGAGATGCAGGTGCAGCGGATAATCATGTGTGCGGCGAAGATTGCGCGACAGCTGCCGCAGAGGGAGCCCCGGGCTCAGACCTCGAAGAAGCGAACCACACGCGAACTAGAACAGGTGATAGCGATGGGTGAGCATGATCCGCGACGCATGGATGAAATACGTAAGTACTCGGCGATCTATGGTCGCTTCGACTGCAAACGGCGTCCGGAGAAGCCGCTCACCCTCCACGAGGTCTGCGTCAATGAGGCGGCGGCACAGCTGTGTCGCAATCCTCAGACCATTTGGTTGCTCACGCGGCGTGACGAGCTCTTCCCGTTGGCCCGGCAAATTGTGAAAGATGCTGGCTTTGGGCATTCAGCATCCATAGCACGCTATGGCAATTTGCTCACCCAGCTGCCCGGGCAAAGCACACCATCGCCACGTAGTGCACCCATCGATGTGGACTGCGAGTCCAGTGATTCGGTGTTGCCAATGAAGCGTCAGCGCCTGTCCTCCACGGAGGCTGCCCAGTTGCCCATGGAACTGAATCGGGTAAGGAAGAACACAACATCCGTTGAGCCATAAAATGCGCCCTGTGAAGTGCTTCCTTGGTGCAGTGCTTCAGTGCTTGATTCTCAGCTTCAATTGCGGCTACTGCTTTTGCTTCAGTGCTTTGTTTTTATATTTGGGAGGTGGCAGTTTCTATAGCTACTACCTCTTTTACATGTTAACTGAAACTTTGATTTTGCAGCTTTTTGGCCCAATCAACGGTCATTAATTTTTTTTCCCCCTAAGAGGCTGTTTGTTCTTTTGTTAACATTGGCTAGTCTTGAGTATTTAAAAGCTTTGTAGTTTGCTTAACTTCTAATATCTCTCTGTTTTGTTTATACTAAGTACAGTAGTTATTAGTTTAATTGTTGTTATTTTATATTTATTTCAATGTATATATGAATTATTTATACTCTGCTAGATCTGTTAACTTTCTAACTAATGCAACTTTTACTAATATTCCTAAAATGGTTTTAGTCATATTTCTAGGCTAGTTTGTTTTTTGTATAGTGCTTTGTTGTTGGCTTATTATACTTATGTATCTTCTGCAATATTTGGTGTACCTTTTTCGTTGAGCCAATAAATAAATTCCCCGCTTTTTAAATCCAACCGAACATCGTGTATTCTTCCTTGCCAAAAACATAAAAAATAAACAAAAAATAAAAATTCAAAAAAAACGCTTGCCTCGCTTAGCATTTAATATACTTTGTCGCCAGAGATTTTAATACCCGATCTTATATAAAAACAACAACAACAATAACAACAAATGAAGGAAGCTGTCGAGGATTCGCGATACAATCTATTTGCCATGTACCAAAAGTTCGCCAAGCCGCCATTCGATCTGACGGAAATAGCCAAGTTCTCGTGAGTATTGAAAATTTTTTGATATTTCGAAAAATATATTTCAAAGGATTCATCCTTGATAGTTTGAGCAAGCCGGCGGACTTTGAAGACAATGATTCGCGATTCTCCTTCAGCAATTCCAGTTCCCCGCCAATGCCAGTGAGTATGTGCTTGGCCATCTGGCGAGAGAGAATGTCCTGAGTAAAGGCAAACTGCTTAAACTGTTCCACAGGGCAATGGTCTGGAAAGTGAACGCTCCCCCTTATCCTCATTGGACAAGCCGAACAATTGCGAGACGCATACGGCGACTGATTTAAACCTGGTCGAAACTGTGGATCTGACAGCAGCCGGTGTTCAAGTTATATCTGCAGCTGGTGATAATATTATTGCCGTCGCAAATCCCGCCCTGGCACTCAGCCCCACCCTGAATGAGGTGCTCAAACGCAGAGGTACCTCACCGGAAGTTTAGCAACTGAAAGTAGTGCCAGATTTCAGTACTTAAGAATATCAGTGCAATTTAATTTAGAAATTTGCTTAAGGTTAAGAGACAAACTAAATCAATAGTTAGAGAGTAAACCCCTGTGATCTACACTATTCTGTAATAAAAATTATATTTTATGCGCCCAAAATTTACACTAGAAATGATTACATCTACTCAATTGATTGACCTAAAATTGGACTCACAAAATTTATTGATCGATGTTGTGATACTGACCTAAAAATTCAGATTGATAGAGTGGAAGTAAACTGCAGTCTAATGAACTTTTTATCTAAGAATTAGAATCGTGACGCCTGCCAGATGCGACAGCTCCGATGATTTGAATCACAAAAGGCTACAAAGAAACTCCTACATATTTCTTGTGGCATTTGATCTGATAACAGCACAAAAGCGTGCCAAATGGGACAGGGGGTTCCGCTGATCTTTTGCGATGGAGCCTAGATAAGATGGTCCTAGTTTGTTGCATGCAACTCTTTAACCCCCTTTCTCTAGTCTAGATCGGTGCTCAGGGTTGCTCGTTAGAAGCGTGATTCATGTTCTCTCTCTCTCTCTCTATCTCTCCCGTTCTCTGTTATTTACTTGCATAAGTCTGTGGGGGCATGCATCTCAAGGATTAGACAAACGCTGAGGTCATGGCAACGAAAGGATCTCACAGATAAAGTGTAAATATTTAAATATATTTAAGATTGTGCTTGGGAACTAGATGTTCCTTAAACAAGAACCAAGTCAAGGAGTATCCAGCAGCATTTCAAGTATCCAGTCCATAAAGTATTGAGTGCTCGAATAGACACCGGGGATCTCTGGCCTGGCACAACCCACACTGTAGGAAACCACACCAATCAGATAGTAGCGCATTTGATTGCTGACCATTTCGGATATCATGAGAGGACCACCCGAGTCACCTTGACACGTATCCTGCCCACCAGTTAGAGCTCCCGCACAGAGTACTGCGCTATCGAACTGTTCTTCATTGAAATAACGATTCACCTTCGCATACTGAGTGCGACAGACCTCGTTGCTCAGCACGGGTATCATCAATTGCCTCAGGACGTTGGATGATTCACCACCCTCACGAGTCCTGCCCCAGCCGGCAACGAAAGGATTCGATGAGACATAGGACTTAGTACGTAAGCTCGGAATACTGGGCATACAAATGGGCTTAATCCTGTTCGTAAACTCAACATTTCTCTCCAAATAGAGTAATGCGATATCACCGCGCCCATTACGGGACGTGTAATGAGGATAAGCCACTTTCTGTAAATAAACGATGTATGATATGATATGTTATAGTTTACCTCAACTTGAAGTCGAAACCATGCCTATTTAACAGATATTAAGATTATTTACCTTTGCGATAGGTATGTCAACATGCTGTGCTTCCGAATCAGTCCTTAAATCAAACTCGCCCAGTCGCACAAACATTCTAGAAAGTAAAGTAAGTAACCCATTTGGTATAATTTTGGTTAAGATCAAGTAACGAAGCATAATTACAGATTCTCTGTGATGCAATGGGCGGCGGTAACGACATGCCTGGCAGTGATCAAAGTGCCGCCACACTTGAATGGTGACGAAGAGCCATCGTCATAACCAAGAAGTGCAATCCAAGGCCAGGCAGCATTTTTTGACCTTCTACCACCAATGATCTTATTAAATACTCTCTTATTTTTGGACTTAGAGCCGCATCCCTCCTCCACAGTGGGCAGACGACGTGGTATCTCATCAGCAGCGACGGGTACTGGCTCACTGTCCGTCGGACAGCAGACATTATTGCCAACTCGACCACATATCAAATTGGAGGCCCGCAATTCTTTTGCGAATTCGGGATCAGTTTGCCTCACTTTCAGTTCGTTGAAAACGGATGCACAGTTCTTGATATCTGTGAGAGAGGTGGTTTTATGAAGAATTTCCAAAAGATAATGTAGCTATAACTTACCCACGCATTCTCCAATATTTCCAAGTAAAAATTGGCAGCTGGGACCTCGTGACTTCACCAGCGAAACTAGAAATTGTGAATTGTCTATAAATTAAGTGGAAAAATGTATTACTTATTTGTCAACATTTAGCAATTTCCCTTTAAAATAAAAATATAATAAAAAAAAACAAGTAAGAGTGCTGTAGTCGAGTGAACTCGACTACGATATACCCTGAACCCAGTTATTAAATATATTGTATTATTATTGGCAAATTCCCCTTTAAAAAGATTTGCACTAAAATGCGAGCAGCTCTGGAAGCGCCCTCTGCCGACAAACATGAAACACATGCGCTCGCATATTTATGCATACAGAAAATGCTTGCGGCTGCTGATAATAAGATCAATATGAGAATATGGATTTGACTATTACTTGGGTGTTTCTTATCTGATCTTGACGAAATTTAGGCAGTTGATCAAAAGTATGCATATGCATATTATATATTAATAAGAAGATTCTGCATTTAAAATTGTGGCATTTATTGCTATCGATAATGAATATATCGATATTCGATTAACGGAGACAGTTATCGATAAATAACGCAAACTTGATCTGCGCCTGGTATACGAGAACCTATATTCCAAATTTGAAGTCTCTAGATCATACAGTCTCTGAGATCTGCGTGTTCATACAGACGGACGGACGGACGGACAGACGGACATGGCTATATCAACTCGACTATTGATCCTGATCAAGAATATATATACTTTGTGGGGTCTGAGATGCTTCCTTCTGCCTGTTACATACATTTGCACAAAACCATTATACCCTTTTTACCCATTTGTAATGGGTTCAGGGTATAAATAAGCCGGCCAACAGTTTTCAACTTTTAAACATTTTATAACTTATACCACAGCAACGTTTATATTTTAAATTAAATGCTAAGAGCTTTTTATGTGCTTTTGTGCTTATTTATTTACTAGAATTCATATGAAACAAAAGACTTAGACAAAAAACTTGAAGACATTTGTACTGCAATTATAATTTTATGTGTAAATCAAACAATTCGTGGGTCTAATGTTGTATTTCCAAGATATTTCGCCTTTTGTCAAATTTCGCACCTTACACATTTTATTAATATTAAAAATGTCATTCCTTTCTTTCTTTTAATATACGTACCTTTTCCGTGGTTAAACTGACAGAGAATGGGCGTAACCAAACGTGCGATCATTAAAACAACACTAAGCACCAGCTTCATTTTTGACAAACAATAAATGTCTAGTAATTATATTTAGTGTGATTATAATTAACACGCTAGTTCAACGCACAACTCAAGAATATTTTACAGCGCACTCATGATGCTCACAGAGCGAAACACGTTATTAGACTAAGCGCGTTTTGGAGCCCACTTTTCGATGTTGGCAAATGCCAAACTTTACACAAAAGCGACAAGACCGAGAATTTGGCTGATAAGCTAATGAAGACGTCAGTCGAATTGTGAAAAAAGCATCAGTACAAGCTTTTTTGCCAGAAGAATTAAACTGGTTATACCATATATCTCACACAGTATGAAAGCTAGAGTCACTCCAACAAATATCAGAAAAATCTATTTCTCCGGTATTTTTGGAGCTAGAAGTTCCTAACTTTGAAGATAGATTACAATTAACATTTTATTATTATCTAGTATCACAATGTATGTGTTTAACAATTTCTAGAGACAGAGAGGGAGAAAATATCCCAAGTAACCTCTTGGTCTGGAAAGTGAACGCTCCCCGTAATCCTCAAAAGAGAAGCCTAACCACTGTGAGCCGCATACGGCGACTGATTTAAGCCTGGTCGAAACTGTGGATCTGACAGCAGGTGTTTAAGTTATATCTGCAGCTGGTGATTGTATTATTGCCCTCGCAAATCCCGCCCTGGCACTCAGCCCAACCCTGAATGAGTTGATAGAATTTAGTATTTAAAAATATTACCGAGAATTATTTTATGAATTTGGTTCATGTTAAGAGACAAACTGAATCAATAGTTATTAAATTTTACTTACATATTTTATGCATCCACACTTTACACTAAAATACTTACATCTGATCAATTGATTAACCAAGAATTACCCTCGGCAAATCAATCCAAATTCTTAACTTACAATGATACCTTTTTGTTCCTGCCAATCGTGTTTATATTTATGATTGTGGGTTTTTCCATTGTACACCTCTTGACTGTTGATGTCTTTTTTCTCTTTTTTGCAACCCTCTGTTTTCGCAATGAGCTGTCGATAAAGATATCACAGCTAATGATGAAATCAACACCCTTGTGTGTGTCTCAGGGTATTCGCAAATCCGCTTTCGCATGTTAATTGTGAGGGGCGAATTTCGTATGCAAATTTGAGCAGGGCATTGTTGATAATAGATCGGTACAACATATATTGATTGGATCGCGCGCAATGTTGTGATAGTGAATTAATTGTAAAATTCTGAGTTACAGAGCAGGAGTAAACTGTAGTGTAATGAACTATTCATCTGAACCCTAGAGTCCTGACAGCTGCTACGTGCGACAGCTCCTCCGATTTGAATCACAAAGACTGCATGGAAACTCCCAACATCTTTTGTGGCCACAAATGCGCGAGCGAACATAACAGAAGGCTTCTGTTGACTCTACAAAAAAGGATTCGTCTGGCATTTGATCTGATTACAGCACAGAAGGGGAAACGAAGCGTGCCAAATGAAGTAGGGGGTTTCTCTGATCCTTTGAGGTGGAGCCAAAATTGTTGTAGTTGAAACTGCCTTCCAACTTCATTGTGCCTTTGCAGCAGGTCGAATGCAGTTCCTGACCAGAAAAAAACTCTTTACAAAAAATAACCTACCCCCTTCCTCTAGTTTGAGATCAGTGCTTAGGGTTGTTGCGATCATTAGAAGCATGATTGATGTACTCACTCTCTCACTGTTAGCTATTTGCATAAGTCTGTAGAGGCATGCATCTCAAGGATTATAGAAACGCAGAGGTCATGACAACGACAGAATCTCACAGTTAATGTGTAGATATTTAAATATATTTAAGATTGTGCTTGGGAACTATATGTTCCTTAAACTAGAACCAAGTCAAGGAGTATCCAGCAGCATTTCAAGTATCCAGTCCATAAAGTATTGAGTGCTCGAATAGACACCGGGGATCTCTGGCCTGGCACAACCCACACTGTAGGAAACCACACCAATCAGATAGTAGCGCATTTGATTGCTGACCATTTCGGATATCATGAGAGGACCACCCGAGTCACCTTGACACGTATCCTGCCCACCAGTTAGAACTCCCGCACAGAGTACGGCGCTATCGAACTGTTCTTCGTTGAAATAACGATTCACCTTCGCATACTGAGTGCGACAGACCTCGTTGCTCAGCACGGGTATCATCAATTGCCTCAGGACGTTGGATGATTCACCACCCTCACGAGTCCTGCCCCAGCCGGCAACGAAAGGATTCGATGAGACATATGACTTAGTACGTAAGCTCGGAATACTGGGCATACAAATGGGCTTAATCCTGTTCGTAAACTCAACATTTCTCTCCAAATAGAGTAATGCGATATCACCGCGCCCATTACGGGACGTGTAATGAGGATAAGCCACTTTCTGTAAATAAACGATGTATGATATGTTATAGTTTACCTCAACTTGAAGTCGAAACCATGCCTATTTAACAGATATTAAGATTATTTACCTTTGCGATAGGTATGTCAACATGCTGTGCTTCCGAATCAGTCCTTAAATCAAACTCGCCCAGTCGCACAAACATTCTAGAAAGTATAATCAAACCCATTTTGTATAATTTTGGTTAAGATCAAGTAACGAAGCATACTTACAGATTCTCTGTGATGCAATGGGCGGCGGTAACGACATGCCTGGCAGTGATCAAAGTGCCGCCACACTTGAATGGTGACGAAGAGCCATCGTCATAGCCAAGGAGTGCAATCCAGGGCCAGGCAGCGTTTATTGCTCGTATACCGCCAACGATTTCTCTTACGTCTCTCTTATTTTTGGACTTAGAGCCGCATCCCTCCTCCACAGTGGGCAGACGACGTGGTATCTCATCAGCAGCGACGGGTACTGGCTTACTGTCCGTGGGACAGCAGACATTATTGCCAACTCGACCACATATCAAATTGGAGGCCCGCAATTCTTTTGCGAATTCGGGATCAGTTTGCCTCACTTTCAGTTCGTTGAAAACGGATGCACAGTTCCTGATATCTGTGAGAGAGGTGGTTTTATGAAGAATTTCCAAAAGATAATGTAACTATAACTTACCCACGCACTCTCCAATCTTTCCCACAGGAAACTGGCAGCTGGGACCACGTGAGCCTACCAATGGAGCTAAAAATGTTGTTATATTAAGTCAAGATAAAAGTCTATTGTTTTGAAATTTCCATTTTATTAAAAATTTTAAAAAATTAGTTACATAGTCTGGAACCTGTGGCGTAACGCCAACAATTTTCAATTCACATAAATTGTATTATTTATATAACAGCAGCTTTCTTATTTCAAATTAGAAGTTTGAATTCATATAACACAAAAGGTTACCGAAGGTAATCGAGTATTCTGGTTTTGTGCGCTGCCTGTCACACTGTCCGTTAATTGGTCTGTCTGTCAGTAGAAATGCATACAGCAAATCGATAATCTCAAATCAATACAATCACAAATCACAAATTTCACGTAACATTAAACCTAAACTCAGCAATTTTGGTACATAGTTGAAAATGTGATTCCTTTCTTATTGAATGTCAAACCAAAAAATTTATTTATTTTAGATTTTGAAGTTTGATTTATTTTTTTATACCCAGAACCCATTAAAAATGGGCAAAAAGGGTATAATGGTTTTGTGCAAATGTATGTAACAGGCAGAAGGAAGCATCTCCCACAAAGTATATATATTCTTGATCAGGATCAATAGTCGAGTCGATATAGCCATGTCCGTCTGTCCGTCTGTCCGTCCGTCCGTCTGTATGAACACGCAGATCTCAGAGACTGTAAGAGCTAGAGACTTCAAATTTGGAATATAGGTTCTCGTATACCAGGCGCAGATCAAGCTTGCTATTTATTTTATCGATAACTGCCTCCGAGAAAGGGATGGCATGAGCACCGCTACCTACGATTGTGAGTTTCACGTGTTAGTGCAAATCTTTTTAAAGGGAATTTGCCAATAATAATAGAATATATTTAATAACTGTGTTCAGGGTATATCGTAGTCGAGTTGACTCGACTACAGAACTCTTACTTTTTTTAATTTAAATTTTGTAAATGTTATAAGAATGTGTTTACGTACATTTTTTGCTGTTCAGCTGACCGTTCGTGTGCTGTGTCAAACCGGCGATCATTAAAACAACATTAAGCACCAGCATCATATTTGATAAACAAGTAATGCTTAGTATTGGTGGGTTTATAATTAGTATTTGAAGTCAACTCGTTGCTAGACGATTTTGTTGCGCACTCTCGATGTTCCCAGTGCAACGTTCGTCATTAAACTGAACGCGTCTTGGAGCCCGGTCCAGTTTTGGATTGTGACAAAAGCTTTGCATATGTTTACCCAACATTTATTTTCAACTGTGAGAACTGCGAGATCTGTGACAAGCCAACGCCAGTCGATTATGGTGACTCATAGTCGTGTGTATCAATTAAATCTCCAAAACAAAATCCCAATTTCCACAATAAAAATGGGAAATCCCACATCTCTATATGAGCCTACTTATAATATTGATGTTTTCACTATATATGCTTAGCCATCCAGCGAGAGAGAATGTCCAAAGTAAGGGAACCATCTTTTAGAGGTGTTCCGCAGGAAAACATATAACAGATCTATATGTTCATTTCAGTAAATCAATCAAAATATCTAAGCTAATCGAGTTTATCTTTGCGAATGTGGGCTTTCCATTCTTTTCTTTTCGCAACCCTCTTTTTTGCAATAAGCTATCAACAAAATATAATGATGCTAATGATGAAGTAATACTCTTGTATGTGGCTTGAGTTGATGAATTTCGTATGCAAATTTTATCAGGGCATTATTGAAGAACGATCGGCACAAAATATGCTGATTGAATTTCGCTCGATACTGCAATTTGACTTAACTTAATTGTTAAACTTAGAGTGACAGAGCAAGAGTAAATGCAGTCTAATGATCTTTCGATTTCAGGCTCAGGGTCTTGCTGCAATAAGACTCCTACATCTTTTGTGGCCACAGAAGCGTTTATTTACTCAAGAACCATTTGGCAATTGAACTGATTACGCGAAAGGGGAGCCGAAGCGTGCCAAATCAGATAAAGTGGTTTCACTGTACCTTTAAGTTGGCGCCAAAATGATCCAAGATCAGGTAATCCTAGCTCTCGTCTGTCTTCCAAAACTATTGTGAGCTTGTCTGAAATTATTATGCAGTTCATGTCAGAAGACAAGCATCCCTTTAACCTTTACCTCCAGTGATCAGTACTTTGGCTTGTCTCAACTGCAATCATTAGAAGCATTAAGTGTTCTCTCTATCTCTCTCTGTGTGAAGGCATGCATCTGAAGGATTAGACAAACGAGTAAGGTCATGGGAACAAAAGGAGCGCACAGTCAATATGTAAATATTTAAATATTTTCAAGGTTGCTCTTGGAGCACTTGTGAGTGTTATTATTTATTTTAAGCACATACGAATATAGTTATTTGTACTACAGACTGTGAATTAGATGTTCCTCAAATCAAATCCAAGTCAAGGAGTATCCAGCAGCATTTCAAGTATCCAGTCCATAAAGTATTGGGTGCTCGAAAATACGCCAGGGATCTCAGGCCGAGCACAACCAACACCGTAGGACACCACACCAATCAGGTAAAAGCGTAATTCGTGGTTGACTGTTTCGGATATCATGAGAGGACCACCCGAGTCACCTTGACACGTATCCTTGCCACCAGTTAAAACTCCCGCACAGAGTACGGCGCTATCGAACTGTTCTTCGTTGAAATAACGATTCACCTTCGCATACTGACTGCGACAGACCTCGTTGCTCAGCACGGGTATCATCAGTTGCATCAGCACGTTGGATGATTCACCACCCTCCTGAGTCTTGCCCCAGCCGGCAACGAAAGGACTCCATGACACGTAGGACTTAGTACGCAAGCTCGGACTACTGGGCATGCAAATGGGCTTAATCCTGTTCGTAAACTCAACATTTCTCTCCAAATAGAGTAATGCGATATCACCGCGGCCATTTCTGGGAGTGTACTGTGGATAACGTACTTTCTATAAGTAAATAATATATAGAGCGTTATTGTATACTCCAACTTGAAGTCGAAGGACTTTACTTTATATTAAAGATTCTCTCTGTTTTATAATTAATTACCTTTGCGATAGGTATATCAACATGCTGTGCTTCCGAATCCGTCCTTATATCATGCTCACCCAGTCGCACAAACATTCTAGAAAGTATAATCAAACCCATTTGGTATAATTTTGGTTAAGATCAAGTAACGAGGCATAATTACAGATCCTCTCTGACGCAATGGGCGGCGGTGATGACATGCCTGGCGGTGATCAAAGTGCCGCCACACTTAAATGGCGACGAGGAGCCATCGTCATAGCCAAGGAGTGCAATCCAGGGCCAGGCACCCTGTCTCGCCGGTTCACCGCCAACGACCTTTCTAAAGGCAGTTGCTTGAGGGGTGGAGCCGCAACCCTCTTCCGCGGTGGGCAGACGACGTGGTACCTCATTCAAGTTGACGGCAGTAACTGGTGGCGGAGTGGTGACCGTTTGGCCCTTGGGACAGCAGACATTACTGCCAACTCGGCCACAGATCAAATTGGAGGCCCGCATTTCTTTTACAAATTCTGGATCAGTTTGCCTAACTTTCAGCTCGTTGAAAATGGATGCACAATTTCTGATATCTGTGAAAAAATAAGCGATTTTTAAGAACTTCCAAAAGATAATGTAGCTATGACTCACCCACGCATTGGCAGCTGACACCTTGTAAATCTACCAATGGTTTAAATATAAAAATTAAAAATAAAAATGTAGGTAACGTAAAAATTATTTTAATTGTGCGAGTAACAAAGACGACTGCGTCATTAAAAAATATGTATATATAAACATATATAGAAGGTCTAAAATTAAATTTTAAATTTTATAGGCAAAAAAAACATGCTTTTAATTAAATTTTTCATAGTGTTTATATGTACCGTGGAATTGACCGGGCGAGGGCGTGGCCCAAAAGGCGATCAACAAAACAACACTAAGCACCAGCTTCATTGCTGACAAAGAAATAATATGTAGTATTTATAATTAATGTGGCCATTCACGATGTTCACAGTGCGACGTATGCTATCAGACTGAGCGGCTCTTTGAGGGCGGTCAAGCGTCTTGATCAAGATTTGAATTCTGCCAAAACATTTTGCGTATGTCAACTCAGACGATCGCCAGAGACATAGAGAGTGTCGAGTGACGCACAACTGTATATATCAAGTAAATAAAGATAACAAGTAAGAGTGCTGTAGTCGAGTCATCTCGACTACGATATACCCTGAATCAAATTTAACAAAAAAAACAATACAAGCTATATTTTCTTTAGATATATTAGCGGTATTCCACTTTAAAGGTCTGTTCACATCTGATTAATTGATTAACCAAGAATTACCCTCGGCAAATCAATCCAAATTCTTAACTTACAATGATACCTTTTTGTTCCTGCCAATCGTGTTTATATTTATGATTGTGGGTTTTTCCATTGTACACCTCTTGACTGTTGATGTCTTTTTTCTCTTTTTTGCAACCCTCTGTTTTCGCAATGAGCTGTCGATAAAGATATCACAGCTAATGATGAAATCAACACCCTTGTGTGTGTCTCAGGGTATTCGCAAATCCGCTTTCGCATGTAAATTGTGAGGGGCGAATTTCGTATGCAAATTTGAGCAGGGCATTGTTGATAATAGATCGGTACAACATATATTGATTGGATCGCGCGCAATGTTGTGATAGTGAATTAATTGTAAAATTCAGAGTGACAGAGCAGGAGTAAACTGTAGTGTAATGAACTATTCATCTGAACCCTAGAGTCCTGACAGCTGCTACGTGCGACAGCTCCTCCGATTTGAATCACAAAGACTGCATGGAAACTCCCAACATCTTTTGTGGCCACAAATGCGCGGGCGAACATAACAGAAGGCGTCTGTTGACTCTACAAAAAAGGATTCGTCTGGCATTTGATCTGATTACAGCACAGAAGGGGAAACGAAGCGTGCCAAATGAAGTAGGGGGTTTCTGTGATCCTTTGAGGTGGAGCCAAAATTGTTGTAGTTGAAACTGCCTTCCAACTTCATTGTGCCTTTGCAGCAGGTCGAATGCAGTTCCTGACCAGAAAAAAACTCTTTACAAAAAATAACCTACCCCCTTCCTCTAGTTTGAGATCAGTGCTTAGGGTTGTTGCGATCATTAGAAGCATGATTGATGTACTCACTCTCTCACTGTTAGCTATTTGCATAAGTCTGTAGAGGCATGCATCTCAAGGATTATAGAAACGCAGAGGTCATGACAACGACAGAATCTCACAGTTAATGTGTAGATATTTAAATATATTTAAGATTGTGCTTGGGAACTATATGTTCCTTAAACTAGAACCAAGTCAAGGAGTATCCAGCAGCATTTCAAGTATCCAGTCCATAAAGTATTGAGTGCTCGAATAGACACCGGGGATCTCTGGCCTGGCACAACCCACACTGTAGGAAACCACACCAATCAGATAGTAGCGCATTTGATTGCTGACCATTTCGGATATCATGAGAGGACCACCCGAGTCACCTTGACACGTATCCTGCCCACCAGTTAGAACTCCCGCACAGAGTACGGCGCTATCGAACTGTTCTTCGTTGAAATAACGATTCACCTTCGCATACTGAGTGCGACAGACCTCGTTGCTCAGCACGGGTATCATCAATTGCCTCAGGACGTTGGATGATTCACCACCCTCACGAGTCCTGCCCCAGCCGGCAACGAAAGGATTCGATGAGACATATGACTTAGTACGTAAGCTCGGAATACTGGGCATACAAATGGGCTTAATCCTGTTCGTAAACTCAACATTTCTCTCCAAATAGAGTAATGCGATATCACCGCGCCCATTACGGGACGTGTAATGAGGATAAGCCACTTTCTGTAAATAAACGATGTATGATATGTTATAGTTTACCTCAACTTGAAGTCGAAACCATGCCTATTTAACAGATATTAAGATTATTTACCTTTGCGATAGGTATGTCAACATGCTGTGCTTCCGAATCAGTCCTTAAATCAAACTCGCCCAGTCGCACAAACATTCTAGAAAGTATAATCAAACCCATTTTGTATAATTTTGGTTAAGATCAAGTAACGAAGCATACTTACAGATTCTCTGTGATGCAATGGGCGGCGGTAACGACATGCCTGGCAGTGATCAAAGTGCCGCCACACTTGAATGGTGACGAAGAGCCATCGTCATAGCCAAGGAGTGCAATCCAGGGCCAGGCAGCGTTTATTGCTCGTATACCGCCAACGATATGTCTTACGTCTCTCTTATTTTTGGACTTAGAGCCGCATCCCTCCTCCACAGTGGGCAGACGACGTGGTATCTCATTAGCAGCGACGGGTACTGGCTTACTGTCCGTGGGACAGCAGACATTATTGCCAACTCGACCACATATCAAATTGGAGGCCCGCAATTCTTTTGCGAATTCGGGATCAGTTTGCCTCACTTTCAGTTCGTTGAAAACGGATGCACAGTTCCTGATATCTGTGAGAGAGGTGGTTTTATGAAGAATTTCCAAAAGATAATGTAACTATAACTTACCCACGCACTCTCCAATCTTTCCCACAGGAAACTGGCAGCTGGGACCACGTGAGCCTACCAATGGAGCTAAAAATGTTGTTATATTAAGTCAAGATAAAAGTCTATTGTTTTGAAATTTCCATTTTATTAAAAATTTTAAAAAATTAGTTACATAGTCTGGAACCTGTGGCGTAACGCCAACAATTTTCAATTCACATAAATTGTATTATTTATATAACAGCAGCTTTCTTATTTCAAATTAGAAGTTTGAATTCATATAACACAAAAGGTTACCGAAGGTAATCGAGTATTCTGGTTTTGTGCGCTGCCTGTCACACTGTCCGTTAATTGGTCTGTCTGTCAGTAGAAACGCATACAGCAAATCGATAATCTCAAATCAATACAATCACAAATCACAAATCACAGATTTCACGTAACATTAAAGCTAAACTCAGCAATTTTGGTACATAGTTGAAAATGTGATTCCTTTCTTATTGAATGTCAAACCAAAAAATTTATTTATTTTAGATTTTGAAGTTTGATTTATTGTTTTATACCCAGAACCCATTAAAAATGGGCAAAAAGGGTATAATGGTTTTGTGCAAATGTATGTAACAGGCAGAAGGAAGCATCTCCCACAAAGTATATATATTCTTGATCAGGATCAATAGTCGAGTCGATATAGCCATGTCCGTCTGTCCGTCCGTCCGTCTGTATGAACACGCAGATCTCAGAGACTGTAAGAGCTAGAGACTTCAAATTTGGAATATAGGTTCTCGTATACCAGGCGCAGATCAAGCTTGCTATTTATTTTATCGATAACTGCCTCCGAGAAAGGGATGGCATGAGCACCGCTACCTACGATTGTGAGTTTCACGTGTTAGTGCAAATCTTTTTAAAGGGAATTTGCCAATAATAATAGAATATATTTAATAACTGTGTTCAGGGTATATCGTAGTCGAGTTGACTCGACTACAGAACTCTTACTTTTTTTAATTTAAATTTTGTAAATGTTATAAGAATGTGTTTACGTACATTTTTTGCTGTTCAGCTGACCGTTCGTGTGCTGTGTCAAACCGGCGATCATTAAAACAACATTAAGCACCAGCATCATGTTTGATAAACAAGTAATGCTTAGTATTGGTGGGTTTATAATTAGTATTTGAAGTCAACTCGTTGCTAGACGATTTTGTTGCGCACTCTCGATGTTCCCAGTGCAACGTTCGTCATTAAACTGAACGCGTCTTGGAGCCCGGTCCAGTTTTGGATTGTGACAAAAGCTTTGCATATGTTTACACAACCTTTATTTTCAACGCCAGTCGATTATGGTGACTCATAGTCGTGTGTATCAATTAAATCTCCAAAACAAAATCCCAATTTCCACAATAAAAATGGGAAATCCCACATCTCTATATGAGCCTACTTATAATATTGATGTTTTCACTATATATGCTTAGCCATCCAGCGAGAGAGAATGTCCAAAGTAAGGGAACCATCTTTTAGAGGTGTAATCGAGTTTATCTTTGCGAATGTGGGCTTTCCATTCTTTTCTTTTCGCAACCCTCTTTTTTGCAATAAGCTATCAACAAAATATAATGATGCTAATGATGAAGTAATACTCTTGTATGTGGCTTGAGTTGATGAATTTCGTATGCAAATTTTATCAGGGCATTATTGAAGAACGATCGGCACAAAATATGCTGATTGAATTTCGCTCGATACTGCAATTTGACTTAACTTAATTGTTAAACTTAGAGTGACAGAGCAAGAGTAAATGCAGTCTAATGATCTTTCGATTTCAGGCTCAGGGTCTTGCTGCAATAAGACTCCTACATCTTTTGTGGCCACAGAAGCGTTTATTTACTCAAGAACCATTTGGCAATTGAACTGATTACGCGAAAGGGGAGCCGAAGCGTGCCAAATCAGATAAAGTGGTTTCACTGTACCTTTAAGTTGGCGCCAAAATGATCCAAGATCAGGTAATCCTAGCTCTCGTCTGTCTTCCAAAACTATTGTGAGCTTGTCTGAAATTATTATGCAGTTCATGTCAGAAGACAAGCATCCCTTTAACCTTTACCTCCAGTGATCAGTACTTTGGCTTGTCTCAACTGCAATCATTAGAAGCATTAAGTGTTCTCTCTATCTCTCTCTGTGTGAAGGCATGCATCTGAAGGATTAGACAAACGAGTAAGGTCATGGGAACAAAAGGAGCGCACAGTCAATATGTAAATATTTAAATATTTTCAAGGTTGCTCTTGGAGCACTTGTGAGTGTTATTATTTATTTTAAGCACATACGAATATAGTTATTTGTACTACAGACTGTGAATTAGATGTTCCTCAAATCAAATCCAAGTCAAGGAGTATCCAGCAGCATTTCAAGTATCCAGTCCATAAAGTATTGGGTGCTCGAAAATACGCCAGGGATCTCAGGCCGAGCACAACCAACACCGTAGGACACCACACCAATCAGGTAAAAGCGTATTTCGTGGTTGACTGTTTCGGATATCATGAGAGGACCACCCGAGTCACCTTGACACGTATCCTTGCCACCAGTTAAAACTCCCGCACAGAGTACGGCGATATCGAACTGTTCTTCATTGAAATATCGATTCACCTTCGCATACTGAGTGCGACAGACCTCGTTGCTCAGCACGGGTATCATCAGTTGCATCAGCACGTTGGATGATTCACCACCCTCCTGAGTCTTGCCCCAGCCGGCAACGAAAGGACTCCATGACACGTAGGACTTAGTACGCAAGCTCGGACTACTGGGCATGCAAATGGGCTTAATCCTGTTCGTAAACTCAACATTTCTCTCCAAATAGAGTAATGCGATATCACCGCGGCCATTTCTGGGAGTGTACTGTGGATAACGTACTTTCTATAAGTAAATAATATATAGAGCGTTATTGTATACTCCAACTTGAAGTCGAAGGACTTTACTTTATATTAAAGATTCTCTCTGTTTTATAATTAATTACCTTTGCGATAGGTATATCAACATGCTGTGCTTCCGAATCCGTCCTTATATCATGCTCACCCAGTCGCACAAACATTCTAGAAAGTATAATCAAACCCATTTGGTATAATTTTGGTTAAGATCAAGTAACGAGGCATAATTACAGATCCTCTCTGACGCAATGGGCGGCGGTGATGACATGCCTGGCGGTGATCAAAGTGCCGCCACACTTAAATGGCGACGAGGAGCCATCGTCATAGCCAAGGAGTGCAATCCAGGGCCAGGCACCCTGTCTCGCCGGTTCACCGCCAACGACCTTTCTAAAGGCAGTTGCTTGAGGGGTGGAGCCGCAACCCTCTTCCGCGGTGGGCAGACGACGTGGTACCTCATTCAAGTTGACGGCAGTAACTGGTGGCGGAGTGGTGACCGTTTGGCCCGTGGGACAGCAGACATTACTGCCAACTCGGCCACAGATCAAATTGGAGGCCCGTATTTCTTTTACAAATTCTGGATCAGTTTGCCTAACTTTCAGCTCGTTGAAAATGGATGCACAATTTCTTATATCTGTGAAAAAATAAGCGATTTTTAAGAACTTCCAAAAGATAATGTAGCTATGACTCACCCACGCATTGGCAGCTGACACCTTGTAAATCTACCAATGGTGTAAATATAAAAAAATAAATAAAAATGTAGTAAACGTAAAAATTATTTTAATTGTGCGAGTAACAAAGACGACTGCGTCATTAAAAAATATGTATATATATACATATATAGAAGGTCTAAAATTAAATTTTAAATTTTATATGCAAAAAAAAACATGCTTTTAATTAAATTTTTCATAGTGTTTATATGTACCGTGGAATTGACCGGGCGAGGGCGTGGCCCAAAAGGCGATCAACAAAACAACACTAAGCACCAGCTTCATTGCTGACAAAGAAATAATATGTAGTATTTATAATTAATGTGGCCATTCACGATGTTCACAGTGCGACGTATGCTATCAGACTGAGCGGCTCTTTGAGGGCGGTCAAGCGTCTTCATCAAGTTTTGAATTCTGCCAAAACATTTTGCGTATGTCAACTCAGCCGATCGCCAGAGACATAGAGAGTGTCGAGTGACACACAACTGTATATATCAAGTAAATAAAGATAACAAGTAAGAGTGCTGTAGTCGAGTCATCTCGACTACGATATACCCTGAATCAAATTTAACAAGAAAAACAATACAAGCTATATTTTCTTTAGATATATTAGCGGTATTCCACTTTAAAGGTCTGTTCACATCTGATTAATTGATTAACCAAGAATTACCCTCGGCAAATCAATCCAAATTCTTAACTTACAATGATACCTTTTTGTTCCTGCCAATCGTGTTTATATTATGATTGTGGGTTTTTCCATTGTACACCTCTTGACTGTTGATGTCTTTTTTCTCTTTTTTGCAACCCTCTGTTTTCGCAATGAGCTGTCGATAAAGATATCACAGCTAATGATGAAATCAACACCCTTGTGTGTGTCTCAGGGTATTCGCAAATCCGCTTTCGCATGTAAATTGTGAGGGGCGAATTTCGTATGCAAATTTGAGCAGGGCATTGTTGATAATAGATCGGTACAACATATATTGATTGGATCGCGCGCAATGTTATGATAGTGAATTAATTGTAAAATTCAGAGTGACAGAGCAGGAGTAAACTGTAGTGTAATGAACTATTCATCTGAACCCGAGAGTCCTGACAGCTGCTACTTGCGACAGCTCCTCCGATTTGAATCACAAAGACTGCATGGAAACTCCCAACATCTTTTGTGGCCACAAATGCGCGGGCGAACATAACAGAAGGCGTCTGTTGACTCTACAAAAAAGGATTCGTCTGGCATTTGATCTGATTACAGCACAGAAGGGGAAACGAAGCGTGCCAAATGAAGTAGGGGCTTCTCTGATCCTTTGAGGTGGAGCCAAAATTATACAATATGAGTTGGGGTGGCGTTTAAATTCCCTGTGAGCTTCTCCAAAAATAGAATGCAGCTCACGGTCAAGCAGGCAACCCTTCAACATATGTAACCTACCCCTTACCTTTAGACTAGATCAGTGCTTAGGGTTGCTTCGCTGCGATCGTTAGAAGCATGATTGATGCGTTCTCTCCGTCTCTTTGCTATTTGCATAAGTCCGAGCAAGGATTTAGGCAATCATTGAGGTCATCAGAACAAAAGGATCGCACAGTCAATGTGTAGATAATTAAGGTTGCGCTTGGAGCTCTTGTGAATTTATTTTATTTACTTTAAGCACATACGAATAGAGTTATATGTAAGATATGAATAAAGACTGCAGACTGCTGTTCCTCAAACTAAAACCATGTCAAGGAGTATCCAGCAGCATTTCAAGTATCCAGTCCATAAAGTATTGAGTGCTCGAATAGACACCGGGGATCTCGGCCCTGGCACAACCCACACCGTAGGAAACCACACCGATCAGATAAAAGCGCAATTGATTATTGACCTCCTCGGATGTCATGAGAGGACCACCCGAGTCACCTTGACACGTATCCTTGCCACCAGTTAGAACTCCCGCACAGAGTACGGCGCTATCGAACTGTTCTTCATTGAAATAACGATTCACCTTCGCATACTGAGTGCGACAGACCTCGTTGCTCAGCACGGGTATCATCAGTTGCATCAGCACGCTGGCAGATTCACCACCCTCCATAGTCTTGCCCCAGCCAACAACGAAGGGATTTGAGGATACATAAGATTTAGTACGCAAGGTTGGACTACTGGGCATGCAAATGGGTATAATCGTATCCGTAAACTGGACATTTCGTTCCAAATACAGCATTGCGATGTCACCGCGTCCATTTCTGGGAGTGTACTGCGAATAACGCACTTTCTGTAAGTAGACAGAATACATATAACGATATAGTGACGGAATAGAAATCGAAAATCTATAAAATACAGTAATATTCTCTTTATTTTAAAATTATTTACCTTTGCGATAGGTATGTCAACATGGCGTGCCTCAGTATCCGTCCTTAAATCGTGCTCGCCCAGTCGCACAAACGTTCTAAAGTGTATAATTAAAGAAGTTTGTTATTATCTTGGCCAAGATCAAGAAACTAGAAATGCTTACAGATCCTCTCTGATGCAATGGGCGGCGGTGATGACATGCCTGGCGGTGATCAAAGTGCCGCCACACTTAAATGGCGACGAGGAGCCATCGTCATAGCCAAGGAGTGCAATCCAGGGCCAGGCACCCTGTCTCGCCGGTTCACCGCCAACGACCTTTTTAAAGGCAGTTGCTTTAGGGGTGGAGCCGCAACCCTCTTCCGCGGTGGGCAGACGACGTGGTACCTCATTCAAGTTGACGGCAGTAACTGGTGGCGGAGTGGTGACCGTTTGGCCCGTGGGACAGCAGACATTACTGCCAACTCGACCACAGACCAAATTGGAGGCTTGCAATTCTTTTGCAAATTCGGGATCAGTTTGCCTCACTTTCAGCTCGTTGAAAACAGATGGACAGCTCTTGATATCTGCAAAGGAAACAAGGGAGTTAAGAAGTACTTACGAAAGGTGATTTAGTTAAAACTCACCCACGCATTCACCAATTCTTCCGGGTGGAAAGCGGCAGCTTGGACCACGTTGCTCTACTAACGGAGCTGAAGTTACTGGTGCAGCAGTTGTTCTTATGGTTGGTCTCTGGGTGGTGATCTGTATCCAGGGATTGCGATTGGGTGCTTGTGTTGTCAATGGCTGCACCTGCGGAGTCACAAATGTCGACTCTGTGGTAAGGAAAGGATTCGATGGTCGCACTGTAACCGGATTCGGATTAGTAATGGGTCGAGTGCAGCACACCTACATAAGCACATAATAAATAGATAGTGAAAAGGTGGGTTAAGCAAGCGAAGAAATAGCTAATCCCATACCAGAGGATCCCCATTAATGCTGCGGGTGCCACAGCTGCGCTGCAAAGCAATCACATAATTCTGGGCAGTTCGTCTATCGGTCAGCTGGAAGACATTGGACGCTTGTGGACAGTAAGTGAGTGCCACACAGCTGCCATAGTAATTTTCGGGCGTGATGCAGTTCTGGCGAACTAAACGTGGAAACGAATCAAACCGAGGACAAAATTTAGCATTAGAGAGTACTTTTAATCAAAAACCTTTGATGGGGTTTTTTAAAATTTGTTTCAATGCATATTTTGGGAAATATATTTACTTTTCCTTAGTATTTTTTTGGAATATTTAAAAGACACTTAATACTAGTTATTATTTTTGCAAATGTTATTTTCTTCTATCTAGTCTAGGCTAAGAGTATTTCAAGTTTTGTCTACTTCTCGTCATCCGTCTCTTCTCTTCGGTCTTCTGTCGAACTTTTACCAAATTGCAGTCATTAACCAACGGAACGTGCTCGTAATACACAACAATCTATGCATAAATTCCGCCTTAAAAATAACACGAAAAATTCAGTAAGAAAACGTCTCCGGCGTACTACGACAGCTTGGGTCACTTGACCTTGGTTGAAGCTTGCAGTGACAGTGACACTGACAGGTTTTGCGGATTGAACTTGAGACGTAACGCCAAAAATGTTTAATTTCTATATATATAATTATTTATACCACTTTTGCTAAATCCAGATGAGTTTCAGATATTCTGTTTTGATGTTGTGGGACTTAATTTGAAACAAAAGACTTGGGCAACAAACTCGTCAAAATTCAAATTATAGTTTTAATTCAAATCACTGCGAAAATATTAAAATAATATTTGTTAAGGCGCGTTGACTGTTTATGAAACTGGTTTCTAATCGTTCGCTTTGTAATCAACATCAACTTGCTTATTTTATTTGTGCTGGGCTGTAACTAACTCGACGGGTTAGTCGTTAAAATTTCTATCAAGCGGAGAAAATGCAAAAAGCGAAAAGTTCTCTTCACACATTTGTGTTAGTATCTACCTTGTCTGCGGTTAAACTGGGCGGGCGTGGGCATGGCCAAGCACATGATCATTAACACAACACTAAGCACCAGCATCATTTTTGTCAAACAAAAAAATTACAAGTACTTGTATAATTATATATAGTACTCTAAGTCAACTCGCCGTTGAAGAAGATTTTACTGCGCACACACGATGTTCACAGTCCGACATACGTTATTAGACTGAGCGCGTCTTTGAGCCCAATCAAGCGTCTTGGTCAAGTTTCGAATTTCGACAAACGCACTGCGTACGTCCACTCAAGCGATCGCCAGAGACAGAGCCAGTGTCGAGCTTTATATACAAACTACATGCGTGAGAGTCCGGCTTACAAGTTGTATTCTCAGAGAGAACTTTAATCATTTATTCGAGAATCACAATTATCTTTATCAATTAAATCTCAACAAAATCACCAAATTGGCAATGCAGTTGTTATTGTGTGCACTTTTCCCATCAACAAACAACAATCCAAGCTATATATGACAAATCCCTCGCTCATAATGCAAATAATAATAAATAGCCTCGATTGCATTGAGTATAATAACATTCACCAGGCACCAATTATTCCCGATATGTTATAATTATAGAATAAGTCTTGCAAAATTAGTTCACTTTTAATGGAAAAATAAACAGCTAAGTTTCAAATGACGAATATAAAATACCCTAGCAGCTATAAGAGAAACTATAACATTAAAGATAATAAGTATTAATATTTATTAATTTGAGAGCAAATGAATAATTATATAATTACTAAATGAACCTAAGGTGTCAAATTTTGAATAAATATTTTATAGGCAACAGAGATTGCCATACAAAACAACTAATATACTAAAAATTGAATCAAATTTTTAAAAATCCATATTTCTTATTGAGCTATTCAATTTAAATTTACATAATTGTTCGATTGGTAAAATGAAATTTACATACCAAATTTGGATTCTCTAAAATCTTTCATAGAATTTAATTTTTCCACTTGCTTGTTGTATCTCATTCCAGAAAAGAATAATGATACAAGTATTTTACATTTTGTCCCCGTAACATTTTCAGAACTCAATTATACGCTTCTAGTGCATTTGCACTTGTCATCAAACTGTATAATTTAAAAATGTACCCCAGTGAGGGTATACAAAAACAAGTAAGAGTGCTGTAGTCGAGTGACCTCGACTACGATATACCCTGAATCCAGTTATTAAATATATTCTATTATTATTGGCAAATTCCCCTTTAAAAAGATTTGCACTAAAATCAGAGCAGCTCTGGGAGCGCCCTCTGCCGACAAGCACGTGAAACACGCGATCACAGGTAGCGGGGCTCCGCAGAATACACACAAAAACATATTGACGCTCGCGTCGATTATCATTCCATCTCTTTCTCACACAGGCGCTCGCATAATTATGCATAGAGAAAATGCTGGCGGCTGCTGATAGAAATGATATCAATATGAGAATATATTTTTGACTATAACTTGGGTGTTAATTATCCGATCTTGACGAAATTTGGACATTTGATCAATAGTATGCAAATGCATATTATGTATGAATCGATATTCGATAAACGGAGGCAGTTATCGGCAAAATAAATAGCAAACTTGATCTGCGCCTGGTATACGAGAACCTATATTCCAAATTTGAAGTCTCTAGCTCTTACAGTCTCTGAGATCTGCGTGTTCATACAGACGGACGGACGGACGGATCAAGAATATATATACTTTGTGGGGTCGGAGATGCTACCTTCTGCCTGTTACATCCATTTGCACAAAACCATTATACCCTTTTTACCCATTTTTAATGTGTTCAGTGTATAAAAACAATGTACATTGCTTAGATATGTGGGTTATGAAGCGGATGCGTAAATGTGACATGGCGCCAAGTTGTTTGTATTTGTGGAGTTTTGAGAATTGGCATGTGAGTCAATTGGATCTAATAGGTAAGCTTAGCAAGAAACAGAAGAGGAAGAAGCAAACAAATACAAATACGCAGATAAATAGTAGATTTTATTTATCACATTTGAAACAACTAATTTGATTGTTGCCACCGAGATGGGAAACAACTTAATTGGCAACAATCAAATTGTGGTTGAATCACTTAAAAGATTGTTCACTGGGCAGCCTTTGGCTACTGTAGATTAATCAAGATTGTAACTGAGAGTTATTTATGTATGCATTTGTTGTGCTAGAAAAAGCTCATACTGATTAAAGAGATTAGGCTGCTTTTGCGATTAACATTGTTTAGTTCGATGACATCGATGACATCATCGTGGAATCTGATTGGAATAACGAGTAGTAGACTCACAAGCAAAAGTCAATTAGCATGCAAGCAATGCAATCGATGCGCAGAACAGCTTATTCCTTGATGGGGGTGATGATGAACTCATTGGCATTGCAATTTTCAGAGAATGTCGTTCAAAACAATTTTCCAGGTTATTTCTCCTGCCAAACAGATCCGGGTTTAGTATCCGTGTAACATTGTCTTTATTTTGTTTTTAATACAATGGACCTCCTGCTAAGATCATTGATAACCATTTAAGAGCTGTCATATAAATTTAGTTTCTGATAGTTGTAAACCTGTAAGATTCTCGGGGCAGTAATAGGCGTGAATAAAATATAATAACAATAACAAATAATACGCTTCATGCCGTTAACCAAGTGTTTTTGCATATATCAAACTCATCTTGAAATCAAAAGGTTAATCACAAAGCAGATGAATTTTGTTCGGAATTTCCCACCTTTAATTTGAGTCGCGTGTTGTAAAAATTGTAATTTATAATTCAAATGCGTGCTCCCCTATATTTATATTCGGTACATATACGCGCATACGAGAGGAGAAATTTTGATTTTTATATTGATTTAATGGATTACCCATTTTGATATATTAAAATACATTTATAATTTTTTCTATAATAAGCAAGTTCTTTATTTACTTTTAAATAATATTTTTTAGATAGACGTTTTATATCTAAGTCCAGGATTATGTGAGATTGATCTACGTTTTCTGCCCCTAGAAAAACTGCGTAGTATCTGCTGTATCCAGTCCAAGTAGCTGCTAGTTCTCGTATATACACCAGGAAAACCGGGTCTGGCGCATTCATAGCCAAATGAAACGATACCCAGTAAGTAGTAGCGATACATATTACCATCCAACTGAAAAATAAGATATAACACTGCCATAAACTTAATAACTGTTATGAATATGTTTCTGAAAACGAACATGCAAATTAAACTTGTTTACACAATGAGAAGAAATGATTGTAAGCTTATTTTTAGTGCATATTTTTGTGACTTCCCCATCAATTAGCTGCAAAGCTCAATCACCTTGGGACAAACAGTCAGAAAACTGATTCAACATTCAGCTGATGAGTCAGATGAGATTATAACTGACCTGCGGCAGCATAAGTGGTCCACCGGAATCCCCCTGACAAGCATCGACTCTGGAGCTGCCAGCGCAAATCAACTGCAAGAAGTGAAAGACACAAATTACTCAAACATGATGATGAAGTTTTGCCAGCTTGTTCACCTTGTCGCTGAATTGTACAAACTGAAAGACAGACTTGTAGTTCTGCTCGCAGCTCTGCCGAGAGACAATCGGCACCTGTGCATCTCGCAGAACATTTGAGGTGCTTCCCTGATGCTGAGTGGCCCCAAAACCAGCTACAAACGGATTCATGCCAACAAATTCATCCTCGCGCTGAAACCGGCTCAAATCCGGCAGGCAAATTGGACGTATATCACCTGAAAGTAATAAAAAACAAAATAACACGAATAACAATATTAATTAAAAACATTGTTGTCGTCAAATACCGACTAAAAAATAATCTGTTCCCCAGTCACTTTTTGAAATTGAAAACATTACAAGCCCATCTTAATGCTTTTCCCACTCACCGCTAGATGGCGCCTCACCGTTCAGCTCAATCATCCCAATATCATTTGCAATTGAAGCCAAATCGTATTGCTCGTGAACAATGGTGCGACGTATGCGAATATTCACAGCACCGGCTTCATTTGACTGGGAGAGATCACGAGCACCGAGACGCACCAATGTCAGCGTAGGATTGATGCAATGTGCCGAGGTCAAAACAAACGTTGAACTAATCAAGCTGCCAGCGCAGAGAAACTTGATGGCATTGGGATTGGTGTCATCAATGTACCCCAGAGCAGCCATCCAGGGATAAGCACCTGTTGTGGTGGTAACTGAGAGTAATACAAGTTGGTTAGGAATGCCTCTACTTACCTTTCCTTACAGGCATGCCGCCCACGACACGATTGGTGGTGGCGCCACCTATGCCACAGCCACTTGAACTGGGCAAGTTGCTGGGAATAGTTGGTGGCACGACACGCTGCGTTGTGGTGCGCACCACATATTGACCCTGATTGTAGGGTGGCGTTGGCTGAAAGATAACTAAAGGCGGCGGATTCTGTGTGGTCGGCGCACCAAGCGAGGAGAAAGAGAAGCCGCCAGCAGATGGCAAATACTCTTTGGGTCGTCTGTCCCCGCTGGACGACCGCTCCGCGGAGCAGCAGACCTGGGAATTAAATCAGAAACGATCTGTTCTATTTGCTAAGTGTATTAGAATGAAGTGCAGCTTACCAAAAAGCTGGAGCCGTCAAATCCGCATATGGACTGGCCAAGGAACATTTGAAACTCGCTGGAAACTGTGCCCGCCTGAAAAGTCTCGATGAGATGAGAGCAGGAGGTTAAGGGCACACAGCTGCCGGCACGGGAGCGTGCATCCTGGCAGCTCTGCAGTTGGGCTGAAATTATGAGCAGAGGCATTGCGGTTCTAAGGGATTTAGGTGAAGATAAAGCTTCTGGTGCTGGATACATGGTTGCCAATTCGAATTGAGTGAATTTTTGTGTTGCATTTTTTTTTTATAATTTATTTGCGCATTTTGACTACGAGTATAATCTATGGACTTGGGTATTTCTGATTGGGAACTGTGTTGGATTTAGTTGGTTATTTTGCTATGACGCCGCCGACGGCGACGACGACGTCCTGGGGGATTAAGCGGCATGAAGACCATCATATCCGAACCGATGGTTAAACTGGATGGGGCCTGATTCTGTTGCTGTTGAGGCTGTTGCTGTCTGGGATCGATGCATGGACAATTGGGCAAAGGAGACACTCCACCCGGCAGGCAGACAAAGGGCGATGGCGGACATATGGCCGGCGGCAAAGTGGGTGGCGGCAAAGTAGGTGGCGGCAAAGTGGGTGGCGGCAAAGTGGGTGGCGGCAAAGTGGGTGGCGGCAAAGTCGGTGGCGGCAAAGTGGGTGGGGCCATCGTTGGCGGTGCCAAAGTAGGCGGCGGCAAAGTAACAATAACTCCAGTTGTGGTTGTTGTTACAGTTGTTAACGGTGGCGTTGGAATCGGCGGCGTTGGTTGATATGTTGGCGGCACTGCGGACGTGGATGTCAAGATGGGCGTTAGTGGCGACGTGGGCAGCGGTACTGGTAATGGATAATAGACGGGAAAGTAACCTGTCGGATAGAGCGGACACCAGCCTTTGATGCTGGCCAAATATGAGAGAAATGGCCAGAAATACACCTTCACACAGAACTCATCCAGCAGCATGTTGGACAAATCCGTGTCCAGCTACCCCAAACGTTGCCAAAGTACTGTTCACCATTCTAGTTGCAGTGCAGCCAACTGTGCCACATGTTTTTAATATATCACAAATTATTCAATTATTTAGATTTTGAGAAAAAATCGTCGACGATTGCAATAACAGTAAAACAACGCTAAAGCAAATTAAAAGCTGTCAATTAAAATATTTATTTAACTCAAAAAGATTTGGGGTTCGAGAAAATTGGGAAAAAATACAACTTTAAGGAATAGATTAACGATATAAGAATCAATATTAGAAAAAAGATAAAAATTAAATATGGCAATTACAGTAAAACAACGCTAATGCAAATAACAAGCGGCAACAAAAAAAGGTAGAGAAAAATGTGAAAGTTCTACAAATTCCAGGAATTAATTGATAATCAAAATCAATTCTATAAAATAAGAAAATATAAGAAGTTGACTAGTGCAATTACAGTAAAACAACGCGAAGGCAAAAAAAAACTGTAAATTAAACAATGTATTTAACTCAACAAAAAAATTCGAGTTAAAGAATAATTAGAAAAACATGCGCATTCCAGGAATTGTTTAACGATACAAAAATCAATTCTATAGAATTGGGACTTCCAACATTGTAGTCGCGAATTATGCAAGTTTGACTTAGTGTAGCTGCACTGTATATGTGCAGTTTTAGGTCGGTTAAGTGTGTGTTTGACATGATGACTAAATGGTCATTGATCAAGCATGGCTCCAACAGGCCAACAGTAACAACTGCCACACTCCTCCACTGTTTGATATGGTTTGTTAATTTTCGATAATTAAAATAACTGGGCCACTGACGCTTGCTATCCGATTGTGTCCAGCGATTGTGTTTTGGCTTTGGTGTTTACATGACACAATTTAGTATGCCGGAGACAGATCTCGTTATGGTACATCTATTTGTTTTCATTTCAATTTCGAGCGCTTTAAACTAAACACATTTTACACGATGACAATCATTGAATATCATTTTGTGCACTAAATTTAAAACTGACTCGCTCAACACTTACAATTCACCAGATGCACAAGGGTATATATCCAAAATTGGCTTATCCAAATTTTCATTTTGGGATTGTTAAAGTTGCACATATTTTTCATAACTTTTCTTGTTTTCAGCACGTTCCCCTCAGGCGAACTTCAACGCTGCACTGATCTCTTCGAGTACCGACTGTTCCAAAATTTAAACAAATATCGCTGCGATTATAATGCTTATGATGGTTTAATTGTTGCAATTTTCGAAATTAAGTCAAATTGCCTTTACAACCAATCTGTATTATCTGTTTATTTAATTTTCGGAGAACAATAATAAAAAAAAAAACGATGATGACATATGGCTTGAACTTGAAAAAGGTAAAGCACCCATTGAACCCCGGACCGGAAAGCGGTTTAAACTCAACAAGGCCTAACTATTGCTATCTATATATATATATATATATATATATATTTATATATATATGTACATATTCCAGATTGAAAGATATTAAGCGGATTTAAATTCTCCCAACTTAAGCTCCTTTTTTTTAATACTGCTTCTTGTGGCTCATTTAGCAGCTACAACACTGGTAAGGACATAGTTATATAGACAACTTCGATACCATCACTTCGTTATAAGTAAATTACAACATATTACGAATGCTCTTATTTATTCAAATCTTGTCTTTTCAAAGCTAGGCACATGGATATAATTGTTATTAGTACATTAAGTGACGAAAAAACGGAAAGTGCTCTAAATCTAAATGCCGACTACGACTACCTCGTGTACTCGTACATACAAAATACAATAATAACATTGAATATTATAATCATTGGGTAAACAGGCTTGCAGGCATCGAGTGTGATCCGATTGAATCCATGCGCCTACTCCCTGTGCTTGCAGTCGAGAAAGAGTTGCGCCTGCGATTGGACAAAACGAAAGATCTCCAGCAGCATCTCGTTGGATGTTTTGCAGTTGCCCTGCTGCGACTCAAAGAAGCCACCATTGCCGCCACCACCACCACCAGCACCATTGTCCACAGAGCGTTTGCCCCAATTCGGCGAGAATGTCAGCTACAAGTGTGCAAATTATTCAAGACTCCCACAAAATCAGTAGTTGCTTCATATTTCTACTCACTTGACACTCCACACAGGCCAGAAAGAAGAAGAGCACGGCTGCAATGAGGACTTCACTCTTGGAATTCATATTGAGTTATCTAAGTTATCCAGCAGTCGCGGCTGCTTTTATACCCATCCATGGCCGATTGCCTCGCAGGCTGTCCAATTAATTTTGCACTTCTAGGGATGCTATGCACAGACTGGCAACAGATGGAACACATTGCTAGCACTGATAATTATCTAACAAATTAAAGTATAACTTTAATATCAAGTTACGTCAAAATTGGGATGTACAATTTTCCGTTAAGATTCATGTCGAAATTCTTTTCCAAAAACTCCACTTTGGTGATTCTAGCTTAAGAATTGTTTTGGAAACGGTGTTAAATTTTCATAACTTTGTCAAAAATTATGCGATTTTCAAAAACCAGGATTAATACTACATTCAGAGTTGGAATGTAAAAAAATGGTCAGATTTTTGGTCTTGGTTTGAAATCTAGATTAATCCTACATTCAAAGTTGAGTAATATTTACAAGATTATTGTCTGAATTTTATGAATTAATTCAGATTCCATTTGATTTGTAGTTGGTCCTCCACGTTAATCGAATGAAGTGTTCGTTGAAAATTTTGGAAGCATTTGTGATTTTTATGTATTTATTAGAATTGCGCATATCTTTTGTATTAAATATATATATATATATATATAAATATGTGGTATAAATTAACAAAAGGTTCGTTTAATTAAGCAGTGTAGAGTTAAACAAGAATACATAATACAAACACGCTCCGCATAAATTCATATACATATATGATTTAAAAAAAATTATGATGTAAAAATACACAATTTTGTATAAAAAACATAGAGTAATTTTTTAAGAGGTTTACAATTATTATTGTATTGTGCGATTAATTTTTATTTTTATTTTTTATCGTTTTGATGTTCATTTTATCAATATCATTACTAATATTATAACAAAGAACAATTGAAATTGTATTTGTTATTGTTTTGTTTGTTTGCAGTTTTTCTGCAGATGTTATTTGTTATTTTTTTGTTATCAATGCGATGACTAAATGCAACGAGAACGAGGCACTCAATTTGTTATTTAAACACAACACAATCTTTGATTACGCTGAACAAAATCGAATTTTAGGCATTATTTGTGTGAATATATAAACATATATATATATAAATATATAAATATATATATATATATATATATATATATATATATATAAATTTATATAGACGTATGCGTATATGCAATATATTAGTAGTAAATAACAATACAAATTACAATAACACATTACATTTTGGCTTAATCAAAACAAACATTTCAAAACTTGGCTCAATTATTGCATTAATAGTCGCATATAAACAAATGGCTTTTTTTACATTTTTCCACACAAAAATTTCACTTCAATTTCTAACCATAATATAATAATAAATCATTGTTTGTTGTCCTTAATTGTTGCCATGCGATCAACAAATAATATTACAAAAATATATATATAAATATATATGTACACAATATATATCTATCTATATATATATATACATATATATATATATATAGGTGTGTGTATCTACGTATATATAAATGTGTGTATATATGTATTTATAAATGTATTTATGTTTGCTGTCTGGATGTGGACGCAAGGACATTTTCTGTTGGGGTTGATGTTTTGTTTTTATTTGTTCTGTACTTAGTATTTTCTTTTAGTTTAGTTAACTGACGCGAGATTATATTAATTTTTTGATAAGTTGACAAACGCCACTGGGCAGACGGGCAGCCAAGGTATATAAAATGCACTTCGTTTTTTGGGGTATCAGGGTCTGATTACTGGTTAATCGGAGGAATCTACATATGTATGCATATATATATATATAGCTCAGTCGACGCTCGATAAATTAATTTAAAATTTGGTGTTATACTCGTTACATTCATGTTGTTCTCTTTGTTCTTGTTGTCGTTGATGTATTTGTTATCTGTTGTTATTGGAGATTCGCAACTGTTGTTTACATTAGGCAACACTTCCTCTTGCCCTTCTTCTTGTAGCCCTCCTCAAAATACGGTCGCTCGGCTATTTGAAATTTGCGCACAATTCGCACCAGTTCGTGGAACGCCTGATCGACATTGACGCGCAGCTTGGCACTGCACTCAATATAGGGTATCAGGAGATTTCTGCTCGTATTTTGCGCCTCCTCCAGCGACACCTGACGCTGATGCTCCAAATCGCACTTGTTGCCCACCATCAGCATGGGGAACTCATCGCGATCCTTGACACGCAATATTTGCCGTTGAAACTTTGTGATTTCATCAAAGCTGGAATGATCGTTCAGCGAGAAGACTAATAAAAATCCCTCGCCCGAGCGCATATATTGCTCCCGCATAGCGCTGAACTCCTCCTGGCCAGCCGTATCCAGTACTGCAATGGAAATGAAAATGATTTTAATAATGAGCAAAGAGAGTAAGGTATTTCAAGAATCGTGCATTTCACTTACTATCCAATTTGGCTGGCACATCATCTATTACACATTGTTTGGTATACGAATCCTCGATGGTGGGATCATAGTCTGTGACGAAATAGCTCTGTAAAATTTCAAGTGGCCAAAATCAAGTATTATTTAATTTTCACTGGTTGCAAAAGTATGCAAGTATGCATTAATTGTTTTTGTTTTTTCTTCATTATTATTTTATTTTTTTTTCTATTTTTTTGGTAGCACTTTTGATTTGTTTACACACGCAGATGCCACTTTTATCATCAAGTGAAAACAAAACTAGAGGAAAATCTTTGTGTGTGCGTTTGTGTGTATGCATATACAAACTATATTTGTGAGCGTGCATGTGTGCGTGTGTAAATATACATATGATTGGATGTGGCATGAGAAGATGGAGATGACGCAAATAACTAAAAATAAATAGTGAAGGAGACGATGGCCAAAGAGAGACTGTCGTGGTCGTGGTCGTGACCATGACGAGCGGGTGGGGAGGGGTTAACATAAATTGACCTCACACACACACACACACACACATCCATACATAAATGGCTAATCGTTACTTCAATTTAAGCCGCTCCCAACACTTTTCTCTAGTGCTCTTTTAAATTAAATATTTCTCAAGTTTAATTTCGCTTAGTTTTTTTCTTTTTGGTGAAGATGATCTATGTTGGAAAATATGTAGCACAAATATAGCCAAATAAAGTCGCTCGCTTGTTTTTGCTTTTGCCCAAAAACAAAAAACACGGGTTCAGCCCACTTGTTACGTTGCGGCCGCGCCCCTCCCTCTATATTTTTTTTGTGGCAGTGATGAGCAACGTTTCGCATTCGCTGCTATGTGTAGCGATGCAAAGTCACTGTTATTGTCAACTTCAAAATCACGGCAACAGCACTGGCGACGACAACGACGACGACGTCACCAGCTCTAACTAGATTCCTGGACACTCTCTCTCTCTCTCACCTGTATGAATTGTATCGTTATTGCGGATTTGCCAACGCCGCCACCGCCGACAACAACCAATTTGTATGTTTGCATTTGCATTTTCTTTGTGCGTTGTCTTGTCCAAATTTCTATTATTTTATTGTTGGACCGTTCGCGAAAAGATTTCAACTAGAAGTACACACGGTGCTATCGACATAATCGATAATTGTTAAAAATCATCGACATATCGCTAAGGTTACATTTCGATTATTCGATTGAACGACGGCTCTAATTGGTAATTTTAAACGATACTTATGCAATTCTATCGAATCTTATCGAAATCAAAATTAAATTTTATGTTTATTCAACAAGTTGACACTTAAAATTAAAAAGGTTGTTTCTTTTAAATATGATGGCTATTGCGACTCCGCTACGATGCACAGACGCGCCAGCAAGCTGGTCAGCTGCAACAGGGAGTTGCAGCCATCGACAATCTTCATGTGCGTAATGCCAATCTCTCGTATAAAATTCAATTTCAATTGCTCGTCGACACTCAAACGTTTGCAGACACGAAAGATGTTGCCAATTATATCCTCGGGTGCATAGCCCAGACGCCACAGCTTGGCCAATATCTTGTACGCCTTGTGTATATCGTTGGCGGCACAATGCTGCAACATATCCTGCAACAGCATCGGATGCGGCTCATCACAGACTTTAAATACATTTGTGCCCGTTATGTCGCCAAATCCCTGTGCCGTCGACTGTAGATTATTGAGACCCTGACGCATATCACCTTGGGCGGTGAATACAATCGCCTCCAGGCCATCCTCATCGTACTTGAGCTTTTCCAGTTGACACACCTCGATCAGTTTGGCCAGCACCTGGGCATCCGATAGCTTGGTGAATCGCAACATGGCACAACGGGATTGGATGGGTTCGATAATCTTTTCGCTGGTGTTGCAGGCGAGCGCAAAACGCGTCGTATTCGAATATATTTCCATGGTGCGTCGCAACGATTGCTGTGCCCCCTCCGTCATGCTGTCCGCCTCATCCAATATGACAATTTTATGGCGTCCGCGTGGCAATGTCACCTTTTGCTGTGCGAACATTTTTATCTTATTCCTAACGACATCAATTCCACGTTCGTTGGATGCATTCAACTCGAGCACGGCATCTTTATAGCTGTCGCCGAGCAGAATGCGTGCCAAGCACTGTATCGTTGTTGTTTTGCCCACGCCAGGTGGTCCCTGTAAATATACCCATTATTAATAATTATATTTTGAACGATTCCTTGATTAAATTACGGCTATGATTATGTTCGGTGAATTTCCTTGGGTTGAAAAAACCGACAGGCGGGCAACGGTGTCTTCGTTGCCCACTATTTCCTCAAATTTCACGGGGCGATATTTCTCAATCCATGGCAAATTGTTGCGTTTATCCGCCACAACCATTTCCGGCTCAGCAGGCATTTTATTTTTAATACAATCTATACAAATTTCAACTCGCAAACAAAGTAAAACGCGGGAGTGAGTCTGGTATTATTTAGCACATTATTGTCATCGAATTTCATAGCAGTCAGCTTTTTGTTTGCCTCACGTATCGAAATAACAACTCTGTGAGCAGAAGCAAAACAAATACATCGACTAGACTCTAATCGAGTAGTAGTCATCGTTTCGCTTGATAGTTGTATGCTCAGTATCGATAAGTGTAGATGTAGAAAAATATTAAGTGAGAATATGGCGAGTCTTGAGGGCCAGCAAGAAAATTATTCGAATAACCCAGCAGGTATGCATTAAAATCGTGATACGGCCCCACAAATTCAACTCCAAAACGTGCGCGTCAATGACAAGTACAAAAAATCAAATAACCAAGCCACCAATACGTGTAACAAAGACTTAACAAGCCACAAAAATTATTGGTCGGTCGACTGAGCAGCAAACGAAACGACGACGACGGCGACTGCGACGACGACTCACTCAAAAAAGCGAACGATGTGAAAAAAGAAGTGCTTCGCTTCATATGGTTGAAATTTGCCCCCGTGTGTTTTTTGTGTGTGTGCATGCTATTTTGCCCCTACCCCACCTCCCCTCTCCCCCCCCCCCCCTCTCGCCCAGCCTCATCAAAACGTCAACCGGAGTTTTTGAGTTATAAATAAATTTCAAAGTTTCCAGAGGAAAACATTTTTTGCTGCTGCTGCTGCCGTCGTCGTCGCTGCTGTTTTACAGTCATCGTGAGGCATCAGCAGCAGCAGCTGCGCTGCAGCCGAACATTTGTTTGTGTGTGTTTGTCAGCCGTCGTCCCCCCTCTCTTTCACTCTCCCTCTCAGCCTGCGCATTCGTCGCACCCGTCGCTCTGCTCGACGACTTATCAAATGCGTGTTTTTTTTCCTTGCCCTGCAAGTGCAAAACAGAAGCCGATTGATTTTCTTTTCTCTGTTTTTCTTTTTGCTTAATTATTAATATACATTTCGTTTTAGACTCCTTCAAGTGAGTGTGTGCGAATAAAACAAAGTGAAAATTTGTGAAAAACAACTCTTTACAGCAACAACAGCAGTCAGCACGTTTACACTTAATTTCTTACGAAACGAAATCATAGTAAAAACAATTCAAAAAGTGTTTATAATATGCTTTTGTACTCTTTCTATTTACTTTCAGTGGAAAACATACCCAAACGACCCGTTAGCCGAGAGGGGAGTGCCGAACGAAAAGGTAAGAAAATTCGTTCTATTTAGTACTATTATTATTTCCAATTTTTTCTTCGTATTATGCATGTAGTCGTCGTCTGTGTGCTTGTGTGTGTGTTACATAAAATTGTCTTAGACGACTATTGCATGCTCTTACAAAACGGTTGACACTTATTTTCGGGATTACCAAACTGTTAATTGTGGTAATGAGGAATAGTTTTCTGTTCTTAGCAGTTTATTTGTAAGCAAACGAAATAGAAAAAGAATTCAATATTATATAGATTTTTTGAGATTGGTCAATTAAGTCATTATATCTATATATATAAAAAATGATATAAATACATATATTATATTTTGAGCTATTGCTTTAGTCAACTGACTTGTATCAATATAAAAGATATGAATTAATATCCTTTACTGCCCATATACAAAGCGATACAAAATGCCTCTTAAAACTGTAATACACACTGCCAGAGTATAACTTACAAATATGCAGTATGTGTGTAGTTTTCAAGGCATCCACAACATTCTTGTTGCCTTAGCGGACGACGGAGCTGTTCCAACCTAAAAACCCACACAGAATGCAGCACTCTGCAGCTGTGGGCGTTGAGCCGCAAGGGCATAGTGGGAAAATGATGCATCTGTCAATGCTCAAAGTTAGCCTTTAAGAGACTCTCTTTTTATCTGCTTCAGTCACCTGCTTCAGCCTCTCTGCCTGCTTTTCTGCTGTTGTTAAAAAGCTGATGATGATCATCACATTACCAACAGCAACACAGACCGCAGCGACTGATAAGCTCAGCCTTATCTAGAAACACATATTGTCATGCAGCTGTGGCATACTGGAGAATACATATAACAATAATATACTCACAATTTATGACATTTGCATTAATTCACAGAGAGGTGCTATGTGAGACAAAAATAAAATTATAAACAGGCCTTGGCAATGATTCAGCCATCAACTGTTGCAAGTTGGAGTTGGATATGACTGACTATTTATTCCAGTATTTGCATTCCAATTACGTCATTACATTTTCCATAAATAGTTTTAAACGATAATGTTGCTCACTATCGAAATGTCCGATTCCCGATTATAACAAATGCGCAAAAAAAAGTTAGTTGATCAACTTAAACAACTTTTGACCAGCGATTTTACTTCTATTTTTTTCTTTGCATTTTTTATTGCTTTTATTTTTGCATAGACAACGGCCCCAATGTCATTTTAATAATAATCTGCGCTTACATTTTCTTTTTGCCATATTTGCTCATCGCACACAACCTGTGTGTGTGTGTATTGTGATTGTAGTTATTGTTGTCAATTGACCCACATACATACAAACTATAAAGCAAGCACACAGTGTCGATGACGTCAGTCGCTGTAAAAGTCGCCGGCAAATGCCAAAAAAAAAGAAGAAAAAAAAAACAGCTTAGTGGAGAATGTCTAAAACTGAAACTTTATCGATTTATCCGCCACAGGTAGCAAAAATGGTAGCTGCAAACGATTGAAAACTTATGAAATATGTTTATTTGCATTTGATTTAAACAACTCTCTCCTGCCATACTCATATCAATTCTAATACTTGTCCATCTTTCGGCTTTTCTGCACAGTGTCCAGAGATCGCGAGGAGAAAATCAAATATGCGCGTGATCGCCAAAACGAGGAGCGACAGCGTAAAATCGAGGAGCTGCGCGCCCAGGCCGAGGCGGCGCAAAAATATCGCGAACAAAAGGAGGAGGAGCGTCGCCGGCGTATTGATGAGATACGTGTCCGGGACACAGAGAAGCGTCATCTCGTCGAAGAGCGCAAGAGGGCCATTATCGAGGCTGAGAAGGAGCGACGCGAGTACATACTCAAAAAGAATACCGTAAGTGCTAACATATTGTAAACTTAACTCCAATATTTCAACTAACTCTGATACTCTTATGCTAAACAGGAGCGCGATTCACGAATAGAAACAAAGAAACGCGATAGAAATACGACTCCGTTCGCTTTTGGATCGTCAACGCCTCGTCTTTTGGATGTACCGGCGGAGTATGGCCTGGTATCGCCCAGCACCTTTTGGAGCCAGCGACGGTGAGTGAAAGCCGCTCTGACGTACTCTAAAATATAGCAAAACAAAAAGAAAAGAAATGAAAACTTAATTAATATTCTCTTCTGTCCTTTAATAGTTCAACATCTATATCGAACGTGGCGGGTAGCTCGCTCTCACGTCGCAGTTCCGAGCGTGAACTAGCCGATGGTGGTGCTAAGAAGCGTACCTCCTCATCCACGGACAGACACGATGGTGAGTGGTGTAGCACTTCTTCAATATAAATTATCCAGCACTTCCGGTCGAACAGCCACAAAACAACTCACACACAAGACACACACGAAAACACTCTATAGATAATCTTAACTATTTATTTTTGCAGTTAGTGTATTACTACTCACTCTAGACAAAAACGTAATTTACAAAACTGTTACGTGACAATCTCTCAATATATGTACCCTACTACTACCTACCACACACACTTCCCCGCCCCCTCAACGTAACTGTGAACTGTTGTTGATTTTGACACAACATTTGTATTTATTTGATTTGCAATATATATATATATATATATATATGATTTATATATAATCACCTGTGAATGCTAATACCAAAGACCAAGAAAACAAACAACTCCCATTCACCTTGCCTGTTTAATTTTTGTATAAATTTCTTTGTCTCTCTCTCTCTCTCTCTCTCTCAAACTGTACAAATTTGCCCAAATATTACAATCATACACAGATCATCGCCGCAAGTCTTCGTCCATGTACGAGGTGTTCAATTGGGGCTATTCCAATGATGAGCCGCCCAAGCGATTTTCGCTTTCGATAGCCGGTGGCGATATAAATATCGATGGGCCAGCGTCCATTATAAAAACCAACGCCCAAAAACTGACTTCCACACCAACAACAACAACAACTGCGCACAGACCAAATATACCAACAACAACAGCAACTGCAAGCCACAACAATAACTCATATCGTAAGGGTGAGGGTTCCTCTTCTCTACTCAACTCTACTCTTCTTCAACTTCTAGTATTGTTCCCGTTTTGTACTTATATTTTTTTTCTTTTGTTTGTTTGTTTGTTGCCCTCTAACCTCAAAATAGCTCTCTGAGAAACTGCTAATCGGCATGCGCCCATGTTTTGCATGATCTACTAATTGTATCCTATGAATAACTGCCGCTAGTCGACCTAAACAAACCCTGTCGACAGTTATCTTTTGCTGTTATTGATAAATATCGATATATATTATTATCGTTAGCTTGCGATTGCTAATAAATAATAATATATAATACTAATAGACGTTTATCGTTTGTTCTCAACTTGGTTTTGACTGATAATAGTATTAGCGGCATTCTGTACCTTAGCCGGAATACCACTAATAAAATTATCTATAAATCTACGCATAATGCTCCTGTAATTTAGGATTTGTACAGCCCCTAAATCTGCCTTGCACTAAGTATTACTACCATCCCCCCCCCCCCCCCATTTTTTTTTTTTTAGCAAAACGGCGGCCCTTTAAGTTTTATTTTAGTAGCTCACTCTCTGCTCTTTCTCTCTACTATTACTACTATATTGGCATGGTTAATTGCTTTAAGCCTTTGCTTTTGGTTACTCGATGATACATTTTGCATTAGTATTTATTTCTTTTCTATCTATATAACTGAGTTCAGTCCCAGTCCAAAAATCAACAAGAAATAAACAAAAACAAGAAACAAAAACCAAAAATCCCAAAACACAATTGCAGAAGATATCGTTGACACAACAACACAACAAAATATGATGTTCCGAAGCGTTTACCGCAGGAAAACGGATCTCATGCCGACAATACCCAGCCCTCGAGACGGGCACTACGGTTCGCGCAGCTCACTGAGCACCACGCCCCGAACACCAGGTAAGATTGTCTCCCCTCCCATAACCCCCCCAAAAACAGAATCCAATCCTAACCAGCATCTACAGCTCAACGAGAGAAACTTCAATCATCTTCACGATCATGCGATGTGTTTTCATCCTTATCATCATCAAGATCTACATCCTCATCATGCTCATTCATTATTCATCAAAGTTTAGTTATTAGTAGGTTCATTTGTAGGTGACCTTCCCCTCTTCTGAATCCACAACAAGAACAACACCACTGCGACTGACCAAAATGAGAGTCTCTTCCAATTTGGGGCGGATTTATGTATTTTCGTCTTGCTTTTGATGCTTTCTAAGCTGTGCAGCCCTCTCTGCCCCCGGAGCACCCCTTCGCCCCCTTCACACACACACACGCACCACACACACTAACCTAAACCACATTCTCAAACACACACGATGTCTGTTGCAATCCTTGTGCTCATTTAGTGTGACCGTCTTCTGTATATATATAAGAATAGCTATATATTTATATAGCGATATAAGGAACCACAAGCACCACCACCACCACCAACCACAAGAAAAACAACAACTACAACAATCAAATGATTCCGATACTCTCTGATTCATCAACACTTTCTTGAACCACTTCTCCACTTTACATATCAACAACAACGACCTCCTCATTCAGGACGCGCCTATTCCATGAATCGCTTGGATCAGCTGGCGCAGCCAATTCGCCGCAATGGCGAGCATGTTCGTGCCATTCTGGAGCGGGAGCGACGCGAAAGCGAACTGGAAATGTTGGATGAGACGGCTTCACTGGGTGGCACTCGTCGTACGCCACATGGCGCTCGCGCCGGTCAGCGGCGTGCCGGATCTGCTGGCGCCAGTGGCACATCCAGCGCTGTGGGCGCCATGTCGCGTAGCATGACCCATCTGGTGGCCGCTGGAAGCGGGCAGCGAGAACGTGGCAAATATTCTTTGGGAGGTGGCATCTCGACCAGTTTCCGGCCGTTGGGCAGCAGTGGCGGTCAGCAGCGTGACAGCAGTAAGAGCATGACACAGATTAGCTATACTACCTGGTCGCACAACAACAACAACAACCACAATCCACAACAGCAACAACGGCAATCAAATCTTGGGTTACAAACAGCAGCAACTAAAAAATATCTGCAATCATCATTTGCCTCCTCATCCAACAACAGCAACAACAACAACAACAGGCGTGCCCAGCAACAACAATATGCGATTTCTACTTCAGCTATTACTACTAACCCTAACTACTACCACCACCACCACAACCACCGTTATCACGACCTCGATCCAAACTCATTGTTGCTCATGAACTCTTCTAGTTTGTTAGTGAATGCAGGTGTGTGCGATAAACAAAAAAGAGAAAAAAGCATAAACAAACATACAAACAAGAAACACAACATAACACTGAACAACAAACACATAACAAACTACTATCCTATAAAATATAATTCTTACTGCGGTGGCTAGCATTATTGAGTCCATTCCATTTTTCTCTTCAAATTCTTCATTTAAATTGTACTTGGGGTTTTTCCTTACACACACACACACACACACACTCACACTCAGATATTGGCCAACTTCACACACACACAAACACAGCGTTTTATGAATTTAGTTATTGTAGGAAGACATACGAAGCAAGACCATTTTCAAATTGGGCTTCAATTAGAGCTGTAAACATAAGTCGTATACTGTTTAAACTACATAATGTTATTTACATAACTTATAATGTTTATTTGGGGTAAAGGCTAAGCCTGCCCCAACAACAGCCGGCAGATCAGCGAGCGGCCCTTTCTATAGAGAGAGAATGAGAGAGGGCGCTGTTAACGCTGGCCGCTGCTGCAGTTGAAGTAAACTTAACATGATGTTGATAATGTTAAATGTAATTCAAATAACATGAAGCGCAGGGCGCCAAATTCAAAGAATTTACAAACAGTTAAATTTAGTGTTTCCAGCTCTAATCTTGCGTTCATCTGAGCAACAATATATATATTGTAATCTATATCACATCAGAAAATAATAAAAAATAATTGGAAAATGAGTCGCATATTGTGTGCTGAGCACTGCCATCTGTATGTTTGTTTCGTATGTTTTCAATTTGCTGCTCCACTGTTGACCTTATAACTCTAGTTCTATCATCACACATATGTTGCTGCCCACACTCACTCAACCCCCGACACACACGCACACACAACACTTACACCCACATAGAGATGATTAATGCTTTGTGTCTCTTTTTTCCTTTCTTGGTGTATTTGTATTTGTAACTAGCGTATTTGTTGGTTCTTTGTTTAATTCTCCAGGTATTGTTTTTGTTTTATAATTGTCTTCTGCTGTGTATCTTTGTTTTATTTTTGTCTTACCTAATGACGAAACTCTATGGTGACGGTTACAAATCCCAAAAAATATGAATATCACATAATTATAATTATTATTTAGTGCTCACCTATTCCATACTATATAATATAAACTGATTCAGTTTGCATAATGAATTAATTTGTTTGCTAATCTTTTAAAATGCGTGTGTTGTCTTCCTTCATTGGCTTAGGCTCTCGTTCCGGCAATGTGACACCCGGCGGACATGGCGGACATCTGAGCGGTTCGCGGCCCGGCAGTGCAATGTCCACATCCACAACATTGTCCACATCGGGTGGTGGACTGGTGCCCAGGCGTCCACAGACGGCGCCACGCAAGCCACGCCCAGCCAGCATAGCCGGAACCGGCATGTCCTTGGAGGGTAAGCATTTATTAACATATTCAATGAATCACTTGAAATTTCATGTATTGCATTCATTTGTTAGAGATCAACTTACTAAAGCGGGTTAATAAGCCGCCATTGAAGACAACAAACAATGGGACCTCGCCAACAACCACGTCTACAGCACAAACGACACCCAAACGAACTCCGAACCTCATGTCCACCTCAATGATCGTGACCTCCAGCTCATCGCGCATGCACAGCGCCGAAAAAAAGACGCCATCAAAACGGGTTTGTAACCGAACAGAGGGAAATTAAATTAAATATCCTTGTAACTTGAATTTTTGAATCCTCAAGCAGGAAACGCTACCGCCGAAGGCTGCATCCGCTTCGAAGGCACAGCCCAGTCGCACCGACAGCATGGAGCGCATTAATCGACGCACCAAGGAGTCAACAATCAAGGCAGCCTCGCCGATGAGCACATCCATGAGTGCCACCACAACAACAGTGACAACAACTGCTCCAGCAGCTGCAGCACCCGCGCCCGCTCCCGAGGCTAATGGTGTGGCAAAGGAGGGGGTTGAGCTGGCCGTAGAAGTGCCTGCTACGGTTTCTGTGCCTACTGAAGCTCCAGCCGTGCCCGTCAGTGTTAGCAAGGCGGAAAAGGAGGCACTGAACACAGTCAAAACGGAGCAAATTGATCAGCAGCAGCAGCAGGAGCAACAGCAGCAGCTGATGCAAGTTGAAGCACAGCGAGAGGCAGCTGCTCTAATTGCGGAGCCAGTGGCACTAATCGAGAAGTCCATGATTGCCTCTGTCAATGTCGAGGAGAAGGCGGACGAGGGCAATGAGAAGCCGACACCACAGCAACAGGAGCCAATTGCTCAAAAGAAGACATCCCGCAATGGCAGCAAGGAGAACTCGGAGGTGCGCGAGCTGACACCACCAGTAGCAGCAGCGGCAAATCTGAATGTGGATGTGGGCAGCGATTTGATGACCGCATCGATGATAGCCAGAAAGATAACGACTGAGGAGCAGGCAAAGGCGGCATTAGCCGAACGACGACGTCTGGCCCGCGAGGAGGCCGAACGACAGGCGGAATTGGAGCGCCAACGACTCGAGGCCGAGCGTCTCGCTGATCTCAAGGCCCAGGAGGAGGAAGCCGAGAGACAGCGACTCTTCGAGGAGGAGTCCACACGCCTCGCCGAGGAGCAGCGTCGTGGCGAGGAGGAGCGTCTCCGCAAGGCCATCGAGGTGAGTACTTAAAATTGACTGTTGTTCATAATTATGTTGAATTATCCCGTTTATATTCACTTAACCAGGAAGCCGAGCAGCGCGAGGAGGAGGAGCAGCGTCGGCGCGAGGATGAGGAACGTCAGCGCATCGAGCGCGAGGAGTCCGAAAAGAAGGCCAAGGAGGAGGCTGAGAAGCAGCGCGTCGAAGTCGCCGAGCGTCTCAAGCGCGAGGAGAAGGAGCGCGAGGAGCGACGCAAACGCGTCGAGGAAATCATGTCGCGCACACGCAGAGTCGGCGCCGGTGCTGCCACGCCCGCCAAGGTAGTAGCAATGCCTCCAACGTCTGCTCCTCTACAACTGTAAACTAAATTGTTATTTTGTTTTAAAGGATTCCGCTGATGCGAAGACTGTGTCTGCGCCCAAAGAAAGCGATACGAACAGCAGCAGCAGCAACAACTCAGCTGATGGCTCACCAAGCAGCAGCAGTAGCAGAGATGCCGTGGCGCCACCCACAGAGCCTCCGACCACTTTGGTGGCAGTGGAGTCGTCCTCAACGACGACGGTGACGGCGATCGAGCCAACAGTCAACAATCAGGAAACGTATGAGCAATCGGTGCTGGACAAGGAGAATTCGCTGATAAATAGCTTCTCCAATATGATTATCGATGAGAATGCCAAGAACTTGCACCAATTTGAGGTAAGCAATGGCAAGCTGCATGTGGAAACAATGCCGGCAACAGTTGCAGCAACTGTAGCAGCAGCCGTGGCCAATGGCAATGGTCATATTGAGAACGGAAACAATAAGAAGTGAGTGAACACAACTTTTGTTTCTTTATGTGTTATGAACTAAACCCTTGACTCATTGCAGCGACATCAATATGCTGCAGGATGCAGTGACTCCGGCTGATGTCACACAGCTTATCGATCTAAGCATTGAGTCACAAGATCATCTACAACAACAACAACACATCAACATCAACAATAATATAAATAACAACAACAGTTTGCTGACGATGGGCACAGCGGCAACCAACACGCTAGTCACTGCTGATAGTCACGAGAATAAAGGTACTCTAATTATATATACTTATCATGCAATATAATTATTTATGATATCATTCCCAATCTTATATAGATATATCGTTGCTGTGAATCCGTTGGAAGCGGAAACCAAACCAGATTGTTTTCGACAACTATCTAAAAAAAAAAAACGAAAACAAAACAGAAAAACAAAAACAAAAAACTGATATATAGCTAAATGTGTGTGGAGTATTTATTTATAAAATTGAGTTAGGATCCATCCATCCAGGCAAAAGCGAGATGTGTGGTTGGAATATTTCCGTGTGCAGAGTTAAAAAGAAAGCAACAAATTATGGTTACTAGAGATACACTATCAAACAGGAAAACAAAAAGCTTATAAAAACTATATACACTTTATTATATATACATATATTTATATATATATATATATAAACTTAACGTACGGATTATGATGATCAAGGAGGCAAAGCTGCAAGAGATGAAAAAATAAATATGTGAAGGAAAAACGCGTGCATGTAATATTAGTTAAGAACTAAGACAGAACTAAAAGAGAGATGATTGATAGTAATGATAATGATGATGATGATGGTGAAATTTTTTGGCAATTTTGGAACGTCGCGTTTAATTAATGCAAAGCAATTCGATATCAAAATAGTTCGATCTAATTTAATTACGATTTATGTGTGTTTATATATTGCTAGCAAAGAAAATTCGCTTCAAAAGTTCTTGCAATTATTTCGATTAAACGAGTCTAACTTGAACCAGACGATGCAGCGTATATAATTGAAAATTATATATATATATAGAAGAACTACTAGCAATGAACGAAAAAATAAAAAATATAAAAAATCATATCTATAATTATGAAGAATGTGCGTCAATGGGCCACACAAGAAAACCAAGCAAGAAAAGCAAAAACAGAAACGAAATGAAAAGGGATTATCGGTAATACAACATCCCACGCAAATTTTGAAGGCGCGGTATGTGCATATATATATACACATAATTCCCATTATATTTAGACCAGATCCATACCGAAATCACTGCTGGGAGAGTCGCCATTGCCTGCTCCAAATCTTGTGTTTATTTGCCCAATCTTTTGCACAGTTGTTCTATAAGTTAAGTTTAAATACATTGAGCCAACGAATCGTGAGGTATTATTTATTAAAAAAAAAAAAAAAAAAGAATTTGTCTGAAATTATTTGCTGATACTATATATGTCCTATGTCCTAAATTCGATTCGAGCGGAAATTGTAATCGTCCTCTATATAAAACAAGAAACAAAGTACACAAACATACACACAGATATCAGATATCAGTGCTTATATACACACACACATACACACACACACCTAGGATATACAAATGAAGAAAGGGACTTTTGAGAGTCATCTGTCAATTCGGATTATGCTGATGTCATTTCTTTTTAACTGTACTATTAGTAGTGTTCTCTCTCTGTATATTATTTTTGCGTCAATTTATATATATATTTTTTTCGTAATTATTTTTTATAAATATATATATATATACACATCAATATTTGTAATTTGTATTTATCCACGTGCAAAATAAATTATGATTATTTTTTAATTTTATCTAGAAAATTATTTGGCACGCGTCAATCCCACAAACTATTCAAAATAAAATGTAAAAATCAGAGGATAAAGAAAAAAACAAGAGAAAATTAAATTTCAATGAAATGCAATATACACATATATATATATAAACACACACACACACTAGCAGAGAGAGTGTGGTGGTTGTGTGTGTGGCACACCCACTTGTACTTGAGCGCGAGGGCCTTAACATGCATGAACAGCAAACAAAACATTGAATCCCCTTAATAATAGTAGAATAATAAATAATGAATAATAAAAATAAAAACAATGCAATATCTATATGCGAAAATTAATAAAATACACATTGTCTAGTTAAATGAAATGCTTTCCTATGTTAAAAACCTGATGGCGATATAATCAAAAGACAAACTTCAAATGTTTATTAATTGTATGATTCCCATTAAAAATTGTCTTGCTGCAGTTAAAAAAAAAAAAACATTATTTTAAACTAAATAATTAAAAATCAAATATTCTTAGAATTATGTATATTTAATATTATGATAATATATGTATGTGTCACACAAAGCAACAACAACAACAAAATTATAAAAAAAAGCAATTCCCCTTTATTTATTTAAAACACACATTAAAATACAAAACCAAACACACAAACAAAACATATTAACGCAACTAAATGAAACCACAACTATAAAAAAATACAATTGCATAACAAATATATATATTTATGTGAATAAAATGTAACTAATTCTCAAGGCAAACAAAACTAAGACAAAAGCACGCTTGAATCTAGTTATATTATATTATATTTTTCCGCTCAAAGTACGCAATAACAGTGACATGGTCATGTTTGGATGCTGCAATTAGGATAAGGCATAAACTGTTATTACTAATCATACGCAGAGGGGAGAGTTCATATCTCTCTCCATTTTCATTGCCACAAGTATAAACAATGTTTCAAACAGCCGTTAAACATAAGAATTATGTCATCATCAACAGCAGCAGCTGAGTTTAAGCTTTTGCGCGCGAACACAGAGAGAGATTGGAAGCTTTTGAGGGCGGCTCATGTTAGCCAGAGAGTAAAAGCTTTGACTTGACGATACTATTGCCAAAATTGGTACGATTGTACCAGTGAATGGTATACGTTGCTAAACTTTTTATCAATTATACTACATTGTATATATGAAAAGGTATGAAATATGGTACTTCATTTTCATCAAATTGATGCAAATTATTAAAGTTTCAGTCGTGCTTGCCGCAGTTGAAAGCGTCAAAGTCACGCTCACTGTTAATATCTCTCTCGCCAGTTAACATTAAAGTTAACAGAACGACGCTCTCTGTAAAGTTTTCCTTATTATTGCTGGTTATCTTCAACGTTCACAGCGCATTTAGTATTTCTTGTGAACGGACGTGCTTTTTTTAGGTTCGCTACGAACTCTACAAAAACCTACCGAAATTGTGATAAACATTCCATTGGCCGACAGAGTGCATCGATAAGTTAGCAGCTATTTTCTGACCAAACGCAACGCACCCTGCAAACCCGTTTACAGCCCAACAGCAACAACAACAAACATTAACATGTCGTCGAATCGTGCTCCAAAGAGTGGCTTTGCCGCCGAAGCGCAGCGTAAGGTAACCAAATTTCTTGCCAAAAAACAAATATATTGTTGAATGTGTGTGTTTGAATGAGTGTGAGTGTTTTTTTAAAGCTGTTGCATTGACTTAATTTGGGCATTTGAAACGCTGAAAGCAAAAATCCAGGCTAAAAATGGTTTTAGAAATGACCTCATTCCACATTTTGCAAGGCGCGCTGATAAGTCATCTTTAAGCATGTGAGTGTGTGTGTGTGTATCTAAGTATCTGCATGTATTATTTATTTTGTATATAGCGCATTTTTAACTGTTCATTAAGTAATTGATCGAACTTGCAAATTGAGCATTCAATGGGCTTTTCAGTGAATTTTTATATGCAACTCGCTTTTTTGACAGCCAAGGGCAATAGAGGGATCGCGATTTCCTCTCTCTTGCTCTACCTCTCTCTTTCTCTCGCATTGCTTAGATAATTTGATGACAATAGCAACGCTGATTTACTGCAATTTACATGAAATGGGATTATGTGTATCCACAGCACACCCCACCACATTCCCTTGGACAATTACGCAATGCACTCTGTGCCTGTGTGTTTGTTTGTGTGCGCACAGCCCCAACGTGAGTGAAATTGAAATTGTATATCGCCGTCGTCTGTCATTTAGGGGGTGGGGGGATTAAGTGCAGTCCACTAATGGGCGACCACTACAAAAACAATGTCTACAGTTACAGCATTGAACAAACAAAACAAAACGAAACACACACATCTCGCTCTCTCTCTCTCTTCCACTCTCGCACTTCACTATCCCTTTTGACTTTGCCCTTTTGCCGCGATCAATGGCTTCGCAGGAGCTGGCGAGATAGCGAGCGAGCATGCGAGCGATGATGTCATTGGGCTCTGCTTGGCCTGCCGCCTGCCAGCTGCACGTCTTCGTTAACTGCCAAAAACAAAAAGTTGAAGAGAACAGAAAGTTATGTTTAGCGAGCCGCAATATATATACCCTAAAAAAATCATAAGACAGTATGAAATATATCTTTTTTAAATTATTGAGCAACAAATACTTTTTTAACTTTAATTAGTAACTGCAATTTTAAACGTAAATTTTTTCGAATCGTACTAGATACGTATCTAGAAATTTTTTTGTTTAATTTTAGTGGATAATTTTAAGTTTTAATTTACTTTTCGATAGTTACATATTTAGGAACAAAAGAAAACAACTCTTTTGTTAAATTAGATAAAGCCGCGCACTTAGTGATGGCACCTTTTGAGAACGTACTCCTCACACACATGCGCGCCATGCTTAAGAGTGTGTGTTCTAAGTATGTTTGTGTGTGTGTGTGTACGTGTGGTAGACAAACAAAAACAACATGACGCTGAATCAACTTTAGAAAAATTGTTTGTTCATTTGACTGTTGAGGTGTGCGTATGTGTGTGTGTGTGTGTGTGTGAGTCGCTTTTTCGTGTACTTTTATGGCAACGACTCAAATTTCAGCAAAAATCGAGCAACTATTGAAAGCGCTACAGCAAAAGCAGCCCCTTTTTTTATTTTTTCCAGATTCTACTTTTAAGCTAACCCTAAACGCGCTTCACGACCCCCGCTTTGACCATGTTTCTTTAATTAGTCGGGTTCTCTTTGCCTCTCTCCCCCTTTTCTCCTTCTGCTTGTTGTCCATTCGTCTACTTTTTCTTCTGCTCTTCTTCTGCTGCTGGTGGTATAGGTACCCATAGAAGCGTTAGCACGAATGTACATACAGATACACTTGTACAAACATATAGTAATCAGTGGAACCCAACACATGCACCTCTATATATAAACATAGATATGGTCACATTAATACATCCGCAACCATCGCGATATCAGTTTACCAAATGGAACTTGTCGACTAGTTTTTGTAAATTTGATGTATTTGCGCATATTCTATTCTATAAATGAATAGGCTTGGATCGGGGGAGGAGGAGGCGTTATAGGAATAATCATAATTGTGTAGGTATTCATTCACTTGTAGATAAGCCATAAAAAGTGTTGGTCATACAGCAAGTTAATCATTAATCAGAAATGTGTTGTTGCTTGGATATCCGGTGAAACTCTCTAATGCCAAAAGAAGAATACTATTTTTTAGTTTTTTTTTATGGGCTGCCCAATAATGGAGTAGTAGTTTGTTTTACTAGTTTTTTTTTATTTTATTTTATCGTGCATGTTATGCCGTTTTGACATTTATCAAAACAAAAGGAAAACAAACCCAACCACAAAAATCAGTCACATAATTGACCTCGTTTTCAGTTCGCTTGCGGTGTATTCAAAGCTTGAGTGTTTTATTTTTTCTTCTTTATTTTTGATTTTTTTATTCGTCTCTTAAGCCGAATATCGGTCAGTCTCAAAGAGCTTTGCAATTGTCATCATCATCATCGAGCAGCTGAAATGACACATCAAAAAGAAAGCGAAATTGAAATCGAAACGTTACAATTCAAAAATGAATAATCGCAAATGCCTGTCAAAATTTACCGATAGGTTTGCTATTTGTTGTTTTCCCTTGCAAGCGCAGCTTTTGCCTCTCACCTCAGCTGACGCACTACACCTACAAATACACACACGCACGCAGTCATTGTTTCTGTGCTATGCGTCAACAGTTTAGTATTTAACTATCCATCGTCTGCTGAGTTATTGGCAAAAGCTCCCATTCAATAATGACATCATCTTTTTGAGATCCTACAAAGTTGCTCATTACGCAATGATCCGTTGCGTCGCTCTCTCGCTGTTCCTCTCTAGCTATCAATCAATATGCGCGCAACAATCGCAATCAGAAAAAAACACAAAATATTTTATACATTACTTGCCACTTCTGGAAACGGAAACTTGCGTCAGCATTCGTTAGATTTATGACTGAGACATAAGGAAAAACAGCGTAAAGAAATCCATTCTCAAAATAAAAAGTCTACTCCTTAAGATGTGCTGACAAACAATTATCCAACTCTATACTCTATTCTCTGTGAATAGGTCTGCATATGTACCCGGCATGTTGTTTTATTTTTAAAGAGTATTTTATCTTCTCCAAACTTTGGATAACGGTTAATTTTTAAAAATTTCCATTGCATTTTGTGGGCGTAGATGAGATGTCTCTCTTCTCACCATTTCCGCGTTGGCGTCTTGTTCACCACTGGCAAGTATTTTTTTCTTTCTTTTTTGGGGGCAGCTTGAGTCCGGTTTTGCTAGCCCGCAGCTTTTCATTATGAGTGGGAGGGGGAGCAGGTGGGGCTTGGGGGTGAGGGAATAAGCAGGTCTTTAGCAATGTATGTTTACGCTGTTGTTGAATGGCACTTTTAATTTAACTAAAAGCTCGGTGGGAGCAGCAGCAGGGCCTAATGAAGAGGTTTTCAGGCTTGGCACGCTAATGCGAATTGCGTGCGGGCCCAGAAAACAAAAGCCGGCAAAATTCATATGCATGCAGTAGAAGTCCAAAACTATCTAGTAACTTCATCAACAAAAAAAAACAAAAAAATTGAACATCAAGAAATAATTACATTTCCCGCAGTTTTTAATTATTTTATTTTGACATTGTCGCTGCTTTGTAATTGCATGTAATCGTGCTTAATTCATCAACTGACCCACAGACCCACTCAGAGGTCTGCCCCTATCACCCCTCTTTCCATTTATCAGTTTCTCAATGTCAGTGTCGCGGGAGCGGGGTTACATAGCGAAACACAAGCTATAATCAAGCATTTATATATATATATTACTAATATTGATTAAATATAGCTTTTCTCCTGTGTAGATCTGAACGTATTTTTTTTATACCATTTTTGGAATCAAAGTTTCATTGCCTAGACTCTTGAGAAAGCAGCGATAATGTCGATTTTATTATTTTTTACTCCGACGCGTTGATAAGCGAATTCCGCTTTTATTTGGTTCGATAAGGCAACACGTTCCACAATGTTCTATATATATGTACATATATATATATATAAATATATCACATTCGTTGCGACTATACCCCATTACATACTGTACTTTTCTGTCGTCGAATTTCGCTTCGACCTCATAGCGTATCGCTTTAAAACGAAAAAATAAATAAAAATTGAGAAATGACTGCCAACTTCGGAGGCTGCTGACTCATTAAAAAGAGCGCTAAACAATTTTTGTATACATATTTAAAAATAAAAAAAAGAAAAAAAAAACTTATTCGTTGCCATTTTTCACTCGGAGTTCGAAGACTCTTTGCTTTTGTAGTTGGTATCGTGTGGCTTGTTGTAAGTCATGTTTGCCAATTCAAATTCCAAGACTCGGACACAGTTAAAAAAAAATTATATAAATATTTATGCATAGACCACAACATATATCTTTTTTGCTTCAGAATGTGTAAAAACTAGCCGGAATTTATTAGTGTATTAACGGCTTCTTATTTATGTGCCTGAATACATTATAAAGCCGGTCGCATATCGTCTAGAATCTCACAGAAATATACATATGTATTACTAGATGTATTTGTGTGTGTGCCTGTCAAATTGTTTAATTAAAATTTATTCATAACGCCTCGAGGGCGTCAATTTATCTGCCATCATCATAATTATCAAAGACGAATTATGTTCATCGTCTCTAGAAATGTCATACAAAATCAGTTTTATTAATTGTTTTACGATTTACGAACATGATAAATTGACCCAATGTGCCAAGACCCTATATTCTTAGCTCTTGTTTATTATCTATTCGACTTAAACGTAAGCCAAAAATTTGTACCTAATGATCTTGACCCGTTTGGCTTAGCTGTTAATTCTTCTACCGTTATGGCGAAACTTAAGCTTTCGAATTCTGATTATGATTGACTCTCTCTCCCGCTCTCTTCCGCTCTCCCTCTAATTGTTCGCCTAATTGAAGCTGTAAATCGGTCAGCTGCTTGAAGCATCGATAGCATTATCAATAATTAAAGCTAATAGATTTCGACAACAACAAAAAAGCAGTGCCAACTCATAAAAAAAGGGAAAAAGAATATAAAAATCAAACAAGCTGTTGACAAAGACATAAAAATCATGATTTGTATATGTATGGCCTGTTTAGATATCTGCATATTGGCTTCTTGATCAGATCAACAATTTTATTTTTTATGCTTTGCTTTAACGCCCAAACGCAAATTAAGATCATTGATAAACATTTCTATTAACTACCGTTGCGAGAGAGTTTCAAAATAGATGACACAGTGCATTCATCTCCATTATGCCAGACAAACTAAACACACAGCCCCCCCCCCATTGCAACCCGTCCCCCATGCATTTTCCTCCGATACGGAAAAAGTGAAAGCAAAAAAACAAACACAAAAAATCCTCTTTGTCAATTGCAAAAATATGCAGCAGAAGCCACAATCAAAGCGACAAAAAAAACCACTCAATTGGCGACAAGCGATTTTATTTGTTTATTTCTGAGATCATTAATTTTAATAGAGTCCCACTATCAGGAACAAATCGACGTCAGTGATGCCATTTTGGCTATATAATAGCTTGTTTTAGCTTAAAAAGTTCATACTTTAGAGCAAATAAATAAAGAATAGAATAAAAAGAAGAATTTAGCTATTATTTTTGCAATTCTAATTGACTTCAAATGAGGGCAACACTGGGAGAGAGCGAGCAACACTGGGAGAGAGCGAGAGATGGAGAACACTTCTGCTAAATGGTTGCTAATTTGAGAAATCATTTAGCGACAGCAATTCAATTAAATTAAACTAATAACTAGGTGGCTAATGATAAGCGGCCAACCAGCAGCGACAAGTTGACTGATTTTTGATGACAGAGTTAAATGGAAACATAACACGCAAACGAATTCTCTCAACCCAACCCGTTTGCGGTTTTATTGGCGCTATCGTTCAATTCAATGTCCCCACAACCAATAAAGCTCAACAAGTGGGCCTCGCTCGCTCCAAACCCCAAATCGGTGCGAAGGACGTCGAAGCAAACAAGCAAACAAAAAATTATAATAATACAGCCGGCATTTGCCGTAAACCTTATATGGCCAAAAACAAAACCAACAGCAATCTCAGCTCAATATTTGCAAATATGGTTATTGATTTAAGCTTGCAAACGTCACTCAACTTACGCTCACTTTATATATATATATATATATATATAGAGAGAGAGAGAGAGAGGGAGAGACATGCATCCATATATAGTTGTACATATGTAGAGATACTTATGTAACTAGTGTTGTACAATGATTGAAAATTAGAACATTTAAGTTAAGTTAGAACATTTAAGTTATATATTTAAGTTTTAGAAAGCATAACTTCGATAGAATTAAATCAAATATCCAAGTGGGAATTTTTCTTCACATCATTAATTAAATATATAAATAAATGGAGTAATATACAAATTATATTACTAGAAATTTAGAAACATGAAATGCTTGTTCGTTGTAGCTGTGGGAATGCCGACATCTCGAAAACTGCAATCTTATCCAAATATGAAATACAACCGTACAGCAATAAGTAGCTGCAATATTTGTGTGTGGGTGTGTTTGTATGCTTATGGCCAATTACCGATAGGTGGGTTATCTCGCGATATCGCAGCAGATAACACAAGAATATATATATTTATATATATATATATGCTTAACTACGATTTCATCAGCGAATCGGTTTTAGTCTTGCAAATCCTGAAGTTCTAAGCAGTCATGTATCAGTCAAAGGTGGACTCTATATATTTATACATATATACAGTATGTATATATTGGAATAATCATAAATGGATTATCTTCTGTAATTATAGATAAACTCAAAGTACAGCGAGGAGTTGGCTCAGGAGTCGCTGGAATGGATTAAGGCTGTGACCGATGAACCCATAAATACATCCGGTGATACCGATAACTTCTTTGAAGTGCTCAAGGATGGCGTCATACTGTGCAAGCTGGCCAACGCTTTGCAGCCCGGCTCCATCAAGAAGGTGAACGCGAGCAAAATGGCCTTCAAGTGCATGGAGAACATTTCGGCATTCCTTGAGTGTGCCAAGAACTTTGGTGTGCCCACACAGGAGACATTCCAAAGTGTCGATCTCTGGGAGCGTCAGAATCTCAATTCTGTCGTGATCTGCTTGCAGTCGCTGGGTCGCAAGGTAAGAGAGTGAAAGATATTAGATGATTAGCAATTTTAATGCCACGTTTTCATTTTTCAAAAAACAGGCCTCCAACTTCAACAAGCCATCGATTGGTCCCAAGGAGGCGGACAAGAATGTGCGCCAGTTCAGCGATGAGCAGATGCGTGCCGGCCAGAATGTCATCTCGCTACAGTACGGCTCCAATAAGGGTGCCACGCAGTCGGGCATTAACTTTGGCAACACCAGACATATGTAGACACATACAAATTTCCACACCTTCTTACACACATACACACGCAAACATTCCATAATAAAGCCAAAACCAAAACCTGACATCTTCCTTTGGCCTCGTTTGCCTCATATTCCGTAAAAGCAAATCTAAAGTGTAAAAGTAAACAACTTATGTATTTATAACAAACAAACAAACAAAACAAAAAAAAGAAAGCTTATATTTGTATTCCAATTTTATTATGATTGCACCAGACGTATGTAATAACATAAATTACTTTTAATTTATTATGATTAAGTACTTGAGAAACGTACGAATGATTTTTTATTTAAAATGATTTTATTCTATTTTCAACAAAAACATATACAAAATTTAAAACAAAGAAAAACACTGCATTTCTGGCACGATCATTTACTAATTATGATAAACTTATACACATATAAATGAAAACAAAAGAAACACCAATAAGCACTCAATATTATCGTGCCATTAACGGATTGCCTTATGCCTAAAGTACCCGATTTTATTTTAAAATAGATACTGTATTTTTATCTCGAAGAATAACGGCTACAAAACTAACCACCTGAATTTCAATTAAAACCCTAGCATTTAAATGTGATGCATTCAATGACCGAAACAGTTAAATACAAAGAGCAAAATAAAAGCAAATCAAACATGTATTACAACACATTTAAATAATATATATATATATATGTATTTTAATGTTACACTCAATGTTGAAAATAAATAATTATTCTTTTAAATGTTGCGTCTTCTTGACATCGATACATCGCAACGATTTATCGATTTGTGCGATCACAATGTTGTCATATCTATGTAACTATATGTTGCGGCGTGTGAAACCCAAAACAAAGCTTTTAGCATGGAAGCTGAGATGTGCCGAATTTGTTTAAACAATACGGTGACACTAGTGGAAATATTCGCAACGCGTGAGCAAACGGACAAGGCCAATCCGGAGCCCAGTCTAGCGGAAATGCTGAACGAGTGTGCCGATTGTCACATCGAATCCAACGATTCACTGCCACAACAAATATGTCTCAGCTGTGTGCTAAGCGCTCAAAACGCGTTCAGATTCAAGCGAAAATGTGAGCAGAGCTATCAGCAACTGGTTGCCAACCGCAAGGAGCGGCAAAAACGGGCAGCGAAAGAAACACCAACGAAAAAGGTGCCAAGCAAAAAAGATCTGCTGGATGTGCTCGACATAAGACAGGAAGACGAAATCAAAGTCGAGCCAGCGAGCAGTGGAACCCTACTCTATAAATGCCCATATTGTAGCAAGAAATTCGCTCACCTGAGCATTTTGAGTTTGCATAAGAAGTAAGTGGCTTGAATGTTATCATGATTATCAACATCATCATCATGTTTCTTGAAGATGGCATGTCGAGAATCGGCATAGCAAACACATCGTCGGCCCAAAGCTGAGCAAAATGGAGAGTAAATCGAAAATCTGCTCCATTTGCAAGAAGAAATGTAAAACCGTTTCGCTGCTGCGCAAGCATCTCTGGTCACACAGCGATGAGCGTCCATTTGCCTGCACCCTGTGCCCGACCAGCTTCCAGTTCAATTCGCATCTTAAGCGGCATATGCGCGGTCACTCTGGCGAATGTCCATATCAGTGTCCGTTCTGTCCGCAAACCTTTGCTAGAAGCGACTATTGCCGCGGTCACATGGACAAAATCCACAGCGGCTTAACATTCACCGGTAAACTACTGTGAGTGGCGTTATTTTCAAAGTTCGATTTATTAACTAACTAATTATTAACTTGCAGCAATAAAGCCAAGCAAAAATCCACACACTGACTAAGGAACAACATCTGAGTATCTAAACAAATTACAAAAATAACATCGAAACACGTAAATCTATTTCACCTCTGTTTGTATATAAATAGTAATTATTAACACAATTTTAAATATGTCTAAGCCGATATTATTCAATTGCAATAACCTGTTAGGCAAGCGCCTATCGATATTCTGAATGTGGGGGGTGGGTTACGATTAACAGAAAAACAGGTTGTGCACACATTGAGCGTGACGTCATATTTAATGGTTTGTGCGTAATGTGATTGAACATATATAAAATTTAATGAAAATTACATTCCTAATGCCACACAAATAAATCAAACCCATTAATAGCTTGCAGAAAATTCCAGCTAAAAATCTTATAAGATGTGACGTCACGTGTGCAATCCAAAAGGTGAAGCTGCTCCATGCGTAACCTTGGTGCCGGCTGCAACTTTATGTAAATTTCAAGAATACAACTAGCGTCAAGTTCTTGTTATTAAAACATGGACGCCGACAGCAGTTCCCGTTCCTACAGAGGTCCGTATTGTGATAATAGCAATATTAGCTAAATTGTGCAGAACAAATATTCTTTTTGTTGTTTTTGTTGTTTTTTTTATAGTGACAAAACAGTGAAAGTGACACGCAATGGGAATTGAAATTGAAGCGAATTCGAACGAAAGCGAAGAACAACAGCTTAAGGAATGGACAAATGGACAACGGAAGCGAAAGCGAAAGAGCAAAAGAGAACTGCATCCAATTGAGAAACTCATAAATATTAAAATGCACTTTTAAATATGTATATTGCATGTAGATTCCAGGCGGCGTCCACGCGAAAGGGAAAAAGAGAGGGAGAAGGTGCCCTATTTCGCCGACGAGGGACGCGAGCGCGACCGAATGCGTAATCTGAGACAACACAGAACGGAACGCAGTCCAACGACGTCTCCGCCGCGACGCCAACGACTGAGATCTCGCTCGCATTCCCCGCAGACAAATTATCGCTCGCGCCGGAGTTCAAGGAGCGCTGAGCGTAGACATCGCAACAGCCGCAATATGAGATATGCCTCTTCATACACACATCGCCGACGCAGTCGGAGTAGGAGTCGCTCGCGAACACCACGCATTATAACTGTGCCGGTGCCAGTGCCAGCAGCTGGTTATCCTTATGCCTACGTTAGTTGCTTTTGACTCCAACTCCAAAACAAGCAGAAGACAAAATACCGAAATTGCGAATACCCTTGCAGAAGCATAAACTAAATTAACCAATCCAGAATATATATTTAATATCAATAATTAGCATAATATCAATAACATAAGACAGATGTCATGCCCACTGCAAGGGTTTACATAATAATTTATGAAGCCATCTCCTCTAATCCCTCTCCCCATTTTCAGGGCTGGCCTCGCCAACCACATTTTAATGCCATGTTTGCGCCGATGCCATTTGCCATGAATCCGCAACGTCCACCGCATCCATATTTTGCGCCATATCCACGTGCACCGCCGCCGCCATCGTTTCGATATAGATTTCCACCAGCGATTCGGCCACATTCAAGATACAGCTATAGGAATGATCGACAGCAACAGCAGCAGCCAAAATGAATTTTAAACTTTACACATAATTACAAATTTATTTACTCAACTGCTATTTACATTCGTGTGTTTGTACATTAATTTAATAAATAATACACATGACAAACTAAAAAAAACATACAAAAATATTGCATTTCTTTAACGGATTTAGCAAAAAGTAGGTGACAGAACTTTAGGAAGGTTTGATTAAATCAGGCGCAATAAATGTCGCAACTAAAGTCACACGAAGACGTATGCTAATCACGTTCAACTTAACGACTATATATATATATATTTATATACATATACATATACATGAACAGATTCACATATATATATATATACTATTATTTTAGAGAGTGGACTTAACACTAGTTTGGGGAAGGGGCGACTCCTAAGATTCATATATAATAGAGCACTATGTCAATAAATTATAAAAATATATATATATATATATATACTGTATATATATATAGATCATTTTGTATACACGGATGCTGTTAAAGCTCGACACGCGGACGAAACTGTAAGCGTAACGGTGGATCTCGAAAACGCCAACGCGTCACATACACAAATTTCAGCGTATGATCCTTGCCCAACAGCTCCTCATTACACAGGATGTCGATCTGCCAGTAAAACATTGATTATTATTAATTATGTTTATTAATAATATAATACAAATATATACAGTTGCGGTCAATATAACAGTTGTGCTGATTCTCAAAGCATTTAATAAAAATAAATCTCAGTTTTCTCTTAAAATTCTTCAATACGAAGAATAATTAAATTCTGCAAAACGAAAAAAATTAATTTCTATTCTGGGAATGTTTTAAAATACTAATATTTTCCAAACACTAGACGTTTTAAAATTGAACATACTATCTAGTGTTTAGAAATATCACAAATATTTATTAAAAGTAAGCATAAAATAATATATCAACATTATTAAATTTAAGTAATTTTTTTGTTTTTAAATTCAATAGCTATGCCAACTATTAAAGTTTACTTAGCTTAAGTATTGAGTTTACCTTTTTTTGAGTATTTGCTCTTAAGATATTCCAAATAATATGCGTGCACTACTATTATTTTGACCTCAGCTGTAAATATATTGGTGACTTTTGTGTGTCTCACTCACCTCGCGATATTTTTCAATGCCGTTGAGTATCTTTTTGGCGACGAGCTTCTTGAGATGCGTTATCGTCGCCTGCGAGCTGCAGCGTATGAAGCGTCTTTGCAGATTCTTAAAGTTATTGCTTATACACTCGAGGCACACGTTGACCTGCTCGTCCAGGCGATGGAAATCGGATTCGGCATGCGCCTCCATCACCTTCTCATTATCATCCTCGTGGTTTTGCGTTATGTCCTTTGGGCATGGCATATTGCGGCTCTTGTAGAAGTCACGCTCTCGTCGCGATTCATCTGCAATGAAAATTACATTTAATTGAGGTATTTATATTTAATTATTATTGTTATTTGCCTTCTTGCAGTTTTGGTACCAATTTGTACACAATGTCCTGCATGGTGCGATCGAAGCTGATGTATTGCAGCGGATGTGACTGATGTATAATGCTGTCGCAGGTGGGGCATGTTTTCTTCTCCTCAAGATGCTTGACCAAACAGCTTTTGCAAACTGCAAAAACACAAAGGAAAAAAACATTGTCAATTTTTTAATTGTTGAGCCACAAAAAACAGTTAGATTCGCTTTTGGCGTTGCCATTCTGCAGCCAGAACTTCCCAACACCCACGCGGATCAACCGGCAACGCTTAAGCTGCTGATTGTTTGTGTGAGTGAGTGTGTGTATGTGTGTTGGAAAGTAACTGTAGCACTTTGTCCGGCAGATGACTGGGCGCAAAATCGAATCGCAATCACAGTCGCAGTAGCAGTCACAATCGCAACCGGTGCAGGTGCTTCACTCTTTCACTCGCTCCTGGCTGACCGCCCACTTAAACTGTAACTGGCAATTAGCTGGGTGCAACTCACATGTGTGCAGACACTCCGTCACTGTGGTCGCATCAATGAAATATCCTCCGCAGATTTTGCACGTTATATGCGGATTAATTGTTTTTAGCTTAACGCGCCGCTCCATTTCTTCTTCTTTTTCTTTGTGGCCGTTTAATTAACAGTTTCTTATGAAATAAATAACTTGGTCGCTTCCAAAAATTCTCTTTCCTCTCTCGATCCGAAGAATGTTGTCTTTTTGCGCTGGTTGCCTTCGAATTGCGTTGGGCTTATTGCGCAACGGTTGGCGCAGCAAAATGGAAAACTCTCAACATATCGCTGCACGTTTTAGCTATTCATTCAAAACAGTATTTTAACTATTATTTTAAACAAATAAAAGAAATCACGACAAAATTGTGTGTACGTGTACGTGTGTGAGTGTGAGTGTACGTGTACATTGATCGGTGTGAATGCCAATTTCGAATATCGATATCTATCGTTCGCAGCGAATGGACAAGTGAAAATGGCGCTGCCAGATATTTAATAAAATACCTGCCACCTTGCAATGTCCCTTCGTATTAAAATAATTAATTTGACATAATTTGATTTCTAAACTAATCGTTAACAATTAATTTACAAATTGGCCTTACAAAACAAATGCTATACTGCTTAACAATTCCCAAATTTGTCAAGTCATTGACCTACCACCACAGTAATTTAGCTTATTGATAAGTTATTGAATTCAAATGCGATCCACATTGAACTGTTTAGCATGGAAATTATTAAAATTAAATCTATAAAATTGGGAATTCAATTATTTAAAACATGATTACATTAATTGCAAAAGTTCAATATTTGCATCTATCTCGAACAGTTCTGCACACGTGAATGCTGTTCTGTTATTAACATTGCTGAAATTACCGCAAAAAAATACCACAATATTGATTTAATTTTTGCACTTGTTGCACGCAAATAAAAATTATAAAAAAAATTAAAGTGTGAGTGTGTTCTTGTTTTGAATTAATCAAGTCAGCATACCTGATAATTAAAAACTTGATTTGCAAGCCAAAAACCCCAGCAGCCGTCCAGCCCAGTCAGTCAGCAATTAAAAGCTCAACGGGTTTCTTGCTTTTGAGTCATTTACCCTGTCGATTTACGAGCAAATTTTCTGTTTTTGGATTTTCGTATTTCGAGTTAAGTTCAGTTGTGTTTAAGCCGTCAAGCTGGCTACACGTATCATGTCCGCGGGTCGCGTCGTTGTCTATGGTGGCAAAGGAGCTTTGGGCTCCGCCTGCGTCGATCACTTCAAAGCCAATAACTATGTAAGTAAAAAAAATAAAAACAAAATACCAAAACTCCACCTTTCACTTTTATTGACCCCCAGCTAGTCTTTCACACGCATTTCAATTGTTTAAAAAGCCTTCAATTTTCGATTTCACTGTTTTTTTTTGCAGTGGGTCGGTAGCATTGATCTAAGTGAAAACGAGAAGGCCGACTTCAGCGTTGTGGTGCCTCGTGACGTCAGCTGGGAGGATCAGGAGTCGGCTGTAATCGGCAAAGTGGGTGAATCTCTTGATGGCCAAAAACTTGACGCAGTCATCTGTGTGGCAGGCGGCTGGGCAGGTGGAAACGCCAAGAAAGGTGAGTCATTTGTATAAAATATAAAATCCCCTTTCAATTGAACCTCCACTCCTTTCAGATCTAGCCAAGAATGCGGATCTGATGTGGCGCCAAAGCGTTTGGAGCTCCAGCATTTCCGCTGCTCTCGCCGCACAGCATCTCAAGGATGGCGGCTTGTTGGCCTTGACTGGTGCTAAGCCTGCTCTGGAGGGCACACCCGGCATGATTGGCTATGGCATGGCCAAGGCAGCAGTGCATCAACTGACACGTTCACTGGCTGGCGAGAATTCTGGTTTGCCCTGCGATTCACTGGTCGTCTCCATTCTGCCCGTCACCCTCGACACGCCCATGAATCGCAAATGGATGCCGAATGCTGATTTTGGCACCTGGACACCACTCACCGAGGTCGCTCAGCTATTTTGCAAATGGACTCAAGCCGAGGATCGTCCCAAAAATGGTTCGCTCCTGCAGCTCATCACAAAGAATGGCGTCACGGAACTGGTAGCAGCTAATTAAGCAACGACAAACTCATTTTTTGGACAACGACGGAAACATATACAGAATATACATAAATGCATATATACCTATAAATATACATACATACATAAATATATATATATATATATATATATATACTAACTAGTTTGTCTGTTAAAATCGATTGTTGCTCAATTTTGCTTTCGAATTTAAGCCCTGCTTAGCAGTTGGGGTTTAGCACATATTCCAAAATATATACTTACATAAAGTATGACATTCTTGAAACTCAAATTTAAATATAATTGATTCAAAATTGGAATAATGCAATATTTAAAAACAAAAACAAATCACTCAAAGTTCCATTAAAAACCAAAAGCTAACCATTTAGCTTACTTTCTCAATCCGATTTATATATATATATATAGATAATGCTTGTGGCTTTACGTAAAACTATAAATTGATTAATAAAACCGCATATTGTGGCTCGGCTATATTTTCATTTAATGCTGTCCGTTGGGGATAACCTATTGAACTAAGATAACGATTGGACTTGGTTTGGATTTGGATTTGCGCTTGCTACTTGCAGCTAGCAAAAAGTTTACGTCTTTTTCTTCTTCATGATCTTCATGAATAGCACCATGGCTGTAAGAGATTAAATAATAATCAATCTGTAAACCTTTAAAAAATAAACACTGTCAGTGACTCACCAATGAAGACGACGATGACAAAGACAATCATTAGCCAGAGCCAGCATTTGTATGCCTTGCGCGAATGTTGCTCCAATTTGTCCGCTTCCTTGCCGAGCGAATTAATGTTTCTATCTGCTACGCCTGTGGAACGTGCAACGACTTCCGTATCACGTCTAATTATCCGATTGGCCGTCTCCGTTTGCTCCTTGAGATTGCGGGTCAGCGAGAGCATATGCTCTGTGATCTTCTCCTGCGCATTATTGTAATACTTGACAGCCTCGTTTAGATTATTGCCACTTGTGGCTTCGCCGCCAGCCGGTGGCGATGTCTCATCGGCGGCGCCACATCGACGACGCAACGTATCCGCATCTGGTAAAAGATGAAAAATTAGGGTGTCTAATTGGAAATGATTATGTGGCAATTGGGAAGGCGGCATCTTCACCTTGCAGCAAATCCTTGCGTATTTCGTTGTGCTTCGCTGTGTTCTGCAGCTGACGCATTTCCTGCATGGCGATTTCCCCTGTTGAATTTGTGGCGCCACCATTGACGCTGCTTGTGGGCATGCCTGTGGTCAGCTTGAGGGCAGCGAGGCGTTCCTTGTAGCCGGCTATTCTCGCCGCACTCTGTGGACTGTGAAGGGGGTGTTGGGTTGAGGGGGTGGAGGGGGGTTTGGTATTCGGATGTATTTTTGTCACATATTTCACACACACACTGATGCGTAAATAAATCCAACTCACTCATCCATCGCCGCCAGCTCGGCTACCATTGTGTCCAGCGATTTGAGAAACTTTTGCAGGCGCCAAAAGTTATCCTCGCTTTTTGCAAGATCCTCGCAGTTGGTCAGCAGCGTTCGAATGTTCACATTTAATTTTGTTGCCATTTTAATAATAAAAACATTAAAATATTTAACTTATCGCTCGCCGTCCAACACGAATATTTGCATATATCGATAGGTATACATTATAAATGACGATTGTTTCGATATTTTTCTTGCCTCTATGTCATGCAAGCAAAACTAACAGCTTTTGATTAATAATTGTTGTAATAATTAATAAGCAACATTTTTTCATTCAAAATCAATTTCTTTCAATTTAAGTTCGTTGCAAACTGTTCTTGAATTTTATTAACATTTTATGCAGTGCTTGCTAACATTATGGGGTTGAACAGAGTACTGTGCCTGTGCAAACAGCTGAATGGCCCAACAAATGCAACGCTAATGCGAAGCGCTTGCCAACACTCCGTCGCGACGTTCGGACGAAGAAACGCAAAGAAAACGGCAGTTTGTTGCTGGAAAAATTTTTTGCTTCGTGCATTTTAATTTAATTTGAAAATTGTTGCAAACGCGCCAAAGTGCGTACGTGCCACGATACGCAGGCGATGTAACGTGCCGGTTAGATCTAAGAAGTGCAAGTTTTGTTACACAAAAATAAATTAAAATTGTGAATAGAAAGTGGCACAGCGCAGAAAAAATGTAAATGATAAAAAAGATTCAAAGCCAAAGAAATGCGAAAAATACATATGCATATGTACATCCGCATACATATGCACACCTCTGCGTGTGTGTGTCGAGCGAGAGAGAGAGAGACTGAGCCATGAGTGAAGCATATATTAAAATTAATATCACATAAATAACAGTGTTTAACAATCGACCATTATTATATTACATGCATATATGTGAGTGCGTTTGTGTATGTGTGTGTACGTACATAGCTGCATTTAAATATTTCCGCAAAAGCATTCATAATTTGTAGTTGCCGCTGGAAAGGGGATCATTTCTTGTGTGTGTGTGTGTGTGCATATATTTGTATATACATACATATGAATGTGTGTGTGTGTGTATTTCACACGAAAGTTGCGGCTTCTATTTTAAAATTGAAATAAGCCAAACCCACAATTAATAACTACACACAAAATGGGAAAATATCAAGAACAAAAGTGTGGGCAAAAAGGGAAAAAAAAAACTATTAAAAAAAAAGATATGTGTACCACAAATTTCGAAAGAAAACCTACGAAGTGGTTGCTCGCGTCACTGCTATAGTTTGTGTGTGTGTATGTATATATATGTGTGTGTGTGTGCGTGTGAATGCGAGAGGAATGCTGTCTATGTATCACGTTTCGCACTCTATATGCATACATGTAGGCGTATGTGTGTGTGTTTGTGTGTAGTGTTGTGTAGTGCATAAAGCATGAACAGATTTCAATTCTCTGATTCTTTTTACAAATTTCTTGTCTTGATTTGCTTGAGATCACTCCTTTTATTATATATATAAATATATATATGTAAAAAGTGTGCCATGGTTTTCGCACAAGCTGACTGGCCATTTTGTCTGCGCCTTACTCGGAGCAAATCGATCTGGTTATTCTCCGGTTTTTTTTTTAAGTTGCATCCCTAAGCAGAGGCAGCATTCAACTAGAGGGCGATGCACAAAAGAGAGACACAGCGAGAGAGTGAGAGCGAGTGAGCGAGCGACCGTATAACAAACAGCACACACGCACACTTAGGCAAGCAAACAAACTTGTTTGGACGCTCTCTGACTGCTAACTTGCAAAATGAGCAAAACGCCGCTATTCGTTAGTCGAAAGAGAGCGAGAGAGAACTAACAAATCTTCTTTTGAGTGAGTGCGGTTGGTGCTGCTGCTGTTGCTCGTTCTCGTTACTCGTTGCTGCTGCTGCGGCTACTGCTACTGCTGCTGGCTGGCAGCAGTTGTTGCTCTCTTTGGGTAGGTAACCTACTCAAAAAGCAAAAGCAAAGCTAGACGAGCGAAATTTCCATTGTGTGTGGCGATGTCGCGTCGTCGTCGTCGCTGTCGTCGTTGTCAGCCAGCCAGAGCAGTAGCAGAAACAGTCTCGCAGTCGGTTTAAAATTTTCTGACTCGTCATTTGGTGTTGTGCGAAAAGCGAGAAAAACGTATGAATATATATATATATATCTTTGTTATATATATCTCTATATATGTTCAATACATATATTGAGTAATAAATTAAAAAATACTATGTATTTAATAGAAGGCTGTGCAAGGTGCAAGTTGTGTGTTCGATACAAAAAGATTAGCAATATTTAAATCGAATTCGCCGCCGCCGCCGTCACCTCTCTGCTGCTGTCGTCGCGTTTATGTGTGTGTGTGCGTGTGTGTATGAGTTGCTTTTTAAGCACAAACTAACTCATTGCAATTTACTATTACTCATCTGCTGATGCTGAATCTTCTTTGCACTTTTGATTCTTGCTGCACTCACACACACATATATATATATATAAATATATATATATATATATAGAGAGAGAGAGAGAGGAGCGAGCAGCAAACCGCAAAAATAGTGTTGTAAATGAATGTCGCATATTTTGAATTGTGAAACGAAAAATCGAAATATACAAAAGTGTATACACAGAAGAAAGAGAGTAAAAAAAAGTGCATAATTGCAAACGTCGACAGGAAGTCAGCCGTTAAACGAGCCATACATTCCAATCCATTCCATGCATATATATATTTATTTACTCGATTTAGTACAAGCGCCGTGTACCTAAAAAGAAAAAGGAAAAAACTACCTATTTTGTATTTTTTGTCTACATCAACGATTAACGAAAACCCAACGACTTTCATCGCCGTCGTGCGTCGGTGTTTATATATATATATGTGTGTGTTCGACTCGCTCACTTACACACACGCACACATTGAGAAGCACCCCTGTCGTTGGCTGCGCGCCTTGAAAAGTCAATTTGTGTGAATGTGTGTGTGTGTGTGTCTCGCTCAAAAACGGCGCTCTCTCTCGAATGTCGTGCGAATGAATGGACAGTGGTTCAGATCCAAGAATTAAGGAGGCAGAGAGTAGAGATGGCGGCTGCTGCTGCTGCTTCTAGCGGCCGTCCACCCTTGTAATTGCCGCATATGTGTGCGTGTGTGTGTGTGTGGCCGTGTGTGAGCAACAAATAAGTAGTAGAATAAGTAGCAGTACAATAAAAAAAACAAGACAATAAGAGCGATAAAAATTCAAAATTTGTTATTCATTGTCGTGTGCCAGTGTACATATGTATATATAAGTATATATTTGTCTGTGCGCGTGTTTATTCAATGATGAGTGGCTATATTTGTGAATATGTGTGTGTATGTTGTGAGTGCAATTTGCAAGCAAACGTTACACTTACAGTTGATGCTCTCGCTCGCTCTCACACACGCTCTCTCGCTCTCGCTGGATGATGTTGCTGATTTCGAAATTGATTTAGCTGAACTTGTTTCGGTTTCCGAAAGCGTGCACAAAACGAAATGTGCAATAACAACAACAATAATAATAATAGCAATTGCAATTACCTCTTCCATGTCTCTTTCAGTGCAGCAGCAGCAACGACAACAACGCAAATATAATCATCATAATAATAATAATAATAACAACAACAACAACAACAACAACAACAACAACATATGCATACAAACAAAACAAAACCAAACCAAAACAACGAATTAAAGTGCCGCTGTATGTGTATGTGTGTATGTGTTTGTGTATGCTTGCTAAGTGCATTCAAAAAAATAGATAGAAATTAGAAAAATAGCAAAAGGTAAAGAAAATAATAATCACAATAATAATTATACATAATTGTTCCGTTTCTGCTCGTGTTCGTGTGTTTCGTTTTCTTCGTCTTCTGCAATTTAAACGCCAAAATCAAATTCAAAGTAGCTGTAAACTGCAACAGCTGCACAACAACAACAACAGCAGCAACAAATTCACTCAAAACAAGCAACGCAATTTCGTGTCTCTCTGTGTGTGTGTGTGTCCGTGCGCGCGTGTGTGTGAGCGTGTCTCTGTATCTGTGTATCTATCGTCGCATCAGAATCAATACAACTACAACAAATTCAAAACAACCAAAACAAATGTGCAAAAAAAAAAATACTAAAAAAGCATAAGGAATAAGAAAAAAGTATTTACAAATTTCTCACACAATATTCACATCATTTTTTTTGTTGAGAAAATGAGGTGCTGCTGTTGTGCAAAAATAACAAGCCAAGAACTATGACGCATCAAAACCATCAGACAAACGGCGCAAGTTTGGAGGATTGCCATACAAACTTTTATGCCTTGGTAAGTCTATTATTCTCTATTTCTCACATTCCCATTTCCGTTCTATGCCAATTGGTGTGCTTAGTAGTAGTATATCTAGGTCAGTGACAAGTGAATGCAATAGCAGTGTGTGCACAGGGCGTTTTAGCTTGAGGATAGCTTGCCGACCCACGTCTCGATCGTCAGCTGTTGTATCAATGTGCTCTTATCGATAGTTCGTGGAATACTTCCAGTGGAAGTTATCTTCCCGTATAACGTTATTTTTCCATCTTTTCAGCTCAGAAAACACGCACGAAAGCGGAACTATTTGTGCGTATTATCAGGGGTGGGGGAGGGGGGGGGTGATAAAAGACGCAAACAAGTTGAAAGATATATATATATATATCTATATATATATATAAATATGAATTTGTGTCTGTCAGTGTGTGTGTGTACTACATGCGGCAACTGTGACCGGCCATAACAGGTTCTTCTGGCGGCAGTGTTTCTTTTACACAGTGGCATATTTCTTTAATGAATCTGTCTCTCTCTCTCGCTCAGCTCAGCACAGCAACAATAAAAGAAACACAGACAATGTTAAAAACGCAAAAGAAAAGCTCAAATGTTGAGAGGAACATCAACGTCGACGCTTACGTTTGCGCTGCGTACACACAAGTCAATGTGCTGCCGCCGTCGCTGCTTTCCTTACGGCGCCGAAATAGAAGCAGCGACAGCAAACAGCAACAGAGGCCGACACGCCAACGAACGAATGCTGTACGAAATAACGAAACAATAACAAACGCGCAAAACTTTCTCTGAGCGAGTAAAACAGACTAACGAGAGCGCGCGCACAAAAGAGCGCGCGCCGTGAGAGAGCAAGAGAGTGGACAGTGGCAGTAGTAAAAAAAAAAAAAAAGTCCGCTTGAACTTGGGAGGCACGCGCGCGTGAACAAGCATTAGCAAAGCGTGTCAGAATGATAACACATACACACACGCTCTCTCTGGGGAAGTGTGTATGTGTGAGTGAGAGACGCACACGAAAATAAATATAATATAGCCCACAAGCGAAGAAAAAGAAGAAGAAGCAGAAACGAGCGCAAGCAGGCAGAAAGTATATGTAATGTTTGTTTGTAGTGTCGATTGAGCATGAAAATCGCAAACAGTCCACACACAGATATTCACATGGGTATGCGTGTGTATGTGTGAGTGTGTGTATGAGTGAGTGTGCAACGAGACGCCGCTGACGTCGGCAGATAAAAGACAGTGTTGTTGTTGTTTTTGTTACTGCTGAAGACAATGTTGAAAAACGCAAAAACTGCTGGCCGCCCTTTTTGAACAGATGCAAAGTTTTGGCTGAGCATCAGTGCAGAAGAGTAGTGTCGTGGAGGGGGTAACGAAGGTATTAATGCGAAAGCCAATAAACATGACAGCAACACACACAAAGTAGCGAGTTGTAAAAGAATAAAAACGAGAGCGAAAAATGGAAACACACAGAAACAGAAATCGCGATACCGAAAAACTGAAATACGAAAATCAAGGCAAGAATGTGGAACGCGACGAGCTTTTATTGTTGTTGGTGTTGTCGTTTTTAATGTTGGGGGCGATGTTCGTCGGCGACGTCGTTGTCGTCGGCAGCCATTCGTGGTTTGGGGAATACCTTTTGCTTGCCTGCCTGCCTGTTGTTATTGTCTGCGTGTGTATGTGTGTGAGGTGCAGTTATTTGGCCATGTCTGTATTGTGTGTGGCTGCGTATTAAGTTTTTAAATTTTTGTTGTGTTTGTTTTCTGTTATGCTTAACGCTCTCTTGCTGTGTGTGTGTGTGTGTTGCTGTTTTTTAACTGCTGTTGTCTTTGGCCATTGATTTGTGCTTGCCGCAGCGACAACAACTTGTTCCAAAGCTACACAAAACTCGCGCAACGGAAGCCGCCAATGAGACCGACCCCAGCCAGTTTTTTTCTTTTCTTTTTTCTTTAGCTGTGTTTTTCTTCTTAACTTGTTGTTTTTGTATCGCTTAGGTTTTCTTTTTGCTTGCAACTTGCGCCTTAATTCGTCTTCTCTCCTCTGCTTCTTATTGCTGTGCTTTTGTCTTGAGCTTTGCTTTGTACGCGCCTTTCGTTTTTTTTTGTCTACTTTGTTTCTGTTTTTGTTACAAGTGCAGCACAGAAGCGACTTTGGAATGTGTGTGTGTGTATTTGTGCCGCATTTTGCAACACTACCAGTCACAGTTTTTTTTATTATTTGTTTTTGGGAGGCCAAGTGAGCTTTTCTTTTCTTTTTTTATTAGCATATTTTAGATTTTTGCATAGGCTTATTTTTTCTTTTACACAATATGAAGTAAGTACAGTGAATATTCAGTGAATATATGCGAATAAAAGCTAATTAATTCAGCTGAAGCAGAGAAAGGCAGAATTGAGATTATTTTTCAATATCGGCTATTTAGTTAGGCTTATGGATTGAAGAGAGCTTAACGGCAATTTTGGGAAACGAGAAAGTTTTTCACACTATAACTGTATTTTTGAAATAAATTGATGCATAGCTTTTGGTTTTCTTTGTTGGAGATTTTTGTTATAATTAAAGAAATTGGTTGTCCTATATCTACAGGCATAATTTAACACAAAATTAAACACTTTGCAGTGCTACAAATATCGAGCACTTACTGCAGATAGATAACAGGTCTAAATCGTGCTCGCTGACAAGTCTAATCCAATATGCAAATACTTTACCCACCCTGCTGTCGATTGTGCCAGTGTTGTGTACCTACTGTTTAGAAATATGTTTTCGCTGCTTATCTCTGACGATATTATTATTAATATGAAGCAATCAAGCAATGATAATAAAAACTACCGTTTCCAACACTCATTCTCTCTCTGTTTTTCTTGCAGACTGATTTGTGTGGAATCAAATGGCGCAAGTTCGTTAATGGCGAACGGCCGAATGCGTCGAGTGATCCACTGGCGGATCCCATTCTCCGCTCCTACTCGCGATGCATGCAGGCGAACATGCTGTGCGTGTGGCGCCGCGTACAATCCACCAAGCAGGACAACACCGATCCAAATGCCTTAAATTTTGAGATTACCACATCGACAACGGTGCATCCGCCCCTATCGCTGGCCGCCGCCAAGGAACTGTGGATCTTCTGGTACGGCGAGGAGCCGGATCTCAGTGAGCTCGTCGATGCGGAGCTTCTCAAAATAGCTGGTAAGTCCAAAGAATCCATATAAATACATAAATAATAAAAATAATATATTAAAACATAATATAATAAATAATAAGCAATAAATAACAAATAAAAATTAACATAATTTATGATCAATGATAAATGATAAACGTCAACTAATTTGGGCCAACTGCAATTTACGAACGCAAGTATTGCAAGTTTTTCATTAGTAGCTTAGTCTCTTTCCCCTCTTCTCTTCACTTTTAAAAATAAAAGCCCATTCGAAAGAACTTTCTCGCAAATACGCAGATTGTTGTTTATTTCGTAAAGTTTTTACCACAGGCCATATAAATTTATATATATCTATATATTTATTAATTTATTTATTTAACAGTGTTGTCCAACAGTACATGCATAAATAATGCAACAACAAAAATATTGTGAACGAACGCGAACGTCCGTTACAAAATGAGCTTTTTATAAATTTAATAAAACTTCAAGGCCGCAGCGTGCAGCGCAGCAAAAAATTTGTTGTACCCATGAGAAAACCAAAACAATACACACATACAGATAGAGACTCGCGTGTCTATCAAATATACGTGTGCATATGTGTATATGTATGCATGTACGTGTGCTTCTCCCCAACATCACTCACATGGCGGGCGCGCTCGTCGTCTGTCAGAAGCAGCAGCAGCAGAACATCGTCTTCTCTTCCCCAAAACCAACCATCCCCCTCTCGCTCTCTCTCTCTCTCTGCCTCTCTCCCACTCGTACTTTGGCCACAACGATGCGGTCAGCCCACGCGTAAAACGTCACCTGTGTCATTTGCAATGCTTTTGTTTCGTTTGCTGTTCTCCCACTCGCGCGCTCACTCACACACTCTCCCATTCGCTCGACGTCGTCTTGCGCTCTTAAGCTTACGCTCGTTTATTCGTTCGCTCTCTTATTATTGGCAATGCTTTACGTTGTACGGCTTGTAAGGGGTTGTTCCCCAATACACACACTCACACACACACACACTCACACACACACACACATGCAAATCACGTTGACGACCTCGTCGGAGCGCTGTTATTTCTCTGCTATTACTTTTACGTTTGCTTCTACTTCTGCTGCTTGGCTGCTCTTATCAGCCGACTTTTTTTTTTTGCTGTTTTCTGGCTAACATTTTTATTTTATCGTTTTAAAACTTTTGGCAATTGCTATCTGTGGTCGCAAAATTAATAAGCAGTCTATGTAATGTCTGCGTAAAATTTCACTCGCAAAGCTAGTCGGAATTTGTGCATACGTCAGTCATACGTCAACAATACGTAAACTCAAATCGTAATAGTAACGTGTAGTAAGAGTAGTAAGCAAAACCCTTTCCGACGTCATATTGCGGCTCATTTTACTTTTACAGTTAGCTGTTATAATATTGCAGACGCCGACTGCGACGCTGCTGTGGTGAAATTGTGGTCGACCCCGTGTTGTCGTCGTCTACATTGTTTTTGTTTTCGTTGTCGTTTTTTAATGACAAGGACATTGACTAATTGCATTGACATTAGTTTGTTTCGCTATCGTGCGATGTGTGTGCGAATTCTCTTTTCTTTTTATAGCCTTTTACTTTGCCGCAAACAACAAACAAAAAAAAGCTGTCCGCTTTCTTTGCATTTGTATGCGAGTGGGAATGTGTGTATATACGTGTGTGTGCGTGTGCATGTGAATGAAACCAAAGAGAAAGAGAGGCGAGACAGAGACGCGCGTTGTAAGTGCATGCTGCTGCCCAGTGAAAAGTGGCAACGCAGCAGGCAGCAGCGAAAGATATTGTTGTTGTACAACTTTCCGCATAAGAAAAGACGTCACTACATTGTTGTGCCCACATTCACACGCACACACAAACACACACACTCGGACAACGCACTCGGTCTCTTCTCAACACTTGCTCGTACTTTGTTTATATTGGTTGCCCCTAGAAAAGAAGCAAACTCAATTTGGACTGTGTTTGTCGAGATGTACATCGATAAGCGTGATTAGATATTATCGATAATCTTGTTGGCCCCCACACTACTTATTGTTGTTGTTGTTCAACACTTTACCTTAAACAGCTGTCACTTTGTTTGTTGTTGCTTTGACATTCTATGTGTGCGTGTGTGACTGTATGTGTGTATGTGCGTCTCTCTCACGCTCCACAATTGGGGCTAATAATTATGAGAGCTTCGCAACGCTAATGCATATGTATATATATATGTGTGTGACTGATTGTGCGCTCTCTCAACGATGACGACGACGATTATTCTCTCTTGTGTGCGATTTTGAAAACTGGTTTTAAAGCTTAATTACAATGCGCTTTGTTGTTGTTGTTGCCGTTGTTGTTGTTACTGCAAAATTTTGCATTCGCTTGGTTCGCTCTACCTGTATTATATTGTTGTTGTTGCTTTAGCTTATTAACCAATTTTCAGTGTGCGCTCAGCTCGCCATAGATTATTGACCTTGGTTAAAAAAAACGGCGCGAAGGCAACAAATTGTTTGTAGTCGTATGTTACTTGTATAAATATATATATATACATATATATATATATATATATATGTGTGCATGTGTGTGCTTGATTATGCCGTTTCAGCTACCGCTTGTTGCTGCTTGTTGCACGCAATCTTCTAACGACTCTTGAAAATTACACACCTTGTGTCGTTGTCGTTATTGTTGTTGTGAAATTGGCGCACGGCTTATAGAAATTTGTATCAAGACACTGTAATAACCAATGAGGCACACACACATACTCACACACAAACATCTGCATACGTTTGTCACCATCATTTGGCCCGTTTTGCACGTCATTTTAAAATTGCTTTTGCTGTGGCAGCAAATTTTTAACCTAAAATAGCGTTTCAAACACAAAACAACAACAACAAGAGCGGAATGCTCTCTTTAGGTCTCTCTCCATATGTCTGTTGTGAGAGAGAGTGAGTGAGCTTTCAAAACTAGCGGCACTTTTTGTCCCAAAACAACACTCAAACAAGAGAAGACTCACTCATTTAGCGGACAGCAACAGCGACGAATGTTTACGCTTATATGTGTAGTACACACACAAACACATACAACACATTTACATCGACTTTGACTCTCATCGCCATCTCTCTTCGACGCTTTAGCTGCTCTTCTCTATTTCGCTCTCTGCGTGAGTCGCCGTCGGCAACACCAGCAACATGTGCACAAACCACACGTGCTACAAAAAAAAATTAAACCAGATACATGTGTTAGTGTGTGTGTGTGTGTGGATGTCTATATGTATTTGGAATTTGCATTGGGCAGTCGCCTTCGTCGTCAGATTCCTGTTATGACCGGGAGTTTGGGAATTGGAATTAGACTGATAGATTCATAGTCGTCGTCGCTTGCACAAAAGTGAAGCACAAGACAAATCCGACCAACGAGCGTCGGCAATTTCAATTTTGTTTTTGAGTGTTTTTTTTTAATGCTTTTGCTTGTTTGTTGAGTTTTCTTTTCTGTGGAAGCTTTTAATTTTCGGCAATGACCCCCGGCGAAATAAACTACTAGCAAATACAAGCATACTCACACACATGCACATATATGTGTAACATACACACAAACACATAATCGTACATTGCCCTCTGGTAACAATTTTTACGCTGATCTCATTGAAAGAAGGTACACACTAACACATACATACAGAAATACGTGTGTTATACATACAAATAATGAAATCCACAAGCAGGCTTCTAACAACAACAACAGCAAGAAAACCACCAATAGCATAAATTTCCAAAGCACAGCCTACGCCGCTGCATTGTTTTTGCTGTTGATGTCGACGTCGCTCTACTCGTCGCTGCTTTTATTTTCTCACTCACTCATTTTGCTCTCTTTCTTGGCACTCGCGCTTAACTCGCCGGCGAGTGAGTGAGTGTGCGTGTGTGTGAATGGCGGGCCCGCTCTCTTTGCATATGTGTGTGTGTGTTTTGTTATTTATAATGTTGTTTACCTTTACGTAATTATCTTTGCAACATTTGTTGGCTTTGTTGTTGTCGGCTTTGCCAAGACTCAACTCGACTTGTATCTGCTCGTATTCGGCTCGGCTCGACTCGACTCGTGTTCGGCTCGGCGCTTGTGTCTGCGGCTCTTCTTTTGCTTATTATTTTTTCAATTTATGTGTGTGTTTTTTTTCTGTTTTGAATGCAGAGGGTGGACCGGCGCTGCTGCTGCGCTGCGCCCTGTAAACTGTCATTGACGTCGCTGTTGCTGCTGCTGCGTGTGTAGGTGTCAAGCGTCGTTCGTGTTTGTGAATGTGTGTCTGTTTGTGTTTGTTGTGAGAGAGTGGAAGCTGCTTGGAATTTTCCAAAAAAAAAAAAAAAAGTCTTGACTCTTCCACTCCTCCGCCTCATCGTGCCTGCCGCTGTTTTCTGTTTTGTTAGGCGACTTGTAGACTCGTGCACATTTTGCCTTATTCTTTTGGTTTTGTTTTAAGTGGAATTTTTGTTTGCGCTTCCGCTTTTGATTTGTTCGCCTGCCGCCCTTGTCTGTCTTTCCGGGTCGGCCTGCATATGCAGCGACTACCTTTGCCTACCGTTTATCTTCTTTGCATTGTTCGTGTTCAGCAGGCTGCTGCTTCTTCTTCTCCCCCTCATTTACATGTTTTACATATTCTTTGCCTGCCTGTTCTTTTAAGCAGAATTCCATTGCGCTCTCTCATTCTCTCTCGCTGTGTACTTAATCCCTGTCTCCGTTATAAAAGTGAATTTTTTGTCATTGGGTTGCGCGCGTCGCAAAACAATAACACAAATAAATTGCCTTTTTAGAAAAAAAAATATCAATGCGCGAGTCTCTTAGTTTTTCTAGCGCGCCGAATGTTTTGCGTTATTGTAGTTGTTATTATTACTCATTGTTTATATGCTGTCACCAAATACATACATACATATATATTTACATTTATATATATGTATGTGTATGTGTGTATAAAATAAAAAGAGCGCGCGCGCATTTTTTATTATTTGGTAATTTTCCGCCTTTAAATGAGATCCACACACAAAATCAGGAAGGGGTTTTATAAGTGTAAATAAACAGTTTGGAATGTTTTCCGAGTACCACCCCCAACCCCTTTCTTATTTGTATTCCGTTTCCTTATGTGTGTAAGGGAATTAATGGAAGTTGAAAGTTATGCGCTTGATTTTCAGTGTTGATCAGTGCTTTAAAAGTCATTAGCTACAATTAGTGCAATTAAAATGATGGTAAAGTAATTAATATAAACAATTATTTGAGCTGATATTTAATTAGACTCTTTCACTTTTCATATTTGTAGCGAATCAATCGCTCTGGAATGGCACCTGGAAGGGTGAGCTGACCTACGAATGCCGCTCGCTGCTCTTTAAAGCGCTCCACAATCTAATGGAAAGGTAAGCCTTTGATAATCAATTAATTAATTCAAGTTTTTACAGCTAGTCATTTTAAATAATTTGCATTGTTTGACAGATTTGTGTTAACCAAGGATATTGTGCGCTTTGGAAAGTGGTTCGTGCAGCCCTGCACTTCCAGCGATCGTCTCTTTGGACGCAGGTGAGTTGACTTTCAGTGGAATTTTGATTGAAATCTGTTACGGATATGCTTTTCAAAAAAAATTAAACGGTTTAACGGCTGAGAGCAATTCCCGTTGAACGTTATCCAGTGTGCATCCCAGATTAAAGACTGGAACTCTGTGCGTGCGCATGGAAGTCTCTGCGCACGCATCGTTCTTCCAGTCACAATTACCAACTGATTTCTTGAGAGGATTAAGCTTTGATTTTCATATTTATTTATATTGTGTCTTCTCTCTCTCTCTCGTTTGACAGTTCGCAACATTTATCCTTCTCCTTTACGTTCTTTGTGCATGGGGACACGGTTTGCGCCTCCATCGATCTGCGCGAGCATCCCGCCGTGCGTCCTTTGACCAAGGAGCATCTGGTCGAGGCAGCTGCCGCCTTTGCCGCCGCCAGTGGCCAACAGACGGGCGCAACACGTGGCAATCAGGATGCAAATGCGACGACACCTGGCAGCACATCGCCCCCGCTGCCCGCTAGCTCTCCCTCGCTGCTGCTCGATGGCGGCGCAGCAGGTGGAGCAGCAGCTGGTGGTGTGGATAAACCACCTGCTGTAACAGCGCAGCCAACGCAGGCGCGCAAAGTAATGTTGGCGCCGTTTGGCATTGCGGCAATACTCACCGGGAACAGTTACAAGGCGAGCGATCCAATGGCCGAGAAGATACTCGAGGATTGGGCCTCGTTCTTTCCGCTGTGCAATAAGGACAACACGGACGTGCCACCAGTTGTCGAGGTCGTCTCGGGTAAGGATCGAACTGAACGAAGGCACTGCTGGATAAACTGTGAACAATATTATATATTGTGTATTATTAATTATATATTGTATATTATATTTGCATATTCAGTTTTAATTTAAAAATAAACTAATCTTATATGATTTCTCTCTCTCTCCCTACTCTCTCCCTCGCTCTCGACCTCTCTCGCTGTTCCGCTCTGCCTTCTCCAGGTGGTCATAAGATGTATCATCCGACGAACTATGTTCTAGTCACAGATCTGGATGACATGGAGCACATGGAATTTGCCGAGCTGCACAGGGCACTAAATGGTGGTCAAGTAGCGGTTGGAGCAGCGGGTGAAGCAGCTGTGCTGGCAGCCCTCCCCTCCACCCCCTGCTCCTCCTCCGTCTCACCAGCAGTAGCAGCAGCAGCCGCCGCAGCAGCAACAGCGACGCCAGCGATAGCAACAGCGACGCCGGTGGCAACAGCAGCAGCAGCAGGTTCTGCAGTAGCAGCAGCAGCGGCCGTCAAAGAATCGATATTGGAACGTTTAACGTTTCAGCCCTATTATGATCAGCGGCCAACATCGGGATTTACATTCAATACGAACAATACTCATATACCTGCCACGGCGGCAATTGAAATGCCCGAACGAGCCTGGCAGGATTGCATTATGAATACGCTGCACGTTGATGCAGCAGCAGCAGCGGCGGCAGCGACGGCAGCACCGACAGCAACGTCAGCTGCGGCAGATGAGGAGGAAAGTCAGCAAACGGATTCCAAGCAGCATGTCCAGCAGCAGATCCAACAACAGCAGCAGCAACAGCAGCAAAAGCAGCGACAAAAGCTTTGGAATTTTGTGGATCCTATGCAGAAGGCGCCCTGCATATGCATCAAGTAAGTTGGTCTCGCTTCAATTGCTCTCTCTTTACATCTACCCTCCCCTCTCCTCTCCCCACCCACTCTCTCTCTTTTGTCTGCTCCTGCTCTCCTCCTCTTTACTCTTTTTCTCTCTCTCTGTGTCTTTCTGCTCTTTGCACTACGCACTGAGCCCGTCTTACGTCGTGCGTTACGTTCTTCCTCCTTCTTGCCTTCTATTTATATTTTTTGTTGTTTTTTTTTCCTTTACTTGGAGTATGTGTGATATTTTTGTAGCGAGATTTGTGTTTGACTTTTTTTCTTTTAGAAACTATGAATATGAATTTGAAAATATGAATGTAATAATGCAGAGATAATTAATCGCTTTAATGGCATGCCCTAGAAACAGAATCGCAGTGCGTCCAGCTCTATATATATCTCTTATATATTTATATCTATATCCATTTATTTTTTTTAAAATTAATTGTGTGTGTGTGCGTTTATCGATAAACGTTGCATGTGTCGCCGAAAATAATTATAATACGCTTACAGCAGTTACAAAAGAAAAGAAGAGGAAAAAAGAAAGAAAGAAAGATTCTCTTCTCTCCCTCTCTCTGTGTGTGTGTAAAACTCACCACAGCGAAAAGCTCGCGAGTTTGACTTTGACTGATCTCGGACACTTGTGTTGAAAGTTGAGTTCAAAGTTTAACACCCAAAAAACCCACCAAATTTCAGCGCACAATGCAGCAGCAGCAGCGGCATCGGCGCTGGCAGCAAACGACAGCACAGTAACGGCAGTAGCAGCAGCGGCAGCATAAGCAGCAATAGTATTGGTTCGCCAGCACTACGAGCTGCGATCGGCTGCGTCACCAGCAGCAGCAGCAGCAACAGCAAATTAGCGTTCCAGCTTTACCAACAACAACAACAACAACAACAGTACTCATCTCATCAACGGCCTGGTACACCTGCAGCAGCAGGCGGGGCGCATCATTCCAGTTCCAGTTTCAGTTACAGTTCCAGTGTTGGCTGCTTGTCCACTTCTGCCACCTCCTCCTTCTCCTCCGCCTACTACTCATCCTCATCGTATGCTGCTGCTGGTGGCCTCAAGCGACATATTTTGCCGTTCCACAAGCGTTTCAATACTCAAAGAGCGCTAAGACCTTACAACAACAACTACAATACCACTACTTCCTCTACAACAACAACAACAACAGACACCAATATACCAAAACAAAGGTTTGTGCCGCTGTCCAGCCTTCTGTGTGTATGTGTGTGTGTGTTGGTGTGTGTGGAGGCGTTTTTAACAGTGCTGCATAATGATTCTTTTTTTTCCTTTGGTTTTCGTTTTTCTTAAGTTTTTTAATACGCTCTTCATATACTCTCTCTTTCACACACACACATGCATACAACCACACATACACAGACACATTCCCTTATGTTGTTTACATATTCTGTTAATTCCTCGCGCTCTTCTGTCTTTATTGCTAACAGAAAGAAACATCACAACACGATCTGTTAACTTTTTATTTTCGATTTTGTTGGTTGGTTTTTGCTAATTTTAACATAAATTTGACTTCAAAGTTTAAAAACCATAAACACACACAGACACATACACACACACACACATAGCTACAAGCAAAAGTGCAACGGGGCGCAAAGAGCAACACATATTTTACTATATTATTCACTTGCAAAATAACAATAACAATTGCATTTAGTAGTTATTATGATTTCTACAAATTCTTGTGGTAATTGGTGTTGTAGCAAAAACAACAACACACAACAACAACAGCAAATGTTAATTCATTCACGAATCCCCACGCACTATAATATATAACAAAATAATAACTGCTCTGGATAAATCGTTATCGAAATTGTAATCGATATCGCAGTCTATTTTTGTATATATTGCAAGGCAAGCTAAAGCTGCTGTTAAAATTAACATTACTCCTGTTAACAACAAATACAAAACAAGACACACACACACGCACGCATACACACAAACCCACCCATACAATGGCTGTTAATAACCATGTACATAATGCATTTGCATATATATATATATATTGTTTTGGCTGCTGCAACGGTTCTTTTGTTATTGTTTTTTGGAACACTTTGATATCGTTTTTTGTATTCCTTTTAATGTTTTTTTTTTTTTTTATATTTGCTGTTTTTCGCTCGCTTTCTCGCTGTCTCTCTCTTTGTTACTCTCTCTTGGATGTGGTTTTATTTTGTTGCTTCTACATTAATCGTTTATGATTTATCGATTAACTATTAAGAATACAAGCATTTATATATACTACATATCTATATATCTATATATATATCCACATATTCTGCATTGCGACCGTTATTTATATATATTTAAGCTATTTACACACATAATCCGTAGTTGTTTGAATTATTATTGGTTGTATATAACTCACAACAACAATAAGAACAAAAGCATGTCGCGGCATTAAATAAAATGAATTTTCATAAATATAACTAATAAAAAAACAACAACAAACTAAATTTCTTTTACACAGACATCTGGCCACCAACTCCTCCTCGATGATGACGACGACGGCAACGACGGCGGCGGCGACGACGACGACCAGCAGTGGGACACCCTGTCATCAGGTGGGAGCTCCTTCGACGTATGCACGCAACTCGCTCGGCTTGGATTCGGCAGCGGTGCTTGGTGCATCCTCGGTAGGTTCACCAGCAACGCCGGCGCCATCACCACATCCGCATCCGAATTCGGCAAACTCGCAACCGACTTCGGTGCCACCGCCCGCTGACCAAGTGAGTGCGCCAGCAAGTGATGCATGTTGCAACGCTGATTGTAATACTATTTTACTAAAATATGATTTGTATCCGTAGCTACTCAATATGAGTCCACATGATGCGCCCACGTCCGTTTCGAATCTGCAACAGCCGCCGACGCCGATTGATCATCTGCTGGACAAGAATACGCCGGCGCCGACGCCAACGGATCAGCATGATAGCAAAAGCATTACGGCATCGCCGTATGTGCATCAGACGCCCAGCGTTGAGCCGCCAACGTATGCAACGTCGGCAACGGAGCATGGTGGTGGCGTCACACAGCCGGGCAGTGTGCCACAACAACAGCCTGCCACACCCACACCAGCCACAGCAACGGGAACAGGTACAGCAGCAGGTGCTGCAACAACTGCGGCAGCTGCTGCGTCCACTGCAGGTGGAGGAGGAGGCGCTGCCACGCAATGTGGCACGATCAGCGTAAAGAAGCTCGAAATGCAACAACAAAATCCATCAACTCCAGCGCAAGTCGCCAACATCAAACAGGAGCCAGGCACAGCAGGACGCAGCATGTTGCAGCAACAACAACAGCAGCAACAGCAACCGGCTGGTGCAACTAGCGCCATGGAGGCAGTCGCCAATCTCTTCAATCTGTACAAGCCGCCACAGCTGACGCTGAAGGATGGCGACAATGTCTACGACGAGGAGTGGCTCAAGGAGCTTTACGATTTTAGTTTTCAAGAGTCCTGGTAAGTCACATGGATATATCAAATCCCATCCTAGCTGCCACTAATCTAATCCTGCACCATTTCCAGGGACAATCTGGCTGTGAAGCGACCCAAGCTGAATGAATCCGCCAAGAAGCGAAGACCGCGTTACGCCAAAAACATCTACGAGGGCCATACCCACTTTAAGCCACTGATGCCATCGCCTGGCTCCGTCTATGGCTCCCTGCTATCTATTGACAATGGTACTGGTGCCGCCAGTTTGGGTGGAGCAACTGGTCCAGCTGCTGGCGAGGCGGGAGCTGCTGGCGCTGGTGTTGGTCTGGTTGGCATTGCCAGCAATGCCTATGCCGCCAACAGTGCCGATGATGCAGACAATGCAATTGGTGGTGGTGGTGCAGTTGGTGCTGGTGGTGCCTCCTCCTTCTTCCAGGGTTTGGATATTAAAACGGAACCCGGTCTGCATTCACCGTGCAAGGAATCCAAGTCGACGAGCACCGCTGGCAGTGGCAGTGGCAGTGGCAACAGTGGTGGAAACAATCTCTTTACCGCCGAGGGCCTGAATCCGTCACTCAACGATTTGGAGCAGCTGTTCGAGACGAGCTCGAACGATGAGTGCAGCAGTGTCCAGATTCACACGCCGCCCGATTCCAATAATCCATCGAATGGGGGCTGCAGCACCGTCACCAACACCATCGATGAGCTCAAGCGGAGCACGGCTGTGGCCAGTGCCGTTGTCGCTGCTGTCGTTGCCAGCTCCGGTGCGGGCAGCATTCAAGCGGAGGATCTAACCAAAATGTTTCCAACACCCCCATCGCATGAGCAACAACATCCCAATTCCAGTCCCTGCCAAACGGATGTGGTAATGACAGATCTGAGCATCGATACCACAACAACGACAACAACAACAGCAGCATCAGCAGCAGCAGCAACAGTTGGTGCTTTGGGTGTGGTGCTCAAAATGGTCAGGCAGGAGTACAGTGTGGAGTTGGGCAGCCCGCTGGAGGAGCCCATCGATGACTGGAGCTATGTGTATCGGCCGCCGCAACAGGATAAATTTGTGGGCTCCTCACGGTATGCGCCGCTAACGAATCTGCCCAGCCAGACGCAGCCACCGCTGCAGATGCCCGCCAATTGTTTCTACAATCCCACCTGGAGTCACAGTCAAAAGTCGCGTGCCGCAACGTTGGCCAAGGCGGCTGCTGCACAGCATCAACAGCAGCAGCATCAGAAGCATCAACAGTTGCAGCAACGTATCCAACAACACCAGCAACTCCAACAGCAACATCAACAGCAGCAACAACAGCAACAACAGCAACAACAACAGCAACAGCAGCAGCAGCAGCAACAACAACATTCGCATCAGAAACATCAGCAGTTGCACGAGCTGCTCTCGGCGGGACCAAGGACACCAATGACAAGTGGCAGCGGTGCAATGCCATCGCCATCGAGCGTGCCACAACCGTTGAGCAGCGGTGGCAGCCAATTGCTGCTCAATCAATTAAACTGTCCACAGGCGCCACCTGGCAGCTCGATGCAACAATTGATGCAACGTGCTGGCATCTCACCGATACCATCTCCTGTTCAGGGTGGTGTTGTTGTACCCTTTCCGCGCAGCAGTCCCATGCATCATGGGGCAATGCGTCAGACGCCCACACATCCGCCGCCACCATATCCATACGAGTTGGCCGCAGCAAGTCCGGCCACATCCACATCGACAACGTCGTCGTACCTCAACAAGCAGTACAATTCGCCTGGTCATCCGCCAGGACATCCGCACACACCGCAAGGCATCCATCATCATAATGTGTACAATCAGATGCCGGGCGGAGGTGGAAATGGCTCTGGTCCTGGTCCTGGTTCTGGTCTGGCCATGCCAGGCGGCGATGGTTCCAAGCTGGCCATGATGCAATTTGCTGCAAGTGGTTCTGGTTCTGCTGGTGCAAACTCAACGGGTTTGGGTCATGTGGCCGCTGCTACTGCAGCAGCAGCAGTGGCAATTGGACTGCTGCAAGAGTTGCCGGAGGTGAACTCGGTGCTGGTCAACATACTGTTGTACGATACGGCATTGAATGTGTTCCGAGATCACAATTTTGACAGCAGCAGTGTTTGTGTTTGCAATGCGGATACCCAAAAGATTGGCAACATACGTGGTGCCGACTCTGGCGTTTATGTGCCACTCCCTGGTAGCAGTTTTAATCCGTTTCCCACGCATCGCTTGGCAATGGGGACATCCAGTGCGGGACAATGGAACAGCAGCGCTGGCAGCGGGAATATGCGGATGATTAGTGCCTTTAGCGTTGGGCAGGACTCACCGTTGTTGGCGGGTGTCGGTGGTGTTGGTGTTGGTCCATCGTCTGGAGCTGGCTCCGGGCATCATCATCATCATCATCATCAGCAGCAGCAGCAGCAGCAACAGCATCATCATCAACATCATCAGCAGCAGCAGCAACATCATCAACAGCAGCACTCCTCTCATCATCCGGGCCATGGTCCTAATGGTGGTTCCAGCTCCTCGTCGTGCACACCGCCCAGCAGTAATCCGCACATCACCGGATATGTGGATGATGATCCCGTTGAATGCACTTGTGGCTTCAGCGCCGTCGTCAATCGTCGCCTTTCGCATCGTGCCGGCTTGTTCTACGAGGATGAGTTGGAAATCACAGGGATTGTCGATGATCCGGCACGCAATAAACAACCCACGCTGCTCAGCCTCATCCAGAGTCTGTGCCGCAAGGGCAGCAGTGGTAACATTAAGACAGCAGCTGGCGGTGAATCTGGCAAAGAGCTGGAGAAGCTAACGACGACAAGCGGGACGACGACGACGACAACCGGAACGACGACGGGTCAACAGTTGGAGCAACTGGCTCATTCCATTTTCGATCTGTTGCTCGACCAGTGCTCGATCATTCAAACGTCGAGCAGCTCTGTGCATCGTGCACTGCAATCGCATCGTCGTCGCATGTCCCGCAATCGACGACTGTTTGGGAACAGTGGCCTCCCAGCCGCATCGATGGCATCCATTGCCAATGTGCTGGAATTTACGGATGCGCACGATGTGATCAGCCTGGCGCTGGAACAGGCACGCCTCGCCTTCGAGAGCCAACGCATGGACATTAATATGCTCGAATTTGGACATGGACATGGGCACCATCAAGGACAACAGCACCAGCAACAGCAGCAACAACAGCAGCAGCAACATAATCTCCAGCAACAACAATTGACAGCATTCCAAGCGGCGCCTGCTCTGCGCCAGAAACTGGTCACGTTGGGCAGCAGTCGTCTGACGGTGCATAAGTGGCCATATCTTCCAGTGGGTTTCACGCGCAGCAATAAGGAAATTGTGCGCACCATGAACGCCATCCAACCGATGCTCCAAAGTGCCTTCCATTGCAAGTCGCGTGGCGGCGCAGCCGGCTCCAAGGATGCCAGCTCCTATAATACGGTGAGCGGTCCACTCACCTGGCGGCAATTCCATCGTCTCGCCGGACGCGCCTCGGGCCAATGTGAACCACAGCCGATACCATCTGTTGTGGTTGGCTATGAGAAGGATTGGATATCGGTGGCGCCACATTCCATCCACTATTGGGATAAGTTTCTACTCGAACCGTATTCGTATGCGAGAGATGTGGTCTACGTCGTTATCTGTCCGGATAATGAGCTTGTGGCGGCGAGTACGCGTACCTATTTCCGGGAGCTGAGCAGCACCTACGAGATGTGCAAACTGGGAAAACATACGCCCATCCGTGGCTGGGACGGTGTACTCCAGGTGGGCGTCGAACGGGAACGTGATGCAGTTACTCCACTCGATGATTGGCTGCGCACCTTGGATCATGCACCACTGGCAGAGCAGATCCGTAGATATGCCATTGCCTTTCTCTATCAGCTGGCGCCGTATTTGAGTCGTGTGCCCGGCGACAAGACACTGCTCAATCCACCCGATCCCAGCGGCAGTCATTCGAGTAAAAATCATGGATCAACAGCTGGACAAGCAACACCAACGGGCAACGTAGCCGCAGAGCATCACATTGAGCCGATTATCAAGCAGGAACCTGGCACAGAATCATCGCAATCAGCAACGTCGCAGGAACAGCCGGATAGCAAAGCGGATGTCAAATCGGGTGCAGCTGGTGCTGGTGCCGATGCCAAGCCAGCACTTGTCTTGGGAGATCCGCTCGGCATGGGCGAAACACTGGAGGACATTAATCCATCAGCGATTGTGCTGTATGTGGTGAATCCCTTCACCTTTGCCTCCGATAGCTTTGAGCTGGAGCGTCTCGCTTTAATTGCCCTGCTTCGTTGCTATGCAGAGTTGCTGAAAGCAGTGCCGGATTCGGTGCGTGCACAAATGAATATACAGATCATCTCGCTGGAGTCGATTATGGAGCTGGGACCGTGTGGCAATCGGCGACGCTTCTCGGATGAGATCAAGTGCCTGGCTCTCAACATATTCTCACAGTGTCGACGGCATCTGGTGCACGCGCAGCCCGTGAAGAGTCTAACCGGTTTCGGCACCGCCGCCAACATGGAAGCCTTCCTCAAGACCAAAGATGAGCCAAATCGACGCGCCTACAAAATGTACACCGCTCCCTTTGTGTTGGCGCCGATGCACGAGCGCAACGATAAGACCGATTTCTCGCGTGCCGCGGGCAGCATGCATGGCCAGAACGAGACACGTTATTCGGTGATGTATTGTAATTATTGCCTGAGTGAGGATCAATCATGGCTGCTGGCCACCGCCACCGATGAGCGGGGCGAGCTGCTCGAGAAGGTCTGCATCAATATCGATGTACCGAATCGGGCGCGAAGACGCAAGGCACCCGCACGCTATGTGGCACTGCGCAAACTGATGGACTTTGTCATGGGTCTCATCTCGCAGACGTCACAAATGTGGCGACTGGTCATTGGACGGATTGGTCGGATCGGGCACAGTGAACTGAAATCGTGGAGCTATTTGCTGAGCAAACAGCAGCTGCAGAAGGCATCCAAACAGTTTAAGGATATGTGCAAACAGTGCACCCTCATGTATCCGCCGACCATACTCAGTGCCTGCCTGGTGACCCTCGAACCGGATGCCAAGTTGCGTGTGATGCCCGATCAGTTTACGCCGGATGAGCGCTTCTCGCAGATCTCCATGCAGAATCCGTTGTCAACGCCACAGGATGTGACATGCACACACATTCTTGTCTTTCCCACCAGTGCCGTCTGTGCGGTAAGTGTTATTTATCGAATTCGATTAATATCGATAGGCAATCGATTCGATTTAGGAAATGAACATGTTCCTTATTCCCATTTTACTATTTGTTGCAGTCCTTTACACGCCAGTTCCAAAACGAGCCGCAGGTGGATGATGACTTCATCTTTGGCGAGGAGGAGGGCAACGAGGACTTCAGCGATGCGGACATTGGCGATCTCTTCTGGGACTGTGAGTATTGCAATCCATATTCTATTAATAATTTATCTAACGGATTATCTCTATTGCTGCACAGCTGCTCACATGGAACCTTCACCGACTCATGGCAGTCCCGGCCGTTTGGAGGATAATCGCAGCTGGCAAAGTGCCGGCGGGAACAACTTTAAATGCACTCCACCCCAGGAAGTGGAAGAGGTGAGCAACTGCAACCAGTCGATTTTCAATTATCGTTTAACAAAATTGAATATTTGACATTGATTTTTGCAGGTGGGTTCACTCAATCAGCAGCCCATATCGGTGGGTTATATGGTGTCGACAGCGCCAACAGGTCGGATGCCGGCATGGTTCTGGTCCGCCTGTCCTCACCTGGAGGATGTGTGTCCCGTCTTCCTGAAGACCGCCCTGCATTTGCATGTACCGAATATACAGATAGCCGACGATATACTCAACTCGACCAATGCACATCAGTCGGCCAATGATCATCCTTTAGACTCGACGCTAACAGCCGATGTCCTGCGATTCGTCCTCGAGGGATATAATGCATTATCGTGGCTGGCCCTCGACTCCAATACGCACGATCGGCTCTCCTGTCTGCCCATCAATGTGCAGACCCTTATGGATCTGTACTATCTAACGGCGGCTATAGCATAAGCAACAGTTAGCAGCAGAAGCAACAGTTAGCAGCCTCATTATCTATCAATATCCATCAACTCGAAGAAAATGAAGCAATTTAACAGCAGCAGTAACACTACCAATAACATTAACATTAACATTTACTTTACATTTATCGTTAACAGCATTAGCAAATGTAAAAGTAACAGTAAAAGTGATGCATGCTTCCTTTTGCTGTGTACTCTTTCATAAAATAGCGTAGGATTTCCACACAAGTGCTATACCAAATGAAACTCAGAAGAACAACCAAACAAAAACAAAATCACACACATAAAAGAATGCAACACCAAGCAACTAACAAAAACTAACAACAGCAATGCAACAACACAAGTTAACAGTCCAAAAAACAAAGAAAGAACTAAGTAACAGTAACAACAACAACAAAAACATTGTTAACATAATATTAACATGTTGTAACATGTCTAAAAACAACGCACAGTTAGCGTTAACCGTGTAGCCTTGTAATAACAGCAACAGCCTTACAGCCTTAACAGAGTGCGAACATGATGAAGATGAAGATGAAGAAGATGCAGATTCAAATGCAGATGATGATGAGCAAGCGATGAGTAATGAGCGATGACAGATAACTGATATCCGATTAAGCTGATTAACCGGAGAGGAGATCGATAGCGATATACTGATTACCGATAAGAAGTCTTGAGTAGCAAACAGCATTACTATTTATTAATTGAGAATTGTATAGTGCAAGAATTGTTTTATAGGCTGGCGTTCGTTTTAGTGTTTAATATTTATACATATACAAAAAAGGAAAACAAAAACAAAACAAAAGAAAAAACAAACCACACATAGGGGCATATTTATATATATTATATACATAGATCATATACAATACGCAAGATTTCAAAAACAAAACAAAACATATTTAGTTTGTAAGTAAAAAAAGTTTGTACATATTTACAACCAATTTGCCGTAAGCAGTAAGAACAACAACAACAACAATAATTCTAACAAAAATACAACAAGCGAAAAGTATAATTATACAATTAACAAATGAGTAGCTCACAAACAAACACAACAAAATAAAAACAAAAAAACTAATTAAATTATATCTAAATTAAATTAATAAATTGTGTAAATTTTTTGTGCAAAGCGAGAATTAGTTTAAATTATTATAAAAAACAAAACAATTTAATGTTTAAAGCGAAAATACATACACAAACACACACACACACATATACAAAAGAAAACGGTATACTGTACATGCATATATAGCAATTATATAGATATGGACGCAAAGCGCAGATGTTGAGCAGGATGGGGGGGACAAGAAATAGGGAGTTATATGGCATAAGGGAAATTAAGTCAGTAAGTAGTTTTGAGCGTTAGGGAATGTTTATATATATTATACATATATATAGATTAGATGTATATATATATATATGTACTTATATATATATATATATGTACTTATATATATATGTACTTATATATATATATATATATGTACTTATATATTAATATATATATATGTACTTATATATATATATATATGTACTTATATATATATATATATGTACTTATATATCTATATATATATGTACTTATATATATATATATGTGTACTTATATATATATATGTACTTATATATATATATATATATACATATATATATTTGAAACTGTGTTTTGTTGTCGTATTCGTGAATTGAGGCAACTTTTGTACTTCGCACACACACACACACTCAAATACACTCACACACACACCTGCATCCACAAAACATTCACATAGCCAATTGTTTAATAATGAATTACTTAAAAGAGAAATGTGTACAAATTAAAATAATGTGGTTATTAAAGGAAAGCTTTCTACAACACAAACAAATAAACAAACAAACAAAACAACAAAACACCAACAAACAAAAAAAAATTGATTTTTGCACGTTAAAAAAGATTTTCGCTAGGCTTAAGTTTGCATTAAACTAAAAATGAAACAAAACAAATAACAATTATTAAACAATGAAATTATTTTTACCTGTGTATTTTAATTAGCATAATTTATCAAACAACAAACAAAGCGAAACAACAAAAAATCTACACTTACAAAGACGTTTTCTAGTAATTATAAATCACTTACACACACACACAGACACACAGACACACATACACACATAACTTTTAAGTAGTTTGGTTTTTCATTTAGTATTCTATTTTTTTTGTGTAATAAAAAACAAACAATTATTTGCAATTATTTCGTGTCCAATTTTCTTATTCTTTTTTTGTGGCAGAAAATTTATATTTTTTCTTAGCACCGCTCCAGTTTTATTTATTTTATAGCAGATCATTCATATCTCTTAAATAGCACACGCTGTAAATAAAACATGCTTGCAATCAATTCAAGTTTTCTCTTTTTTCCACAAAAATGTAGCAAATAAATCAGATAAGAAGAGAAAGATTCATGTGAGAGAAAAACAAAATAAAAACATTTCCTAGCTAAGGGTTTCAGTTCAAATCTCTCTCTCTCTCAGTTTCTTTGCTGCATTTCTCTTAGCGCCAATGAAGAGCAAGAATGATAGAGCAAATAAATACATATATATATGTATATACATATAGCAATAAATTTTAATTGTAATGCACACACACACACACTCAACTCATACACTTACATGCAGAACAGAACAGAAGAGAAAAAACGAAACAATTGACAACAAGCATTCATAAATAACAAAAAATGAATTAAAACCAAAATGGAGGGAACAGATTTTTTAAAACCAACTCAATTTACGAGTTAAACAATTTTTTAAGAAAAAAAAAAAAACAACAAACAAATAAAACAAAAACAAAACAAGATGCGAAATAGAAGCAATTGCGAATAAAAAAATAAAAATAAAAAACGTTATACAACACACAAAAAATAAAAGATATTGTAAAATAGTTAAGTGAACAATTTGCAAGGCTTGAGATTAACATTTTGCGATAAATTTAATGAAAATTGAAAAAGCAACAAAAAAAAACACATACATAAGTGCATTAAGCGGATGATAAAAATAAAGTTAGCGGAGAAAACCATTTACTAGCCTAGCCCCTAGCCTAAAAGTATGCAATTACTAAGTTAAATTTGTTAAGGTTAGGTCGAAGTTATTTTTACGAGTCAAGTCAACAGCACTAATACATGGATATGCAGAGACTCAGACACACACACACACACACACACACACACACATAGGCATGTGCATATATGTTTGTGTCTATGTGTACGTAGGCCAAATTCAAATTGACAAAAATGTATACCTAGGCGGCAACAAAAACAGAATGAAACAGAAAGAAACCAAAACATAGGAAAAAATCAAAGATGATGAGAAAGTGAAATCAAAGAAAACTCAATTGCATTTGTTTATAAAACAAATGGGCGGCGCAGGTACAAGTCGCCATATATACATACATATACATACATAAATACATTCATAATTAGACGACGATAAGATTAGGCAGATGGCGGAGCATTGGAAAATGTGTGTCGAAATCTAGCTACAGAATTGCATATATATTATTATATAATGGGCAAAAAAAAAAAACAAAAAACACAAAATGTTGTTGTAGAAAAATTACAATTAAGTTTTGTTTTTGCTACCAAGAGAGATTCAAACATAGTAAAAAGTCAAATTTTTAAATGTGCAAAGTCAAAATGCAAACAAACAAAATTTAAAGCAAAGATAAAAAATATAAATAAAAAAAAAACAAACAAAACAAAAAACATGAAAGCGAAACCAAAACATTTTTTGCAAATTCTTTATAATTATAAATGGATTTTGGCGAGCAGGCAAATATAAAAAAAAATAAAAAAAACAAACCAAAAACTAAAAAAAAACACATTTTTCCAATAAAAATAAAAACAAAAGAAAAACCATTCAATGAAACTATTGTTTAAAAAAAAAAACCGTTGCCAGACAGCTTGCATTGCCGGAATAGTTTCCACATCTAGATGGCGCTGCAAATGCTTTCATCAGACAATCGACAATCGGCGGAAAAGAACAAATGTCATGCGCTCTCAACTGCTATAGTCGAGTTTAGTTGTCGTTCTTTTAACAAGGAGTAAATCAGGCGGTTGCGCATGCGCTTAAGTAAGTACTGTGTGTAATGGAAAAATATATTAATTAGTGCATATATCTTCCATTTCTTTTTTCAATTATTTTAAGTCCCAAAAAAAAGTATGCTGCACAATATATATTGATTGGTTAGCTTTGGTTAACTGCATGCACACAAGTGTGCTACACAATTTAACACCACTTATTGTATTTTCAAATGCTCCTAAGAGTATGCCGCAGAATAATTAATAGCTGTGCCTTTTGAAAGCGCTGCAATGTAGTCGCACAATTTAGTTGACTTAACAAAACTTACCATTTTTTATTTTAGATCAGTAAGGACTTGTATGGACAATGTTTTGAGTTAAGATCAATAACAGCCTGTGTAGTTACAGCAGACTGGATAACAACAAATACGGCGTTGCATGATTTCTCTTATATTCAAAACATAAAGTCCCCAAATTGTAAAGTCTTTAAGATCGGGTTGCTCAATAATATATGTGATCAATAATATATATTTATACCTTATGGGATCGGAGGTGCGTCTTTTTGTTGTCACATTATTTTATTGGTAAGTCTAAGGTAGACCAAGGCTGTAATAGGTACGCTGACCTGTTGATCTAAAGAAGGCAATTAGCTTGCGATTGAACTCATCGCCACCAGCATGTCGATTATCCCGCCAGGCCTCCAACATAATATTACCAACGTAGCTGCAGTCAATATTTTCCAGCTCCACTGGAGAAAGAGTTGGATTAGATTAGTGTGTTGTGTGTTGTTTGCTGGTCAGATTTTTTGCTGAATACACTACTTACACACGACCATCTCTTTGATCTCCCATTCGTAGTCGTAGCGCTGAGTAAAGAATCCCAGATAGTCCAACAGTTTGGGCGTAGTCAGTTCCCAGATGATGGAATGCTTCTGAATGATCTCATCCTGGTTCCATAAGGAGACGCGTTGCCACATGTGCTCCGTTCTCTGCTTGATATCGGTCAGCACTGCAAGAATCTGCTTCAATTTGCTGTTGGCCTCAAACAGCTTGTAAAAGAGGGCGCGAGTTCGTTTTTTAGCCAACCGCTTGCCGCGAAATGTTTCCTCACTGAACAATATGGGCTCCTCCGCAAAGATTTTCAAGCACACCTCGACATAGAGCTTAACTTGCTCGCTGCCCAGTTGCAAATTTTGCTGCCAACTTATTGCATCCGTTTTGATAATCTGGGGCATTAGCTCAAGCTCCTTTTTAGCCAGGTCAACGTTCATGTTGTTAAGAAGTGCTTTAATAATGCTTATTCGAAATAAAAGTTTTGAAGTTGTTGCCACATTCTTTCAATTAACAAGTCAGTGTTGTGCAACATCATCAGCTTGCTGACATAACAATTGTCAATCGGTGCGTTGCTGAATACTTTTATTTTGAGGCTCATTTTATGCTCACTGTTTAGAACGGTTCTTAATTTAAATCTGCTTACTCTGCACACATTGCAGACAGACTTACTCGCAGCACAGATTAACAGAACACATAGATTAGCATTATGCAGTATACTGTTAAGAATTTGCAGCAATATTAACAGCATGTTCTTGCATTGGAATCATGTTATTTTTAGTTAATTTACAGCCAGTTAAACTGTCTTCCTTTAATTGAGATCATTGATTAATACTTTGCAACAGAGTGCTGTGCAATACATCACGAATTTGTGCGTTTACCAACACTAGCCTTTTGGGTGTGCCAATTTGATTGCTTGATCGGACATACTCCAGCATATTCCTAAACAGCTAGAAGAGAGGAGCATCATTAATTGCGCGCTTGTTATGATTTCTCCTCCAATCACACACACACTCATGCACACACACATGCACACACTCATGCACACACTCATGCACACACACATGCACACTCTGCTCCTGTTGGCTCGTCTTTGGACGCCCCTGCAATTAGCTGGCAGCTAGTTGCAGGCATTTTATCTGCTGCACCTTCTTGTACTTGTTTTTGTTTTTTTTTGGGTCGTCTTCTGGTCCTGTCAACTTGTGAGCTGCAGCCATGAATTACTGTGCGTTGATTGCGTTTAAGGCCTGATTGTGCAACAACAACAACAAACTTTTGCACAAATTGCAGTTCTTTGAGCTACAGGCGCGCGCGCGGTTAACTGGTTTTATTTTTTATTTATTTTTATTTATATTTTTATTTTTTGTTGTCTCTTTGGTTCTGCATTAATTATCCACAAATCATTTTTGTCGGCACTGAAGGGCGCATTTATCAGCGATTATGCACGACAGCAACAAGCAGCAGTGGGAGGAGTAGGAGTAGGAGGAGGTGCAGGCGTTGCAAGTGTCGCACAACATGTGTACGCCTGCCATCTACAGACCAGCTCCAACTCCAACTCCAGCTTCAGCTTCAGCTTCAGCTACCAGGCGGATGTGCAAAGTTGAGAGATTCGCCAATTGGCGATTCACGATCTTGACGTGCCGCCATCGACCGAAAATTTGTCAGTGGGCAACTGGCACAAAGGACATCAGCATCAGCAGGCGTCGGCGACATGACATGGCGTTGATAAGCGCACAGCACAGAAGAAAAAAAAGAAGGCAGCGAGTCTCCTCTCAGCATTGCAATTAAGATATTTTTATGTAAATTAACAGCGCGAAGAAGGAACCCATCTTCAGCAGCAGCAAGAGCAGCAAGAGCAGCAGCAGCAGCAGCAGCAACAGCAACAGCAGTGGCAGTGGCATTCTTTGGAGCATGCGTGAAACTTACAAATAAGTACAAGCGGGCAAAAGCAACTCCAATTGCGTCGATAACCGTGCGCATTTTTAATTGGAAAGCGCACACAAAACACAGCAAAGACGAACAAATTAAAAAAAAAAAAAACGAAGAAAGAAAAGAACAACAGCAGCAGAGAGAACAGAGAAGGAGCAGCAGCAGCAGCAGCAGCAGCATAAAAAAGTGACGCACCGAAAATTTATTGTCTCATGGCGAGAAGCGAAGCCGATCGGCGAGTTGCTTGTCGAATCGCCAGTGCAAACAGCAAAAAGGCCGCAGGCCGCTGAATCGTAACGCAAGAAGGAGCAGAAAGGGGAGCAGAAGGGGCGCTAAAGGAGGATGGGGAGCAGGAGTTAATGGCAACGATCGCTGGGGTTTGCACTCGGAGCGAACTCACAACTCCTTTGGCTGGCTGCGCCGTTACTTAGGCATTTATGTCTGGCACTTGACACATTTTGTTATGGCATTTTTGTGCTACCGACGCCGTCGTCGTCGTCGTCGTCATCGTTGTTGTTGCAACAGCAGCAGATACAGCAGCTTTGACTTTGTTGACCCAATCAAAATTCCAGCATCTTGCACTTGAATGCGTTTAATTTGTAAGCTCGCCGGGTCGCAAAACTGTCGGTGTTGAACTCCATGTAGTGATGAGAATGGGAAACACAGCCACAGCCACATACGACTCATCTCTCAACACAATATTGTTGCAATAACTGTTTGGGAATAATTTACGAAACACTTGTGTCGATTTATAGCACTTTGTATCTATAGAATCAGCCACGATTCTGGATTGATCATGAAAACTTAAAACTAACTTTAAAGTAGACCAAAAATATGAATCGATATTCATAAATCACTCGAAATATCCTTTAAAGGCTTCCAAACTTCATAACTTTATCAAAACTGCATCAAATCTCAGTCCCAATAACATTTATCATTATGGTTTGTCATCTAGATTGAAAGTAGTTTTATATTTGTACAAATTGTAAGCGAAAACATCGTATTGTGGATGGCTCAACACTTATAACTTTATTAAAATTAAATAGATTTTCAAGGCCACCTCTTCTTATAGCTTTCGGACATGTTTTAATAAAACTACATTTAAATTTAAAATTACTTTTGCAATCATTGCAGAAACGGCACTAAATTTCTCACTGTCAGAATTAAGAAAAACTGATTTCTTCATCTAAAAGAAAAGTATTTAAGTAAATGAACGGATGAAAAAATGTTTTATTTTTTTGTGTTCTTTACTTAAATATAGATTAAGCAAAGAATTGATTAAGCATTGAACTATGATCCATATTTATATATTCTTTTCATTTTATATTATGTTCAGATCTACGAGGAGCAGATGCTTTTCGACTTCGCACAAAGTCTTTGCGATCTGTTTTCGCCGTTGGCAAGTTGTTGTTTGATTCCTTTTAGCCGCAGATATTTGCCTGCTTATCTTGGCCAACTTCCTTTGCACTTAATAGTGGGCCCAAAACAACTAGGCGTGTGGAGTGTGGAGAGTCTAGTGTCCAGTTTATAGAGTCCAATGTGCAGCGTGCAGCTGCCTCGACTCCAGCTCCAATTGCAGTTTTTGTAGATTGTTGCCGGTAGCGTTTACTGATCACACACAGCGAGAGAGCGAGAGAGAAAAAGACAGAGAGAGAAAGAGAGAGATGAAGAGAAGTTGGGGGCAAGTTGATTTATTCTAATCTGTATAAGCATTGCTATAATAAAGCAAAAGTGCACACAGAGTGGACAATGCCGGCCAGCGGCTTTTGGCCAAGTTGTTTGCGGTGCCAGGCCAAATTGCAGATCAGCCAGAGTTGCTCGTTGTGTGTGTGTGTGTGTATGTGTGTGTTGGCCTTGGGCATTGGTCAAATGCGCATAATTGGATTTAAGCCGCCAGTGCAAATGCAGCTGCAGATTCTAATGACTCAGCAGTGAAATTGTAGCAGAGCGAATCGAGTAGAGTAGAGGGAAGGCCATCTTTCACTGTGGACCAATGCAAGTGCGTTGACCAAAATGAAGATGCAGGCGCTAATTTAACGCAAACTGTCAACAAACCCTGTATAAGCCACCTTCCACAACTCGAATCCTCGAAATCCTCCTCAGTCCATGTTATCGACGCAAAGTGTTTGCGGCGACAATGATACGAGTGGAGTGGCACAGCCAAAAAGGCCAAGACAAAGGGAGAAACCAAGATACCAAGAAACCGAACTTATTCATTTTGTGGCTTAAACACTTGGCCAACTGCTTTGCCTCAATCTAAAGCCAACATTTTGTTATGGGGCATTTAAAGTGCGGCTTGACTCTGAATCGGATTATCCTGGCTGCTGCTGCTGCTGCTCCCTCTGTGCATTTTATTTAAATTTCAACATCATGCAAACACGCGAATAAGTGGTGTGGGGAAGGGGGGATGGGTGCGGGTGCGGGTGAGCTATGCATTTGCAGCAGGCGGTGGCCAAATCTCGTAATGCGCCTTGCAAACATTGTTAAAACACTTGCGTGGCGGCAAACGCAAACACTGACAGACCAAAGGGATTTTTATCCTTCATCCTCACAGCTCTGCTCTGATTGTTAAGTCCCTAATGTTTTCGGTATTTCAGTTTGGTCATGAGATGTGGTAAAGACTTGAAGGAGACTTACTCTCCAGAAAATAAAAACATTATTCTTGCCAACTTTCTGTTTATTTTGTTTCGATTCTTAATAAATCTTGAAATATATTTATTTATATCTGATATTAGTCGACATTAAATAAATAAATACATAAATTGAATAAAACTTTGTATTTTATTTGTATTCAAAGTATCCATTAATTGTCTGTGTAATTGTAATGAAAGGGTATTTAAACTTCGATGCTACGCCGGCAACTCTACTTTCTTGTTTAAGTGTAAATTTGCATGTTCGATTCTCAGTTTGGTGGTAGATAGCAGTCACCAAGGGTTGGCGCAAGGGAAGGGGAATGGGGGGCTGGGAGGGTGGTCTTCGTGGCATTGGCCATAGAATCTGCGTTTATTTAAATTTATTTTCCTAGAATGCCACAAGTCGCCACATCGATGCGCAATTTGTTGTTATTGCTGATGTTGCTGCTGTTGTTGCTGTTGTTGCTGTTGCTTGGAGCTTTACAACTTGCAACGTGTATAGCAAGGCAGTAGCCGGAGAAGTTTGCAACTGCTATAGCGCAGCTGCGTCTGCGTATGAAAATTAATTGCTGGCACTCGTGACGATGGCTCCAGTCTGGACTCCATCTGCTGCTGCTGCTGCTGCTGCCAGCTCTTTCAGTCTCTGACTTTGTTGCGAGTGCCTTGTGTGAGTGGGCGGCATTTGGGGGCATGCAGCATATCGCTTAAATTTATGGCTCTCGCTCTCTGTGTCTCTGTCGCGTGATAAGTCTATAAAATGTCCGACATTTGTACGTTTGTTCGATTGTACGTGCAACTGGCAGTGGGACGACAGATTTGCATATCTCCCAAAGCGTTGTCCCAACTCTCTCCCTCTCCCTTTCGCCCTATCGTTCTCTCTCGAGCGTGCAAATCGCGTAGGACTTTCATAATGTGCACAGCGTGGAGGCTGCAGCTCCTACTGCTGCCGGTGAAAGGCTCCTCCAATGTGGGCTGCCGTTAATTGTATATCATATGGGCCACAATATGTTTGGTTGAGGTTGCAGCCCAGGTGAAAGGAGTACAGTGATCGCTGGAGAGCTTCAATTAAACTAGTCTTACAGTAGCGAGTCTCTTTATGGAACTGGCATAAATATATTCCATTGATTAGTAGTCAAATAAGCTGCTTAACATATATTTATATATATATATATATAAAATTGATCTTTAGGCTGTCCCAAGTCACTCTTCCAATTTCGAGCAGTCTTTAATTTCTTAAAGTTACACTTGCCGATACATCACTGTCCATTGACTTGACAATTTGGCTGGAAAAGAGCCGAGGCGTAGCTTGATAAGAGCTGTCAACAGGTGTCTGCTGAAAGCAGCAGCCAACTGTTTGGTTCAATCAACTTCCTCTGCCAACTCCCACTGCCCTTCCAACAAATCGCGCTTTGTTCAATCAGCCTTTTGCTTGATTTACAATTTCAAGTTGATGACATTTCAGCATCTCACCCAACCGACCGTCTGTCAGATGTTCAATGAGAGCGATTCGAGAGCAGGGGATGGACTACGATTCTGGCCGGAGCTTCCCCGTGACACATTGCACCATTAATTTGATGGATTGTAAAGTTTTCCGCTTCAGCAACTTGGAGCCCAAAAAAAAAGAACAGAGAACAGAGAACAGGGAACAGAGAAAAAAACGAGCAGGAAAATTGCAAGCAAGAAAAAATAAGAAAATTAAGGCGAACACACATTGATGACAACGCTAAGAAGGCGGACGAGGGGAGCAAGATGTGGGTGGGGAGGGGTGGATATGCCTGCCCAAGTTGACGCTTCACTGGATTTTTGTGTGTTAAATTGCCACACAACAAAGCGGAGGCGTCCAGTTGATGAGGAGTCCTCAGTTCCACTGCTGCTGATGATGATGACGATGATGGAACCGTTTCCAGCTCCCTGAGTATATCGTTGAAAGCAGTTCATTTGCATTGTGGACACGGCCAGTGAAATTGGGCGATAGCCGACGCCTCAATGCAGATGCCTATAAACGGAATTGGGGACACGCACCCAGAATTATTGTTATCCCAGTTTCTGGACAGGGGTATGTCAGGGTTGTTGCTAGGGTTGTCAGCTGTACTGTTTTTTTTTTTTGCTACTTAACTAGTTCAAGAATCACAGCCACGTTTGTCACAAGTCACCAATTTTACGACCTTAGTTATTCAATCTTAACTTAGACTTATAAAATCAGAGATACACCGAAATATACCAAGTTAATCAAATACACTTTTATCAATTTCAGTTTTAAGCTTTTCGTAATCTTTAATGAGAAAATTCGGTTTGGATAAAATTCATTAAAATGTTTTTCAGTACTTTTCTTTTTTTAAAATTGCTAATAAAATATATTTATTTATAAATATCTACTTTTATATAATTCAATTCACATATCTTACTCACTAACTCTCTCTCTCTCTCTCTCTCTCTCTTGCTCTCGCTCTCTCTTCTTATTTTGTGATTTGGCTCTCTCTCTCTATCTCTCTCTCTCTCTCTCGCTCTCTCTTCTTATTTTGGGTCTTATCTCTATTTGATATGGTCTCTCTATTTCCCTTTCTATCTTCCATATTTGCAAATTTTGTTCTATTTACTTAGGTCTCTTCACATATCTCTCTATATTTCTCCCCTCACCTTCCACTTCCACTTCCTCTCTGCCACTGCCTTTTTCTCATATTCTCAGATTTTGCGATTTACAAGCGATTATGGTCAACGCTTTGTTGTGCCAACTAAAGAAATATGACAAGCCAAACTCCACTCCACATATGGCATAGCTCTGCCTTTAGTCGCATCTAGTTCTCTTCTTCTAGCTGCTCCTGCTGGCTCCTGGCTACCATTTCTGCTCCTGCGATTGACGTTCGCTGATAGGCGAGTTTTGCATAAACGCAAAAGCGAACGAACAACCAAATCGACGACGCGTCGGCGGAAATGCGTTTTGAATCCTTGCCTGCCCTGCCCTGTTATGTTCTGCCTGCAGGTCTGCTTGCCACATGGGGCAGCGGCAGCAGCTCCATTACCCATTTTGGACGCGGCACATTGTGTGGATGGCGGCTTTGTTTAATTGCGCTCTGCAGTTGTAAGTTTGTTTGGCCGGTTTTGGCATCGTTGCTGGTTTGCTTCTCTTTCATTTTTTTTGCTCGCCGTTGCATGAATTGTTGTCCCTGGAGGCATATGCAACAGCAACAGCAACAGCAAAAGCAAGAGCAGCATACGAGCTTGCATTGCAATTGAAATTGAGAATCGGAGCACGCTTCATGGCCAGGCGCACACACACTCGCACACACACACACTCAGAAATTCCTATGCCTATGTCAGTATGCACCAAGCTCCAAGCAGCAAGCTGCAAGCTCAGTTCCTGTTGTCCGTAGTCCGTGGTCCGATGCCACGCACAATGCGCGCATAATAATGAGGCTGCAGGCCAACTGAAGGCGGCAGGCAAACTTGTTTAAGCCTGGCCACCATCCATACACTGTGCGAAAACTCTTATTAATATTGGCCAACCATACAACACTCTGACAAAAAATCGCCCTGATTTGGAATCGCTGTAAAATCGTACATAAAATTAATAAAATAATAAGCTAATCTTGCACATATTAAAAAGCACACTGCAAATTAGAAAAAAATGTATCCTGAAAGTAAAAACGAAGGAAAATGCCAGGTTTTTAGAAATATACTTTCTGAATAATAAGGTGAGTTAAGTATTCCAATAATTAATAATCCACTAATAATAAAATATACTATACTAAGTAGAAATCAACATCGAATTAGCCGGTGGTTTCTTGCAGTGTATCTCTCCTCCTTGCTGCTCAAAAAAAAATGAAAGAAAAGAAAAAAAATGTTGTTGTCTGTTGTTGCCTGGTGGTTGGATTGCATTTTGTCATATACGTGATAAATGCGATTTGTGTTGCCAATATTGTCTCGTATGCCCCAATGGAGCGGCATTAGAATGTCATTTGTCCAGTTAGCGCGAAGTGTGGCAGTGTGTGGGGAGGGGCAGTTACAGTTATTGGGTGGGCTATAACCACGCCCGCGCCTCTCAGAGTTTTGGAACAACTTTTGTGCCTAACCGCAGTTATTGTTGTTGTTATTGTTGTTGTTACTCACCTCACCCCGCCCATTCGACAGCTCAGCGCCCACCTTCCAGTCAACCGTTCTAGCAATGCTAACTGTTTAACCACAACAAAGGCCGTGGCAATGTGGTTCTGGCAGCTGGGCAGCTGCAAAGCGAAAGCAACGTTGAAGAAGTTGGGCTTTTAAATCGCGCACGAGTGAACACAAAGATATAACAGACATCCTCTGCTCCACTCTCCCCTCTGACCACCTATCATCTACCACCTACCACCTACCATCTACCCTCCAGCCGCATCCACATCGCATTCGGCCTGCATATGCAACCGCGCCCCTGTCAACTATTCCAGACTCAGTTTCCCGTTCCACGTCGCCCGGTTGAGCATTTGGGGGCCTTTTTCTCATTTGAGCACCGCTGTCGCCCTGAACTTTCGTGCAATGCATTTCTATTGTTCTTAGCAACCACCACAAAAATCAACCAAAAAAAAAAACAAAGCCAAATACTGTTACCCCTCCCCCTCCCCCTATCCCCTTTTAGCACCCCCCACTACTCGCCCTTTCAATAGTCCATTTACTCCTGCGGGGCACTCCTTGGAAACGTAACGAAGTCAGTCGCTGGCTGCCACAAAATGAGCGCTTTATACCTACTTAGATCGCTATAAATTTGGCTTAAGGCAAGAAAAGTGTTGCCTTGTTGTTGTTGTTGTTGTTGTTGCTGTGTGTGCCGCAGCAGCAGCAGCTGTCTGAACCATTGTGCGGCACAGTGGCATAATGAGTTTTTAACTTGCGCTAAAAATGAAGCAAAGTAAATTAATTTAAAGATATGCAATAAAAATTCTTGTTTTTAAATTGCTTTTAAAATTAACTGCAGCATTAATCAAAATGTTAATTGATTAATCAAAAACGATTATAAAATTATTCTGTTTTATTTCTAAGGGGCATATAAATAAAGAATCGACTTAGCAAGAATATATATATGAAGATGATATAACACTAGCTCTACCTGATGTAGTATTTAGCTTATCATTAAGACCAATTCATTTTATAAATAATATTGAATATAATAATATTCAAATAAATAATACACAAGTGTTCTTTGTGACAGACCTTTAGAATTGTGGATGAAGAGAATTCTGTGTGTTGCAAACGATTAGCTTGTTGCCCCAATGTGCGGCGTCCGTTGACTGCGCTGCAATTCGAGTCGTTTGGGGCTTTGACTGGGTTTGGGCTTGTTGCCCGATTGCCCGTTGAACGTAGCCCGTTGCCCGTTGCCCGCTGCAAGTTGCAAGTTGTCCGTTTGGCCGTTAGTGGAGCTTAGACGCCGCGCCGCGCGTTGCCGCAAGTCCGCATGATTTATGCGATTATTCTTTTGCGCAGCGCCCAACTTTATTGTTTTATGTTTTTGTGGCCAGCGTCGATACGACCCTCCGTCGTTCCGTCTATTCGGCTATCCGTCCGTCTATCCGTCCGTCTGTCTGTCTGTCCGTCTGTACGTCTGTCTTTGACTCTATCTGCTTGCACTCATATCTTGTTGTATTGCCGCTGGCTCCGATTTCAGCGGTCCGCTTACAGCTTTGCAACTCAGTCAGCAGCTGTTTTGCCGCCGCTGCACAAAAGTGTTGCAAGTGGGGGGACGGGGGGGGGGGGGTGGCTGGGGTCAAGCTGATGCTGGGTGGGGTGTGTGGTGTGTGGCAAGTGTGTGTTTGTGTTCAATTATTGAACATGCAGCGGCATTATTGCAGCTTCATGCCACATGCAGCTGTGGCAGGCATGCGCCGGGTTAATGTCTTGTTGGTTATTGCCACTTCCATATATCTATCTCGCTCCGCTCTCCATGTGCATTTGTAATTTTGCATTAACGGATCGGTTGATCCCATAAATTGCTGCAAGCTGAGTGGCAGCAAGACAATCATGTTTTTAAACTGGGCCTAGAAGACAAGTTCATTAAGGCGTCACTTGTAATAACTGTCCAGTTGGTTGCATGGTTGCACACTCAACGATGCAGCCATAAAACCTGTGATTTACTGTGCAGCAAAATGCGTGTTGCAATTAGGCTTTGCAACTGTTGCTGTTTGACTAGAAAACAATAAATGCTATGCTTTAGTTTAGTTTTCCCTTTTTGCGTCAGACCATAAAAGTTCAATATGAATTACGTCTCTTCCTTCCCCCACCCCCTCAGACAGTCCGCGACATCTTGGCCAGATCCGGCTGGCTGCAGCTAGCCAAGTTCAGCTAGTTGTTTGGTCTATTTTTGGTAACTTGTCTAACAAGCGACTGCTGCAGCTGCTTATGGGCGTGTTCGCTCTCGTCTGGCAAAAAAAAAATAAAAATAAAAACCATAACTGCCTCGCCAATAAGTCAGTCACTCGAACTGGCCAACCACTAAAGTCTAAGTCAGATTCAGAGTCAGAGTCAGAGGCAACGCCTCGTTTCTAAGCAACTGCAGCTGGCTGCTTTCGATGCGAAATGTGCTGGTTTGTGTGGCTTGTATTTTTTTTAAATGGGGGCAACGTTTTTGCCCACTCACTCTTATTACTTGCCACGAGTTGCTTATTTACCATGTGGCCAAAAATAGTTCATTAAAACGCGACACGAAATTTAATATTGATTTGCTTTTTGCTCTATTTTTATCTGGTTTGATCTAGCTTTGGTTGCAGTCTGTTTTTTAATACAGTCTGTTTATAATTAAAATATTTTACAACAAACTGGCTTATGTTGATGGAATTATGAAATTGGAGTTTATCAACATATTTTTACCCGTTTCGCCATCTAGTTAAAGAAAGAAGATATTTAGTTGGTATGATATTTTAGCACGAGTTAATTATTCTGCAATGCTAAATACTAACCCACAGCATTGATTACTTAAGCACAGGGTATGTGGCAGTTAATAGCAGGCTGTGTTGCTGTCGGTGGCATAATTAGAGGTAAGCACAGAGTGAGCTGTGCAACGAACGACCAACCTCATTGAAATAATAGCAATTTATTTGCACAACCGGCTGGGCCAAGTCATAAAATCAACTCGAACAGTTCCACCACTTTCAGATCCAGTTTTTTCTTATGATTTTTTAGTTTTAGTAGTTTTCAGTTCAGTTCAATTTTCCGCCTGCCACTTAAATTTGCATTTTATTATTGAGTGGAATGAGCAGCTGCAGTTGCAATAATCAGAGTATTTGTCAGTGCCGCGACCAACTGCAACGAACGACTAGAAAACTAGAAAAGTAGTCTCTCATTGCCTGTCCATCTGTCTGTCCATCTGTCTATCTGTCTGTCTGTCGTCATCATAAATCGATAAGCGAAATGCTGGCGAGCGTGCCAAAAGTTGCCAATTAAAAGTGGCAGCACAATTTGCCGCAGCAGCGAGAGAGCTGGCTGTTTGCTGTTTGCTGCTTGCTACTTGCCACTTGCCACTTGTTGCAGGCACGACGGCAATGCCAGCCAACTGGTTGCAGTCACAGTCTCAGTTCTACATTTCGCATTCGTAATGAGCTCGACGCTGCCAGCGATAAGTGGCAGTTGCCATTGGAGCAACTTGCTCATGCCCCATGCCACATGCCTCATGGCCCATGCAAATTGTACCGAATGTCCGACTGTTTGCTGTCAGTTGATAAGAGTTCGCGCTGAGGCCTTTTGCCACCAGCAGCGTGTCGGTAATCGGTGGCAACTCTGTCTGTCCACGTTAGGTGTGGCATAGCAATCTCAGACTTGATGGCGTGCCTCACCTGCCCCGCCCTAATCTTTAACTAGCTGGCATAGTTAACTAAAAAGTTGGTCATTGTATACATAAATTGGAATTGAAATTAAAATTGGTTTTTTGATTTGCTTAAATACCCAGCAGACATTTCAAGTGGTTCAGTGGGTATCATGCGGCAGTGCAAATGTCTAGAAACCTAATAACTTTAAGCTCATAAAGTTAATATATATTCTTGATGACCTTGTCCAACCTGATCTCAGAAACTATAAGCGCTTAGGTGTTGGAATTGAGAATGTAAATTTCTGTATTAGTTTTTGCAAATCAAGTCTCTCTTTAACTCTTAAACTTGCTAACTCAACCAGATTAGTATCGATAAAAACCGATTGCCAATTTATTGATTTTTGGACCAGAATCCAACAGGGTATCTTTCAATCTTGCCATCTCGACTGGAGCACTCTTACTTATTTCTTTTTAAGGCCTCCGCGCTCACTTTTCATTCCACAGTAGCTGCTGCTGCAGCTTCCCAAACAATGTCCACTTTTAATGTATGTAAATTTCGATTTAAGAAACAAAAAAAAAATAAGAAAAATGAATAAATGAGAAGAGAAGCGACAACAATTAAGCAAAAGCATTGGCTTAGACCTGGTCATGGAGCAAGCCAATCAACTGGCAACTAAGCAACTTGGCCAAAGAATTTTCCTCTAATTTACATATCCAAGGCATTAGCTGAATGCTCGCTCGTTTCAGCTATTCAAATTGCTTTGCATAGATTTTCAGACTAAACAAATTTGTTACTGCGATTGTTGTTGTTGCTTTTGTTGATTGTTGTTTGTTGCTTGTTGCTGTTTCTCAGATGATGCTGGTGCATTGTTTAAACATAAACATGCATCTACCGTTAAAGGGGCAAACCAAAAATTAAAACAATCGCAAGCAGAAGCGTTTTATACACTAACTGAACAGGCATATATATATATACATATATATATACATTAAAGGCATATATATATAGCTACAACTGAATAATTTCAAACTTTCTGCTGAGTAATTATGGCTGAATTAAGCACTTTCATCCGATGCAGTTGCATCACTAAAATAACTAGTTATTTCAAACAAAACAATTGCCAATAAATTTGCATCCTTTTAATACTTTTTTATATATGTAGATGCCAACTGGCTGAGTGACAAAATGTGTACAACAACGTATCAGCCTTAAAATTAGAGAGTAAATCTTCTACTTGGTCAGCTGAGGGGCACAAGCCTAAGTTAACAAAGCAAAGCGAATACGATGATTAAGCTCACATTTGCCTCTGGCCTCTGCAGGGGGCATAGAAAGTTGAACAGTTGCAGTTTTGTTGCAAAATTAATTAGACTCAATATGTTGCAGCTGGTGACGGTCGTTAACTTGCTACTTACTGAATAACTAGCCACAGATTCTATGCTCATATTGTGTTTTTGGTTTTTAGTTGTTTGCATACAAATTCTTTGCGCTTTCAATTCTCATGTAAATGCCAAAAGTTTTGTGTTCAGCATTGTTTAAGCATGCGGTGCCACATTTGGGAAGCAAGGTACAAAAACAACAACAACAACAAAAACAAGAAGAGAATAAAAAACGGTAAACAAGTTGCTGTCATCGGCGAACATGGGCAACATATTGTTCGAGAGGCAGTGGCGCTTTCTAATCGCTGCGCCCCGATAAGTCAGAGACTGAGTTATGTACGGGAAGTTTGAGGGGGGGGGGGGGGGGGGGATTAATAAAATCATTTCAAGCTAGCAGCTTTCCCAGAGTGCTGCAACTGCAACTTAAACTGCAACTGCAACGTTCCATTGTGGCATAATTTCTCACTCACTTTGCAACGTAATCGAATCGCAGGTGAAAAATCGACTGGCAGACAACAAAGCTAAACTGGACAACTGTGTACAGTGCAGTGTTGCACTTGTTAGTCCGGCTCAATGGGTATATCCAACTAACCAACTAACCAACCAACTAACCAGCTAAGCAGCTAACCATCTAAAGAGGCAACCACTTAACCACCAGCAAATCAAATGGCTTCAACTTATATACAGATGTCAATTATTTTCGCCTGCAATTTTTGGCTTGTTTCGCTTGTTGTTTGCAACGTTGCGAAGTAAATTGCAGCTCCAAATCGATGAAGCTGATGCTGCAGCTAAAATCGCTCGTTACTACATGCTGCTTGCCACATGCTGCAAGCAAACAGACTGCTACGTGAGGTGGCTCTTTGTAAAGTCATTGCAGTCATCTAGTCATCCAATTGCTGGCCAAATACAATTGCTACGGCTTTAGTCCAGGGATCAGTCAGCCAGCAATCAGCAGGCAACAAGGAACCGAGATCTATCAGCTACTTGTGCTTCAGATACACTCGCCAAAAATGTATATATATATATATATATAATTATACTATTTGTAGATGAAATCATTAGTTTCAGAAGAAAGAATAGAATCGACAATCCTAAACCTAAAACTTAAACACTTATTTGTAGACATATCTAAAATCTGTTTATTAACAAAACCAATCCAATAATCTTAATCAAGAATATTTTTTCTTTGTGTAGGAAATATATACAGATATATGTTTTATTTTTGCTGAGTGCAGTAAATTATAATTGAATGATTGCATGGGACGAAAGAGAGAGAAATGATTTGCTCGTCATTAAGTCTCAACTCAATTCAACGGCTGCTTGTTATGAGGATCAAACACAACAATTTGGAGCAATTGAGGAAATTGATTGCGGTGCAAAAGGTGTCAAAACTATTTGGCTGAACATTTGGGTCAGTTGGCTGGCAAAACGACAGAAAAACATTGGCAAACAAAATGGCCAAAATGTCTCAGTCTGTCAAGTTCATTAAATTATTTAAAATGTTTTGTCTGTGTCAAGCCATGTGACTTATTACAGACATAGTCCAGAGCCTAAACAACTGACGAATGTAACGACCAGCAACAACAACAACAACAACATCAGCAACAACCACAAGAACAACAACAATAAGAAACAATGACAGTTGTCGATGTGAAACGTTTGACAAGAAATTTATTTAAAAGACAACTAGCAACAAATAAATTACGAAAGAGAATTGCCAGCCTGCAGCATGTCAGACCAAGGCCTATAGATAGATATCTGGATATACGATAGGAATGCAGACTCTGCCCAACTCTGTCCATATAGGAGTTGTCTATTTTGTTTCCATTGTCGTCGTCGGCGTCGCAGTCTGAGTTGAGTTTGAAATTCATTCATCAAGGCAATCGATCAGACGCTGCCTGCATTGACATGAACTCCAATAAGAGCAGTCGTATGTAAATAGTCCGGCTAACAATGCGACATCAAATTTAATCAATTTGTTGGAAACGATGCCATTGTTTACTTTTTCTTTTTTCCTTTATTCTATACTCTAGCGGTGAGTATTATAATTATGCCATGAATTGTGTTCGACGCTAATGAAGCAATTTTCGTTAAACAAAAAGTATATTTTGATTAAATGAAATTACATTGAATAAAATGAAGAAAAGTGTATTTTCATGAAATCTATTCATCAACCTGCAACCTACAGATTTAAATGCACTTCTGACAAATTGATGACAGCTCAAAGGAACTTTGCAATCAAATCATGTTCAGGTTGATGTAAGTTTTGGGATGCATTTTGACAGAATACATTGGATTAGGTTCGACTTACTGCATTATTTACTTAGCTCACATAATCGATATTTAATATGATTGTGAGCCAGGGTATTTAATCACTTGGCACTTCGAAAATACCTATTCCTACTATTTCCTGTTGGCTCAGTTCAGTTACACTTTCACCGGTCGGACTATCAATAGAAAATTTTACAAAAAGCATAAAAAAGTTGAAAATTGCTGGCACGGAGCCCGAGAAATAAATCCAAGCGATTGCAGTCGATTGGTGGGGGGGGGGGGGGGAGTTGGGGTAGGCGAATCGCCTGGACAACTGCACCCACGTACCGACTGAGTTATGGGCCAAAAAGGAGCCCAGACACGCGTCTTTGGGTTTGAGTTTAGGATTTTGGTTTCTGCAATTTAATTGGAAATCGATGGAGTTTTAGCCTGGTCGCGAAGTTGGCTTCAAGACTGACAAATGGCTTAAGCAGCTGCTAAATAAGGCATAAAACCTGATCATGACTTAAGTGTCATGATTATTAAACAGAAACACACATACACAAAATTGAACTAATATAAAATAACACACACGCAATCACACACAACTAAACAGAGAAGTTAACACAATGGTCAAGGCAAAGGTCGAGCCAGTGTATGGCACCGGACTCATTGCCAGCAATTTGCTGAACGATAACGACATGGTGGAGCGAGAGAAGAAGTATGCACAGATATTGCTCGACGTTGGTGTCAGCAGTGCCTTCATCAAGGGTAAGCACTGCATAAGGATAATATCTTGGATAATCTTATCAAAGATACTTATTGATTAGAGTCTACCACGGAATTCGAAAGGTTGGAGGGGGAGCGTCGTCTTCGCGAACACTGGGATCATCATTTGCGGTGCGATGGATTGCCGCGTCCCTATTTGCCACCGGAGATGCGCACCTTTATCGAGAAGAAGCGACACTTTCAACAGTTCGATGTGGATCACAGTGTCGACTGGACGCTGTCTGTGGATGAGCGCACCGTTCTCACCCAGAACATCTTTAGGAATGAGCTCACCAGGTGCAAGGTCAAAGAGCTGTTGGATGATCATGTTGGTTATCGATTTGAGCAGGACATCATTATGTATTTGGATACATTGGTCAAGATCGATTGTATGCTCGACACTGCTGCTGAAATGGAGCATCTGCATTATGGGCGTCAACTAGAAATTATGGAGGTGATTTCTATAGCATATATAGAGTGAAAGAGTGAACGATAACTTATCGATAACTATTCGATAGGTGCGCAAAGAGCTCGAGGATGAGATCGATGCCAGTTTCGATAGGTTGACATATCGTGTCATACGCATGGATGGCGTCTATATGAAGTAGGACCTAATTTCGACTCATTTTTATCGATGCCAACATCTAAACTCAGATGGAAAATTAGAAATTAGAAATTAGAAATTCGGGAGACCGAATATAGATATACTCCCCGATTACTGATTTATCGAGCAACTTTGTCCACAGCTCGACGGATGCGATGATTGCAACTTGGTCCCATTCAGGTGCTCGTTATGATATTGATCTCTGGGGACTTCGCAATGTGCCGATACGGTTTAAGGAATTGCCGTAAGTCTTTATCAATGTGTTCTGGTTTATTATTATAGCTTTAACTGAACGGCAGTACACCGTTAATGGTTGCTGAACTTAAGATTGTCGGCGTCGATGTTCAGATGCCGTTGAGCGTGCTCCACGATTGCCTAACGTTGAGGTGCATCCACACAAAGTTTGACAACCACACTCAGTACGCGAAGAGCTTCGATCCGATAATACCCGATGGTCCAGTGGAAGCCAATGGTGGCATTGTGGATATCGAGGATTGTCTGATCAACGAGTGGCTGATGCAGCTCGACATCCAGCAGGAGCTGCTGGCGGGTATGCTGGCGAGGCGCGAGAACTATGAGGATATTATGCGCACTATTGCCGAGAAGACCGAAAAGATGAGCAGAGAGAAGAAGGCGAATGAGGGCAAGTCCACGAAAATAGTTATACCAAAGGCACCCAAAGAACCACCCATCGTCCCGCCCGGCATGTTTCCCGATGCGTACAACACCTTTTTGGAACGCGAGCAGCAGCAGTATCTAGACACACTCGATGAGATATACAATCCACGACATCTAAAACTTACTCCGGATGAGGTGAGATATTTCAAATGCAATATGCATTATTACACTCAGAAAAATCGCCCTGAATTTTGCGAAATTCTCCATCTCACACGGCTTTTAAGGAAGGCTTTTATTATATTCAGAAATTGTTTCTAAACACAGGTCAAACTTTCAACATTTTAGTGTAATTTCTATTTAAAGGCGAATTCTAAAGTTTAGCGCGATTTTTGCTCAATGTTCAATCATTCAGGTCAACATGAGACAACACATCATGCTGGGTGGCTTATATTCGATAATGTTTGTTCGCCAAATGCCTGGCACTCATTACGAGAAGTTCAACATGATGTTGCACGAGGATGGTCGTATTCTACACCTTATGGATGATATAGTGGCCGATTTGAAGGTAACCTACTGGGCGGATGATGTGTCAGCACGTCGTTCCCGGCTACAAATGGACGAGGAGAAGCGTAAGACTCTCAACATTGGCGAGAAAGAGCTGCCCTATTTCTTTGTGACCATTCACATGCCGCCAGAGCTGTGCATGTGGGGTGATCCGATAGCGTGTCAGTATATAACCAGCATGGAGGAGGTTGAGTCTGAAATATCGCTTGCCCCCGAGAAAAGAGAAACGTTCGCCAAAAAGAGAAGATCGAGATTTGGTTCGTCAAAGGTTGGGAGTGCAATACATTCGCAACCAAATCCATTCCAGCCACGCATCTCTCGTCGCGAAACTCAATCACTCAATGTCTTTCGACCTACGCTGATTTCCCGGCTGCGGGCCAGCCATAAGCTGGGGCCGCAGCAGCATCTGATTGCCTTGGGAAATTTTCAATTCGAGCAGGAATTGAATCATTTGCAGGCACGTCAATTGGAACGTTATTGTGTGCCGAGGATAATATCCTCGTTCAAGTTCCCAATGGAGGTCAGGGAGGAGCTGCAACAGCAATTGGATCAGCGGCCAAAAATGAAAAATATGCTAATTAGACGACGCAGCATCGATGCTGAGGAGAATATTGTAATCGGTGATTTGGATTTCGATTATTATGGACAGGAGGCGCCGGAGCGACTCTTTCCCATCTATGCGAATGTTGAGCATGTGGATTATGAAGATGGGGACTTAGATAGAGAAATGGTCGATAAGAAGTCCATATACGGACTTTTGAATACATTAGATACACACCGATTGCTTTACACCACACGTCACACGGCTATCATGAAACAGCCCGAATTCGACTTCAAGAAGGTGCTATCGAAAAAGACTATCATGCCGTCTGGAGAAGCTCGCACCAGCTCAATGCTGGCAAAGAAGATCACACAGCGACCATCCTCCATGCGGGAGAGTCATAGCATTACTGCCACACCGAGCCAAACCTGGAGCGAACCTCATTCCTCGAGCCGAGCTCGCTTGAGCGTGTCTGGAGATATTGCAGATGACGTGAGCTTAGAACGTATCTATCTATCATTGGATAATCCGAAAGATGATGTCGAAGTGGTCGGTAAGGAAAGAGTGAAGGTCACACACTGGACAACAAAGCACATCCACAACACTAAATTCGATAGACAGGCTCGCACAATGACTATCGAAACGGATCGCTTGGGCGTCTTTGGATTTGCCTACAAACGCTACGATCATTTTCCATTTCGCGACTGGAGCATGCACCCCAACGAGGAGAAGTAAGTATTGTGGGGGAACAGAGAACTTTTACCTTTTAGACTTGGCAGGAATATATCCATCAAATGATAAATCGTTTTGATAATTCATTTTGATAACCAGAACCCATCGAAATTACATTACGTTACGTAATAGGCATAAGGAAGCATCTCTGATCCCATTTAGTATTTATATTCTTGATCAGGATCAATAGCCGAGTCGATAAGGCCATGTTTGTCTCGATCATACCTGGATCTCAGAGACTATACGAGCTAGAGAGTTCAACTTTGGAATATTTCTTCTCGTATGACCCGGTCAGATAAAGTTTATTCAATTTGCTCGATAACTGCCTTCATATCTCAATAATTGATTATTAAATGTACATATGCATATTATTCAATCAAGTGAGCAACATTGCCTAATGATAAGATAAGAAACAGCAATGTTATAGTTGACAATGCATTCTCATATTGATCTTATTACTATCAGTAGGCCAAATACCTACTTACATTTGAGTGTGCAATTCTTACTTGCTTTCCTCTTCCTTTTAGTAATGACGAAATTGTTTTAACTGTGGATACGTTCCGGGCACGCGTTGTGCTTTTTATTACGGGCCAGGGTATCAGGGGCTATGTGACTGATATAAGCAAGGCTTATGTGGCCAATCCGGTTAAATATCTCGAAATTACCACGCCCATATCGGATTTTCGTGAACTGCGCAGGGTATTTGACATCAATCAAATTGCCAATAATATTATATTTTAAATTAATTTGAAAACGACAGCGTTTCTATGAGAAGAATGTGAACATCTTTGCGGAAAATGATGCCGGCTTTTATATTGAGAACGGTTACTTCTCCGTGAAGCATGTGGCACTTGAGAATCATATATATGATGCGATGTCCTTGCACTGCAAACTGATGAAGTTCTATCGCTCCAGCTGGAATCGTTTGTCATCGCGTCGAAATATTCTGATGTGCATGAAGAATGCCAAGGATAATACCGATTATACGGAAGTCACATTGCGCCTCACACCGGACGATGTGACCTTTGTCGAGGTATCCGAACTCTGTTCGGATGATCTTGATCTGATCAAGCTGGACTTTAAGTTAACGTGGCGCAACATGACCGTAAGTCATGGACAAATACTTAAATGTGGCATATATATATGTATATCAATTTAAACTCTCACATCTAAGCACTATACGGATCTGCATCAGGCCATCCTCTCGATGAATCCGCATGCCAACGAAGTGAGAAACAAGGATTCACTTTTGCTATTTCAGGTCAAACGATTGCTGAACGAAATTCGTCTAATGAGTTTTTCGTAGACTTAACAAAATAAAATGATTTTCATGAAATATCTGTCAGTTCTATATTGAAATCAAATACACACGTTACATAAAAAAATAAAAAATTAATAACAAATAAAAAAAGAAATATATTAAACTAGAAAATAAATAAAAAAAATAATAATTATAATAAGCCAAATTCCAAAATGGGTAAGTTAAAATTGCCTAATAAAAAGAAATTTGAGCAGGAAGTAGAAAAATTGGATTTAATATCGGAAGAAGAGTGGCAAATGCGGGAACAGCACCAGTTGCAGCGAATTCAGGATGTGAAAATATGTCTGGGCTTCATCAGTGGTTATTGTTTGAGATGTTAGAGATCAGCTTGTGTTGCTAAGATTCCCTTTCCATAGAGTCCATTGCGGATTACAAGCTGCTGTTGGAGGAGCAGAGCAAAGCGGAGCAATGGAATCGTTATATAAGCTGCGACAAGTTGCCCCGGGTGAAATATCCACCCGAGATACGTAACATGATTGCCGAGATGCGCGACTTGGAGGCCAGGGATGTGGTCTCGAACGTCAATTGGCAGCTGTCTGTGGACGAGTGCAGTCTGCTCACGCAGGATATATTTCGCAAGGATCTGACGCGCCAAACGTTAAAAACCACTCTGTGTCCACAAATTGGCCAGTTATACGATAAGCATATTCAACAAATCCTAACCACCATCGACCGAATCGAATTAGTGCTGAACAATGATTACGAGATGAAAGATGTGCCACATCAGCGTCACTTGGATATTATAGCAGTGAGTTAATCGATAGTTTTAATAAGTTATCGTCTATCTTAAATTTGCAGACTCGGCGGGAACTCATCGAAGAAATCGATGTGCTCCTTGATAAGCTAACTTATCGGATCGCAGCTGCGCCATGTGCTCTCAAAACGTATGTTGTCTGAGTGTTCACATAGATGTATATTCACTGTGTACTTACCTCTCAGATCGTCTGATGGGATAATGGAAAACTATTGCTACAAAAGCCCTAATTACAATATACAAATCTGGTGGCTAAGCGATGTGCCCATTCGCATTAACCATTTAAGGTAAGCTCAAATTAATGACTCTTCCCGAATTGAGTTGAGAATCCATCTCAGTCCACCAGTGATGCTAGCCGATTTGGATTGTGTGGGTGTTCGTGTTCAGATACCATTGAGTGTTCTGTGCGATAATTTGACGCTTCGCTGTGTGCACAGCTTCTTCGATCATGTTTCGGAGAGTGCGAAGAGCTTTGGACCACAGATGGATATATGTCCAAATGCACTGAACGGCGGCATGATGGACATTGAGGACTGTTTGATCAACGAGTGGCTAATGCAGGTGGATATTATGGATAAGATGATAAATAAGCTGGAGTTGAAAATCATGGAATATAAGAAGTTCATGAGGTGAGACAATCTATTGTCGATATTGATTGATCCCATTAAATTCCATTTAACAATCCAATAGTCAAATGAGTGTAAAGGTTGCGCCACCAAAATGGGATGAGTTTGATAAAAAAAAGAGAAAATCAGACAAAAGCAGCAAATCGAAAAATGTGCAAAATCCAAAGGAGCCACAATATCTACCCGACGGCATGTTTCCGGATCCATACGAGGCATTCCTGGAGCAGGAGCAGCAAGAATTTGATGAATTTCTGGATAAGTTCATGAATCCACTCAATTTGAAACTAGGTCGGCATGAAGTGAGACGATAGATAAGCTATACATTTATATATATATATACATATATATATTATTATCCTATTGAGATGCGTTTCTTGTTTAGGTCAACTTGCGATATTTCAATATGATTGGCGGCCTCTACTCGTTTTTCTTTGTGCCTAAGCCAAAACACACACACTTTCAGAAGTTCAACATTACACTACACAAAGATGAGAGAAAATTTCATAGGTCGGAGGAAGTACGTGCGGATGTGGGAGATGTTGGTGAAGAGGCCGATTACAGATCACAATTGGGAAACGCAATCCTGCGACGCCCCGCCTACGAAGATGCGAAACAATTAAACTTAAAGTTGCAAGACGACGAATTATCCTTTTTCTGGATCACCTTTCGGCTGCCGGAGTATCTGTGTCGATTTGGCGAGCCACTGGCATGCCACTTCATCGAAGAGGAAGTCGAGGATGTTGAGCCGGAGCAGGTCGAGGTTGATATCGAGGAGCATCGATCGAAAAAAAAGAAAGTACGAAAAACTAGTCGCGGACCGGAGACTGATGCAAATAATGAGAAAAGCAAGAGTAGTGAAAAAAACGGCAAGATATCAATTGATGAGTGCTTTATGCTGCGCAGACCCACGCAGTCAATAATAACGGCAAAGGCTTACACTCCAAGGAACATTTACCGCCCCCCCTCATTGGTCACACTACAATATGGCACCTTGAAGACATTCCTTCGGACTCGTTCGCAGGACGTGACTGTGCATAACTTCGATGTGACAGGGCATCTAACCACTCATCAAATTCATGATATGCAGAGGCATTGCATGCCACGCATTCTGTCCTCGTTTAAGTTTCCCATGGAGTTCAAAATGGAGAAGTTCGAAGAGAAGATGGCGGAGAAAAGGTGCACTTTATTTCGTCGACATCAAGTCGAGGTTACGGATGATCAAGAGGATGACAAACCGGAATACTTTAACTATGAGAAGCAGTCTGGACCCGAACGTGTCTATCCCGTGTATAACTTGTACGATAAGGTGCAGTTCCAGCTGTCATCCTCATCGAGTGATGTGTCCTCGGAGCCCGATTTATATAAGACGAAGGGAAAAATATTAGACATTGGCAAACGCTCTAGCAATGTCAGCTTTTACGGTGTCATGGACACACTCAATGGGATAAAGGATAAGTACAAATCGCGCCCAAAAACAATCCTAAATCAGCAACATTTTGCTCCTAAGGCTCTTGTTCGCACATATTCAATAGTGGAACCGTTTGATAGCCCTACTGGTCGCATCAAGCCTGCAGTTCGCATATCGACAATGAATAGCAGGTTTTTCCCATCCAGTAGGACCGGACGCTTATCATACATTCGCCCCTTCGATTTTGAGTCTGATAACGAGAATCGGGAGAGCGAATCCAGCACTATTTCGATGCAAGCCGAAATCATACAGTTGACAAAGAAATCCGCTGTAAAGGAGCCAGAACCTGAACGGATCCAGAAACCGGAGCGACCCAAGGCTAAACACTGGACCACAAAATACATTCATCGCACCGAATATGATCCACAGAGTTTTACGCTCAAAATTCAAACAGATCGATTGGGTATATTTGGCTTTGCCTGCAAACGATACGAACACTTTCCATTTCGACACTGGCAACTGCAATATAATGAGGAGAAGTAAGTAAGATCAATTATCATTAACTACAATAAGATGCTTTAAACTCTACCTAACTAAATTCCAAATTGCGATAGCTGCGACGAGATCATCTTTACACTGGATACCTACCACGTGCGAATAGTTCTGTTTATAACTAATGCCGGAATTCGGGGCTATGTGACGAGATTAACCGATGAGTATGTGGCCAAACCTGTGAAGTACGTGGAAATTGAGCAACCCATCTCTGACTATCGCGAGTTGCGCAGGGTGAGAACTGACTGACAAAGTGTGCCAAGCTAAACACACACAAAAAATTGAACTGAATTTTAGAAAATCACCATAGTTTTGGGACACCAAGTGTAACTCAAATTATCAATTCGAAAGTATTTTTATAAAATCCAGGGATTTTCTTATCTAATTCTTAGAATGTTTTTTTTTTCATATGTGTTACTTACACAATTAAGATTTTAAATATACAAACAACTTATATAAATTATTCAATTATTTATAGTTTTTAATGCATTTCCACCAAGCTTTTCTAATATTTCATTATTTAGAATTTGTTTTTAAGAACAAGAAAATCTTTCTAGTTTTCTGGGTGGTTTTCTAAAATTCAGGTCGATATCTGATTTTTTAGCGTAGTCTAATACTGTCCGTTACTTAGCGCTTCTGCGAGAAGAACGTCAATATATTTGCGGAGAACGATGCTTTGTATTATATTGAGAACGGTTACTTCTCGGTGAAGCATCTGGCAGCTGAGTTGCATGTCTACGATGCATTTGCCGTCCACTGCAAGCTGGTCAAGTTCTTTCGCAGTGATTGGAATCGTTTGGCGACAAGGCGAAATATTGTGCTGTGCATGCGTAATCCCAAGGATTTGAATGAGGGCGCCGTTACCATAAGGGTCACGCCCAACAATTCAACGTTTGTGGAGGTCTCCGAACCATGCTCCGATAATCTGGAAACAATTCATTTGGCTTACCAGCTCACCTGGCGAAATATAGGTGTAGGCTGTAAAAAATATCTACATTGGAAATATAATGAATATAGTTAACTCCTTCTATTCCTTAGACCTACTCGGATGTGCACCAGCTGATCAATTCAATGTATCCCCAGGCAACGGATGTGCGCAATCGAGATCCTAAATTGATATACTATATACGCACCCTGCTCAAAGAGGTTCGTCCGCTAAGTTTCTCGTAGCTAGCAGCTGGGAATAGTCTGTACTTCACTCAACTAATCAAAATGCTTTCGCCCTTCCAATTGAAGTCAATTAAAGCCAATTGTAAATAACTTTCCACTTGACTCTCTCACTCCCTCTATCGAATCAGTTTAAGTTTCAGTTAATGTTTTTAGCAACACTTGCGTTCGGGTTTATATAATGTTGATAGCAATAATTATATTCAAGGCAGCATTTTCTAGTTAGTCAGTCGTTTTGCAATGCATTCGCTACTGCTGATGCTGCTGCTGCTGCCACTGGGTCATGGTCAGGATCTGGTTGACTTCCCTGGTCTGGAGAGGATACTGTTGCCAGCGTCGGCGCATATGCGTGTTGTTGGTGGCGAAGCGACGACCATTGATAAAATTGGCGGTTATATTGTAGCTCTGCGTTATATGGATATCTTCATTTGCGGTGGAGCTCTGCTCAGTGAACGCATTGTTATATCGGCGGCACACTGTTTTCTGGGGCGCGAGAAGCGGCACCAATGGACCATCGAGGGTGGCATCTCGCGACTCGATCAGAATGGTACCAAAGTGGTATTGAAGGAATATATAGTTCCCAGCATCTTCAATGCAGACACAATGCACATGGATGTCGCCGTACTGCTGCTGTCGGAGCCAATGACGGGTAAAGATATTGTTCCAATGGCTTTGTGCGAGCATCATCTCGCTGAGGGCCTCGATCTGACGGTTTCGGGTTGGGGTCTAACCGATCCGAGAGCAACACTGGTCCAGCAGCAACTTCGCACCGTTATCGTGCCGGTTGTTAAGAAAAGCAAATGCAAAAAGGTCTATAAAAAGACATGTGAGTCCTCAATTGTAGTATCCAATATCGAATATCCTAATATTCTAATATCCTAATTGCCTCACCTTCAAAGCCAAAATAACCGATGCCATGTTCTGTGCTGGGCTTAAGGGTGGCAAGGATGCGTGTACCTTTGACTCGGGCGGTCCGCTTGTCTACGATCCACCCGATGGCAAGAAACAGCTCTGTGGCATCGTCTCATTTGGCATTGGCTGTGCCAGTACCAAATATCCGGGTGTCTATACGGATGTCAACTATGTCAAACCATTCATTTTGGCCTCTATCAATACATTAAATAGCTTGCCTTAGCGAGCACAACAGCATTATAATTATAGTTATTAAGAGAATTTAAATAACACTCATGAACAGCGTTCGTTCAATTTGTTTATATCATACAAACACTATAAGCTAATGGCAAGAATTCATGGGTTACTCAGCTCTTAAAAGAATCCTTTGGCATGGCCTGAAAAAAGCCTTGAGATGGCCGTGTCCCAGGGATTGCCTTACATAATGAACAAAAGTCTCAATTTATTACTAATTTAGTATAAATACTACTATTTTACTATTAATAATTATGTACTTATAATGGTAATTTCTTGAGCTTCTGCATATATCAGATCTGTACATATCTGATAATACTTTGTATGCCGATTCAGCTCTTGACTCACCCAATTTATTTAAATTATCTGCAGAGTCTTGCAAGGTGGGGTTTTTGATTTTTGTCGCGACACGCAAAGGGGACAACATTTTGTGCTTTAATTGTTGCCATTATTTGCATATTTCTGGAAACTTTCGCGCGTCTCTCTTTTGGCATTGCGTGTTGCAGCAACCAAATGCGGCAGCTCCTTGTTGATCATTGACTGATTTCAATAATTGATTGTAGCGCTGCAGAGTTAAGCCCGGTTCTCGGTTCTCGTCCTGGGATCGGTGCCCCCGAGGGCTCAATTTTAGAAACCGACCATCGACCAACTTTTACTTTAGTCTGCCTCGCAAAACAAAAATGTAAATTAGTTGCCCTGCCTGAGCAGTGGAGAGGAGAGGACTGAAGAGGGAAGTGAAGAGGGCATCTAAGGGCTGTACCGGAATTTATTTGGCTGTAGATCATTGCATGACTGACGGCCTTTCGTCTTCGCTCCAAGAATTCGCAGTTTGAATTAGTTTAATAATACAATTAATTGTTATTTATAGCTTCCTCTGCGCCATCGCAAACGTTGTATTTATCTGTCCCATAAAGCGGCGAGGGCAACCTAAATCCGAGTCTCTGGCTCCCTAAATGGTATTTTACAGCACGCAACGCAATTTTAGTCAGCTCTCAGCTCTCTTTTTGGATAAAATACTTGGACTTAATTGAGAGTAACATGCACTTTCCTCGCATACAACTAAGAAAGTCCTGTGCGTGTGTGTGCCAAAGATGCCTTTGTAAAGCAACCTTCAGTTAGGCAGCTACAAAGTTCAAGAAAGCAGTCATTATGTACTAAACGCGATAGATAGTCTGATATTGAGGGAATCTTACTAACACTAATAGAATTTTAACATTAATTTGGAGATAGAATGGTATTTCCAACATTTTTATTATTATTACTATTACTGTTCGATTTTTGTTCACTCGAGTTTAAATGATCTAAATTCGGATATCGAAATTCAAAATCTGACCTTAAGCTGGAAATGAAAGTTTATGACAAATTCAAGTTCTGTACTAAAAATTAATGGAGCCATATTTTAAATAAATTACTTATGCTTGTAGCAAAGGTATTTCCACGCATATACCCTGTAATATAATAAAGCAACTGTTGTGCTCGACATATTTAAGACCCTGAAGTGCCAGCAACGCAGCGGGGGTAATGCCGATTGGACATTGGAGTTGAGCACATCTACAACATAAATAAATATGTCTGATGTTGAGGACACTTCGCGGCCTGCGTATGTCAGTGGAGTGCGAATGGATGGGAATGGGATGGGGAGTGAGTTTTGGTCTCCTGGCTTTGCACTGTGGCATTAAGTTTATTTATCGGCTTTTAAATGGCATCTTCGCTTGCATATAACTCTGGGTGTCATGTAATGCGCACCAGAAACAAAGGCAACATAATGTAAAAGTCGCAATAAGCAAGTTTTTGAAATGGGTTGTATATGGTGAGAGGGCGGGGAGGGGGGGGGGGGATGCCGGTAGGTGCAGGAGGGGGTTGGCTCGTAACCACAGATAGTACGACTACCATTTACTCTTGTAACATCAGCAACATCAGCAACAACACTTTTACTAGTGTCATAAATTTATGGCACATTGTTGCCGCACTGAAAACGTGCCTCAGACTCGCCTCAGGCATTTTGGCCACGGGACTCCGGGACTCCAGCTGCCACTGCCACTGCCACTGCCTCTGGCTCTCGCTCTGACTCTGACTCTGACTGTGAATCTGACTTAAAAGCAACAGGATTTCAGTAGTCGGTAGTCGAATAAAACAACATGCAAGCTGCCACAAACTCCACTCAGCCAAAAAAATCGATCTGCATTTTAGAAATTCGCCATACTTTTGCTGGCAGAAGAACTCAGCTTGTATTTCTAAAATATCGAGTTTTTCTTTTATTAAATTTAGGACACATTTTTCTAAAATTAAAAATTAATCTTTTAATAATATAAAATTTTTGTACAATATAAAATCATCCTTATTTTTGGGATTGTCGAGTTATGGCAAGTCTTTTTAGTTCTTACAACTTTTTGTTCATATTATTTAGAAATTATTTCTAGGAACAGAGCTATTTATATTTTTGGCGATATTCTAAAATTGAGAGCCATTTTTTTTTTGAGTGCTGAGTGCTCAGCAGCAACTTCAGTCGAAAGATTTACACATGACTATTTGGGAATATGGCAAAATATAAAATTAGTGCTGTTACAGTTGGACTGCTTTGGCTTTAGAGCTCATATAAACCCGACAATCAGACATATCGAATCGGCGTTAGTAACTCTATTCATTCGCCTCACCCATAAATGGTTAGATTGCTTTGGTTTGTTAATTAATAAAACATATCATGTGAAACCAGAGACAGACAGGGAGACATACAGAGAATGAGAGGAGTTGAAAAAACTGGTTCGTTCTACCGAGATTCTAAAGAAATGCTGAATTACTTGCAGTGGTCAGGTAAACATGCAACAACAACACCAACAACAACAACAATCACTTGAGGAGTCGTCAAACACTTGATCAATAGCGGCAGTTTGTGTTTGTTGTTGTTGTTGTTGTTGTGTGTTGGCCACAAATAGATTTTATTATGCAGTGTACGAAGTGTGTTTGCACAACTTAAAAGCCAATAAAATTTGTTGTTAATTGCTTTGGTAAATTGAAAAATTAGGTTTTGGGAAAAGCAACCTAAACCGAATCCAAAACCGAAACAGAAACAGAAACAGAAACAGAACTTTGCGTAGTCTGAAGTTGAATTTTTGTGTGTGAGTTTGGTCAACTTATTAGCTTGGTACGTTTTAATGGCCTTTTAAGAGCCGCTTGTATCTTGAAAACTGGCACTGAGAGAGCAACTAAAAACTAGACAAATCGAATCGCTTGCCAAACATGAATTTAATCGGCTTAAATACAATTTAAGTTAGACGAAGGCTTACTGCGATTTCACAGCGTAGGGCATTAGAAACGGAGAAGGGCAACTAAAAAACATTAAAAAAAAAATAAATAAAAAAAATAGAAAAAATCGGTTAATTAAAGTTCAACAAAGTTGAAAACCGATTTCATGCCGCGTTGAATCAACAAATTGTAAACTTTTTCATACCAACAAGCTGACGATGGGGGGTAAAGTGGGGGGCGAGAGGAGGGTTGCGGGGAGGGAGGGTTATAAGGGTACGTCCATTATTTGTACTTATTTAAGTGCTTGATCATGCTGATATCATCACCTGGCAAAACATTTCTTTGTGTCTGTTGTTGCCTTCAATGCAATTAGCGTCTGCAGACGCCAGGTGGTCTCCTCTTCTCCATCTTCTCTTCTCTTCTCTTCTCGCTCTTCTCACTCTTCTCGCTCCTGCGCCCTCACAAATCTCAAATCGAAAATCGAAAATCTGAAAAAAATGTGAAACAAATTTTGTATTATATTTTTGGGAGCAGCACCCAAAAAAAGAAAAGAAGAGCGTATAAAATCAATGTTTAGGTGCAGGCCGAATAGCAAATGCTCTTCATGACAAAGGAGTGATTGAAATAATTATTTGAAATTTCATTAAAAAAAATTTCCTTCTCTATTTATCGATAAATGTGTTTAAGTGAGGCTAAGAGCAGGGGAAACTCCATATCAAAACTAACCGCGACAAATCGTCTACCCTAATCGATATGCCCGATTGCGTGTTCGCTTCAGCTCGCGCTGTGTTGACAGTTATTGATCGATGTTATCGAGGATACACAATGTTGAAATTAATTTTGATTGGGTCTCTTTGCAAGCTCCATTCAGTGCGCTTGTTGTACTAACCAAATGGGCTCAAACCAATAAACAAAAATCAAAAAAGAAACAAAAACTTCGCATTGTAATTTACGTTTATTTTGACTTTAAGAGCACAGCTAATGGGCCGGTGGGCGACTTTGATAACCCTCTGGTACTCTCGAAATACCCACTCTTAGCCAGCTGACTAGTCACAGCGTGCTCTCCACTAAGTGACACTGACTAATTTGGTGTCATTAATCTCGTGGCTGCTTAGTGTCAGTTCCCTCATCAATACGCATCACAATCGAGCAATGGAAAATAAATGTGGATGCGAATTGTGTCTGAATGCGCACGTTTCACGGCTAGCGAGAGAACACTGTGATGAATGTGTTCTGTTGAGTTCCTCTTTGGTCTCTCGTAGGATGGACACCCTACGGTGTCTCTCTCCCTATCCCTCTACCTCTCTCTCTCTCTCTCTCTCTCTTTGTCTGTCCATTGTGGTTGCTTACACTCAAAAAATATATTGCCCTGAATTTTAGATTCTGATCCTAGCAAGTTTTTCTCTTTTATTAATAATTTCTGAAAAATTCCAAAGTTAAATTTATTATAATTAAATTATATATAACTATCTAAAATGCATGTCTATTTGAGATCCTGAAATACTAATCTTTATTAATAATATGAGCAACAAGAAAGCTTTAAAACTAGACATATTATTAATCATTTTAGAAAGTTTAAATTAAGAGAAGAATAACACTGTTTTTTTTTTTAGAGTTGAGATGAGTTACCTTCGGCGAATTTCTAACATGCAGTGCGATTTTTCTTTGAGTGTAGTGGTCGACAAGCGGCACAATCAAGTCTAGGCAGTTAAGTCAGTCAGTCAGTCCGTCAGTCATCTAGTCACTCACTTGGCCATTCTCCACTTGAAGTTCACGTCAGTCAAAATGCCTTGCACCAATTTCAAGTTCAACCTCAACTTCAACCTCACCCCCCCACCTTCCCCCAATCTCCTCCTCTGCCCACTCTCTTTGCATGACTACCGGGCATCATTTTTGCAGCTCGAAATATGCACTGAAAATGAACACGTTGAGCGCCTTTTTGGCGCACGCGCGCATTTGTTGGACTATGTGGCAACCGCTCGCCCCCTTTTAAGCCCTTCGCCCTTACCCCACATCCCGCCTTACAGCCTCCTTGTACCTTTTGACTAACCGCAGGGCGAGTGCGAGATCGTTTTTTATTTCGATTAAAGAGGCAGCAGCAAGTTCAGCTTCAGCTTCAGATTCAGTTTGAGGTTGAATTTGAGCGTGTGCCAGTCGAATGAGGTGCACCCGACTCCACTCGACTCGACTCGACTCGACTATGCCCTCAAGCTATACAGCTGAATATCTGCAGAGTCCAGAGTGAAGCAAGCGCAACTAGCAACTAGCAACTAGCAACTTGCATCTAGCAACAACTAGCAGAAACCAACGCCTTCGGTTTACATTTTACAATCGTAACAAGGTTAGACCAGAGACCAGAGCGATAAAGCAGCAGAGGACACCGAGTCAGAGTCCACAGTGGACTTGTGGCAGTGGCACATGCCTAACCACATCAGCTAAGTAAACACAGGAGAGAGCGAGAGAGGTATAGATATATGCACAGCCAAAAAAATAGGATAGAAAGTTAATTATATATAGTTACAAATTAATCAACTTTAATAAACTTTTTAACTTTAAATAATTTATTTCTTTTAACTTATTAAAACATAATTATAATTAAAGTTGAAATTAAATGATATGAAAATAGACTTTGCATTTATAATTATGAAAATTATAAATATATAAACCATTTCTACAAAGTTCTGCTAATATTTCTTTCGCTACTTTTTGGCACGTTTGCCTTCAATTGAAGAAAAATAGATAGATAGATAGATAGATATAGATATATATATATATAGATATATATATATAAAGATATATAAAATATATTGAACAGAATTAAATTTTTAGACAAAATACATTAAGAATCAGCATTAAAAAGATTTCAAAATTAGTGCATTGTTTTTTTCACTCGTAATTTATTTATTTTTTAATATTATTAATTTTTTTTATATTTAAAACTTCAAAATTGTTTACAGTGTATACAGATGCAGTTGCTCTTGTGCACATACAAAAATTGCACATTAAAAATGAAGCATGCGGAGCAACAAGGCTGCTTAGACAGGCACTCTTGCAACACACAGCAAGTGGGGCAAGGGGGAGGAGGCAGGGTAGGGGGGTATGGTGGGGGGCAACACGATGTCTTTTTTGTGTGTTGGCCGCCCTGGAAGTCGAGCAGAGCGGGCAGAGGCGGGTAAACGGGTAGCCGGGATTGACGGTTAGCTGGTACTTGGTACCCGGTACCCGGTTCGGGCCACTTTTTAAATGCAGCCAGCAATTCAGGCGAAAGGCGCACAAAGGGACAGCGAACAAGATGCCGAGTTGCTGATTGCGCGAGCAGCGCAGTCAGCGCTGAGCCAACGTTAACGTTAACATTGCCAAGAGCTTTTGTCGCCGCCACAAACATGGAATATGACAGGCCACAAAGAGCAAAGGAGAGCAACGAAGAGGGGAAGAGAGGAGCGGAGAGAGGGGTGTGTTTGCTGATGATGGCATGCAAAGCATTGTCAAGTGAGAAAGAAAAACGAAAATGCAAGCGAAAAAAACGGAACGTTCTCAATGTGTGTGCGTGTGTGTGTGTGTGTGGGCAGAGCAGGCTGGAGAAACAATGGCGACAATAAAAATGCGATCGCACAACATGCTCCACAGATAACTTAACGCAAAGTGACAACGAACAACTTTTAATGGAATTGTCGTCGGCTGACGTTCAACAAGAGAGAGAGAGAAAGAGAGAGAGGGGGAAAGGGGAGGGAGAGAGGGAGATAGGGAGAGCGGGCGCAAAAATAGATATGCACTCAACGTTATTTATGCTTCGCACTGGTCGCGTGCAAGGACGTGCCAAACAGGATAAGAGAGAGGGAGAGCGAGAGAGAAAGAGTGCTGCTAACGCCCACGAGTTGCTTGCGTTGACGATCGCATCGCCTTCGGCTGCTACTGTGGCACATGCCGAGGCGGAACTAACCAGTCAACGAGCGCAGCTCTAAAGAGAGCAGAGAGCGCGCTCTCTTTTGCTCCGATTGGAAAACTGCAGTTTGATCTGTTGCTCTATCTCTGTTGCGCGGCCAGCACGTAAGCGCCAAGCATTTCCAATTAGAGCACACGTTTGCATGCTCTCTCTCCCGTTCGGTTTCAGGTTTTGTTTTGTTTACGCTTTTCGGCTGGAACGAACGGCGACCAGCGAACTGTGAGTTGTGAGTTGAGCTCGTCAGTTGCCCAGCAATCACGCCCCAAGCAAGACGTACGCGCGCGTTCGCCGCTTGCAATATACACAGAGAAATAAAACACGAAACACGAAAAATACGCTGACAAAACGTAATTGAAAACCCAAATAATGAAAAACAAGTGAAATGAATTATAGTGAAGACAAAACAACAATATACGCAAACTCAAGTGAATAATAGTTATAGAATCATATATAGTAAAAAGTAAACAGGTGCGATCGGTTATTAAATTGACTGATGGTCGCGTAGAGGAGGTCCTGCCACATATGATGAGCCTAAGTGTGCTCTCGCTGCCGCAACGTTACAAACGCCTCCTGCAAGCGATGACACTCGCCGTTGCCGTCGTCTACATGACGCTCCTGCTCTATCAGAGCGCCTACGGATATCCGAACTTCCAAGTGAGTTACAATCCCCCTTCCCATACTCCAGTTATCCATCCCATTTCCAGTCAACGCATTTTTCTTATGCGTGGGTGCTTGCAAATTGTCAATTCTCCCATCTCGCTCTTGATCCCGCTCACTCTCTCTCTCTCTCTCTCTCTCGATATCTCTGTCAATTTGCATGATTCTTAGTCGTTTGTTTCTGCTACGTTCCGTGCACTTTCATAAATCAACGCCGCCAACGTTTGCAGCTGCGCATGCGTCCGTCCGTCCGACTTCTTCTTCTTCTTGCCTTGACTGCGTTGCCAGCTGAAACCTTGTTTTTATTTTTCTTTTCGCTTTTGCGCCCTTGCCAATGTTGCCAGCCAATCTTTAAGTTTGCCTTTTTGCCTTTTGCATATAAAACAGTTTTTCAGTTTTAGCATTTTTTTTTGCTTTTGTTGTTGCGTTTCATTGCCGTCGGCAGCGCGTCGCCAAAGCTTTCAGTCTGCTCCACTCGCAGTCGCAGTCCCTGTTTCCATTCCTCAACCCTCTCCTCCCCACTCATTCCCTGCTCCTTCCACACGTCTGGTCCTCAATTTATTGTTGTTGTTTTTGGTTTTGCATAAATTTCTGTGTAATAAAATATTCTGCGCTAATATTACAAGACAAGTTTCGCTCTTTGGCTGCTTGGACGACCGCCCAGCTGCTTTCCTTTCTGTTCCTTTCCTTTCCTCATGAGCAGCTCAAATCTTTGGATTGCAAGTTGTTCTGGAATCTAGACATATTAGCTTTATACATATTAATAGTATTTATGCTTTAGGGAAGACTAGAGTTTGTTATTCCTATTCCTATTCCTATAAACAGGAAAATTATCCCTAAACATTCGACTTATTTTTTCTAAATTTTAAAAAAATGTGCTGTAAATTTAAAAGAGATTTTTAACAATAATTTTTTTTTTCAAGTGTATTGAGTTTGAATCGGCTAATCTGTAATTTAGGCAATGATTTGTCTATGCCATCTTTTACATCGTATTTTTAGAGCTATATTTTTTAAGTAATTGAAGAAATTCTAAGTCAGAAATATTTATAGGTTATGCAGATCACTTGGGTTTAAAAAAATACTTTTTCCTACACCACTATTTGTATATATATATAATATATATAAATAACAACAGCCCGCAGAAAAGCACGCAGAAGTCTGAATGCTTAATTAAGTAATATGTAAAGCATTAGTATTAAGCATTAAACATTTACATGATATGAAAAAGGATTCATTTGATGCTTTATTGATTTCTTAATTACTAACTGCATCTCTGTATAAAAAATGTAATATGTAGTTGTAGATTACACATATTGTATCTAAGGTCATTTGCATATTTATTTAAAGATTTCCAGATTTGAAAACTTAACAACTCTTAATTATTTAGCATACGCTAAGCTATAAACTTTAGCCTGCTCATTTCAGCATTGGCACGTCTTAGAACATTTGCTTCATTATTATTTCTCTTTTGTATTTTTTGGGTTTGCAATACTGTTTTGAATGCCTCACTTTGCTAGACAGCTGCCATTTTGTTTAAGCTCACCGGAAGTTGCCGACTTGTTGCTGATTTCATTAGAATTAGTTGGCTGCAAATGCAAATTGATTTTGCTCGTTGTTGAGTCGATCTAGAAACTGTTGCAAGTCCATTAAAAAAAATTCGTTACCAAGTTGAGGTCTGTTTTACTTGCCAACTGTTTTGGGTCAGCAAACTGTGGAGTTTTATTTTTTATTTGTTTTTTTAATGCGCTTGTACAATAATTAAAACTTTATGTTGTTGGCTAACCGGAAAGAGGGCCGCAATGTGTGGCATGTAGAATATACGTAGAGTTCTCATATAAAAATGCTGAATTGGAACTCGTTGTTCAAGTTAAATTTCAATTGAAGTTCGCTGCTCGTTGTTGCTGCTGAGGTCTCTGACCACAAGAAAAGTGCAAGGCAATGTTGAAATTATTTTTTTTCATTTGATTATGAATATTTGTAGGTTTTGGCAAATGTTGCGCAAAAAGAAATAAATATATATGTTACTTGATTTCCGAGAATTATGCAGCTGACTAACCAAAAAAGTATTTTGCATATACAAAATAAAAGCAGCACATTGTCCACTGTGCATAGACCCCAGTCCACTCCCCTTTCCCCTCCTCCCCCTGCATGGTTGCTTAATGTCGCGTGTTGCTGACGCATAAATCATATATAAAAATATAATATATAATCGATAAATGAATTTGTTTATGCGAATTTGTTTAAAGTGGCGAGTCGAATTTGCGACGCTCTTTGAATTGCTTGACTTGTTGCTGAGTTGTTGCTGATTGTTGTGATTGATTCGTGTAGTGCGCTTAAAGCATGCCTAAATACAACAACCACAACAACAATTGCAACACGTAACAAGCAACTTTTGACTGCTTTGCATGCTTAAACAACTTCGCCAAAAGACAAAGCCAACAGCAAAGACCTCAGCAAAACAAAGCAAAAAATAAAAATAAAACACAAAAAACAGCTCAAAACTTTTTTGATTCCTGTTTTGGTTTTGTTTTTTTGTTTTTGCGCGCAGGTGCCGCCGGCTGCAGCTGTTATGCCCCCCACCGCTTCCCTCTCCAAGGTGCTGCCTCCTTCTTTTGCCACATAATCAGTTGGTCAGTTTGCTTTGTTGCAGCCACCAAAAAGTTGACGACACTAAGCACCTGATAAAAACTTCCAGCTGAAATGTATCTGAGTATCTCTGAGTATTTCTGAATACACTCAACAACTTGTAGAGCTTAACAGTAAAAACTTTGCTTATTTAGAAATCTTTTCGAAAGTAACTTACAAGTTTTATATCTGTAGAATACTTTATTTAATCTTATTTGTTGAAAGAATACTCTTTTGGTCATTTTTCAAAGTTTTGAGCTAGAATTCAGTGTTTGCAGTTGATAAAAAAAATTGTTTTTAACATTTTTAAAAGCTTTTATCTTTCGTAAATTGAGTTTCGAACCGGAACCCGAATGGAGCCAGTACAGGACCTGATATTGTTAGTTCATCTAGTACTTTAAACAAACTTTGAAACCAACTACCCAACAATTTGAAGATCCAATTCATAACGCTTACAGGAATCCATACACTTTACATTCCAGAACTTACTTAAATCGAAATATGATTCAGTTTGCCAATCTGGTTTAAGTATAACATTTTTACCTGAGGAATATTGATAAATTAATTAGATAGCCTTAGATAATCTACTATTCTCTGGCATAAGTCGATGTAAATCTACTTTTTTTCCGAGTGTATGTTTTGTATCTTTGTATCTGCAGCTGAGTAGCTGCTCAGCTGTTGTTTCTGCTACTGCTTCTGCTGCTGCTGTTTGTCTTTAGGTGGTCGGCATTTTACTTAATTGAGCAGCGGCCGAGCCTGGCTCCCGTTCCTGGCTGCACTCGATTACCGACTCTGAGTCTCCAGCTCAATCTGCCTTTCAATCCCCTCCTTCCCCATCTCCATCTTCATCTGGATCTCCGTCTTCGTCTCATATGAGATGTTGTTGTATCTTATCGTAGATTTGTATCTTGAGGTTTAATATTGTTCAAACAGCATTTAAATGAAGACTTAAGCGATCAAGTGAGCGCTCTAAATTGACTTTTGAACTGAACTAAACTTGCGCGAACAGCCTTTAAATATATTTATATATATACATATGCTTTTTTTATATATTGAGAAATCAGTTGAGAATCTCGAATCTCGACTGAAGTTGAGCGCACGCAGCGCTGCTCATTAATCTAGCGCCCCCCATCAAATTGTTGTTATTAATTGAGTTTGAAATTGTTTATAAACATATTAATCATGCACATAATGAAGCATTACACAATTACTTGCTTTTGGGGCAAGTTGTGTGTCTTTGTTGTTGTTGTCTTTGAGCATTTCGACAGCAACACATAGAAAAACAAAGAAGAAAAAACGCCTGCACTACTCTGTTGTGTGTATCTTTTTGTTTGCTGTGGCATGTATCTTTTATATTGTATCTCGTTAGCTTGTATCTTTTTGTGTTTGTCTGTTTGCGCAGGCGTGCTTCAGACAGTATGTACAATATGTATGCGCACACGTGTCTCCAAGTGTTGCCCTATCCCTCTCCCTCTCTATCTCACTGTCTCCCTTTCTCAGTTTTGCTCACGTTCGTTTTGTAATTCGCCATTGAGCTTGTTGCAACCCCGATCCACCCGCGTCAGCCTCTGCTTGCTTTCAAGTGCTGCATATATTAGCTGACTGTTTGTGCAACTGGTTCACATTCTAATCTATGCAAGGCTATGCACGCCTTTCAGCCTTTAACCCACCTTACCAACTTGTTAACTCAATTGCTTTTAGCCGGATTTGTGCTTAAACAACTTTTGCTTATACCCTTATAGTTTTTGAGGTTGGGGCTTAATACAGTTTTGATATGTAAATGGCTCTATAAAGTACATTTAGTAATGATCTCATAAAACTTAACAGGTTTAATACAGTTGTGCATTTATATGTAAATGTCTTAAGACTTTAATGAATAGATTTTGAATATATATACTTCATAATACATACTATATAATCTTACATATATATATTCTCTTCATTGAGTTAATAAGGCACTTAAATATATTTCCATAAAATGTGCACAATTGACTGAATCGATTTTATTTAGTATATATTCATGAACTTAATGATTATTTCAATTATCTAGCTATACCATCTATTTAGAGGGCATCTTTTAGTCGCTCACTCTTCTTTTCCATTTGTAGTTTACCTCTTTTGTTTTTGTTTTTGGCAAGGCGCTTTCACTGCTCGGGTCACGACTTTTGTGGTGTGTTTTCCGCTTATCGGAATCCCACATTTTGTGGATAAATTAATTAATATTTCGAGTTGAGTTCTCTTAATCGGAACGTCTCGTTGCAAAGTTGCCTCAAGCCGTTTACACACTTGCCACCTGTCACCGACTCTGGTTTTGACTGCGGCTCATTAGGCAGTAGCTGCCTCAACCATCATCAGCTCTTTCCCTCATTCGGTTTCTCCCTGCCCTCCCACCCCCCACCTCCCCCTGTTTATCAGATGCTTTTGGCCCATTATATTGAACACCGTTTGTCCGATCGTGCGGCAATAAAAATGTATGAGCCAAGTCTTTAGCTCTATCAAGCGGACAATATCGTGTGAAGCAGCAGCAACAGCTGAAGAAGAAGCTGAAGACCCGTTTACCATGTAATAAAAATACGGCAGACCTAGGCGAGGGGAGGGCAAAAGTGTGAGAGAGAGAGAGTGAGATAGAGAGAAAGAGAGGGAGTGAAAATGTTTCCATTTTCAATTCCGAATGAGCTATAAAAACGTCTTCACAAAAATATAAATGTGTGGGCTCGTTTTGTAGGCCAATAACGGGAGAAGGGGGATGTTAACGGAAGTGCCTGCTGAGCGCTGCTGATTTGCATAGCGGAAAAGGTCGAACAAATTAACACTTGGCAGCCTCCACACACCCCACCAGGGGAGAGGAGAGAGAGAGGGCCTCATTTTTATCAGCTCATTTCAATCAAACTCAAATCAGAGAATAAGAGAGAGGCAGAAGCAGAGGCAGAGGGGGCAAACTTCCATTAAAGCAAAAGCAATTGAAGAATTGCCGCACAAACAAAAGCAAATGAACCTGTTATCAGTGGAAATTAATCAAATCGCTCTCAGCTCCAAGCACAACTGGGACTTGGCTGTTGGAGTTATTGTTTGGCTGAGGGTTCTAATCTGGCAGTGCTTTCTTGTCGATCTTTTTCTACAGTTCCCGTTTGTTTTTTTTTGGTTTTCTGTTGTTTGCTCTTACTCAGCATTTAAGGCGCTGTGATTGCTACGTTGCTATACCCTGTAAAAATATCAAGGGGTATGCGTACAGTTCAAGCAAATCCTTACAGCCACAATTGCAGTTTCTTGAGCAAATCTTAAATCAATAAAAGTTGTAGTTGCAGTTGAGTGTTTAAGTAAGAAGACTCTTTCACTTTTAGACCACCTCGACTGTCCCCAAAACTTTTACTATTTTTTGAAACTTCTGTTAGCTATGTGAACTCATTTAAATATAATTTCTATGCCTAACATCTAAATCTAAATTTTACGAGTATGGCCCAATAAACATACAAGTTATTTAGGCATAAATTTAACACATTTAAAAACTCTGAAAAGTAGATAAATTGTGTCTAAAGCTTGTTTGACCTTGTTTTCTAATTTATATATATATTTTTTAAAATTAAATGTATTATACAAAGCCTACAAGAAAACTAGATTTTGTTTAATAGGTTGCAAGATACAAGATATTTATATATGCTTTAAATGGTACCTGATGAAGTTAAATGGAAATAAGGAAACTGTTTTCCTCGTCAAATCGGGGCAGCTAGTCATAATATAATCAATTTATAAATAGACATTATCTGTCTGACAGTAGATAATCGTGAATCAATCCGGAATGTTCGAGACGAAGACTGTATACGAAAAGTAACTACAAATTGAGGGCAGTTCAGAGTACTGTTTACAGAGTATCTATCCGTTGAACACTCTTCTCTGTTGCACTCTTACTAACTACTTGTTGTTGTTTTTGTTGTTGTTTATTCTGTGTGTCTGCCTGCCTGGCTGCTTGGCTGCCTGCGTGCCGCTCATTTGTTTGCCATTGTTGTTTACCGATTGAAGTTCGCCTTTTGTTTGCCAGGTGAAAATGCCTGTCGGCGCAGTTCTTCATAAATATATCTGTATATCTATATATATGTATATGTATATGTATTCGTTTTTATTGCATTGCACGCGATTTACACATCAAATTTACATGCCATACCTAACTCATTCCATCTCTCTCTCTTTCTCTGTTTATCTCCCTCTTTTTCAGTTGCAGCCACAGTCGCTGTCGAGTTCCAGCCAGTTGTTGGATGGCAATGAACCTGCAGCAACAACGACCACACAGCAACTGCAACAACAACAACAACAACAACAACAACAACAACAACAACAGGTGCAACAGCAACCAGTGCAGCAGCAACAAGTGCAACAGCAACAGCAACAGCTGCAACACTCGCTGCCACCCACAACACAAACTGCATCCTCGTTTGCCTCCCCGGCTGCCTCGCCCATAACACCCTCGCTGATCATTCGCAAGGACATTCACAGCTTCAACTTCAGCGACATTGAGGTGAGTGAGCGCCCCACAGCCACCCTGCTGACGGAGTTGGCTCGTCGCAGTCGCAATGGGGAACTGCTCCACGATCTGTCGCAGCGAGCGGTGACAGCGACGCCTCAGCCACCCACAACTGAATTGGATGACATTTTCATCAGTGTGAAGACGACGAAGAACTATCACGACACCCGCTTGGCATTGATCATTAAGACCTGGTTTCAATTGGCCCGCGATCAGGTGAGTCTATCAACTATCTTCTCCCCTGCCCCCAATTAACCCTCACTTTAGTCTCAAGTGTCGAGCAATTTGCCGATCGAACAGTTTCGATTAGTTAGTTCAAGCAAATTGCTGAGGCAAACACACACACACACACACAAAACTAAACCAAAAGGTTGCCCCAGCCACGATTGAGATCAAAGTTTATTTTTTTTTATTTCCTTCTTTTTTTTTTGGGGCTTGGCGCATTTGCATAATGAGTTTTTAAGCTGTTTGAATTGAATTCGTATTCGTATTTTTGTGGTGTTTGTTTTTGTTTGCGGTTCATTTGGCGATTTATGTTTCTGTGGCGGCCACTTAATTGGCTATAAAAATGTCTACATAAGCCCAAAAATGCTAACCAAGAAAACAACTTGCGAAAATACGAGCTTAACTCGTTCATAATGATGGTTTTAATAGCTAGCCATACCCTGTTAAGCAGGGAGTGTGTGTGGAGGGGTATTATGAATAAAAAAATAGTATTTATGTTTAGTATTTGAGTGACTCAGCGAACTTAGAGGCTTTACGAGATAGACTTAATCAATTCGCTAGAAGAACATATTATCCTATAAATCCCTTATAATATTTTATGACAAAAGCATAGATCAATAACAAAAGGGTATGCACTTTGGGTGTTTGTAGATTACTTGTATTTATTTGGAAATAATTTGATTGTATGTTTTAGCAGTTAACGATTCATGTGAAAGAATAAAAGTTATACACTATACTTACACTATACACATATATATATTTTATTTTTTATATATACATATATATATATATATATATATATATATATATATCTTCTGTGGTTATCGTTTTCAATCTCTATCGTTTGCCAACTTATGCAAAAGCACGCGTCACAAATGTGCTTAGTGTTATTGTTTACATGGAACTGCAGGCGATGTGCATAAAAAATTTATGAAAAACAAGAAAGAAAACATAAATAAATACAGCAAATGCACTTATGTGTGTGTGTGTTGAGTGTGCGTTGTGTGTGTGTGCTTTTTAGCTATTCCAAATTGTTGAAATGCTTGACAGGCACGTTTCAGGCTTGCTGCAATGCCGCAACTGCTTTGTGGCAGACGTGCAACGAGGCTGCAACTCAGTTTATTTTGATTGGAGAGTGTGACTAAAGCAACAGAAACAAGGGAAGAGGGAAGGGGCGGGTTGCGGCAGAGCGTCAAACCTAGAAAATTTCTGGTGCCATTTCGTGTTGTTGTTTTTCACACAACGTGCAACAGCAGGAGTAACAGCATTTTGGTCTCAACTGGTCAACAGCAATTGCTGCTGCACTGACAGCTAGCAACATTCAACATTCAGCGTTCAGCAACATGCAACAATTGCAATGAAAGTTTGATTTGCTTCCAGCTGGCTGCTGCTGCTGCAGGCAGCCAATTATTTTGATGCGTCCAAAAGCAATGTGGAGCAGAGTCAGGCAACATGCAACAACAATAATAACAACAACAAAAACAACAAACAACAAACAACAAAATGCGTTCAATTTTGATTGGTTTGTGCTGCATTTGAAAACCATTTGTTGCCTGCCTCGGTCTCTGTCTCTGCCTCTGCCACTGCCACTGCCCCGGCCTCTGTTGCCACATTATCAACGCTTGATTAATGTGCCACTCGCTGTTCGCCTTAAAAGGCCAATGGCAAAGTGCAAAACGAGTCTGCAACTCCGTTCAACTTTTAGCCATGTTGCTTTGGTCAGCTTATATAGTATTATTGTGTATATATAGTTATATACCCTAGTCGGATTGAGTTCATTTTCTGAGTCTTCTCCAATTCATTGAAGTAGTAAAGTGATTCAAGTCATATTTTTCTAAATACTAGGAGAGGTTTCCTTCTTTAGTATCACTTTGATTTGTAGCCCACAATAAGGAGTTGAAAGTTCGTCGGGCAGTTTTATAAGTTAGATTAGCTCAAGCCAAAAATTGAATTCGCTCCAATCATAAATTGTATGCATGTAATAGATAAAAAGACAATTTGCAATGCAGTTGGGTGCCAGAAGTTTGTTGGATCGATGTGAAAAATGGCTCAGGTGGCATTCAAATTATTCATGCAACATACAAATGAGCATAAATTACCTGACAGTTGCCGCCACGAACAACGAGGCGACTTTGATTGAACGCTTTTCCCCAAATATGCAGCGATGGAAATTGTGCGACTGCAGCATGCAGCATACGGCATTTCAAGCTACTGTCTGCCTGCCCCCCCCCCACACTCGGTTGCCAGGCAGCTTTGTCACTCTGTCGGGCAGTTCGCTTAGTTAGCATCCAGAGTTTTGCATGCTTTGGCAACTTTGGCTGCTGCTCATTTGTTGCCGTTGTTGTTGTTGGCATCAAGCAGAAAACGCATGTCAAATGTCAACTGACAAAGAGTTGCGAGATGGATCTGACACGACAGAGGGGGAAGGGGAACTGCTGCCTTGATTTATGCAGATAAATCGTAGACACAGGTTGACAGCATCCGATCAGCGTTGCAAGTGGGTGGTTCAACTATTGATTTGGTGGTGCACTTCTGACTTGCTGCTTTTCTTTTTACCTTTCTGCTGGTTTCGCGTATTTACTTTTAATGACGCACTGCGGCCACTTAAATTGAGCGTTTGTGTCAGTGGAGCCCAAATTGAAACCGCTGAAATGTTTTTCCCGGAAAAACAACATTTGCTTTCAGCTCTTACAAGGCCTGCTGTGTGTGTGTGTGTGTGTGTGTGTGCGAGTGTGTGTAATGTATGTGTGACGGCTCACATTTTATTGGTCACAACAAGACAACCGCAAATGTCGTTAAATTTTGCTGGACAAGCTTTGCTGCCGCTACTGCCCCCCCCCCCCCCCCCCCCCCACACACACACACACACACCCTGCTATCTACGCTGCTGTTCCAGCCTGCTGTCTTAGCCTATTTGGCTTTGTGTATTCCAACTCCAACTCGTTGACGTCGTAATGCGTCATGTCCAGCAAGCGTTGCGCTGCTTAATTCTTAGCTCCGCATTCTCATTAACTTGGCTAAGCCACACTCAGAGAAAAAAATGTTAGAAAAGCGCTATCATAATTCAAAAAAATGTTTGCTTAAAAGTATTTCCTAACCAAAGCAATCACTTCTTAACAGGTTTATTATTTATTAATTTGCAAACTACACTCAGAAAAAATCGCATTGAATTTTATAAATTCTAATTTCTAAAATTCAGATTGATTTATTTTCTGAGTGAACGCTCTAATTGAATGATCAGTAAAAGGTTTTGGATTTGCTTAAGCAATCATTTCAAAGCATTTTCATATAGACTTTTTATTTTCGCTGAGTGCATTTGGTTAGTTAGTTGTGCTAGACTGTCAGCATCACGTAGCGCTGCCTCGCTGAGTCACTTTGTGGCAAGTCGACAGCCACGTTTTGCAGCTCGATTCCCAGCCAGTGTTCAAGCTCCAGTTGAAGTCAGTTGAATTCAGACTTTGTGTGTTTGCTATTATTTTATTTTTATTTCAACCATCAGCTTTGAGCTTGTCGGCATGTTCTCATAAATATGAGCAAGCAAATGACAGTTGTCATACGCAACGCAGCTGGCCAACTAGCTGAGCTTACCCCACTTATCCCCTCGTCCCCCTCACCACAGTCTCTTTCTTTCATTGGGTTGCTGCTTGATTTGTTTGTGGATCATGCGGCGTATGCGCAACGAGTCGCATGGCAATTAAAGCCCAATTGACAGCACGTCCAAAGTGTGCCGCCAACGCACACACACACACGCACACACACATGCTCTCTCCATCCCTCTCGCCCTTTTTTGTATATATATATTTACGACCCGTGCCGCAGCTTTTTTCTGCGTCCTCTTTTGGATTTTATTTTTGTAATTTTTCATTTTTTTTGGCGGCCTTTTCAATGCGCTTCAATTTAATTTAATTCGCAATAAATTGAAATTTTTTTCATTGTGCGCAAACGACACAATTTGTGTATGCAACATACATAACACACATATACAACATACATACAACTGCCCCGCTCTCCCTCCTCCAATCCTCCTCCGACCCGCTTTGCCAGCCCGCATCCAACTTCCTTTTTAATGTGCACGTTTCGACATTTTTTCGTCATTTAATATTCCGTTAGCTGAACACAACAGTGCCTGCAAATATGCACTTTTTGTACATATGGCAATTATATTGCTCTCAATTACAACAACAAACAAGATGCATAAGTGGCTTGTATTAAGCCTGTTCATGCTTTATATATTCCCTCCATTTTGTGTTTTTTGCTTGTTGTCTTCCGGCTGAAAACAAATAATGTCGAATTACATCTCAAATTAAGTTATTAAATCTTAAACTGTATTTCTGTTTCTCTTTCCAAGCTGTGGCTCATCTATAATTATGCTCGACCAATCAAATACAAATCAGCTAATTGATACATTCTGTGGTTGAGAGCGGCTCATTAAGCAGCAAATATCTCAGCGTTTAACACACGCCTCACAAAGGTTTCGTCGCCTCGGGGCACGCAACATGCCAACAGCTGCTACTTATAGGCATAACGAGAGGGGGGGAGGGGGTACAAGACCAATACATCAGACAACCTATAATTAAAATGTGAACCTTTCTGCGGTTTTTAGCTTCTTCGGCCTGCCCGCTGTCTTCAAAATAGCCGAATTGAGATTACGCAAATTGAGCCGCGCCCACAATGTGTTGCTTGCGGTTTTAGAAAAAAATATTAAACACAAATTACATAATCAGTTTTTGACTAATCAATTTATCGACTGCTTACCAAATCAATTAGAAACTAAAGTTTTTGTTCTTTCTATTTTATATTTAATGGTTTAAGAATTATTAATTTATATATTATATATGTAGATATACATTTTTTTTTTTAATGTTAATATTTTCTAATTTATATGATTTGATTTGATTGTTTGTTAAAATTTTAACAATCAGTTTTACAGTCGTCTCTTGGCACGATTTTGAGTTTGATTAGACATTCATATTGATTAACATATTTTGTTGAAAATAATATAATTTTCTAATTTATATGATTTGATTTGATTATGGTGTAATTTTAAATTTTTGTATAACTTTCACTTGAATGAAGTCTATAGTCTGGTCAAAATTAGAAAGTATGTCCAGTTGTGAGCCGCACGCCCCCGTCATAGGTAATAATTTGAGCTGTGGCCAAAATGCACAAGTAAATGCAGAGCCGCAAAAGTTTCTGGCTGCTGCCTGCTGACTGCTGACTGCCTTCAGAGTTGGGCCATATGTAAAGGCCAGGCTAAAACCGCAGCCGCAGCCTCAGCGGCAGCCTGGTTGAGAAGCTGCTGCTGGCGATTGACCGCACCCCACGTGCTTACCATTGTATCGAGAGGGTTGGTGGGTAATGGGAGGAGAGGAGGCAGTCAAAATGCTGCAATGCTCGCCCCAAAAATGGTTGGCCACAATTTTGCCGACGCCTTTTGCCTGCAGCTGCAGCAGTTAGAGACGCGAACGCCATTGAAAAATGTTTGTTGCATGTTGCTTTTGCACATTGCTGTTGTTGTTGTTGGTCTATGCTGGGCGACAGTCAGTTAACTGTTTGCTGTGTGTGTGTGTGTATGTGTGTGTGTGTGTGTGTTTTGGGCCTTGTTGTGTGTTGGGCGCCGAAAACATAACGAATTGTTGTGGCAATCGCTTCGTTCCAATTGAATGCATGTCGCGCCACGAAACTTCCACCTCAACTTGCAACTCCCAACTCCGAATTCGACACCGACTCTGACTCCGACTCCGAATCTGTATTCAAATCCGTTAACGTTGCTGCCGCTTTCATGATAAATTTGTTTTGCATTTAATGCTGACCCAAGCGAAATATGCTGGTAAATTTATAGACTCTTTCTCGCTTTCTCACTCACGCGATATGCACGATATGCACTTGAATTATTTCAATATTTCCATGAACTGTAAATGCTTTAAAGTGCTTGAGTAAACCTTTACCAAGAAATGCAATGATAGTAAAATAGTTGAGTTATATTTAAACAGTCCCATGAAGTCAAAGAACAGCAGAAAGAATGAGTTCTGAATATGGTAACAGGATACTGGGTGACACCAAGTCGATCACTTCTTTCAGAAAATACAGAAAATAGAGTTATATTTCAAATAGCATAAGTGCAGCAAAAATGAGTTTGAACTGGGATACAGAGTAACTCCAAGTCAATCATCTCTTTGGGTAACGCTTAAGTTACATTTATAGTTGAAGCTGCTTTTGGCCGCATAATTACTACCTGGAATGTGTACAACTGTATTTCACTGATTTACTTTTGGTGGGTGGAAACGCAGCTAAACCAATGCAAACGAACATAGCTCGTTAGCAATAAACTGGGCCAATACGGAGAGGATCGTTAGTTGCAGCCGGGAAATATTTGCTAGGGCAATGCTTATTTATGTGACAGTTGCATCAGAGCGTACAAGTTAGCTCATAAATTTGGCCAACATGCTGTAATGTTGTTTGTCAACAGTTTTAGCAGTCACATAAATTAAATGCTAGTCAAGTGCGAGTGCAACTGTGCAACTGCAACAGCAACAACAGCAGCGACATCAGCAGCAACAACAACAACACTGACAACAATACCCAACCGGCAACATGGTGTTAACATTTTTTGCCCAGCAGCCAAAAATGAAAAGCGCAGAAAAAAAAATGTGCCAGAGAAAGAAAATAAAATCAAATCTCGTGAAAAATCCATGAAAATTCAACAGACGACGACGAAAAGTTTTTAGCTGCAGCAGTTGTTGTTGTATGTTGCTGCTGTTATTGTTGGTGTTGTTATTGTCGTTACTGTTGTTGTTGTTGTTACTGCATGTTGCTGTTGTTGTGTGCTATAAAGAACTCGACTCCGACTCGTAGTCAACTTCGACTTCGACTTCGACTAGACTCCAACTGCAGCAACTCTTCGACGTTGAATGTTGAACGTTGGCAAACGTTGACTTTCTAACTGTTTAAAATGCTTGTGGAGCGGGCGTATTGTTGTTGTTGTTGCTGTTGTTGCAACATGGGCAGCAACAATGTGTCTGTTGTTGTTGCTGTTGTAGTTGTCAATGCCTTTAAAACGATTTTCGCCTGATTTGACACAGCAAAGAAATAGTTATTAAAGGCAAAACCAATTGAGTTGTACCACGAATAAGAAGGAGCAGACGTTGATGCCGAAGAAGAAGAGTCAGACGCAGAAGAAGAAGATGAAGAAGAAAAAGAAGAAGGAGACTTTCAAATAGCCTCAGGAACTTGTTGTCGACTATCATTTATATTTTTGGGCAATTAGGCTTTTGGATATGACAGTTGCTGGCTGATGTCGTCGGCGATGGAGGGGAAATATTCACACTGTCTGCGGCTCCTATTCAAATATTTAGCACTACTGGGAAATAATAATAAAAATAAAGTTTACAGCGCGAATCAGCGATGCATAAAGTCCTAACCGCCAGCAGCAGCAGCAGCAGCAACAACAGCAATAACAATTACAATAACAACTACCACAATTTAGCCAACCAACCAACTGTAGACTGATTTTGTTAACTTGTTCGCGTTATTTCTTATTTGCTTGAGTTGTTTCTTGGCGAGTTTCTTTGGGACGTGTGGGAATCTTTTCTTATCTGATTGTCTTCTTGTCTTGTAAGAATGGGCCGGCATAATTATATGTAGATTAGCGTTTCGAACTTGTCTAAGGTGGTCAGTGGTTGGGCTATCTTCCCATTCCTGAACTTACACTACTATATATGCAAATCGCTTACTTTCTATAGCTACATATTTCAACTCTGTGTTACAACGATTAATGGCTTTGTTTTCAATATATATAAACATTTCGATTTTGTTTTTTTAATGCTCTTTGCAGACTTGGTTCTTCACAGACACCGACGATCACTACTATCAGGAGAAGACAAGTGAGTATTGTGCATTTTGTATATGCTTAAAGGAAATGAAAATCATAACTTACAAAAATTTCGCCAAATTCGTTCCAAAAAATGAAATTGTATTTCGAAAAAAAAAAAACGTATTTATCACAGAACCAATGAGGGAGTTAATCTACCTGTCGACCTCTTACCCTTTTGGCTTGGTTTTGGTTTGGGTTTTTGATTTCGGTTTCACATCAGCCACGCAGCGGATACGCCCAAAAGAACGCCTAATCTTGGCCACTGTCTGCCCAGTCGAGGAACAAAACCGATTAAAGTTTAGGTTGTGTATGCAGTGTGTGTGTGTGTGTGCAAGCAGTGTGTGTGTTTACCTGCTTTGCTCACCCGCATTTTAATTGAATTGCAGAGTTTTTTTTTTCTTTTGCGTGCTTCGATTTTTGCGTGTCTCCCTTTCCTACTCTCTCTCTCTCTCTCTCTTTCTCACTCTTTCTCTCACCGTCTGTAGCTGCATAAATTTTCAAGAGTTTTTAATTAAAAAAAAAGTTCAAATTTCAAAAATTGTATTTCATTTTTGCATACTAGTGAGAAGAGAAGAGCAGAAGACGACAGACTACAGTCCCCAGTCTCCAGACTCCAGAAGATCTCAAGTTTCACAGTTTGGTCCTGAAGGCATTTTGATTAGGGAGCTGGAGCAGTAAGGATTTTTGCTAAGCAAGCATCGCAGCGATTTTTGAGTAATGTGCACAGAGTTGTTGTTGTTGGACTGGTAAACAAAGGATATATATATATATATATATATATATATATATATATAGCTTGCAGTTTTTCTGTCTGTCTTTCTGCTCTGCTCTGGTGCCCTTTGTGTTTGTTGTGTGTGCTTTAAATATTTCAACAATTTTCATCCAATTAAGGCGCACAAGTTTTTTTTCTTTTTTTTCTGCTGCTGCTGCTTTGCTTTTTTTATATTTCCACACTTGCCCCACCCCTCTCTCGCTTCCTCAATATCTCCCTCGAGTGTGTGTGTGTGTGTCTGTGTGTGTGTATGTGTGTGTGTGCTTTATCGGCGGCGTCTGTCAAACGAGATACAAAACGTATCCGCTGGATATGAGCGGCATTCTTGACTAACAAGCTACTGTTTCTGTCGTTTTTTTCGGGCTCTCCGATATGAGCTTTGGGCCTTTTAGTTAATTAACATAGATGTGGCTTCTTCTCCAGCCCCTACCCCCATTCCCTTTATTGGTTTTTGCTTGTTTGGTGCGTTGTTATTTTGCTTAATTACCAATCTTTATCAAAATTCATCTTATTCTCTCTCTTATTCTTACAGAGGGCCATCTTATAAACACGAAATGTTCGCAGGGACATTTTCGGAAGGCGCTTTGCTGCAAAATGTCCGCGGAACTTGACATCTTCTTGGAGAGCGGCAAAAAGTGAGTGAATTGAATGAAACTATAAACATACACTTCGAAAATTTAGTTGTGCTAGGCTCAAGTAATACTCTCTATAAGTATAAATTGCATCTGAAAACCTATGAAAATCCCTACAAATCTTTAAATCTAAACAAACTCAAAGTTGTTTTGCACTTCCTTTTGATAATCAATACAATTTATTTTTTTTATTATAGCTTTTTGTTTTCTGCACATATCTTTCGCAGCAATTTCAATTTCAATTTCAATTTCATGCAGCATTATGGCATTAACCCCGAACACACTCATGGACTCTGCTCTTTTGGCCAAGATCTTGTCATATTGCGCCGTCTTTATGGCCAAAATTCTTAGCTGCCTCGAGCAGCTTGGTTGGTCGTCCATTGAACAGTGCAATGACTTTCAATGTTGCTGTTGCTGTTGATGCTGCTGTTGTAATTGTAGACTTTAATGCTTTTAATAAGCAACCGCAGAAGCAGAGCAGCTATCCACCAATCTATCCATCCATCCATCCATCCGCTTGAGCTATAAAAGCAATGCAAACACCCAGTTTGGACCTAGGTTGCAGCTGCCATGCGTTCTAATTTGCGCAATTAAGACGCACAACAACAGCAGCAACAACAACAACAACCACAGCAGCAACAACAGCAACTGGAGAAGCAGCAGCAGCAGCAACTGCGCCTTTTGCTCTCGTTCTTCTAGTTGTTCTTGTTGCTGTTGCAGCAGCCACTCAAAACTTGTCCGGCAGAAAAAAAACCACAAGACAAAAACAAGTAAGAGTGTTATGGTTAAAAGCGACTAGCAGATATCCCATATCAAATGAAGGAAATTCAAATCTAAATTGGAAATTTTATCATCATAGCTCGCTATAAAGCTGCGCAAGAATATATATTAACTTTATCAGCTCTCTCTCTCTCTCTCCACACTGGTAACTCAGAATATATATTAATTTTAGTATTATTCAATGAATATTTATTAATCTTATTCAGTCTCTTTCTGCAATATTAACTTGATAAGTTTCGGCTCTGATCAAGAATATATATTAGCTTTATAAATGCGATCTCTTGCTCTCTATGCTGATCAAGTTTATATATTAACTTTATCCTCTTGTCTAAGTTGATACAACTTGACGCTGCACATTTACAGGGTATGCAGAAAAACTGAAGTTAAAAAGACACTTGAACTGCTGTAAGTTGCAACTTGCAGCTAGCGCCCAAAGGAGCTGCCTAGAAATTCTTCAGCTTGTTTGTAATTACACTGGCAGCAACAACCACAACATCAACAACAACAATACCAACAACAACAACAACAACAATTTGTTGTGTTGCAAACAGCAAATCTAGAACAACTCGGACATGATGTGACTTTATATATGAAGAGAATCCGAAGAGGATGCTGCAGTTGTTGTTGTTGTTGGAGTGCAGTTGCTGCTGCTGTTGTTGCACTCACTGTGAAAAGGCTGTCGACTGCTCCGTTTTGGCTTAAAACTTGAAACTGTCATTATGAAAGCACTGAGCATGCAATCAATAAACTAACAACAACAACAATAGCAACAACAACAGTTGCAAGCCGCAGCAGCCGCATCAGCAGCAGCAGCAGCAGCAGCAGCTAGTTGCTGGCAACAACACACACAAGTCCGAGTAGCAACAAATTGTTGCCAGCTAACTTTAGTTCATAAAAAAATGAAACAAAACTGAAATAAATGGCAAGCAGGCCAAATGTGCAGTTATGATCAAGATGGGGCAGCAGTTGATGCTGCTATTGTTGTTGTTGCTCTTTTGGTTAGTGGTTGCTTGTTGCTGCTGCTGCTGCCTGTTGTTGCCAGCAATATGAAAATGGTATCAGGTGGCGCAGCCAGTTTCCTGTGGCCAGCCTGATTGGTAACGCTTATATTTTTACTCAAGCTGCGAAATGTTGTTGAATAAGTGCAAACGCCAAACAACAACAGCAACAACAACAATTCCTGGCAAAAATATGGAAAGAGGTTAATTAACGTGCATTGAAACTGGCAATTATGGCGCGCTGAACGACGGCTGCTGCTGCGATTTTATTGCCCATTGCTACGCACGGCAGCAACATGTTGTTGCTGGTGCTGCTGCTGTTGCTGCTGAAATTGACTCACAGCAGCGGGATGTCCGCTCTATAAAATGCAAATCAAGCAGCAACAGTTCAAACGAGTTGGTGTTGCTGTTGTTGTTGTTGGATTTCGTATTTTTTCTTTTCTTTCATTTTAATTATATGGCCAAGAGTTGAATGATTTTGCTACACTGTGCAGGCGACGCCTTCTGCGAGCCGCTGACTGGCTAATTGCACTTACACACTTTACTTTAAAAGCCGAACAATTAGCGCAATTTAATTAAAATTACAACAGCAACAATAGCAACAATTACAATAGCAATAGCAGCAGCAACAGCAGCAGTAACAGCAGCAACATTGCAAGTCACACTGGCAACTCTCTGACTTTGACTGATCTCAACCTGCCACGTCAATCAGCGCAGCGCCTTCACTCCCCTTTCCGCCTCGCTCCGCTCACTTCTTGGCCTAATGCATGACGTCGCCACAGCAATAATAAATTATGAGATCTAGGGAAATCGCTTAAAGGAATTTTTATATAAAACACACACACACACACACATTATTGAAGGCGCCTATAAGGTGTCGGCTGCGTTTCCCCTACGACATTTGGGTTTCTTTTTATTATAAATTAGATTTTATATTGTGTTCAGCGGCCCCAAATTCCACGCTTTAAACGGTTTTCTAGTTTTCTTGAATGCTTTTTTGGTTTTGTGCTTGCTGCTGTTCGAATATACCCTAATGTTTTCAGAAAAGTGAAAGGAAACATAATCTATATATTATCTCAATCATCAGCCGGAGAGGAGTCGATAAAGTCTTTAGTCTCTGCATGATCTCAGCGAACTCGGAGACTATAATGGTTAGTGTGCTTGAAGAGACGATATGGTCAGTCTATAAGGTCAGACGATAAATTCAGTCGATAGTCAGCCAATATAAACAGTCGATATAGTCTGTAGTCTCAGCATGATCTCAGCAAACTTAGAGACTACTAGAGAACTGAAGAGTTAAATTTTCTCCAACAGCAGCATTAGAAATACTATATTCCCGGATGAGATTATATATTCTCATCGATCTTAGACACTATAAGGGCTAAAGAGCTGAATAGGCGATATAATCAGAAAATGAAGTAGATCCATATAGGTAGTTGATATAGTAACTATGATCTCACCTATCTCAGAGAACATCAGAACTATTGAGCTAAAGTTTCAAATATAGATTTGTGCATAATTAGGGCATGTAATAGTCGAGCATACCTGTCTTTATTTATTTTTTTTTTCGATTTATTCGTTTCAAGTTCTAATTTATCTCTTGCTGTGCGCAGTGTGTGTGTTTGTGTGTGTCTTGGGTGTGTTACTGATTTGTTTTGATTTTAGCCAGGTCGTGCCGTGTGTGGTTTGCCACACCTAATACACAACATTTGTCGCGGGGGCAACTGGCGAACTTGTGCCTGACTCAAATTGTGCGAATGTGTTTCTTGTATTTTTGTATCTCTATCTGTGTATGTATCTTTATATATGTATTTGTATCTGTATCTGATTTGCCAAGTCGCGCCGAGCATGCCCTTGTCATGACGCAGCTCAACTATATATATATGCACATATATATATATATATATATATATAGAGATATCTGTAGCTTTTTTGCAGGCACGTCTCGTAATCAACATTTATTGACATTGTAACGGAACATTCGTATTATTATGCGCTTTTTTTTTTCCTTTGGTACCTTGCCCCTTTTTTGTAATTACGACACGTAATATGCGTAATATTCACGGCATAAAAAAAACATAATCGGAGCAAAGAAAGTGAACGAAAACAGGATTCACAAAAGACAAACAACAACTGATTGTTGCTGTTGTCGTTGCAGCTGATGATGATGTTGCATGCGGTAATTTTATTGAGGGGGTGGGTGTTGTTAATGTTGCTATTGTTGCCTGTTGTTGCTGTTGCTGTGAAAGTGCGTGGGAATTTGTTGTATGCCCCATTCTTTTGCAACTGATGTGTGTGTATTTGGAGTTGCATAAATATTATTTCCCAGGCGTGCCATATGAGAGTTGGCTCCCCCTGCTGCCTGTGGCCACAGCTAATCCATATATACAGAATAATAGTCAAGGAGGGGTGGTGCACGCATAGTGGAGCATTGCTGCATTTCTCAACATTCACATTATGCACCACAAATCCACAATCCATCTAAGGCTGCGAGCTGCGAGCTGCGACAGTTTTAATTGTTGTTGTTCGCTGCGCATTTTCTTTGCGGCTTTGGAAAAACCTCATCAGCATTTTTGTCGCATATGTGAAAAACCAGATGTTTTCCACTCGTCGTCGCTGTGTGAGAAAATTTTCTTTTTGCGGCCAGGGGCAACTGAATTATGTTGAGTTGAGTTGAGGCGCCCGCGTGTGAAGAGACAGCAGCAGCGACAGCAGCATTAGCACCAGCAACAGTTGTCTGCGAGTTTTGTCGCAAGGGGGAAAGTATGCAACGGCAACTGCAGCGGCAACTGCAACTGAGCGCATCAATTTCATTTATTTGCCACTTGTAGCATCAACAAACCAACAACAACCATCACAAAACTGTGCATAACGTCAATTATTCAATTGAATGCAATGAATAGGGTTGCCCCGCAAGTTGAGGGGTAGCTGTGGCAGCTGTGGCAAGCGTATTGAATCATTTTGACATTGTCGCAATCTTTAGTCACAATTTATTGGGTATCTTTGGTTTGTGAAGAAGTGTTACGATTTTATAGCCATATATATTAATATACCGTCGAAACTTGAGCGTAGTTTTAATGAGATTCTCATTCACAGTTCAAATCAGTCTCTCTTTCTCTCTCCCCCACTCTCTCTTTGTTTATGTACTGCCATAACAGAGTATTAAGCAGTCGTTTGGGTATGTTGCATGCCACATTCCCACTTCATTTTTATATGCTATTGCGGAAATGCACAATTGGAGCCTGACCCGGCAAGTATGCAGATGAAGTTGCCACTGCAGCAACAGTTGCTCTTGCACATCCGGCGGAAAGCAACAACAGCAACAGCAACAGCAATAACAACAACTATGATCAGAGAATTTGAGCTGCTCGGCAAATCGCTTGCTCTACATTTCAATTAGGCGTCGTCGCCACACGACAATTGGCATCAATTTGAGAACAGCAAGATACATTTGCACTTGTTGCACGTTGTTGTTGTTATTGTTGTTGCTATTGTTTTTGCTGTTGTTGCTATTGTTGCTGTTGTCTTGCAACTAATGATTGCTTTTGTTGTTGGCGTTGTCATCGCCGGTCGTCGTTGCTGACAAATGCGTTTCAATTGTCGCCGCTCTTTCGGTTGTTTCAATTGTGTTCACTGAGCGTGTCAAAGCAGCGAGTTGAAAACGCTTTTGTGTATCTGCTGCAAGAAACTACTCACGCAGCGGGTTGCCGTTGTGGCACTCATAAATCTCTGAGTCATGACTGCAACTCCTGTTGCCGCTTTTGTTGTTGTTGCTAATGAAGCGCGCCAAGTTGTTGGTTGTTGTCGTTCTTGTTGCTTGTTGATTCGTGTGCCAGCTTAATGTAAATATCTTGTTTTTGTATTTTGGAGTCCCTGACACGGCACACAACATTGATTTGTATCCGCACAGAATCCGCATCTGTAAGATACATTCCACAGTCCGGCTGACAGCTGACTTATTGCTAATTGCAAAGCCAGACAACAACAACAACAATATCAACAATATGAACAACAACACAAACAAACCGAATCGGAACAAAATCAGTTCGTCATCCTTCTTCTTTTTTTTTTTTTAGCTTTTAGCTCTCATTTTTTTTTGTGGTGATCGCTTATCTTTCGCCCGCTCGCTGGCCTGTCAAAATACTTTTAACGCACACTGTTTGGGGGCCCCCACTGATCAACTTCGACTCTCGCTTAATGCGAAATCTATTAAGACTGCCCCTTGCATTGGCTCTCCCCTCCTCCCCCCGCTCGACTCCGACTTTTCAAGTCGCGAAGTGCCCCGTCAATCATTTTTTATTATGGCTCCAGACATAAACTCATTTCGCCTGCAGTCCAACAACAGCAACAACAACAAGAGCAACGACAACGCCCAGGCAACAGCAACAGCAACAGCAACAGCTGGTGATGATGATGCTGATGTTGCTCTCATATTCTGCCCACAACAGCAGCAGCAACAACAGAATCAGCAGCATCAGCATCAACATCAGTTCGAGTAATTGGAAAACTGCCATCAAAATAAACTAACTTCAAAGCAAACAACAACAAAATTTGCAGTCGCTTTTAAGCGATATCCTAATACTCTTTGCTGTGCAGCTTAAAGCACATAAAAAAATGATTTCAATTTAAAGCTGAAACACATATTACTTTTTTAACGGGTATTAATAATAATAATACAAAAAAATTAGTTAAGATTATCGCAATTTCTCATCTTTGAAGTACGGCATCAATAATTAACTTTCTAAATTTAATAAATATTGTTGAAATGATATAGATTTGATCGCTTAAAGCTGCCGCGACCAAAATAATCACAATATATTTTCTTGAAGGTGTCGTTCTTAGAGAAAGGAAAAAATCAGAATTTTATTCACCGTTTTCGAATTTTTTGATCAATAAAACTAATCACATATTTTCTATAAAAACAAAATGATGCTTTAAAAGAATGCGTTAATGGCGCTACTATTTTGTTGTTGTACGTTTTGTCTGACTCGGATATCTATGAGAATATATAGTTGTATAATTGCCTAAATAATAATAATAGTATACAGAATAGTATAGTATGCCTAGCTTTAAGTCTCTATAACATTGCACAAAATCAATATACTCTACTTTCCCCTCGGGTTTAAGGCATAAGCAAAGTTTCTGCACTCGTTTCGCGTCTCGATTTTCGCGGCCAATGGCCACACACCAATAGACACAAAACACACAAAAGTACACACACACACACACACACTCTAACAGGAGCTCCTTCAGCTGCTGCTGCTGCTGCAATGCGATGCCAGATAAACAGCAAAACCAAAAAAAAAAAAAAAAAAACAGAATGAAAAATACCAAACAAACAAACGAAGCATTTTTTTAAAGCCACCAACGTTGTTTGACTTAGTTGTTGTCTAGCTTGGTCGCCGAGCTGCAGCAATCGCTTCACCTCCCCCCCCCTCCCCTCTGCTCTTCGCTCTCCCCTCTAACCAAGATCCAAAAGAAAAAAGATATTCAGCGATCGATTGCCTGATTTGCCTTTGCAGGCTGGGCAAATGAAAACGTTTTCATTTTCATAAAATGTCAAACAGAGAAGGCAGCAAACAACGCGTTAATTAAACGACAGCAGAAAACATATAAAATGCCGGCTAGATATCAATTTGGTAACCCCACAGAGAGAGGGAGAGTTAGAGTGGAGTGGAGTGAGACAGATAGAGAGAGAGACAGAGACAGAGAAGGAAAAAGGCTGTTTGCGGCACGCATAATTAAGCGAAATTAAAAGCGCATTTTTATGCGACATGAAGCAACTAAAAGAGGCAACGACAAACAGCAACAACAACTTGGCTGCCGTTTCGCACAGGTATCGCATGTGGCAGCCACATCAGCAGCAAGCAGCAACAACAACAACAACAACAACATGCAATTTATGAATGCCACAGCTACGATTAGCTGAGATAGACTCTAACCCTCTCTCCCCCTCTCAACTTGAGCAATAAAAATTATATTAAATTACCCAAGAGACGCCAGCAAACGCTTCGATTTTATTGAATAGTTATGGACTTCTCACCATACACAATGGGGTGAACAACAGAGGGGAACAGAGAGACAGGGAAATGAAGTAATCTTTTCTATGAGTTGACGGGGGGAGGGAGAGGGCGAGGGAAGGGGGGTTGCAGCTGCTGCTACAATACACTTCCTCATGCGAGGCATTAAGATATGTGAACAGATTTAATAGATACTTATACGGATTATTTGAATCTATGTTTTCGACAAGAGAATCCACTTGAAAGTCATTTAAGACGCAGCAAAGTGGATAAGAGCAGACAGGGATTTTATTTTGTAAAATAATGTGACTAATTCTCAAGATCAACTTATATTGAGGAAATAGTCTAAAAATGTATTTATGTATATATCTATAGTTTTTGCTTGCAGTCAATTCGATGAAAACCTTTAATGAATTTATTTATCAAGCGCAATATGCAAAAGTGTGCAAATATATAAATTCGAGGAATTTTGATATTTCTATCTAGATACAGATATATCGATGAAGGTTTCTGAATGAATCTGCTCAGATATACCTATTTCTTGTATCACTTAGGAACTGAATTATGAAGGCAATGAATAATTGCTACCAAAAACCTTGGTAAACTTGATGACCAAGTTGTTATATCTCTCTCTCTCTCTCTCTATCTCTGTCTTTCTGTCCGTCTATTAGAGTGAGTTAATTGAGTAACTGCAACTGCAACTGCAACGTGCAACGTGCAACTTGCAACATAGCAAAGGGGGAACAACAAGCCGTTCGTTCGATTGCCCCTGACAGCATTTTAATGGCATCATTAGGCCGCCGTTGGCTACCGGATATGGTTGATCCTTTGTCAGTGAGTCTAATCCCCAGCAAACTGCAATTGCAGCTGCCACTGAGTTGACCAACGCGATCTCTGCACACACTCTGAATAATTACCATCTAAATTAGTGCATTTCTTATGCCTCAAAGCTTTATTTGCTTGAACATTACGATTTTGCTGCTAGGGGAAGCATCTGGGAAAGGTGACTTTTGACTCTCTCTCTTTCTCTGTGTGTGTGTGTGTGTGTCTAGTTCGAGTAGGAGTTGCGTACACCGTAAATGGTGTCATTGGCTTCTGGCAGTTTGCATATCTTGCCATTATTCGCACGATTCAAGCGATTGGCAATGACATTGAGATCGAGATTCTGGACGCGCACCATCAGCGTTGGTTCCCTGTCGACGGTGCGATAGGCCATGTTTTTGAGACAGGCGGCGGTACTCTTGCTGCTGGCGGTAGCATCGGGCAGGGGGCCAATAGTGAGCGGACCAACATCGACGCCGATGCGTGTGTTGCCGCAGGATATGCAACGAATGCCCGTGTTGATGAAGCCAGCGGCACGCGGACAGGTGTCCTTGTCCTCGATCTTTGATAGTCGCAGATCGATGTTATCGAAACGATCGCGTATATATTTCTTGAGTGCCGGCATATGCACCTTATCCAGCTTGCTGTCCAGCATATCCTGCAGCTCCTCCATGGTGCCGATGAATGTCAGATTGTAGTCATTGACCAGTTCACGCAATTTCTCAATCTCAATCACACACTGCTTGACCAGCTCGAGTCGCTCGAACAATGCCTCCGTCTTGCTGAGAAACGATTTGAGAGTCGCATAGAACTTGTCGAGCTCCTTTTGGATCTGCTCGACCATATCGATCATGGGCGAGGCAATGCGTCGCAGCAGTTTCTTCATGAAATCCATATTCTGCAGCAGACTGCAGGCAATCTTGTTGTCCTCATCGCAAACGGTGCACAGATCCTCACAGGGTGTCGTATATTGTTCCCACAGCTGTTTGTGATACTGTTTCGAGTTGACCTTGTTGCAGACGCGTATCTGCTGGAAATGTGCCTCCATTTTACTCTCTAGTTTTGCCAAACGTTTCTCCATTCCGTCGACCTTCTCCAATTCAATGGAGATGGGCACAATTGTGGCCACATCGAAGGGCAGCGGCGAAATCTTTGAGCGCTCGAGCAAACGCTCCAAACACTTGCCCTCGAAACCCTCAATTGTGACCAGATCCTGCTGACAAGCGAGCTTCTTCATCAGCGCATTCAACAGACTGTGCAGCACAGCCACATTTAATTGATTCATCTCCGGAACGCCCAACGCAATGCATGCCAATTGCTCCAGTGTTAATTCCATTTTTTTTTTTATTAATTGTTTGTCTTTATAAATTTTAGTTGTAGTTATTAGTCTGTTTGCGTCGAATTTTAGTTATTATGTAAATTGTGTTTTTATTTTCTTTGCTATTACAGATGGTTCTGTCACTTCGACGATGACAACTATGTCAATGTGCCCCGTTTGGTGAAACTGCTCGACGAGTACAGTCCCAGCGTGGATTGGTATCTGGGCAAGCCGAGCATATCCTCGCCGCTGGAGATTCACTTGGACAACGTAAGTGCAAATGTAAAATTAATATATTTTGATTGGGTATTACAAATTTGTTATGAAGTCTGTAATAAAGTAAATAACTCCGAAGAAATTGAGTATGCAAATGTATACAGAATGTAGTGCGTTTATTGCCAGTTGAAGATGCGCTCAGAAAGTCGCTTTGATATTTAGTAAGTAGATTAGAAAGTTTTTCTTGTTTTTAGGTACCATTTTTAAGTATAAGAAAACATTTTTCTCCAAATTAGAAAGCCATACTAAAAAATATTTTCTTTTAGTAAAACAGTAGAAATGCAAATCGTGTTAGTTAATCTATAAATATATATATTGAATAATAAAATAATTAAGAAAAAAGATAATATAAATATTCTGCATTTGACACACACATAGAAAGCAACTCCCAGGAAATTGGAGATATTAATTATAAATTTAAAAAAATCCACCATGTAATTAAGTATTGCAGACACTGGTTTTAAGGAACTTTTATACTTTGTGAATAAGGTGAGGAACACTTGGCGCCAAAAGTATGGCGAATTTCTAAAGTGCTGGTTGATTTTTTCTTTCAACATTGTAAAGTTCAGAGAAACCGATTCCAGCTTATTTGCCTGCCAGGGTATTCAGTGTTCGACAGTTGCTGCTTGTTTCTGCATATGCGGCAAAAATATATATATTTTTCCAATGCCCGTAATTACATGACTCTTTGAATATAGCTGTGACTATGGCTTTAGTTATGGCTCTGGCAAACTGAACAGCTGAACAACTGAGCAGCGCTTGCTGGCTGGTTGGCTTGCTTGCCGGTAAGCTGGCTAGCTGGCTAGCGTTATCGGGCTGCCTTTCTCCTGTGCGGTGCGGACGGGCGCATTATTTATGCGCTTGACTATGGCCATTTGTCTATGCCGCCATTTGGCTTCCAGCTGCCAGCGCAGGCTATCATTAATAACCGATATGATCTGGCTGGCTCTCGACTTGCACTCGGACTTGTTCCCATTTCAATACGGAGTCAATGCTGCCTTGCTTTGGTTTTGTTATGCTGGGGCGCATTTGAAATATCGCCAGCTGATCCCGTAATGAATGCTGTTGCATGGCGATTTGTGGCAATGCTTGGTAGGCTGGCCGCATGCCACACAGTTCGAAACCAATAACCGTAGCGAATCAGCTGGCTTAGAGTCAGTCAGGTTTCCTGCGCTGCGGAGCGCCACAAACTAATTGAAAGCCCCAAAATTTACGCTTCATTAGGTCACGAGAAGATGCGATACGACCAGGAGAAGAAGGAGGAGAAGAAGGAGCAGCCGGAGCAGCAAACGCTGTCAAGTTTCAAGTTTTTAGTCTTTGGCATTTTTCGATTGTGTGTATTAAGTTTCCTCAGTGCACATGTCCATTTACATGGTCAATTAATCAAGTGTTTCTTCCTTTTCTCTCTTTTCTCTCTTTTTTTGTTGCTTCTTAATTTTCAAGCAATTTTAGCTGGACCATTGCCAAAAAAAACGAATTAATTTTTTTTTGGGTTTATCCTTTGCTAACCTCAATCAAAAATACACAAAAAAAAAAATGCTCGACAAAGTATATGTTAAGTTCTAGATTTTCCTTGACTTTATCATTATTCTGTTAAGGTTCATTCAAATTGTATGTTGGAATACCGGCTTTATTTTTCTCAGTGCATTGTTCTTCCGTTAATCTGAATACGTCTCCTTCATCTTCTTGCAGAAAAATACGACAACGAATAAGAAGATAACCTTCTGGTTTGCAACTGGCGGCGCTGGCTTCTGCCTCAGTCGAGCCCTGACACTCAAAATGCTGCCCATAGCAGGTGGCGGCAAGTTTATCAGCATCGGCGACAAGATACGCTTTCCGGATGATGTCACAATGGGTTTCATCATAGGTGAGTAAGCCTCCTCCAGCTTGTATAACCCCGACCAAGGCATAATTTTAACTGTTGTTTCCCTCTTGGGGGTGTTGTGTCTCTTTTTGTCATTTGCAGAGCATCTGCTGAAGGTGCCGTTGACTGTTGTGGACAACTTCCATTCACATTTGGAGCCCATGGAGTTCATACGCTCGGATACGTTCCAGGATCAGGTATCCTTTAGCTATGCGCACATGAAGAACCAGTGGAATGTGATCAAAGTGGATGGCTTCGATCTGAAGACGGATCCGAAGCGTTTCTACTCGCTGCACTGTCAACTCTTTCCCTACTTCAGCTTCTGCCCGCCCAGATAAAAACTGGGGTCCATCTGCCCCATACGATATTTATATATCGAAGGGTCTCTCGCTGAAGGACCCGTTGGCTGTTGCAGGCGTACGCTTGTCGCTGAATGCGGTTCAGAACCGTTTTTGGGCAAACGTCAATAATGAAAAGATACAGAAATAATAAGAAAACAAATCTCGCCACTGTGATTTAATATTTAAGTATACAAATACTGTGTCAATAAACGATAACAGTTAACCGATAACCGATATAACCAATACTGTGTGTGGTTCTTTGTATATATATAGATATATGTAGAATTCAACTCGAAATGTTGTGCTTCCTAGAGATTTAAACACTGATGAAGAACTTGCCTTCCAAAACAGAAACTCATCTAAGTTTACAACTATTATCGCTTAAGATTCGCAATTCCCGAACAATTCAACACTTTCCAAGTGCTTCCTTTAATTAATCTTCCATTGCAGCTAAGGCTCAGTTAAATTAATCGTCTAGTCTAGGTTTAAGTTGCTGTGCAGTTTTTATAGATCGCAGATATGATTATCATCAAAGTGCGGTGCAAAGTTGTTTTCTCTTTGGCAGTATCCGCACTTGTGTGTAATATTGTAACTGTAACTGCAGTCGTATATATCTAATCTGTGTGTGTATATAAATACCGAGTATATATATGTAATTATAATAACTCTAATTTTTAGTTTAGCCCTAAGAAATGTTTAAACAATTTTGTTAATTTTTAGTTTGCTTAAATAAAACCAGATAAAATATTAAAAACAATTAAACACCAATTGTGTCAAGAAATTAATAAATTCGACTGCTAAACTGCTATAATTAACAGAGTAAACAGTTCGCACACTGTTAAGGTTAACAGCACTTTTCTCAGATATTCTCACTGTTAACGGTGCCCCTATTAAGCATTTAAATATTAATAACGCAACTTTCCTTCAGTTATTCCGTTATATTTATTTAACTTTTTGGCTTATCTTGTTTGCTGCCTACAGCAGTTGTTACAGTTGCTGTTGCTGTTGTTGTCAGCTTATCAGCTCGTTGTCACTTAACATTCTGTGTACTTGTTCGTTTGTTGTTATTTGCTGTTGTTAGCTGTTGTTGCATTTTGCATTTCAAAAAATTCGTTGTTAATTAACGCTAAAAGCCATGTTAAGGCCGCTAAAGCGTTAACTTTTAACGATATGGATCAGGGAGTCGCCATAGGCGGACAGACAAGCAGACAGACAAACCGACTGGTAGACTGGCAGACAGACAGACATTGACATGTCCACGTCCATGTCCTGTGCAGTCAAAGTCACACAGGAAGAGCCACAGACAGCAGCCACAGCAAAGTCTCCACGTTGAGGGTGCTCCCAGCGCTACTGGGGTACTTACTGCCTCACGACGACGACGACGATGCCGTTGCCAATGACATGTTGTGAATTTTTATAAAAGACTCACTCGACTTGAAGTCTGCCTCTTCGTATACCCAACAATCATTGCAAATTTCTTGAAAGGGGTATGTTCAAATAGCAAAAGTAAAAGCAGCATCAGCGACTATATAAACTAGATATGGTGTTGATCAGCAACAACAGTTGAACTCAGAAACTAAAAAAGCTAGCGTTTTGTTATTTAGAATCGAGCATTTATGAATTCCATTCATTTGTAGTTTAAAAGTTGGACTCGATTGCAAAAGCTGCACAGAACTAAAGAGTCAATCTTATTTAAGGAAGTAGAGCAAATTATTGTAAAAGAAGCGCAGAAGTCGAAGTTAGGAATCAATTTTCCATCCATTGACTACAAACAATAGTAGAAGAGTAAATTTATCATTTAGTTGCCTACAAGGTATCTGCTAGTCGATCACACTCAACTTAAAGCACTCTTACTTATTCTCTTTCTATCTCTCAGTGTTTTGTGGCACCACTGATATGTTAAACAGTTCTGGGCAATTATTTTTTGCTGCCGTTGGTTTTTGTTTTTTTGGTGGCTGGTTGCTTGGACTTGGTGATTTTTGGTCGCTTATATGCAGATAATCAGTTTTTAGTGCATGTCGAGCGCACAGCTGGGAGCGCGCTTTAATCAATGAAAGGCTACCTGGGATACGGATATATCAGTAGTGGCCCCCAGGTCTTAACCTGCCTGGTTAGCCATTGGCTTTGCCCGTTGGCCGTTGCCCGTTGGCTGTTTGTGCAATTTTTGTGTCTTGTTCGTTTTAATTGCAAGTGAAATCCTTGTCAGCCTTGTCCTACGCCCCATCTTCAGTCAAGTCTGTCTGCCTGACTGTCTGTCTGTCTGTCTGTCTCTCTGTCCGACTGGATGTCTGTCTGTTCACGTCACAGCATCGATAATGAATTAATTATCATATATTAAAAGTCAGTTGCTTAAGCTCTCTGGTTGATAATCTCGCTCTCTGTTTGCCTTGGCACGCCTTTGCATATTTTATGTACTGTATTTTCCAACATTTAATGAACTCGAGTTCAGTGTTCGGATTTGACTCTTAACTTTTGCGGCACGCATTTGATTTTCCAGGCCATTCATCATATTTTCAACCACAACCAGGCCCAACATAAGAAAAAAAAAAAAAAAAATGGAAAAAACCAGTGGCAAACACAACACAAAAAGGTAGCTTAACATTATATTTTTTTCTTCAATGCGGCGCCGCCCACGAAAAATACAAAGTTAAGCAAATGTATCTCAACTTTAACCCATTGAAATTGATTTAATTTGTGGTTGGCTGCGCACACAACGCATTCATTAGATACACAAAAAAATAAGTAAGACGAATGTTATTTTTTTTATGCAAAATCATAAAATTAATTGAATTTAGGGCTGTGTTCATTTTGAAGGACTTGCCGCCGCTAAGACTGCTAAGAAAAGATACAAAAGTATCTGAGCGTTGTATTTTTGTAGGCGCAGTAGACTGCAGTTCATTTTGTATGCAGAGCAGACAGCGAGGCGCAAATTAGACGAGCCCAAACAAGCAGCTCAAGATTCTTTTGCCGAGATACGAAGCGGCGAAGAGAAGAGAACGGGCCAAGCTAAGCCAAGTATCTTGTAGATGCACGCTCGTCAATGCGTGCCCAAAGTATCTGTAAGATACTTATCGTACATTTGCACAGCGCCTACCAGGCCCACCTCCTCTCCGCCACTCTTGTGGTCGTTGTCAACCAATTTTGGACGCCAGCAAGAATGCCAACAAAGCCCAAAACTGGCAGAGAGAGAGACTATCGGGCTCGAGGCAAATAACTTGCAACGTCAGTCAGTCCATCAGTCCACTAGTCCGTCAGTCATTCCGTTGTTGCTGCCACAAGGCCATAAATTACTGCAGCGGCAGCAGTGTAGAGAAGTTGAAGCTCCAACACCCAAGCCGCCTGCAAGTTCGGTTCTGAATTTATGTGGTGCAGCTAAAAGATCGGTTGGCTGACTGCCACACAGCAGGTGCAGCTAACAGGATGGGGCAGGCTGGTCAGGGTGGTCAGTGTGGTCAGGGAGATGGGCAGTGGCGGGGCGGAGGGGGTGTGGTTGTGTCTTTGGTCTCTTGTCTATAATTGCAAAATGAACTCGCGTCTGCCTCGAGTCGGGCACATAACTTAAAGGTTGCTGCTGCAGTTTATGAGGCAACGGCAACTAAATTATGTGTATCTGTGTTGTGTTTGTGTGTGCCTCCTGCTGCTGCAGCTGCAAGCCATTAGCTGCTAACTTCCTTTGGAGTCAAATCTGTGCCTTGCATCTGCAGCAACTGTTTAGCCAAGAAGCTGCTGCCGCTGTTGCTCTACAACTTGATTAGGACGTGCCGCCTCAACAAATTTACACTGAATTTCGCTGTACACAAAAAACGCGGCTCAAAAATAACGGGGAAGAGAAGGGGCAGCTGACTGACATATACCCTGTATTAGGTAGAAGCCCAATTACAAATAAAAGTCTTTTCATCTTTTTTTTCAAGGCCTTTCAAGGCAAAACTTTCTCAAAATTGAAACGGTTTTCTGGACTTAATTCATGTAAGTATTCTATGACGAAAAAATGCACTTGTTGTCATAGCTCGGCAATTGGAATCAGATTCTACACTTAAAAACTCAGCTGAAATCTGGGTCAAAATATAACCGATTTTTTAATGGCGATGTAATTTTGGTAGTGTTTGCTACTCTGGCTTAACTGTGCACCTTAAATGGATGTACTCAAAAATTGCGCATTGCCTGGCCAAATGCGTGACATCAATATTGTTTTAATTACTGGCTACAGGGTATATACACTTGAAAATAAAAATAAAGCAAATCAAAGTTGACAAAAGGCAGCCGCTGGCCGCTTAAGACTTGCGCTCGATGCTTATCATTTTTGTGGCTGCCAAAAAGGTACTTGGCCTGGTTCGTGGCCAGGGTATTGGATGATTGGATGGATGGATGATTGGATGGTTGGATGGATGGTTGGTTGGTTGGTTGGTTGGTTGATGTTTGATGGGCTCGCTGATGGCTGCTTTTATGGTTGTAATTGTTGCCTGAACGTGGCAACTGGAGATGCGTCGCGACGTTTCATCAACAACCGAACAGCAACAAAAACAAACAGAAACACTAAAGAAAACATGCGATAAAGATAAAGAATGTGCCAGGTGTGTGTAACAGTGTCTGTGTGTGCCTGTTGTGGGGCGTATGACCTGGTAAATGTTTGCGCCTGCGCAACAGCCTACACACAAAATACACATACAGCGAACAACGCACAACAGGCACAACAATCAACGGGACAAACAAAGGCAAATGACGCGCTTATCAGTTAAAATTAATCAGGCGTTGCCTTTGCTGCATGTGGTTGTTGTTGCCTGCTTGTGGCACGCACTTGAGCTGCTCAAATGTGGCTTAGAAAGAATCACACACACACACACTCGGACACTCGCACACCTTTCAGCGCCAGTGGTTTTCCAACGAATTTGTTTGCGCTTTGGTTGAGCATTAACATGACTTTTGTCAAGAGGAGAGACTCAGACCCAGACCCAGACCCAGTCTCAGACCGAGACCCATACCCATACCCAGACCAGTTCCGTTTCGTTCCGTTTAATGTTTTTCCTTTTGTCATTTTCATTTTTCTGTTTTCTGCTTTTTTTTTTGTTCTTATCAGTACGAAAACTCAAGAGTTGCTCTGCCTCAAGTTTTTGATTCAGTGGAACTTGGTTTTTAGTTTCTGTTGGTTTCTTCTCGCTACTCCAAAATGTGGTAGCTCATGATTTTTGAACTGACTCGTATCTTTTAGAATCTACTTCAAGTGCTGCCTGCCTGCCTGTCTGCCTGCCAGCCTGCCTGCCAGCCCAGTGGGCGGTAACAATCCAACACACACACACACACAAACACACAGTACACACACTTAAGTAGACACTAAAAAATCCAAGTCAGATTGACGCCCACTTTGAGCAGCAAGCAGTCAACAGCGCCTATAATTATAAACCATAATGGCAAACACAGTTGAACTGCAAAAAATAAGCTGAAGAAGAAGAAGAAGAGACGACACAAAAGCTACAATAACACAGCACAAGAGAAGAAATCAACAATTCTCTTCTGTTGAGCAACAGTTTCTCAGGCACAGCTGGTCGAGTGTTTAATTGCTGAACGCTGCTGAAAATAGCTTGGAGCTATGTGAAACTTGCCGCTTCTACTCCACTTCCAGCTACGCCTCTTACTGCTTCTCATCCACATCCTCAACCTCATGCTCACTGTTCTTCTTCTTGTTCTTGTTCGTCTTCTTAGCCACTGCTTACTCCTCCTCCTTGTTCTTGTCATATTCTTCATCTTCTTCTCCGACTGCTGTTTGCTTCTGTTTGGCCTTCGTTTCTCTACGCGATAATTACAGCATTTTGTTGTATCAATTTGTTAATGAACTCAAGACTTCATTTTCGGAGTTTTTTTACGATGCGCCTTATGGCATTATTATACCCTGCAGCCATAAATGTGACTAATAGAGTTATCAATTAGAAGCCGTTTATATGTCACGCTAAGCAGCAGACAAGCTTCAATAAATCTGTAAGTTTAGCTAATATTCAACTTATTAAATATCGATTATTGTTATTTATAATTTCATCTGATAATTTAACTAATTAATTACGATTTGGCAAGCATTTTCTTCTACACTTTTCATTCATAAGTATTTATTAATAGTTGTTAGCGAGGCATGCCTCTTTATCTCATAGAGGGTATCTGTTGAGCCAAGCTCACAGACTGACACTTATTAAGCATATTCCAAACAAAGTCAAAATTGATGTCTTTTTTATGAGACGCGTCGCGTTTTGTCGGAGCACTTGAATCAATTTGAAGCCACCGCCAGATGTGGATTTGGTTCTTGATGTTGCTCTGCAGTAGTCGTAGTTCATAAACTTGCAACTTTGGATGGCTTGGATCATTATCATGCTCATCATATACAACACCATTTTATAACATTTTGGCGCTTGCTATACAACCAAGAAACAACTGGCACCCCTCCTTCCACTGCCCCCTGGCACTGCCCTTGTCTGTTTGGGTTGCCTCTGAAGTTGGTGTCATTATTATGAACATAAAATATTTCATTTCATTTTGAATGCTCAACTTCAACTTGCACAATAGCAGAGAACTTCCCCAAACTTGTTGTTGTTGTTGTTGTTGTTCTTCATGGGGCTTTTCGGTCCTCAGCTTTATACAGACTCACATATATTATTCGTCTTGTCTGTCGCATTTGAAATGGTTTATGTTTTGTTTTGCTTCTCTGTGTGTGTTTCTGCCCATTGTGTGTTGCCCATATACATTTTTTGGCAGAGCAGTTTTTGATCTGGCCGACAAGTTTTGCTTGCGTCATGCACAATATTTGGTCAGAGCCTGGACAAACAAATGGCTCCCTCGATTTCATGGGTTGCAAGATGCCCGATTCCCTGGCTGATTGCGAGGCACGTGTGTTTGCCACACTTGCAGATACTTTTTATGCGATAGCCCAAAACTCATGTTTACCTACGCACGCAAATTGTGCTTGCAAAATGTAAATATTTTATGCAACCAAGCTGAAAGCTCACTATCTCTCTTTATGACAATCCTCAGCTTTGTCCCCTGTCCCCTGTCTCCTCCTCCTCCTCCTCCTCCTCACCCCACACACACACACATTTCGATTACCGTCCAACAAATTGTTGAGCAAAGATTCAACGAGCCATGCAGGAAGAGGGGCAGGTAAGAGGCAGAGGGTGGCATTCTCTGGGAGTGGGTCAAAAATGCTTTGCTCAGCTCAGTTTCCTGTGCACTGCCTGAAATATTCCAAATTTTCTCTCTAGTTCACCCGCCAGCTATCTACACTATGAGAAATATTTGATCTAGTATTTGGAACATTACAAAGATGCCAACCATCTGATTTTGTACAATATTCTTAAACGTTTTAACTAACAGAATTCGATATATTATTATAATTGTAGTTTTGATAATAATGCTTGTTCAAATATAGCTTTCGCTGAGTATAGCTAGAGCATCTTTGCCATTAGCTTCAAATTGCTTTCCATACTGGGCGCAGTTTTCGTTTCATGCATCAATGGATTTACGTGTGCCAATGACAAAAGCCAATAGTACAATGCATTTTAAATAGTTGCTCTTATTACTGCGCACCAGGAAGAGGGAGGGTGAACGAGAGGAAGGGGGGGGGGGGGTGAAGAGAGGTAACTTATGGCATGGGCCACATAGTCAGCAGTACAATACACCGAACCCAGACAAAGGCAGAGCACAAGCCAATTTGAGAGCATTGCAAACGTTGAACGTTAATTAAAAAATGCGTTGGCAAAATTTAAATGCAATTGCTGCACAATAAAATGAATGAATGTTGGATAAGTGTGGGGGTGGAAGGGGTGGCGGAGCAAACTGTGTACAATTGTCACGCGCCATAAAATCAAGCAACACAACAACAACAACAGCAACAACTACTAACAACAGTGCACAGACATAGCCAGAACCAAAGCGTCGTATGCGTGATATTTGTCAGTCTGTCCGTCTGTCTGTTTGGCTGTCTGCAAATGCAATGGGCGAATGGGGGCTGAGGGACAAGCCTTGTTGTTGTGCGTCAAGTGTCAGTCGTGCTGCAAACAGCAAAAAAGTCACTTTTGCAACACAATTTCGTTTGCTAATTGAAATAAATTAAAACAACGACAAAAATTAAATGAGAATTATGCATGAAAACTATTTTGCAGCTGGCTGACAAAAAAAAAAAAACCGTTGCAAGAGTTCACAGTTCAGTTCAACTAGGAGTAGAAACCAGGAGTGAAGGTTGGGGGGGGGGGGGGGGGTGGGGGAATGGTGAGTGCCTCACGGAGACCACAACAAGGTACAAAGTTGTGCACCGGCAAAAGTTTGCTAAAAACACAAACGGATATTCGGGAATGTTTAACTAAAAGATACCCTTTGAAATATTTGACTATATTATGTAATATCTTTTATATTTTTTTTGGGATGATAAAAATCAACATGCTTAACCTAAATTCATGTGTATTATATCAAAGTTAACTATGCCTAACCAAAAAATAAAATGCAACTTTTATACATAAATGTTGTAAAGCTTTTGCTGCCTTACAGTCAGTTACATTCTTAAATATTTACAATTAATATTCTATACATAAAAAAACCACAAAAAGAATAGATTGATAGCAGATGGCTTTGGTGTTTGTGGCACACACACACACACAGAGTCTGCTAAATAAATGTTGCACAACTTTTGTGCAAACACTTTGATCGCCACATAATATATGAAAAATTGTTTTAGCCACTTTTTGTGTTGGAGCTTTGCAAACTTTTCCAATAGGGTCAGTTAACTAATAAAAGTCATTTGGACGCTTCCATGGAAATAGGCGGCGTTAAGTGCCTAGAACGTGACTCCAACCACAATGCACACACAAATACACACACACACACACACACACACACAGAGAGAATACACACAGGTCAAACACACAGGACACAATTGCTTGCAGCTGTGTAGCTGAGAGAACTGAATTAATGCAAATATTGACATGAATTCGATGTACGTTTGCCTAGGACACAAATCGAAAGGACTCAGCAAAGGGATCCAATGTATCCAATGTTGACCGTATCTGGTGCCAGAGATAGGGTTTATTGTTGCCGTCTATATGTTTTGTTTGTCCTGGCACAGGAAGTGTAATCCATTTGCACGACTAATGGTGTTGTGGCTAAAATCAGCAGCTCAGCAACTCAGCCCTCCTTTGAGCTGGCACTTGTCACTTGTGGCTAACGGATTTCAATTAGAAATACGCTTAGATTTAATTTGTGGAAACAACAAAAAGAACAACAAAAAGAAAAAAGAGAAACCAAATTGAAATTCGAAAATGCGCGATTTAAATTTCAAGACATAAAAAATCAAGTAAAAACACAAAGAAAGAAAAGAAAAATCAAGAAAATGAGTGTCTGTTGATTGATGTCACAACATTAAAAAAGGCGGCCAATTAAGCCAAATCTATCAGCAGACATTCAAAAACAAAGCATGTGAGAGAGAGAGAGACAGGGAGAGGGAAAGAGAGAGAGAGAGAGAGAGCCAGCAAGCCCTGCGTGTGGCAGGCAGTTGCACAGCTCGAGAGATGTTCCGAAATTGATAAATGACACTTTTATGGGTGAAATAAACACGCAAGCAAACCAACAGCTGTCCCGCTTTAACGCCCTCTCCCTGTCTCTATCCCTCTCTCATGGATGGTGCCCTCAGTCTGTCGACTGAGTTGATTGCCAGCTTAAATGCTCGCACTCTGATTAATCAGCCACAATCATCTGATGTTTTAAGCTGCTTAAAATGCCTTCAAAATGTTTCACTCCTTCTTCTTCTTCTTATTTCTCGGAGTCGGCTTCTCACTCTTCTCTGACAGCTTCTCCAAAGTGCAAATGAATTTTGATGGCCCAATACGTTTTGGGATTGGAATTGGGATTCGGGATTGTGATTTCTCTGTTGTTGTTCATTCATTTCGTGGATTTTGAGTTCATTAAATTGCCATTTAAATTCTTTTTTTTTTTGGATTTTGTTTATTTTAGTTTGATTTGTTTTCATTGCTGCGTCATAAACAACGAAACCAGAATGACGCTCGTTAAACAATTTTTATGTAAATTCCAGAAATTGCTTTTTAGATTTTTAGGCGCACTCTGCTAAAAAATCTGATTCAGGATCAGTTTAACCAATTGCACACATTCCCCTCATTTTCCTCTATCTCTCTTCACGTTTCTTTCCTTTTTTTTATATTGTTTTTTTTTATATATATATTTTTTAATTTAAAATCGAATAAATTTTCATGAAATTCCAGTTAAAAATGTCAAAAGCTGATTGATAGCTGGCAGACAGACGAGACGAGTAGTCGAGTTGAGAAGAGCAAGAATCGAGACAGAGACAGAGACAGAGACAGAGGCAGAGGCAGAGACCTCAGGCCAGTTCGTATCCTGTTTCAGTGTCATCCACTCTTCTTCCCGCCCTACGACTCAACGCTCCTTCACTCCTTCACTCCTTCACTCTTCGGCTTCTGTCTTTAGTCAGACACCAGGCAGCACCTGCAGACGCATGTGAATGATCTGGTTTTAGGGCAGACCAAGATTACACCGAGAGAAATTATAACGACTGCAACACGAGTTGCCTTGAGTAGAGTCTTGAAATCTTGAAGAAGGGAAATGAGTTATCCTTGAAAAAGGATAGTCTTAATCTAAATTTACTATTTTGATCAGTCTATTCAAATTATAGCGAATTACTTTGTTGCTAGCATGAAGTAAATTATTCTCTAAAATTGATTAACCTTTAAATTAATATTAAATTTTATAAGTGCTAAATAAAGTAAGAAGAGCTAAGAAGTAAACCATTCTTGATGATTCAAGTACAAAACAAAGAATAAAATAAATCATACCTAAACTAATTTAAAGTTCTTAACAAAGCTGCAAATAAATTAAGCAAGGCTAAAAAACAACCTTCCTTGCTTTGACCCAAATTGAACTGGTTAGAATTTGCATAATGAACTCATTACAATTTCTCCAAGTGTACTTTTTGCTCTGCTGCTTTCCGTTTGGCGCAATCTCTTAAGCAATATCAAAAATTAATCACTTTTTGTATTGCTGTTGCAGTTGCAGTTGCAGCTACGCAGATACGCAGGCAAAGGGCGCGGACACAAAAACAGATGTGAAATGGACACAAGGCTGAAGATGAGTATTGAGTTGGAGTTTGAGTTGCTGTTTGAGTTGGAGGTGAGGTTGGGGCTGAGGCTGAGGCTGAGCCAGTTCAGTTGGTAGTTGCTTTGGGGCGTTGTTTGGGGGCGTTGCGACTTTTATGTGAAAATGAAATTGGTTTTTCAGGTTGTTGTTGTTGTTGCTGTTGTTGTTGTTGTTATTGTGGCTACCTTCTATCATCTCCGGTTCGCAGAGATTTTGAGCTACTTCCGTTTAAGCTGTGGAAGTCAAATCTCGGTTGCTTATCAAATGTGTGTTGATAATAAGCAAGTTGATATCTTAAGTGGCGATGGGGGAGGTGTAGTTTTGTTGCATGACCTTGAGGCAGCCCCCATTCAAAGGGCAACTCGTGGCGGCACTTTGATTAATGCATGCACAGCTAATGAGCAATTGTGTTCGTTCCGATTCTGCGGTAAGATCAATAAATTATAAATTAAAGAAATCCATTTCGACTCCTTTTTTATTTCTCCTTTTTCGTCGTCGTCGGCGCGTTGTTTGTGAGCCAAAAACTTGGCTTAAGAATTTCATGTAGTAGTCATTAAGAGGGAGAAAGAGCGAGATAGAGAGAGGAAGAGAGATAGAGAGATAGAGAGATAGAGAGAGAGAGAGAGAGAGAGGGGGAGTGGAGTGGAGTGTGGGGAACTTGCGCCCAAAGTGGAGCTCCAACTTGATGACTTTTGGAATTTTGATTAGGAGCACAGACATGTTCAAAAGGATTTTTGTTAACGCGCATTGGACTTTGAAAAATGCTCATGCGATCAGCAGAGGGCGAGGAGCGGGGAAACGGGGCAACGGGGAAACGGGGCAACGAAGAGGGTCTAGTGAATTGGCCCATTGTATTGATGTGTCTTTGGATGCTGCTGTTACTGCTGCTGTTTGAAATATGCAAGCAATTTGATGCCAATTAAGCGAGTGATACTGGAGACAGAATGGCATGGCCAAAAGGGATGGCTGGTGGGGGGGGCTTTGAGAAACAGGGTTATATCTGCCAAGATTGTCATACGTTTGAACATTTAACATATGCCGAGTGCAACAAGTGTGCCAATAACAAGACTCCAGATCCCTCCTTAGTGGAACCGGAGGACGAAGAGGATTATCAACTGCCAACTGAAAATCGGAATATTTCTCTCTCTAGTCGAGATTGTGGTTATGTCCTAAAAGTCAAACATGTCGCGCATTTTTATGGCTCTTTGCAATTAGCGTTGCTGTCAGAAGACCACAGTGAAAACAGCAGTGGGAGAAAACCAGAAAATGCTATCGAATGGAAGAGTGAACGACCAACAGATACCCCGTGCCGAGCTGTTAGCTAAATAAACACTTTGTGCAGCGAAACAGCAAATAAAAATTAAATAAAATTTAAAATTATAGGTAGTAAGTAGTTGCGAACTTAAAAACTCGCTTTTATTTTAGGAAAGTTATTGGTTCGAAATATTTTCTCATTATCCTAAATGAGATTTTAGGGCACACGAATCTTAACACGAATTTCGAGCCAAAATCGCGTTTTCAATTTTGAGTGTAGAATTATTCTACAGTTCGAGTAATTATGAAAAATGTCAATATTTTTTGGGGGTACAGAATCGAAGTTCGAACTTGAGTGGCTTTAGGCAAACCATTCACAAACCATTCACCATATAAAACAATGAAAATTTCCAGTTTACTTTTTGGGAGTAGAGTTTTGCAATGAATTTGGAACTAGTTTCAAGATCCGAAGATTAGAGAAAGATATGGATTTGGGTACATTTGATCCATACCTGCAATCTTTCTTGTTGTCGAACTAGAATCACGTTTCCAACTTTAATATTTAATCGATAGAGGTCAAACATAGATCATCGTTTGAAAATCGGTTTAGTTTTAACCAAATTATGGCACTGTAAAGCTTAGAGTCAGGTTCATGAGCGGATTTTATGGCTGCAGTTTGAGATTAGTTACTCCTTCTACATATACGTTTTCAAGTGATAAAGGGTATATTTATGGAAGGGGGAGTGTAAGGGGAAATGGCGGTGCAACGTGCTGGCCGCTTTCAACACCTCAAAAGGCGAACTGTTGCCTGCGGCACCGTTTCTAATGCTTTTTCGAGTCGAAACCCATTTCCGTTATTTAACATTGCCACAGGCGGTGGAAGTGGCAGCGGCAGCAGCAGCTGCAGAGCCAAAAGAGAATCATAAAAACGTTGGCTAGCTGCCGGTGGCAACAGTGAGTGCAACCTGGTGGCAACTGAGGCAGCCAGTTTATTACACTTGGGCCGCAACGAGGCTAACGCTGCGAAACGAGTTCAAGTTTATGGCCCAAAGATGCCCGGAATGTGAATGCGAATGTGAATCCGAATCCGAATGCGAATGTGAATGCGAATGCGAATAAGAAATTGTGGCTACAGCGAGCCCAAATGGCAAAAAGTCGTCAATGTCAATTAGTCACACGTTGCAACAGTCGCAACCCCCAACCCCCCCTCTCCTTCTGCACAGTCGGCAGCCCTTTAAACTATTGCTAGACTGCGAATTGATTTGTGGCAAGAAAACAGAAAACAGAACAAAGCACAAAAACCAAATTCAAACTGTGCGTCATTATGTGGCAAGAACAAGGCAACTCCCAATCCATATAATCAAGTACAAACAGAGAGCTCTACATGCGTGTGGCAAGAACAAGCATACACAGAGAAAAATCATGAGCTAGTTTAGTACTTGTTTGCTGCCTCTGCTTTTTATACCCTGAACCCATTAAAAATGGGTAAAAAGGTTTTGTGCAAATGTATGTAACAGGCAGAAGGAAGCATCTCCGACCCCATAAAGTATATATATTCTTGATCAGGATCAATAGTCGAGTCGATATAGCCATGTCCGTCCGTCCGTCCGTCCGTCTGTATGAACACGCAGATCTCAGAGACTGTAAGAGCTAGAGACTTCACATTTGGAATATAGGTTCTTGTATACCAGGCGCAGATCAAGTTTGCTATTTATTTTATCGATAACTGCCTCCATTTATCGAATATCGATATATTACATTTCCGATAGCAATAAATGCCACAATTTTAAAGGCAGAATCTTCTAGTTAATACATAATATGCATATGCATATTATTGATCAACTGCCCAAATTTGTCAAGATCGGATAAGAAACATCCAAGTGATAATCGACCCGATCGTCAATATATTTTTGTGTGTATTCTGCGTGTGTTTGTCGGCAGAGGGCGCTCGCATTTTAGTGCTAATCTTTTTAGAGGGGAATTTGCCAATAATAGTTGATTATATTAAATAACTGGGTTCAGGGTATATCATAGTCGAGTTCACTCGACTACAGCACTCTTACTTGTTTTTTTTTGATGAGTGTTACTTGCAGCTACCTACACTGACCGGTATGTCTAGTCCATCGAGTACCGAGTACCGGGGAGTCCATCTGCTGCATGTGCAACGTGGCGAGCTAATTTGATTTCCTACTGCCAACACTTGCGGTTGCAAAACTCGAACACACAGATTGGCTATAGAAAATGGAGCAGATACTGTGTGGCATAGACTGCATTGACTTCAGTTGTTGTTGTTGCTGTTCTTGTTGCTGTTGTTGTTGCTGTTGCTGTTGTTGCTATCGCTCCATTTGCAATTTGCATAATTACCGTTGTTGAACGTTAATTCAGCGCACTGCTGCATCCGACAAATCCAGCATTGCCGCAGCTATGGCTACTGCACATGCTGCACATGTGAGTGGCAAGTGGCAAGTAGCAAGTGGCTGGTGAAGCACGTAACTTTTTTGTACGGCCCGTGCAACTTTTCATTACATTTAATTGGTGGCCAATGAGGAAGCAATTTGTAGGGCCACTCAAATGTGTGGCAAGGCAAGGCAGCAGCACAACCTGTGACTGTGCCACACAACAGCGCTACCAAATGGCAGCAACAACAGTTGCCACATTTGGGCGCCGCCTCCATCAAACGCCACTTGCCATCCAGGTGCTTGACCAAACTACACTCGACAAAACAAACATAAGGAGCAGAAACTAAGTGTCTAATTTGTGTTTAAAATCATTTTTCATTTAGAAAATAATTGCCTACAATTTTGAAAAGTGGAAAGATACAAATTATTTGTTGAAATTTAAAGAAGACTTTAAAACTTGTTCTCGTGTTAATATGAAATTATGATTTGGATTTGAAGACATATAATTCAAACTTTCAATTTAAATTTATTTCTAATTTTCTTTTAATGTAATCAGCCCGTTAAACACCCCACGGACAGCCCAACATCCACATCCACACCCACTCCCACCCCAAACACAACTCAGCGATGTATTAAATAACCAAACATGATGCATGCAACTGTTGCTTATCTGCGACTTTATAGCCATATCTGCAGTTATGCTTGAGTTGAAGCTTAAGCTGAGCTTGTGCAACGCAATGCGGTAGCGGCTGTAGCAGCGGGGGTAAGGGTCACCTGCGGCTTTTAGCTGCAACGTGCAACATACTGCAAACCAGAAAACCCAGCAAACCGCAACAAAATGTGACGCAAACGCGATACTTGTGCGAGCATTTAAAAAAGGCTTCAACTGAACTAAACTGCTGAATTTTGTAGAAAAATCTATGTTAATATTATGGTTACAGTTTTCAATATTTTATTTTGTCTAATTAAATCAAAAATATACTGTATGCAAATAATATAAAGAGTCTCAATTAATCATTTCATCACTTATACAAAATACTTTCTTTCAATAAACGCAAATTTTATGCCATATTTCAGCTGTTAAATTTTTGTTTGGTATTGGTATTTAATGCTAATCTGTAATCTGGCAGCAAAATAAATGAATATAGATAATTTAATTTCTTAAACTTATTTTTTAACCTTTTTTGGTTTTGCAAAATCATTCTGAGAATTCATAAATCTCAAATTTCCGTTTGTAGCCCGAGCGGGAAGAGTGAGAAGGGCTGAGAGTTGGGGGCGAATTGAGAAGCTTACCTTTTTTTTTTTTGTTGTTGTGGGGTTTGAGTAGGGTATTCGAAGTATGCTCTTCGTTCTATTTGCCAATAATTCATTCAGATTTTGCTGCATGTTCTTCTTCTTCTTCTTCTGCTTAAGCTTGAAACAAGTTTAAATATATAGATAGATATATATATATATATATATGTATAGATATATTTGTTGGAGGTTGACATTGAATGCTTAGTCGCTGGCCGCCTTATGTTCATGTCGCGGTTCACATTCGATTTAATTTTCAATTTATTTTAGTCGCATGAAGCGAGGTAGAGGGACAAACAGGGGGGAATTAGCTGGTGCTAAACTTTTTCTTTTTTTTTTTTTTTGGCTGTGAAGCAGGCTTTGAGCTGTGGCCTAATCGGATTTGTCGCTTTAATGAAGCGCATGAAAATAAGTTGCAAGAAATGCGCCGAAATTCGCGCTAAGGAAACAAACTTTAAGTTGAACTTATTATTCTTATTTTTTGAGCGTGGGTTTTTTTGGTTTGGGTTTTGGAATTGGCAACGGACAAGGATTTGGGGCAATTGGGGCGTGTCCTGGCCTGCCGGTAGCTGTCATGTTCTGATTATTTTAATTTGACACTTTTCGCCGGCAAAAGTCACCAAATACGAAGCGAAGCGAAACTTCATTAAAAAATTGTCAAAAAACAAAAAACAAAAAAAGAAAACGAACACAAAAACTGACAAAAATATGTTTGCCGCGATAAGCGCAGACAGCGTGGTTGTTTTGAGGAGGCGTGGTTAGTTGACAGTTGCAACAACGTTGCATATTTCATGCTGCAATTCCGGCTGCGATGAGTGCGAAAATTGCTATTAAAAAATAAATATTAAAATATGCAAATTTTTGAAAGGCACATAGCGCATTAAGCCAAACAATATTCGAGACAGTTTCCACAAATTTCAAAAACTAAATTCAAACAGAGAAAGGGCGAGAGAGAGAAGGGAGAGAAAGGGAGAGAGGGTAAAGGTCAGAGCGTATCACCCTATTTTCCCAGTCAGCCGTCAGAGTAGCCAATCAACTGTTAAATTCGGTTATCTATTTTTGTGTTACTCTTCTGCTAGTTAATCTTCTCTTTGGGTTTACCTATCAGATATCAGATGCAGCTGGTTGTCAGGCGGCATCTGATTAAATGGCTCAGGCCGTAAATAATTAGGCAGTCTATTGAGCCGAAAAGCTTCTGTAGACCTTAACATTAACTTGGGTGCTTTAACTTGATTGACTTTCTACTTAGTTGGAGTTAATTTTGTTTTGGGTACATTTACATGGAGAAGCTTTAAGTCTGTTGAATAAATCATACGAGTTGAAAGTAAAATTTAAATGGAAAAAACATAGAAAAATGCTCAAGTCGATAGAGCTTGACTAACGGTTACCCTATACCTTAACTCCTTTGATGTGTTCAGTGTATAAATAGTAATAGAAATCCCGCAAAAGTTATATTATAAATAATACTCGATTACCGACAAAAAAGCAAAAATAGCGTTAAAAGTTAACCTATTGGTAGCTTCTCAAGCAATTTGAAACCATATAAACAGCTTAAGGAATAACTTGTTCACACTTTGCCATATCAGCTCCCTCTTTTTCTCTTTTTTTTATAAATGGCTTAAACTTATATTGAAGCCAGTGTCATTGCGATAATTCAGAGCAATTATTTTGGTTATTTGTAACGCAGAACTTCCTGTTGTCTGTTGACTGTTGTCTGTTGTGTGTTGTCTAGTCACCATTGGAAATCGCCTTAAAGATGAAGGAAAATCTTGGCCAATCATTCAAGTTAACAATTATCCAAGCAAATGTCAAACAACAAATCAATCAGTGGCAGCATTAACTGCGGCTTTTACGGTATGCACCGATTATTTTGTGGCCCTATATGATATGCCAAATACAGAAATAACAATAACAAATACCAAATTTGTTGTTGTTATTGTTGTAACTGAAAAACATGCCATTAATCATTACGAATGAAACCCAAGCTCAAAATAAGGGTCGAATTGCAATTAGATGACGACCAAGGCGACAATTTGAGGCCACAAACAACAAAAGGAGAAACAGGTAGTAGGAGAGAGAGAGAGAGAAAGAGAGAAAGAGAGAGAGAGAGAGAGGGAGAGGTGAGAGGGGAGAGAGGAGAGGGCTGAAGAAAATAGTGTTTATTTGTGATATTTATGTATGAATGTGAGCTATACGTGATTTGCTAAAAGAGCCCAGGATTAGTTGAGTGGTAAATAAAAATATATATTTAGAGGGGAGAAATGTCGGGTAATGAAAATAAACGAGTAACGGCAAATGAGAAACGAGAAAATCGGGCAATGGGAAAAGGGAAATGGGAAAAGAGCGAGAGTGCACGGCTCAAAGTTAAGCTCTGCTGCTCTGTGGAGGGCTATTTAAAATGAAAATTAAAATTTTAATAGCTGCGACCATTAAGCAATATCCTGCCTGTGCGTTCGTTGCACTGAACAGCGCACATCCTGCGTGGCAGACACAGGCCAAACAGGACACCAAGGCCCAAAGGACAAGCAAGCAAGCAACAGCAGTCTGCACTTAGAGAAAAATATGTGCACTTGCTAAACATAATCATTACAGGGTATGTAGATTTTACTATATTTGTATAAAATATGTGTATCTAAAAATCATCAATAATCAAAAGTTTGCTATACACGTATTATATATTCTTGAATTTAATATGAAAATATGAACACGAAATTATGTTAAAATTATAAACCTGAGAAATGTGTTGCTCGAAGAGACGAAGCATTCCCCAAAATTATAAATTGATAATATATTTTGTGGCTTGAGTGATAATTTTGAAAAAATTATTTAATAAGCTTATAGATTATTAACCGGCCAATTTTCTTAGAGTGGAAAGCAACAACTGTGACAACTCGATGGATTTGGCTAATGCGCATCCCAGGACATGCATTATGTGTGTGCCAGGCTGTGCGAGTGTGTGTGTGTGTGTGTGCGTCCTGTGGGTGTGTTGTCCTGTGCGTCGCTTTATTCAATTAGTTACATCCGATTATTACCTGCGTGCAAGCTGCGCCACCAAAACCAAAACTCCCCAAACTCGACAGACCTCACTCATGTGGCTAATGCCATAAAAGACATCACCCCTGTGTGTATGTGAAAGTGTGTGTGTGTGTGTGTGTAAGTTATGGAATGTTATGTGTTGAACAATTTCCAGGCGAGCGCTTCGCTTGTAATATCACAAAATAATTTCCCAAAACCGCATTCACAGCGCACAAACTTTACCAAATAAGTTGGGGAGGCGGTGGGTGTGGCTGAACACGCCCACTTCGGGACCATTGACAGCAGAAGCAGCAGCAGCAGCGCTATTAAATCCAAAAACTGGACTCGAGTGTAAATTAAATTTGGTGTTGTGTGTGTTAAAGCAAAATGAAAACACAAACTGTAAACTCATTAAAAGTTGATCTGCGTTGTAATATATAAATATTCAAAATTTATGTTTTGTATTTTGCTTACTGCCCTTAACTGTAATTGCGTTTCGTATTTGCATAAATAAATTTGTTTTTTTTGGCGGAAAAAAAACAAACTTTTGTCATTGAGCAGCTGCTAATTGGGTTAACAGCAAACGGCGCTTAGCACTGAACTTTTGCGCTTCTTGCAGCATACTTTGCAGCTGAGGAGTTTAAGAGATCGACATAATGGCATTAACAGTGGTTGTTGTCTCTGCTGAACGGCGTTTAGCTAAATTGATCACAGTAGTTGGGTTTTTATGTGGGCTAAACTAACAGCTGTTAAATGCTGAAACTTTACAGGACCTTAATTATGTTACACTTTGCACATTTTATGTGCCGGCTTAAAAGGACTATCAAATTAAAGTTTCGCTGCACGCTTCAAGAACATTAAACGTCGTTGTAGTCTAAACCTAATGGCGCATCATTAATTAACAGTCAACGCTGCACAATTAATTTGATGCATACTTTTGAGCTGTGCAGCTTAAAACAGCATAAACGGTGGCTGTTGTCTCGGCATAAATGTGTCCGCTTCAATTCCATTGAATATGCGCATATAAATGTATTGCATACTTTCGGGCAGACATAAATCAAAATTAATTTTCGGACTTGTGCACAATTTATGTCGCAGTTTTGAATCTGCATACAATTGAAATATTTTATTTACAAACTACCTCAAATGGATTGCCATCACACGATGTACATACATAATTGGCAGACCTTGCAATTAAAATGATACAGGCAATATATTCATAGAGCTCACGCTTGATTTATTTGTCGAACTGACAAATTGCATTTGTCAAGCAGCAACAATTTCATTGATATGGCGTATATGTTATGGTTATTTTCCTATTTTCCCATTTCCTGTGATGATGACAATAATCTCAATAACAAGCAGATAGAATGTATATAAAAGAAAAAGCCAACACAGTGAAGCAAGCCAAATAAAGTTTGGCCAGATGACACAAAAGAAACAGAAGAAGACAGGAAAATGAAAGGACACAAAGCCAAGTGAAATGAGAAAAGTTTTTCCTCTAAGCTGTTATCTGTAAGCTGCCATAATAGCTTTCCCCTTAAGCACCACTCCCACTATTAGCAGCGACCGACAATTTGTTGGAATTTCACTTAATAATTTAAGGGAATTGATTATTATTTAACTGCAGACAGGCCAATTTCTAGCCAAAAGAGTCCCTCAAGTAATATACAGAAAGATTAATGCTCGTATATCAAACTAAAAAAAGGATACAAGTTCACGTTTGCCCAATGAACGAAAAGAGAAATCAATTTAAAATAAAGTTACGATAGGGGGTAGTCTGTCATGGGGTGGGGGCTGTTGAGGTTCTGAAAAGGTCCACGGACGCCGGCAAATTTCTACGTCCGGCACATAAATATTTATGGCGCATCTGTCGGCACAAAGAATTCAATAAAAACATGTGCAATAAATAAACGCGAAAAATAATAACAACAAAAACAGAAGGAAAGCAGCTTTTTGTGAAATCGATGCCCAGCACATTCTCTGTAGCAGCAGCATATTTACCAGCCGGTGCATACAACATAACGTTGCTGCTGAAAATACACATGCCAGGATCTGGCTGCTTTGCTCCCTGCTGCACATCAAACGTGTTAAGCCCCATAAGGATGCTCACGCTGATTGCCTGATTGTCGCATTCAACAATAAATAAGCAAGTGTAAAAAAACACAACTACAATGGAAACGAGAACTTTGCAAAAATGGTTTTCTATGACTTTTACACAATTACAATTAAGTGTTTCATTTATCACACAAAATAATTCACATGGACACGCCCACTTCCCCCTGGCCGTCCCTTTCTCACTCCCTCTCTCTCTCTCTCTCTCTCTCTCTTCCTCTGTTTGTGGCTGCTTGAAATTCATGAGGCGTTGAGTCGCTTGTAACTGTAAATTACATTTATCAGCAACTCAAACAAACAGCAACTCCGGAAAGTGTCTAAAAGTCAGAGGCAGCAACTACATAAATATGTGCATATACATACACACACACACACATACCGAGATATAAATGTGTGCAACACACTCAACAACGTGCAACATTTTCGTGTTTTTCTGGACAGGAGACAAGAGCAGCATCAACAGCAGCAGCACGATGAGGCGGATATATATATGTGTTGTGTTAGTTTGTAACTGTTGGTCAGCATCGGTTTTGAAAAATGCATTGCAGCCAGCTCAACAACAAAAAGAAGCTGTTACACAGCCGCCGCAGCACATACAAAAGAACATGACCAACAGAAAATAAAATAAAACGAGTTACACAAGCCAACGATTATATACCCTGGTAGACAGGAATCAACCTGCCCACATTTAACTCTCACTACAAGTTAAAAAAAAACCTATAGAATGTTCCTATCAAAGAGTTATGATATAAGCACAAAAGACTATCATACGACAACTCATCTTTGGAGCGATTACTTCAATTGGAGCTATCGGTTATGGTAGTCTGATCAGGATGATTTTTATTCTCACAATTTTAGGAGCACAGTATAACGCATAACTTTGTTAGTTTGCTCAGTTTAATAATTTTTCATACAAGAACTCATTGTTCAATCGACTGTATTGTCTATAATGGGATAGTAATCCGATTTGTCCTTAAGTAAATGAGCTACAATAATTATTTTAAGTAGCTTCAATCTTAAAGCCATTGAATTTACAACATATATTTGTAAATTTTGTTTTTGGAAATAATTTAAGAGAATTTTCAAAATTCTTAACAGCTATAATTGGAAGCCAGCTTTTACTCTGCTTTACCCTTGGTTAACAATGGATAACAAGCAACCAAGTTTAGGGCATAATTAGCGAAGTTATTGCCTGTTGTGCCACTCACTTCTTTTTACACACACACACACATATATATATATATATATACATATATATACAATTGCTACTTGGCCAACACACACATATGGACAGTAAATTTTCTGTCGTCTGCCGATGAAGAGCTGCTATAACTTTTATTTTGTTGCCAATGAAATTTGAGAGACGCGCCTTGAAAGCGATTTTTGTATGATTTGGCGTGGATAGACTAGGGTTGGTACGCAGGCAGGCATGGAGTAAAGGGAAGTGGGTGGTGGGTGGTGGCTGTGGCTGGGGCAGGATTTGAGGACCCAGAGTCTAAGCCATCATCAGCGTGACAAAGTCGATTATTTTCGTCTCAAGTGACAGCAAACAAGGCTTAAATTACGGAATAGTTAACTGAAAACAGAATGAGAATAAACCGCAAAGAGAAAAAGAGAAGAGAGAGAGAGAGAGAGAGTGAGATAGCGCGAGAGAATGAGAGAAGAAAAGTCAGAGAGAAAGTGGGGAGACACAGAGCAATGAATGAATAAAATGAATGGCTTATCTTTTGTTGACATTCTGTGCGTCTGTGACAACATTGACCAGTTGTCTCGAACACGCACTAAGCCACACACACACGAATATCCATACACATATACACACACACACATGTGTGTGGCACTCGTTAACGCCGTTGAAAGGCAATTCGAGGCTGCCAAAAAGAGGAATAGTAAAGCAAAGAAAAGGGAACAATTTCTACAAGCTGACTCAGCTAAAGGAGATTTCTGTCATTTTCTACATGACTGTGTGTGTGTGTGTATGTGTGTGTTTATTGTGTAGTAAGCTGTGCGCTCCCAAGTAACCCACTTCCTTCCGTCTCTCTCTGTCTCTCTCTCACTCACACACACTTTGCTTCCTGTGCGTAAATCCGCTTTTAATGAAAAGAAAACTCATCTGAGTTTTTATGTCTGTGTGGTCGCCTGTTAGCTGCCCCAACACACACACACACACAGACATTATAGCATAAGCACATCGCATCTTACACAAAGGGCAACAGTTAATGCTCGCCAACTAAATAAATCTCGTTTTATTATACGTAGGCGAATGCTTGTCTGCCATATTAGGCTAAACACAAGCTGGTCAATCACTCCCCCAATTCACCAACTCCCCCTCTCCCACTCCCCCACTATACACTTCTTCTTTGTTCTTCAATATTTAGCACAGCTGGCGTTTCCTCGAAAATCACTAAATAATCGAATTGGCTTAGAGGAAACGTCTTTGGCAAACACGTCACAATAAACATGTCAATTTGGAAGTGTTTATTACAACAGTAATGCTGTCATTTTACCACACTCTCCCCATCTCTCTGCCCTTACTCTCCTTCTCTCTCTCTCTCTCAGTCTGCTTCCTGTGAGTAATCATATTTTAAAGCATTTCACTTTCTGCGCCGCACAACTTTCGCTGTGATTTATGCCTCATATTTTTCTCGTATTCGCTGCTGACCCATTTGCATTTGACCCAGTCAGTTAGCAGTGTTGTTTCCAATATCCTATCTATTTTTCCATTCTCTAAACCAAAAATCTGTGGGCAACCCAATTGAGCAAAGTTTGCCTTTGCATTTAGTTGCAGTTGCAATTCGGAAATCTCTAACTCTCTTTTTCTGGTTGCAGCACTAGTTTCCCCATGCGATGCGCTTCCTGGCCGACATTATCAGCCGCATTGCAGCTACCAATTTATGACCTGCTTGCCAGTTTGCCTGCCACTTCGTCCCTCCCCCCCTTTCTCCCACTCTCTGCCCCGACAACTGTGTTGGCGGCTTTCAAATGAATTTTGACGTAATTGTAATAAATTGTTGGGCAGCCGAGGCAGGGCAAAGTTTTCTGGCAGCTCGTTTTGAATTTTTAGCCAAAACATAAATTTTCTATATTTTTAGAAAGAAATTTAAATGTAATGAACGGCTTTGAGTCAATGTGTAAGTTGGACTACTTTGGTAATTTAGGTATTGTCTTTTATATTTACTATTTGATTATTCACTTTTATGATAATGTTTTTATACCCTAGCCTAGTCTGGCACTGTTGAATTCGAGCCAGCAAAAGTGCAAACACACTGAAAATAGCTTGATCAAAGATATGCGTATTTTTCAATTGAGTGGTCTCAATTTCATGACCATGGAATTCAACAGCAACAAACTGAGCGAAAGATCAAAAACATCAGCAAAGAAAAACACCGAATTTTTTATAAAAAGGAAATGGCAAAAGTTCAAATGGCAAATAAATTAAAGTTGTGCTATAAAAACAAAGTAAATATTTTCGAAATAAAGAAAGAAAACGCAAATGGAAAATTTAAGTTGACTGTTGACAATTCTGATTGCGTTTTCTTTAATTTAACTGACATTGAACTAATCATACAGCTTTTTTGGGGTCTGTGCTCAACTTAATTAAATGTTATACGGAAAAAGTTGCTCATTTGTGTTGGCCCAAACAAATAGGCTGATTAGAAAGTAGACAAAAATGTGGACCACATTCAAACGAACATCGTAAATGCCACATGCCACATGCCACATGCCAAATGCCCTTTCCCAGGCAATGTCCTTAGTTTTAGCTATTCAAATGTTTGCTCAGTTAACCACAAATGTATCCTCCACAAGTGGACGACGAGGGACAGGTCGAGTACGGTGAAGGCAGGGGGTGTGTGGTTGAAGGACACGCGGCCAGGCATTTGGCAATTTCCATAAAAAGGTTACCAGCATCAAATGTTGCTAATTTCTAAGGTGCCACAGGGGGGGAAGCTGGCAAAATGTTACTCGTTAGTTGCGTTTAGGGATGTGAGGAAAACCAGTTGACAGGCAGTGTCCTGCTGGAGTCCTGGAGTCTGTGGAAAAACAATTTCACATTTCCTCTCATTACTGCTGAATGCTCAACTTTAAAAGGTGCCGCATCAGCAAAAAAAATAAAGAAAAAAGAAAAAAAGAAAAACAAGCAAAAGATAAAGAAAAACCAAAAGCGTTTAACAAAAACAAAAAGCAGCTCCAAAAATAAAGTTTATTTGCTCTTAAATATTTGGCAGTCTTCTCGACTTAGTTACACAAAAGTTAAATGGCAAAGTTTCTGCCCCAAAAACAATTCGCGCGCATTTAACCTGAACGCAACACAAAACGTTGCTGCTGCCATACGGCAAGCGGCACGAGGCATGTGGCATGTGGCAAGGGGCAGCTGCGTGAGGAATGTTGAAAACTCTGTAAAATGTTTGCAACATTTAAACATTTCTACATTTCTATTTGAATCAGCAATTGCACTCAGCCAAAAGAAAGTGCTATAAACAAAACTTTATGGTTTATAGAATTTCATAAACAACTTAAAGTTAGAAATGTTTTTAATTAAACTAGAGAAATATCTAAACTATAGTTCACTTTATGATATAAAGATTTTTCCCAGTGTTTCTTTGGTAAAGTTTTCCCTGTCAAATGTTGCATGCTCCCGTTCTAATTAGACGGACTGAGAGAAATGGGGTTTGTGGGGGAGGGGGAAGGGGGTTTTTTGGGTGGGGTGGCAGTTGTTAGGGATTGCAATACTGAACGTGTTGAATGTCAGGCAAAGACCAAGATCTCGTAGTAAAAGCCAACGGAGCATGACAAAAGCAATTTATGTGTATGTGGAGCTCTGGCAACAATTTGAGTCCTGTTCTTCTAGGCTGCTCCACAAAACACAAAGCGCCACCTGACACGTGACACGAGGCATTGTTGGTGGGAGGGGCAGATGCGGGGTTGTCGAGCACAAATGGCATAATAAGTGGGCAAATGTAATTTGCAGAGCGGGTGGCAAAGGCGGTTGTAAATAGACAGCAGAAGGCGATGTTTGTCACTTTGACAGCTGCAAATCCAGCACAAAACAATGACTAACAGTTAGCAAGAGAGGGGCAGGTGGGAGCTCGGAATCGGAGCTGGGGATGGAGATGGGCAGGGCAGCGTCTACCCGAACAATTTAATTGCAATTCAATGAATGCAACCACAGTGGGAACAGTCGGACAACCAGACAAGCAGTTAGAGTCCTCAATGTGGCATTGAGTAAATTGAATTGACAGCTGACTGCTGCCTGCTGACTGCTGATGTTGATGCCGATGTCTGGGGAACAGTTGGAGAGAACGCTATTAGTTAGCAGCATGCCCACAAATACGATTAATATCCTATAAAACATGAATTTTCTTACATTTCTGTGCTTAAGAGCTTGAGAACATATATTTAAAAAGAAGGAAATGTGATCTTTATATTCAAAAAATTACCTAATGTTTCTATGATATAGCTATAAGAAGTCCAATTGTCATAATTTATTGTCACGATATTACTTTTATAAATTTACATTTCTTATACAAGAACTCATCTTTCAATTGATTATCCTATGACAGCTTTTAATAAAGTGTTCCGATTTGGATATGTTCCAAGTTCTTTAAAAATTACCTTAAAAACTAAGGGTATAGCTCAACAGAGAAACGGACATACAGACTGACATATCGCACAGGGCTATATCGACTCGGCTAGTTAAGATTTTCAGCTATTTATATACATTATGTGGTCGGAGACGTCTCCTACAATGACTTAATAACCAAATAATAATTATAAATGTAATGAGTGGGTAAGCTTCTTCCACTGCCCAACTATCGATTAAGCACTTTAATTAGGCATATCTTGGGGGTTATCCTAGTATTTACCTATTAGACTTTTATTTATTATAATCCCACATCATTACAAAAATCTGACTATGAATATTCCCATTTACAAGCATTTACTACAAGGCAGACTTTATTTTTATATTGAACAGCTTGGAAAAGGTCACCTCATAAATTGGACAGCAGTAACCAGGCTATGGGATCCTATCGCAGCTGGAGCCTCCCAGAGCTTTGCATATCAAGAAAACCAATTAAATTGGTAAGGCTTATTTGTAAGAGAGTCACATTCGCAATTAGCTCAGGTGTTCGCTTCAGTAAATAACATTAATTCATTGGAATATTTTTCGGTCGGTAAGTCTCACCCAGATTATAGTATTATTTGATTTTGTTGGGCAACAAGTTTAATCTTTTGCAGACACACACACAAATATACAGACACACACACACACATACACACGTACACACACACAAGCAGCGCAAACGACGCACATTTTGGCCATGTCGCTCTTTCTTTTACAGTTCACAGCCTGTTCAAGGTCACAGCTGTCAGTGTGTGTGCGTGTGTGTGTGTGTGTGTGTGTGTTTGTGTATTAGAGATGTTTTCATATAGTCGCCACGCCCGCTACGTGCCCCTCTCGCCCACCCGTCCAAGGGCAGAGTGTGTTAGGCAAACGACAACGCCTAAAAATAAAAGTGGAGAAAACCCGAAAAAAAAACAAAAAAAAAAACCAAAAAAAAAACAAAAATCTGAAACCATTTACACAGCAGCTGTTGTTGTTGGTGTCGCTCAATAAACGTTTATGCATTGCTCGAGTCTGGCTAAATATTTATTTTGGTTTATCAATCATACGCACTGTGTGTGTTGGTGTGTGTTTGTGTGTATTGGTGTGTGTGTGTGTCTGAGCACCTATTCACAAAGAATACTGGGAACAGCTAAGGCGCAGACTCCGCGACCAGCTTGCCAAGCACGTGGTTCATAGCCACAACAGACAGTTAACAGTCTATTAACAGTTCGTCAACAGTTGCTTAACAGCTCGCTGGCAATTGTCTAACAGAGTGCGCTGCTTTGGGCCAAGGCTAACGTTGGTCCATGGCTCTTACACACACACACACACACACACAACTTACACATGCATGTGAAAAGTTGAACATCGCTTGACAGGAAAATGCTTTTGGGCAAGCTTACATCCCCAGCGAAATAAGTTAACTTCCTCAAGTTGACCAGTTGCAGTTTGTTGTGTTTTACATGCTGCAAGCTGATCAGCATCGGTGTGTGTGTGTATGGTGCACTCTGAGTGTGTGTGTTTGTTGTGGAGTAGAGTCAATGAGGTTCACAGGCATTACACAATGTGGTCATTGGCCCCGATAGTTCTGAGTTGGCCAGAACTCAGAAAAAGATGGGCTCAAATCAGACAGTCTGCTCTGCCTATCATTTCATTCAATTGAATTGTCTGGCTTTCGCATTTGTCCTTGACACTTGGCCTCACCTTTGAACCGTCTGCTCAGCTAGCTGAGTTTTATTTTGTGCACAAAAAAGGCAAAGAAAAAATTGAAAACAAATAGCATATACATACATATATGTATATATAAATATATACATATGTATTCATATTCCCCTGGGGATCTTCCTGCTTCATTTCAAATTAAAAGTTAAGTTTACGTATCATTGCAACTGGGCGTAATCAAGAGTGGGGACGTGACAGGCAGCAGTCAACCGTCAAGGCAAACGTTTAATGAAAACAAATTAATCGCATTATGTTTACACATACAGCTAGTGTCAACAGCAAAGTGAGGGACGAGTGTGGGTTGGAGCGGGGAGGGGAAGAGGCCAGAAAGGGAGCAAGACAGTGGGAGTGAAAGTCAGCCTTTGTGCAAACAGATAAAAGCGCAAAGTGTTGACATTGTTTAGAGCGAACGCAACAATAACAAGCACAGCAGCAGTTCAAAAATTGCTGACACAATATGAGTGTGCAGAGGATACCCTGTAAAAACGATATGAAGTTAATGTTGAATAGCCGCAATGAGACAGCAGACATTTATAAAGAGCAACGGTTAAAGCGAAGCCGACTTACGAAATAAATTGTAAGTTAAAAACTATTAGTTATAGTTGTTGTAATAGAAACAGAGCTCTATTCATCACCAAGCTGAAGAAAGTAGATATATGTATATATTTTATATTTATAATATTTTATTTTTTCATTTATTCACTATTTTAATATTAAATATTAAACAGTTAGTACATAATTGGACGCCTGGCCTAGAATTGTGAGCAAAACTATTATTTTCCCTACTTCCTAAGATATTAACTCTATTGTAGTAACTATAAATAAATATATACTTTATGGTGTTGAAAAGGCACCCTTTTATTCACCTATAATAAAAATGCAGTTTATCAACGCATCGCGTTTTACAGGATATTCGCAGGCTTTATTGCTACTGTAAAACAAGAGTTTATTTTTTTCATTTACTCGCATGTCGCATTGAACTTTTTTAATCAAAACTTAACGCATGCTCTCTCTCTCTTTTTCTCTCTCTTTCTCTCTCTCCTTCTATCTCTCTCTCTCTATCTCTTCCTCTCTCTTCCGCCTGCATAAAAAATATTGCTTTCAGTTGCAATTCTGTGCAATAATTCATGGTTGGTGAAACGTTCAGCCTCATTACGGCCAACAAAAAAGCCATCAACGCAATTATCAGCCAGCAAATATGACAAAAACAGAGATGTCAACACAGAGATAAGCAACAAGGACAAGGAGAAGGAGAAATGAGGCGAAGCTCCATGAAGATGTCGAGCCACAAATAGAAGTCAACTTGATGAATGCCAAAACAAGTTGGCAGCCAAGTCAGAGCCAAGTTACTACAAGGGCAAACTTTTTGGGCCACGACAAGAAACACAACAACAGTAATAAATAATACACACAATACAACGGGACTAATATAAGAACATGCAACAACAGCAAGTACAATGTCAAATAAATTGTTGACGACGCGTAATTTTAATTATTATGAACTGAAGTAGCGCGAACTGTGAAAATTAGGCATTCATTTGGGCCATGTGAGAGTTCAGCAATGGCAAATTTAAGCCAATTTTGTAGCAGGCCCGGAAAATCAGACGCAAACAAACTGAAAACTGGAGACAATGACGAAAAACTTTTACATTCACCAAATGAACTTTTCAACCGGGTCATGCGTGTTGTGTGTGTTTGTATGTGTGTGTCTGTGTGTGAGTCACATGTGCGGCACTCATAAACGTTACATTTGTTTTGACTTGTTTGTTGCCAATTTGCTGACTGACTGAGTGCCAGCGCAGCAGAGCAGACAACAACATTGTCAAGCCTTGTTTCTCAGCTAGCAAAAACTTGAAGAATGCCCTGTAGCTTCAATTTGCCCATACACACTTTCTTCTAGAAGGTAGCTTTGCTCCATAGCCTCAAAAATAGGTATATATATTATTTATTAACACTTGTCTGGCTAGTGTGCAAATTTATTTATGTGTATTTCTTATTATTTAATTTTCGAGTAATTGAAGATGGCAAAGTTAAACAAATACATTGTTAAATTCTGATTGGAAAAAAATGATATATTCAATTTAGTTACGAAACGTTAATTTGAACTAAAAAATCTCGCAGTGGAAATGTTATACATCAATTATTATGAGCAATTTCATATTATTAATTTCTCGATTTAGTTTCAGAGAAACTTGCTCTTAAGAAATCCTTCATATTCCATAGTATTAAGCATTTTAGCTCTAAACTTAAAGCAGATTGCCATGTCGTCTATCATAAGAGAATCTTTATAGACTTAATTTCTAATAGTTCTTACCATTATAGTTTCCGAGCTTATAACTAATGGACTACTAATATTGACTTAGCTAAAAAATATATACAATTAAAACAATCAATATATTGTCTTCATTGTATTCTTTCAACTTTTAATAAACGTGAGCATACCCCATTTAGGCATTTCAATGTTCGACGGGGTATTGCATAATAAGACAATGAAAATTCGCGAAACTGTCTCTGCGCAGATGCTCAAGCAGCGCTCAAAAGTAGGCAACGATAATTACATGCTGCAATACAACTGGTATGTGTTTGACTAGGGGTAGGGGTAGGCGGAGGGGGAGGGAGTGGGAGTGGTAGAGTTGCTTATTTTGTGCTTGTGTGTGGGTGTGTTTATAATGTCTACTGCTGTGTATTCAATATCAATTCATGTAAATTTAATTACGCATGCCTGCGTCTTGTTTGCAACTGCCTTTAAGCCGCCAGTTAGAATGTGCTTTCTGTTGTGCGTGTGTGTGTTGTGTCTGTGTGTTTGAATTTTGTTGTTTGTGCATATTTGATTACTGTCGGCGACAACAACATCAAATGGATGGCAAACTAATTAAAGTGTTCACTGCCTAACCAAACAGAGAGAGCAATTCAAAACCAAGAAAGAAAATATGGCAAAAAGTTGTCGGATTTTATAATTTTATGTTAATAATAATTGCATAAAATTGTTTAATGCGCAAACTTTAAAGATGCGCGTTTAACTTTCAATTCATTGCAATTTATTTTGCAATTAACGTTTCTTACTTGCTGTAAAGTAATTTCCAAGCTTTCCTTTCCGTTTCCTTGCGATTAAAGGAAAAAAAGAGCAGCAAAAAAACGCAAGCTAAAAGTTGATGCAAAGTTTTCCGACAAAGAGTTGCAAGCAGGCAGCTAAACAAACTGCTCGATTTTACAACTCCATTTCGCACACACAAACACATACAAACCATTACGCACCCCCACTCCCATACCCACACCCATCTACCTGCCAATTCCACTTTTTTTTGGTTAGCTCTTTGTTTATTTGTCAGCGGCCAAAGTTGAGAAGCAAAACGAAATTCTCTTCTCCACAGCAACCGGACAACTTTTGGTAAGAAAAAAAATTCAAATTGCAATTTAGATTTGGATGCGGGACTTGTTTTGATATGCAACTGTGAGGACTTTCAGGTTAGCTCGCAACAGCAATCCGCAACAATCTGCTGCCACGTCTCCTCCCCAATGAATCTGACTTTCCATTTAGCTTGTTGCAACTTTACGCATAAATAAAAGATGGGTTTGGTTTGCTTGGTTGCTGTTATGGTTTTTCTGTTTTGCTGTTTTCCTGCAAGACGGCGCCGGCGACAACGAAAGCGAAAAAACTCGTTATCGTTTAATTCCTTAGCACAGCACAAGGAGCGGACTGAAGTGAAGTCCTTGCCAAAGCAAGTCAAGCTATTGGCAGCTGACAGCAGCTAACAGAAGGCGTTGAAAGGGAGAAGATGTTTTTTTTTCAAAATGGATTTTTTTTCATACCCTGCAAAATGCATGCAAAGGTCTCAGGAACTGAATGAGCCCAACAGCTAAAGCTCTAAGTGGAGATTAAGATATTAAACGTGCCTTTTGTTACTACGCAATATTTAAAGCATATCTTCTTGTCGAGAAAAAAATTTCCATTAGAAATTAAACTTTCTGGGAAAATCTTTCAAGTTTCTTTAGAATTTAAATAAAAAACAAATTTTTATGAATACGATTCTTGCTTTTGGCAGATATGGTAAAATTTTTATGCATATTGAGCTGTAAAAGGGTATGCTTATAGTCAGTTAATACTCGTCTCTTACAGTCCTATTTGATATATTATGCATTGGCCATTTCTCGTTGCGCTTTTGTTGCAACTTTCAGGCACAATATTTACATAATACACACTGATTGATGTTTGACTGTTTGCAAAGGGGTAAAATCAAGATAAGGGGGGAGGGAAGGGTGTGGGCGGATTGATTGCTATTGGTAATGAAAGGCGGGTGGGGGTGAGTTTCGGCCAACAGATTGGCAGAGATTGGCAGGCAACACACTGTCGCTCTTGCTGCTGCTGCAAGCAGATGACAGCAATTCACAACTTGTAAATAAAAAGACAACAACAATAATAACAACTACCATTGTTGGTAAGTAGCACAAGGCAACAAACAACAAATAGCAGCAACAACAACAACTTGGTGGAATCGATGGCCTGCTTGTGGAACACAGCCTCGACTCCATTTGCTGAGCACTGAGCGCAAATAGTTTTTGGTTGCCCACCTTCTCTTTGCTCTGCTCTGCTCTTCTTCCTTCCTCCTTTGGCTCTTCCCTTCTCTTCCATTCTTGGTACAGGCAGCTGGCGCTTAGCCAATTCCCGCAGCGTCCTCAGCAGAGCTCTCCTCGTGGCACAGCTAGTTGCCTTTTTGTTTACCAACCTTAACAAAGACTTGCAGCATTTTCAGTCATTGCCATATTTACTCAAATATCCACATAAACTTGTTACAAAAAGGTGTAGAAAAATTGAATAAAGCAAACAAATTTCGCAACAATTTATAAACAGGCATTCCTCCAGTTGCTCTTCATTTGGCAGAGCATATCATACCACATAACCAAATACGATATCTACAATTCAGCCACTTTGTTACAGCAATATTATTTCACTTATCAAATACAAAGTGTGCCTTGAAAATTTCAGAAATTTTCTAGTGCCTGTTTGCCGAGCAGGTAAACATTATTAGTAGTTGTCTAAGTGAACTCAACACACACAATACCATTTTAGAAAATTTTTAAAACTAAAATTTTTGTTAACTACGATACACCGTTTTAAGATTTTAATACTTTTTGTCGCCCCTTTTTTTTGTACGTATACGTTAAATTTGTGGAAAAATGAACCATTCTGAGGTGGAGGAGATTTCCGATGTTTCCCTAACGCCGGCTGAAGGCAGTCGGATGGTTAACATAAAGGCTGCCGTGGTCGCGGAGGTAAGCGGAAAGGGGGTGGAAGGGCCAACAACTCGTAATATAATATATCTGCAATCTGCCAGCCGCTACCGGTATTCATATACACCTACGAGGCTGGTGCGCCCATCCTCAAAACAGTTTGCTTGGACTGCGAGGAGTGCGATCACATGCGAAGACGCACCGCAAAAATGGCCATGTGTCGCAAGACCAAACGCAGGAAGCGCATGTCTTGTGCCTCAGCGCCGAGGAGACGCATGTGCAGCAAACCCAAAAAGCGCTCCTCCAGGTCCCGGAGGAAGGCGTGCCTTAGACGCAGGCCACGAGCCAGCCCCAAACCGTGCTAGCATCCGATGACGGCTGTGTGCTTCATCAATGGAGCAAACCAAAAAAAAAAGCAAAAATTACACATGTATTTGGTTCGTTGCTTTTTAGGTTCATGCTAAAACAAATTTCGAAATTTGAACGTTTTCCAAAAAAGAAAAAATCCAATAAATAATAATAATAATAATACGGCAAAATGTTTAAAATAATGCAGTAAGAAAGTAGGAAAACCAGAATAATTTCTAAACAACACGGAAATAATTTCTTTAATGTAGAAGAGAATTTTTCCTGCATAGAAACTGTCTAAAAATATTTGCTTATATGTAGTCAAATTACTAACAAATAAGCTAATTAAAGAATACTGAGTAGCAGATAGTGATTTGACCTGGCCGCGATGTGTACTGCTTGCAGCAAATAGGCGGATACATTTCAAGTCTCGTCAAGGTAGACTCAAAGCTTAGAGATTAATTCGTTTAAAATACGGCTAGTGATGCTGATCAAGAATATTGATACCTTATGGACACGAAGATGTAGTCTTCAATGCATTACAAACTTAAGTCTAACTTGGAATTCCCCCGGAAATAGGCAATTTCGGTATACCTCAGAGGTCAAATTGGCCAGATTGTTATAAGGGCGCTGCTGTGCTTTGTTCAAACAAATTTGGTCAGTCTCGTTATTCGCACATTCATCCCATTCACCCCATATTCATATATATTCATATATTGTGCTCGCCGTAATTGGTCTTGTCTAATGAGTTGAACTTTTGGCACACATAATGAGCAAATGAGCGTAGCTGCCAGCAAACAGCTGCTTCTCCCTGCTTGGCAAAGTTGCACCTTTTAACCCCCGCATATTAAACGATGCCTGACAGCTCATCAAGCGTTTAGTTACACGTTGTCTCTGTCTCTGTCTCTCTCTCTTTCTCTCTCTCACTCTGTTTGCCACTCGACCTCGTCCTTTTCTGCCCGGACTTATTAAATGCAGCCGAGCGGAACATCAAAGTTTTTGCCTCGAATGCGAAGCTTTGCCGCATCGTTTGAACTTGTTGAGATATCTCTGTCGATGCTACACAGAAAGAGACAGAAACAGACAGAGAGAAAGACAGAGAAAGAGACAGAGAGAGAGAGGGAGCGAAAGATGTTTATTAAATAGTTGCACATCGTGTGCCTGTCAAAGGGAGGGTGGTGTTTGTCCAAGGATTGCGCGAAATATGAGGGCTTAGTGCATTGCTGCAATGCAATTGCAATTGCAATTCGAGCAATATTTCAATTTTGCCATTTTGCCACTGCTGCAGTTGCAACTGCCACTATTTTGTTCTTGCTGCCCCATAGACTTCGGCATGCGTTGCCTCTTGCCTTTCCCATTCTACATTTTTCCCGCAACACTTCATCTCGGTTGACTGACAGGGGGGCGGTGTTGGAGGGTTGTCTGACAGAATTTCCATGGCAACCTTTGATGCAGCGCCACCGAAATGAAAACCATACAAATGTCACGCAGTCAACACCAATCTAATATTCCCCCCCCCCCCTCTTCCCGTCCTACCACGCCATGCCCCTTTGAGCACCCCCCTTGCCAGAGTCTGTTGATTTAAGCCCGAAAATGCAGAATTGCAAAATTTCACATTGCGCTGTCGTTACGAATAAATTGCGTATACGTATTGCAAACGTAACGTTAAACGTAACGACGCGTTACGACAATTTACATTTATTGCCAACCATCTGCAACCACAAAAGGGAAGGCACACAGAGGGGACTTAGGGGTGTGACGAGGGGTCTTGCAATGGCAGCCAGCTTCTATTATATTGTTAAGCTGACATTGGCCTTGTTGTTGTCATTGTTGCTGTTGTTGTTGTTGGCATACACAAACACTTGGCATGAATTATGGATGGCAACGAAGCGAATTGGCAGCGAAAGGAAAATAGAAAGTAGAAAGTTGAAAGTATGACTAACAAAAGCAGATAAGCCTGTCAACGGGTTGAGAGTTGCCAATTTGTTGGTCCATTGTTGGTTTTATGCCATTGCATACATTTATGTGGTGCGAAAAAACACACCGAATCGATTACACTTTATCTAAGAATATTTATGAAACTAGTGAAGCACAACTTAATCGATCTAATCTAAGAACCGTAACTAAAACTAGGAAGCATTATTATTATTGTCAATACAGTACCCAAAGGGAACTTAAATGACGAATTTAATTTGCAGTCATTTCATAAACAAAAGATTCAATTTGAGATCTGATTCTATTAATTAAACACATATTTTGCATTAAAATAATTTAAAAAAAATTATATCAAACTGCGAATTAAAATAGTTCTCATTTTGGGAAATAATCAGAGGTTTTTGAAGATGACATTTCGCTTTTTTGGACAGCCGCACTTTCTTAAAGACAACATCATATTTAGAGTACATATGGATTAAATATATAAAACACCTGACTTTAAGCCAGCAAACATATTTGAATTATTAATAGAGATATTATCAAATAATGAACACTGATGATTATTGTAATTACAGTTTAATTATTTTGTTAATTACTTGAAACTCACTCCTGTCAGATATCTACTAAGGTTAATTAGTCTTTAGAGCCAAAGAGCATTTAATAGTCTGTCAACGCTTTGTGTGTGTCTGTCTCTTCCGTCTTTTGTGTTTGTGTTGTGCATAATTTGGTGTGTGTGTGTTTTTCAATGTCCTCCTCTCTGCACGAAAATACATTAACCCAACTCACTTTCGCATAATGAAATTTTACGAGGCGGCGAGATGAAATTTATGAGCTAAACAAATCATATTTCCAAGCCAAAGCATTGTTTGCAATGTGGACAGACACAGAGGAAAGCTGTTAATTATTTGTGCTGGCCTATTAACAAAACTAGGATATCAAGCATCTCTTCAGAGAGCATGAACTAATGGCCTCTGCTCGGACTCGATGTCCTTGCTGGATGTATGGCCTGCATATGCGTTGAGTCTTGAGGATAACTACACTCGACACTTTTGGCGCAACAATTTTCGAGACTATTGCAGTTTGTATCACTCTTTCTCTCCCTCTCTCTCTCTATCTCTCTTTCTGTCCAAGTTTGTAGGCCTCATCTCTGAGCTGGAGCTACTGGCTGGCGCCATTTAGAAGGCACATTAATCAATTCGCCCGTCAACAGCAGCAGAAAGAGCAAAAGGACCCGCAGCCAAGCGAAACCGAAAGCTGCTTCCGTGTGGAAAACTTTGGCGCAGTCGCTCATGTAAATTATAACGCCATCGTATCCGGGGCCAAGGATCCCTCCAGCTGCTGCTTCTGCTCGTGGTGCTTAGTTTTGTGGTGAAATATTTGTTGGTCGGACGCCAGTTAAAAACTTAATTAAAACCAGAAGAGAGCTCAGACAGACAAGAAACATTTTTGGCGCTGCACCGACAAAAATATCTTTGGCTTTTCGACCACTTTAAATGCAAAACGAATGAAAAACATTTCATTTACACACATGTTGTTGGCATGGTTTTGGCTGCAATTCAAGTGCACAATGGAAAATCCCCAAAAAGTGGAAAGAACTTGTAAACTCTATGCTAGTAAAACTCTACGAGCTGTTGTGGATGGCAATGTGTCATTTGATCCTTTGTGCATTTGAAATTTAATTAACACACACACACACAACCATACACAACAGCAATAAATGACAGACAGCTAGTGAAAAAAAAGAGCACCAAGGAAAACTAATAAAAACTCATTTTAAAGAGTTTTGTTGATGAGACAAATGACCAAGAAGTGGACACTGCAAAAACGCAGCAGAGAAATAAGTAAGAAGTGCTTAAAAATACTCTTGAATTGCTATATTGATTAATGTAGATATTTATGACACTACAGTTTATTAGCCATATTCTCCATTAATGTTGAAGGATTGAATATACTGATTAATTGATTTGATAGAGTTGAGTGGTTCAGAGAGAAGCAGCTAGTTGAACTGAAGGTTGGGTGGTCGTCTAGAAACAGTATTACCTAAGGGGACTTAGTCTGGATGAAATGAAATTGAAGTCTGCTTATTGCCAGTCAATTTATGTTTGCTATATCTTTGAGGTATGTCAAGGTGTTTATGGTTTAATCCTACAATCATATGACAATGGAAGATGAATCTTAGCTAGAAGAAAAATAAGATACGATTTAGTGACTGTAAGAAAACTATGACCGCTAAGAGTTCTCTGGATAGGTCGATAGATAGATTTTGATATTGGTATGGGTATATACATAAATATAGATGTAGATATAGATATAGATATAAATATAGATATAAATATAAATATAGATAAAGATATCGATGTATAGTTAAATAACCTCAATGCATATTAACCATTCGAAGATTAATGATTAAAATGTTTCATACAGACACTCAAAATCATGATACCCCATTTGCACACCAGTGTCAATAAGTACGGGATATAAGCAGTAAGAAACAGAGAGAACAAAAGAGAGTAGGAAAATAGTTGGGACAAGACAGCATTACAGCTTCCGGTCTGGCTGGGTGCTAATTCAGCGCCTGTTGCTGCCATTGCCATTGCCATTGTCAGACAGCTCGAACATGGCCAAAAGGATGCGGCCAGAATGCAGAAGGAGGATGCAACTGGATGCTGCTTGCCGCTCGCTTTTGTCTCAGCTGTTACAAATATTTTTGCCCCTCTTACAACTTTTGCTCTAATGAATGTCAACAACATTGGAGTGTAAGTGTTGGCCAGCGTCCGGGTCTGAAAGCCATGTTCCCTGTTGCATCCAATCCTTGCTGAAGTTGGTTGTGCAACTTTTAGCTGGCTACATTTTAAAACAGCTGCAGGCGGTTGCAATATTAATCAGGCAAAAAACTTTTGCGGTCAAGTTTTACAGCCAATTTATGACAGCGATTTAGATACTCGAATATCTCACATGAAGTGTCAGCATTAATGAAAAGCCATATTCGCTTTTATGGCCAACAGAACACTACAAATGCCAATAATGAAGATGAAATCATATAAGTGAGCAAAGTAGTAAAGCAAAATGCGAAAATAAAAAAATCAAAATGTGACTTGTTTGCCAGTTGCGGATGAGCTATAAATATAAAAGCAAAGATGAGATGATGGAAAATTTTGGGAAATTGAAAAAGAAAACAGAGAGCAAAATGAACTAACAACATAACTGCAATGGAGCTCATCAGCGATGCCAATAAGGCATTCAATTAATATAGTTTAGCGACAGATTGAAACTTTTATGTGCAACAAAAAATAAACTAACAAATAGATTATCGCTAAATTTTTTATCATTTTTTGCAGCTGCGATGAAGCAACAAACTTTTGTCAACTTTAGTTTGACACATATTGTACACGCTATGTGGCAGAACACAAAGTCGTGGCTCTCACACATATAGAAATACGTAACGTAACATATATATATATATATATATATATATCCTAGGAGCAGTGTAGCCACAGCTGTTGAAAATGAAATCGACTTGCATCATTTTTGCACAGTGATTTTCAACCGACCGAAAACTGTTTATGTCCAGCTATGCAGATTAATCAGCCCCTCTCCCTTTCTCCCTTCCTCTCTCTCTCTCTCTCTCTCTCTCTCTCTCTCTCTCTCTCATACACACTCATCCACTTGTTGTAGTCTGTAGTTGTCTGCACTAGTTTTGGCCAAATATTTGCTGCTCTGAACGGTTTTGCCATGCAACTTTTATGAACCGTTTTTGACGATTTCGATTTTACACAGTCAATATTTACATATTGCCATAATACAAACCACCCTTACCCATTCCCTCCCAATTCCACACCCTGTCCGTTATGCTCACAGTTTATTGGATGTGCAGTTAACCAAAAATAAATCGCATATCGGTTTCTCGTTGGCAGCGCATAAGCCGCTTAGCACAAAATTACTCATACGTCAAGTGGCACCAATTGAAATGCAGATTTTTAGCCGCACATATAAAAAATACGCTGACTGCCACAGAGTGCAGCACCAGCAGCAGCAGCAGCAGCAACAATAATAACAATTGACCCAGTTCATTGGGATACCGGCTACTCCACCTCTATCTGAACTGCATCATCTTCATTCAAAAGCCGCTGCTCCAGCTGCCTGCTGCCTGCTGCCTGCTCCAGTTTATAGTTATATTTTTTTGTATGCTTTTTTTTCGACCGCGCCCTGTCATTTTCAATTTGGCTAATCGACACACTCGCAACCCACATTGTAGAGTCCAGCGAGAGAGGAGTGGGAAGGGGGTAGATGGTAGGGGTAGAAAGGGTGCAATTGTTCCAAATAGCCACGTGGCTTGGCATCGCTTGCTCGCTAAAACCAAACAGCCCCGTAGAACCACTGTCAGCTGCAGTGACCCACATATAGAAAGCAAATGCCTCACACAAACCACACTCTAAACTAATGGTGAGCCGCAAGCAGGAAGCCAAAACATCCAAAACATCTAAAAAAAAAACAAAACTCGAGTTAAAAAAACAACTAAAAGCAAAGTCGCATTCCGTTTACTCTAGAACGGAAATGAAAATTTCCACAAATTAGCATTGTCCAGAAAATATGAATAAATAAAACACTTTTGATTTTAGCACTTTTAGCAGCATTTTTTTTGTCAGCTGCATTGCAATCAGGGTGTCAAACCTAAACGAATTTAGGTTCCGGTTCCGATGCTGGAAAGTGAAATGTAAAATGTAATATGAAAAGAGTCCGGTAGGGATTATGAATCCTTACCAAATTAATATCGTTATTCGGTTCCGTTCAGGACAAAAGTTATAACAAAATTAAAAGAATGTATCGGTTACTAATAATATCAGTCTCACTTAATGATTTCTAAAAGAAAAATGTCGAATTTCCAGTTCAGAATTTCAATAATTTCAAGCTGTTAAATTTGGTTAACGGTTCTGGTTACCGTTTGACAACTTGAGTTGAGAGTTCAAGATATAAAGAACATAATTATAACTTTTACATTTCTAGATTTCTGGCAGCACCTTCCAGAAAACTAGTAACCACTGTAGACACAGTGTATGCCATTGATTTTGTAGACCATTTGTGTAGTTTGGCCTGGGATTACATAAAGACCGCAAAGCGCGCTTAGCTTACGCGAGAGAGAGAGTGAGAGAGACATAGAGATAATGATAAAGAGAGAACAAGAGAGAGAGAGCAAGAGAGAGAGAGAGAGAGAGAGATGGAGACGACAGCAAGAATTAATTGAAAAGTGAAAGCCGAGACGAGCGCAAACAAATTGGAAAAGGGCACACAGAAAAAAAACAGTAAATCAAATACAAATAGAAATTCTTTTTTTTTTGCGCAGTTGCCCCATAAAATGGGGCACACTCTACTGTGTTGCAACGTTGCAATGTTGCAACTTGTTTGCAACACATTGCATAATTCACAAGCTTTTTGGCCAGTTAGATAACTGCATTTAATTATATTGGTTTGGCAGTGCTTGGCAACTCGACACGCCCATTCAATCCAAATCTGGCACAATACTGATAGTCAGTCCCTACACCCCCCCCCCCCCCCCCATCTCTTCCCATGCAACTTCACAACTAATTCGGCGTACAGCCAATTTGAAGCCAATCGCAATTGTGAACACCAAAAAATACTAAAAAAAAGAACTTCCTCAACAACTTGCACAACTATGTAAGTGAGTGGCAACAACAACAACAACACCAACTAAACAACTGCAACTGCAACTGCAACAGCAGCAACTGAAGCAAAAATATCTTGTACATTGAAATTGAATTATTTGTTGTTGGAAAATGCGCTTATAAAACTCGCAGTTGCAACAACTACAACAACAACAAGAACAACATCATCAAATAAACAACACTTCAACAGCTTTTGTTGAGCTACACATATGTAAGGTGGTGGGGTGGTTGGGGAGCTTAAGGGTGGGGGTAATGGCTGCCAGTGGTAGTTTTGGCCGTCGGGTCGTGCATATTTCAAAACTAACAATCCCCATTGTTATTGCTGTTGTTGCTGTTTGCTGTTGCTGCCTCGTTGACGACGCTTTTGTGCTACGCCGCTTTTCGAAAAGCTGCAATAAAAATAGAAGAAGTAGTGGCAAAGAGTTTTCTATTTTTTTTTAACTCTCCGAGCGGCCACTGAAAATTGATTACCGATAACGCCAGCAAAGGATAATGGACTTTGTTGCAACACATCTGCACAGAGCAACCAACAAAAAATAGAACGAAAAAATAGAAATGGAAGCGCAAAGCAAACTAACGAAATGTGTGTGCAAAAAACAACAACGGGCGAACAGCGTCAAAGATCGGGTATTGAAAATGCAGGGGCAAAAATCAGAGAAAAAAAAGAAATAAAGAAGAAAATAAAGGGTGCAACACGATGAAGCTGAACTGTAAACAGTCGTCCGGTCATATGCCAGCGTACACAGGATATGCGATTACGCCGGAGTAGTTGAGAAGAGGACACAGCAGCAGCAGTAGAAGTAGAAGAAGAAGTTGCACAGAGACGACAGCTGTTGAGATTCTCATGATAGATGCAAGAGAGCTAGAGAACGCAAATTGAGTTTGCCACAATTAAGCAATGAAAATGTAATTTCATTTTGGCATTCAAGTTGGCATTAAGAGCTTAAAACGGTTACTTGTCGTTGCAAGTGGAACTTTAAGGGAATGAATGTTAAGGATACAAATAATTTGTATAAGCAACTTTTAACAGCCATTCGTGTCAGAGAAGGAATTTAATAGCTCTTAGCCACTCAGTGAATAACAACAAATAAAATACAAAAATAATTTAATTAATTCCAATACAACATTAAAGATATTTTTAATAAAAAGAAACATTAATATTCAGAGGCTCGACTTAATTAAAATAACATATACACATAAATATTTATTGTATTTGCAGTTTTTAATTGCCATTTAAATTGCGTGCCGATATGAAAAAAATATATTTTTTAATTTGTCCGAATAGCAGGTATATCATTTCTACTTGCATTGAAAAACATTCAAATATAATCACTCTTCATAAAAACACATTTCAATTAAAATCTTAAATCGATTTATTATTCATATTTAATATAAATTTATGCATTTTTTCATTTATCTCAATAGCAGGTTCATGACTTCTAGCACACTTCAACTACCTACCTTGAACAAAGAGGTTCAAAGTTTTTAAATGGTTTCCATTTACAATAAGCCTTGCAGGCTTAAAAATGGAGTTTCTCGTTTAAAAATGATTTCAACACTTTAACCCCTACATGCTCAAAACGACGAGCGGCGTTTTAATCGCCATTTCATGCGTTTTCACAGAAATTCACTCAAACGATCCTTTTAAAAAATAAAATAAAATAAATTACATGAAATACATTTGGTCAGCAAAGTGAACAATTTGCTGGAGTTGTTTGTGTTCAAATTAAATGAGTAAAAGCGCACAAAAGGCCGACTTATCGTACAGGAAGTTGGGGGCTTGGTTGGGTTGGATTGGGTTGGACTGTGGGTTGTAGAACACATTATTTGCATAGCTCATAATTATGACTCACCCCCTTGCCCCATCCATATGGAGCCGCATTGGCCTTTTGGTCCAACTGGTTCACTGACCACACACACACATCCGTTTTGCGTGCTCAAGTGCACAAGATTTTTCCTGCATTATCTGCCCAGGAAAACAAAGACTGACTGAGCACTGAGCAGGGGGAGATGGTTGAAGATGAAGGGGTGGGTATGGGATGGGAGTGGAGGGGAGGGTGGTTAGCTATGGTTGTAACAGAGTTTTGGCAATTTGTAATATTTTTCTCATTACACACACAATGGACATAGACATAGATACATATGTATGTGTTTGTGTCTGTGAACACTTCCGCTTGCATTAAAAATGGCGCCCATTAAGAAATAAGAACGTATAAAAAACGAAAAACGAAAAACGAAATCTAATAAAACATGCAAACACGAAAAAAGTAAAAAATAAAAAATAGGAGAAGCAAAGTGAAGTGGCATTAAGGTGCAGGGCGAAGAGACGGAGAGAGGATAGGGTGTAGCAATGGGGGTGCTGGGAGTGGGCAAGGGCAAGAGCACAGCGTGTTTAACGAGCCATTTGCCGTTTTGGCGCTGAACCTGCTAATTGAATTAGAAGCGCTGCGCTGCTGGATGTAGAATGTGTTGAATGTTGAATGTGAACAGCAGCAGCAGCAGACAGTAGCTACAACATGTGGCAATAGGAAAGCGGGCTGCGGCTGGAAGGCTGTTGCCCACTAAACGCTTCGGCATGCCGCATGCCTCGGGGCTTACGAGTTTCGCCCGCAGGATTCAATTAAGTGTAAGTGCGCACCAAACACACACACACACACACACACACACATATGTAGAGGGTGTGCGCGGTGGTGTGTGGCATGTTAACAAAGGCGATAATAAATTCAAGTATGCGCAGCAACCTAAACGCTGCAACAAAGCCTCCTCCTGCTGGTCTAATGAGCAACTTGGCTCAGATAGCAAAACTTAAATAGCTGAAATAGCTATAGCTATGGATGACAGTGGCACTTGCAGCGACAATGTTGCCACACACACACACTTGCCACATCAGCGTTGATAAGCCATAACGTTGCCCATCAAGATGCGAACACCCTGCCAAATTGCCAAAGGCAAACGGCCAAAGTGTGACCACATAAAAACAAGCACTATTCGATAAAAAAGAAAAAAAAAACAGCCTCAAACCAACAGCCAACATTCAACAATCTCGAGCCTGGCTGTGCCAAGTGAAAATTTATCAAAATAAGCTAGTGGAAATGAGGCCTAAAGCGTTTATTTGGGGGCCTCATTTGAAAGTGAATTTCCAACTTCGACCGCAGTGTTAATCTAGAGTTTAAGCCATCTCCAAGAGGCATTGTCTTTGAAAATTGCATAAGTTTAGTCAAAGTTATGTTTCTCAAAAGAAAAAAGCTGACTCTTAATCTGAATCTCGAATTTCGAGTCAGAATCGCGTTTTTAACTCTGATTGAAGTATTCTTATCGAAGTTGAGCCAACAAATCGCTTAAGTTTTGACACAGTTATGGCTCCAGAAACATTTAAGCCGTTCTTACAAGCCCTTTTGGTGTGAAGAATCTTAGGTTGAATTGAACACCTTTTGTTATATCTATGTGAAATCATTCAGAAAAAGCAATGGTTTTGTAGAAATTGGTTCACTTTTGTAAATGAGTTCCCTCTGGAAAATTTGTCATCCATCAACAATCGATTTGATTTTTCTTACAAAATGAGTTGTCAAATTGAAGAATGTATTGATAAATAGCTCAAGAAACAAAGAAAATCCTTTTCAGAGGACAAACAGAGTGCAAAAAGTCGGACACTTGAAAATATATTGAGACTAAGGCAAAGTTATGGGATATGAGTAAAGAGAGAGTGGGTTCAACATTTTTATGTGTATAATAAATAAGTACCTGACACAGACACACACACACACACTTGCATACAAACACACACACTCACACAGCCGCCAGCTGTGACTCGACTGTCATTCATCATGTTGTTGTTTCATTGATAGAAATCAATGTCAAGCCTCTTCAGCGAGTGTTTATGTGGTGGCACGCCCACACGCCCACGCGCGTAACGCCCCTTAATGAGGCAAGTGACTCAGTGGATTTTTGTGGCTGATTGTTTACTGTTGTTTTTATCGCTTATTTGCTGACCAGTGTTACGCACCGATTCAATGCCCAGCCCCAATGGGAATCGACATTTAATCGAAACAAAGTTTGTAATCGAATTACAAATGAAATTGAAATGATCCTCACTAAAAACATTGGAATCTTTTAATTGGTTTTTTTTTTTTGGGCACCATGATTCATGTGGCAGCTGCCAGTTGCCAATTGCAGTTGCAACTGCAACAATGCCTTCAATTTCATTTTCAGTTGCAGTTTTGCTCAGTTTTTGTTTTTTTTGGAAAAGTTTTTGCTTTGGGTTTCCAAGGAATTTATCAACGAATAGTCACATAATGGAAAATTGGAAAATTGTTTGCAGCAGAAGTTGCCTGCGGGTGGTAGAGCATTCTATGAAATTGAGGCTATTTCATTATTAAATTCCAAAAATGAGAGGAGCAGCTGGAGTGGAAGTAGTGCTGTGTGTGTGTGTGAGGAGGGGTGGGGGTAAATGACATTTTGGCTTTGGCTCGTTGACTTTTCCTCGGAGAAAAATGAAAAGCTCACAGAAAATGACTCGAAACCAATCAGCGTAAAAATTGTTGTTGTCGACCCAGCACAGCAAGGACACACGCAGTTTATCCACCTACTGCACACACACATGTGTGTGTCTGTATGTGTGTGTGTGATTTCTTTTAAGCTAACAAGCTGTGGTCTGCTTTGTTATTGTACTTTCTTAAATTGAGTCTGTGTCTCGGGTCACGCCTCAGGCTGTTTTTGCAGGATTTGATTTGAAGAACTCGGATTACGAATACAATTGCCTCTATCGCCTAACAGCAACTTAAAGTTTTTTAATAATTGTATATGTATCCATATGATATGTATCTGTAAGTGCCACAGTGCGTGTCGAGTTAGACACTCTTAAGATACAGCCCACATTAAGTGTCTGACATTTTAAAAATGCTAGCTAATCCAACAATTATTCAAAGACGCTGCCTACGGCTGTCTGCTGACCACAACTTAGAGCTCCTCTTTTCACCGATTGATGATGATACATTAACAACCTGGGAATACCTTCAATGCCAATCGATAGACCTGTTTTCTGTGAATTCCAAGGGGATAAGGCCGAGGTATGGCCTAAGAATGGATCTTTACTTTAAATAAGGACTCTTAATAGAAGGTATACCATTGTTTATAATTTAATTTAAACTAAAAACGTTTTTCAATGGTCAACGATATATTAATTATCCCGGCTACAGGGAGATATTCGGAGGGTTTGTCCAGTAAGCTGACGACATTTAAAAGTCATAGATTTCGAAATCTAAACAAAATCCATGCCAGACAGCTCTGATAATCTGACCATTTTATACATTTTCAAGTGATTTGCGATATCTTCTGAAATCTAAATAAAAGCGGCTTATCTTATAAATAATTCTAGTGATTTTCCGATATGCTTTGCAGCAGCACGCACAACGCACACACCACGTGGCGTATGCGTAATTTGATTTATATGCGCCAAACACATTGCAAGCATTGATAGAACTGACCCCGCTCTCCCTTTCTCTATTAAGAGGACATAAAAATACGCCACACACAATGTAAACAAATATCTCAAAGAGAGAGAGAGAGAGAGAGAGAGAGAAAGAGAGTAATAAGAAAAGAGAGCCAGCAGCAGCAGCAACAGTGTGACTTGAACTGTGACCAAGGCAAAACAGAAAAAAAAACAAAAATATATGGAAAATGCTGCTGTGAAAAATGTTGAATTAGGAAAAAGAGCGCCTGCGCCGCCAACGACGACTGTAACCAGTATTTATTGGCACTGCTGCTGCTGCTGCTGCTGCTTCTGCTGCTGCTGCTTTTACTGCTGCTGCTGTTGGTTTTACAGGCAGCAAGTCACATGCGAGTCGAGTTTTGAGTTTTGTGTTTCAGTTTAGTTTTGGCAGCGAGCGCAGTTCGACGTTGTGACAGTAAATGTTTTGAAGGCACTGTTTACGCCAGAGAAACGAACCAAAATCGGTGTGTGTGCCAGTGTGTAAGTGTGTGTGTGTGTGTGTGTGTGTGTGCGTTTAGATGAAAGTGAAAGAAACTGTTGGTGCCATAAATTGTTTGCTTATTAAATCATAAATCATAAATAATAATAATAATATTGCGTTTGGCGCGTTGCTTAAAAATCAATGGAGAAAAAGCGAAAGTGAAAGCAGAGAAAGCACTCACAAATACATTCACACAAAATTACAGATACAGATACAGTGCACAGCTGCTCAAAACACGCACGCACAGTTCGACAGAGAAAGCGAAAGAGAGAGAGCGACGGAGAGAGCGACAGAGAGAGCGAGAGAGAGAGAGAGAGAGAGCATGTGAAGCTAACAATTTTGACGTCATAAAAGTTATATGTGTGCGTGTGTGTGTGTGTGGATTTGAGGTGTTAAATTTATGAAATTAGTTAAATAAATTAGCAGCAGCAGCAGCAGCCAGTAAGTAAACAGCAAAAAAGTGTTGCATAAGCTGCAGGCGCAAGCAGAGGCAAGTGGCAATTGGCAAGTGGCAGGCTCGTGATGCAGGGCGGAATAAAAACCTCTCGCTGAATGTCCTTGAACGTTGTGCATAACAAATGTGTTGTGTGTAGCCAGACAAACGTTTTCAGTTGAGTGTGGTTATGTCAGTCACTCAGTCAGTCAGTCACTCAGTCAGTCAACACTTTTTTTTCACTTGTGCCTCAATTGGCATTGGCACATTTTGTGTGCTGTGTGTTTATCTGCTTCTTTTTTGCATTTTGAGTGCAGCAAACTCAACACATAACATGTGAAACAGCAACTTGGGTTTAACTAGTTTTCTAGGTCGGCTTGCCTGTGGGCTTGGGTGCAGTGGGCATGAGGCAGTGTGGCAGTGGCAGTGGCAGGCCTTACTGTACATTTTTTGGGGTTAAAGGTTGCATGCTGGCAACGCGGCTGACTGCTGCTTGCTCGACCATAGTTTTGCAGTTTTCGTTTGGGGTTTATCAGCATTTACTGCGTAATTGGGTTGCAGCAGCGAGTCCTTGAACTGCTTTCCACACTCACACACACACGCACTCACACAAACACACACTCACACACACATAACGCACACACACGCACAGCTGCAGTCGCGTCACATGTGCAAACAGCTTTAAGTTTGGGTTTTCTCTTTTCTGCACAAATATTTTTGGGGCGTTGGTTTTTTTTTTTATTTTTGGTTGGGATTGGTTTCGTTGCCAGCTATAAGCTGACGCAGCAGCTGTAGTGGACAGTAACGTTATTTATGATAGCTAGCCAGCTACACTTACAGAAAGAAAAGTGATCTCTAAAATAGGAATAACAAAATTGTGTGTTTCACAAATTGACTTGTTCGCTATTTTTATAGCCTTTCGGGGAATTATTTAACTGAAACTCTACAAGATGAGAGTAGATATATATATATATATATATATTCAGGAATATACATGAATAATGTACAAAGAATATATATGTATATATATTCATAAAAAGCAGCACTAGTCGAGTACATAGCCCTATCCATCTGTGTATCTGTTTCTTTGCGAACTAGTCCGTCAGCCTGGAACTTATCTTGATGAGACTTCAAACCTCTTCGTCTCTCCCTTTGCAGGCAGTAAACGTCTAACAGATCGATGCACTTCATAGCTGTCGAAATACGAACCCTTATACAAAATACTTTCTCGTTTATCTAGCTATGCATTACAAACTCAACAGCTTAATGTGTTATTTTCATGGCCATAGTTTCTGCTCCAAACACCAACTCTAATTTCCAAGTGTAGCAAACCCTTTGGAGGGGCTCACAACAGGCAGGGGGTGGGAGTTTGGGGACAGGCACAAACCATTAAGCAAATTGCCTCCGCAAGGCTCCACAAAATGCTCACAAAATACTTTAAATTATTGAAATGCGTAGCCGCAGCACAAGCCTGGGCAAATGGTGCACAGTTAAAACAAATAAAATGAGCACAGGTCCTTGGCCAAAAACGACGACGACGACGAAGACCAATGCCAATGCCATGTCCCATATCCCAACCCCCACCACACTTGGAGGTTCTACCCCCTTTTTCCATTCCAGTGCACGCCTTGAGGGGCTCATAAATCTTGCTTAGCGCCTACAATTTTGAAGCTGTTGCCCTTTTCTTTTTTTGTTTGTTGCTCTCCTTTCGATTTGTTTGGTTTTGTTTTATAATGTTTGCGGTTGGTCATAAACCCTGCCCCTGCCCCTCCCCTGCCTCTGCTCCTGTTCCTTCTGTTTTTGCTTAAAAGGTTAGTTTCTCTTTTGGGACCAAAGCTGCATTTTCTTATATGGCATTTTAATTATTTTAAATGTGGCCAATAGAAATTTTAACAACTTCTGTTGGCCATTTGTTTTGTGCCCAATAGCAACAAAAAAGGGCTAAAAAATAATTTTCTACAAATGTATCAAATGGGTTAAATTAGACTCCGTAATTTTCTTTAGAGAAATATTATAAATAAGTTTATTTATTCATATAATAAGTCAGGCATATTTTGCATTAAAAATAAATGATGAGCTTTTTGAGCATCAAATATTTTATTAAAACAGTGCTGTGCATATTTAAAAAAAAAGTGTTTAATGTTCGGCATTTATGGAAAATGCAATCATGCCTTGCGAAGGCAACTACAAAATTTATAAAGATACAAATTATAATTTAAATTGTTTGCTGCATAAGTGGCACAACAAACGTGGCATGTGATTAATTCCATTATAAAATGATTGATGATTGATTTGAAATAACATTTGAGTATTTTATCTATGTGCAACTACTTATAAATACAGCTTAATTTTTGGGGTTTAATTGCATTTATGAATTGCATATTTATAAACTGTAGCAGGGAAGCGATTCCCGTAATGATAATGAATTATGCACAAATTATTTTAAATTTTTCATCGACTTATGGCTAATTTAGAGTACTATTAAAATAATTGAGAACAGCAACAAAGAGCAAGATATAAAGGAAACACTGTTGTCTACATAAGGTTATATATCTTAAGTTATGAAATCAGTTTGAATACCAAACGTCTTTCTTAAAACTGAATCTGAATAGTTTGATTTAACTTCTGTTGCAATAATTCATAGCCCTAAATTACTCTCAAATTCTTCATTCACAAACAATGCATACTTTCTGTAAAATGAGCCTGTCTCAAGAATGTCATAACCAAGCAGCAGCTTCTAACTCTACCTCTGAATTTATTTCTCTGTCCTTCTCTATTGCTCTCTCTCTCTCTCTCTCTCTCTCCCTAAATTCACAATACAAATAACAAATACTTTGCATAATTTGCATTAACAAAACATGAGAACTGCCACCAAAAATAGGCGAACAGCCGAGAAAAATATTTATGTTTACAATCTGCATAAATACATTCCAAATCGTTGCGAAATTCAATTTTGCGGCTGTTTGCCCTTTGAGGGTGTGTATGGATTTTCTGTTTTGTTGGTCAAACACATTAAATATACACATTAAAATGACAAAAGAACAAATTTATAATGTTAAATAAGCAACGAGTGCAATTACCCAACCCATTATTCAAACTGTGTATGTGTCTTTGGGTGTCTGTATTTGTGTGTTTCTGAAACTGCATCGATAACAAATTGTCAAATATTTCAGTGTTAAACACAATTAACAATAATAATAATAACGAGAGCGACATTCGCTTAAAGTGTCAAACTGTGTAACAACAACAACAACAATTTTAGCTTTTGTTAAACATGAACAACTAGTCGTATACAAGATAAGCAACAGCAGCAACAACAATAACAACAGCAACAACAGCAGCAGCAGCAACCACAGCAGCAACTACAGCAACAACAACAACAATAACAACAAATCGCTCTGCATGGCAAAATGAGTAAGTAGTAAGTAGTTATGGTCACATTTAAATGCTGAATTATGCTTAGCTCAATTAAAATTCAATTCAATTCAATTGTAAATCAATACTGCGTATACACAATGTGGCAATAACAATTGGCCACATAACAATTTTAGCTCAATTGCCTGGCTAAGAGGCAGAGTTTTTGTCGAAAGTTTACCCAAAAATTATTGTAATTCAATTTTATTAAATGCTGCCAAACAAATTCAGACAACAATAAGACCAACAACAATTTGGGAGAGTTACAACTAAGCGCATTAGACTTAAATACTTGACAGGCAACACAAAACAGCAAAAGCAGCATGGCAGCAGCATCAACAGAATAATGCTCACAAATGTTGCAAGTACGCACACTTGAACAAAATAACTGACTAAGTCTGAAGAAAATCTGCTTAGAATGGTGGAAAAATCAACATGGGAACAACTGACAATATTGTTAAACTCCTGTAGAGGGTATTTTAAATTTGTGGTTGAGTTGGTTATGTCTTGAAGGAGATATCATCGCCTGCCATAAAGTATCTATGTAGACGAGAAACCCTTTGTCAGTTTCTATAGAAACAGTAAAAGTGTTATATGCTATAGGAAATTATTGAGATAATCCTACTTAATCCCATTGCTTCCATATTAACAATCAATCAAAGAATGAGTAATTGCTTAAAAACATAATTGTTTACAAACTTATTCAAATCAAGCTCACCAGTTATGCGTGTTATCAGCTATAATTGATATTACTATTAACAAGAGTGTTAGCCAAAAGAGAAGGAAAGAAGAGATATAAATATCTATGAAATTTTGATGTTAAACAAGTTGGCCACAGTTCCACATTCATAGAGATTTATCAGCTATATATAACAAATAAAAATGCCTAATATATTCAGACAAGCCTTCTTCGCATGTGCAAGGATATGTTATATTCTTATCTACGATAACTCTTCTCTCATATATCAATTTACAGCAAAACTTACTTCTATGCAATGTATGTAATTCCCGGTTCGATTCTGTCTACCTTCACAATTAATACTCGTTGGACAAAAGAATTATATCGAAAGTAGAAAACTTGCTCTTGAAGCATATTTCGTAATCAATACATTTCTCGCAGTGTGTGCGATAGAAAAGTGGCTAGCAAATGTATTGTCAAGGGTCAGAGGGCAGCAGCAAAGGCAAATATCTCGCCTGCCAGCTGGGCATGTCTGTCCGTCTGCCTGTCTCGCCAAGCATTTCCTGCTCGCTTGGCACACAGAGCTTTTGCCTGTCAGTTGTGGCTGTCAATTGGGCAATATGCAGGGCTTTCCATTGATACGCTTGTCTTTCGCACAATGTTTATTGCATATCAATTAGGCGAGAAGAGTTTTCAGAGTTGCCCAAATCGCTTAAAATGGCCTCAATTTGTGGCAGCTACTGCCCCCTTCCTTTGGGGTAGCAATGGCAAAACGTGCGCAAAATGTTTGCAAAAGGATTCAAGGATGTGTAGAACTGAAGTGTTCAGCTTTGCATGCCCTGTCAAAATCCACTCAGGCGCAACATAATTTCAACGTTAAATGAGTTCAAGTGTCGACCAAATACAAACCTCGGGCTGGGGCATGATGCCACGCCCACATCTGACACTCCAGCTGCTGCTGCTTCTTATTCTTTTAGTCGCACGTGTGCGCAATTAAAAATGCAGCTTGCGGCCAAAGTTGGCTTTTTCCACACTTGCCAACAACAGCAACAGCAACAGCAACAGCAACAACAACAACAACAACAGCAACAGCAACAACAACAACAACAACTTGTGCTCCAGTGACACACAAAACGAACTGATAAATACCAAAAGAGGGTAGAGGTGGTAAGCGGGTAGGAGGCGAGGATTTTTGGTGTGTTGTATTCATTTGCACACATAAATATTATTTGGGCTGCTTGTAATTAAATTAATGCTCAGCGCCCTGACAAATTACAAGCGCATTTTTACAGCCAACTGAGAACAAACAAACAACAAGCAGCTCAAAGAAAAAATGACACAAAATAGCAACAACACCAATATATATAAATATATATATATAAATATCCATATATATACATATATATATATACATGATATAGAAAGCAGCGCAAAGTGGCCACCAAATCCCTGACCTGATTTAAGCAGCTTCTTCAAACTGGCAGCAGCCGCTTTTCCTCTTTGCTGGCAGCTGCTTTTCCTCCTAGTTGCTGTTGTTGCTATTTTAGTTGTTTTAGTTGTTGTTGCCTGCATTGGCTTTTGCTTTCGTTTCCGTTTTTAGTTACCTTCCTGCTGTTTCACTTCCTGTACTCTCTGCTGTTTACTTTTATGCTAAACTTTCCATTTTTATATATATATATATATATATATATACATCTATTTTTTCAACCGACAAAAAACTGTCGCCCATCTGTCTGAGGCCAGCTCAGAAAAATAAATGCCAACTAGCATGCCAAGCACTACTACAAGCTCCTGTCCGCTCCCCCCTCTTCCTTCCCCCACTCCTGGCTTACACTTGCAAATGGCATTAGAAAGATTCAGTGCTCGAGAGGACGATGTCGCGACAAGACGTGCTCAAGTTACTCCAATGGCCGTGTGTCCTGAAAATGTCCTGGCTGCAAATCTATTTTTAAGAAGTTTGCAGCATCGTGAAAGTCACTGCAAGCCAGATTAGGGTCAATCGGCCTAAGCAATACCCTGACAAAAACGATGAATAAATTATCATCGAGCTTAAAAAACGATTGAGTGCTGAAGAAAATATTAAAGAAAATATTCATGTTAAGCTCACAATCATGCACAACTGGGAAATATAAAATATTTGCAATATTCTTTCAATCTTAAATCCTAATTAAATATTTCTTGTAATAAATTAAATATTTTACACAATTAAATTCTCATTTGTTAGAGTGCTAGCTACAAAGGTCCTCCATTTTTATTTTAGCTTCATTAAAGAACCATGAAGTTAAAATACACCTCGGCGACTCGGAATACATCTCTGCTTTTTACATTTTTCCAAGACTTAAGCTTATTTTACGAGTACAACAACAATTCAGTCAACTCGCAGAGTATTAAAAAAAAACAGAAAGAAAACAAACGCAACATAAAAAACTGAACTGAAATTTCATTCATGTTTTCATTTCGGTGTTTTCTGCTTCGTCGAGTGCAAGATCAGTCCCAGTTTTTTTTTTTTTTGGTTTTTTTGGTTCCCTGCTCTCCTTTTTCTGGGGCCGAACATAAACTCGCATTATGCCGGCCAAATAAAACTGCAGCCAAATGACACGTACAACTGATGAGCAGAGGGGTATGTGGGGGGGTGGAGAAGAGTAGTACGTGTGTACAATTTACTGCGACTTTGCTGTTGACTGTTTTGTTTTATTTCGTTGCCTTTTCAGGGCATCGATTTTGTTGCTGACATTTGTTGTTATTCTCAGAGTACAACAAAAGAGAAAAAACGCGAGAAAAATACAAAAAAATTGAGCAGAACACACCAAAAACTGTGTCAATGAAATTGTTGTTGTCAACAGTTTTCTCTTTTGCCAATTGTTGTTTACGTTTCGCAGTTGGTTTTGTTCTGTTAAAGCTGGCAATTAGTTGACAACAGTAGCACAACTTTAAGGCTCTTAAGTCTGACTAATTAAAAACAGCAACTAAAATTTAGCAACTGTTGTTGTCTTTATATTCAAATTCCCTGGCAAATAATTATTTTTATTTATTTGTAATTTACGTTTTGTTAACGTGCCCCAACTGAAAACTTAGCAGAAGTGTAGAAAGATATGAAAATTAAAAAATTCTAAGCCATTTTCATGCTAAGCAAGTAAGAATGCTCAAGGCAACTATGAATAGACTTTAATGCAAATATTACAGATGATCAATATAAATTTATAAGCCAGATGAGAATGGTGTTTATTTAAAATGCTGTTTTTAATGGTTATCGATAATCGATTTTTATCAATTTTATTAGAAAACGGGACAAAATGAAATACACTTGTTCTGGATTTGTTATTTTGGAGGTTCTATTCTAAAATTAATTTCCTATTTCTGAGTTGTGCAAGAAGTGAGCCTTAATAGGGATAAGGGTAACTTATGGGTCGATGTCTTTGAACTATTTGTTTGCTTGTCTTCTTAAGTACTTACACACACACACACACACACACACACACACACACACACACAAACACACACAACAAGGACAAACACTCGCAGGGACACATTCACACACGGCTGATTATGTAAATTTTATGGGTCTGCTGCTCAATAAAATGCAATTGCAAATTTATACAAATGTCTTGGAATTATGCTTGTACTTAAATCAACGGAGTCCTTCGGAGTTCTGTCAGCCACGCACATCGCACATTCAATTTAATTGTTGTGTTGTGTTCTGTTCTGTATGAAATATGACAAGCGTAGGCAAATAATACCCCACACTCCTTCCCACCTCCTCCTCATGTGTGTAGAGTGTGTGTGTGTGTCCTGTGTGTGTCCTTTCTTATGGCATGTTCTCATTTTTACGTGAGGATTTCATTTCGATTGTTGTATTTGCAACAATGCGGACGACGCTCCTAATGGGGCAACAATTCTTTGGAATTCTTTTTCTCCTTCTTTTCTCCTTCTTTTTCTTACACGCATTCATATACCTTATATCCTTGTGTAAGGATGTATATAAATACACACATATATATATATATATATATATATATATATACATATATGCTGTATTGCGTTTCGTTTACTTGGCACGTTTGTAATAAGTCTGTAATAATCAGGCACACAGCTGCCTTTTGTTCTACTTTTTCTTTGGCAGTTTGGAGCTGTTTTGTAGTTACATCTTTATCCTCGACTCCTTTCGAAGCAGCTGTGCAACAACAACAGCAACAACAGCAAATAAACAAGTTTTGTTCGCTGTGCGTTTTATATACTTTACGTTCTTTGGATTCTCATTGTATTTTATAGCCAAATGCAATTTACATTTTATTTATGGCCACATTCACTTCCACAATAACAACAGCAACAGCAAGAGCAACTACAACAACAATAAACTTTGTTAAACTCTAGTTAAAGTAAATTCCTCTCAGTTAAAATCGAATTGCGCAAATTCTATAAGTTAAACGAAATCTGTTAAAATTGCATTTAAATTGCTTTCAGCAGCAGCAAACAAAAATTATGCAAAATTTATATAAAAATGCGGAATCTGTTAAAGAGTGAGCAGGGCGTGGGGTGTGGTGGCGGGGTAAGCGTTAAAGAGGAGAAAACAGTTGCTTGTTGAACTCATTTCGGAGTCGTAAAGTTGGTCACATTCAAATTAAAATTCAACTTTAGCACACGCCTCGAGTGGCAAACAGATGCTGCCGCTGCCACTGCCACAAACTCTTTGCCAGAAGTCGCGTTGTCCGCTCTCCACTTACCCCCTTCCCTTTACCCCTTACCCATTATCCCTTCCAATTCGCATTTTCACCAGGAAGCAGCTGAAACTCGACGACAGGTTTTAATGAGCAGCTGAACACGGCATACACTTGGCGAAATTAATTTATTCTTTACAGTTAAGTAAATAGAGCTAGACCAAGATCGTCAAAATGAATATTGCAAATAATAATAAAGAATCTTTCTTATATTCATTCTTAGTTGTTTCTTCTTAGTCAATTTTCACAAAAGAAAATCTAATTTATTTCTGCATTTTTAATGTTTTAGAAACTTTTCATCAAGAAACCAAAAACTGCCAGATCAAAGATATATCAGATTAATTGCTACATCTCAAAAACTATCTGATTTATTTCTACATTTTTAATGATTCTGATTAGAAACTTACAGAAACTTGAAATAAAAATATGTCCATTTTATTTATGCAGCTCAGAAATACTTGCAAAATAATTTCATACGAAAATTGTATGGACTTTGGCTATCTTAGGCCCTTTAAAAATCTTAGATAGTATAATTTTCTAAGTGTGGAGTTAACTAAAGTTAACGACCAAATTCCAAATTCTTTACACTCAACTCCTGGACTCCTGCAGACTCTGCAAACTCGACAGACTTGATGGGTTTAGTCAACCCACTTGAGAGTCACTCGCATCGATTTGGGACAAAAGCCTCTGCTATAGCATAATGGCCAATCCAAAATCGATTCGGGCCAAATCGCTTGCACTTTTCCACACACACACACACACACACACACACACACACACATACACTCACACTCATCTAAGCAGACTCTCGAAATGACTTCCTACTGCATACTTTTAATGCAGGCTCAAAAATGTGTTCAACGCTTGTTGTTTTATGTTTTTTTTTTTGTTTTTGTAATGGCTAACATTTTGTGTGTGTTGCGGCATGTGTAAGTGTGTGATAAATCTGTGTCAACTGCCACACCCACACACACAACACAGCCAACACCCGACTCTTCTTCTACCAGTTGCATGCGCATGTTTTGCGTTGCATGTTGCATGCGTTGACATTTTTTTGCCTCACTGACAATTTACATTTTCAGAGTAATTCCTCAGGCTGTGAGAGCAGCTGTGTTGTGTTGTAAAAACTATGCCATGATTTAATTTAACACAATTTAGCTATGCAACATCAGCAGAGCTGATAGGAAGACTGAAGTAGGCCAAATGTGTGCCACTACATAATATATGAGTGCAGACTGTACTTAAGATCTGAGGCTAGATTCCATGGAAATTGCAATAAAGTTGTTGCCGCCACGTATAATTAAATTGCATGAGGAGGTCCCTTAACACAAACAAAAGTGGATAATGCTTACTTAACATGGCAATTCTTTGGGGAATTAAATACTGCGAAAGTTAAGCAACAGCTGCTGCAAATGTAATGATTGCTGACTTAAAACCCCAAGCTCATTATCAACGCGGCGAAGAACTCATGAATAGCTTTGAGCCGGCGCACATGGAAATTGATGTTGAAACATGACTTGTGTTAAGTGCGAGAACAAAAGCGCCCCCAAAATAGCGCCAGCTGTGGCTGCAACACAAAATGCAAAAGTTGGAAAATGTAAAACCGCAATCAGCATATGCAAAAAAAAAAAAAAGAAATGAGAAAAAAAATAATAGTACTCGTAAAGTGGAGCAGCTCGAGGCATGCAGCTTTAGGGCGTGCCACATACCACAGCCATCCACAGATCGAAAACGGTAAAGGTAAAAACAAAAGGCGAAACAAATAAAACAACAAAAAAAACCAGGCGTGGCAAGCAAAAGCAAGCACTTGAAACGGAAACGCAACGCATCGAATTCCATTGTGGTTGCACTGTGTGTGTTTCAGTGTGTGTGTGTGCGTGTGTGTGTGTGTGTATGAACGTAAAAGGATGCAAGATGCTGAAGTGGCTGTGGCAAGGCAAACATATTTTCATTTTAATCGCCGCTCGATGCTAGCAGCAAAAAACTCATTAGAGTCACTGAGAAAATAACTTGATGCGAAAGTCAGGCGCCAAGGATACCAAATTGCAAATTTATAATATCAGTTTTCAGCGATGTCAACAAACAGTAAGACAGAGAGAGAGAGAGAGAGAGAGAGTCAGAGGGGGAGAAAGAAAAGTGAAGTCTACACTCAGCGAAAATAAATAAATTACGAAAGCAAGTCGCTCGGCAAACCAAAAATCTTTTTATTTGGGATGCCAAAAGAGAGAAAGAGAGAGAGAGAGAGAGAGAGAGAGAGAGAGAAAGAGGCATAGAGAAAAAAATTAAAAGCATTCGGAGAAATATATCAAACGCTTGCACAAGACGCTCTCAAAACCTCATTTTATGAATTAATAATATTAAAATTTGTTTGTCCTGGCAAAACTCCGTAAAATATTTTGAATTTTCTTCTAGTATAGACACAAGACTGAATCACATTAAACATCTTTATAAAGTATATATTGAATTTCTCAAAGCAAACAGCAAAATAAATTGATTTCATATGCTGTTCATATTCTTGCTTTGAGTGTAGGCACTTGACTTGAATTGCTTGTTGATGTTTTTCTGTAATTTACAATATTTTGATGTGGAAACTTATCTATTTATACAAACAGACGCAGACACACACACACACACACACACACACATACTTGTAGACAGATACACACATTTCAAATGAACAGTCGCCCAGTTTCAAGTTGAAGTTGAAGTTTAAAGTTGTGTGGAATGGTAAGAAACATTTCCATTCTATTAAAAACGTTGCCAAGTGGCTGGCAGCAAAAGTGCAATGCCAAGCCCATTAGCACAGCTATCTAGATCTGTACACACACAACTATGTGTGTGTGTGTGTGTGTGTGATAGGGTATTTTAGTTCATGTCTCGTAAGCAACTTCCTGTGTAGCAGCATTAGCAACACTTAAGGACACTTTTGTCGAGCTACTAGCACAGGAAGCAAGGCAAGCAAAACTCTTGCCAGGCAACCCGCACAAGTACTCCAAACACCCCCAACCCTGCCTTAGCTAGAATTTAACATTAAGTTAATTTGCAACGTGCACAGCAAGCAAAAATGAGGAAAGCAGTAGGAGGAGCAGGCAGGATCTGCTAGATAGCTACCAAGGAATCCCAATGCTAAACTGCATTTCTTTGCTGCTTTCAATAAAAGTAAAAAGAGAAACTAGAAAAAATAGAAAAATGTTCTGTTCTTTGGCGCCAGTGTCATCGATGAGCTAATTTAACGCTGATTTACGATGATTGGCAGTGCAGTCACGGCAGAGACAACGAGGACACCAGTCAGGATACCAGCCAGGACACCAGCCAGGACACCAGCCAGGACAACGAGTGCTTTGATTGAGGCATCACAATGAATTTAGTTGCAGCACACGCGATGACCTTAAAAGTTGCCAATTGAATTGACACTTTCATCAGAACATATTCAACCTTATCATTGGTTCATTTACAACACACAAGCAGTTTAATATTCACTTCGACAGCACAGCAATTTGCGGTTGGTCAGCCAGCAACAGCAACCACAAAGGGGCTTCACATTTATGGGCGAGCAGGTTGAGCTTCTAGCTAAATTGCAATTTAACGACAAAGGTCGCTCTAATATATTCCTAATGGAGCTCTACAAAAGTCTCATTAATATTAATAGCTACTTTTGAAACTTTTATAACAGATTTGCTATTGTTAAATATGGGGTGATTTCGTATATATATCAAGGGCACATTTTTCGTGGTTTATCTGCATATCAGCAAATGTACAGTAGCTGTTGACATCTGTATGTAATAACTATAAAAGTACTGAATATTTATAACTATCTATCAGTCAATATACATATGTGTCTCTAAATCTGTGCATCTGTATCCTTACTGTGCCCTCTTCTATGTATTTGTACATTTGAATCTATTTCTCTTCTTCCTTTGGTATCCCTGCATCTGTATCTGAATATAAAGCTGTACTTGTACATATACGTATATACATTTGTATATTATGTATACTTATATAATTCAACTTCACTTGGAATCGTTTTATCTGTATCAACTTCTCATATTTTTCCAGTATATTTATATCTGTATATATTTCTCTGCGTCCTTTCTTATCTCAGCACATACATTTGTATCGGGTACATCTCCTTTCTCCCGTTTTTTTTCTGTTAATGTTCCCTATCATATCTCTTCTTGCCTCTGTATCTGTCCATCACTATATATATATATATATATATCTTCTTTCGCCTTGCATCTGTAAATGTTCTGTTCATCAGTATTTGCAATCCCAGTTACTTCCTGCTATTCCTGCTTGATGCCTGTTCATATTTCTGGCGCATTCAACCAGTTAACGCCGCCTTCCTTAAGTAAACACAATTGCATTCAGTAAGCGTAATGACCGCAATCACTATTTGTTTGACTCAGTTCCACCCCCAAGGCGCACAAACCCAATTCAAATTCCAAGGCAATCCCAGAAGTGACAGCTGTTGGTTTGTTTTGCACGCAGTGCCAATTGGGAGCGAAACGTGTCCAAATTAGGACACGACAGTGGACACCAACACTGACAACAGCAAAACGAGGCAGTGGTTCTGACAGTGGCAGTGGCAGGGGCAGCTCCTTCGTGACGCGGAAGTGGCAACTGCAACGCAAACGAACTAACCAAGAGCCACTTACTTACATTCATAAGCTGGCGGACGAGATCCTCGCACAATGGTAAAAACCCTCGACACGCGCCTTTTGCTATTTGCTCAGCGGGAAAAAAGGAGCCAGCTGCGAAGTGCTGGAAGTGTGGGCTGACGCAGGAGCAGGAGCAGGAGTAGGCCATTGACAAATGGCAGCCCGCGGGGCGAAAACCAATCTCATCATCGCAGTTGCTTATCCAGCGTTGCAACTGCTGCTTCACACTTCCTGCTTGACAGGATCCTGACTCCAGCAGGAACTCCCTCCATCTCCAAACCCCCCCCCCCCGCCTCCGCTGCATCCATGCCTCCCACTTTAACGTTTCGCCCTTTAACGCGTTATCAAGTGGCATTTTTTTTATGCAACGGCCAAGTCGACGTCAGTTTGCCACACCACAAAGTTATCCCTGGAGCTCCAGCTGCAGCAGCAGTAGCAGCCGCAGCAGCAGTTGCATTGTCTTCGTCCTGGCTTTCACACATGTTGAAGATGCAAGCAGACAAAAGACACTCCTACAGGCACAAAGACAATGCCACAACAGCAGGGAGTCAAGAGAGGCAGATACAGCAGAGAAGGGAGGGGAGTTGGGTACAGACAGGAAAAAAAGAATACACAAGCAGTAAAAAACATTTTCATAATCTTTAATTTATTCAGATTTTATAAAATCGACCTTTATCTACCAGAAAAAAATATTATAATAAAATCTGTGTAAGCTTTACAAAAGCAGGGTGTCAAATCAAAACAAATTCCTGTTCGCAAAGTATTAAAATTCCGGTAGAGATTCCGGTTCTTATCCAAACTTTTTTACGGTTGGACTTTCAATAAAATGTTGAATCTAGGTTCTGTTTTCGATTCCTCTTCTGAATTTCAATCAGTAAACATCCGGTTTGAATTCGGTTTAACACGCTGGTACAAATCTTTTACCTCTGTATAAGCCCGACCAGGATTAGTTTATATTATATCATATAAAATATAAATTACATTTTAAAAAAATGCCTCACAATGCATATTTTTAAAGGTTTTCTGCTTGCAAAAAATAATTTGTTAAATTTCGCCACATTACGAAATTACAAATCTGTTTTTTTAGACAAAGAAATCGTTGATTTGAGGCAAGTCGATTAAAAAGAGAAAGTTAAAGCAAAAAACAATTTCATGCTATTGATTTATTTTGAGTGTAGCTTCGCCCCCGATTTCTTTATTCCTGCTCCACTGGCATTAACTTTGGGGAATAACTATGAGCCACGCCCCTCGTCAGTCCTGTCAATTGCAATTGCTTCGATTTGCATAATCCTCTCGGTTAATTTGCAGCGCCTACACCAACTGCTACTTCAGCTGCTACTCCTCTCCCTGTGCTGTTAGCCACATTTCTCTCCGGGATTATCTGAGGGACAAAGTGCACCTTATGGCCTTTTTAAACCATTGTTGCCGCAAGCCGCAAGCTGACCTGCTTTGGCTCTTGAAAGCCACCAAAGACCGAGACCGAGCACCAAGCACCGCGACCCACTCGGATGCTGCTTCACATGCTCCAGTTGTGCACTCCAGCTTTTGGTACTTGTGGAACTTTAAGCATTAAATATGTGGCTAGCAGTGTGACACGCCCCCTTTGGCCCGCTGTCGAGTTTATGAAAAATATTACACAGAGATTAAAGTTTGTTTTTTTTCTGCTTCTTGCTGTTTTACCTGGCTGCCTGCCCACAATGTGTGTGTGTGTGGGCGTGGCACTGCTGTGCATTATTGTTGCGGCTATTGTGGTTGCCACTGCTGCTGTTGTTGTTGTTGTTGTTGTTGCTGCTGCTGTTGGCAGCTCTGACATAGATATTATTGTCTTGGCTGCTCCCTGAATCGTGAATCGTGAATCGTGCGCTTCTCTTGGACCTGTGGCCTGAACATCTATTTTTTCCACCATTATTTATGCATACCCTAACAAAGGGTATTTCAGTTTTGTCTTTGAGTGTGTAACATCCTGAAGGAGACACCCTTAAACCCATAAGGCATGCATTTAATTCACATTTATTTTAAATATATATATTCATTTATATTACCCACAAGTGATTCAAATAAGTTTACAGCCTGAAGAGTATGTCAGCTTCGGTGTGCTAAGCTTACCTTTTAATGGGTTTTTTTTTTGTATTTAATTTAAGTGCAATATGTCTAGCTTTCATATCATATTGTGTTGAACTATTTATTTTTTTTTTTACTGATCTATTTGCATATTTTTTGCTGTTTGTGCATTGTAATTATTTAAAGTGGTTTTCGGCTTGGGGAGTAGCATTTAAGTTATTTAAGCCCCAGCGTATGACTAGTTACAGTTAGAACATGCAAAGGCTATAAGCTCTAGGCAGATAACTGATAATCACTTGGGGCTTATAGCAAAGATAGCATACACAACAAAACAAAAAACGGGTCAAGAGTTGCAGTTGCAGTTGCAGTTGTTGAACTCTGTTGGCAAAGGGGGAAAGCATCTGCCATCAGATGTTGTGCAGCTGTGCACATTTTGAGCTGACCGCAGAATTCGAGTGTTGAATGTTTGAGGAAAAGAAAAAAGTCGGCATTTGGCTGCAATAATTCAAGCCACAAAACTGCATTTGGTCGCAGTAGCCACAAGCGACAAACTGAATTATAGTCGAGACTATTCGGAAAGGAAAAAAAATAACCCTTGGGAATAGGGGGTTAAGGGGTCGAAGGCGAGCACCTAAAATCCTTAGGATTAGGGGGTTAAGGGGTAAAGATCATCACGCGTGTGTGTGTCCATTTGGCGGAAACTTTCTACACTTGGAAAAAAAACTGAACTCTAAAAGACTTTGGCTTTTTAGTTAACTTTGAAGATACAAAAAACCAAATAAATCAAAATTCAACTCCTACTTGAATCATCTACTTTAAGCAAACTAGACATATTTTTCTTTCCAGTGTAGATTCTGTATCACTCCCATTTGCCATGCTACTGTCGCTGCTGCTGCTGCTGCTGATTGATGGCTCCACTTTGGGCCACAACTAAACGGATTCACATTTTGGCATTTGGCTTTCACACTCGCTGCGGCGACTGGCAAAATTTGAGCATTTGTGTTTATGTTTCCTGTTTGGCATTTTTCGTTGGGAATTTAATTTCCCTGCAGTTGGTCCCTCGCTTAATGAGCTGAGTGAGTACTTACACAGAATTAAGTGTTGTCCTACTTCAGGGCGGCTTCAGCTGACTTGGCAAACATGTCTCAAAGTGGCAGCCAGCACAGATAAGGCCAAAGAGGGGCAGTTGGCGAGGGACACAAAGGAAATGAAAAAGTAGCGCGAACAAAAACACAAATACGACTCAAGAAGAAAAACTAAGTTTACGCTAAAAGTCAACGACTGTGAAACACTCTGTTCCTTGTATAAATAAACACCAAGGAATGATTTAAAAATTCTGATGTAAACTGTGACTATAAAACTGTGTAAAGCTGTGATATTTAAGATGACTCTACAAAATTGTGAGTCTAACGAGTCTAAGTTTTGGGTTTTATATAGCATATATTTTGTTGACTAGATTCTGAGTCTAATTTTATAACTGCTTAGTTGATGCAATTGTCGAATAGAACCAAGACACCTACTAACTAAACTGTGACTCGTCTAACCCGTCATAGCCCTTCTCATTTAGATAACAGCATATCAAAAGTACGACAAGTGAAGAAGGAAAACATTCACATTCTTATTCTTATTCCCATTCCCATTCCAATTCCCATTCCTGTAGTTGGTGTGCTACTCCTCAAGATGTTGTTGTTGCTTTTGAAATCATCATAAACTTGAAGATAAGTTTTCTTTTCATTTAAAAAATGAAACGCAAAAGAAGTAGCAAATACAAAAAATGGGAGTCGTCCCAAGTATCCCAGGAGGCGAGAAGAGAGCTATGTATGTTTTGGCACAGGCGCGACAGGAAACAGGCTCAAAGCGACAAGCGACGACAGCCTTAAGCGGAAGGTAGGCAGAGAGTGTGTTGGGAAGTGGTGGAATGGGTGGACGCTGGTAGGGAAGGGCTTTTACTTCTCCCCCGAGTTGGTGAGTAGGGCAAAACAAGTTGTCGTTGTGCGTTGTTAGTTATGTCCTTTTGTTGTTGTTGCTGTTGTTTAGCGTTCGCTGTCAGTTCAAGCTGATGCCAAAAACTTACAACACATTTTACAGCACATTTTACCACACTTGCTGCACACACACACACACACACACACACACAGACTCTCACACACACGCACATAGCCAAACATACGCGGACATAGACGGACTAATTCAATAAATGCAAGTGGGCGTTACCTGCCTGGATACTGGATACACATAGCAGAGAAGTTGACATAAATCTGCATAAAATATTCGCATATGCAAAACCGTAAATTTGAAGCAAAAGAAAAAAAGGCTGAAAAAGAAATTTGTGGATGCTTAAATGGCATGTTCTGCAGCACATGTGTCAGGTGAAGAAGAGACAGAGAGAGAAGGGGAGGGAGACAGAGAGAGAGAGAGAGAAGGAGAGAGAGGCGGGGACAGGGTGGGTAGATTGTGGTGGAAATTGCAAGGAATAACTCTGCGCATTATGCAGAAGTACGTCAGCAGGAGCACAAGCAGGAGCACAAGCAGGAGCACAAGCAGAAGCAGTAGCTGAAGGAGCAGCAGCAGCAGCAGAAGCAACTCGGAAAACCATTGAAAAATCTGTAGAAATTATGCAAATAGATTTCAGCAATCACTTAACTGTGCATAGCACACACAAAATTCAAATCCAAATCCCAATTCAAATGGAATGAAGCTGAAGGATGCGTGCAGCTTAAGCCAAGTGTATATGAACATGATGCGATGCGAATCGTGTTGAACTCAAGTGGCAAGTTGCGCGTTGCAATGCCAGCCATTGCCAATGATATGACTAGAAAATTGATGCATGTCTAACTCTCAACGTAAGCTGACAAGCACGAACTTGTTAACCCTTGCTGGAGAGTATCAGCTGCAAGCGGCAAGTAGCACAAATCTCGAGTCATGCCCACCAGCAGCTTCTATAGTAGCTTATTCGCTTTAGAAGTGGAGCTCAGTGATTGATAAAGAAATTATAGCAAACAGGCAATTATAAATGTAATTTTGAGTTGCAAGTTGTAAAATATACTTTAACAATTTGAATTTCATCATTTTAAAAATTCCAACATATTGGTGAGGAAAGTTTCACTCGATAATTATAATAATAGTTTTGTAATGAAATCTAGCAACTTGAGTTGGAAATTGAAAAAAGCACAACAAATTTCTTTATATATTTTTGTTTAGGATTTTTACATAACAACATAACATAATTTTTAATTAAATTTAACAACTTGAATTGCCATAAATATACATTTTTGGGGATATTTTTTCAACACTGCTAAGAAAACCCACAAAAAAGGGCTTTACCTTGCTTTTCCTTATTCAATTTGCTGCTACTTTGAGTAACTAATATTATTATTTCTCTGAGAACGTTATAATTAAACGCTAATTAGCAGCATTTCCAATTTACTTCTGATATTTGCCTCATTATATTCGGTTACCTTTACAAATTTACCCATAATTAGCCGCAGATAAGCAGCAAGTTTAGCACATTGTTGTTACTGCTCCTCTTCTTCTTCTTCTTCTTCTTCTTCTTGTTGTAATGTTGCACACATGTGCCACAAATTGTTCACTGTACATTAGGTAACAATAAAGCAGTTGCCTCCCCCTCAAAATGCTTCACTGCCCGTGTCTACTTAACAAAGTCAAAGTCGTCGCACATTTGACTGAGCCTTCTGCTGAAAAGGGTAAACAAATTCAAGGCGAAATTGATGACAGCGCGGCATACACATCAGGCACACACATTCACACACACATACACACGCACATACATCAGCAGTTGTGACATTGCCCCATCGTCGTCGTCATCATCATCATCATCGTCATCGTCTTCAACGTCAACTTGGCAAAGGTTGAACTAACATTGAAGCAGCTGCCATCCTCCGTCCAACAATTTTTACAGAATTTGGATTAAGTGGACTTTGCTGTTGACGTGGCATGGAGCTAAAGACGCAACATAGAGCGGGAGTGGTAGGTGTGTGTGTCTGTGTGTTATTGTGGCACATAGGGGACCTTTGAGGTTGCGCAGGTCGCAGCATGTTGAGCTGCCTGCTGAAAAGTTTTTGTGAGTTTTTCGCGGTGCTTTGCATGTCGCTAACGTGAAGCTATCCCCAAAGTGGGAGTGGGAAGTGGAGTTGATTTCAAGCTAGCACAACTACACACTCTCCTCACAACCTCCTCACACCCCCTCGCCGCGATCCGGCTGTGTGTGTCTGTGTGTTGGGCTCAAATATTTGCTTACGTGTCAATAACCCGCCCAGTGATTTATTTCATATTTGGTCTGGGTTCTGACTTATGAGTTGGTGGCACTTCTTGTCTGCTTCTTTTTCTACTTCGTCTTCTTGCACCTTCCATCCACAGATGCCGCAGGACATGTCGCATCCTGCAAATAGTTTTATGTGGATGACCGGCCGCCTGTCAATGACATTTGATATTCAAAAGGAGACCAGTCACCCCCTCGTCTAGCTGACTTTTTATGCCCTTGTGTCATAAAGTTTTATTTGTGATAAGCGACAGACATTTGCCCAGGCCATATACTATATACATATATGCATATTCTTATTATCCGTCCGAGATTACACATACACGTATATGTTACGTAAACCTGTTCATTGAACAAGAGTGTCAGGATTGACATTCAGAGACGATTTCTTCGTTCAGCTCATTTTCTCAAGAATCAGATACAGTCACCGATATTAGATGTGTATAAATGGTATCGTAATGGAATTGACTACAGTCAGCTATTTTAAATCAATGTTGAATCTTTAACTTATATAAATTATGACATCCTTCCACATACTTTGCACAAGTTTACAGCTTAAGCCAGAGTAAACACATAATAAAGTTATTCCAGAATTGGAATCAAAATGAGCATCCAACACCGATATTACTTGTCCCAAAACTACTGCATCAGAATACGTGAGTCAAGTCTTATTCAAAATATAGATATTGTTTTTATAACACCTTGTTTTGAGTATATTTGGACGACTCAAGTTGTATTTGGCATGCGCAGATTAAAGCCCCTAATCTATACTGACGATATTAATGAACATTTATTTACAGCGTATCTTCTAGTCTGCCTCTCTCAACAAAAGCTAACTCACATTTATTATAGCATACTTTTGAGAGAGTTGCTTTCTGTGCAGCTGTGCAGCAGTCGTTTCGTTTGCCGCAGCGTCCGCTTAAAGCCACATAAATTCCAACCCACACATATATATATAGATATATATATAGATATGAATAGTATATTTTTATGTCGCTACTCCAGCTTGTCCAATGAAGCGTGTGCGACGCTTTATCGCTGCCATATTCCTGGATTCCCGCCTAAAACTAAACTGGCACTGTCTGTTTCCCAGCTATTCTTTTTTGGATTTGATTTAAACGTTTTTGCCAGCCATGTGGGTGGCATGTGAGAAGTGGTGGGGAAGGAGGGGTGGTGAGGTGAAGGCATGTGCCGCAACCATCATCAGAAATGGTTTATTCATGCAGCAGCCGCATTATGCAAATAGCTCTTCAGTTTCCCTGCCACGCCTCTTTGCAGCGCCTTTCGCAAAGCACTTGAAATTTGATTTTATTTTCTGTGTTTTTACTTCGTTTTTTTCTCTTTTTCTCTCTCCATTTCTATTTCGATTTGTTGCAACATGGAACCAACAACAGGAAGCATGGGTAGAGGTGGCCAGATGAAGCCACTTCTTGCTACCTCGATTGTGAGTTGAGCACAAGTTGAGTGCCACTTTCCAAGGAGCATCAGCAGCAGCGGAAGGGGCAGGGGCAAGACACTTGCTGCTGGTACTAAAAAACAGAAAAAGTGACTAGCGCTAGATTTTTATTTCTTTTTTCTTTTGGGGTGGAGAGGGGGTAGGTGGTTGGTTTGGAGGCAATTGAACATTCAACAACAACAAATTCGTCTCATTTCTTGGGTAATTGCATTATTCAGCTCACAACTTTGGCTTTCACTGACGATTAAGTGGCTCCAAATAACAGCAAACATTTAATTTATTTTTACGTCTTTCTTTCTTTTGCTTGCTTAGAAATTTACATAGAAAACAAATTACTGAGGTAAAACCAATTTTCGATTTAAAAAAAAAAACAAATAACGAATAAGAAAAAGTAAATCGAAAATTCAATTCCAAAGCTATGCTTGAGTCTTGGTTAGGGTACGCAAAATCTTAATGCTTGCCAGGCAGACACAAACTGCAGGATGTGACAAATGTTGTGCAAATATGTCGCCTCCCACTTGATATGCCCCTATATATATATATAAATATATATATATATATATATATAAATTTATATGTATGTGTAGCATTTTGTTAACACACACGCGTATCCTTGAGCCCGCAAATCCTTGCAGAAGAACAACACATCCACAACCCCGAACCCCTAACTGCCCCCCACCCATAAACATATTTAGGCATTGTGTTTGCTTTTAACAAAGGCAAAAGTAATTCAAGCGTTCAACGCACATATTCCTTGAGATATATATATATATATATATATATATTTATATACAGCTGGCAGAGGCATGTCTTGGAACTCGCAGATGACGATGACGATGAGAAGCGCACAATCTTGACAGCGGCATCTTTAATTTTCAGGACATTTGTGTACCCCGGCGAGGGTCCATTCGCTTTGCGTCACAGTTGACAGCGCTATAATCAAAGAAATTCTTACTTTTCTCTCTTTTTTATGGCAATTGTACAGCTTTATTTTTATTGCTATTTATTTTGCTCTTTTGCCATGTTAGGTCATTTTTTATTATGTTCCAAAATGGCGACATCGATTCCGCTGCATTGATTAGCCAAATGAATTATTCTCTTTACTCCAGAATTACTCTTTACTTCTTACCACTTAGACTTTGCTTAACCACTTCTCTCAACCCTTACGCGTAATAGATTTTATCATGTTATCAATTCAGAAACTTATATTTAAACGCTGATTTGAGAACCAGCTTCTTAGTCACAAAGTAGAATGCGTTATCTCCCAGATATTTCTCTGTATTCTATAGGTTACATATTATTAATCAGCCAGAATTTACACCTAAAACTAATACCTTATTAAAGCTTATTAAAATAAAATCAACTTTATCTTGAAGTTTATTATATAGCAAATATAGAAATAATCTCTGCAAAATTGAGTTTCTCTGTTAATATTTCTACAAGGGTATTTAACATTCCCCAATCACTATTCCCTATTCTAGAGGTGAAATCATGATCAAAAACAGACCTGAATTTTAAATATCATTTTACTGTCCCTATAGAAGAATAAAATTAATGACTTGGAGGCAGGCGGAGCACTGACAGCATTTTGTCTATTTTACTTGTGTCCATAAATATGCACAATTTTAGATAACGATTTGAAATTAAATATTTTATTTTCTCCAAAGGCAGAGATCAATAAAATTCTCTGCTCAGCATTTTGCAATTTGCTATGCACAATTTCAATATTTACACAATAATGCATTGCAGCATTATCCTCATCATCAGTAAATAACTCAAATCATATCAAAGCATGCTATGCCATAAGCAATATTTGATATGTGAACAACACACAAAGAGAGAAGTGCTTTAAATTTATGCACGTTAAAAGATACAATTCTAACTCAAATATTTGCGTAGCAAGGAATGTAATGGAATATCGATTGGTGTTGACTGAGAGATACCCTGCAAACAGGTGAAATTGCTTATTATATATTCAAATTGTTTATTAAATATATCAAGTGAAACCGGGAAAACTTAAAATATATCGTTGCACACTTACAGAATTTGTTAATTCCTCTCTCCCTTCCCTGACATGGCAATCCGTTGAGCTCTAACCATTTAACAGGGTATACACATTAATTGCACAACGAGCAACAAGAAAATTCAAATTTATATTGCAATTTTTATTTTTTATTTTTTGCCTTGGTGTCCATTTATGAAGAGGAAAATCCAATTCACCGTTTTGTGGTTCATTTTGCAGCTAGATCCATTAGCATTATTTACCTATCACAATGCAATCAATCGCAAAATCCCGATTTGCAAAACAACAGGCGAGAGAGGGGAAAGGGGACATCAATTCTGAAACATTTCGAATGAAATTCAAATTCGCAATTTACGCTGCCTGCGTCTGTCATATTAATTAGCCCGCTCAGTTCAGATGCCTCTCTCGATCCCTCTTTCCCCCCCTCTGTCTGTCTGTCTTTCATTTTCCAAATGACGCTGAAAACTAATTAAAATACCATGTCAATGAGCGAACAGGAAGGCAAGAGAGAGAGCTAGAGCGAGAGAGAGAGAGAGAGAGAGACAGAAAGGGACAGTCAGTCACATTATGCCACACCCATCAAACGCTAATCGAATAAATGTCATGAATGAACGCGCGCCCCAGAGAGAAATAAAAAAAAAACACAAAATCAGGAGCAGAGTGTTTGAGTTGAGCATGATCGACTAGCAGATGCTCTATAAATATATAAATCAAATAAACATTCGCTTATTGAGAGCTGTCAAAGCGTGCTCAACTAAGAAACAACAAGTTCTACACACCTTAAGCAAATAAAGGGTATTCACACACACACACACACACAGACAGGCAACAAGAAGTAGCTGGCCAAGTAGCTGGCTCCCATTGGGGGAAGGGGGTGTGGGGCGGTGGGCGTCCAATTCAATTCATATTCATTTGGGCGCCCAGCAAGTGGCATTTGAAATGTCAGCGAACAATGAAATCAAATTAAAATACACTTTAGACATTCAGTGAATGAATCCAGCGAATCCAGTGAATCCAATGAATCAAAGGCTAAACAATACAATTGCCAGGCTCGGACAACGTGGGGGAGACAAGGGAGATGGGGTTGGTTGGGTGTCGAGAGTGGTGTTGCTAGTGACAGGCCTTGAAAAATTCTAAATTTGTGTAAAATTAAATTTAGGTTTCAAGTGTGTTTCGTGTGCCATTAAAGTGGCATTCATAATTGCCCCATAAAATTAACTTCATTTGCGTGAAAGAACCATAACTTTGGGCGTAGGGCGGGGTAGGTAATAAAAAACATATTACGTGTAAATTAAAAAAAAACTAATAAACAAAATAACAAATGGTATTTCGTTTTTAGAATGTAAGGATGAGGTTGAAGATCAAGTATAAATTGCTTATCGCTTGAGCCGTGATATTCTGTTCCACAATTTCTCAGAAAAACATTGTTTAAAAATAAAATCGGCTTGAAAACCATGAAGTATTTATATATAATAAATAACTAGTCAATATTATTCTGTACGAAAATTTGTTTAATTTAAGCTTCAATTAACTTGAACTAATTAATATATCAATTTGAGCCGTTTGACCAAGTCTAAATTATTAGTTTGAATGTTCTTGTTGTTTTTATTGATTCCTCATTTGACAATCATAGTTCAATTATAATCAATGACAATCTAAACGAATGAAAATGTTATGTTGCAAACAATGACTTGCAAATTAGCAACTAGTACCTGTTGTTGTGTTAGTTGTGCTCGTTGTGTGTGTATCTGTTTGCCACCCTTCCTAAAGTGTTTTCCTTTTGGCGCTTCTACTGATCCTTTGTAATTTTCTTGGCTGCATTTTTTGTTATCTGCTGAAGTTCTGCTTGAGTGTTCTTAAGGATTTTAACTGGTATAGAGGCTGGCGCAGAGGAATCTGCCTGGATCAGCAGAGGTTTTGCCGATATAACTTTTCTTTTGCGTATGCGTGCACGCATCTTAATTCTTTTACCACCACGTCGCTTAACTCCCTCTTCCAAGTCGCTGCTGCTCTCGGCTTCGCTGGAGCTGGTGAAATCATCGAAAACGTCGTCTTCGTCTTCGTCTTCGTCTTCGTCTACGGCTTCGACATCGACATCGACATCATCGTCGACGTCGTCCTGGTCGTCGTCGTCGCCATCGCCGTCGTCATCGTCATCGCCGTCATCGTCGTCGTTGCGGCGGCTGTCGTCACAATTGCTACTCTTCCTAATCATCCATTCCCGTGGAATTACCTTACCACCCCGACGCAACGGTTGTTTTGGATGATTATCCACTTGCTCCTTTTTTGGGTGGGACAACTCCGCCTCCGCATCGGAGTTGGGTGAGGCGCATAGACTGCTGTTGCTCTCGTGCTCACTGTCGCTGATCATCCAGTCGGGTGGTATAACCTTTCCTCCACGTCGGATCGGTGGATGTGGTTGACGTTCCACTCGCTCTTTTTTCTTTTGGGAGTTGGGCAACTCCTCCGTCTCCGCCTCCGCCTCGATTGAGCATGCGGAGCACAGGCTGCCGTCGTCGCCATCACAATCGCTGTCGAGAAACATGCACTCGGGCGGGATTACCTTACCGCGTAATTTGCGTGGTTGCTCCTGTTTCTCCTTCTTGGCCGGCGGTTCATCGCCGTTGTCCTTGCCCTGTAACATTTTAGTTTTTTAACTGGATTTCGTTTTTTACGATTTTCAAGCGATTTTTTTTTGTTTTTTGATTTTGGTTTTCCGGGCAGTTTGACGCTTAGCAAGTGACTCGACACGATTTGACGTCAAATAAGCTGGAATGAGAATTTGTCGCACCTCTGCTATCCTGAGGCGAACAAAACAATGAACAGTTGATTTTAATTTTTCTATTTGTCACTCATTCTCAAACAATCAAAACGGACACAGTTGATTTCGATAGAATTCACACAGATTTCGATATCTTTTTTCATAAAGATGCTAACCAGATGCTGCCGCAAAAGCACAACACTAAGCAATCTATATCGATATAGAAATCTATCTAGCTCTCAAAACTATATAACAAAGAGCATTATCGAAAAATAAATAGCCTTTCTTTTTTTTGGTAGCCTTAAAGCTAACGACTCGAAGCATAGACATTTCTTAACCAAGACCAATCCGCAGCCAAATTAAGAAATCCCATTTATCCCCAAGAGGTGGAGTCACCCAAATTTAAAAGCTACATTAATTAATATTCAATAGTTTTGTAGACTGCCACTTCATTTCAAGCTTCCCTTTGCCTTTCTTACATCACAATAATGATTTTGTATATTTGACATCATTTCAAGATTCTTTACGCCTCATTTACTTTAAAATTGGACAAAATTCGGTATATTTCACATCCTCCAAAAACAAGAGTCACCAAATTAATGAGATACATTTATAAATATTCAGTTATTTCATAGACTGGAATTAATTTTCAGTTATCTTATCCGGCCTTCAATTAATGCTAGTTTCGTAGACATCTACTTAATTTAATGTGTCTTTATATCTTCCTTACATTAATGCAGCTTCAAGTTTCAAGAACTCTAGCATAGAGTTTTAAGTTGTCTAACGGTTTCTTCAAGTGATATTGCATCCACAACTTATCCAAATACCAACAAACCATAATTTACTGTATTTAGTTAACAATCAAGGACATGGAACAAAATAAAGTTATCGCCTGTTTTGAAAGCCAAAGTGAACAGACAAAATGTGCTTAAAATTCGAGCAACGCTCTAAATTCATTAACTGCATACGACACACACTCGAACTCACACACACACACACACAAACACACACATCAAAATGCAAAGAGACACGCGAGCTTTTCCTTTTGCTTTTGCTTGTGGCACGCACTTTGAGGCACGCTTTAAGCGGCTTAGTGAAAGTCCTTGGCAAATGTGCAAAAAAAAAAACAACAAAAAGCAAACAGCAACGAAACCGAAAATAAAATGAGCATAAGAAGCTGCCTTCTTTTCGTGCCACAGCAGCAGCTGCCTCATTGAGAGGAGAGGTGTGTGTGTGTGTGTGTGTGTGTGTGTGGCGGAGATTCGTTGGCGTTTAAATAACTTTGACGCCCTTTTTGCATGCACACACGAAAATATCTCTCAGAGTGTGTTGTTTGTGTGTGTGTTGTGTTGTGGCATTTCCGCTTTGAATTCCATTTACGGGCATCGTAGAAAGAATTGCGTCTTTCGCGCACATAAAGTAAGAAGCTCAAAGATAAAAGATAAATGATAATGTTAGGTAAGAGCGGAAATAAAAAGAGTCTCTAAAATTAATGAATCTACTTTGGCTACAAAGTCGTCGCTCGTCACTCAAATGCTATCAACAAATTAAAGCCATATACAAAGATACTTAAGAGAAGCTTTAAGCCAAGCACATTTTACAGCAAACACATTCAAAATAATCAAAATAAAAGTAAAAAAAAATAAGAAGAGCGTGGCACAAATATTTGAAGTCTTCAATTTAGAATATCATTAATTAAGGTTTACTCGCACGCAACTCTCTTTGCGAGTTGGATTAATCAGACATTTCTAATGTTGGATAATTATAATCTCTGCTCAGGGAAATGATATTCTTTAATTCAGATTGTCAATCAACATTGTAATTCAGGTAGTTAAAGCCTGAGAGATTCGGCCAAGAATATGAAAATTGGTTTCACTTATTTCTCGGATTTCGATTCAGTTATGGTAGATTATTGACTAATAAATAATATTTAAATATAAAATTCCAGTTTCAGACTTGACATCCAGTTTCTTAATATATTCGAGTTCAAATTTCCAGTAACATAAAATATTTCATTTGATTACCAATAAGCATCTATTTGGCCCATAGTGCAGTGGCCAAAAAAAACTTTTTGTGACGTCTACATTGACTGGGCCAAGGGAAATTCGAGTGCGTTGCCAGTTAAGGAAATAACTACACACACTCACACATACAGTGACACACACACACACTCAGTGACACACACACATACCCATACACACACAGAGATAACAAGTGCTCAGATGTAGACCTCGTTACAATTTCGCCTCATTGCCAAATCTTAGAAAATTGTCGCCTCGCGTTTGCCCCCCATTTAGAAACCTACTCCTGTTAACCCTGCTACCCCTTGTAGCATTTGCCCCCATCACTTGTAGCCGGAAAACATATACCGTTAGCAATTTGGGTTGACAAGTTTTCGAGAGTAGAGCGATACAAGTAATTTGTCTCGCTTTATATTTTGGCAAATTGTCGCAATTATCATTTGCTTTTGTGCGCATCTTCTTTTTGGGGGAGAGACAACCCTCTCTCCTCTCTTCACCACTTCCCTGCCACTCATTCTGCCCCCTTTTGAGGCATTTGCAACGCTAATGAGGCAAGACAGCCGTCATGCATTCGGCATTGAGACGCCCTCAAGTATGCAACACAATTTTGCGCAAATTTAAAGCCACATTAGACGAAGAGTCTAACGGGGGTTGAGGGTGATAGTGGATTATGGACAGAAGGGTAGGGGTGTCGGTGGGGCGTACTATGGTGTTTATAGAAAGACTTAACTGCACTTCCCTTTCCGCTGCGTCAGCTAGAGAGAGATGCATTCTGCTGCGACTACAAGTCAAGTTCTGTTCCGGCTGTAAAATATGAGGATGCGTTGATCATGATGATGATGATGATGATGTTGACTGACAGACACACAGACAGACATCAACAACAGGGCGCACAGTCAATGCCAGTGGCATCAACATGTCTTTCAACACTTTTTATGCGCAACTATTTTGCATATGGCAAACACAAAGTAGAAGCATGAAGAAGAAACCCCTCAATGCGAGCGTGCTGTGGTTTTAATGTCTCTCTGTGTGCGGTTGTCAATTTCCTGAATATTGATGTTTGCAGCTTAGAGCAGCAACGACTTGAGGCATGCAACGTAACTGTCTCGTAACTGATACGCTATATGTTCAGATATATATATATATAGATGTAGCATGTGGCGTGTGGCGTGTGGCGTGTGGAGGAACATGTAGCACGTTGTTCACCATTAAGGTCGGCAACTTTGGCTGCTTTGGCAGCTTTTGCCTCAGCTTTTGCTACTAGCCATCATCAGCAGCAACACCTACATCATTTATGTGTGTGTGAGTGTGTGTATATTTATCAAAGTCCTCCTACGTTGGCCACCATTAAGCTTGGCAGCACTTTTCCACAATCCAACAGACAACAGCCTCACCTCCTTCATCCTTTGTTCTTTATCCTGCAGCGTGCATACTTCATCTGCTCCTTGCGCCATTGTAAACAGATATGCGGGCGATGTTTGTGTGCGTGTGTGTGTGTGTGTGTCTGTGTGTTATGTGTGTGTTTTAGTGTTGATAAGAAAGCAAGTGCTGCGAGATAACCAAGTTGCTGTTGTTTCTCTATAGCCAAGAAGCTATTGCAAGCGCTTAAAACGGGTATAAGAAATGTGTAGCAGGCTATAGAAATCATCTGCAAACCCATTAATGCATATATACGTATATACTCCTGATCAGCATCAGCACACGAGTAGATATAGTCAAATATGCCGGTTCGTCAGTATGAAAGCTCCTTTAAAACTTTATCGTATGCCATAAGCAAATCAAGTTTACTTCATGTTATCGATTCAGTTTAGCGAACATCGATAATAATCGATAGCAATAAGAAACCACAATTCTAAAAATAAAAGAATACAAATATTCAACGTAGATTAGGGATATTAAAACTTGTTTTCTCAATTTGATCGATTCCACAATATTGAAATAAATCGATTACCGATAGCAATTAAAACAAACTTAAAATTATATAACTAAATCAACTCTAATAATTTCAACACGAACAAACAACTCTTATAATCCATGCAATCGATATGCAACAGCTGAGTTTAGGGTATCTTCCTCGTCGAATGCTCTCGATTACAACATACTTGCTAGCTGCTGTTATTGAAACTACCGCAAACGAGAACAGTAGTTGTAGTTGTAGTATTATAAGTAGAAGAAGAAGCACAAGTGCAAATTTGAAAGGTTTTTGACATTGCTCCATCGGAGTTTTGCAGTCTCTTTTGTGTCTCCTTTGTTTTCAAGTTTACTTTGGTGTTTACTATTACGGTAACGCTTTCTACTCTTCACTCCCCACTCCCCACTCTTCACTCTCTTCTAGTTCAGCTTCACTCAACCAGTCTGGTCAGGTCTTTAAGCTATAACGGAAAATGCACTTGGCTCACAGATTTCACGAGCAGAGCTGAGCGGAAATTACGTTTTTATGGCACGAAAACAAAGTTTGGCATATCAAAAATTATTATCAATTTAATGCATGACTAGTCAAGGGAGTCCAAATATAAAAATATAAAACCCAAGCAGCACAAAGCACAAAGTGTCCAGCGCTCCAGTTGAGATCCAACCCCCACCCCTAATTTCAAACCCAAACCACAACCCTAAATTCAACTCTCAACTCTTGTCGCGTGGCAAATTTCACTGACGCCAGACAGTTGCCATAACAGTTGCTGTAGTAGTTGAATGCAACGGGGGTAACGGGGCAGCAAGCCAACGCTGTGATGGAAGGGGAGGGGTGGTGGCATCGCTGAGTTGTGGATATACGTTAAAAACAACATGTTCTTAGCTCAACATTATACACTCTGCCAACGTGCAGCATTTTGGGACGAATTTATATTTGGGAAGTAAGCCTTGTCTGTGTAGAAATCTGCTACTTTTTCTTCATTTTTTTTCAATCTATAATGATACAATATTTAATACTGATTTAAATTTAGAAAGACTATTTTAGACAAGAAGTGTTGTTGAATCTCTACCCGTGAAATCGCATGGCCTTTGGCGAATTTAAAAAATGTACATCAGCTACTTTACCATCTTATCATATTTTTCGTATTATTATTAATACTATTATTATATGTCCATAAAAAATACATATATAAAAAAAAATCAAATTCTTGCTATAGTTGTCTCCAGCTTTTCCAGTCAAATATCATCATGATGTATATTCGATTGATTTGCCACTCAGTTGTAAATTTGAATTTCTGCTGCCACAAAATATTTGAAAGGGCATTTAGCGATCACTTTATGGCATTAAGTTTAACTATCAAAAAAATGTACATGTTTTGCTTTGAGAAACAAACAGCTGCAACAAACAGCATCAGCAGCAGTTTCCGTTGCTCTTGTTGTTGCAACGTTGTCGACGTCATTTGCTCTGTCTGCTGTGGCACATTTTGGTGCAGCCGTCTGTTTTGTGTCTGTGCGTCTAATTTAAAATTATGCAACTGTTTTTTTGCTACGCTTTTTGCAGCTGCATTTTCAACAAGATCTTCCCAATCCCCCCCCCCACCCCCTGCTCATGGAGCGCTATAATTTCCCAGTGGCGCTCATTGACTTGTGCAGACTTTTGTTGTTGTTGTGGCTGCTGCTGTTTTTTTGAGGTCACGCATTGCAAGCCCCAAACAACAGTAATAAATCATCCGTCAAAAGCGAGATAGCAATATACAGATCTCTCTCTTTCGGTTTCTCTCTCTCTCTCTCTCTCTCTGGCTGTTTTTGTCTTTCATTCGCATCGTTATCACTGACTGCTGCAATCGACAGCAGTTGCTACCCCATCCCTTCTCCCCTTGCCGCCCACACATACCCTATTCCATGCCCCATGCACAAGCACAAAAAAACACATTAATCAATCCCTATACGATGTCTGGGTGAGTGTTGTGTGTTTGTTGGTGTGTGTGTGTGTGTGTGTGTGTTTTATACCTTCTGCGTGGTCTGTGGTCCACATTGTACATATATTTCCATTGTTGATGTGCCACAACAAAACGAACAGTTACACGCTGGGCGAACTCAACCACAACAACACCAACATCAAGTTGGAAAAAAGTAATGTGCAACACTCGTGGAAATTTCGTCCTTTTAAAATGATAAAAGAAAAAAAAAAACATATATTCAAAAACCAAAATATAAATTCAAATATATAAATATTTCGCTTATGCTGCAAATATTTATGGGGCAGCAGCGAGCAACGAATATTTATTTCAATTTATTTTGTGACCAAGCGATAAATGTTGGCCATAAATTTTGGCGCATAAATCGCCAAGTGAACTGCACTCAAATCGCTTCTGCATTTGAATATTGAATAAATACAATCAAATTAAATCGTGAATATACATTAAAGTGTACACGCTATAAATAAATAAACATAATTCAATTATCATAGTAAACTTTTAATTATATTACAAAAAGAAGAAAAAAAATGCTACAGTGCTCACTGGCAAAGTTGAACCTTAAATAAAGTTAAAATTAAAAGTTATAAAAAATTTAAAATTTAATTAAAGTCAAATAAATATAAAAACTGAGACCGAAGTTTAAAAATCCTTAAATCACTTCTTAAAGAGCTATAAATATAAGTTTAAAACCAATAAATAATAAAAATATATCCATAAAAAACATAAATTTTTTAACAGTGGGTTCAATTTTTGGAAAAAAAAAAAAACAAATTTGAACACACACTTTGAATCCATTTTTTCACTGATGTTTAATATAATAAAGTGTTATGTAAAAGTTTTAAACCATTTCCCACAAATTTTAGTCCAATTTTAGTTTAATAAAATATTGGCAACAATATTTATTCAAATGTTTACTGTACATGGCAGATAATAAATACAATTTAAAAAAATATAATTTATAAATCAATTACAAATAATAAACCATTGCTATTTTTGAACTGTTGTTGCAGATACAACAACCACAATAATGACATTGAAATGGCGCCAGAAATACAAAAGCAGAAAAAGGCCAAAGAAACTGAAACAACAACGAGCAACAATTGCAGCAGCAACCACACCAACAATTGCAGCAAAAACAGAAACATATGCAACAAACACTGCCACAGAAATACCAAGTATAAAAATCTACAGACTGAGTGGAAGAAGAGACAACAAATGGCAATCAAATGTGCGCCACAAAACGTTGCACAAAGTGTCGCGACTAACAACACAACAATGTGCTGCAATTAAGGCTTCCAGCTGCAACAGCAGCAACAGTTGCAACAGCAGCAGCGGCAGCGGCAGCAAACGTCAGCATCACACAATGACGACTTTGACGTCAACACCGACGCTGACGCTGCTGTTCTCACTTGCTGTGGCATCAGCAGTGACTGCCACAGCAGCAGCAGCAGCAGCAGCTGCATCTACATCAAACGTGGCCAGGTCTGCCAATTTCTCCAACTACAACTCCAATTCGAATTCGGCTTGTTCCCTGTCCGAGTTTAGCTGCTCAAATGGACGCTGTGTGCCACTCAGCAAATTCTGCAACAACAACAACGATTGCGGCGATGGCAGTGACGAGCCACGCTTCTGCACACGTAAGTAGACAGGTGAAAGGGGGTTAAGAGGGGGCGGAGGGGAAGGTCAGTAGACACACAGTTGATGCATGCAGGTTGTTGCTAATTATGCAAAGCTGTCCGAGCAGATTAGCTCTACAAACCTGAGGGTGAAAGCAGCAGCAACAGCAAATGATTTTGTTTGGTTAATTTGCCAGGGAAGGGGGGGTAGGTGTGACGGGGGAAAGCGATCGTTAGTGAGCTGACAAATGAAATCAAAGTGGACTTCCTGATGAACCCAGTAGCTGATAAGCTTTCCCATTTTGTATTTAACAGCCTCTTAAGCTCTGCAGCTTCCCTTAGTTCTCTTTACGCAGCTTTGCAATTGCAGGTATTCAAACTTTGACCACAGTTCGCTGAAATGAACAACGTCCTTTCAATAAAGCTTCTCTTATGCTCTAATGCTCTCTTTTTATACCTCTCTTTTGATCGCACTCTCCATCCGGTCTCTCTCTCTCTCTCCCTCTCTCCCTCTCTCGCTCTCTCTTTCTCTCTATCTCTCTCTGTCTGATATTTATAATTAATAGCAACTACATTATTTCCATAAGTGCTCTTCAAGTGCTCTTTTTTTTTAATCACAATGTAAAGCACCTTTCTCTCCCCACCACTGCCTACCAGCCATGTGTAAATGTAATTAAGCACTCTCATATTGGAAAACACGCACACAAGCACAACTAATTGGTTGGGAGGGGGAGGAAGGTGGGGTGCTCATAATGACAAACAATTTGCTGTCTCCCTCATTGCCGCTCCCATTCTCTCTCTCTCTCTCTCTCTCTCTCTCTCTCTCTCTCTTTCTCTCTCTCTCCCTTTCTCCCTCTCTCTCCCACCTGTGAAACGTTATGTGAAGCATTGATGAATTTAATTAAGTATTTTACAAAGACATTCAATAAGGCAGCAAGGACAGCAGCATACAAACAAATAATAAAAACAATAACGCGTTTGGTGTATTAATTAAAAAACAGGAACGCACCTATCTATATATGTATATACAAATATTGATACTTGAATGAACAATCAAGATTTCAATATAATCATAATTTCAAGCACGACTTATTTCCTCATGTTTTCCAGTTGATAAATTACAATTGGTTTTGCTTTGTCTTTCATCAAAAACGGAATACACACATACACTTGCATATGTATTTGAATGTGTGTATTTGCACATATGTATTTGATTATATTGATTGGAAAGCAATCGCATTACAAGCACAATTATCTAATTGAGTGCCGAGAATACACCTCCGTTGAATGCCTTTTGAATGTGAATGAATAATGACAACAAAAACAACAATTATTATTATATCCAGGCCAAATTGAATGGAAATCCGAAAATTGTGTGGATATTATCATGAATAAATCTCATGCATTTTTAATAAAACTAATTGAAAACCACATGTGCCAAAGATTGAACAATTGCCATGCAAATTGAATTGCTGCTGGCCTTTTTCAAAGCTTAAATTTAATTAAATATGCATTCCAGTTGGAAATGCAGGCATAAATATGATGAAGAAAAAAAACATGCTAAAGATAAATTGATATACAATTTGCAGCTTTAGTTGTCGTTTCTTAATATATTTGCTAGATATTTTAAATTAAATGCTTATTTTTAGCAATAAATGCAGAAATAAATAAATTTGCATTAAATTAGCAGCTTATTCGTTTTGGTTATTTATTGCGTCAAACAAAAGCGATTTCATTAAGTAAAGGGAGGTAATGGGAGAACCTGTAGTTTGCGGTTGCCTTGGCAATTTACTAAATAAACAACAACAACCAAACACAGCATAATTGGTCAACTAACGCTAATTGCTTTGAACATGTTTTTCGCCACTGCTGCTAAGCAATGGCGACGCGTATTCTTCTTCCTCTTTTATTTAAGCCCTCTTCCTCTTCTTCTATTTTTCCAGGCTGTAATCGCACTTATTACGGGGACATTGGACAGACGTATGCACTGGAATTACATCGACCCAAACAGGATCGGGTGCCCTTTGTTTGTGTGCTCACGTTCACAGCGGCAGGCGGACAACACGGCGATGTCGTCCAGGTAAGTTGCCTGCATCTCACCCTCCCCCTCCACCAGCCTTTCACAATTCATTTGCCAAGTGGAATAAACTAGTCCATTAAAAAGATAAGTAAAAGTCCAACAAGGAATATTGATTTCAAAGCCGTCGAAATCCCAGTCCCTGCTGGCGTGTGCAACGAACGAAGCGTAACTCCAATCGACAACAGTTGCCTTCCAGCTTCACACCTTACAGTGGGTAGGAGAGGGGCTTTGGCATGCTCGACTGCGTTTTGAGAGCGTCCTGCTAGGCAGCCAAGCAGCCATTGCCCTTACACTGTTATCTAGCTCACAGCTACGCAAGTGTCCAAATTTGTATAGTGTGAAACAAAAACTACTTTATTATTATTTAAAGGGGCAGCAGGAGCACTCCTGTGTGTAATAGGCAAGGTACTCATAGCATTGAGCAAGTGACACAATGCAATTTAACATACACGGTTGTAATAAGGGTGATTATATGAAGGGAGATAGAGATCGATAACAACTGTAACTAACTTAAGCTTAACATAACATGTGCAATAACATCATTCTGAGTAGGGACATAGAATAAAACAAATTGTTTAATTGGTCAAATAAAAGAAAGATCCTTAAAAACTTGAAAATAATACATGAATTAAATTATGCTTATAAAATATTAAAGAAAGTGCCTACTCAAAATGTTTCTTATAAAGTATAAAAATACGTTTATTTAATGACATATAAAATATCAAAGGAGCCTTCTACAGCTGTTATTCGCGCAATTTTAATCCCAACTTCTGTTACAACATACACTGTTACTTAAAACACACACTGTTACTTAACGCACACTGTTTCTTAACACACTCTGTTACGTGCCCAGGTCACTTTGGACAGCTTCACCATTGGTCGCTTCACGAGCTACGTGCACGAAGGATGTCCCGATGGTTATATGCAAATCGCGGAGTCTGCTCGCACACCGATTGGAGGCATGTGGTGTGGCAGCTCGTGGGGACCCGTTCTATTTTACAGCGAGACACGCTCCCTCATCTTCACCATCAAGCTGAACAGGTGAGTTGTGGCCAACAGCTGAAAGGAGCATCTAATGAACACCCTTCCCTTTTCAAGACTTGCTAGGGATCAGAGCGGCTACAATTTCGACTTTCGCATTAGGTACAAGGTGCTCTCAAAGGACAGTTCCGTTACCCGATACGGCGGCATTAAGCTGGCAGGTAAATCCACAAAGCACAAAGAAACTTTCATTTACTCGATTGTAAACTCCAATTCTCTTTCACTTTTAGAGCTTGCTCAGTGGCACAATCGCAGCAGTTTTCTCAACCAGCAGCAGCAACAGCAACAGCAGCAGGCGAGTCAAGGTGCCCTGGAGGATTTTAGCAATGCGAGTGGTGCCCGTTCTGATCGCTATGGCCAGGACTTTAGTCTGTTCAGCGCCTATGCGAACAACAAAACCTTTATGGACTCACTGGAGAAGCCGCTGCCGAAGGACGAGCACAACTACACCGAACCCAAATACTACCTGGGTGCGTGCTTAACGTGCTTACAAAGCAGCCGACTAATAGCTTATTTGTTTCCATGTTTCATTTCTACACTCAAAAAATTCACATTGTAGTTTAGAATTTCGCCATTTGGCGCCAGACGTAATTATCCTTTTTATTGAGAGTGTATATTTCTAAAAATCAGGATTTTTCTTTTCTTAACTTCGGGATTCTAAAATTTGGAAAGGAACTCTAATTATCTGTGTAGTTGTTCAACAGTGCTAAAGGAACTCAATGACATCAGCATTTCTATTGCTAATATTATTATAAACATTCGAATGTAGAGATTTCACATATATACGCATTTTAGATAGATTTTCAAAATGCATTTAATACATAAGTTTCATTACTATTTTCAACGTTTCAGAAAGTATTTTGTCCAAGAATTTAAGATTGCATTTCTATTCTTTATTTGGTGGTGGATTTTTTTCTAAGTGCAGAATACTATTATCTGTCTTTCTTTTAAACCAATTAACATCATCCTCTTTAAACCTTGCACAGGCGACCTCATCCCGGGCACATATTGCTCGAGAATCTTCAGCGATTGCGACAAGAAGCCGTGTCGCCTGCAATCGCCCAACTATCCGGGCATCTATCCGCGCAATCTAACATGCTACTATGCGGTGCGACAGGTGAGACAAACAAACACACACAACATACACACTCTAACACACAACGCATCCACATAACCTGCACTTTACGACATTCTCGCAGGTGTCACAAAACTCATTCCCGCAACCCCGCCGACCAAGACAACAGTAAGCCCCTGGAGAGCCGTATATCAGTCTTTAGCGCCTCATTACGGCCTTCCTACTCCTCCTTCAAATGTCTTGGCGCGTCCCGTTGAGCGCATTAACACCACCCCACATTAGCCCGCTTGGCTGTGTCCTTGTCTTGTGTTTGGCTCATAAAAATACACCAAAAAAATGAAAAATGAAAAAAAAAGAACTTTTCGTTTTGAGCATTGACAAAGCTGAAAAGTCAAAAGCCAACGCAACCGAGTCGATTTAAAAGCAATTTACATTCCAAAGTAGAACGCATTTGTATTATAATTAACTAGGGGGACGAGTTTGTGGGTGAGAGGGGGTGGGGTGGCGGGGGGGTGTGTGTGGTTGCTAATATTTTTCAAGGTTGCCATAACAAGTTAAGCCATAAAAAAGTCCATTGTGCTCAGCATGTGCTTAAAATGAAGTCTATTATACAATTGAGGTGTATATTACATATTATAATATTCCAGACTCTTTCATCTGAGCATAAAATATGGTAAACAGAGGACCATTCAGTTTAGCTGGAGTATAATTTACAGCAGGACAATGGGGCTTACTCTATTCCATGTCAAAGGGAATTAAAAATTTAACATGAATTTAAATTTCAATTTAATAAGTTTTAAAGAGTATTGTTCCTTCCACTCAAATTATAATTTCTTAAATAATTAAATACTTTACATGGACGAGCGAAAGTCATATTAAAAACTCAATTATTTGTACATTTTTTAATCTACGCCACGTTGCATCTAAACTGGTTCCAAAGATGAGTTCGTGTATGAAAAATGAAACCAAACTTATACGTTTAATTATGCTCCTCAAATGATTAAGCAAAATATACATTTAGATCGGTATACTAAATAATATAGCTTTCAGGGAAGCTAATTCCTGTCTACGAGGGTATATAATATTCGACGTGCCTAAGATAGTCAATCTTGTAGTCATTTATTTATTGCAAGCTACACTCCAATCTCAGCAAAACATGTTAAGGGTGAGTAACTCAAGGAAACAAAGAAGGCATATTGAGGAGAAGAAATAGGTAGAGTTAGGGGAGAACACAAAGGATAAGCGCTGAAGCTGAGGTGTTTATATAAATTTATTGGAGTTAAACACGTTCAAAGATTTACCGCCATTTATAAATAATAAACGAAGCAGGCACTTATAAATAATTAACTAATAAGGAAGTTAGCATTGTACAACTATAGCAATTATTTGCCAGAACTCAGTTCATTAATTTGCACATAATCTGTCTTTGTGGTAATTTTATATATCTATATTAATGTAAATATAGCACGACGTGCCCCATGGGAAACATGCGCTGATTGTCGTTAAACAGCCCAAGGGCAACCTGGTCTGGATATCAACGCAGGAAACGGCGGCCACAAACAAAATGGCGCCACCGCCCAGTGCACCCGGTGACAAGGATAAGAAATTTGAGCCGAAGCTAAAAACATGGAACGACTGCGATTACATTCAGGTAATTAAATCTTTTGCCTTTAAATGCATTTTACATTTGTCTACATTCGCTCCGACTTTAATGAGCGCTCCGGCATCAAAAGCTACGGCCATTGGCCGGCATTTGTACGGCGGAGTCCTTTTGCTGCTCACCCCCTTCCCACTTCCCCCTCCCCTTCCCCCTCTTCCCAACTCCCACTAAAGACAAACTGCGCAAAAAGCGTACAAATTGAAAATGAAAGAAATGAGCAAAGCTCGACAAATCTGTTGTTTGCACGTTTCCCAGTTCCCAGATCCCAAGTACTCAGTTCTGATGGCATTGTCCGTTTCTGACTGTCGCCCACATCCTGCCCAGCTGTCTAAGCTGTCCCGTCCAAGCTGTCCAGTCCGCAATCCGACTTCAGTTGCCTTGAGCTTCGATAGGCTTGCCTGGCTGTGTCTCTTTCTGTTGGGAAGTGTTAATTTCGTAGCCTCTTTGTGTGTCACTGCTGGGTGGACATGTGGTATGGATTTTTGGGGCACCCACAGCGGCTCCTAGTTAGTGTCCCGTTAAGCTTTAAACGACATAAGCCTAACTTTTAACAGCAACAGCAAAAAACAAACAAAAAAAAAACCGGAAACAAAAGCGGATTTAAACTGGCAATCTCATTAGCTAAGAATCTCGGGGCCGAGATGCCCCTAGGGTGTTATTTGTCTGCTTTGATTAGCTCTTGAATAAAATTCATTTTATTTAACTAGACACGCTACTTAACTATGTATATAAGCTGCATTAACATTCCCTGCATTAAATTACACTTGATGCTATTTGATGCTCTTTTCCAACGAATCGTCACATTTGTAGCTGCTACACTCTGAAAAAAGATCGACCTGAAATTTACAGCTAAGCTAAGCTTATTCTGAAGAAAGTAAATTTTTAGAACGCAAGTTTTTTTTTCTAAAATTGCAATGGTTTCCTTTTTTACTTGTTCCAAAAATTACATAGAAGAATGCCAAATTCGACGGTTTTTTAATGCCATTCTTTTGCCATTTTTTTAATCAATTTTATACTAAACAGAAGTGTTTTTGAACAACTTGCACATAAACAAACAATTTAGATAGTTCATAAATTAATTGAATTCAATTTTTAAAATAAAAATTTTAATAGCTTTTCGGTGATTTGAAATCGATTTGAGTTCGGCCTCTAAGGCAAACCACAACTAAATTTAAGCATAGCATTTTAGAAAAGGATTTACTCTTTTTGGAAAAATATTTTGTAATAATACAAAATATTTGAAAATATGTCAAAAATCTTTCTAATTAATTTAACTAATTTATATTTATAAATAATATCGAAAATGAAGACAATTTGGTTCCTTCATTTAGAAATGACAATTCAAATAAAAAAAATAAAAAGCTATGTAGTAGTTTAGGGCAATTTTTATTTTATTTTCTAAATTCAAAGGCGATTGTTTTTTTCTGAGTGTACTCTGTCTATCTCTCTCTATATGCATACATAAATATTTATCGCACCTCATATTTTTGCCATCGAGTGCACACTTTGAATCAGATCTCTTTGAGCCATGTTTATATACGACTTTAATGTGTGTATATATCTGCTATATATATGTATGTGTATATATATTTTCTCTAATAGGAAAATGTAAAGGCCAAATGGAAATCAACGGTAAAAACAAACTCAAATGCTTTTTACACAACAAATTATTTCACATACACACACAAACAGAAACACATATTTAGATACTTACTAAATAATTTAGTCGTAGATGCGCACGTTAAGCTAATCACCAACCAACCACCCAAAAAACAACCACCACATATACAAACCACCCCCACCCCCCGCCCCCTTAACTCATCCCCTTACTAACTAGTTCCGCTATGATGTTGAACAACAATTGTTTGTCATCTTTGGCGAAAAGGCCAACAATTAATCAGCCTTGGGCAACGGACTAAAAGGACATTTATAGATAATATATTCATTATGGGGACGGTATTCATCATTGGATTTATATAAATGAACACTCAACACGCACATCGTAAATCGCACAACAATGAGTCCGGCAGTGGGGGTGTGGGGAGGGGGGGGTTAAATCCTGAATCCTGTCCGCACTCAGAGTGGACATGGAACGTGCCACTAAAACGGCTCCGGCTTATGTAAATTGTGTGTAAATTATTGCCAAAGGACATACATACATCTAATGCACGCCAGGACACTGCCCCTACTCCAGCCCATCTCTGACGCATCCCTGAGCTACTCATGAATAGCTTTGGCTGCCTTTGCCCACTTATGATGAATTCTACTTCCGGTCGTCAGAAAAGCTTTCTGCCCCAACTTCTTTAAGCTGTTGCCCTTAAGTGTTGTGGAGCTGGGAGGGGGCGTTTGAGGGTGTTCCGGCGGCGGCGGCGTCGACGGTTAACGCTCCCACTCAACGCGGCATGCCCCCGCGCACTATTTTCCTTGAATTAGCACTAAAATGTTTTGACGAACAGCAAGCAATGACTGCATCCTGACCAGCTTGCAAAGTGTTCTATTTTTCCTTTGCTTGATATACACTTGCAGAAGATAGTTAGAGCTGGACATAAATTGTGTGAGGGAAGCTGTTTAAATAGAGTATACATATATGTATTTGTTCCTGATCAGCAAGCTCCAGCAAGAATAAGAAGAAAAAAATTAATTGAAAATAATTTATTTATTTTCGACTTTATTATTTAAGAATTATTATGCACTGCAATCAGTTAGATCTACTTTTTAAGAGTTTTTATCGGGTGACTGGTTTCTAAGCCCTAAAATTTTAAGTCATATCTCCCTAGGCTATCGCATCATTTTCCAACAAAATTTGATTTGGTGTGCTTTGAGGATTCTGTCTATATCTAGATTAACTAGGTGACTTCCTAGTCTACAATATCCAGTCAGAAAACTGTTGGTATTCCAAGTCTGTTCTTTCCTTTGGCTATTATTTGATTTATCTCTTTTTAGATTATAATTCTTAATGGAAGCTAATTATAATCTTAGCTCAAGGAAGCAGTAATCTCTACCATGATAAACTTATCAGCTTGTCAAACCGAATCTTAATTATGTATTCAATTTCAATATGGGACTAATTGTATCTATTACTATAACTGATTCGTAAAAAATATTGAATTTCGATTTGAGTTTCAGTCTCTGAATTTATATGGTTAATATTGCGTTTTCGATTTTGGATTGACACTCTAAAATATTTTAAAGTATATATATTAACTAGCAATGCAATTCTTAGAAACTTTATAAGTGAACAAGTTAAGCAAATTTTTATAAACCCACATTGATATTGAACAATTTTATATTAAAATTACTATAAAAGATTTAAAAGCTAATTAATATTACAAGTTAAAAATACAAATTGTAAAAGAGTGATTTCAGTCCTTTTAGAGCATTTAATCTTAGGAAAACCCATAAACAACTATTCCTGTTCCAGTTTGCTATTTTTTTTGCTGTGTTTCTTTTGGCCTGGCCAAACTAAGTATTCAATTTGGTTATCCTGTGCTGGCTAATTCCTTTTCGGCTGTTGCCATTAAATGGTCGTTGTAGTCCGCAGAGCGTGCACAGCCTTTCAAATTGTGGAGGACGACGACGACGACACTTTTTGGCCATTCAGTTGGAAGAGCAGAAATCCGCACAAATGGTGCACAGGATTGCAGCCAGGCAGTCAGGCAGATGTGCTGAAGTGCTGAAGAGCTGACTTTCCGCTGCCTACAAATTGTCCTTTTCATTTCGCCCTTTTTTTTTTTGATTGTGTTGCTGCCATTTCTTTTTACGTGCCTAAGCCTGGCTAGGAATGTGGCCCAGAGTGTTGGCCATTTTGGTGCGGAATGTGTGAATAATCGCCGGAAAGCAAACGAAAGCGCCAGGAGAACACACACACATGTGTGTGTGTTTGTGTGTGTGTGTGTGTGTGTCTGTGCTGTCCAGCCATTAGTCTTGCAAATGCCCCCCCGCCAGCTCAACAATTTCTATATATAGTGCATATATATATATAATGCCACGCTTTCAATAAATTTGCGGTTCTCTATTACCTGATCCTGTTTTGTGGTTGTGGCCAGCAACTATTATGTTGGGCAGCTAAATTAATGCAAAAGTCGCTAGCCACAAAACTAATTTGTCATGCGTACAAATTCAACCACTGAGCCGCACAACCACCAAAAACGTGCCTGCCTCCCTGCCCACATGTCAGCTGCCATTGCCAGCTGGGCAACTCAATTAATATACTTGCAATTATGCAAAAATACAAGCAAACCAGCAAAAACAAAAAATCCAAATAAATAAACCAACTTATCTACATAAATATTTATGTGTGGACATTTATATTAATATAAGCCACTTGGTGTCTGGCATAAATTTATTATTACAAGCTAAAGCGTTGCATTTATAGTTTTATTTAAATTAAAAAAATACTATGTATTATGAGATAAAATTCAACGGCTATTTAACTCCAGCAGTCAATTTCATTTATAGTTGTAGCATTAGCTGTTTTAAAGCTAACAAAATCATGTAATCCTCTTAACAACCATTTACAAAATGTACAAACTAACTGAGAGCAATGCGATCAATAAGAAAAATAAATTTGTTCAGTTGATCAATATTAGGTCAGTATATATAAATATACATGTATATGTATGTGTGTATATATGTCAATGTATTTTTTTATATAAATTCATACTCTTATTCCAATCGAAAGATAAGTCAACGAGAACTTTTTAAAGTCTCTAGCTTTTATAGTGTCAGAGATCCGCGTGTTCGTACAGACGGATGGACGGGCATGGCTAAATCGACTCGGCCGCCGATTCTGATTACGAATATATATAAACTTTTTAAAGTAACATACAATTAGAGAAGACATCTATACCCTTTTTACCCAACAACAGCTATAATCAGCTTATAATATTTTTATTCAAAATACTTTTAACGTATATTCAGTCACCAAAAAAATGGCCACCTTAGGAAATCCGACGATTAGATACTCTCAGCCATCAATTAAAATGCACAATAAATTTAAAAATGTTATGGCACCTATATATGATATAGTGATCTGATTCTGAGTCGAACATGATTAAGAATATATTTAATTTATACGCAGATGTCCCCTTCAATGCGATACAAAACTTATGACCAATTTATAATACTCTCAATAAATAGCTCCAAGTCGCAGTGAGCCCAAAAAAAGCTACCAATTTTTTATTATGAAATGCTTTTCAACTTTACTGCCAACAAAAAATAAAAACAAAAAATTAAAAATTTTAACGTTAATTCCCAAACCAGCTGGTATCTCGCTTGTGTGTGGAATACATTTATGATTTTAATCCAAAGCATTTTATAGTTTTATATAAATGGAAAAAATTCTTTTAGATTATAAGTTAAGGTTCAACAGCAATAAAAATCCAGCTATTTTTAGCTACGTTCTCGCCTATGCATCAGTAGAATTGATAGCTGGAAAAGCTGATGCCACATAAAAAATAACTAAAACAGGCCGACAAGCCCAAAACAACAGTTTACAATTTACCAAAAAAAGGAAATATAAAAAAATAGTATATCACGTATACGCCTAATGGGCTTTAAGTGAGCGTCATAAATATGAACGCACAGTTTGCCGGAAAACTGCACCACACTCTTTCGCTCCAACTCTCTCTCTCTCTCTCTCTCTCGCTCTCTGCATCTCTCTCTAACCACACTTTAAGCACATTTTTGGGTGCACCCCCCCCCTTAGCCCCCGCCACGCCCACCACCCATTAATATCTAGTTACTAGTTAAGGGCACATGGAACAACATTTCCATTCACATTTCTCGTTCGCTGCGTTGTTGTTGTTGTTTTTTGTTTTGTTGGTTTTTGTCGTTTTTGATATCACTCATTTCGTGCTCTCCTCACACATTCTCTCGCTCTCTCTCTCTCTCTCTCTTTCTGTTTCTCTTTCTCTGTTTCTTTCTCTCGCCTTGTTCTTGCTCTCTGCTTTGTCTCTCTCTCTCTCTCTCTCTCTGTTTCTGTCTGTGTGTGTTTCTCTCGTTGTGCGTGCCTGGGCATCATCATCATCGTCATCATCGTATCCCAACCGGCAGGACTACGTGACCGTCTATGATGGCTACACCACACGTGACCCAATCATATTGAAGTTTTGTGGCGGCGGTCAGGCAGTGCCCGTATCCGTATCGAGTGGCCCGGAGCTGCTTGTGGAGTTTAGCACGTCGCCGTTTGGCACCTTTACGGGCACCTCTTCACAGGTGCTGCCACTCTACGGCTTCCAGCTGGAGGTGAGCATTTCGCCCCCCCTTTCAAATAAAACATATTTACAAACAATCCGTTTTCAGGTTGAGGTACAATTTGTGGACATTCAGAGCCCCACCTACTCCAAGAACAAGAAACCCTGCGAATTTTGGATACGTGGCGCTGGACGTGGCATTCTGGAGAACCCGAAACACTCGCTGGCCCCCAATTCCACGTGTCTGTATCATCTGCAGGGCATGGGCGTCTTCAAGACCTTTGACCACCTCAGCTTATCGCGTCGCACCAACAGCCAGTCGGGCATGCATCAGCCCCTGTCCCGTTTCAAGGTGTGGATATCAGTGCTGAAGTTCAATCTGGATCCGGAATTTGGGCAGATCGATGAGACGTCTGTGGGTGCGATTGGTGTGCTGCAGACCCAGGAGGATTGCAGCGGCATGCTGCGCATTTGGGATGGCACTCTGAGAGATCCACCTGTCTGCAAGGATCTCAACTGGTGAGTTCAACTTTAACTTGAATGTACTATTAATCTGCAGGTCGAATTATTGACAAAGTTATCGATATGTTAGTTAGCTATAATCTCTTAATTTACTCTACTTACTTTACTTATTGCAACACAACTCCCATTTGAAACAGCGCCAGTGACTCGAGCAGTTATAATTCCCTGGGTCATCATTATGCACACAACTCGACGAATGTGATTGCGAGATTCTGTCGTGGAACAATACCGAGGACCTGCGATCGCTCGAACATCAATGAGACCTTCGCCCGACCCTGCACCATATCCGAGAGCTATGTGTCGAGCAGCGATGCCATCACACTGGAGCTGCGCAACACCGAATCCACGGTGCTCAGGTGAGTTCTTTTCCAATTTAACAAACTCTGCCAAAAGAACTGGCCAATCTATCATTCTCAATTAAAGACCGCTGGACTTTAAGCTGAAGTACGAGTTCATTGATCTGCATCAGGATGGTCTGCCACAGGGCGGCGGTGAGTTGGACTGCAATCGCAAATTCGTTAGCAGTCTGATGGATCGCAAGGATCCGGCCATCTTTCGCAGTGTACGCAATATTTTCCTCTTTGGCCGCGGTGGAACGAGGCATCTGAAATGCGTCTATCGCTTTGAGGCACTGCGTGGAGAGCGAGTGCGTATCAAGCTGCGCAGGGTGACAACCACTAATCGTCCTTGCTATTCCCGTCTCGATGAGGACATCAATCGTTCCTTCTGCTTTGGCGATACCAATGTGCGCGTCGAGGTGGGTGCCATAACTCCCTAACTCAATTATTAATTAAAATATTATTAAAACAAATTGAATATTTATAGATCTTTGAGCGACCCTATCCCGACTCCATTTTGCTGCATCGAGGCTGCGTCTGCAACTCGTCGAACCAATCTCATCTGCCCATTGAATACACATCGACGGGTCGCGATGTGGAGGTGCATTTCATAGCACACAATATGACCACATTGGATGATCCGGACACTGCCAATTTCGAGGGAATGTTTGAGTTTGTCAAGGCGCCCACCAGCTGCAAGGATGGCCGTCGCAAGTTTGGGCCCAGCGGTACTATCGACATGACCTTCGGGGATGTAAGTAGTTGTGTCTTTCTTGGTTTGCTTAAGTGCCACTGCTAAATATGCCTTGCCCATCGCAGATTGAGTGCCGCTCGAGACCGTGGCTCATTGAACCCTCCAATGGCAACAAGTTTCTGTATGTGCGCCTCAAGGCAATCTTTTTGAGCAAACACAATCCCAAGAAGACCCTCAATGCAACCCACGTGCAGACCAACAGCTGGCGCTGTGAGACCAAATCCCGAGCAGTGCTAACCACATCGGAGGGTAAGTGGGAGAAGCAGTGATTAAGAGACATTTACACTCAGAAAAAAAGTAGGCCCGAATATTAGAAATGCGCCAAGAGTGAGTCACCTTATTATTCAGAAAGTATATTTTTAAAAGCAAGGTTTTTCTTTGTTAAGTTCAGTACATATTTCTGCAAATGTTAAATTAAATATGTCTCATTTTTAGGGTGTTTTTCATTATTAATTTAACATTAACTATTAATTTTCACTACTTGTTTCTGAATTCTGAAAAGGATGTAGTAAGTCACCATTTTTTTTAGTGATTTATGACAAGTCTTTCTAAATTGTAGTAATTTGTTATATTTAGAAATTATATCTAAAGCAAGAAAAACTTTCAAGCTTTCTGGGCGATTTTCTAAAATTCCTTTCTGAGTTTTTTACTAAATCTAAAACCCATTCTCAGGTCTCACAATTGTGGCTTGTCCGCTGAGTCCCGATTCGAGTGGATATGAGTTCGTGGAGATCTTTAGCTCTGGCTGGAATGAACGACCCAATTTTGCGCTGATCAATCGCTCCCGGGCGATAAGCGTGGAGTTTCTTCGACCCAGCAACGGCGAGTACAGCTTCAACTGGATGGAACTGGTGCCCAGACCCACACTGAGCATAGCTGGTGAGTTACAGAGAGACGCTATGTGAATTCTATATATATATATATATAAATAAATAAATATATTTTAATTTTCACAGATGATTGTCAGTTCAAGTGCCCGGAGCTGGGTGCCTGTGTGAATGCGAGTGTTTGGTGCGATGGCGTCATTCATTGTCCCTCGGGTGATGATGAGGCCTTCCTGCAGTGCTCAGCACTGATGAAGCTACCCGCCGAAATACTGGCCACACTGTGCCTGATCTTTGTGCTCTCGTGTTGCGCTTTTGCCGCCTTTGCTTACAAGTGAGTACAGTGCGCATTCGCTAAGTCGAAACTCTGTGGTAATACCATTTGTTTCTGTAGGAAAATCAAGCGTAAATTTCGCGGCTCGTCGGTGCTGCAGACACGGCTCAAATCGCTGAGTTCGATGGATACGGCTGTGCTGGATGAAAAGGAGGTGATTTGCTGACAAAGCGACAATTCTGTGCGTTACGTTGAGATCGATCGTGTGACCACGGTCTGATCATTGACGACCCCTAACGTACAGAATTGTGCCCCGGAACTGATACTGAAACTGATAAAAACCCAACTGATAAAAAGCATCCACTACTGAAAATCAAACTAGAAATCGAAGCGAAACGCAACATAAGAAAATGAATACCGATCGAAAGGCAATTTATATATAATGATCGACATCAAATCAGAATCAAAATCAAAATCAAAATACCAAACTCAATATCGAAATCAAAGTCGCTCACCTGTTTTTAAAAATGCATTTAAATCAAATCGAGAAAGGTTTTTCTTTTCGTTTTTATACTACATAATATATATATGCATATATATATATATATTATATAGTGTGGGTATTTAGTGCTGCGCAATTTTTATAAGCAATTTTTCTAGGCCAAACATGAGTTTTTCTTTTTGATTCGTGCTCAGTTCTTATAAATAATGTCGGAATACTTTTTCCACACACTGTACATATTACAGACCTAAATCGTAGACTTTAGTTGAAAGAAGAAAAATATGAAAATGTGGGGGAGAAAAGAATAACTTCCGATAGGTTTTTTATTATAAAGAAAACGCTCATAGACCTATGTAGATAAAACTGTTTCCTAATAGCCACTAAGTATAACCAAAAACTAGCCAATGAAGCTGACTAAAAAGAAAAATCAAACACAACGTGAAAACTCTTCAAACGTAAACTGAGTTAGGAGAAGATGGGGAAATAATACCTATCAGGTTACTTGTAGTTTTTAATTTAGCCTCAAAAATGGGGAAAAATTCCACAGCATTTATTATGCGTCGCACAAAATAAAAGAAGAAAGTGAACTATCTAATAATAATAATAATAAAAGACAAAATAATCTCAAGTAGAACGTAAGTAAAAATGTTTTACATTTTAAGATTAATGGATTGATGATATGAAATAAAATAGTCGAATGATCAAAATGATCGCATAGTCGAGAAATATGTCAATATATAGAGGCTAGAAAAATTCGTTAGTTGTTTCATAGACGTTAGCTATATCATGCATTATATCAAACATAATTATACAAAAAAAAAAATCAAAAATCAAACTGAGAAATCAAGCTAAGATCGAGATACAAAATCACGCCTCAAGTCACGCTCATTGTTGTTATACTAGTGGTTGTTGTTGTTGTTGTTGTGATTGTTGTACGTGCACAATTCGCTCTCATAGCTCACTAAAAATTCACTACCCTCACACAACCCCCTATTTTTTTGCATGGCTCTGTGGCTCTGTGTGTGTGTGGCAGCTAAACTAAATTGCATAATTTCTCTATTTTATATTCTTTCTTTGGAATATTTTGTATCTATATATGTGTGTATAAAGAGAACGAGCCAAATCGTCGTTGAAACAAAGGCCTAAAACTTCTTGGGAGCAACAACAATTAAACGCAACTGAGCTGGCTGCGAGAGAGACAGAGACAGAGATATACAGACAGACAGTGAGTGTGAAAGAGAGGGCGCGAGTGAGTAATAAGTGACTCCTCCAGAAGGCAGCGATCTTAAATGCAATATTTCTATCAACTCACCTTATGCAAGTAATGTACATAAATATTAAAACAAAACGGAACAAATAGAGAAAAACTTCAACTGTATAACAATTTTACAATGCGCCTTTTATTTAAAAATCATTGATCATCTATTTATACAATTAGAACAGTTCTTAAGTTACACTCAAACAAAATAGAGGGCAAAAATAAAAAAGTAAAACACAAACTCAGACAATAAAATTACAAAGAGATTTTGAGCTACTACTTAAGATCGAAATCGAGTCGAGATCATAAACATACATATACATACTAAATATAAAATACTATTAATAAAGAAAACCCCAATTTAAACAAACAACTACTAAATAAAATACATTAAAACTAAATTAGAACATTAAATGCAATCATATATAAAGATATATATTAAATGATTTTTGTTTAGAAACGCATCAGTTATTAAAAAACAATTAGGCAAATGCAATTAATTATACATTTATTAAAATATACATATATATATATGTCTATACATGTGTATATGTGCTATGTGCGCCGATCTCATTAAAAACGGACTGAGGCAAGGACACTGGATACAAAATACACAGAACCCGGATGAGCGTCAAACAAATGAAAAAAAAAACAAGTTGAAAGACCATATAAGGTTAGATTTTTAAAATTAAAACAACTAGTTTAAATATTAAAATTAAAATTCGAGATAATACACATAATAAACCAAAAAAAAAAAACGTAAACCAACATAAGCTAAATTTCAAAATGTTGTAAAAATAAAACAAAAAACAAAAATCATATCAGATTCTAAAATGATATTAAACATTAAATGGAAAACGCAAAACAAAAAAACTCAATAAATGAACATTTAAATTCAAAAGCTGAAAAGGGCTTTTAAATGTATCAACTTAAGACTTAAGATGTCGAATTCTGGGAAGGATTTGATGCGGCTACTGTTGAATTTTTATGTCGCTGGCGATGCTTGTAAAGAGAGCTCGGATCCCTCGTGGAGAACTTGCACTGCTCACACTTGAGCGGCTTTTCGCCCGTGTGCTGACGCATGTGGATCTGTGAAGGAGTGGGATATATTTAGTAAATACATACAGTATATGTAGTAGTAATTCTTCGCTCACTATCAAGCTCGCCTTGCGTGCCGTCTTCTTGCCGCACACGTTGCAGATGAACGGCTTTATTTTGTTGTGCACCGTTTTCACATGCTTGGACAGCGTTTTGCCATTGACAAATTTGCGCTGACAAATCTCACAGGTTTTCTCCGCATAGAATTTGCTCTTTTTGACCACCACTGGATGTGCTGGCTGCGCTTGCGTCTCGCTTGCCTCGTTCTGCTCCTGCTGCTCCTCTTGTTGCTGCTGCTGCTTCTGCTGCGCACGTCGTCGCAGCAGTTCACGTCGCATTACGCGAGCACGCCACTTTTTGTGCACACGCATGTGCCGCCACACAAGCGCTGATATGGGTGACTTGTAGTCGCAACCGTTGACAGGACACTGCAACAGATCCACATCCAGTTGATGCGATTTCCACAAGTGCAGCGAACAGCGCCGCCAGTTGGCCACGTCCAAGCCGCATTCGCTGCAACTGTAGCCAACACCCTTGTGGCACTTGGCGTGCAGCGCCATCTTTTGGACACTCTCGAACTTATAAATGCAGGCTCTGCTCTCAGCGCAACTGGCGTAAATTAAGAAATGGGTTTATTACTCGAGGGAAATTAGTTATATTAAATAAAGAGGAGCCACTCACGGCACTTGCATATTGACACGCAACGCCAAACGAAAGTCCCTGAACGGCATGGGCTGTAGCTCGACGGGGGGATGTGGCGGCGGCTGCGGTTGAGGTGAGGATAACTCCCGATTGTGATCCTCAAGAGACTCGAGTTTCTTGCCAATTTGGGGCTTCAGCGCGCCATTCGTTTTAATGGGCTGACAGTCGTGAAAATAGACCATGTGACCTCGCAAATCCTCCAGCAAGTCATATTGACGCAGACACAAGCTGCACACATAAACAATGCGCGCAGGCAGCTCCATCCCAAGCAAATTAATTACAACAAATTATTTTATTCTCACTCACAAAAAACATATGCCCGAAACCAGCTGTTTATTGAACAGAGTTTGACATTTTAACAGCGTTGCTCAGTTGTTATTAACAGTGGAGCATTAGCTGGCAAAAGAGAGCGGCGAATTTATGTTAACAGGTGCTCTAACAGAAGTGTTATTAATCAATACTGCGACTGGTTACTGACATAAATATATGAAATGATTTTAACTAAAGTCACAGCCACACTAACTTAAAATAAGTAACGCTCAACTCTAGAATCGAAATTAATTAAAAAGCGCACAGCCTTGCCACCTAATTAAAATAACAACAACGACAATGGAAGTATTTCGCTGCTCGTAATATGCGGTCACACTGTCAATAGAAAAAACGCAAACGCAAAGGCGTATAAAAAATATATATTTAATCATTTCTTTCATTTATTAGTTTGTTAGCTCTACATATATATATATAACCGTTCAGCAAACCGCTATAGTCTCGGACTCTCGTACGCATCGCAATTATGGGCAGTGCGCTGGAAAACTATGTGAATCTGGTGCGCACAGTGAGCGCAACGGGTAAGTGAAAATCGCGCCGATAGAAAAATGGAAGAAAGAATTGTTTTAATTTATGTGTATTTTTGCAACTAGGTAACTATCGTGAACTCGCTGATGAGTTGCCCGAATCGCTGTCGCTGCTCGTGCGCAACTGGAGCATATTAGACAATGTGCTCGAAACGCTGGACATGCAGCAGCACACGCTGGGCGTTCTCTATGTGCTGCTCGGGAAATTGCATAGCGCCGGCACCGCAAATCCGGATTCGACACAAATCATTCAACTGATGCGCGATTTCATGCAACGCTGCAGTGCGGATCAACTGCGCTTCGCCGTCTGTCCCTGTGAGTCACTTGTCGTTTATCTCTAATCCTACTTATTTAAATCATTCACTCCCCTTGCAGTCTATGAGCTGTGCCATGTGTTCACCGATTATCTGGTTCAGAAGAATCTGAGCATACTGGGCATTAAGGTGCTGTCGCGTGCCATTGATCTGATTAGACACATGGACACCCAGCTAACGCCCATCCACGCCGATCTCTGTCAGCTGAGTCTGAAGGCGAAAAACTTGAATGTGGTGCTGCCCTATCTGGATACGGATATCACCGACATCTCCACCGTTGCCGCCGAATGCAAGAACCAGCAGCAACAACAACAACAGCAGCCACAGCACACGCTGGTATAAATCTATCTATCTATATATATAACCACAGTAGGACAGTAAAATAGATGTGAAGACTTGATAACTTTGTGGCCAGCACCAGCATTATGCATGGCTGCTTTTATAGTTCATTTCATATGAAATTCTTTTAGCATTGTTACGAAAACAAACTGATCTGATTTTCATCATTCCAGAGAATGTTGTGCTATTTTTTAATGACTCTGACCGTGACAGTCTAAATGAACCCATGCTAAGTTTATACCTATTCTCAAATATGTTATTCTAACCAAGAGGAACTTTACTGAATATTCTACAAGTTAACTTTCCGTGCCGAATTAATATAATTAGATAGCTCAGTTAAGCCTTTTATTATAATGAATATATTCAAAATCTTACCTTCTGCAAAAAAAAATCAATAGAGAAATTACAGGTTTCTTCATTTTATGCAACTCCTCGCATCTATTTTACTGTACAGCTCTATATGGACTCTTAAGAAAGCCAAAGAATTCCTACTTGCAGTACAAATTAATATATTGTATTTAGGACATGATATTTATTTTTCTTAAATTCACAATTTATGGTCTTTTACTGTCCAGTTGTACATATCTAAGTATCTATATAATACAAGTTAACTCTCATTTTTGCCTTTAGGATGCCAACAATGATGCAAAGTACTTCTTGCTATATTACTATTATGGCGGCATGATCTATACGGCTGTTAAGAACTTCGAGCGCGCCTTGTATTTCTTTGAGGTGTGCATCACAACGCCAGCGATGGCCATGTCCCACATCATGCTCGAGGCATACAAAAAGTTTCTCATGGTTTCACTCATAGTCGAGGGCAAGGTAAGCATTAAAGATACCTTATCATCATTCAAATAATATCTGTTGTTTTTTTGAGCAGATAGCGTATATACCAAAGAACGCACAGGTTATTGGACGCTTTATGAAGCCGCTGGCAAATCATTATCATGATTTGGTCAATGTGTATGGCAATGCTTCGAGTGAGGAGCTGCGCATCATTATACTCAAATACAGTGAAGTATTTACGCGTGATAATAATGTCGGACTGGCCAAGCAGGTGGCGACATCCTTATATAAACGTAACATCCAGCGATTGACGAAAACATTTCTCACACTCTCCTTGTCGGATGTCGCCAGTCGTGTCCAGCTGCCCAGTGCCAGCGAAGCGGAGCGCTATATCTTGAACATGGTTTGTTTGGATCAGCTTCTGTATCTATTTAACATATTAAACTCCATATACCATTTTCTCAGATCAAATCTGGTGAGATCTTTGCAAGCATCAATCAAAAGGATGGTATGGTGCTGTTCAAGGATGATCCCGAGCAATACAATCTACCCGACATGTTCCTCAATGTGCAAACGAACATTACCCAGGTGCTCGATATGGTTAAGCAAATCAACAAAATGGAGGAGGAAATCATATTGAATCCGCTGGTAAAAATAATAATTACTCAATACAGTGATGGCTTTGCTTTAATTAATGATTATTGAACTGAACGCAAAGGGCAGACTTAATATGCAACTAGTCATTAATTAAAATGATTTATAATCAATTGTCAAGCACAGAAAACACTCTTTAAGTGATTCTCAGCTAATAGTCTAACGGTTTTTCTTTTGTAGTATGTGAAGAAGGCGCTGGGCAGTCAGGATGAGGATTTGACGTCACAGCACCCCAAGACCTATTCGGGGTAAGACAAGAAAGCGGCACACACAAATACAAAGCGCAAACATTACACATATTCCATATTGACAGCGATCCCACGGATTGATGTGTTCCAAAACTTCCCTAAAAAAAAAAAACAGAGACAACCACAAATAGCAAAGAGGAGCAGGAGCAGAAATGGAAGCAGAGAGCAGAAACAGGAGCCAAGCACAGCTGCGCCTACAATTTGCTAAACTTATAGATGAACAATGCTATTTTAAATAAAAACTAATTGTATAAATCAAATGACTTAAGTCTCTAATCGAAATATGTGTGCAATTATTGATAACCAATTGATAAGAGTAAGTTTCATTTATTCATTTATTTTGAATCGATCAGGCGACATTGCACTCGCCTGATCCACATTTTTCTACGTGTGTGTTTGTTGTTTTATTACAATTATCAATGCCAGACACAATGTTTAGGTAACCCTAAATGATATGGCTAATTAACTGACTAGACTGCCGCCGGTTGTTAGTTGTGCGTGTTTCGTTCGTTGTTTGATGTTTGCTGTTTGCTGTTTGCTGTTTGCTGTTTGCCGTTTGCTGTTGTTGTTGTTACTTATATTATAGTTATAGTTATATACTATATTTAAGTACTAGTTGCGTTTTTAAAGCTAGACTAATTGGTATTGTGCTCTCTTTCTTATATAAACTATTGACTATATACAATGTTGTTGTTGTTGTTTTTGATGTTTTCATTTGTTGCTTGAGATTCTCATCGGGCAGCGCTGAGAACTGCCAACGTCGCCGTTAACCGGTTTTCAGAGCATCCACTTCCAGCATTGTGGTCTTCAACGTGCTTGTGACAACGCCCACACCTCCTCCGCCGCCTTCGACACTCATGCTGCTATAGAGTTTGTGGACCACGTTGAATAATATGAAGCTAACGATGAGCACCAGCAGCGACATGAACGCATATGCCAGCACCAGCGGCGTATGCGATATGGGATCAAACATTGTGTTTATTTTATGTTATGTGTTTTTTGCTTTTTCTTTTAATTATTTTTAAAACTTCTGACAGAGTTGAGTTGACAGAGATCCTCTCTCGCTTTCTCTCTCTCTCTCTCTTTTCTCGAGTGCGTCGAACTGACTAAATGGAAAACGGAACTTGGAACTTGGAAGTGAAGTGAAAACGCGTATGTTAATTAAACGCCGCAAAGTATATATATATATATATATTTATATATCTGTATATATATTCCCAACGCAATTACAAATATTTTCGAATGTGCTCCGTGCTTGGCGTACCGCATGCATTGACACCTGTGCTTTAACTGAGCACTTTATACGAGGCGAGCGAACGTGTGAATGGAAATTGGAATAGAACTTTGTGTGCTGAACCACCAACCCCCCTTCCCCCTCCCCCTACGGTCACACCACTGCTGATACGCCCGCACGCACGATAAGCCCCATTAATTTATACATATACATATATATATATATATAAATATATATATATTTAGTTAAAAACCCGTTTAATGGTTTGTTTTGCATCTAACATTAACTAGGGTCAGGTCGAACTCAGCTGCATCTTTGATCGCACATCACTCTCAGCTGACGGAGAGAGAGAGAGAGAGAGAGAGGAAAAGAGTGAGAGAGCGTATAAACTATGATATACTCTGTACAAGAGACACAAGTATGTTTGAGCTCTTGAATGTTAAATAGTTTAATGAGTGCATTCTATCGATCAGTCGATATCGTTGCAAAAAAGACAAATTAAATCAGCATACTTATATTCAATAACTATGTATCACCGAATAATATAATGTATATATATATATATAGGTGATTCGTCAGATATGGATGGCTGCTATCTAAAATTTTAAACATAATTGAGCTTTATTTGGTAAATGACTAAGAAATATTTTCTTTATCTGAGTCATTTACTTATATATTTTTTGTATATTTAAATTAGTATTATATTTCTTTCTTATTTCTTTATCTGACGCTGAGATTCATGAGTATGCTATAGAACGTATTATATAATACATATTAAAGAAAGTCAGTTCACATTATTCTATTTATATTAGTGTATTTATATATTTATTATTTCATTGTCTTATCAGATTTTGTGCCAATTAAAAAACATAGATGATATATATAAAATAAAAGCAGTTTACAACATGATGCTACCCTCTTTGGAGGCAATATGAATATAATTACAGGGCATACATACGGTGTCACAGAGCTTATTTGGACCAGTGTCTAGCAACAAATTTAAAGTGTTATAAAGTTTAAACAAAGAAACAAAAGCAAAATGTTTAAAGCTAATTTGTTTAATGTTATATCAAGTTCGATAAAAAAACTTTAATTTTTATTTAAATGTTAATCAATTAATTAAAATTAGTCAAAAGCTGAAAACATATTCAAAATACATGTCAAAGCTTATTTGGACCAGTCTTAAAATAGTAAAATATTTGACGTATGAAAACTTAAATAAGGATGTTAATACTTAGTATGATATCCTTTAGCCTTAACAACTTCCCTTAAACTATTATTCATGGAAGATACCAGCTTCCGGGTAGTTTCTGGACTGATCTTGCTCCACTCATCCAGCAGACCATTCTGAGATCCTGTTTGCTGGATATGCTGTGATTCTGGATGTTATTTTCCAGCAGAGCCCACAAATTTTCAATAACATTTAAATCTAGAGACGGGGTCGGCGGATTTATTATGTGGGGGCAGTTCCAGATAAGCCAGGTCTGTACTAATCCGGACTTATGCTTGGGGTCATTGTCGTGATAGGAGGTACATCGGCTTCCTAGCTTCTTGGCACTTTGAAGTAAATTTTCCTTTAATATATTGAGGTACACTTTCTTGTCCAGTGTTGTTTCAATGAACACCAAGTTTCCGCCGCCGACTGCCGAGATACATGCCCATACAATGACACTTCCTCCTCCGTGCTTGACTGTTGTCTTTTCATTTTTGAGATTCAGCTCAATATTGGACTGTTGCCACACATAATGCCGTCCGTCCGAGCCAAAAATGTTGAATTTGGACTCATCTGCAAATATGATTGTGTTCCAGAACTCCAAATCCTTATCCAAGTGGGATTTGGAGAAGATCATCCTGTTCCCTTAATTTTTGCGCTTATATTATTATAATTTCCTGATGATTCTACGCTCCTCCTGGTCGGTGAAAATTTTGTTTGGTGCCATTCCGCCCTTGTCCTCTGTCCGTTTTGCGTCCACGAAGATAGGAAGGATGTTGCATACAGTTGACTTCCTTAGATTGACCATTTCAGCTATTTGGCGATGTGATTGATTGAAGCGATCTTTGGAATTTTTGAAAAATAATGTATAATTAGTTTATGGCAGGCAATTAAAAATTTTACTAGGCACTGGTCCAAATATGCTCTGAGCCACTGTACATTTCATTGAATGCGAGGCATATTCTCATATTTAAATACATCAATGCCATCAGAGCCAATCAAGCAAACAAATCTACGTCGTCTGTTTATATATTTGTTGTGCTTTATTAATTGAATAAATGGAGAATGTAGAAATAAAACATCTGGCCAATAAAAATTGGTAAATATAGCGTTAAGCAATTAGCGATTTTTTATTTTCAATTGTGGTTGCTTTTGTGATTCGGGGCATACTGTTGAAGTGCGTCTTATCAAAGCGACTGATAAAACACTTTATGGCACCCGCAAGTGATAACTGATAAGCGAAAGGAATTTTTTGTCTATACCCGTTAACTGGTTCAACCTATATTTATCTCTCTCTCTTTCTGTGGAGTATACTGTGGACTGGGGCGTCTGTTGTGTGGCATGCTCGTGACTCGATTCGGCCTTGGAACCAGTAAAACGGGGGACAAAAGCATAGTTTAAAAACGAGTTCTATGAAGACTTATTATAGATGCAAGCCGTGCCTCTCTTTCTCGCTCTCACGCTCTCTCTGCTCTTTATCTCTTTAGTGCTCGTAATCCGATGAAAGCCTACACGTGGAGAGACGACACGTTGTGGCACTGTCCGTGCAATGTGCCACAATCACATCATTGCTCACATCATTTAGCACCAGTTGCATATTATTTGGCCGGCTGCAGCGCATCATCATTTTTAGTCTGGGCACACTGAACAGCTGATCGTAATATTTGATAACACGAGGACTGCTCAAGTCACGTTCCCCTCGAATGGCACATTGTCTGTTGACGCTGCAGTTGCACATAAAGCTTATCGCACGCTTGCCGGAATTGTGGCAGACGTCGAGCTCAACACTAATCAAATAGCATGGCTCCAACGTGAGCGTAATGCGCACTGTGATCCATTGATTGTTTGACTGATTAATTGACAATGCTATGATTTACTTACCCACCGATGACTCGTGTATCTGGGAGCGATTCTGTATCCAAACGGAGTGTGCACTCAACTGCTGCCCAATATTTTTGCCTAAACCGTCAACCTTCGGCAAATTCAGGGATGATCGGTAGCCAGGTGCCGCTGGTAGCGGCCGATTATCATAGATGGATATATAGATCTTGTGACTGACATAGACCACAATGAAGAAGAGTATGATGAGCAGGAGCAGGAACACAATGTACGTGAATAGTGTCGGCAGCCAAATGATGACATCCAGCAGCATTGGTAACGTTGGCTGTTTCGTTTCAGTTTCGATTTCAGAGTTTTCAAGTGAAACGGTCGCCATAGCAATCAGCCTGCTAAGGTTGCTTCTTTTTTTTTGGGGGGAAATTGTTTGTTTTGCAACATCTATGTAAATGAATTTATTTTAATATTGTTTTCTCATTTTTTTGTTGTTTTTTTTTTTGTTAGCTTTTTGTTTTTACTTGTTGTATATAGTACATACGATTTTACATTGACAATATTTTTAGTTTAAATTATATGCGCTTCTCGCTCGCTCGCTCGCTTTTGGTGCTGCTTGCTTACGTCACAGGTGTCTTGGCTTAATGTACACAATATTATATGTTCTTCATTTATTTTTGCATAGTTCCGCACTTAGCTTTTGTCGCACACACTGAACTTTGACGTGAGCGCTGGCTAATCGCTCTCTCCCTCTCTCTCTCTATATAGTCTAAAACCCGCCGGCGGGTACAACACACTCACGCCTGTGAGGCGCAAGGGGGCGTGGCTTGCACTCTGCGCAAACCGCCTAAAAAAAAAAAAGAAAACAAACAAAATAGAAATAGCAACACAAAAGAATCCCTTTGGGCTCAACTTGAGCTATGTGCGTGCGAGACTGTGTGTGTGTGTATGTGTGTGTTAGTTTTGTTGTCTCACTCACACACACACATACACAAACAACCCGCTTTTGTCAAGCATTATTTAAAGTAATTTATGTTTTGCTTTGTTTTAATTAATTTACAATTTCTTGTTATTTTCATTTCTTTCTTTTGTGTGTATTTGTTGTTGTTGTTGTAGTTGTTTGGTGGCAGTTGTTAGAAAAATGCCATGTTGGTTACGAGACGTATGTAAAACAGAGTATAACAGTTTGAAATCATCATGACTTGCAAATTTTCATTAATAAAAAGTTTGTATATATATATTTTCTGCATCTTTTTTTTTTTGTTGACTTCATGTGCGAAATTTGAAATTAAATAATAATTTACTAATAATATTAAACAATATTTATGTATTTGTTGTTGCCCGCTCTTTTGTTCAACACAAACAAATTAGACAAAACCTAGTTAAATTAATTATTCTTTTCTTTTCTTTTGTCTGTTTTTTTTTTTAACTCAGCATGCGTTTGTATGTGTGTGTGTGTGTCTGTGTGTGTGTTTTATAGCTAAACTTTAATATTTATTTAATTTTTACTCATAAGTTTTTAGTTTTTGTATTTTTTTAGGCTGTAAAAAACATTCAGATCTTCAATGTGATTATTAAACGAAATGTTCTTTTTTTTTTGGTTTTTGTTTTTGCTGGCAGCATGTTCCGTTATAAAGATATTCAGTAAATATATATATATGTAGATATATATGTATGTATATTTCAACCAGTACTCGTAGAAAAGATTTATAAGAAATTCGCTTTTGTTTTTAAAATTTTTCAAATTTACATTTGCTTTTTTTCCTTTGATTTTGATCTTATTTGGATTTTCAAAAGTTTCTCTTTTTAAGAAAGCTCAGTGCGACAAGTTACGTGTTTTATCGGTTTGGTTTTTTGTAGTTCTTCTTTTTTTTTTTGGAGTTGGGAACATGCCGCAACTTTAACACGAAATTAACACACACATTACACAAATACATATGTATAACTTTTCAGCACAACATACAGAATTCATATACGTAATTAACATATTGGTATTTGGCGCCCCCTTTTCACACCCCCCATTTCATAACCACCCACTCAACCCAACCCCCAGCGCATCCCCAAATCCAACCCAAGCGAAGCCAATCCATTTTTCACACTTGCACATTGAGCTCAACTCAATATTTCAATTCCATGGAGAACTCTCTCTAAAATGGGGCTGCTTTAAATGGATTCTTTTTTGTTTTTTTTTCTTTTTTTTGCTGTTTTACACATTTAATTTAATTTTTTGTTTTGTTTTTTATGCTGTTGAGCGGTTGTTTTTTGTTGTTGATGTTGGCATGCGAGCTGCGTTGTTGTTGTTGTTGTGTTGATGTTGTTGTGTTGATGATGTTGTTTGTTTGTTGTCTGTTGCTTGTTGCTTGCTTAGACAGACAGTGAAACGAAACTGTTATATTGCGTAATGTTGCGCTTCAGAATATCCGCACAGGGACCCAAAACGCGTTCAAACCTAAATATATATAAAATGTTTATAATTCAGTATAAATTATAAATTAAGATATATATATATGGATGTATGGTGTACCTCGCTCTATCCAGTTTGACGCACTTGAGGGGGCCGCGAGCGACAACAGTTGCGGCACGTGGCCGATCCAGGAGCAGAGCAATCTCGCCAAAGTAATCGCTGGAACCCAAACGGCCCACCTCAGCTGGCTCCTCACCCTGCTGGTGTAGATCAAATCAAAAGTAAACAATAAGTGACCAATTAGCCAATTATTATTATTATTTTTAAGCCTACCTCGGAGCGCTGTTGCAGGACAACGGCACATCCTTCGAGAATGATATAGAAATCATCGCCGGCAGCGCCCTGTTTCACAATCGTTTCGCCATCTTCGAAGGCGCACGTCTCCAGCGAATCGGCGACAGTCAATCGCTCCCATTTATCCAAGCTCTCCAGTATGGAGACACGCGAGAGGAACTCCTCGTACATTTTACGCTTGCGTATAGTTGAGCCCATAAGGATGCGTCTGTACGAGTCACGATCGATGCCCCACAGCTTGACATCGCTCTTGGCGCGCACGGTGGCCGCACGTGGTGTGCCATAGATCAGCGCCAGTTCACCAAAACTGCCGCCTTCACTGATTGTGGTCACCAGCTCAGAGTTGACAAAGACCTAAGAATGGTTAATCTAATTAAATGGGGGGTGTTCTATGATTGTATGTATATTGGGACAACTACTCACATCCACTTCGCCCACATCGATGACATAGAAATTGTCGCCTTCGTCGCCCTGTTGTATAATATTCTCGTCGGCCGTGTGATTAACGGGAAACATGGCATCGAATATATCGGAGCGTTCGCTCTCATCCAAATGGGCGAAGAGCACATTTTTGGCAATGGCCTTCGACAGAGCGTTCATTGTCTTGTAGTCCTTGGGTACAACTTTCTTAACATAGTTGGCGGCATCCTCTTCGCTGACCGGTTCGGCGGAGATGCCACCGCGCCGACGTACGGGTGGTGCAGCTGTTTGTGGCATTGGACTGAGATCCTCGCAATCGTCGGGACTGATTACCTGTTTGCTGGCATCCAGTTTGACTTGTTCCTGCAACATAGAATATAAAGATATATTGCATAATTATAACACTTTGTATAACACATTTTGTTTTTCTTAAGCAGCTGCATAATAAGCCAATAAGGCAATCAATAAGCCAAACATTCACCTAATAATCAACTTTTCTATTTATTTATTCATTATTTAATATTTATTTATTTCCACTCAATTCAATTTAGACGCCCACCTTTGGTGTTGCAACAACTCCTGCAACGGCATAGCTAATTCCAATGTGCGTCATTTTGCAGACGCTAACTGTTTGTGTATATGTGAAAAGTCAGTTCAGGGAGTGAATTTGGCTGGATTTTGGGGGTGGACAAAGCGACAAAAGCTGCTCCAGGGCTTCAGCTGGGCATTTATCTATTTTTGTTAGCTCAAAGTTTGCATGCTGCAACACACAGTGAGGTACGCCTCCGTTCGAAGCACCCACACAAAATACACAGATTGCAATGCTGCAATTCTGCTAAGAGAAAAGAAAAAAAAACCAAATAAATCTCTTAATAAAAGGGCGACTGTGACGTCAATGGAGAGCGCCAACCAACCAACTGGATTGCAACCGGCAAGGGGCACAATTAGGCTGCACATTTAAATGTCAAACGAAATGTGACTCTTGCTTTTTCGACAACTGCCATTTGGGAATTGTGCTAAATTGAATTGATTGTATAACAGCACTTTTGGGTTGTTTAAGTGCAAATGTACTAATTGAACATTTTTTGGAGAGGCCATCTGTATGAAATATGAATCGTATATAGGAAGACACACAATACGAGAAACAAAGAAAGACTGAGGAGGAGAACGGAGGCTGGGCAGAGACACCCGGACTCCGACAAGCCAGATGCCTTTTGGGTGGCTAGAATCCTAAATGATTTTACCAAAAACTAAGGCTTAGGATTACTCACCGGTCTGCTGACAGGATATGGATATTGTCGACTAAGAAGTCACCTTACCAAACTAGATATTTATAGTAGCGAATTATGCAGGTTTTGTGAAAGCGATGACGAATCCTCAATTCACATCCTAGCAGGCAAAGATGCAGCATCCTAGGGATGCGTGATCGAAGCTACAAATACAACCCAGCAAAGATTCTAGCAATAGGCTTAGAGGGATGCACAATAGATCAAATAGTTCGCAAATATAATAATAATAAAGAGTCGTCTGACAGTTGTAATTAAGAAATAAATATGAACTACAAATATAAATATCAAATATTTGAATTAGAGTTGGTTAGATATACTATTAAATAATTATTAATATTATTAATTATTAATAATGCGAGCTACAATAAGTGTTTAACAGTTGTTTATGGCCAAACTTTAAGTACTGTTTACATTAATATACCTCAAATTAGGGCCATAACTTGGCCTTGCTTTGGGCCTTGATGCCAGATAAGATACAAGCAACAATTTATTGGGTCTTTGAGAATTTGATTACAACAATTAAGCTTATCAGAAACATTTTAATAGCTTCCTACGCACACAGTTAATGAAAAAGAAGAAAGCGCAAAATGCATAAACATTTAATGGGGTAAACAAAAGCGCTTTTTATGATGAATCACACATAAAACATAAAACAAACAAAAAATCTGACAAATAAAAACACGGAGCGGTTTCCATCGATTTGTGGTGTAAACAAAAATGTAGAAATTAACTTGAGCAATTCTGGGCAGATGATCATGGCATGTTGGCTGATAAGAATGCTTTGTTTATTCGGGCCACTTGCCAATTGTTAATGATGAGCTGTGAATAGTTAAAAAGGCGTTTGCGCCACGCCCACGATCAATCAACGCAGGGGCGCAGCTGCAACGCATACAAAGTGCCACAGTAAACAAAACCAAGCCGCAAAAAAGCTGACAACTCAAAGTCGCCTGTTGACTAACTACCACGCCTCCTTCTCACTTCCGCTCTTCCCCGGGCAAACAAAGAGTGCAATTTTATGACCAGGGCCATCGTTGTCGTCCTCGTTCTCGTCCTCGTCCTCAACCTCGTCAACGTCATCTTTCGTTGCCGGCGCGTGTTGGCCGTGACCTTTATGCAGACGCGGAGTCGGCGCCAAACAGTCAACAACTCGTCCAGCATTGGCCCTGGCCCTGGCCCTGGCCATGCAGCTCCACTAGCTCTCTCTCACTCACACTCTCCCTCTCTCTCACTCTTTTACTCGCTCTCTCTCTCTCGCTCTCTGCAAGTTTTCATTTGTATATCTCTGCAATTTTCGCGACATATTCAACGGAAATCGATGTCGCTTTGACAAAATTGAGTTACTGACGCAAAACAAAATTGCAAACGGTCTATGTGTATTTGTGTGTGTGTGTGTGTGTGTGTGTCCAATCTTGACGTACGCTTATCAATACATACGAACATTAACACGCCCTCACGACACTTGTTAGCTGATTAAATGACAAGGCAAGATGACTTTTACTATTTGATTGCAACTCCATCAAGACGCTTTCAATTTACAGATTGTTGCGTTTACACTGAACAAAAATGAAGTATACGTCCTAGTAAAGAAATACATATTTGAAAAAGTGTAGATTGCTTAATAAACCGCTGTCTGTTGAAAAGTCGCAAGTTTTAAACATTTGGAGTTAAGATCAGGAAGTCCAATTCGAAAATTGAACAACCAGCAATCGATATTGAATTATTAAAAGTTTAATTAATTATAAACTTTAGCTAACACACAATAGACTTGCGCTAAGATTGATTCCAGATCCTGAGAATGAGGCGAGAATGGGGGCAAAGACAGGACTAACTAAATCGTTATGTGGCATAGGAAGACAATGAGGCAGAAAGGAATAGAGAACGATCGACAGTTAAACTGGTTAGAGGTCTCAAAAAAGGAAAATGTCTTCCAGATGCGACAGAACAGACTTAAAATTCTTAGCTGTCTCTGAGAGGATTTTTTTAAATTAAGAAGTCACCGTGCTAAACTAGAATTGGGGTTGAAGGAAGAGCTATGGGATCAGAAAGGATCTAAAAGATAAATCAATATTAGTAACCTCTGCCTCTGACATTCGTTTCTGTTTGGCAATGCCAATATTTTTGAATATTATAAATATATATATATATATATAATTATGTATATACTCTACAGATGGTGTCTTAGTCGGGCGTATTATCTAAGAAAATGGCAACAACTTTAAGAAGTTATTGCTCTGCACGGAATTAATTGCCACAAATTGTGATTAGCTAAATTCCAACACGTTCTGCTCTTTGGTTTCTTTTTCGCTCTGTGTAATGCTCAACTCAATGCCAACGTGCCATAAAAATGCAATGTTTTATGACGTGATAAGAGCAACAGAAACAACAATAATACAACAACATTAAAAGTATGACTATTAAGCTTTTCATTTTATTTGAAAGCATTCTCAAAGAAAAACGGGAAACCAAATTGCTGCAAGGCAGTAAAAAATGAATGCATCGCGAATGAGTTTGAGAGTGTGATTGTGAGTGTATGAGTGTGTGTGAGTCAATGAGTTCATTGCATGAGTGCTTATTTAATAAAAGAGCAGTTGAGAATAAAATAAATATGTGCATATTTACAACAACAACAACAAAAACAATAAAAAAAATCAAATAAACAACAACAAATGCGCTTTGCAAACCTTTGACATATTTTAGCTTTTGCTTTCAGCTGCTAAAGATGTGTGTGTGTGTGTTCTGGTGTGTGTGTGCTCGGAGGTGTGCTGGTGTGTGTGCAATTGCAACAAATGCTGTAAATGGTCACCGACTAGAAAATAAACAACAACAACAAACATACAACAAATGACATTCCACTTTTAATTATTTTCAATTATTTTTTTGTCTATATTCTCAGACACAGTTTCCACCAATAGACGTCAATTTTCACGTAGACCGTATTGTAGTTTTTTTTTTTGTTTTCGATTCAAGACGTGCACAACAAACTACAAAAAATTTACAAATAAATACATATTACGCATACGCAACAACAACAACAACATAAAGCAATGACAAATCCAATGTCAAAGTTTTATAAAAATAAATATTGAAACCATATTTTTTTCCACTGTTTTATTTTCTTCTGGTATTTAACGCGAAAATTTCACACAAATCGAACAAAAATTTTACAAGAAAATATATGCCAAAAAAATATGAGAGCAAAAAAATGTATATTGAATAATATTAATAAAGAATATAATTATAGATAATGGATATATAATTTAGTGATATACATATATATATATATATATATATATATATATATATACATAAATAATATGGGCTCTGGTTATTAAAAGATTTTGAAGCAGCAGCCAAACGCAATTAATTGGTACAAATATGAAAAGAATTATATAAAAATATCTAAATATATGTATAAAAATGTATATATTTTGATATATACGTATATATATATATATACCCATACATATACATACATACATATATATATATATATATGTATGTATGTATATGTATGGATATATGTTTCTATATTTGCGAATCGCGTGCGTCACACAATTTGCAGATTGGTTAATTTGACTACATAATTTCTTCCTTTGACAACACAATTATTTTCGCATTTGTTGCTTGCTGTTTGATTGTTGTCGCCGATTTCTGTTAATTGTTTAATTAATCCAATTGCAGGAATAGTCGAGCAATGGATATGGATAAATTTATATAGACATATATATATATATATATTTATATATATATTGTGTGTAGGTGTTTGTGTGAATAGTCTACCCGTTGTTTTTTTTTTGCCGTTGCTCGTTTTCAACTTTCGTCGTCGCGTGTTATTTACAAAACGGAGGCGCGACACAAACTGAAAACTGAAAACTAAAAACTGAATTCGAATTCGCTTTCAGCTTCGAGACGGCAAACAGAAAACGTCAGCGCCAACGTCGACGCCAAACGTTGACGTCGACGTCAACGCAGCCAGCATCGGCTTCCAGGCGCCCTTACTGCTAACCCCCCAACCCCCCCTCTTCAGACACACTGCTCTATGTGTGTACGTATTACCGATAAGTACAGTGTGGGTTATGTGTGTGTGTGTGTGTGTGTGTGTGTGTGTGTGTGTGTGTGTGCGAGTGAACCGAATGAGAATTACAACTGTCTGTGGTTTGGCGATAGTAGTTAAGAAATGGACAGTAGTAGTAGAAAAGAAGAAGAACTGCTTAGATTATACACTGCACAAAAGTGTGCAAAAACTAATCAATTACAATTCTCAATCATCATCATCATCAACTCAAGGCAATTGAAGTACACAAAAGAAAGAAAATAATTTTCGAAAATCAAACAAGTAATTTTTGTTTCGACAATTAAAATCATTAAGTTTGGTGCGGTGTAGCTACAATATTTGCCCAGTAAAAATCTAAAAACAACATACAAAAATACACATGATGCTCAACAACAACAACAACTAAAAGAGCGAAACATTAATAAAACAAACGATGGCCTCAAAACTGTAGCCAAGAAATTGTTTGGCCCATAAGGCGTGAGAGAGCCATGGCTATGTTGAGGAGGAGGAGCGGGGGTAGCGAGGGGGAGGGAAACAATGGCCACTTGTCAGTTTATTTGCTGTTTGTACCGCAATGCAAATGGAGGAAAAAGGTAAAACAAATCAATTCGAGGCAAAGCTAAAAACTAAGAGTGAGAGAGATAGAGAGAGAGAGAGAGAGAGCAATAAGCAAATATAGGGAAAGAGAGAGGAGGAGGAGAGGCAGCGGATTGAGCCAAGGTAAAGAGCAAAGAATTGTGGGCGACTTATAAGTGTTTACCTAAGCTCAACCCACACACACAGACACATACACACACACGCATAAGCAAACAAATATTGAAGGAAAAAAACTAGAAAAATATATGGAAAAAAGCAATAATAACAATAATTGCAGACACAATCGAAAAGTTATGCGTGTGTTCGTGTGTGTGTGTGGAATTTATAATTTCGTATAACCATTAAAATCTTGTTTGCCTAATATTTATGTACATAGATGTACACACGCATATCCATTTTAATTATAATTACACTTTTGATTTACATGTTGTTTTGGTTTTTCTTTATTTCTTCTTCATTCAAGCCACGTGACGCATGTAGCGTTGTATAAAAGATATGGGAGAATAGAGACTGCGACAACATGCGATAATTACTAGTGTATGCGTGTGTGTGTGTGTGTGAAGGAGGGGTAGGGGGGTGGGGGTAGGAGGGGAGAGGCGAGGGACGTCCAACAAGAACGAGAGTACAAAATGAACGTGTGCTAAGTGTACGCAGTGGGCGGGCCGGCGGTTACAGTTAATGTCATAATATGTGGAGAAAAAACGAGACCTTGCCCACGACAGCGTCTCTAGCCTCAGCTGAGGTAAGTCCCAAGTGTGTGGCCGGGTCATAATTAAAAATGCGTCAGAGCAATATGTGGGAGAAAGAGGTAGGGAAAACAGAGAGATAGGTAAAAAGTATCAAATAGAAAAACAGAGATTCTGATAAATGGAGAGAGAGAGAGAGAGAGAGGGTAAAAACGATAGGTAAATATCGCAGGATCAAAAAAAAAAACCGGTGACAGAGAGAGAGAGAATTAGAGATCGAGGGAAGAGAGATAGGCATAGTGAGAGATATAGTAAAATACTGAAAGAGATGGTAATATAGGAAGACGAAAATATATCGAGAGGATTTACGAATCGTGGCCCTTCTCGGCGATTCTCACAACAAATACCTAAGCTATGTAAATGTGAAAATAAATGTAAATAAATGTAAACAAATGTGCTTTATTAAATGGCCTAGCAAGCCAAGCATATGATTTAATAAACATTCCTATACTGATTTTGTGCAAAACGTCTCCAGCAACAGTCCATAAAACTTTCCGCTCTGCAATTTATGTTTACTAAACACTTTTTCAAAGGATATAATTTAATAATAATCGCCTTTACCACAAATTCGTTTAATGTGGGTCACAGCGGAGGCGTCGCTCACTTTGCCAGTCAACATTTTTTTTAGGCACTGTGTTTTTTAATGCTGAGCTAGCGTTTTAACGTGGAGAGTAGAGTAGGAGCGAAGCAGGGGTTGTGTGTGTGATGCTTTTTATAATCGAATTAATTAAAATTTTACACACTGGCTGCGACGGCAAAGTTCTGTTCTCTCTCTCTCTCTCTCTCTCTCTATCGCACACGGCACCTGCTGGCTGCGGGTGCTACTGCTGACGCTTTAAAATTATCAACACTGAGCGAAAAAGCTCAGCGAAATTCATAAGTGCGCAAGGGAAATTTAAGAGAATTTTAATATTTTTTTTTTTAAATGTTGTTGTTCTTATTTTCTTATTAAGCATTATTGTTTTTGCCTTATCATTTTAACTCGCCATTTGTTCCTCTAAGTGCATAAATTTATAGCCCGCATGCTGCAGTTTCCGTTTCTTGGAACTTGAAGCCCTGCCCGCTTGTCTGCCTGCCTGCCTTGCTTTGTTAAGCGAAGTTTCCAATTCAGTGAACTTTTTGTTGCCAGCTGCCTGCCTGATCGCACTCTGTCACCACCCTCTCTCGCTACACCCCCTCCCCACCCTGCTCCCTTTATCGTGTCAGGCAGTGATACGTTGCCCACTTTGCCAACTCCCTCCCAACCCAACCTTTCCTCCTCAGTACGTGGTGTCAGCTAAACAAAAGCTTTTGTTGCTGCTGTTGAAAATGATTCCAACTAAAAATGATTCACACACACACACACACACAGATTGGAGGCGTCTCCAAATCGATGCTACGATTGCTGTCTGTTGCTTGCTGGCTGAAGCCTAACTAACAGGTCAGTTAGTGTCCTGCATAATCGCAATATCTGTCAGCAGAAGTGGACAGCTCTTTCGGTTTGAATCTGACGTCACAGAACAAACAACGAGAAATGTGATTAATGTTGTCTCCATATGCATACACTATAATGGCTTATTTGCTTATCTAAAAGCATTCCATAGAAATATATAAACATTGCATATTGCTGAAAATCGAGATCTCTTCAAAATCTTCAATATGAACAATGTTTAATTATCTTTAACATTGGTTTTCATAATTATTGTTAAAAAAAACTGTAAATTGTGAACAATTCTAGCCATAATATCCCATTATCATTATTTGGTAAAGTCTTTAATCGAATTAGTAGCACAGCTTAGTTTTAGCTTAGCTAACAGCTTTTTTTGGGTAGCGTAAATTACGTATACGCCGCATTGTGCTTAAAAACTGTTTGCATTTGCTTTTGCTTTTTTCCATTTGACTTATGCGTATATTATATGTATTATCATATATTGTTGTCCTGGAAAGGTAAACTTAGCTCAGCTCAACTCAACTCAGTTCAGCTGTTGCGTCGCTGTATGCAAAAGTTTTTAGGCTCATTCGTGCCGTTTCATTTATTGCCTAAATAATTCATGAGCTTCCTTCCTGTTTTCTTCGGTTTGATTCTGTTCCGTTCTGTTGTCGTTCATCTATGGCACATTGTTGTGCCACTCTCGCTGGCTGTTAGCGTTAACGGTGCTTATAGGCCGCTTAATGGACGGCCGACCAAAGGGTCGCCGCATCCGCTGCTTTAACCTCTACTCCCCCAATTTACCCAAATAACCTTCAGCTTCATTTGTGTGTGTATGCGTGTGTTTGTGTGTGAGTTTGTATGTGATTTACATAAAACTTTTACATTGATTTCAGTTCTCGAACAAACAAATACTTAACCAGTGTACTCGAAATCTCTAATATATGAAAATCGCTTACTTATTTATGCATGCAGAGCAATAAGGGGATGAGATGAAAGAGTAAAGACCAATAAGTGAGATAGATAAAAAAAAGGTTCAGGATACACACTGCCAAGACAGTCCCGAACTAAAATAATAAATAGGTAAGTAAATAATAAGTCAAAAATAATCAGAAAATATGCATAAACATAAATGTCCTCAAAGATTAAACGAATTTATGTACGTCCAGCTATTCCAGGCTTTCAACAAATGAAATTTCCCATTTCTTAAACCTATTATTCATACTTATTATCTAATTTATAAATTATGAATTACTCAATAAATCAAAAGCATAATTTACAATTACTAAGTTCAATTCAGCTTATATTTGAAATTTTTATAAGCTTTAAATAAAGGTATTTCTGTACTTAAATAACAGCTTATTCTTCTGAAACTGTCAAAGCTGTGTTGGTATTCTATGAAAAAAGCCCTTTTACTATTGATATTATATTTGTTAGCGTATTTTCAATTGTAATCCTAAGCTGTATTCAGCTATATTCCAATAAGCTCTCAAGGTATTTTATAAATAAAAAAAAAGAACCCTTTGCATTCTTCGGTAACCAAACTGATTATTCGAAGAGATTTAATTCTGGTAACTGTAAATATAACTGTATCTGTCACTGTAACTGTAACTATAACTGTACCCACCATGTTTCCTTCCACTTTGATATTTCGGTTCGCTAGGTGTTTGTTTTTGTGGATTTTTTTTTTTGCCTGCTGCGTGTTATTGATGTCTTTAATCTAGTGTCAATACGGTGGCGGTCAACAAGCTCAAGCAACAACAACAACAATAATAATAATGTGACGATGATGACGAGGAGCTGGCCAACTATTTATTGGGCACACTAATCACGCCCGGGCGAAAAATAAACAATGCGCTGACAGCAGCTGTCGTGACAATTGTTTGTTGTTGTTTCAGTTTTAGTTGTCCTTTTATTTCTTGGTGTTCTTATTGTTGGTTCTGGCTATAACTGTAACTGTTACGGTTTCGATTTAATGTTTGTGAATGATGGCAATTGTTTTGGAGGAGCCATAAACGCAATCAATCAAATAGAAAACGCGTCTCCCGTCGCCGATAACCGTTGCGAATGGCGAACAATTTGCGAATGTTAACTGTAACTGTAAGTGTGGCACTTTTTAACTGTTATTGGCCGCAAAGAAATTGGGACGACCAAGACTACGACAATGTACGCAGTTAGCAGCAGCGACGACGGTGGCAAACTGACTAACGGTAAACAGCGTCAGCAAACGGCAGCGACAACGACGACGACATGATGACCTTCACCAACACGCACAGCCGAAGGAAAGTGGCCAAAAAAAACAACAAAAAATATTTTTCGCACACACACAAACACACTCATACACAGAGAGAGGAACAACAACAATAACAAAGCTGTGACGCTGTCATCAGCAACAGCAGCAGCATTAGGCAAAACAACAACAACAGCAAGCAGCAAAAAGGGCGCCTGGCAAAAAAGCTTTGATTTCGTTTTGCGTGTTGCGTGCCGAGCAGCAGAGCCGAGAAATGAGTTGAGTTAAGTTTTCAAGTGCAAAATTCCCACCAACTTTGCGAAAAAGCTGCAGCTGCTCTCTTTCTGTATGTGCGTGCATGCGTGCGTGATTGGTGGCTCTCTTTCCGAGCTGACAGAGCGCAAGGCAAATTCGACAAGGGTGAGTAGTAGAGTCAGATTGAGAGAGAGAGAGCAATGTAAACATAGCGCAACATAGCTCTGCTTTATTTTGCATTCATTGTGTGCAGGTATTTTATGCTCCCCGTAAGCAGAGTACTTTGATATGCGCATTTAGTTTGCGTCAATCTTACCTATGTTAACTCTGTGTGTTAAGTATGCAGTTTCTGTAAACTTGCTAATGGAATTATGCATACAATAATTCAACATAAAATTAAAATATTATTTTCTATTTTAAATACTGAATATAGTTGAATCTATAAACTGCTTAATTGCTAAATAAAAGTTTTAATTAATTTAATTTTAATAAACAGCGGACTTGCAAACTGCTTAATTGTTAAAATTGTATAGAAAAACATCAACGCATCTGGCATATGGCATATGAGTAGAGATTTAAAACTTCGGCACAACGAAAAACAAAGCAGTTATTGACTGTCATAGAGGCAGGCAGTCAAACCAAAGCTTAAATTATGCTACAAAAAGGCTCTCTCTCTCTCGCTCTCACACTCTCTCTGGCAGAATGCAAAAGCTTTTTAGGCTGACCATAATAATAATATGAACTTGAGCTTGAAATGGAATGGAGTGAGTGGACTTTGGGGACTGATTGCTGACTGAAGTCTGATCGAAATGATGACTTCGTCAAACTTACGATATCCTCCTCGGGTATGGTGGTGCAAGAGGTGCGCACATGACGAACTCGATGCATGGCGTCCAGGCTCAAGCGATGTTCGTGGTCATCGCGCAGCATTGCATCGAAAACGGCAACGCCGCCATCGATGCTGCTTTCGCGCAAAATGCGACCACCTCTACCGCTGAAGGAGCCACTAGAGCCCTGGTACAACTGGTGGTGGTGCTGCTGTTGCTGTTGATGTGGCGTGGTATTGTAGCTGACGCCCACCTCGGAGAATGAACGAATACGCAAAGCACCATTCTCATCAGTAGTAAGTGCAACGGACTTGAAGCGATCAATAACCGCATCCTGAATGCCATTCACGCTCAGCTGATTGCCCATGGCGATGGCGATGGCGATTGGCGACAATCACTAAGGCGCTACTACTATTTGCGACACTCGCCAACACGCGGCCACAATATAATTATGCAAAAGGGCAGCAGCCGCTTAAGTACGCTTCTTTACAGCGTCAGGATGTTTACCAAACTGAAAGTCCACTCAGGCATTCAACAGGCAACAGGCAGGCAGCTGACAACACCACCAGCCTGACAGCGTGTGTGTGTGTGTGGGCGAGAGAGACAGAGAGAGCGAGCGTCCACAGGTGCTGCAACTTTTGCTTGCAGCTATCCCAGCAGCAGCAGCCTTCCCCAGGAATCATTGCAAGCTTTCAAGCTTAAACTGCGACACACTACCCCTGCAATAACACCCCCCTGTAAATGCAACCTGTCTGTTTACACATACTTATAACACACACATATTCGTTTATATTTGAGGGAGTTTGAGAGAGAGTGTGTGATTGAGAGAGAGAGAGAGAGAGAGAGAAACCAGTGAACCGTTTGAGAATCGCACGCTTCTTGTGTGGGCATATTTTGTTTTTATTTTCAACAACTGACCCCAAAATAGCCTTATTGAGGCTTATTATTGATTTGACATGTTAGTCGATAACAGCCTCTCTTGTTGTCCCAGGGATGCGACAATAATGGAACCCAACAGAATTTACATTTTCATAAACAAAATATATAAGAAAAGATTTCAAGATTTTTTTTACACAGAAAACTTTTTAAATATAACTTTTTGATCAAATATATATGCCAAAATAACACAAAGATTTTCCTACATAAACATTCAATTTGAGTCGTCATAACATTTACAAAAGACATGATTTTTGAAAATATTTGGGTGTGTATTTTGGACATGAATATCAATGCAGAATCGAGTTTCCAACTCTCTAATTATTATTAATCTCGAGCTCAAGCCATGAAACAAAAACATTTTTTATTTAGAGTACCATACTAGTACATTTTTTAATCACAAATCGAGTGTGTGAACCGGGGTTGGAGTACGGGGGTGGATATCATAAGTAAATGCAATATTTAAGAACAAAATAGATTTAGAGACGATGCAGGAAAAGTGAACTTTTTAATCCCTTGAGACTTTTCCTTTTCGAGGCTGCGCGACGATTTGTCAATGATTTAATCCTCTTAATCGTAGGCCTCGAAGCAGCAAATTTGGCCCTAGACGCTTTCATCCTTAAAGCGTTAAAGCGTTTTGCCAACATTTTGGTCTTCCTTAATGCTTGGCTATTGCTGGCTACTTGTAGGGCGTCATCAGTATTAAGATCACAAGCATATCGAGCGGCTAAATAGGGTTTCTGTTATAATCCCCACACACCCGAGGAGATCATTAAAATATAAAATGCAAACGTAATTCAAAGAGAGAGATACCTGCTCGAACAGTAATTTATCCTTAGATTTGAGACTATGCCACATGTTTGTGGCATCGCATATCAGCTCTCTGTCCGTTTGATTGTGATGGCTGCCTGCCAGTTCGCATTCGCGTATGAAATTTAAATAAGGATTCTCCGTTATCAACCGCGGCACCGACATCATTTAACAACGAAAATCAAGAACAAACAAAGAAAATCGTAGCCGAAAACTTGATACGTTTCAATTTAATTTCTTGTTTATGTTTTATGTTATTTTATTCAGCTGTTTATACTTATAATGCTGCCTGTAAACTGACTAACCCCCAGCATTGGTATTAAAGTTCTAACTAAAAAGCATGGCCTACTGAAACAGAAAACTATTCCTCATATGGAAAATAATTGAGAGTATTGAGCTTTGTGGCGCATTTTCTTTTATAAAAGCTTAGTTTTAGACCACTCCTTAAATTTGTGCGAGAAGTCCACATACAAACAGATCTCAAATATTAAGCAAGGTCTAATCCACTTTTTTCACGCCATTTTTCTTATTGTTCATTTCTTATGCCATTTACAAAAAGTAAATTTTAAATCTCTATCTGATAACTTCTAAGAAATGGTTTAAAATCCATATTTAAGTACAAGTTTCCCAAACCCGGCATATATATGCACTGTAAATGATCAGATTTAATAATTAGAGATTAATGATGAAACTTACCCGTTCCAGTTTCTGGAAATAGTTGCGCAGGAATTGCACAGGATTGTCCGGTCGGCAGACGCACAACTGGACGATGCAGTCTTTGAGTACACGCTGGATGCCATGCGATTGTATATAGTGTTCGCATTCCCGCAAGCTCTGCTCCTCCAAAGTCTTGGCCATCATATAAGACATGTGTATTGGAATTCTGTGTGTGTGTATGGGTGTGTGTGTGTGTGTGTGAGTTGAAGGTTTGTGTTGGTCGAGCGTGTTGGAGCTGTATAGATTGCGTATGTTGCAGATTTTTGATTTACTCAATACGCAATATACGCCAACCAAAGTATGTGCTGGTATGTGTGTGTGTGCTTGTGTGTTGCTGATTGTTTGGCTGTGGTTTGTGGCTGCTGCTTTTGTTGCTGATGCTACTATTGTTGCTGTAGTTGTCGCACGAGTTTTAATTGTGCTGTACAGTGTAAAAATCAAGTAAATAAACTAATTGGAATTGGGCGTCAAGTGCACCGCCGCGAGCACCACTTGTGTATGTACATAGGCATATGTATGTGGGGGAGATGTGTGCGTTATTTCCTTTTTTTTCTATTTCTCTTCTGCGTTTGCTTTTGATTTTTTTTCTTTCAGATTTTCTTTGCCTTTTGCCTTTGCTTTTGGTATTTGCCTTTGCTGGTGGCTTTTGGCACTGTTTTCACTTTTGTAATACACTTCGTTTATGGGTGCTGCTTAATAAGACGCTGCTGCTGATGTTGTTGTTTGATTTCATGCACATTTGCTGCAGCATTCAGAACACTTTCTCTGGTCTTTCGTTGGGGCGAAAAAGTGCTTTTTCTATAAAACTTAACTTATTTTCACGCACGTAAACCACTGCAGTTGTTGTTGTTTTTCGATTCAGTGATGGGCGTTCAGTGTGGCCGTGCCAGCATAAAAAATACCATACAGCTCGATTACATCGACTATCGGTATCGATAGCACGCTCTAAACGGAACTTTGAGCATCATTTATAAATACGCACGGGTACGCAAATGATTAAATTCGTAATTTATGAAAGGTAACAAAAACTGGGACAGCCATATGCATATCGAAAGTAGACAAAAATTAATTAAAGATAACCATCTATCTATCGTGTGTGCACAATCGACAGCTATCACTAGATAATGGATATTTCACAACACTGACTACTTTCGGGCAAATAATAACGGTGCAATAACGGAAGGCTGCTGCTTAAATGTTAACTTAATCAAATCCAAAAAAAAACGAGCTCAAAAACCAGTAGCAATGTGGATGATACAAGTGAACAGCAAGTTTTTGTGCCAACCATCAAAGGTATGTAGATAGTATGTAGATTTCTGCTCCAGCAGACGCTACATACAAATTGGCTTTCCGATTATTATTGATTTTTCATTCGTACCCAGCTAAAATGCTGCACACGGAATCGTTGCCCGCACATCAAGGGATCTACACGCCGCTAAGTCAGGCAATGACCGATTCCGAGTCCGATGAGGAGATTGAGATACACAACGCCAGCAAGCATCAGCGACAGCGACAGCTAAAAACACAACAACAGCAGCAACACACACAGCAGCAACAGTTGCAACTGCAACAGCAACAACAACAGCAGAAACAACAGCAAAATCAGCGCAGTCGAAATCCACCAAATACTTTAGCTTTAAAATCGCCACACACACGACCAACGGCCACACGCATTGTGGGTGGTTCCCAGCTGAAGCAGCAGCAATCAAATAAAGTCAAATTGGAAAATAGCAACAACAGCAACAACAGCAACAATAGCAGCAGCAGCTACACCAATAACATGCAAAACACATTTCGCTCCGTGATGCTCAGCGATTTGGGCGGCGGCGGTGGAGGATCAGGAGGCGCCAGCGCCAGCGCCGGCGTTGAGTTCTCCAATTTCAATGGTGATTACGATGTGAGTGCGGATAATGTTGCCATCCTCGGCAGCAGCCACACGGATGAGGCGAAACGATTGCCCATGTCAACGAGGAGACGTTGTTGTTTCATTGCCTCCTTGTTGCTGTGTCTGTTTGCAGTTGTGGGCTTCGTTTGGATTGTGCCCTGTGGCAATCCAGATGGCACTGGTGCCTGTCCGGCGCCCGTCGATCGCATCAAGACGCACAACTGGCTGAACAACTACACGCGATGTGAGCTGAGGGGTGGCGTCAATGTTGTTGCCGGCTTGCGGGCGTGGGAGAATAATTTGATATTCCTTTATCGTGGCGATGTCTTCTATCCGGAATTTCGACCCGACGAACACAAGCGCAATGGCATCATCTCACTGATCGGCAGCTCGGGCATCGTGGCGTGGTATGATGCGACTGTGGATGAGCCGGTGGCCATTGATTGTACGCTGCTCGATGTGGATAGCAATGGGAAGCCGGATTGCCTGGTCATCGATGAGTACGGCGAACTGGGCGCCATCAATTCGGCAAGTGGTCAGTGGCATTGGCGCTTCATGGATCGGGCGGCCCACAAACTGGACGTCTACGATTTCCCACTAATACTGCCCGACATCGATGACGATGGCGTGCTGGACATATTGTTGATATCGTGCATAACGCTGGAGCAGCGCACAAAGACTTTTGTGCAGCAGGAACAGCAGCCGGGCTCGGCGGCAGCAGCAGCGCTTGAGGCACGCAACGTGCTACGCCTGCTCTCTGGCAGGGAGGGTAAACCAATTGGGGAGGGTTTCCGCATTCACGACTGCCACAAATTGTCAAAGCTGCAGCTGGACGCGGCAGTGGGATCTGGTGTCACTTCACCGGGCACATTGAGCATTAGTTACAGCTGCTGGCGCAACAACACGGAGCTGCAACGCTCGAAGACGCTAGCGGAGCTCTACGCTCTGATCACCAACAAATCGATTGTGGGTCGACGGCTGATGCCCGCCTCGAAGATCGCCCAGCATCGACGCTATGAGCAGCGCAAGGATATGGATGCACAGCGCAATGTCTATCTTCTGAGTGGACGTGAGCTGATAGTCGAGAATCGTGGCAAGTGTCCGGATTGCAATGTGACCTTGAAGTTGAGTGAAACTCGCGACGGACGTCGGATTACGTTGCGCAATTTCACCAATAGTGGCATGTACGGCATGGTGCCGGCTCAGTGGCACTTTAAGAACACCAAATCCAAGATGTCGGGGTTTGTCATCAAGTTCTGGAAATGGCACGATGAGGCAAGCAAACAGGAGCAACCACAATCGAAGGCAACCAATGGCAGCAGCAGCAGCAACAACAACAGCGTAGACAAGAGCCACAATTACACAAACAGCAGCAGCTCCTCCTCCTCCGCTTTCTCCACCTCTTCGAAGAACACCATCAGGGACAAGGACAAAAGCAAGGACAAGTCATACTCAAAGTCGCAGCAGCAGCAGAAGAAGCAACAGCAGCAACAGCAGCAACAACAGCAACAACAGCAACAACAGCAACAGCAATCAAAACGCTTGAAACGCGCTGATGCAGTGCATCAACATGAATTTCCAGCTGCACACTCGGAATTTGATGCCTTTGAGCATCTGTTGCAGAAACGTGACGCCTCATTCCATGTGCCCAATCATGGCAAGAATCAAACGTCCAAACCGGGCGCCCAAATGAAGAACTACAAGATGCAAATGATAACGGAAACGGTGATATTGGTGTTATTCATTGGTGCCGATACGCGCATCGAGAACACCTCACAGAGCAACATTGTTCAGTTCTGTCGCAGTGATCACAACAACGAGAACAACGAGGAGATGATCTGTCAACCGGATCTGACCAATCAGGAGAACTCCATGCTAATAGCCGATCTTGATCAGGATGGCAGCCAAGAGTTGGTCTCCTACATGTCCACATTCGTGCAGGACAACGTCGATGATCCAGCGAGCGATTGGAAACTGGTCAGCTATGTCCGGTTGCTGCGTCTGCAGTCTGAGTTGCCCGCCTTCTACGATCAGGAGAAACGCAACTAGACTCGGCATACTTGGCACACTTGAAGGATGTTGATAGATGATGACAGCATTTAAACAACAAGAGTACTTAGTAGTTAAATTGCTAGTTGCATGTATTACGATTACAATTAACAATTACGATTGTACTATAAATATATATATATATATATAAACATACTACATATATATATATTATAAATAGAACCCTTTTCTAGACTCCTACCTTCCTGCCTCCCCGTAAAAAATAAAGCACTCGTGGAAAATAGTCGTCAACAGGTGTGAACTTTAAATCTTCGAATTGCTATTGCCGCAGATAGTCTATTCATTTTGGGATATTGCTTCTATTTCAAAATCGATTCTATAACATAATTATTTAGATTAACTTTTAGCAACGGACAAATACAAAATTGGGATCGGGAATGCCCTGGCGCTAATAAATCCTTACAACATTTTTGTGACGAAACAAAAAAATATTATAATAACAATTCCTTCAGCTGCAGTTACAAATGTTGCTAACTTTGTGTTTGCTTATATTTTTGATTTTGCTTAAGAGAACAACTAACTAACTACTTCTACCACATTTCGCTGGTAGATCTTCCGCAATCCGACCAATAACAACGTCTCCTTTCTATTGGCTATTATCGTTAATATAACGCTTGTTGCTCGCCTGAAAGTTGGCCGTTGACCATTGTTCCGTTATGATCTTAAACTCGGCATCCAAACGTTGCAGTAACGCCGAATTCGCGCTATGATTTAGCTTCTTGAGCGACCGATAATGCTGCAAAATAAGAGAGAGAATATATTTAAAAATTATATATAAAAAAAAAGTTGAGTCTGCTGATGCTGGCTTACCTCTGCTGTGGTGCTGGAAATGAGAGTGGCAGCCGCCAGAGCCTCATCGTTGACGCTGCCCGGCTTGCAGGTCATGTCAATGAAGCTGCTCGGGTAGACAATCAAATCCGATGTGTGCAGTCGCTCGCCCAACAAAAACAAACGAGATTGCTGCAAAGGAGAACATACACAAAATAAATAATATTTAACAGTTGGCAACCAAATAATAACAAAACGTTTAAACTCTATAAATAAAATTATAACATAAAAGGGGAGTTTCACACATCTTGGAAATGAATAATTTATTATTTATAATAATTGAATTATTGTCAATCAGTTTTGGAAACGAAACTATTCAATAGTTTACCCACCACTTGACTGGCGACCTTTTGATGCGTTTGCCACAGAGCATAGCCCTCGGGCAGTTGTCCCAGCTTGGCATAGTTCGTCTCGAAACAGCAGTCATCGGCAGCGACCACATAGTCGAGCAGTGGCAATTGCATAACGCCCAGATTCTTAACGTTGCCCACAATACCAGCCACAATTGGCTTGGGGAATGTTGCCAAAGTGCGCAGATATGTTCTAAGAAGATTGAGAGCAGAAGCTTTAATAACATTTGTTGAAACTCGAGAAAAAGGAAAACGGAACTCACTTTAGTACCAAGGCTAGTTGTGTGGCGTTATTTTTGCGCTTCTCCAGCGTGGCTGCCAGCAGCTCCTGGCAATCGATGCCCTGACAGAAATGTTGCCCCTGCACGCTTAGGAGCACCGTATTGCAATCATTACTCTTGGCCAGTTTGTTTAGCGTTTCGGTGAGCTTTTGCAGCAGCTGTATTTTGTAGGTATAACCCGTTTTGGAGAGCTGCAGGTGTATGATGAGCTGCATGACCTTGTCCAGCTTGTGCAGCGTAACCAGCTCCACTTTGATAGACTTGGGCTCCTTGGGCGCCTGCTGTTTTAAATCGTTGGCAAGCGTTTGCGGTGCATCGCCATCGCTTCTTTGGTTCGCTTTAGTTTCGGGCTTCAAAAATTTGAATGTCGGATGATCGGCAGAGTCTGAAGCATCATCGGACACAGCGGCCGGTTTGTTATCCAACGACAGCCGGTTAACGGATGCATTGCTTGAATAGGAGCTATTCGATCGCCGACGCATAATCATTGATTCCTCGCTGGCGCGCTGCTTATATACATAATCCCATGAGTCTGACGGACGTTGCTTGGCTGTCTTTGTGGCGAACACAGCATCCACAGCGTTTGTTGTCGTTGCACGCTTGCTGCCCGCTTTGGGTGGACTATCCTTTTTGGGTGTTGCTGTCTGCGTCACATCAGCAACAGTTGTTGTCCCTGCTGCTATTGTCACGCCTGCTGCTGTTTTCAGTGGCTGTAAAGGGAACAAAGCATCAATAAGCATACTTTTCTCGATGTATGTACAAAAACAACAAAAAAAAGGAAAAAAGAACTTACCCTAACAGTAACTGATAAGGTACGTTTGCGCATCAGTGGCTTGTTGGCTGTTTCGCCGCCGCTGAGTTCGCGCTTTTCCCGCTCGACGGCTTGCATCATATTGGCGGCGCCCTCGTCACCCATCAGCCGATCAATTTCGCTGACCTTTTTCTTTTTGGCCAGACTAGTGGTGGAGCCACCGTTGGGCACCACATTCGGTGTTTGTGAGCGACGCTTGGGCGGTGATCCGCCCGCCATATTTGATTCTGTTAGCTTTGATGGCGTCGCTGCACGCTTTGCTGCCGTCACCTTTGATGACTGCGGCTCCTTAGGTGTTGTTGGTCGCACCTTCTTTGGCGCCAGCACAACGCAGGTTGATGTTGTTGTTGTTGTCGCATTCCCGGTTGCTATTGCATTCGTATTTGCTGTTGTTGCGGCCTTTGAACTCGCATATTGTGCAAAGGACTTTTGGGTTTCAGGCACATCGGGATCCCAAATGATTTTACGCTTGATGACTCGAGTTCGCTTGAAGCCTAAGTGAAAATAAACAAAATTAAAGATTACAAATAAGCATAGTGGTAATATATGCAATCGATCTTACAGTTGAACTTCACTAACTTCGAACTAAGCGAAAATTCCATTTAGGCGAGCTGGCAAAGTTTAACAAAGTTTTTCTCATCTTGTTTCACATGGGAACTGCAAACTAGCATGCCTTACATATTTAGTAGCATATTTAAAGTAACTTTGCCTGCTTCAGTTTGACTGTATTTGTGATCTCGTATTTTAATTACAGATTTGAAGGCTAATAGTTTATTTATTTTAGTTTAATTCTCAATCTTTATCTGAGGAACACGCCTATTGAAGAAAGCTTTGTTTGAAAGTAATTCCGATCTTATTTCTCAATGGTATGTTTTTAGTGGCGTAATTAAACTACAAACAAATCATACTTTTGTCTCTCTTCTTTTTAATATTAATGTTCGAATGTATTTCTGATCTTATTTCTCATGAGTTCAAAAACCAATTTAATCTTCAATTTGATGCCTTACATATTTAGTGGCATAATTAAAGCACCCTCTGGACAATGCCTGACTCTGTCTCTCTGCTGTTTTAGCATTCAAATCTTACCAGTTGCTTCTGCGTTGATATTGCTGAGAATGGGCATGGATTGATCCGCAGCAGTTTTGGTTTTCTCTACTGATTTCATGCTTGTGGACTTAAGCGTCACCTTGACGCTACCAATCATTTGCGGCACTTCAATCGCAGTCTTGGACTTTTTGATCAGCGACGACGGCGGCAGCTTCTTTGTGGCAGGCGGGGAGGAGGCTATCGCTTTAGATTTGGTATTGGAATTGGAGGCATTATCGCTGCCGCTGTCGTACTCATTCCAATCATCGTTGAGTGAACTGATTATGTCAAGTGGCTGAGATGATTGCTGCTGCTGCTGCTGCTGTTTGACATTGGTTGTGGTGCGACGCGCCTTCTGCGCTTTTAAGTCGGCCATTTGCTTGAGGGCAACGGCGCGTGCCTGCTCCGGCGAGAGCTTTTGTTTACCCAGCTTGGATCCCGTCTTGGTGGCCGTTGTCGGACTACTGGCAGTGGCGGCGGCGGCAATGGGACTGGGTCCGCTCGCATTTTCACCATCGTCGATTTCCATTATCTCGTATTGGCCTTCGCCTTCGATGGTGACGCCCACATTGTCCAGCTCGGCCAAGGCCAGCTCAATGCTGGCCTTTCCCAACGCCGGCTTCGATTCCTGCTGATCCTGATCGGTACCCTTGAGTAGCGCTATCAAATCCACATCCTCTAAGGCGGCCGTTGTTTCCGGCTTCTCCTTGACCTCTTTAATAACAGGTGTGCAACGTTTTGTCTTTGCCAGCTCATCAGTGTGCTGGAAAGCGTTGTTATCGGTCCCATTGACATTTTCGGATTTAATGATTCCCGCAGAATTCTCCTGATTCGCCGCTAATGTCTCCTGCTTCTGCTCCTCTTTATCGCCGTCGGCATCGTCGTCGTCCAAACCGGACTCGGTAGTATGCTGTATATTATGCATTTTAGCAATTTCCTGCTCCAATGAGCTCAACTCATCGAGCTTGTCCACTTTGGGCTCCGCATCATTGCTGGAAATGTTTTTTTCCTCATGTTTGGATTCTGATGCGCCCGCTTCTTTTTCTGCTTCTTCTACCTTGTTTGATTCTGGCTTTTCCGATGCTGCCACTTGCTGGCTCTGCTCTATATCTAGTTTAGTGTCTTCCACTTCGGCCATGTTCCAAGTGCCTTCAAATTGGCCTTAACTCAAGTAATAGTTAACTCAAATTTCCACAATTCCAATGCACTGGTATAATATTTCTTCATGCACTTGCTGCAACAGCGGCCATTTTATAGTGATGCACGTTTAATAAACTATTACGCGATACAGAAACGCTAATGGCCATTAACTATCGTGAACACTGTCAATCAAACAGAGGACAACTCTATCAAAAGACATGTATAATTTGTATCGATATATTGCCATATTTGGCATATCGATAGTGCCATCGATAGTTCGGCAGCGCAAATCTTTAACCCCTACACCACTCCGATGAATACTTTATAGAAAAAAGTCTCATCTGCAGCAGGATAAACGCTGATAAGAAATCAATTTGTTTATTTTATAGGCAAGTTCAATAAAATTTCTTGCCAAAAATCAAATCACCAAATAAAAACCCACACAAGCGCAAGTTCTAACATTAGCGACAAACGCGCAAAACCGCTCTGCCGTAGCGGCGACAAAAGGAACACCAACAGCAGCAACAACACCAACAACTGAAAGCCCAACAACAACAAAAGCAAAATACACAATTTTAGGATGTGGGACTCGTCAATGTTTCTGAACACATTGACGCCAAAGTTTTACGTTGCGCTCACAGGCACCTCAAGTCTAATATCCGGACTAATACTCATTTTCGAATGGTGGTATTTTCGCAAATACGGCACCTCATTTATCGGTAAGTTTTTTTTTTTTTTTTTTTGGTGTGAAATTTGATTTCTAAATGTCAAACTGTTTATTTTGCATATATAAATGTTTTTGTTGTTTTTTATTTCGTTGCAGAGCAAGTATCGATCAATCACATTAGTCCGTGGATCAATGGCAACGATGCACAATCCGATAATGGCAGCGGCAGCAGCACCAGCAGCGGTTCCAGCAGCAGCAGCAATAATGGTAACGGTGGCGGTGGCAACGGCGGCGGCGGCGGCAGTGCTGGTGGTGGTGGTGGTGCCAACTCAAATTCAACCACCAGTGGCACACCCGAATGTAAAGTGTGGCGCAATCCATTAAATCTGTTCCGCGGTGCCGAATATCAACGCTTCTTTTGGGCTACCACCAAAGAGCCCTTGACGTACTATGACATGAATCTTAGCGCCCAGGATCATCAAACGTTCTTCACCTGCGAAGGCGACGCACGCAAAGAAGAATATGAAATTATGCAGACGGCATGGCGTGAACGTAATCCAATGCAACGCATCAAATCCGCACACAATGCTCTAGAGATCAATGCTGAATGCGCCCCGGCTTATATACTGCTTGCCGAGGAGGAGGCCATGTCCATACTGGAGTCTGAGAAAATACTCAAGACCGCACTGAAAGTGGCCGAAATCAATTATCGTAAATCGCAGGCAACGCAACATCAGGGCGCTATTGCCGATGGTGTCCATCGGCGGGATACGAATGTGTTGATCTACATTAAGCGTCGCTTGGCCATGTGTGCCCGCAAGCTGGGCAAGCTCAAGGAGGCAGCGAAAATGTTTCGTGATCTCACCAAGGAGATACCATCGATAATGAGCGTGCTAAACATCCATGAGAATCTAATCGAGACGCTGCTCGAGATGCAGGCGTATGCCGATTGCCATACCATATTGGCCAAATACGATGATATCTCGCTGCCCAAATCCGCAACAATTTGCTATACGGCAGCACTATTGAAGGCGCGTGCCGTTGCCGATAAATTCTCACCGGACATTGCATCAAAGCGTGGCTTGAGCCCGGCCGAGATGAGTGCGGTGGAGGCCATACATCGGGCTGTTGAATTTAATCCGCATGTACCCAAATATTTGTTGGAAACAAAACCGCTCATTCTGCCGCCGGAGCATATACTCAAGCGTGGTGATTCCGAGGCATTGGCTTATGCATTCTTCCATTTGAAGCACTGGAAACAGGTTGAGGGGGCATTAAATTTGCTTCATTGCACCTGGGAGGGCACATTCCGTATGCTGCCGTCTCCGCTAGAGCAGGGACATCTCTTCTATCCATATCCGACGTGCACCGAGTGCGCCGATCGCGAACTGCTGCCGGCCTTCCATGAGGTCTCCGTCTATCCAAAAAAGGAGCTACCATTTTTTATACTCTTCACAGCCGGGCTGTGCTCATTCACTGCACTGCTCGCACTGCTCACACATCAGTATCCGGAGCCAATGGGCTTGCTGGCACAGACAGTACTTACCTGGATATTGTATCCGATTCAGTTGCTCAAGGAGCGCATCGAGGCATTTTGGCCATGCAATCTCCTCCAGCAGTTGTCGCGTGTCTAAGTTTAGCTAACCGAAAAGAAATGCCAACGCACACACAATATGCACACCCCACACACACACACACACTCTCAATCTTTCAGATACATCCAATTTCGTCTGGTATACGACGGGATAACCGGAACGTCTCCAAAAACACAACTTCAATCCAAGTTGCAAAAAACTAATACACACAGAAATAACATATTATATATACATATTATATATACATATATGTATATATATACCATATATTTTGGATCTTTGTCTGTGTTTCGTGAAATAATAAAACTAAAGCAAATATGAACGAATTGCTATATATATTGTGGCTCAGAGCATATTTGGACCAGCGCCTAGCAAAATTTTTCATTGCCTGCCATAAATTAATTATACATTATTTTTTTCAAAAATTCCAAAGACCTATGGCAGGTACTAATATATGTACCACCAAAATGAATATATGACCCTACTAAAATGGGATTCCCACCAGCTAGGTCGGGTTATGTGAAAAAGTACCTCAATTTATCAAAGTTTATTCGAAGCTTATTTGGGACAGTTACATTGTGGACACCTGGGTGCCATAAAACCCGGAATTTTTGACTTCAGGTGGATTTTTTCGGTATAAATAGACCAATCCTTCGTAGCTAGCTTAGTAATATCCGGCATCTCGGGTGCAACCAGCTAACAAGGACTATTGGCAAACGGACTACTATTGATCAACGAAATATCATCCTGGAACACTTCAAAATCGGATGTTCACATCGCTAAATAGCTTAAATGGTCAATCTAAGCCAGTCAACAGTGTGCAACATCATTCTTCGTGCTTCGTCGACGAAAATCGGATAGAGGACACGGGCAGAATAACATTAAACAAGATTTTCACCGAAAAGGAGGAGCAGAGGATCATCAGGAAAATAAGGGAAAATCCTAAGCTATCAGCTTCAAAACTGACTCAACAGGTGCAGGATGAAATGGGGAAAAAGTGCAGTGTGGAAACTGTGCGCCAGGTCCTGCGCAACTATGACTTCAATGCCCGAAAACCACGGAAGAAGCTCTTTATGTGGAGAACCCGCTCGAACTTTGAGAGCCAGGCAAACTGTGCGGCAACAGCAACAGTAAACACAACACACACACATATTGTCATAGCTCTCTCTCTCTCTCTCTCTCTCTGTGCATATGCTCCTGGAATGGGGCTACCTGTGTTACCAGCCCCGCCGTACACCTGACTCTGGTATGAATCGGTCAGATTGTCTGCAATTTCAGTTCATAGCGCTTTTCTAGGTTATTTAGCCATGCACTTTTTGCGATTGCCGGATTAAATGCGGCTCATGCTAATTTCGTAATAGTCAATTGCACTTTACACTCAGACCCGGTCTTAAATGTCATAAGAATGCTTTGACTCTTCTCATAGATGTGTTCTGTTCGCATGTACAACACTTCGTATGCTTACTTTTTGAATAATATTTGCATTTGATATCTCTCTTGTCCATCATTATTAGCTTCATCGAATATTTCTTTTTATTAAAAAGGTAAAGTTATTTAAATGTTATCAAGGCAAAATATAAATATCTTGATAAGCTGAGTTTATAGAAACCAATATAAAATGAATTTATTACTATTAATATATTAAAATACCTTAAAATTATAATCATCCAGACAATTTTTTTACTATGTATATACTCTGTATTTCTATATATATATATATATATATATATATATATATATACATATATCTATATTTATATGTTTATATAGTTTTGAATTTAAATAGGAAATATTAATCAATTTTATATCTGCAAGCTTTATCTAACATAGTATGTTTTTGAATTTAAAATCTTGTTCATGGTATTTTTCAAATATCTCCGAAGAGTTTACCAAATAATATGCATGTCGACTAAATGCATTGATTAAAATTCGACTATTGTTGTTAATTTGATATTTGTATATTGAAATATATAATATAATAATGATATAATCAGTAATTTTCTAATGTTTCAATATTTCCTTTCGAAATTAGCGCCCCCACTTTGAAATAACGACCATTTGTCAAACTAAAACGGCATTGAACGCATTTATTGCAACGCTTAAAAGTATGCAGCAAAATCCTGATAATTTCTGTACAAAGCATACAGGGTGCTACACCTATGCATGTGTGTGCGTGCCAGCCATATACCCATATGCAAACATTTATGGCACAAGTATAAACAAATGCTCAAATTTAATTAATGGGCTATTTATTTTTGTTGCCGCCACTTAATTTTTATAAATCGCAATTCAGCCATGCCGCGCGTAATTAAACACACGGCAACCAACAACCAGAAAAACAAGAACAACAATTGTACAAAACAATGACAAGAGCAATAAACGGTAGCAACAACAATTATTACGCACAGAAGCACGACATCAACAGCTGCGACAGAGAATTTTTTTTTTTTTTGGGAGTTTGTATTACGAATATTGCCAGTAACGGGATGCTTTTGCGTGCTTAACCCCAAACTCAACCCCCTCAACCACCGCTCCCAAGCCACAACGCAGCAAGCCCCTTTAACGCTTTTGGTAAAAGCCACAAAATGCGTGTTTATTAATTAAGCGCATTTGTTTTCATTAAACAAACGTTTTAATTGAGCATGAAACTTGGCGCCGAATACAACAAGCACAACAACACTATTAAACAAAAAACGGCGCCGCGACAGGGCAATAGACGCAGCCGGAAGCCACAACCCTTTTGGCAGCCCAACCCCTTAACGAGCACCCACCTGACAAGACAGCCACCCAACCAGGCGGCCAGCAGCTGCCTACACACATTTCTTCATAATAATTAATTTTGTGTATTTTAATGGATTATTATATATCATGTATTGTATACACAACCAGATGAAATCCGCGTGCTCCGACATGTTTCCTCAGCTGTGATTGATGAAAATCTTGCGAAAAATGTATTCATGATAGGCAGAAAGACACCAGTTGAGAGTGCTCGTCTTCTAGATACTCTGTATCCTTGACTTCAAAGTTCATTTTATTTATTATTCTCTATAAGAATTACAAACACCATCAATAGGCGTTGAGGCGGCTTTAAGTGAAATTAATTACATTTTCGAAGAATAGGTTAAAGAAGCCTAAACAAAAATTAGAATTAATTATTATTATTTTGTTTTTCATATTATTTGATATAATTTTTTTTTATTACTATAATCTATGTATTGAAGATTATTGTAATGGAAATTTTAACGCCGTTTGCAGCTATTAACATATATATCGGTAACAATGTAAAATATGTATTGAATATTGCTATAGTGTGAAGCTTAAGAAAATTAGACACTTTTATAATTTATTAGCATATTTATTTATATTTATATCAATATTTATATCTATATCAATTAACCTCATGAAGCCGAACAATAAATATACTATAAGTATTTGTTGTCAAGTTTACTTCTGTTTACTAATTATGAATACAAATTGATTCGTCGATAAAACATATCAAATGAGTACAAGAATAATAATTATTTATTTGCCAAAAATTACTGTACTTCAACTTGGCCACTTGGCAACTATTTGCGATACTTTCTTGACTCTGGGCTTAATTCATAATATGTATTCCTCTCTATACGCATATAATACAAATATTACTTGCTGTTCCTTAATGGGAGCGCCACACACAAATCATAATCCTGATGGGCACAGATAAAGTAATGCGGCGCTTACTGCTAAATGGATTTCCCAAAACATTTGCCAAGTTTATGAAAAATAATCATAAAGGCGCACAGAGACGCAAACCCAGCTCTACATAGATACATAGATATATAGATAGATATGGGAAAATTTACGCACTGCTCGGCGTGTGGACTGGCGTATAAAGTGCTTTTAAAACTCAGCCAACGAGTTGATGTGTTTCATACTTATTTTTTTTGGTTTGAGGTGGGGCTTGGTAAAAGTTTTTGGAGCAGCCAAAACCGTCGAAAAGTGTTTTTCATAAGCAATAATAATAATTTCGAGGCCGAATTTTAATTGCCCCCAAGTGGCACATTGAAGAAAAAGGCAGCACAGTGGAAGTTGAAGTTATGAAGGGACTCCTTGAATGATGGGCTTTCCAAGGAATGAGTAGAGAAATATAGCAAAGAGTTGCACAAATAAGTGGGCTAAATTCAAGCGGATGCTTAATGAAGTGGAAATTGTCTTTAATGAATAATATTCAAGTAGGAACTTAATAACAAAATAAATAAAAATAAGTAAGAATTCTCTATGAAGATACTCTGAGAACAACCTCAACTGCAATAACATACATTAATAGCTACTTACAAAATAAATAAATAAAAGCTAAATTTATATTTATTTAAAAGAATTGTATTTATATTAAATATATTCACTAATTCATTGTAACTTATTTCTATTGGTCTAATTATCTTTTAGAGTTTTTCTCCATTACATACTACAAATTTCCAGAGTTGTTATAAACTTTTCGAATTTTTTTAATTTGAATTTTAATATTAATTAAATGTATTTTTTAGTTTAGTAGCTTTCTGAGTCGACTGATGTTAGTCGAGAATAAATAAATAAATGAACTTACATCTATTTTCCATTCTTGTTGTACAAAATATATTTTATATATAAAATTTTCCCATTGAAAACAAATTGCAAACTAAAATATTAAAATCCATTCTATTGGCTGCTCTTCTAGTTTTTGGCAATGGTAAAGTAAAAGTCAAAAATATGCGCAAATCGAATTTTTTATAATTTTTTTGTGCTGCTCGTTTTACGAATTCAATTTGAGATTTTGTGCATTGGTGAGGTGTGTGGATGGCCACACGTACAGCACTGTGAGAGTGTGTAAGAGAGGGATGGAGAAACACCGACAGAAAGAAAGAGAGAAAAGGAGAGAGTGGGCGAGGGGGAGAAAGGGAGAGGGCACACACCTCACTGGCTATAGTGTCGCGGCAAATGTCATAAAAATATGCGACATTTCGTTTTTATCGCTTTTGAAAAACTTTATTCTTAGCGTTTTGTATACAGCCCTACACTTGACTTTCGGCTTTCTACATTCTGCTCTCTGCCCTCTGCTTTGTTCGATTTTTATTTTATTTTTTTTATTATTACTTTTTTTTTATATTTACAATGGCAATTTCTTTGTTTTAAACAAGTAGCGCATTGCTTTTTATTTCTGTACCTCGATTGGCGATTCAAACGCGCCCGATTGGCTGCGATTTGAAAAAAAGACGGGATGAGGTTTACCAACGTACTGTGGCATTGAGAGAATTAATATGAAAAGATTGTAACTTAAAGTGTATATATATTGTGTATATAATTCTATAAGAAACTTAATGCTTGACAGTTGTTTTAACTTGCAACTAATTTTTTGTACGCTAAGTCAGCAAGAGTGTGACTAAACTGGCTTTCTAATTCTAAATGTATTTAAATTAATAAAGTAAAAGAATGTTCTTGTTTTTAAAAAATAAAAAATACAATTAAAATATGTGAAATTAATTCCTTAAAATTATTAATGCTTTTTTGAGGACTTTTTGGCTATATTATATGTAAACCTATATTATTCATTCGAAATGTAAACAAAAATAGCTCACTCCAGACATGTTCGAAATTCTTGTACTTGATCTATCTTCTTGTTTACCTTTTCACTTCCAAGGACATATTTTAGTTTTAGACTTGCTCGATTTGATGTTGGGTTCCACTGTCACATATACCTAATGCCGCACTCCACTGACGAGCTCACTCCAGTAAGTTAAACATCATCAACAACATGGCTGCCCCTCTTCGAATGGGCACTCGAGGAAAACAGCTTTTTCGCGTCGCCATAAAATGCAAGTGGTCGAAAAAACGAACGACGGAGTGGAAAGGAAAATCGCAAAATGAAAAACGAAGAAAAACAATTAAATGCCAAGCAGCAGCAAACAGCAAACAGCAGCACCAGTTGTTGGCCAAAGAAAACAAGCGAATAAACTTGGTAGCTGCATTCGCGACACGTCGAGAAGCTGCCGCGCCAATGGGGCAACTCAGTTTAATTGAAATCAAGTTGAAGGCGGTGAGGCAAGGGATGTGGTGGGCGGGGTCGATGCTTGCAAATCGAATTGAAACGCCAAAACGTATTCGAAAATCGACAGGAAAAGTAATTGAAATTGCATGAACAACAATGTGTAAAGGCAGACAGAAAGTGAGGGAAGCAATGGGAGAGAGGTAGAGAGTGAGAGAGAGAGAGAGAGAGAGTGAGAGAGAGAGAGAGAGAGAGTGAAAGGGAAAATGGGAGAGCCGAAGTGGGGATAAATTGGCAGCCGGACAACACTGCGGCAATGAACATTACAACTGGAAAGTAGGCAGCTCAAATACTCTTGCAAAGCATTATAAAAGGGATGTGAACATTTGCCAAAAAATTTGTTCAGTAGTTATGCTAATTTGTGTCTGCTAAACTTTTAAGTGAATCAAATAAATCAACTCTCAGCTGGATTATCAGTAGTTTGAAATGGCTTAGTTTGTGTTACAAACAACTTGACATATTTAATGCGCCCGTTGCAAAGGTTGCCAAACAAAAAAGTTTTTCTAGCCTTGACACTTTTTTTTATGGTTTTTAGTTGACGCACCCACACACTTTATAAATGGTAATAATTTATGAACCATGTTAAGGAAATTAAAATTTGTAGAGAGTTTTCTTAAGCTGATTAGCTGGCAAACGAAATAGTTTTTAATTACTGCGACAAAAAAACACTTTTCGCACTTAGTGATATTTAAATTGTGATTCATTGCAGCTGGCATTTAGGCGGGGTGTTTCGACTTAAAGCAATTTGCAAATTGTTTTCTAAACGCACGGACACACAAAAAAAAAAAAAAAATCGAAAAGTGTCAGCAGAATAAACGCTGACAATAAATAAAAATGGAAAATGATTGAAACATGTGTCGTCTGCTCGTCGTTTAATATGCCGTACACGTCTGTGCCTCTGTTCTATATCCTACGCATACTTCTCATCCCCCTGTCTCAACGTATTGTTATTCCCACTTCAATTCCTGTCAATAGCCTGGAAATGTAAACAAAGCAAAGCAATCAGAAGCGACATTTTCTGATCTAACGTGAGTGCTCACAAAAGTGTGCTATAAAAAATATGATGAGAAAAGTGCAAAGAGAAGCGCAATTGTTTCGTGTAGGATTGCCTTTGTATTACACACATACATACATATGTGTATGTACACATATGGTTATGTGCTATCTGAGTTCACATTATTAAGGCATCAAATTGTGTGAGTCTAATAAAAATCAAACGTGTTTTATGTGCCATTTTCTTAATGCTATTATTTACAATTTGATCATCGAAAAGTATTTTTGGTTAAATATTTTATCTATGAGTCCATTCACTATTCATTTCCAGGCTAACAGTGAAAACTGGTTAAATATTAAGCTGCCAATAATAGATATATAAATATATACATTTATTTTAAATAGATAAGCAATATCCTACTTAAATCTTCAACATGCTGTCTACTTGCGGCATCAAAGTTGTTTTTTTGTTTGTTTGTGTTTTCAGGCCTTCTCTTTCCAACACAATATATTGTACACCCTCGTAAAGCCAAGCATATCAATTTTAATAACCGATATTGATATCACACAATGACAAGCCCAACTAATACCATATTGATTGCTTATCAATAAGGCAACCCTTTCACCTTCAATGCGACCCCAAAGCATTCACACCACATAACTCGGCATCAGCCTCGCTGGATCTGCGTTGAAGTAAAAAGGGTTTTATGACCTGTTTGCAAAAACAAAACCACACATAACAAAAATAAGAGGAAACGAAAAACAATTTTTATACATATATAAATATATATATATACATATTTATTTTTTAGTAAGTGGGGAACAACAAATCCCGAACAAACATTAATTTGTAACGCACGTTTGGCCAATTTCGGTTTTACAATTTGGTCTCTTTTGACCATGCTACACCAACACGATATACCCCAATGACCGCATAACGAGCCGAAATCAATTTGCCACGTTGATAAGGTTAGGCCCGAACAACCCTTTTTCCGGGCTCTGAATGGGGTAAACGCTGTCATAGCCGGGATTTATAGATATTAAATTAGACTAGATTTTAACGCGCACGTAACTTTGACATACATCAAATCCCGGTAACTCCGACCGACTTAACTTTGAGTAATATCCTCAACACAAAACAAAAATAAAAATAATGCAAATTGTATGCCAAATGTTGAGATTTTCATTTTTTTTCTTTTCTTTTCCATTTATGTTTGTCTTTTCACTTTTTTGTGCTGACCATTCAAATAGTGTCGAATGTCAATATGCTCAGAATGTTGTGCACATGTGACCCATCTTGGTGTCTTTGCGGTTGCCCCAATTTCATTTTGAAATCGCATTATAATAATACACCATAATAATAATAATAATAAAACACCAAGAACCAATGGAAAGATGCCAGCACATTTTCTGTAGGTGTGAAAATCTCTGTGTGTTTGTGGTTTGCTATGCAAGCGGTCAGCGTTTGAAAGGTCGATTCAATCAATGTTCACAGCTGCTGCTCAACTAGCAACAGGAAATTCAAATTTCAAATAGGATTATTGCGGCTAAGAGAAATTGAGTATTGGTTACACTCAAAACACTGGTCAAGGGTGGAATTGATTATACTAGGCTTAAAGTCTTTCGATGTGTAAGTCTGTGTGTGCGGAGGTGTTTTTGTGTTTTGATGAGTTTTAACCTGATAAATACCACTTAAAAAGAAGAATTAGTTGCATTTATATAAATATTTGAGACAAACACACAAAGTATTTCAGAGTATTCTCAACTAATAAAGTAAACAATCACTTTATCTATGTTAGAATTTATTTTTCATAAAAAAAAAATTATAAATTTTTGGTCATGGATTGATTTCTAGTTCAATACTGTATTTAAAATTTAAAACACAAATTTATAATAATATGTTACAATTATGTAATCTTTTTGATTAATAACATACAAAGTAAGTTTTTCCTATCTAACGAGAATTTATATATATTTATTTCTATAAGTTATTTATGTAGCACAATTATATATTAATAAATATTTTTTATTATTATTATCAGCTATGGCTAGAAGCATATTTATAGATATTTATTTCTATATATTTTACTGTCATAAGCTTGATATAGATTCCGAACTCTTTTCCTATGCTGTATTGTCTTGCAAATGCTGAAAATATACAATCTTCATTTCTTTTCTCAGCATATCAGTTAAGACCTTTTTAAAAATTACTTCTGTGCATTGTTCGTGTTCCACTCTTTAAAATTGCCACCTCAAGAAAAGAGTCATAAATACCAGCATCCTTACTCTTATAGCCATGTACAGATTTTGACTTGATCTCTACTGCATTGTGGCCCACTGTCAGTTTACAGTTTGATGAACTGTATGGCCAAAGTCAGATTCACTGTCTGACCATTCACATTAGCCATGGCTATTTAGCTCTTGGTTGGTTTTAGTGCCAACATGTGAAAAAAAGGGGGCTCACAAATTATTTATTAATTACCCGCTTTTTTGTGTCTGGGCCGAGTTGAGTTTAATCAACTTTGGGCCATTTTAGATTTGAAATACTCCCGCACAAAAAGCACATAAAAAAGATTATTCTAAGCAATATTCTCTGCTTATCGCTGTTGTCATTTCTTGTGATTCTTCTTCTCATTTTTTTTTTGGCGCAATAAAACAATAAATCAATCACTGCTAGAGTTTATTCATAGGCCGAGTTGTTCGTGCTGTGTTTTGTTATCTTTCCTTTAAGTTTTTAGTAGCTTGTTAGATTCTTTTATAGTATGCCTGCTGTTAGTTGTAACTATTTATGTGTGTAACGTCATATTTTATCGAACAAAAAAGTTCCCCCGTTTCCTTCTTATTGTTTTTGTCTATGAGATCTGTTAAGTGCGATAAACATCCAACTATGACATTGTTGTCTCCATACATTTAAATACTGAATTGAAAAGATGACCAAACTGAAAGGTGAAGAGCAAATAAAGTAGGACTGGCATTGGATATATTAATATACATTCACATATATATATATGTATATATGTATATAGACAATAAAGTCTATTAAATCGAGAATAACGATGTCGGACTCAACAGCAACAGCTATGGTGAAAAAATCTGTGCAAGTTGCCAAGTTGAGTTTGAGTTAAAAACTGAGCATAAAATAGCAATTTGCTCTCACTGCTCACACACACATGAAAAGTGAGGCAAACAATGGCGGTTGCTGTGCGCTCTCGCTCTCTCTCTTTCTCACTCACATGCGCTCATTTGATCAGTGAGGTGGGTGTGGCCTAAGTGGCGCTGTTTCAATTCCCATGCGTTTCAGTTGCTTGTCATTGCGTCGTCGTCGTTGTTGTTGCTGTTGTTGTTGGTCTTGTTGCTCTTTTGTGTCTGAGTAAATTAAAATTGTGTAGTTTATTATTAAATGAAGCGCAATTTTTGTATTTGTGTGAGTATCTTTGCTATTTGCTATATGTATTGCTATATAAATATGTATGCACATATACATATACATTTACACACACACACACACACACACACACATATGTGAATATGTAAATCGCTTGTCGTTGCTGGCACAGTCACATAATAATATTGAAATGTTAATTAGCGTATTAATTAAGTTTTTATTTTATTTGTTTGCATTTGAGTGCTGATAAATGGGCGTGCAGGCAATCAATTTTAAATAACGGGATAACGCAAATTACTGAGAGGGGAGGATTAAGAAGCTTCATTAATTTAGTTTGCTTATAGTAAATATAATTCAATTGTATATAAATGCTAAAATTTACAGCTAAGTAGCGATAAATTTGTATTCGCATAGTTTGTATTTTAAAATACTTCTAAAGTATGTTAATATATATAGTTTTACTGTGTAGCTCTAAAGCAAGCTATTTTTTATTATTTAAAATTAACTTTTCATTACAATCGTTTCCAGCAATTCCTTTTTTATTATTTTGTAATTAAACACATTCTATGGATATCTATTAAGTATTACAAATTTTAATTATTTAAATAAACAAGAGCAGGGAATAAAAAAAAAAAAAATAAATAAATATAATGTAATAAAAAACAATAATACTGTTATTCAATCCCTGCCAGCCACAGCTTCACTTAATATTTATAGCTTTTTAAACAAATAAACAGCATTCACAGTCGAGCTGCGCCTCATACAGAGGCCACCCACCAAAAAACAACAATAACAACAATAACTGCAAATGCACTCAACCAAACACACACACAGACAAACACACACACACACACACACACACAAAGATGACTCTCTCGCACACTCTCAGTGCGAGGCAACACAACACAACCAGTCCAGTTCCAGGTCCAATCCAATCCGAAATAGTTGATTTTAATGATGTACATAATAAAATTCCCATTCGTTTTGTGCCAATGCCAATGCGTTCCAGGCTTCAATGCATGTTTACAGTGATTGTGGAACGCACACAAGCAAATACAAACAACACTGATTTACCAAAGAGCGACTGAAACAGTCTGCGTCTCGCCTCTCACTCTTCTGCATTTGGGATGCTGCGCCTGAATGAGTGGAAAAGAGCAACAACCAACGGGGTTGCTGCTGCTTCTTCTGCTGCTGTTGCTGCTGATGCCTGCTGCCTGCTGCCTGCTGCTGCTGCTGCTGCTGCTGCTATTGCTACTTCTGTTCCGACTGCTGACTGCTTGGCTCTTTTGCTGAGATTGCTCTGGCGTTTGGTGAAGTGAAGTCGTTCGACTCAATTTCGAAATCATTCGTTAGTCTTAGGCCTAAACAAGCGGACACGCGCGCGCGTCGTAAATATCGAAATCCAAAATACGCCAAGTTTCGAGTTCTTGAAGTGCTAAATTACACCAAGTGAAACACTGAGCTGAAACTCTAAAATCTATAAGAAGTGCTCAAATTATAGAAATATGCATATATATATGCATAAATACATATAAAGTTGTGCAATCCCAAAGACTCAAGTACTCAGCTTGATTTGACTTTATTTTAATCAGTGCAACGCGTTCCTAACGATTCCAATTCCAAGCTGGGTAGTCCATTTCTGAATATTAAGCCCGCGGATGGCAGCTGTAACAGCAGCAATAATCCATCTCCCACACCAACAATTACCAAGCAGCAGCACCAGCATCAGCACCAGCAGCATCAGCATCATCTAGCCCAGACCACATTTCAGTTGTCGGCCAATTCGGCCTTCAATCTTGCCTTGCCGCCAAGCTTCTATCATCGCCTGCCCGCAAACGGAATCGCATCCGGTCCGAGTCCGGTTAACGCGCTCGAGTGCGCCACAGTCGACTATTTGCATTCACCGGGCAACGATCCCACGGAGATGGATCTCATCAATCCCTATATGAGGCATCATAGTTTCGCTGCCGCTGCCCAGGGCAGTCCGCCGTCGGCGGCACAGCGACACCATTTGGCCGCTGCAGCTGCAGCGGGATTGAGCAATGGATTCGCTGATGTTCATGCGCATGCGATGGCTGCCGCCGACTATCAGCAACAGCTGGCCGACTATCACAGTGCGGCTGCCGCAGCAGCAGCCTATGCCAACAGCAACAACAACAACAACAATAGCAGCAACAACAACAACAACAACAGCAATAATAACAGCAATGGTTTAAGCAGTCCATTAATGCTGTTGAAGGCAGCGCATGGTGGCTCTGTGGGCGGTCGTCTGCTGGAGCCGAAATCATCGGCAGAGGATTCACCATCGACCACGCCACCGCCGGCATCTTTACGCCTGCATTCAGAATCGTCGCCCTCGCCGCGCTACGAGCACAACTCCAGTCCTGGTGTGGATAGCGCCAAATCGTTTGCATTGAGCCAGCGTAGCAGCGGCGGCGAGGATCACTGCCAGAACAGTGAGTCCAGTCCGCCGCCATCGGACTACAGTCCCGAGAACTTGACCAGTCGCAAGTACCAGCATCAGAACAGCGGCCTCAATCCGCTCAGCCTGCACAACAGCAACAATAACATTAACAACAATCACATTCTCAGTGGCAACCATCACAATAACAACAACAACAACAACAACAGTAACAACAATAACAACATGGAGCATAAGTTGCCTTTGAGCTTTTTGGGGCCACCGTTGGCGGCGTTGCATTCAATGACCACAGAAATGAAGACTGCACAGGGCATCGGAGGCAGTGGAGTTGGTGCCACCGGCAATGGCCTCGTCTATGGCCACAGTCCCAATTCGCATCTGATTAGTGAGCGTGTCTCGGGCTCCAGTTCGAGCAGTTCGACAACAACAACAAACACACACGGTGCTGCCAATCCGCATGGCATCGATACGATATTATCGAAACCGCCGCCGGTAACATCGGCGGGTCTAAGTGCTTTAACAGGAGGTGAGTAGAATATTATCGGATGTCGCACCAATCTCGAGAGAGTGTCATTATGTAAAGCTGAATTTGGAAAGACATTTTCAAAGCTATTCAGAAGCAGAAGCTTATTTTATGTGATATAAGAATCTGGTATTAATAAATTCTTATGTTTCCTGAGTATTCGGTTTTTATATTGCTTAGATTTTTTTTTCTAAAATATTTCTTTATAAAAGATTATTTTCAAACAAACAAGGATCATATATATGTATATATAAATTTACATGTATAGAGGTTTTTCTTGGAGATACTATGTCCGATTTCTTTACAATGAAGCAAACAATATAGTAAACATTTTGGACCGTAATAAATTATCGAAAATATGCCGATTCTTAAATGTTTCTTTGATCATGCTTTAGTCTTTAGATGAACTATGCATTTTAGTGTAAAGACTCTAGCGGCTTATAAATATTCATCTACACAGATAGTTTAATCTTCTATCATAATATTAAAAATAATGGACCTTGATTTACACTTTTAACATCTTTTTTGAAAGGATATTATAAATTATTGTTTTATATGTCAACAAATTAGAAGTTCACAAAATTTCCAAGGCTTTTTTTTATTAACATAGATGGGACAGCAAAAATATAATATGAGGTTCTGGTAAAGTTAGATGGCTACCAATGAATAATATGGGCCACATTACAAGTATCATTTTGCCCATCATTATGCAATCTGAATGTATTGAATCGACATTAGACATGGCCCCAAAAATTGTTTTAAATGCTTTGGGAACTGGTTGGTTCAGAAATGCCAACAACAAATGTTTTTTGTTCACGAATCCGGTTTGACATGATTCCACAATAAAATGGCAACAATAACAACAGCAACAACATCAGCAGCCACAAACAATGTAGGCTCTTCAACCCGCCCTCGTCCCCAGCTCAAATAGTAGAGCATTTTATTGGGTACAATTTCCAAAATCATATAATATCAAAATTGCAAAATGACGCAAAACGTAATGCGATACTTAAACGTTTAGCAATTAGTTGTCAAATTGTTTGTAATTAAATCAAAATGACACACGAAAAGAGCTGGGTAGGTAAGGAGAATTGTTGCGGGAAAGATGGGAAGGGGAGAGGGGAGAGGGGAGAGATACAACATATATGTATGACTTTGCCGTTTCACTAAAATGATTTCAATTTTTGACAGTTAAATGTAGCCCAATTGTGCGCCATGACAGAGCCGACAATACTAATAAGGAGTGGGTCAACATGTTGTTTGAAATTACAAAAAAAAAGAAAAAAGTGATGTAGGCAATGAGGAGGCTCATTGTAAGGGGTGGGGAAAGGGGGCCATAGTAGAGCGATCTTTGCGACGGGGCGTTGACAATTTACCATAACATTTTTAATTATTTTTAACGAGGGCGTTTATGTGATTCGATTTTGTTTTATTTTCTTTTTCTTTTTTTCAACAATAACAAAATAAAATGTTTCTCATTCTTTTTATGACAAATTATTTAATGGCCTTTAATTAATTCGTTCAAATCGTTTTAATGGGGCAACTTCTAGGCACAATGAGTGGGCAGATGTTTGAAGCTTTTATGTTTTCCGCATTGTGTTTTTGGACTTGTCAACAGAAGCTAATATGAAGTAAATTTGGCTGTAGGTAACATAGCTATAAAATGTATATAAGCTTAACAAGAAAAAAGCTGCAGTTCAAGAATTTCGCTTGAGATATTCAAAAATAGTGACTAAATCTGTCTTAACTGTATGCTAATGATATTTTATTACAACAGAAGCCAACTTGATCAAACTCATTCCGAGCTAATTAAATTATGAATTTTCTAACAGATTTACTTAGCTTAAATTTTTTTGTTGACAAATATGATCCTAAGATTTGAGTATTGAAGATATAAGCAGTTTCCTTACGCAATTAAGCTGATCATCGGGGTACGAATAATCAATTGTTTGTCTCTTACTGTAGGATTTAAAAATGTGGATAAGCTAGGCACATTTTAATTAAAAAAATATATGCTGAATTGAGATAAATAAATTGAATAAAATTTCAAATTGAACAGTGTGATCGAAATCTAGAATCTAGAACATATTCTTCCAATGTTCAATATTATGAATGATCCAATCATATGATTAAGAATTTCACGTCAAGAAAAATTGTTTAAAACTTGTTAAGAATTTTTGGATACATCTTTTAACATTTTGCAATACTCTGTCCACAGCTGGCATACCACGCTTCTCGATAGCCGCCGCTGCGGCGGGCATGGCCCAATACCTATCGCAGAGCCAGGGAGCGCCACTGAAGGCGCACGCCGGACACATTGTGGATCGCACGCATCTGTACTGGCCGGGACTGCAGGGATTGGTGGCGAATCCGATAGCGTGGCGTGAGCGATTGTCAAATACAAGTAAGTGAAGTGAAATGAAATGAATGTGTACACTAATTTGCAAATAAGAGGCACTCAGCAATCAGTGCATTCAGTGGCACGGTGGCACGTAATTTGGTTACAATTGTTGCCCTCGGATGATGATTTGTCAACAATGAAAAACCACACCTCGATATCCATTTATATCAGTTGCGGAGAGGCAGAGCTGGTTCCCGACTTCCTGTTGTTGATACCGTTAACAAAGCGCAGCGAATGAGGCAGCTGCCCCTAATGATCATGGATCGCTACTCAAGTGATTACCAATATGACGCGTCCAATGTGCTTAGTGCAGCCCCATGGCGCATTGTTCGACTCATTAAAAGCGAGCGGGCAACAAATAAAAGAAGACAACAAAAAAAAAAAGAGAAAAAAAAAACAAGAGAGAAGAAAAATACAAATCAAGAGAATCACTTTAACACGATCAACGCTCAACGATCAACGATCGGCAATCGACGCATCCAACGATCCAAGTAAAGAGCTGACAATGACTACACATAAAAGATAATGTTCGAACTGCAAAGCATATGAAAAATTAATTTACTCGCACGCTTTCGAGCATCATTCGACTTCTTCTGAATCTCTGGTTACTTCATTATTACATCTATTTATAAGGCACTGAGCTGGCCATACTCGCTCCTCTTTTCCCCCCTTCCCCCTATATTCACTTCACACCTAAGCTCATTAAGTAATCGCCGAACTCCAGCTTCAACTCAAATTCGAACTCGTTTTCACATTGTTTATTTATTTAAACGCCCCTCGCCCCGCATAGTCGCCCTCGCTGCTCTTGCTGCCATAGTTATGGTTAATGATCGTTCGCATTGGCAATTGATTTGATTTGATTTAGTGTGTTGTGGCTACTGCCAACCAGGCAGGCAAGCAACAGCTGGGGAGTTGTCAGTGGAAGCATCAGCTGCTGTTTGCCTTTTAATTGCGGCCATGACTGTGCACTATTTGGCATTTGGCGACTGGGCTTAAAGTCGGAAATTGAACATAATTTTCTTATTGAATTAGTGACGAGATCACCACCAGATCGTAACAGAGAAATGTTGCATCGTGTTTGTTGTTGTTGTGTGTGTCTTGTTTTCGATTTGATTTCTGAAGTGTGTCTTGGAATGTTTGGTAGCCAACTTCGATTAAGTAAATATTATTTCAATTGATTTGCCAAACAGTGCTGGGCCAGTCTCAAGTGGGATTTAAGTGCTGTTAGCTAGGAAGTGGTTATAGTTAAACCTGTACACAGCTAACAAAAAAATAAACTTACTTTATTTGTGGAAAGCATATTTTAAATTAGAAAACTTCGAATATTCTAGATTTTGGACCAACTTTCTCTGAATATAAGAAAATAGTGTTAATTTTGAAGAGAACAGAGGCATATACAGACAATAAGTAAAATTATAACTCATTAAGAGAATCAAAAAGAGCTTGGATAATAATTGAAAATTTAATTTACGGATAATACCCATTTGTATAGAAATAATATCACTCAATATTTGCAGACTTTGCTATATTGCAGCTACTGATAACTGTGTTTGCACATTTAATTAGCTTTGATAACTAGCCTACCCACTAACTAACTAAACTGACTTGCAATGCGATAAGTACAACCGATAACGACCAAATTAATGCATTTATATGAAGTTCAGCCCTTCACTTGGGCACTGACTAATCAAACGATTGCCCCTAAAAAGCATAATGAACTCGCTTGAAATTAGCAGTTGTGCAATTGGATTTAATGAATTGCATTGCAAATAATATAAGCAAATAAATAATGACAGAAGCAAATGATAGAAGCAAAACCAGTCACCATAAACAAAGTGTGGCAGGTAATAAAACAAATATAACTAATGCCACTCACATTTAATTAATATGCCACATAAATTGAATGCAATAAATTACAGGAAATATTAGCTAACGAAATGCAATGGCATTATTAATATCAAATAAAGAAAGCAATCACAAACCACGCGTAACAAAATGAAAACCAACAAAATGAAAATTAAATCAGAACAAAGTAGCATCCAAAACACATATAGCATACTTTTGTGCGCAGATAAAAATTTAAATGAACGACCGCCATTTTTAGTGCGACGTCCTCTGTGCGCAGCTTTCAAATAAAACGCATAGTATACAAAAATACAGACACACACACACACACACGCACACACTCAATACACACGTACACATAAAGCTTTTGCTGCCTTGTTAACATGACAGCCTACAAGCATATAAACACACACAAACCACTAACTTACACCAACACACACACACACACACACACACACACGCACAGCTGCCCCATTTTGATATCCCCTGGCGCTGAGAGAGTATGAGTCAACCCCCATCATGTTGTTTGTAGGTTCGCTCTGCCATCGTCTAGATAATAATGTGGCAACATATTCTCGCAGCGTCTGCGTCTGCCTTTATCTTATGCCTTTTCCCCGCACCCACAACCACCCCTTAACATACTAGTATATATACAGCCAACATTTATATAGAGCAACACACAACAACAGGCGCTTTTCCGGTAAAAGTTTTTCTTTTTTGGTTTTTTTTTTGTTGCTTTTCGTTTTGTCTGGCTGAGCAGCTGTCGCATATTCGTCGACGTCGGCGGGCATCTTTCAGCCGTAAATACGTGTATCCAAATAATAAATAAATAAATACACAATATTTATGTAAATAATAAACGCACACTCTCTCTCACTCACACTCACACTCACACTCACACATACAAATCAATTTGTGTTTGTGTTGTGTTTTATGTAAATGTGGGGAATATATGACAATGTTTTGGCTTGCAAAATGATGTGGAAACGATGAGGAAAAACCATTGACAAGCAAGTGAAACGTGTTTGCTCAACTTGGTCTTTGTTTTTTAAATGGAATTTATAGCATGTGCACCACAGCCGAGTAAACGCAAATTTCTTATTGATTTTCCAACTGAAGAAGTTGTAGAGTTGAAACCATAACGGCATAAAAAGTGTGCTTAAATCTGCAGCATAGATATCGGAAACTGTTTGTTAAATAAGGCATTATTTCTGCGTTCATTTGAGCTTATTTAAAAACGTTGTTGAGTTTGGTTTGAGGAAACATATTCTTTTTATTGCAATGTTCAAATAAAATAATTTTAAAATATTTCTGTAAACATTAATATACTAATTGTGACTGATGTGTATGTCACACTGTTTATGCTGTCTCTTACACTATTCACTCTCCCTCTCTTTTTCTCTCTCTCGCTCTCTCCTTATCTCTCTCGCACACTACGTCTCTCATTCATGCAAAGCCACATACTGTTAGTAAAATAATTAACTTGAATATAAAAAGTAAATACAAGATTAAAAAAAAAACAAACAATTAAAAATACAGCCAGCTATATAGCTGTCAGACCTGCCCAGATAACCAGATTACCAAATGGCTGCACGAATCATGCGAACAACTCAGCAACGAACCAAAACCGCAGTCTGCATTTGACACAATTCATTAAGCTTAATGAAGACAGCAACAAAACGAGGCCCACAATAAGAAAAACAAAAAACACCATCCAGCTGCCAGGATTGAGTCAAGAGAGAGAGAGAGAGAGAAAGAGAGAGAAACTTAGAGAAAGAGAGAGAGAGAGAGAGAGAGAGAGAGTGAGAGAGAAAGAGAACGGCAGGATATAAACTCTAGCTCTGCTAGCTGTTGCGTTTAATTAAAATTCAAGTGGCATTTTGTGTGTCGGTGTTGTTTTCCTCCTCCTCCTCATCGCTAACCAGCAAAACTTGTGCTTTAAGCATATAATCGGGCATAAAACAGGCCATAAAACAATGCAATGAAGCCAGATGCTGAGTCAAACTCAGAGCCCACAAGGTAGCATACAGAGCAGCGATACTTAATGAGTCCTGCTACCTATGGACAGGATTATAAAAGCTCAAGATGAACAGTCGAAGGGCATGGAAGGAAGTTGTGTCAAGCTATCGTTAAGTTTATTGGGGTAAACAAGCTGCTTATCATTTGTTTTAGGAGATTTCCATAAAGATATTTCAATATTTTAATGCGTTAGATGAGTGAGATGCCAAACGAAAAGGAAGAAGTCATTGTTGTAAATTTCCCAAAACCAAAGAAGGTATTAGTGAAATTATAGTGATAGGATATCCTGAACATAGTTAGGTACGTAGGAAAAAAAATAAAGCCCGAAACAAATAAAGTAAATTTAGATAAGGGTAATATTATTATATTATTATTTGCCTTAGTATTATTAAGAATGTTTTCTATTCATATATAAGCCATAGTCCTAGGCAGCTAAACACGACAACTATAAAATATTAATGATCGCAGTAGTTACAGGATATTTATTAACCGCTGTTCATTATCGCACACATTTTTCTCACTGTCTATCAACAGTTGCTATTGACGAGTGATTCAGTGAATGCTGTCGCTACCTTTTCGCTAGGCGGACACAATCCTATAATAAATGACTTTTTAATATTTTCAATAAAGCGGCATTGAGCCAAAACACAACACGCCCACCTGACACGCCCTCTTGCCACACATTATTAATATCAATACCGAACAAAAGAGGCAAGCCGATACCCAAAATATTAACGCCATAAAAAAGTGGCAGGCACAGAAAAAAAAAATGTATTTGAAAGAGAACAAAAGCAGGAGAAAGAAAAAGAGGAGAAAAGTGCAAATGCAGCGTTGGCAACAGGGTGACTTATGCGATTATAGACAACTGCCGCAGGGAGAAACAACTGTTGTGGGGCGGAGGGAGGGGTGGTGAGGGGAACTGGCGAGGGTCGCTCCAGAAAGTGAGACTGCAGCCATTTCCATTGCCAATTCATTTCATATTGTAACGCTGCGTGAGGGCCGTGACATGAGCAAATAAACGCTTCATATTTGTCGGTTATTTATGAGGGTCCTTGGGACGCAGCTGCAGGCCCAATAGAGCTAGAGAGGGGGAGGGGTATACACTCGCGACAAACAAAACGAAAAAAAAAAATTATCACTGCTACAATTTTTCTTGCTTGGGATTAAGCTTGTTACGGTCCAGGCTTGGCCTTGTTGTTAAATGCCGCCTCGCCTCCCTCAGCAGCCCCAGAAACTGACAGGAATTATTGACAAGTGTTGTTTTTGTTGTAGCTGCTGCTGCTGTTGGCTTGTTAAGCTTTTGAATTGTCTGCGAAAAGAAAAATCATAAATTTAATGGCACATATTTATTTTGATGCGATTGCATTTAGCTTTTTGTTTTATGTTTGCACATATTCACTTATTGCAAACAAATTGTGCAGCTGCAGCTGGAAAAACTAATAAAGAGGCTTACAAATTACGTCTGCCGTGAAATTTTAAGAAAGAACTCAGAAGTTAAGTGCCTTGCTGAATGCCTCTATTTCCTTAATGAATAAAAGTTTACCAAGCATAGAGTCTTGCAGGTCCCCATTCAAATTTACAATGTTCTTAAATTAAAAACAATCTTGGGAATATAAAAAATATTTTCTGTGTAGCACACCTTCTTCACCCAGCTATAAATAGAATTCATTGTTAGTAACTTTGGATTTTCATATTAATTTTCAACATATATCTATATCAGTATATGTACTTGATCTCAGTATGTGTGTGGATCTTTAGATCTGCTATTTGTTCCCACACATTCCATGTCCTAACTGCTACAGTTTAAATTAATAATTTCCCAGAAACTGCACCAAAGTATCATAAAGGGACCCAAGTTTCCAAAGCAAACCAGTCACGAATACAATAAAGGAGTCAACCTCCCGTTTAAAAGGCAAATGCTGAAATAAATTTGGTGTCCATACGAAGAGCAACCCTCAAGCCCACCGAGACCGGCACCACCCACAGACTGTGTACAGTATTGTGGCATTACCTTTTTCGACTAGCGCCAGGCGCGCCCTGTGCATATTTAGTTAAATCATTTCACATAATTAGGGATCATTTAATAATGGGGTGACATTAATTGAAAGCATACACACAAGGCATAAGGATGCTCTGCCTGCAGCCACCCACCCTGCAGCTAAATTCAGACCACCCATACATAGAAACAGAAAAAGAGAAAGACAGAGAGAGAGAAAGAGAGAGAGAGAGAGACAGAGAGAGGGAGGATGAGAGAGTCGACTGCTACCGTTTAATTTTATGACCACCGCCAACCCAAGCCATGTCCACTTGACTGCCTTTACGAGCCTTCAGGGGGTCGGCGCCGGTTGTGGGTGGAGGTTGTGCACGTAGCGCCCTCGAGTGTGGGGCGTGGTCCCTGCTTTTATTGGCCTCTTGTCGTCATCGTCGTTGTCGTTGTCGTTTTGGCTAATTGATTTTAATGAAAGCCCGAGGAGCCCCATTGGACCCAATGTTTAGTGGTCCTCATAAATTGTGTGGTCAATTTGGGTTTGTTAATTGTCGCAACGTGTGCTTAGCTCTGCAACATTTTCTTTCTTTCTGTCCTTATAACCCCAACTACCTCAACCTGTAATTAGTGTCTAATTATTATGCGTAAAATATAACAAGAGTTGGCCCAAAATGAATTGCCCAAATTAATTACAAAATTTGCATTAATTGTGTTCGCTAGATTTTTGCTGTTGCCCGTAATGGAAATGAATTTGACAAATAATTAGCACTTTTTTAGTTTTAGACGCAACTGAATAGCTGTAGTAAAACATGCATTTATTTAGCCAAATACACACAAACAACCCCAACAACCCATAATAACAACAGCAGCCACAACGAATACTTTCTCAGCTCAGCCACCTCTTCAAAATCGCAGCTGTCGCCAAAAACGCGCCCCATAAACAATTAATAAATGTCAAAAAACTTTGCCACAACAGCAGCAACAGCCACACCCTCATCCCCCATTTACCTTTCCAACTTGCCTCTAAGTACAACATAATCTCGATAAATTTTATTATTTCATAATTAAATCATGGAAACTGCGACAACTTTTGGAGCTTGTAAACACGAGTCTTAAAAGTAAATTTTATATATTTAAAATGTTTTATGGGAGAAACACTGTTATTATTGAATGAATTGTTGTCGACTTTTACTAAATTATATGGATTTATATTCGTATAATTTATGAAATTGTTAAATATTTTCAGAATCCATTTATATAAGTTTGTGTAGAAGAGAATCTATATACATTTGAACACAGTTAGATGCATGAATACTTTTGTATGTTTATTAATATTATATACCTTATATACTTTATAATGTTTATCATCGCGAAAAACTTAGGCGTTAAGCGTTTGATGAACTTATTCTTGTAAGGATTATGCTTAATTAAACATAAATAAATGTTCCCTTCTCCATTTGTTCTGGTCTAACGAAAACTTTGTTCCATTCATGTTTTACAGTGTCTGCCAATTTGTCACAATCCCATCAGCATCATCCATCGAGCGATAAGGATGGCAAAAAGAAACACACCCGCCCAACATTCAGTGGTCAGCAGATATTCGCGCTGGAGAAGACCTTCGAACAAACCAAATATCTGGCTGGACCAGAGCGTGCCAAGCTCGCATATGCCTTAGGAATGTCCGAGTCGCAGGTGAAGGTAAGCATCGAGAAACCTTTTACCCCATGCGAGTCTATGCAAATTAAAAGCTCGTAAAAAAAGCCGTAAGGTAAAAGATACGAGCAAATATCCAACCACTCTCGCAATCGACTTTTGAGGCAATTTGCATTTTTATTGAAACGCAAAGCTCGTAGATTTTTGGTTCTTTTTTTTTTTTTTTGTGTCGAATCCCGAAAACAAAATGGCGCCAAAGGTCTGCCACTGGGGTATAACAGTACCCCTGGCTGTCCCAGTGGGTTATGCCCTAAAGGCTTAGTGCACATGTCAGTCCCTTTCCCTCGGCGAAAAATAACAAAAAAATTACTTCTGCGCGCCATTTTAAAGTTTTCGCCAAAGGTTGTTTCTCACCCGCAATTGTTATCAACAAATAAATCCATTGTGTCGTCAAATTTGTCGAGCAGCATCAGCATCAGCATCAGCATAAGCGTTCATGTAATCCTCACCCGAAACGCACGTGTCTCCCACAGTTCCCCAAAAATCGCGTACTTGACGCGCCTTATACATATACATATATGTATATATATTTTTGGGGTTGTCATTTAAATTAGTCATAAGCTCGGGCAGTTAATTGCTTTTGCGGTGGGTTCTATTTTGTGAGCAGACCGATAGCTTAGCGTCGAGACGACTTAGTCAAATAGGTTTATTGACAGTCGCTAAAAAATAAAAGTGAGCCAGTAATTAATGTGCTTAAGTCTTAGCATTAGTCATGTCGCCAAAACTAAGCTGCAAAATATATAAGAACAACATATAAAATCTTTTTTATATATTATATATTATTATAATTCACATAACTGCAAGTTAGTAAATTTATTTCAAAAACCGTTCGCAAATGTAACTCAACTTAATCAAAGTTGATTGGACACATCTTTAGTTGCTTCAACTAGCTGTTAGGTGCTGTAACACATGATAAAAAGCTCAGATTTGAAATTTCATTAGTAGACACTTGATTGTCTCATTTGTCGGGCAATTTGTAGATTTCAACCCCCTTCGGGTATCGTGTGCACAAATCAGGGTCTCAGCCAGGGAGATAGGCGAGTGAAAAGAAATCACGTTTATGATGAGCAAAATGATTAATTACCAATGAATGAGTCCGTTGGCATTGCAAGGCGTACGAAGCAGGCACAAATTTCTGTGTACAGCCAGGAACAGGACCGGCAGCGAAAAGGAGAGAAAGAGATAGAGTCACAGGATTGATGGCTTGAGCTGCAGCTAAATATGCGTCATTTGTGCAGGAGCTAAACAGATACGGAAAGAGATGAACAGGAGAGAGGGTTGGGTGGGGGAGGTGAAAGGACATCGGCTGATGACGAGTACAAATGGACAGTGAGATGGATGCGAGTGCTGGGCAGGATTGGGTTCGCCTCTGTCTGATAGACATGCCAAATGACTGCATGACTTTTGGGTGAGTGTAAATTAAATTCTGTGCAAGGACGCAGCAACGACGACAACATCAGCTTCATACATATTCAATTAGTATGCGTGTGTGTATGTGTGCGTGTGTGTGTTGTTGTTGTTATACGGGTGGATAGAGCTCTCTTCTGGAGGGACAGACAGACACAGATGAAAAACAGCCATGACGATGATAGTATGCAAATTGACAAACAAAAACACAACAAGCACTGCAAACAGCCCCAAAAATATGACAGACACACAAAATGCAAAACAGTCCAGAGACGGAGTGTGTGTGTGTGTGTTTGTTTATGCATGGGTGTAATTGTGTGTGTGTGTGTGTGTGTGTGTGGGTGCGGCTGCAATTGGGCGTATGCCAAATGATCTTGACAAGAATAATTGTGCTGTTATCATAATTAAAACCGTTTTTGGACACCGGACACAGACTCACACTCCTCCCGACAAGTAAAGCAGAGGGACATTTCTGTTTTGGCAATCATTTAATGCAAATGGTCGCCATTTTGTACGTTCTTATAACAGTACCACGTTGCTCTCTCTCGCCCACATTCTCCTCCTCTCTATCTCCCTCTCTCTCTGTCTCTCGGTCTGTCGTCTGTCTCTTTCTGTGAATTATAGCGTCTGCGGCCATTATTAATGACATTCTAGCTGTGCGTCTATATGGACTTGTATAGTTAGTGCCACAAGCCATAATATTATTGCATGATTCGTTGTTATAGCTTTTTCGTGATTTCGCTTTTGCATAAATGTATGAGATTTTCACATTGATTGCTCAGAGTACATGTATGTAAACACATGCCATCGAGCTGAGAGAGCTGGGCTGTGGATGTCATGTTATGTCGTGTTATTGCTTAGGTAATTTTATGTGTTTTTGCATACTCGAAATGAAACCGTAATAATCAAAAGCCTTTTCAAGTGATTTAAATGTCTTGGTCCAATCCTAAAATGAACTTTAACATATTATGCTCCAAATAGCTCAGTTCAGCTATCTGTTTTCTTCCTCAAGCCTTGACCAAAAATTAATTAATTATAAAAAATGTATTAACCTATGACAAAGCTGAATTTAAACAATGATCTGAATCCACTTTTATTATGTTGCCATTGTTTACTTTTATTATTTCTAATGGCTCTCAAATGATTTTAAAATATATATATACATTTTTTTTTTTTGTGGAGTCGAAATCAAAACTTGCCGCATAATTAGCACATATATAATGAAAGCTTATAGACCAAATCGATATGAAGCGTCTGTCAAAAGTGACAATGACAATGGCATCAGGCTTGGCTGATGGGGAACTATGGCTCTGAGTGACAAGCCGACAAGTTGACAATGGGCCAGGCTGATCATAAAACTTATGACAGATATGTATGTGATATGTGAAATATTGTCTAATTGATTTTTAGGAACTTGTATTGAGTGAAATAGACAAATAGAACACCCAAAATACCAGCTGGCCAGGCCCATTGTTGTCAGCTAATGGATTTGATTGTGTGTTAATGAATGGAAAACGAAGAGAAATGCCATAGAGAAAGAATTACCACTGCCGAGATGGAGAAGTCTTCCATTAGGCAGCAATATCAGCGACTGCGCCATTGCTCCACACTTTTCGACTCACAATTAGTTAAATAAAAACACACACACACACAGACTCATATACAGAGAGACATTTTATTATTCAAGTTGATGGGCTACAAAACGCAAATAAATCAGAAACTCACATAAATACCAATACCGAATACCGTCATATAAAAGGGAGGGTGAGCCCGTAGCTCAAACTAAAATTTACGAGCAACTCTTAAAAGCCACAACAAAAACAGCATCAAATTGTTTGTTAACCAATAGGAGAAACGTAACTGCAACTTGTCAGTCGATCAGGGACGGGTAGCGGATATTTTTTAAAGGTGTGCGCTCAGCCATGTTGTAAATTTTCCTGACTTTTAAGTACCCCAAGCGTACCATTCCGATACGATGCGATGCGATCCGATCCGATCTGAAGCAAAAAGGACTGCGCGCAAACAAATAAATTTCCAATTTGGTCAGAGTCATATATTTGCCAGCGCCGAGACACATTGCATACATAATAGTAGATGTCGGCAAAACAAAAATAAAAGGTATGATTTTGACATCCGTTCCTACGAAATTTACATAACGCTTTTCATCCTTATCTGGGGCTCCCCGACACCTGACGGACGCCCCGCAGTGGTGCCAAAAAGAACAACAACTGGCCAAAACATCCACATATGTTTTATAACTATGAGCGTCGCATTCTGGCCGCAATAAATAAATCCGTATGCCCGAGCTGCACACAGAAAACCAATCCCAATGCCCAATACCCAATACCCAATCCCAATCCGGAGCGTAATGTAACGTGGCCACGTCAAATTGATTGCCACAACATTTGATTGACTTTGACATGTTGTCTGTCATAAATTTCCTCGACTGCTGCTGCTGCTGCTTCTGCTTCTGCTTCTGCTTCGCCTCCGCTTCTAAGTCGAAGACGATCTTTATCTCGCTGTGTGGTCATTAAAACGTTGCATATCTGTATGAACAAATGTTAAAGCAATTTTAAATATATATTTTTATTTTATTTATTAATATTATTGTGATTTTGTGGTATGTTTATATGAGTACAGTTAGTGTATTAAAAAAAAAACAAAAAGACTGCGTCATAATCTCCAGAATGTGTCTAGCATTTTTATTTTTATCTTGTCATTAAATTAAAGCTACAGAAAAACGAAGAGCTTATTCTATCTGGCGGCCGATTAGGAATATGTAAGCCTTTTATTTTTATAATTCAAGTATTAGGTATAAAGAATTTAAGTTTTTAAGTAGGCTTACCAACATTTCCTCCAAAGGCTAAATCTGTGCGTTTGCTAAAGCTATTAAACATTCAACTCTCGTCTAAAAAAAAACACCAAAACCAAGTGACATATCCTGAATTCAACAGTCTGTTGCCTTCCACTTAGAAACTATGCTTTAGTGGGTGCTAGATGACGCATACACCATCGTTATGATGTTGAAAATGACAGGGCTGGTGCCCAAGTTTCTTGCATAACATTCTCTACCAACACCCCGAATACCCAGACCAGCGACAAGTTCACATTTTGGCCGAGCAAATTCCGAACAACATGGACACAGCTGTTACCAAAAAATAATGACCATGAAAAGCAGCCTTAATGATGCCAACTAATGTTGTTATTGTTCTTCTTGTTGTTGTTGTTGTTGTTGTTGTTGTTGCCTTGTCTGTGCTGGGGCCGGGCAACGGAAAAACAAAAATACAAATGAAGACCCAATCTCTTTTCGGTTGCTGTTTTCTTCGTTGGCATGCGAGAACATGCCGCATGTAAAACACGAAAAAATATTAATTGTATTTTTATTTCGCATAATGTTGCAAATAATAATTACACAAATGTGCAAATGAAGTTGTAAATTATGTTGTATCTGGTTTAATTGCACCACTGGGTCGTTGGCAACGGTGATTTTTGCATGGTCCGGCCGGCGATGTTTGTATTATAATTTTATTAAAATCAGACCGAGCCAATTTGCTTAATGAGACAGTTTTTTAAATAGCAACAGCACTCTATTAAAGCCCTGACAAGCTTAAGCAACTCGAGAGTGAACAATTAAGTATATATTTGTTACAAAAAAAAATAACTGAGATATCTCTAGCAATATAAATTAACACAAGCAACTTATAAATGAGTTAGCAACATTTAATAAAAAGAACGTTTACATTATGCTCTTATCAAATTGATTCATTTTATTTTAAAATAGCCACTCAAAAGCGCTGTTAATGACTTGAACTACAGCATGTTTGTTAGCTGCTTGATGAGCTCGTATCGGGGGCCTGTCAAAAGTGCTCCATCATCAAACAAATGTTGAAATTATGGCCGATTTTGCAAAAGCAGCAGCAGCAGCACACGCCTTGAGAAAAACGTGTCTAGGCCTATGCAGTATAATCCCCCATTTAGGCGAGAGGCCGAGAGGCCGAAGCACGAGCAGGGTGGGCCATGCAACATATGTTGCCAGCGCGTTGAGGCTGTTGCAAAATGGAAAATGAAGCGCAACCAAAGACGTTAGTCATGGTTTTGCATAGTTTTTGTTGCCGCTGCCACTGCCACTACCACTGCCACTGTTACGGCTACGGCTACAGCTACTGTTGTTGCCCTGTGTAACTGCTGTTGGGTAACGCCAACGCTGTCCAGGGCTTAATATTGTCTTAATTGAGGGTTAACCGGCGTTGATGATGCGACTTATGGGCTGTGAGAGACGGGGGCGAAATGGGTAATGCTCGCAAAACGGTGCCTCGACTTAATGACTTTGACAATGTGTGCCTGCTCTTGTGGACTGTGCCTAATTACACATGAAACTTGGCCTGCAGCTTATTTAAAACTTTAATTGCCATACACACACACATATATATACACACATTTCTGAAGTTTACCATTTCAATTTGGAATTGTTACAGGTTTGGTTTCAGAATCGTCGCACCAAATGGCGCAAACGTCATGCGGCAGAAATGGCAACGGCCAAGCGGAAACAGGATGACATGGGTGGCGACAACGATGGCGACTGCAGCGAGACCATGGATAGTGACAATGAGAGCCTGGACATGGGCGAGGCACCCACCCAAAGTAAAAGGAGTCGCAACAGCAGCAGCAGCTCCCAGCAGCAGCATCAGGATAATTATCGTCATTAAAACGAATTTACCAAAAAAATCAACAACAACAAAAAAAAAAACAAACAAGAACAAAAAACAAATAAAAATGGCAAGGATTAACATTGAAAATTACAACAAGCGCTAGCTAATCAACTACAACACGGTGGAAAGGCTCTCAACATTTGTCGGCCATTTCACTATTTATATTAGCTACTTACACAGAACAACAACAAAAACAAAAAAAAAATAAAAAGCCAAAACAAAAAGAAAAACAAATACAAAAAAAAAAAAACAAATTAAGGTTTTGCCACTTTACAGTCTTCTGAAGACGTCAATTTTAAGGCTACGCAACTTAAATTCTTCCTCAAGTTCTCACCCTTGTTTCACATGTAAATATTTATGTTAATTTTTAAAACGCATAGATACATACTATTTAGTAATTAGGTACATATTTTGTATTTAATAACCGGGCTCTTAATGCTAAGTCGTTTTTAAGTCACACAATTTACTGAATTTATTACATATTGTATATTTAGTTATATGGTTTATCGAGAGAATGAGTTGATTGAAAGCATCCCAAACATTGTAATTAAAATTTCGTGCATTCGAACAGACTTTAGGTTTTATTCAATTTAAATATAAATATGCGAGCAAATTTTAAATGCTATAATATTAAATGATTATTAATGCTGGTGATGAAATACTGCAGTAAATTATGTAAAATGTATTTAAATTAAATTGTAATTTTAATTATTTCAAATTGATAAAGAATAAAATGATAAAATAACAGATACTTTAAATATTTTTATTCTGTCGTACTTCAGTATAAAAGTAAAGTAAACTATCAATATCGATTTGAACTGTAGGTGCACACATTCTGCCTAGAATCGAAAATACGGCAGTTATTGTTATTATGTACAGTAAAACCCACACACATTGGACAGCCTAGGAAAATAGTACACATTGCTCAGCCGAAATCAGCTCAGCAACACCCACAAGGGCAACAACAATAGTTGCATCGGCTTAGGGCTCATAACAATTACCCAGACCGGAAATCTGCTTATACCAGTCAGGGAGTCAGTGAGTCAGTCCATAAGTCAGACGACAATCCGTCAAATATACCCAACTGCAGTCAAAAGGATTAACTCAAAGAGTTTCTTCTGCCAGCAAGGTGCAGACAAAACAAAAACGGAACCGAATTGAATAGCATCATGTGTGAAAAGAATCAACCTAAAATCCATAAGATTGATTAACTGTCAATCAAAAATTGTTAGAGAAACTTGGGCAAGTAATGAATGAAATTGAAACAGGTTGATGGAACAATGAACAATATCAAATTATGAATGCCATGGGGCTTCAAGCACTTGACAAATACATATACGCATATGTAGTATAATGTGTATGTGGCAGATGTGAGGAGTGTGAATAACTTGAAAAGAGCAACAAGTAGAGCTGGGGGCACGTACAACCACCTTGGAGTATGCCTCTTTTCAATTAATGCACTTAGAAAAACCACTGTACTGTTTGGGAAATCTCAATAAATTTAAACTTGCGCTAAATAGCTGAAATAATTTTTAAATTTACGAAAGAAAAAGAACTATCTTATATAAAATACTTTTTACACTTATGCATAAAGTATCCAGGAACTGAGTAAGTATGTTTGAAATTTGTGGTCTACTCTAATAAATTATTTTTTTCCAGTGTAAGCTTGTTAGGATAGTCCACTAATGACTCTGTTGCAATGTTGAAATCACTACCGAACTCTCATTGTACACCAATGGTTATATATATCTATGCCTAATGTAGCCACATTAATCATACTTTAAGTTTCTCTAGCTGTGCAAACAATAACTTCATAGGCTCCATAGAGGCAAGGAGAGAGAGAGAGAGAGAGAGAGAGAGAGAGAGAGAGGAGTGGAGAGGAGAGGAGAGCTATTCAAAATACCATTAGCATACCGCCGATAATTGCCTCGACGAGCCATTAGCAGACTCATACGCTCCAAAGTAAACAGCCGCCGTATTACGTTGTGAAATTCCAGATCAAACATCAATTATATAATGCTCAAACACTCACTCAGTTGGCATTTCTCATTCACTCTGATCAGGACAAACTGCAAACTCATGCAAAGAGCAACCGACGCACGTTTCTACATTGCAATTCTTTCCATGGAAGAAACTTCCGCACACTTCCGCACCAAGAGCCAGTCTCCGTTTCGGGTTATTGCCATTGTTTTGTTTTAGTACGCGCCTAAAGTCAACTTCCAGCAATTGACAGACGAGTGTGAATTGCCATTGAATTTGGCATTTGGTTCCAGCTGCGCAGGCGTACGAAATATCTTATATGACATGGCATAGTCTGGGCTACGTGCCCTATTCCGGATTTTAGACTGTGGCGATCGCTTCGGTTTCAGGTAAATCCTCATAAGCCGCTTATTGAGCCTGAGGTTAATAGATTTTCGGTAACACACAAAAAAAACTGGTCGCTCCTACGTGTCCCTGGTGTATCATTTGAGTTAGGACCCTGTTAATCTGCTTGCTGAAAAATTGCAAGCTGCTGCGGGTCTTTTGCTTTGGCGAATTCTCAACCTGGGTTCAGGTCTCGTTCGCATTGTTTGTGTGTATGGCATGTCAATAAAATTGATTAATTGCTTTATTGTTGAGTTTTAGAGATGAATGAGGCCAAAAGGAATTGCATAAAAATGTAGAGCGAAGCATTTGAGAGATCAACGTGATCTGTGAAATACCAAAGATGGTTAAGAATTCTGGCTTATGCCTTTCACAACATATATATCAAGTAATTAGGAAATTCTGTGATCTTATTATCAAAGTATATAATTCATTCTCTATACATATTTAACATATACAAAATAGCATACACAGCAGAGCTTCTTCCATTTCTCCAGTTCTAAATCTATATTGATAAATCATTGAAAAAAATCATAATATTATCTAAGACACCACTATCGGAACAATTATAAAATTTAAAATTTAATTAAAAAATTGCATCGATGAAATTGTTTTAATGCTTGTCAAAGTATTATGAGCATAGTAAATTTTCAAATTCCACAAACATATTTCATTTTTTATCTACAAAATGTCAAAATATGTGTAGAATATCGAAGAAGAAAAGTACTTTTGGCACACGCACATAAATATATTGTCTCCCAAATAATATTTTAAAAAAAAATAAACAACTGACAAGTTAAATGGCACAATTTCTAAGCCACTTTTAAAGTGCTTCCATAGATGCACTAAAAATAGCGAGCAGCTTTACAACAGTTTGGCCGCTGTGCAAAACGTGAAAAATGAGCGGAGTGCAAGGATATGTGATGGTCATAAATAGCCAAATAGTTACTGGTTGAGAGTCGCCTACACACAGACCAGGCCAGAAATGTACTCCACTGCCGGGGCACTTAGGCTGACAATGACAGGCTGGGACAGCTATACCAATCCAATGCCAATACTAAAAACGCATCCAGCAAGTGAAGTTGGCCATCAAATTGTTTGGCCTGCAGGCGCCGCAGACCCGCAATTCAACTGACACCTCATGAATGTCCGGGAGAGCTGAAACCGAGACACACACACACACACACACACACACACTTAAAGAGAGACACATTTGGTAAGGGGGTCTACTAAATTGTCCCTCGACACAAATTCGAAATCGATAAATGATAAAAATCAACAGAAACTTCATGGATGGTCTATCGCCTGCTCGCTTCCACACACAGGCACAATGGCAAATGGCGGCAATGTCGCTTCATGAAGCTTTTATTGTCTGTCTATTTCTAAGCTTTGTACATGGACTTCCCAAAATGTATTGCTATCCCGCTCGAAGGATTAGACTCGCTCACTCACATACGAGACACAGACACACACACAAACAGTGGCAGTCGCTTGTGCAGCAAATTTTCGAAAACTTACCAAATTGTTTTCGTTGTTGGGGTTTGCCGGGTGGATACCAATGGTAATATACGAGCACTGCAACTTGCCTCTGTCTATTTTGGGGGATGTCCACAAACACACACACACATACATACATATCTATACGTTTATATGTGTATGTGTTTTTTATCTCTCTGTCTCTGTCTATCTCTCTCTCTCTCTCTCTCTCTCTCTCTCTCTCTCGCTCTTGGCGCTTTTTGCAGACAGCCGACATTGATTATGCCGTGTTTTTTGCTCACTTTTTTTGCTATTTACATTAAATTGAATTATTGTTTATGTTTATAGCTAAACAATGTACGTATGTCTTTTTAATGACCATCACAGCAATTTATGATCACTGGTTGTATTAAAGTTAATAGAGCTGACAAATGATAAATTTGAAACAAGAAAAAGTTGATTTTATTTGATTGAGAAATTGCATAAGCTGATAGGCAGTCAATAAAATGAATACTAATACAATTATTATTTTAATAAATAATTAAACATGAACCAACAATGCAACAATTGTAACTAAAATATCCATATATTTTGTGACTCACTCCTGAGTCAATCATCAATATGAATTATCTTCTAGTGGTAGTAAAGAATTGAATAGCTTACAACAAATATAAATAATTTTGTTGGTTCCAAATATTAATATATATATATATATTTCAAAATTAAAATCAAAATAACTTGAAATTGTATTATGTGAAGTGGCAATAATGAAACTTCTGCTCAAAGTCGAATTTCTATTTAAAAATTTTTAATTAAAATCATAAGCAATCGCAATTAACTTGGACTGTTAATGAGCTACCCCGGAGCGTTCGGTAGCCTATTAAAAATGCAACAAACACGTCGCAAGAAAACAACCTAAAAATATTCCCCCTTCCCTCGACAAAAAAAATAATAAGTAGAGAAGGTCAAAATGTAATCAAGCCCAAAAGGCAGCGAGCTCAAAGCTGCTTATTAACTTCACCACACACAACAAAAGAAGCGCTGAAATTGAGTGAATGCTTGAGTGCGAGTATCTGTGAGCTGTGAGCTCTTTGGCCACGCCCCCACAGTAACCAAACTGAGTCATGCGCAGAGATGGAATCAAAATGGCCATATTAAGCGGTTTCCTGTGTTTCAATTCCATTTCGTTGCATGGAAACTGCGCATGAGGAACGCACACACAGATGTCGCCGAGACATAGAGAGAGACAGATCAAGAGCGAGAGCGAGTGCGAGTGAGAGTGAGAGAGAGAGAGAGAGAGAGAGAGAGAGAAAGTGAGCGAGTGAATGAGTGAGAGTGAATAAGTGAGTAAGTGAGTGGTGGGGAGTTAGCTTTTTAACGCGCTCGACATGAAAATGAGCAACGAAACGTGCGACAAGCGATGGAGTCCATTTTGAGTTTATTGTTTGATGATTTGAACATTTTATACATACAAATATTGTGTGCGTGTATTTGTGTGTCTCTCAGTGTCTCTGTGCGTGCGTCTGTGTTTGTGTGTGTAAGCATCTGTAGTTGTATCTCTTTTAGTTGTGTTGTTTTTGTAATTGCCCGATGTACGCTAGTTACTTGGCTTTAACTTATCTACTTGACTCTGGTTCCAATGTGGATTATGCAAAGGATGTGAATGGTTTTTACCAGCAATCCTTGCACTCTCTCAGTGTTATCTCTCTCTCTATCTCTCTCTCTCTTTCAGTCTGTCTGTGCTCTTCTCATCAACAGTTTACTGTTATTTAGAAGCGGCCTTACTCATTCATTGGCATGCCTCCCAGCTGGCGAATTTATTGCTCTTTGATTGACAATTTGGCAGAGCGGGGCATACAATTAATTTGCCATGTAATGCATGCGTTACAGGATCTCATCAATTTCTATTGTTTAAACGTTTGTCACCTCGCCGAATGAGCTGTGATGCGCCTCAGTTTATTAATTGTCCATTTTTATGCCTCAAAGCGAGAGCAGCTCGACATCTATTGTTATTAATAGGCATTAAGTTTTTAAATATGACTGCAACGAATTGGGATTTTATTTCTATTTTTTATTTTCTTGGGAAAGCATTGTTATTATAGGTATACGGTTCAGGAGGGTAGTCGAAAGGCATACGAATACTAATTGAGTTGACTGTCAATTCAGAAATTTCGAATCGTAATAATTCAGTTGGCTATTTACAGTTTTGCTGATCATCTGCCTGGAGTAGGTTACTAAAAAAGGTAGGTAAGTCTTATGACAGTGACTTCGAAAACATTTTCCAATCTGAATTTAATAAAATAAGGAAAAGTATTACATGGAAGATTTGAAAGTATGCAGAAATATTTATGAAACTACTTTATACAGGTTTATAAAACTCAGCTAACACTATATACAACTTAGGACAACTTTAAGAATGAATTACAAAACAAGGACACTATTAAAATCACTGTTACTTGCTGGTAAACATCATTACTCACTTAATTAATGCTGCAACATGTGAAAGCGTAATAATCCACGCAACATGGCATTCTGTCTGACTTTAAGGTAGCTCCACAAATTCAATGAAAAACGCATAAAATAGTTACCGAACTCAATAAAACTACCGAACAATGGGGCATACAGACAATCAATAGTAGTTGATGCAATTCACACTGCCTGCAAAAATCTTCAACTGACATTAAAGCCAACTAATTTATGGCCTTTTAATTTAATGGGTTGGGCTGAAAACTGTCCCTCATTTAGCAGCAAGTAACTCAATTCCGGGTGGGTTGTCTCCTTGCCAAAAGCGAACTCATAAAATCCTGCCACACATTCCGTCCGTCGTCTTTGTTTTATATGGAGATGGATATGGATATGGTTGTTGTTGTTTGTGCGTGTGTGTGTGTGTGTTTGTGTGTGCTTTGCTGTTTGCCACTGTTTCACCATTTCAAGTTCATAATCTATCACATATGAGGGTTGCAACCAAAAGAACAAAATAAGAGCAAATCGAAATAATCGAATAAATTTATGCTACAAATGTTTCGTTCTTTACAGTTACTTTCTTTCTTTTTTTTTTTTTTTTTTTGGGTGCTTATGTGGAAAATTTTTAATCTATAAATATCTATAAAAATCAATTTTGTGTTCACGCGACAGTTTAGCCCTTAAATGACATTTTCAGTTCGTTCGTTCAGTACGGTGAATCAATGAAATGACAGGCGGATTAATTGCAGATGTTATGATTTTTTGTGGAAATGCGTACAATTTTGCGATACATTTTTTCCACACCATTTGATTTTGCCTGCATGGCGTTTTCTGCGTGACTGAATGCGTATATTATAAGGATAAATTCGATGCCGGTATATTTGGCGCTTATGTGACGTATCTGTAGATATTGCTGGGAAGCTGCAGCTGGATTTTCTTGAAAGGAAAGGAACATGATGTAGCTTAAGTATACCGCTGATAAAAATCAACATATCATAAAGAGCACAAAGCAATCAATTAATAAACAACAAACAAGACGATAACTAATTGTACCAAAAAGGATATATGAACTGAAGTCAACAGAGCCTGTTTTCAAAAACGCATTTATCACACTTTAGGCTCGATTCGGTCCCTGGCTGTGATCGAGTCCATCGTTTTGCTTGTAATTCGCTGCCAAGCTGCGCAATTAAAGATCGCCCAAAAATGATAGAAGCGAACGCAATTCCAAAGACCCATTGAGCTGCGAAATTAGCAAGGATAATGGCAGCGGTGACAACACACACAGACAGACAGACAACCAGGAACTGGCACACTAGGGTAACTCAGGTCGTGCCAAAAGTCGACTCAGCTGCCTCGCCTGCTTTGCTTCCGTTTCTGTATAGAGGAGGAATTCATTGCCATCCAAATGCACAATCTGGTTCAGGTACCTAAAAAAAAAATAAATACGCTCTCAAACCGGAAATCGGTTCATTGAGTTCAATTTCAGGTTTACAAGCGACTGTTGCTTTGACAATGCGCCCGACTCTTGGAGAGTTTGTCTCTCTCCTGGCTGCTTCCATTTTCCTCTATTTCATTTTTTGATTGATCACCGTCACCCAATTAGTGTAAATGCGATTATGTATATGAGTGTGAGGACATAAACAATTGCAGTTTTCCATTGGGGAAAGTAGCGAGAAATTTGTCGTGTTATGCACTGTGAACAAAATTTGTTGAAGCTTGGAAAACTTAAATGAATGGAAAATACAAAAATCAACATATGTATGTAATGGAAGAGGATTTTTTTAGGCGTCTTTCATAAAACTAAATATATGTATCTATATATCTAAATATATCTATCTATAATATAAATTTACCTTAATCTTGACTGCAGTAAAAATGTCCTAATATTTGACTGTGATTCTGGTGAACATTCTGTCGTAGTTTCTTGCAGTGTATGTGATCTATTGTATAGGGCCGCCTTATTAGTGCACAAATTACTTTTCACTGCCACTGTCAGTCCCTCATCAAAAACGTGGCAAAACACTCGGCTGAATGAGAAATACAAAAGGATTTTGCTAAATTAATTTTTCCCAATTGACTTTTGGACATATACAAAAGTCAACCAGGGGGTTGATCATTAGCTCGCTTGCCCTTCCCATATCACTCTCTCTCTCTCTCTCTATCTCATTCCCTTCATGCAGTGCTTGGTTGCTGATTCTTTACCCTATCATTAACCGATCATATTTAGGGTAAGCACATAATTAGGGGTTGCTTTTCATTTTGATCATTTTTGACTCGGCGACTTTTTTGTATTTGTGTGAAAGTGAGGACCTTTAACGGCATAGTATACCATAAAAGAACTGCTATCATTAACGCCAGAGCACTTCAAATACATTTCCATTGAGTAAATCACATTTTATATTGGCGCCAAAATGCAAATTCAGCTAGACACTCAAATGAACATTTAAATGGCCATTAATATAAGTCAGTTTGGGGAGCTACATACGAAAATAAAGATGGGGCACTAATGGGGCACAGCGCTAATTAAACCAACAACTCCCACACCAAACCATAACACACATGTGTGTCTGGGTACGATGAGAGGGGGGAAGGGGGGGTGGTGGAGGTGGAGGTGGGCTGTAAGTAATTAGCGAAGTCCTCTCATGTCGTAATCTACGAAATCGTAAAAATATGTTCAACGACAAAGTCGCACGTTATTATTATTGCAGCAGATTCACAAACAGAGACGGAAATAGACAGAGAGTGGAGGTAAGAGGCAGATAGAGCTAAGCGAAGAACCCAAATGCGGGCACCTAAAAACATTTAAGCAAATTAGCTGGAAATGCAAATGTAAAAATGACGACGACGCCAAGGATGCTACCAGTTAAATTTTACAACCCTCCAGCACACACACACACACACACATGTCATCTGCTTTTGTAATCCACACAAAAACCATCTTGAGAAATAATTAAGATGTATGTAAATGGAGAAAATGCTAAAATTGTTAAAAGCATAATATTTCTTTGGCTACCACCCCGTTCAACAAATCCGCACTCAAACAAAAAAAAAAAAACTCCAACCTCCAAAGCCAAACCAGTCCAAATGATGTCGCACATGTGTTGTATTTTCTGTTTCAGCAAAGTTACAGCCAAGTGCCTGCGTGTGTATGTGTATGTGTGTGTGTGTGTGTGTGTGTTTGTGAGACGCCATATTCTAATTCAATTATCACTTGGGCAGCAATGGGAGGTCCTTCTGGTTTAGGGAGCAGGAGCATTCCCAAAACTGTTTCAAGTGACGCTAAAAGCTTTGTCAGCGACTTGTGGTAATGCATGAATACGTCAGGTTTGGGCGCTACCCCATTTGATATATGGCCCTACTTAGACATTTGCGAAGCTTTACGTTATTTAGTAGTTGGCCAAATGAAATATACTTAAGCATAAGTTGAGTGAAAAGCGACAATGCATAAATCAACGAATCTATTTATAGGAACAGACCATCACTTTAGCGGGCTGTGGTAAATACCAAATTGCTTTATTTCATCTTAATCAAATAATGACTCTCTTCAACTTTATATTCTGTAATTAACGATGTTTTTATATAAATAAATTAATCTGCCAGTTGGGATATCATATAATATATTCGAAAATGTACCATTTACATTTAATACAATTTACTTACCGAACCTTTTTACATATTTATTTTATGTTCATATTACAATTTCTTCAAATTTTGTAATTTAATATTTTTTGTGATTTTGAAAGCATTTTGAAATTTCTCCAAATTAACCTAAACGTCAATCTCCAATCTGTTAGTTAAGTTTTCATTTGAAGTATTCGAGTAATTATTGCTTTCTTAATTCTTAAGTCATATTCCAATTAGCGAATTGGTCTACGGGAAAATTACTTAGCTACCTTAATATCATAAATTTTCAATTATTTTCGTTTTGGCAAATCTCTGAGAAAAATTGTCGCATACTGCAGAACGTTCAACCGCAACTGTCTAAACTTTTGTTTGCAAAAATTTGCCAAAAATCTACCCGCATCCATAAATTGAGAACTTGGCTCGCATCTTTGGGTAAACGACACCGCAAAATAAACAAATTGGGTAAATCAGTTTCTAATTGAAATTAGTTGGTGCCACTTCCACAGATTTGAAGAGCTATTGGCTTTGTTTGTTTGTTTGTTTCCATGTGGTTTCCAAAGCATCGAGGTAAACAGGCAAATCATTGCAAGAAAACGGTTATAAAGTGACCGCAGTTTGGTATAATGTGTAAATAACAATCGACAAATGCCTTTCTGGTATTCAAATTAATTGTCGATGTAAAACTTTTGATTCTTTAACTGTATCTATCTTCAATGTATTGAAATATACATCTCCGACTCTATACAGTATATATAGCCATGACCATTTTTCACTATCAACTCCAGACTACCATATTATATAACAAACATAGGAACAATCAGTGAATATGTTTAATACTTATAGGGAAAGCTACCTTTTGACTGTGAGCTGCAAGAGTATTTACCCTTTGGTGTGCCTAATATAGCCGTTATTTCCGTTCGATAATCCGTTTTGGGTTTTCTAGCCAACGCTCTCAAATGTTTATTAGTCCAGCCAAGAAACTACATTAGTAGGTCTATTTGACTTGTATTTGCCAAAAATATATACAATTAATATAGCTGACACATAAAGCATTTTAATGTGCGACACATAAGGCACAAAAGCAGTCGCCCATGTCAGACGCAATATTAACCAGTATTTTCGATGGAAACATAACGAAAACTATGTTTAATTTTGTGCTTACCAATGGGAGGCATTTCACTTTTATAAATAATTGGCACACACATGTTGTATGAACGGCAGTAAACGGAAAACGCAATGCACACACAAAATTTCTAATTCTAATTACAAACAATAAACGGAAAATGCTGCTTAACTGGCAGCCGTATAAATGGCCCAACATTTAACCATATGAGAGTTCATAATCCATTTTCGACATCGGGTCGAAATTAATATTCAGATTTATGTATTAATAGCATTACACGGACATTGACAAGGACATTGACATGGACATGGACACGGATATACAATACTATATATTATAAATATACTTAGCCATGCGGCTGGGTAAATGGGGTGCCACATCGCGTTGGGGTCATTTGGTCTTATCGCATAATTAGAGAAGCCATATCATCATCTTCATCATCATCATGAGGAAGGAGACCACATGGGACCCCTTACTGTAAATCTGTGTGCGCGGCAAATAGCAAAAGTCGCATAATTAATCTGCTTATGTGCCGGCCAAATGGGCCAATGGGCCAATGGGATGTACGGGTTCGGGTGTGACTAAGTAATTGCAAGTAATACTCGTAATATTAATAAAACAATTTCGTTTTATGCCCATCCCACAGTAGCTTGTGGCAGTTGCTTGTGGTGTAAATCATTTTGCATATAACTTTATATGGTAATCAAGGAAGCCCAAGTCAAATGGTTGACTATAGAAATCATTAGCAAAGAAATTACAGATGTGATTTAGTGCAAATCTCGAAGCATGCGAAATAAAGTAATGTAATTATTGTTGGTATGCCGGAATGAATTGGGTTTTTATTATGAAAACACTTTCAATATTAAGAACCTTTGGCTTGTTTTGGAGAAAGGAAATCCAATTTCAAGAAATGAATTAGGTTTATATTATTAAATCACTTTGCATTTTGAGAACTTTTGGCTTGAGTTGGTTTCACTTGTATCTAAAAATTAAAATCAATTTCAAGAGCTTGGTTAAATATTTTATATATTTTATTTTATATATATACTACGTTATCGTTCCATATATACTATATACTAAATTTATTTGATCTACTTCTGAGTATATACATTTATTTTAAAAAACCATAATAAAAAAATGTCTAGAAAACCACTTGCTTCACTGAGCTTTTTGGCAATCGCTTCATCAGGCATAAATCATACAGAAAAAAAAAGAAAAAATAAAAGAAAATCAGAGAAGAAGGACTATCATACAAGTTATAAGAATTGGCAAGCTACACGGCGCCAATAAATAAACAAAAGGCGTATAAGGTATTGCCATTTTGTATGGTTGGTCTCCAAGGACGAAACTAGCCGCCTACCCGAAAAAGCCACACCCTTGCCCATATTTATGGGCCGCCATCGAGCGGCATTTGCATTTACATGCCTGGGGAACAGGCTGAGCAAATGACCGGTGCTCTACCTTTTTTTGCCCCATCTCTGTGGGGATGAAGAGGATGGTAGGTAGCTTTCGCGCAATCAAAGGCCGTCTAGCGATTTGCCATTTTCATACACATGCGAGAGTCGAGCGACGCATTCGCCATTCTTTTTTCTTTTTTTTTTTCTTCTTTTTTGAGATGGGGGACGGGTGCCCAACATTTATCATTGTCTGGACGAAACGGAGAGACTAAAACCAAATGCAATGCATCCCAGTCCCAGTCCCAGTCCCAGTCCGAGTCCAAGCGAATCTAGCGAATCCAAGCGAATCCACAGCGAAGCAACCTGCCGTCGTTTTCTGATTTATGATGCTATTTAGATTTCACGTGATTCGTTTTCAATGTGCGCGTCCAGCGCGTAAAGATAGAAAAAAATTGCACACAATAAATCGCGGCCAGCAGCAAAAGAGTCTAAAATTAAAAAAAAAAAAAAACAAAAAAAAAAATGTACAAAACGAACTGAAAAGAGAAACAAAAAAATCGAATAGAATCTATGCTAAAAATTACAACACACAGCTGCGTGTGCATAAATCTCGACACAGATCTGCCAATGCATTTTTTTAGAAAAATTAAAAAAGCCTGACGCCCAGCCAAGGGCCAAAGCAACCCATTCAAAATGCAATAAAAATAAATGACAGATTGAGCAGTTTTTCACGCTATGCGATTACTTAAATACCCTTGCAACGTATTCGATTTATTATTGTTACGCTTGATAAATGTTTAACATTGGAAATAATAAATAATAGCAAAAAAATATGTTATGATATTTGATATCTTAAGATCTACCATAAAAAAAGCACAACAATTTTTCCAGCGAGAAAAATAATTCTAGATCGACTTTAGCTCTATTTATATTTTATAATATAACACTAACTGCACTCCAATAAAGTATCTAAGCTATTTTTAAAACTGAGCTTCCAATTATAATTAAGTACATATATTGATATATATATATATATATATATACACCAATGACTCACCTAATACATGAGAAAAGTATAGTAACTCTTCAGCAAGGGTATTCAAATTTGTTGCAGCTACGGCTTAGATGGCAAAATTGAATTTGCATCTTGCGCGCTTCTTTTTTGTGGGCTTATCAACTATTAAATGCAAACGGTGGCATATTTAGCATGAAATTGGCCAAAATGAAAATGATATTGATATCTAGTTGTCCCGCTATGCCGCTAGCCAATTTCAGTTCGCTGTGATTATGACGCCAGCAATTCGCATTCGATTTGCATAGATTCTGTGCGTGCGGCATGAATAATCGAGACCCAAACTCGCAATCTATTATTATTGCGACCCTCGCTGCAACATGAGTTCATGAGTTGCGCCGATTGACTTTGAATATTAGTTGAGAGAGGGGGTATGGCCGCTGGGGAGGGGCGGATGGGTTGTTGGGTGTTGGTTGTTGGGTGTTATTCGCCAGCTGTAATTGACATGCAAGTTGAGCGCATTTTGGGCGCTGATTTGATTTTGCAGTTGTTGTTACAAACAGAACGCATATGATTACTGAAACTCATGCATTTGATTTGATTAATTATTGTACTACAACTGCTTGACTTGCTGTTGTGTGTATTGTTTGTGTGTGCGTGTGTGTGTGTGTGTGTGTGTTAATACAAATTAATTAATGTGCACATATTGCGCACAACTTTTCAGAGCAACGAGACTGAGATTGATTGTACTGCAGCAAGGATCCGCCCTTAAAGTCTTAGAGATCGTTCTATATACTTTGTTGAGACAATAAATATATATCAGTTAATTAAAATTAATTTTGTATTATAAATACTGTACATTACCATTTTCAGATAATTATGATGTTATCTTATTATCTTATCTAATTATTATTATTTTCTCTTGCGTAATTTTTGGCCACTTGTCATAACTATTTATATATTTCTCCATTACAAAATGACTGCCAGACATGTCTCAGTGCATTACATAACACGTAAATTATCATAAACAAATTAAAAAAGTTCGTGATGTGTCATTTTGACAACAACAAAAGAAAAATGATGGGTGGAGGGTTGCGGGGGATGTTACCAGTTAAAAGAAGAAGCCATAAGCAAACACTGTGCAAGATTTTAATGTTTTTGAAAAGTAATAAGCAAAGCCTCGTGGGCGGTCGACTGACGAGTCTCCGAAAAGCCCAGTGAACCCAGCAAACCCATAACATCCCACTGCGCCTCCCCCTTTCGCCACCCACAAGGCCTCTAAGCACAAACGTAAATCCAATTGGAGCACACTGAGTGGGTCTCAAGTGTTGAAATAGAAACACCCACTGGGTCGAGGCCTGATGCCCAGGGACTGACTTGGGTAACGCGAGTACCAGGGGGTATCAGCATTTTAAATATAATTTATTTGGTCGCACCCAAAGGGGTTGCTTAAGTGAATGACAGCAGGCGGGCAGAAGGGAGATGCCGTGCGACAAACAATCACTCAACATTTTGGCAACTTGACTTACTACTGACGCTCTCATATTATTTTCATAATTTGATTACATTAAAAGGCACAAAACACAAGGCAATGAGTTTAATGGACAAATACGTTTCTTGTATACCCTAACAGGTAAAATATAGAGAAAAAAAATATTAAATAAAAATATATATGAACAAAATTATAATTGTATCAATCGCGTTTAGAACAAACTTCAAAAGAAAATCGCTTTTACAAAATTTAACGGAAGCTGCTCAAAAATATACTTAAGCATCTTCTAAATAAAACAAAAATTGCTTATTGAAAGAAAACTTAAAACTTAGAATTTATTTATTTATTTAATGTGAATGTTTAATGTGAAATTGCAAAGTGATTATTCTGATTTTTAGTAAATTTCAATTATAGTCTAAAGTTTAAGTCTATATCCTTACAGGAAATACAACATATATAATATAATATAACATTTATAAGCCTGCCAGAGCAAACTGCGTGATCCAGTCGATGGGCTCTACTTTCTTTGAGCCATCGTAGACAGAATAACTTGTAGCATTTTGTTTGTGGCCGAATTGAGGACACGTGACCAGGTCACGTGGCACAGTCAGCCTGGCAAAGCGGTAGCAGGAAATCGGCGTGTCAACTCACATGTAATCACAACAAAACATGTGGCAACATGAATCGCTTCGGCTATCGGGTATAACTGATATCCGGCCGTACAATGAAATTGCCATTAAGCGTTTAATAGTTGCCTGTTGGCACATCCCACGGCTCAACAGAGGCGGCAAGCCGGAACTGGAAAAGAGGGCGGACCAGTCGGCAGGGTATCTGCGGTTGGCCGCGTGCCGACGCCTCATCATTCATGTGGATGTCGTGGTTTGCTGCTCGTTTAATGTTCATGTAAATTATGCGCCAAAAATTTAAATTCCAAGCATTAGAGATAACATTTTACAGAGTTTACAAAATCGTGGGATTTGTGTTGAGGCAACAACTGCCATTAAAAAAGTGGGCACAACAATGCGCGGATTGTTCCATCTATTGAGGGTTGGGGATTGGCCTTTTTTCCATTGTTTTGTTTTGATTTGTGAAGGGTGTCAACCCAAACACGTGTTGAAATTTTTTGAGCAGGTCTTAGATACAGACTATAAAATGTTGACCATAAGCAGGGTATTACAAATATATTGACATGTGCCGTACATGCAGAAAGGTATCTTATAGAATTATACTTTCAAATACATACACAGAGACAAACTAAATACATTTTGTATTTAGCAACTTTTGATTTATGAATAAAGAAAATAATGTTTTCAATTTTTTATCCCCAACTATAGATCTACAATCTAAATTATGTTGGTACCAATAAAAAAAATAAGGGAGTCTTTAAGTTGCATTTTAAAACTGTCTGCTTAATCCGATTTCCAAGCTGACTTCTGTTTATATACTTTAAGTATTCCCACTTTTAAAACATTCTGCACATCACCCTACGCAAAAAAGGCAACAATCAGCGGAAACATGCATAATTCAATACAAAACAACAGCAAATGCAACTTTGATTGTCGAACTGGGTCGACATATTGTAAAACTATAAAAAATATATATATATACATAATTCCTGCAAATCTCGGATCGTAAAAATTGGGCAAATTTTGCCAATGCCGAAAAACCGCATCAAATTGCGAAGGGGAGGCGGCAAATTAGTTCAAAATACACGCGAGAGAGCGCAACATAAAAATGCGACATAATGTGGCAACATGGCTCTGTTGTGCCCGCATGCCTCCCTCCCATCGTCCGGTGTCGCAGGAAATCTCATAAAAAATTATAGATTTTCATCTTTGCATATTTAACTTTTATCGCAGGCCGTTCTCATGTGTTGGCCCCCAAGATGGAGGCCTTTATGCGGCCACAGCCTGAAGTTGGCATAAAACAAATGTCATACTCAGGAGGTGGTAAGAAATCATATGTATACACACACACACACATACAAATCCGACGCAGTCATAAAGGTGCTGTGTGTGTGTGAGTGTGTGTTGTGGATTTTTGCATAATCGTCAATTCTTGATTTTAAAATTTGAGTGCATAAGGGTCGCTTGGGGTTTGAGAAGCTTGTCGGCATTTTTCCGTCTTGGTCAACAATAAAAATTCATTTTTATAATCTTCACATGTGTTACAGCAAAAGCAAAAGCAAAAGCAACAGCAACAGCAACAGAAACGACAACAATAAATATTTATTACTATTTTACGATTGATTTTAGTTTAGGTTTCAGGTATTGAGCTATTTGCCAAATAATGTCGTTAAAATAGATCAAAGAATTCATTGGGCATATGTCAAAGAAACAGTCAAGACACGTCAGATCTTTATACGGTGAGTATTATATAAGCATGTAAAATTCAGTTTACCAGTGGTTTTTATTTTATGTATAAAATGTAAAAGGCATCCCTAAAATATCCAGTACTATTCTTGGACAAATTTCGATGAGTTTTGCGAGGTTTATTTGATTATTGCCATAACCCGACAAAATTGTGCCTAGCAACCGCATTTAGCTCTGCAGTATGATCCACAGAGTCAGGCAACATTCACACTATGGGCCACAATAATTCTGGAGGCACCGTTCACAGCAACAACAACAAAATTGCCTCCATTTTCTGTCCCTACAGCAAAGCTTCATCGCCTATGTAATTTGATGGATGATTGCTGTAAGTTCACACAAAATGTTTTGAAAGTATCGCAAGGAAAATCAATTTTCAGTTCATTAAGCTTTTTCTGGAAATTAGCCCAAATTACGTAGAAATCAAATTTACTAAAATCGCATTACAAATTATTGAAATCACTTACCTAATAATAAACACATAGAACAGTAATTCTATGAAAATAGAATTGAAAATAAACTAAAGGTTTGCTGAAATATTTTTTTTTTGCTCTCCAAATAATATGTTTATAGATTATTTGTAAGAAAAGTTATAAAAATTGATCATACCTATTTCATTGCGCTTTCAATTTAACTAATGGTAAATCGCTTAAATGAAATCATAAATAAATGACAACTTTGATTTACTTGCGTCCACAATAAAAACCAACATTAAACAGAGTGCAATTCGGGGGATAACCCTAACTGGGCTCACAGACCATGGCGAATCCGCTTAAAAACTCTCATCCTTGGCCTGTGCAGTGGAGCGTGAAGAGTGGATGGGAAGTGGAAATTGCGCATTAGCCTCGCTTTCGGGGGTAAACACCGAACACGGAACGGGAATCCAGCAAATGCGCAATTGCAAACATTTAAGACCAGAACTTATAGAGAAGACAAATCTCATCGATATGCATAAATAGAATGCAAACGGAAACGGAAACGGAAATCGAGAATACACCAATTAGTGTTGTTAAATGTGCTAGACTTGGTCTCAGCTAGAGGATTCTCAGGTGGCCACAGTTGCCGCACCGAATCCTTGCCACCTTTTTGGGTGGGCATTAAAATGGCATTCAACGCCACCCATAAAGTGGCAATTAAAATCTTATTTTCGCTTATTACATTTTACTTTCGCAGCTGCAGCCGCCGCCAATAAACACGTCTAAAGAATGTTCCCATGCCACGCCCATATTTCAAGAATTTGTCGCCAGCTTTGCCACCTGTTTCCATACTTTTGTCCCATTTCTTTTTGCGCTACAGTAATTGAATCATTTTAGCGCCATTTATTTTGTTGCCACCATGCCACCCACTCCTCCTCTTACACTCCTCCCTTTCTCCCTGGGGGCGTGACATTTGTAAAACAATTTCTATTTTCAAAATAAAATGCGCCAGAACAACAACAACAACAGCGAGAGCAGGCACATAAATAATAATGCGTTAAATTTATGCGCTGATTAATGTGAAACAGTCGATCAACCCAAGCGAGCGTAAACGGAAACGGAAACGGTAACTTTTTATGCTCAGGTGTTGCCAGCATTCAAAGCGATAAGGTCATATGAATATTGTGCTAACATTTCAAAAACTTTGAAGTTGCAAACTTAAATAATATAAAAGTATCGATTTCAATGTATATAATGATAAATCAAATTTGATGTTTGGTCCGACTTTAATGATATGTTGGCTCAACTATATATAGATAAGTTGAGCTAACTGATTTGTAAAGATATAGCTCTTGAATGAGTTCTAGAAATCAATCTATTGAATCCATAACATTTGGGGAAGTATGTTATATCGATTTAAATATATGTACATAATCTGACGTCTGCACAGCAGATTAACAATATACAAATCTATAACGATAAGAATATATAAATCGATGTTCACAAAATGTTTTCATAGGCAAAACTCTATGAATACTCAACTGGATATCCAAAATTTGTTAAAAAAGCCTTCGCATCGGTAGACCTCATTCGATAGAACACGTTCTCTATCTCTCTATGGCATCTATAGCATTTGTGGAAGTAAATTTAGCTGTGTTTGCCCAATAGACAATAATAAATAATTGGAAATATTTTCATGGAAACACAAAGTTTAGTTAAGGGTATATCCTAGTCGCACATACTCAAGCAACAATCAGTTTTCGTTAGTTGCAGCTTGCAACTATTATGTAATTATTTCTCACTCCAATGAAATTGTTCTCATAATTTAATCAGTTCAATATAATAAATATTAAAGCTGTTCAGCTAATTTAACGTTAGCTTAACTCGATCGTCGATCGACAATGTTTACTGAATCATGTTGACTCATTGTTAGCTGACGTCTAAACATAAAACACGTCTCAAAGTGAAATGCATTTCCATGTCTGAATTGTTTACTTACTTTACTCCGTAAGTGCTGCAATATGCTGTGCTTTCCGTGAGTAAGTATATTAAAAAAAAAGTTTTCAATTCTATATTAAAGACAACTATCCAATTACAGCAAAGAAAATTTAGAAATGTTGCTTCGAATATAGAAGGTGCAGTTAAGGTATAAGATTATTGGTAATAACAATTTTGTATTCTTGAAATCAGATTCAGCTGGAACTATATATGGAAACGCTAGCCTGTTTATGACTTGATCCACAATAATCATTTTAGTGGACAACTTCAATGTTCAAAAGATTTTGACCGTTGAATCATTGTTAGATTATCAAGATTTTTATTCATATTTCTTCAAATTTAAACCGAAAGCCACATTGAAATTATTAAATAAAAATTGATTCTTAAATATTGCTGAGCTGAAGCCATTTGGCAAAATATCAGAATGGGATCATTATGACCCAATTGCTTGTTAGTACTTTATTATTTACATACCTAAAAGGCTTTTTTCGTGACAAAAGCGATCTAATAATTATAAGAAACAATCTGTTCAGTCATAGAAAGATTGAAGTGTGGAATCCATTGCAAGCGAGTATAATTTGAACAAATTTGCGTGACGATTTTTAACAGATTATACATAGTAGTTATCAGTAAGTCAATGCACTAGAAAATTTTTATTAAACATAGAAATGTTTAACTGGCCGACCTTAAATTTTTTTTGTTGCATAGGAAATTAACATTTACCAAGGAAAAAAATATATAAGCGTGCACACTGCTGTTTTAGAGCTTAATAATATTTCTAAATGAGTAATAATAATGGAAGCAACTATTATGCATTTGTCTATCTGTCTCTCGATCTTGAGTACTCAAGCTGTTCAACTGGTTTTACTAAAGCTAAGTGCGATCGAAGTCGCCTACAGAAGACAGTTAGCTCATTGTAAGCTGATCCACTAAACTGGACACACGTGTTGAGCAGCGTTTTCTAACTGACTAACTACGTTGTTCATAAGAGGAAAATGTTTTACAACGACTCAGCTGTATATATCAGTATATATGTACTGATATTGTTTACTTTTTGCAACGCTTTCCGTGAGTAACACATTCAAAATTAGCTTACACAGACATGCTTATCAATTGAATTCTATAATATGATTTCAGCAAAGGAAATTAAGAAATGTGCATTCGGTGATGATAAATGCATGGTCGATTCAATAAATAATATTATCAAAAATTATAAAAAAGGGATACCTGAAATTGGCTTGAAACCAATTGATGTTGTCGACGTACCGGATGTGAAACTTTTGGCAAAAAAGAATGTAGATGAATTTTATTATGCAGACATTAATTTGAGAAATCAAGTTAATTATGGTTTCGAAAACGCAACGATTACATGCGTTGAGGGTTTCACAGAAGATCCAATATCATCAGCTATTATAATCTCTGGACGCATACCCAGTTTGGTGCACAAAGGAGTCTATATGGGAGAAGGACGACTCTGGTTTTTAAAAGTCAATTTCACCGGTGAATCAACGTCTGAGTTTCAAAATATGACTTTTACATTGAAACTGAAAGTGTCATTGGAGTTTCGAAATAATAAGCGATATCTCAAAATCTACGAGCTGATTCCTATTGTCAGTTTGAAAAGGTGCGTATTATTCGACAAAAATATAATTGCCATGCTAATTATTGTTTTCTAGGTGGATAATATGGATGGATTCACTTTTTCCTGAAAACACCGATCTAACAATCTCGGTGAATCGTTTGTTCAATGATCGATGGGTGGAGATCTGGAATGAATGGGAACCAATAATATTGGATGCATTTGCCAAAGTCTTTTTAAGCATGATTAAGGACACATTCGATCGAGTTCCTTACGATGACATGTTTTTATAATTATAATAAGCTGAATAATAAAAAACACCTTTTAGATTACGATAAAATGTAATTTTAATACAACTTATAAAATAATGTAAAATATTAAAATCTTAAAAGCCATAATTCTATATATAAATTTCTTTGCTTGCGCACAACCCACATTCATTGAAAAGCTCATCAAATTAAACGATACGATTCCTTGTCGAGCGCCCCTGTCGCTTCGTGCCAAATACGTAGGCATTTAGCGAAACGTTTATTTCATTATTACGCATGAGGGGGTAGAGTCGGAAAGTGGCAAACCACTGCAGTCGCCCAACTAGCAAGGCTACCAAATGCACAAAAGTCAAATTGAAAAAGTCAAAAAGTGTTTCCGGCATTTGAGCGCGAAACCCCAAACAAAAGCCCGAAGGGTGACTAAAGTGGGAAGCCCCCGCCACCCAACGGGGTTGGCTACAGCTAAGAACCGTAACGGAAGTACTAGCAGCAAGGACAGAGACAACCAGGCCAATCCCACCACCAGACCCAAACATCCAGTCAAGCAGCTCACTCAATCCCCGAACAGGCAAAAAAAAAAAGGAAACACGAGAGAAACTTGCTGTCGAAATTTGCTGGCGTAACCGACTGCGAAATGCTTTGATACCATAAGTACTGTCCAAGTTTTCCATTCAAATTGCGGTAGATATAAGCTTCCTTCGAAGTTTAATAACTGTTACCCATTAAAACTTGTTATCATTTCTTAAAGGCTACCAGTAATATATCTAACCATACCAAATTTGACGCCGCTAACTCAAAAGCTAAGGTGGGCATTGCATATGCCGATCGTTGAAGAACATCGCCAACAACCTACCAACCAAATCTGGTGATCTTAGCCTTGAAATTGTGGGATACACTTGGCTTTATCGCTTTTATCGATTGCCTATCCCCCTGGTGGACGTAGCACTCCAATTTTTACACTTTGTCTGACGCGGGCACAGACCAGTATATGCTCCAAAAGTTTCAAGTCTGTCTGCACGACGAACATTGCTCAAACCCAATATACTATTATGATTTCGGTATCAAAGTATAAAAAGGCTCGCACTTGGTTCTTTGTCACCACCACCACCACCACCCCCCTAATGAGACGACCTCAAATCACATGCATAAGGTTTTTAAGTTTTGTGCTTTGTCATACAAGTGCGTGGAGGACGATCTGTAGATACAGTTGTAAAGATATGGGAACAGGCGCGTAATGTGACAGCATTGCCAGGCGGCTGAGAGGCAGACAAGCAACGGTACACATCACATGTTTAGGCGTTGCCAGTCGCTGATTACAATTGCTGGGCAATGTGGGTGGGGGAGGACAGACTATGACGTAGCTCATTGTGTGTGGCAAGCGAGGGTGGCCAGAAGAGAAAGTGTTCGAAATTCGATAACATATTTTGTTAAGTTAAGCTAATCTTATATTTGTTTTACGGCAAGTAAGGTTTTTTAATTTCAACTTTAAGAACTGTTTTTTTTTTTTAAATTAATATAATATAAAATAAAATAAATCAATTGTTGAGAATGTTAATTTAGTAAAGGGAAATAGTATTTGCTCTCATAAAAGTTTGTGGTTAGCCGTCTAACAAAGTTTACTTACAATATGCTTTGTTTAAGCTATAATAAATGCAAATTTAATTAATAAATTGATTTTTTACCTTTCTTGTATATAATACAATGAATATTAATGGTTTATTGACAAATGTCCGATATTTGATAAGTAGATTTTCAGCAAAATTCAGAAAAAAATCCATTTATATTTAACTTAGGTTATTTTCAGTTGCTATTTCACTCGCATAAACTTTTTGAACCACCAAAACTAAATAAGCTGTGGTTGCCAACCCCTCACTTAGTCCATAGCATCCAAAACTGACATTACGTGACAATGTTGACATTGCCGCCCTGTTTACACGAATCGTCCTTTGCCTCTTTTACAACATTGTATTGTTTGGATATCATTTTGCGCAAATAGATGAAACTAAAATTAAATATTTGGCAAATAGTTGCCCGAGTAATTGGTACGTTTATTTACCAACCACAGGACGAAATCAATGTTGCAATGTTCATTGACAACCTCGAGAGAAAATTTAATTAAGGCGCACAGGTGACAATGCTGCAGGAGTGCTGGCGGTGAGGTGGGAGGGAGTGGCAACAAGTTTGCCGTAGGCCATCATAAATCAAAGTTCAAGTGGAGAATAAAATGCGGGGAGCAGGCAACGAGTGCTGCAAGTGTCAGCAACATGTGGCAAGGACGAAAAAAATAAAGCTCAAGAAATAAACGCAGCGTAAACACAAAAAAAGAACGTAAAATAAAATTCGGGAGCTTTGCAACTTATTTTTTGACATGGTCAAGTTTAATTGAAAATATAATACAGCCAAATTTATTAAAAAAAACAACAACAGCAAAAAAAGCAAATAATACTGGCGACTTTTGGCTTGACATTTAACGCTGCGCAGCTGCTCATAATTAGAAACAGTAGCAACTGAGAGAGCGAAATTAATGTATTCTTTTTTGCGTTTTTTAATTGAAATTTTCTTTTTATTTTCATATTTTTTCATCTTTTTTTTTTAGCTGCTGCAGATAATTTTTAATAACCTGTCCTGCACACGCCGCAGAGAGTCCAAAGGATGCGCCACTAATTGCCGTGGCAAAGCGGATGAGCGGCAGAGTGAAGACTTTATGTTTGTGAGATATGAGGAAGGGTTTCCTCCATTTTGCCCATCGTTTTTATTAACAAATTTCGCTTAATTTACGCTGCACGTTACGTTCTAATTAATAATGGCGCAACGGTAGTTAAAAATCCTTGCACAGGTTGCACGCCAGTTGATTAAATTTGACACAGTTCAAGTTAACATGGGGAGGGGGAGGGCGGTAAGTTGAGTGGGAGTTTTTGTCGCCCTTTTGGGCTAGAAAAGGGTTAAATTAGTGGTTGATTTTTGGTGACATTTATGAGAGTAATTTATGAGGCTGTTGCCGTAAGAGAGCGACAACATTTGTTCCATATGATGCAAATTAGGAAAATTGTTATCTATTAGAAATTATCTTGAAACCATTTATAAAATAGTTGAAGGTCCCTCAATTGTTTCAAAAATACCATTTATACTATTTTTACGGGTTAAAGTTAACCACAAATTATATACACTCAGGATGTGATCTTCATTCTCCAAGAGTATGAAATATTTACAGTGCCAAAGATATATATTTTTCAACATAATATAATTCAAGGTCCTCAATAAGAAATATATTTTTAAAAATTAAAAATTCACCACGCTCTAACATTGTTGTAACCTTAACAGTCATGTTGCGAAATTAACATAGCATTACTTGTAAAATGGTTGGCAACGCTAGCAAGGACACCATTTAGCAAAGACACTTACGATTCGAAGATACTGGCTGGTTGGTGTCATGGGAAACCAATGACTCGAGTTAATATCGAATCGGCTGCATTAATTCGAATGCAACAAGGAAATATTCATTCTGAATTGTCAACATAGTTTTCAACAATGCTCGTAGGCAGGGAAGTTCGAAGGTGGGTCACAAACAATATGAATTTACTATTACCTCGGCATTATGATTGCTCATGCCTGTAAACAGTAAGTAAACTCAGAGGATGGTCTACGATCATAAATATTCCGCAGACGGGAATGCAAACTAAAACTGTTACTCACAAATAAAACTCCCTAATAGTAAATACATGTTTCAATCCGTCTCCTACATAAAATATAAATATAGACAAATTGCAGTCACTATTAAGATTTTCCCCTCCATTTGTACTATTTCTATATACTCTCTTTATTCTCATATTTGAGCATAATATCACGGGCTAATTTCATCTCATCGAGCAGCGCTCCCAGCTGGGCGCATTCAATGTTAACAATATGCGTGGTATCCTTCGGTAATCCATCGACTAATTCCTGCGAGATCTTCAGTTCCAAGGTGGCACAATTTGGAGGCGTTTCGCCCAGCGAGGTAACATTTCGTATGCTTTGCAGCTCATTAACTGAAAATTAAATTCAGAGGGTGTTAAAATAAATGAAATTATGTGGTATGTGTAACGAACCCACTTCTAAATGCCTTATCAATAAGTTTCTGTCGTATCGCTGTTGCATGCGCTTGCAGTACGCGACACATGGCCGCCGCATGATCTTTGGGCAGACCAAGCTGTTGGATTTCCTCGCCAAAGATCACATCGGTGCAGCTATAACGTGCCGCACTTGTCAGCATATAATGAATGCAGGCAACGGCTGTCTTGCCATCATTTGTTACCGTTGAGGTGAGGGATCTGATGGCAGCTTCCTAGAAAAAAGTGTCAAATTCAATTAGGCTATATATTTCATAATTTATCATATTTAACATATTTATTTAGTGATTGAAAGTGCTGCGCTCCTTAAATGCTCTGTCATTTGCATTAGTAATAGCAACAAGAGCGGATGCAGAGCGAGAGCGTAGCAACCAAACTGTCCAGCTTGTGCTGCTGCTGCTTTGCGTAGCTGCTATGGGAGTTGCCATAAGAGCTGCCACCAAAGCTACCAGAACAGCTAAGAGCAGTTCAGACCGAAAGAGCATTCATTTCAGTTTTCTGCCATTTACTGTGCTATTGCTTTGTTTCAGCTTGTAGCAGTAGCAATATCAGAGCTATATTTGATCACTTACCTCAAAGGGTTCACCATTGATGCGCCTGGCCACCAGTTGGGCCAATTGTTCCAAGCTTTCAATGCTTAAATTGGATAAAGTGGATATGATTTCAGCTAAAACCCAATCAGGACAATCGCCATCGCCACAAAAACGAAATTTCTGCAAATACATTGAAAATAGAGAATATTTTTAAGGAATTCAAGACTTCAAGCAGCTAAATTTTTAACGCCTACACAAATTTGTCATGAACTCGAGTAAATTAGAGAGCATGAGCATCTTCAACAAGTGGGCTAAACCAGAAGTTCGAGCAGTAATATAGAAAGTGGGTAAGGGAACAGAAAAAAAACACATTGCGCAAAATGGAAGGATACTTGGCTATTTGCATATGATTAATTTCATACGCTTGCCTGCTAATCAGCGAGCAATTTGTACAACTGGCAGCCAAAAGGGGTTGCATGTGGCACGTGGGTGTATGGTGTTGGGTGGTTGACTGCCACAAGCTAATGAGCAGCTTGTGTGTGTGTGTGGATATAAAGGGAACGCGTAGCGCACTTTCAAGTACACGTCACGTTTATCTATGGGACAGGATTAATAAATTTCCAACGGGAGAACGCGTGTAAAAAAACAGTTAAAAAAAAAACACGAATCATTTGTTTCAACAGTCAGCAGCTTAAGATATTTATGACACTTGTTGCTAAAGGCGCCACCACCTCCCAAAAGCCGCCGTGCTCATTAAGAACTTCTCGCTCTTTAGCCGTGTGTAACGGTTTGTAAATGTAAACGACAACGCTTATTATTTTATGAACTTAAAAGTTGACAGTCGCCCTGGATGGGTGGATGGTTGGCTGGCTTGGTGAATTGCGCATATATAAAGCCACTGAAAGTGAGTTTGGACTGCACAGTTGTTCATAGCCTAGCTGCGAGGACGGGCGTCTCGATCACAGCACAAAACACAACTCCAACAAACGTTCCACGACAATCGACAAACACAACATACAAAAATGTTGCCCATTTGGCGCCTGCTGTTGCTGTTGAGCATTTCCCGGCAACTTTATGCATTGCCAACGCCGCACACATCATCATCCAGCGGCTTGACGGATGTGCAGCTGGAGCTGAATACCTGCGAACTGCAATTGGCCAAATATCGAAAATTCATATTGCAGGCCATACTCAGTTTTGAGGATGTGTGCGACGCGTACACTGCTCATCCAATTGCCTCAGATGATGCTCAACTGGCGGATATGTGGCCATTTCATCAGTATGCACCACCGCCGACATCACAGCGTGGCGAAATCTGGGCATTTTTTAAGCTCCTAATGGGTCAGTTCAATGATGTGGAATTTGCGGCCATTATACGAGATGCGGTGATTGAGCGATGTCGCATCCGGGTGCAGCGGGACGATAAACGCAATTCGGTTGTGCTCGGCAAGAAGCAGCGATTTCATTCGTGGGGTGGCAAACGTACGCCGGGTCAGCTGTCCACAAGTGGAGGAGCACTTCTCACATTCCCCGAAGCGGTTTCGGCAGCCGTTTCCGACGCCGGCTTGGAACACAATTATTATAATTAATCAGATACCTTTGTAGTGGCAAAAAAAAAAAAGAGTCACAACATTATTGTCTGCTTCATGCTTCATTCCAGAAATGTATGAATCTCAATCTATCAATTAATTACAGCTCTAAATGTTGAACAAACAAATAACAATATAAATAAAAGAAACGCAGCGAGAGGTTACTTACCATCCTTATGGAATGTTTTTCTTTTTTTATTTGTTTATAATTCTATGCTTCTTCTTAGTGCGAGTACTAAGCTAATATTAATGCTGGAGCAAGCATCGATTTAGCATCGATACACCGATGTTTTCAAATTTGTTTCAAGCATCGATGTTTTCCTTCCGAGATACGGTGAAGATTGCAATAAGTATATATGTTTACTTATGTTTACTTATTATTGGATTTAATAAGAAATATATTTATAGATAATATGAAACATAAAGTTATAAAATTTAAATTGCTTATTACTTGTGACGTGCATTTGAATTTAATAAGAAACAAAACCCAAAATCATTTTATTTCTTATTTAAATATTCAAGCGTTTGTTGTAAAACATCGATAAGTGTGTTATTCACCAAAAGAAATTGAAACTAGTATCGACAACCACCACATGAATATCGTATACCGAGATTTCACGCTCGTGTGTACGATAGTATTTGTAGTTTGTATTTTATATATATTGATTTGAGATATGGCGCTATATTTGAAATACCCATATTTCATCATAAAATATATGAGAAATAGTTGGAAATTATTCAACAAAGCACTATTAGTACTACTAACTCGCTTATTATATGTGTTCTTATGTGTAAATAGTAATTAGATTATACGGGGCTTGCCGTTAGTAATATACGATCAACGCCTTTAATTCGCTGATAAGGCATTAAAAACACCCCCCAAAAACACACACCCATTCCCACCCAGCCTTCATCTTGAAAGTGCCTAATCAACATTTAATTGCAAGAATATTGCAGCTTAAGGTGGAACCTTGCGGCAGCGATAAGGATCCCCGGATCATCAGACTCCAAAACTGATTAAAGGTGAACAGAACACAACAAACTTATAAACCATGTCTATAAATATACCTCAGACAAGTGGTTGGCGGACGGTCGGTGGAAATGCAACTACAAGCTGTCACTCACAAGGCATGTGCATTACGTTACCTTATCTGCGGTTCAGCTCAAGCCTTTGGCTCGAGTACACGCTCAAAACAAATGTTAACTAATCGCGCCTGAGTTACGCTAGAAATCTAAATTCGAAAAATCATTAAACCAATTGATAGTAGAAAAAATGAAAAATAAGAAAACTGCTTTTTACTGATTTGCTTAGACGGCGCAACTGTAAAGATTTCCTTTGCTGGGAATGCCTGGGAAGCAAACCTGCAAGCTTTGAATTTTATAATCATAAACAAATGATTATGTATTGATTAGGTGGGCGGGTTTTCAATAACAAGTCGCTAATTAGTCTAATCCAATAGGAACTCTAAAAAAATATGAATGTGGATTGGCTGAAGCACATCTACATTTAATAGCTCGTGTAAAATCTGAAGCAATGTAAAAGCGGAACTATTACGTCTTATCAAAGTCTAATTAGGTATTTGCATTCCCACTCCCGGACAGCCTTCCAATTGAATACCTCCCTTGAACCACGTAAGCAACTCAAGATCCGGTCAGAGGCTATCTACAACACAATAGGTATATATACAACAAGTCAGATAACCCAAAAAAAAATGTAACAAAATTCTTATCAGAAGTTTGTTATATATGTTTAAGAACAATTCCCAAATTTGAATTAATTTCATAATTAAACCTGTTAATTAGACCACTATTGCACCACTTCGTAAAAATATTCAACAGTTTCGTATAAATTTCATGATATGGTGTAAATCAAGGGTGGAATAGATTCAATTTAGATTTGACTAATTGTGTAATTAAATAGCAATTAAATCGAGGCAGTTCACATACGAATTTGCTTATCAGTTTTTTCAAAATCCGCTTGGACCTCATCTCTGGCTCCCTTGAGGTTGTCTACACGATTAGGTCTTGAATTCATAAATAAATTAATAAATCTTCAATTTAATGCGCTTTAAATGTGCATCAGAAATCCTATTACGTATGTATGCATCTACTTATAGATATGTTTTAAAAAAAAAAGGTCAATAATGGGCTACAACAATAAAAGACACCGACAAAGATTTGAGCAAAGAAGAGAAAACAGACAACGAAAAATTTATGATGATAATAGAGAACGCAATAGGCTGTAAAAAATACAAAAGCAAAATAGAAGACAAGAAAAAGATGATAATACTGAAATTAATAAAAATTTCTTATATGTAAGATTACTCAAAAAAAAATGTTTGTTAAGCGTTTCTTATTTTTTGTATATATGTAAATTTAATTTTAGCTTATCGCTCCTCTGTCTCTCTCCTTTTTCTCTCTCTCTCTCTCTGTCTCTCTCTCTCTCGCGCTGGGAATTTTTTAATTTCAAATGTTTGGCCCTCACATAGAAAACTAGGGCAGCATGAACATGAAATTGATAACACGTTCCCCAGCAGCTAATTGAGCATAGTGAAAAAGCAAAAATTAAAATAATCAAATCAAAGATCAAGAACAACAATAAGCACAAGAAATGACGTTTAAATTTAGTCATTGAACTTAACATTGGAAGAGCCACAGACTAAAATGGCAATGATAACAAAGATTATATTGTTCCACTCTAATCGTGCGATGGGCTGGCAACAACAAAAGATCCAAAATTAATCAGACCCCCCACTTGACTTTACCAAGATTATACCAAAATCCCGATTAGCTACCGAGGTTAGGTCTGCTAATGAGCCAAACGTAAAAGAAGTAAAAGCGAACAACGAACTTAAAATTACTCTCAAATTGAAGTAACGCCCATGCGCTGTTGCTTCCTGCCGCCAGATGGCGCTCGAGAGTGGGCGTACCGGCATTCCAACAAAAAGATTAAATTTAACACCGCGGGAGTTGGGACAGGTTTTCAATTGTAGTTTTGTGCATTTTGCAGCAACATTTTTGTGTTCCCATTATTACCTTCATTACCTTATAACAGAGCTCGAAAAAAATCACTAAGTCAGATAAAAACTATAGAAAAAGTATTATAATCAAGCAGGGAAACATTTACCAAAAAAGAAATATTTATCAAGTAACTATTAAAAAAATACTCACTAACAATCACGTGCATTAAGAGTGCACTATAAGCTGCGACACCTACAACTTTTTTAATAATTTGTATTTTTGCTGTCAATTACAGACAGAAAGTCTGTTGCATTGACGTCACATTACAACATTCCGGCTTGCAGATAAGACCCGTAACCCTTAAGTTGACTTGGAATTGTACTGCGCACGATTTAAAATGTAAGAAAATTGTACAAGAATTCCTATGGAAATATATTAACATTTATAAAAGAACTTTATTCAATTTTAATTTATATGACTGTTATCAAAACTGACTTTGGAGAGATGGAAAATTTTTCAATGCATAGCAAAAAAAAAAAATTATTATTATTCAATCGTGTCGGTAGTTATTTATATACAGACGGCCATATAAAGTTAATCAGCTTGTTTAATGCCCTGATAAGCCAAAAGGTGACCCAGTTGAGACTAATGAGTGTTTCAAAATGGTCAGGCCTGATAGTGAGAGCTGTTTGCCATAAGGGGTATTCAACAGGTCTGGATATCCAATGTGTACAAATTGCAGTGACTTTATGCTATTTCTTTCCGCTTTCCCACTTCATCTTGAGCTGCCCGCAATGGGAAAGACAACAACAATCCTCCAGACACGATGCTGCTGACAAATAAACAAAACTATTTGCAAGGCATGCAAATAACTGAAGTACATAAACTAAATGCAAATTTCTGTTGAGTTTTTCTCAGATTAAGCTACACACATATATAGGGTTCAATGTGCCGTAAACTTTTCTCGATTTGCACTCAATTAGTTTTTCATATGATATTCCAATTGGCAAACAAGTTTTGACTGACCTCCTGCTATAACGTTAATTGAATTGAATTTGTGTTTAACAAATCATAAATTGCATAGCGCAATTTTCTAAAATAAAACGCAAAACAAAAAAATACATATTTACCTTTTGCTTTGCAAACTGTTTGCTCGACTGACTCATTGGCTTTTGAGTTCTCTACGCGCTTCTAGCAACAACTATCAGCTAGCTAGACACAGACACACATACAGATACACAGCTAACAGATACAGATACTTGTATATATATATGTATCTGTGCGGTGCAATGTACGCATTCAACATTAAATGCAGTGCTCAAACATGTTTTATGTTGCTTCGTTCGCTTTTATGTTAATGTCCCATAAACCGGAACCGGAATTCAATTCACAACTGATGCTGTAAAGTTTTGTATTTTCAAAGAAAGGCGGAATTATTTTAGGTCTATTATGTATATTTCCGAAGATTCAATTATTAGTGTTAAGCGTTGAAAATTTTTGCTTATGCAAAGCTACAAATATTTAGCACCTCAAAATTACCTAAATATTTACCAATTTATTTATTTACAATTAAAAAACATTCCAGTTTCAAAATGGTGTATTTTAGCTTCTTTAAAACTTAATCAATATAACGATATTTCGCTTAACCTTCAGATGAAAATAATGATAATTAAAATCTTGATTTAAATTCAATAAAATATTGTACAATCTAATTATTTTATAACATATGTTTTTGGAGTCGCCTAATTAGTTAATGTGTTTATCAAACTGATTTGAATCCGGTTTTTTGATATTTGTTACTGGCATTTAATCAACTGTTCCTAGCAACAACATAAAGATAAGAAAGTTTCAACAACAGATGTGCGATAAAATTGTTTTCAAAGTATAGTCATTTTTGTGGTAAGATAAGTTAGTGCCCCGAAATCAATTTTTAACCTATTAGAGGTCGTTTGGTGGAAATGGAAATTTAATATAAATAAACAATTTTTGGCCTATGTCTTATCCGATGATGATAAAATTTATACAGATGATAAGTATTAGGTCGATTAGACAGATATGTCTTTAAAAGTGTGTCTTTGACTGCTATCGGTAATAGACAATACATTGTATAGTTTTTGGAGATGCGGAGAGGCTTATTGAAACCATTTAATAAACTTGATCTGCGAATGAATTTTTTAGAGCTTAAATCCCAAATTTAAGGCATCTGGTTCGAAGTTCTAGTTCCTGACAGACGGAAATGGTTATGTCGACCCGTTTTTCAATGCTGTTCAAAAATATATATAAATTCAATGAGGGTCGGTGACATCTCTTTCTGCGTCTTAATACTTTTGCATAACTCCAACATACATTTATATATTGATTATAAATATATTAAACGTTTTTGATCATTTTTATTGGACTCAGGGTATAAAAATGTAAACTCTGTGTTGAGATGGCAACCTGTTTGATGCTTCAATATATATATATATCAATATTATCTAGGCAAACAGCGAATTCAAACACTCAATTTGCGACTCGCTACCAACGAGAGCTAATCAAATATGTTACAGACTTAAATACATATAGACAAACACACTCGTCTCGTCTGCCCCGATGCAGACTGTAATTAGAGACTCGCATTGTCAAAAATGAAGAGCAATACAACTAATTTGGCTCTGTTGATAAGCCGCTTGCTGATTAATATTCTTTTATTTTTTTTGTTTTATTTTTTGAGGTCTCGGCTATTACAGGCTCGATGTACACGCATAGTAAGTTCTGGGTGGAGTTGGTCGCTTATCAGCAGACCCATGGGCGATATCATAATTACAAGCAGACGTCTCGTCGCTCTGATGTCAATGAAACAGTTTTTCAAAATACTCGACTGTGTATATTGTATTTTACTTGTGTGCCAGTGCCTGTGCCTGTGCAAGAGAGCCACAAGTATTAAACGTGATCAGCTCGTGCTCGGTGGCTTCGCTGAAGCCACAAACAAGGCCCGCATCTTTAAATAGACGTCGCGCCTTTCAATATACTATTTGCATAATAAATCGCATAATTAATGGAAAATTACGCGGCGCACACTTATTAATCGATTCGATTCAATACACGATTGCAGATCACAGATCGCTGTTCGCAGTTTTCTAAGCGCCTATTCATTGACCCTCGTATAAAACGAGCATGCATTATGATTACACATAGACATATATTTATATATATATATTTATGCGTATGATTAATTATGTTGATTAGTGTTGAAGCTTTGACTAATTGCTACGCTTCATTTGCATGCACAAATTAATTTTATAGAATAATTTTTGCATTCTATTTTTTCAAAATTTTTTGTTTTTGGTTGCTGCTGCTGCCAAATAGTTGATCACGCCTCGATCAGCTGCTCTAGGTCAGTTACGCCATGATTTTCGTCGTCGTCTGCCAAAAATAAACGCAAAGCTATATTTATTAGATTTGTGTTTAGTTTATGCTGCGCAGTTTATCAGCTCGCCCCTCATAACATCCCACGTATCAACTTGCTGTGCCCCCCTTCTAATCATCATGATCGTCGTCTACATTGATAAGCACTGAAAGTCGCACGCCTCTAATCTAAATTTAAATTTTCAGTCGTATATATTATTTTTGCATATTTACCACAAATATACATAAACATATATATGTATATATACTTATATACAAATATGTAAGTAGTAACAATTTGTAGTGCCTTTTTGCCTTTCTTAATCACTGATAATCTTTTCACTTTTGGCGCCGCAGATGTTGCTGATATTGGCTGATTTAATCAGCTTGTTGTTGCTATTGACCCGCCAACCACGCCCCCGAAGTCCAGGTCAGCACTTAAACGCCAGTTCCAGACAACACTTGCTGCGCTTGTGTCTATTTAGTTTGGCTTTCTCGCATGACAAAGCTAGCGTTTTCTAATCTCAACAATAAATTTGTATTTACATCGGTGTTGTATAACTATTATAAAATATAATTTATGACAGTTCCACAAATCAAAATTCTATAAAAAAAAAAATAATAAGAAAGAGCGGTTATAAAATATGAGCATAGTACTACATATATTATATATAAGTTTGGTTTGGATATCTTGCTAAACAAATTAATTTCTACAAACTTCACAACAAAACTATAACACTCTCTTCAAGGGTATAAGAAAACGTGCTTAAAAATCTTCACCATATAGACAACCATATTCGTTTTTTATTAACAAAAGGTAGCCCGAGGCCATAACAGTCAGTAAAATGTAAAATACAAGTCTGATACCTAATAGCTATATCCTGTGCAATAAAGAAAGATTTCAATTGTCAAGTAAATTGCAATCTTAATGGTAATAACAGTATTTTGCATGGACTATTTGAGATCGGCCTGATAGGCCACAACTTCTGGCGTAGAAAGCGACATGTAAAATATGATGTTAGTGCTAAAACATGTTTTAACCCGCAATCACTAACAAAAATACTAAATCATTGGATGTGTGCCGTGTCCAAGTGGTAACCCACTCGCAGGCCCAAAATGGAAAGTCGCCTGTTAAATAATGCATCACATCCGCTGCTGCTCGGCTGAGATAGTAATCGTACAAATATAGTATGAAAACTGTAACAGAAATAGACAGACAGCACAAGGCATGTATATATATATTATATATATCCTATATATATGTACATATAAAATATATCTGTACAAATATTCGAGTAACATTTTCGCAGTGATTTCAAGTGCAGTTCATAATCGAGAACTGAGAATTGTGAATGCCACATGGCCAATTTTTATACGGGCAGTGCAACAAAGGGACAGAGAGAAGCAGATGAGCAATGAAGATCAGCGATCAGCACAACTGAGGGGAGTCGAGTCTATGGTATATATATATACAGTATTTATGCAGTATATAGACGAATGCTGATGAAGTGGCCGGCAAAAATGCAACGAGCCACTTCAGAAACGATGCATCGTTAAACCGGCTTTTAGCCACAGCAAGCGGCTCGCTGCGGAGGGTGCAGTGGAGCGGTGGAGAGGGAGTGAGTGGGGCGACTAGGTGAACAAGTGCCGGCCGGCAGATCTGCGAAGCGCATTTTCAAAAGCCCGCCGGCTCCCAAAAGCAAATAAATTACTTGGACTTGAAGCAGCAGCGAGTGTGTGCAGTGTTTTGACTCACTCCCCACACACACACACACACACACACACACAAGTGCCACCCAATGAAAGTGGCACAGTGGTTATGAATCAATTGAGACACTTGAAGAAACATCTCTCGTGAACCCTTCACACACACACACACACAAACGCTCACAGACAAAAACTGCATTATCATATTAGAGGCTACAAGCAGAGATCACGCACTCGACGAGCATTTCTCAACAACTACCTAAGACCCGACTGAGACTGGGACTGGGACTGGGACGAAAACCCAAACCTGCCCGCCATCACTGAATGTCAACGAGTCACGAACGCCACACACACACACACACACATGCACACGCATACTTTCTATGCACCGTGACAAGAAATAGATTCGACTTTACTCGAATCCAATGAAATTCGGGTCGGAAATCGTCGACAATTTCACAGAGTTGTCGTTGTCATCTATGAAAATGATGTGGGTACTTCGAATAAAAGCACTCGCAAGTCACTTCATGTTGGTTATTCAATGGAGTGCACTGCATAAATCTAAAGTAAATACGCACGCACTGTGCATACTAATCAAATCAAACTATTACAGTTTGTCTACATTTTGAACAACTGCATTTTGAAAATGCCTTTAACAATCTTTTACAAGAATATGTAAACTCATAAATAAAATTTAAATGACTTCTATTTTGAATTTTGAAATCAGTCTGATTATAAATGAAAAAATACTAAATACATATTTAAATTATAAAAAGGGGTCAGCAAAAACAAAAATAACGAAATGTTTAGTTCAATTAATTGTCATTTCTCTAGTCCAAGCAATATACCTGCTCAATTTTCCCGAAGCGCATAAGAAAGTCGATGAATAAAGTAGATTACATATCTAAACATTAACATTTTACACAAATTCCCCCCGAAGAGCAGCATAATTGATTTAGAGCTGACAACCCTCGACAAAGACAACGTGAAACGAACATAAATTGCATCAAGAAAAGCGTAGGATGCAAAGGTGTTCAGGTTCAGGTCTCCGATTGCAGCAGCTACGCAACAGCAGTCAGACCCTATAAAGAAATTTAAAAAAAAAAAAACCACTCAAAAGACTCAAAGCATAAAACGTCAGCAAGTTATTATGGGCACTCATTGAGTTGAGTTAAGTTGAGTTCGAGTTCAGTCAGTTTCTCTCTCTCTCTCCTCTCTCTTTTGTTTTTGGTTTTTTGTTTGTGTTTTTATCAGCATGAGAAGATTGAGGCTAGTGCGAATGATAAGATAAAATACAGCAGCTGTTTAAAGTCGCAGAAGCTGATCGCATGCAAATAAATAAATACATATGTGCGCTTCATCGCGCCTATTTTATTATTAAAATGAGTTTTGTTTGACAAGACGTGTGCACGAGCTAATGATCATAATGATCTATACGCTGATCAGATCTGATCTGATCTGATCATGTCCATCAAGCCTGACACACAGGCACACGGCGCCTAAAACTAATACTAAAACTAAAACTAAACAATGATAGCAGCGAAAACTAAATTGAAACCCACTTTAACAACAACAACAATAATCACTGCACTACACTCGCTATCATCATTAAAGTGCAGCAGCGAGCAGCGAGAGAGAGAGAGAGGCCGATTGAGAAAGATCCCGAGAGAATATGTAGCTTCTCGAGCATACGAGCAAATCGTAAGTCGACGACGGCTCTCTCTCCTTGTGTCTCTCTCTCTCTCTCCTTCTCTCGTTGATCGCAGTGACGGCGCTTGCCTGGCTGGCTGTCAGGCAGGCAGTCTTGACGGTAAGTTGCCCTCACAACGACAGTTTATTCGTCTCTGTATCGTCGAGGCGTACGGTACTCCAAGCCGGATAGCAACAAGGCAATAACAAAACGCGATGCGGTCCTAATTTCTTCGTGTCCGTTCTAATTACAAATGATATACTAGAAATAAAATATAAATCAATTCGCACACAACAATATCATAAATAGAAGAAAAACGCGCGAAAAGGAAAAATAAGTAAATATATTTTTTTGAATTAATTGTTGTAAAATTAGTTGTGCCGCTCGTCGTTTTGTTTTGTGCGGTGCTGCTCAAGTTGTGTGTGTGTGTGCGTGCGTGTGTGTTTGAAATATTCAACACAATATCAAAAGTTTTCACATCACAAAAATGTTCATTGTCTGACGCGTAAGAAGAGAGCGCGTGATGCACATATGAAAAGAAAAAGAAAATAGAGGTCCATAAGAAAGTTGAAGAAGAGAAGAAAGAATTCAAGAAGTAACAGTGATACCAGTAAAGTTCCTTAAAACGCGGAGATTGCCAGATAGACAGAGAAAGGGAGAGAAAGAGAGAACTAAGGAAAACCACAACAAAGTTATATACCAACTAACGGTAAGTACACAATAATACAACAAAACATTATGTATACAGTCATATTTCTCAAATACTATTGAATTTATACTATAAACATTTGCATTCATGTGATTTGTTTATAGTTAATTCCAATTGAAATTCTTCTTACACTTGGCGCATCGCTTAAACATTTTTTCACACTTTATTAAGATTAATACATTTATATATATATTTTTTTATATTATATATATATTTTTTTTTTAATTCCAATTTCCAGGCCTTTGCTGCTAATTACAACAGCAACATATCAATAATAGTTCCTTGTTAGCGATCTACGCCTATATAAAGAAAGCAATCTATAAAATGATTTCACACAGTCCACCCATATTCAGTCACAGTCCACCCGTTAGTTTCCTAGCGGACTACATGAGCGGACATCAGCGTCAAACATTGAAGTAAGTGCACATAAATTATTTTTATAAAAATATTATTAACAGAAATTGGGGGCTCATTCAATCTGTACTGGTCGCCATTAATTGGCTTTAATTGAAAACGCGAGTTTCGGCAACCAATCAAAATTCAACTTTTTTATTAATTTTATTTATTTTTTTGTTAATAAATAACAAGCTTTATTCTTTAAAAAAATGTTCCTTTAAATACGAATACTTTCCACATCTTAAAGCTTGTGCATTAAAATTCAACTCTGGAATTTATTTTTATCATTAGATTGGCACAGTGCATTTTCTGATATAACCCAGCTGCGTACGTGATTTCGTTATATTATGGAATGAAAAAAAAAAAAAATTAAACAAGTGCTGATTAAATATTATACTAATGAAATGCTTACTTTTGTTAATAACATAATCGATAAATTATATTGTGATCGAAAATAACTTCAATAAAAATATAAAGCGGAAATTCAATGCAACGTAAAAGGAACGATTTTTGTATACCCTTTATATAAATCAGAACAATTACAATTAAAATTCTACATAGCATAAATTTTGACAATACAAGGCCAACGCATTCCAAGATGTAGGTTACATTTTTTTCTGTCAGTGCAAACAATAAAAATATGTGAGTAAATATCTAAATTTACATGTCAATCCCCACGGATAGGAGGTAGTCTGTTTGGATTCAATATTGATATAACATTTTCACAACACATAGGTAATAAATTAAGTACAAAGTATTGCGAGTTCAGGTTAAATATTGGAATATCTTAATTTAGCACACATATTTTTGCAAAACACTGAGACACACACTAAAAATATGTTAAGGTTATTCTGGTTGACAACAAAATTGCGAAAAATTATTGAAAGCCGTCAAGATCAAGGCAAGGAATGGAATGATCAAAACAAAACTTTCAGTGTTGCTGCCGCTAGACAGAAATAAAGAGATTTAGAAAGTAGGGAGACGCAGCAGCGAGGGGCGATTTTTTCTTCTTCTTTTTTCCTTGGGACCAAATGATGCTGACGGGAATTGCGCGTGGCGCTTGAAAAATTAAACAAATTTGGTTTTTGACAATTATTTTGGGGAGCTTTGGGTCTTGTGCTCACTTCTGCTTGACGCAATTGATTTCAATCATGCTTGTCCATATGTGCCGGGAGATTTAGTTTGGACCATAAAAATACATCCGATACAATTTAATTAAATCGCATTTAAGTTAAAAATAAAATGGCTTAGCATCGCATATGTATACAGATGAATACACAAATTTCTAAAGAAATAATCAAATAAAAATTAACATACAAAATATTAGCAAATATTTCAAATCGAGTTTTTTTTTAGCCAATTAAACAGATTAACAATATATTAGGCAATCCAAAGATAACACCCTCTATTTATAGAAATCATATAGATTTCACCCTTGTTAACATTTACCTAATAAAATTTCAACAAACAAAAAATAGCATCAAAAAATTGCCTTATCAGACATTGACCTCATAGACGAGAAAAATAGTATTTGATATGAATCAGCAAAAAATAAAAAATAGAAACTGCAAACAGTTGTTGTCCAAATATAATCCATATTCTATGATGAATCATGTGCGAAAGAGACCACATACGAATATTGTGAATACACACAAAATGCGAATAGCAATTCAAATCAACCAAAATTCATGAGTTCGAGCATTTCTATTCAAATGAAGAGCGCAGGTCGCTCGTAATGGATTCAACAATTTCTTTACTTATCAATGCACAGAAGAGCGAACCTATATAGATAGTCTAGAATATATGTATAGCAACTGAACAATGTCATGCCAAGTAAATGCCATCTGTTATCGCCTCACTCAAAAATAAAAGACAGCTCCATAAAATAATGGGAAAATCTTATCAGCATACAACAGATAAAAAGAAAGTAAACGTGAGCGCCACATGGCCCCCAGAGAGAGACAGACATATTGAGAAAAAAAAGATCACATGGTATATAGATAGATGCAGTTAATGCGGAGATCTTTTAAGAAATGTACATATATATAAATTTGTAATATATAATATGGATTTATATACTCATTTGGGCATCTTTATCTGCTTACAGCTTCAATGATGATCCAAATAGCATAACATCACGCTATTGCCGTCCACAAGCGGTTACATTGGCTTCCAAGGCGATGGTCAACAATGCCTCAAATGCCGCCCAGGGCCAACAGTTGCCCACTAAGACGGGTGGCACGCCCCTTGGCGTTGGCAGTCGTTCCGGTCGCAGCTATTTGGAGCGCATGGTCTCTGCCCCAGCGCTCAACAAACATCCAAAATCGTGCCTCAGTCGCAAATCCTGCCTGCACAAAAGCAACCAAAGTTTCAACAACTGCAACAGCATCAACAACATCAACAGAACCAACACCAACACAATAGAGCTGGACAGCAGCGATGGATTCGTAACACATTCGGATCAGAGGTGAGTTGCCCAACTGGGTTTGCTTGCATAATGGTAACCAGAGTGGGTCGAGTATAAAACAACCACAAAATGATTTGACGTCAGTTTTTTTTTTTGGTTGACAATGGCGCCACCGCAAATTGAACTACATTGCCACTGACTTGGGTGTGATTAAAAAGTGACACTCAATAGGGTAAATAGAAAGCAAACCAACTGAATCTAGGGATCGTGAAAATTATCTATAATATAAATATACTCACATATATATATTTATATATATATATATTTTTTGCAGCTGCATTTAAACCAAATTTGGCCTGAGATCAAGAAAAAGATAAATCTAAACATTTTCGTTGGCAGTCGCTACAATTTTAATAGACGTCATCGCGAGCACATGTCACAGGGATAAAAGTACACTCGGAAAAAATACGTCTTGAATTTTGGAGCCAAGAAAGAATTTTTCTAAAACTGTAGGTTGTATTTTTTTTTTTTTTTTGTGATAAAACAAGTGTTTTACTTTGCTACAATTTAGAAAAATATGTAAATTGCCAGGGTTATATTTTTATATTTATACATAAAAACATACATTAACTTTTTCGTGAATTATGGAATTATATAACATTAATATATTAAGATTTCGCATATATATGAAATAAAAAATTTATAAAATAATTTCAAATCTCTATATAGAAATTATTTTTAAAAACAAGAAAAATTTTATAGTTTTCAGGGGGAATATCTAAATTTTAGAGAGATTTTTTTCCTGAATATGAGTATATAAATATAATAATTATAATAGAATATAGCATGTGCACTTAAATGCTGGGTGCAATTTTGCTATCCGCATCCGGAAAATATGTTTATATGTGTATATGGCAAATAAATATAGAGATAAAAAGAGAGAAAATAATTAAGGTTTTTGGTACAAAAACATTTCATCATGACGTCAGCTTTCCCTGCCCTACCCCTGCCCTCTCTCTCTCTCTCTCTCTCTTTTTAAGATATATGTATGCAGGTGAATTTTGTTATCGAAACAGCAAAATTAAATTGGAATCTTATCATGCAAAAATTTTTCTATATAAAACTCATACTGTTGTGCTGAGGCTAAAAGCTTCTATGCACTTGAATTTGACATTTTGAAGCAGAAAAAAATGACTAAAAATACATAATGGAAAGTGCAGTTGCGAGCAGACAACGATCATCAGTCCGAGAATGTATGCGTGCACATTTGTAGATACAGATACTATTTTTGGTTGGGCATTTGTCTAGAGTCTAGACGGGGATTGCCACATCTGCTGATATCACCTAAAGCCATTAACACTCATGTAATGAATACATATATACATACATCATTATCAGTGTAAACCAGACACATACACATATGTATGTATATATATATAAATATATATATATATATATATATATAAATATATATTATATATATATGCTTGTAAGCCTTGCGGTTACGTACTCCGCGCAATCACTGAGAAAAAAAATATTGCGGTCAAAATAATAATTATATTGCACACCTTTCTTATTAGTTTTGATGTCTTGGCTCATTTTACTCCTCAAATATATCCTTACACATTAAGCGTGGAATGCATACAGATATTTGTATTTGCTTGCTTTTTTTCAAAACTTACAGAATTTTTGCATTAAAAAATCGACCAAGCAGCTTTGAAGACTGAAATAACTTGAGGGTTTGTAAACCAAATGACATTAATAATTGAAAATAGGCACTTAAAGGCGTAAGAACGTGAATTACATTGAGATAGATAAGCTTGATGTGAATCGTTGACAAGGAAAGTGTTAATTACCTAAATATATAAGTATATATTTATATCTAACGATTCGACAATATTCAATATTGTAGCCAACTTGTGCTGCTATTCATCAATCACACAACGGACTTTCTACCCAAATGTTGCTTGTCAACCGAGACATGCCACACTTTTAATTACCTTACAGATCCGAGGCACTAAATAGACCCGACAAGATCTATGGCAGCGTACCAGGTCACGTCAAGGCCCCCAAAATGTACGACAGCATTCAAACTAAACGCGTGATAATTGCGTTCTCTTATTTGTTTTGGGTGTATACTAGTTTAAACATACACTTGAATATATATACTTAAATGTAAAAATGTCTATAATCTCGCATCTAACTTATACACACAGTTTGAGCATGCGTTCATCACGTGTAAAAATTTGTGCTTGAAATACATTAAGATTTCAAATTAAAAATGTGTAAATTTTGATTTAAAAATCTAAACCAAATTAAAGTAGAATATTTATGAGCGGACAAATATAGCATATATAGAATTTTACTTTGATTATTTGAATAATATTTGTATTATCAAGGAGAAAGGGAGAGACAGAGAGAAAGAGAGAGAGAGAGAGAGAAAGAGTGGACGGAAGTAGACAGAAACACAATGTCATAATTATGAGTTGATTACAGACGGACAACAAGGCTGTATGTAAAGGTCAGCAGACTGACCATCAGGTGACAAAAATATTTGACAAGGACAAGGCATAATTATATGTCTTGGTTAATCATACCTTAGGGTTGTTGACTTTAACAAGTTTACTTTTACCTGCCAAAGTAATGGGAAACCTTAAAGAAATTTGGTATTGTTGATAATGACAGCTTATGTACCTAAAGATTACAATTATAGCATAGCTTATCGATTGGTTGGAGTGCTTTTGTAATCCCTTTTACAGGAAACTTGTTTCTTTCACACCTTTATGTGAATTGCATACTAAAGACATTTACACGCTTTTGGGGACTGTTCATTTGTTGTAAACCGGACCCACATAAAAAAATATGCAGTTTTTTTTGTTTGTCTTTAAAATGAATGCAGTCAGAAAACAAGAAAGAAATGCAAACCCGTTTCAACATTTCTTTGGCTTCCTCCAGCTAAATGTGGCCTATAAAAGCCACAAATCTATGAAAAACTGAAAACTGAAAAGCTGAAAAGCTATGTAAATTTTTTTTTGTTAAACAACCACAAATTATAGTTGACATATGCGGGATTTGGAGCGCAGGAGAGTGCGTTTAAAAACGAGACCTGATTTGAGGGGCTCCCCCCACTCCACACACACTCGCCGGCACAGACACACACTCGCCGGCACAGACACACATATTAATGCGAGCAGCGATCGTTCGATCGGCTGATAAAAGAAATGAAATACAAAAAACCTGTTGAAGAAAATGCAGCGTTGATCATTGCACGCCTTCGACGCGTGATCGCCGAACGTTGGCAGCAAAACGCCCCAGCCGGCTGATTGATATTGGTTTCGAACTAATAAACCCAGCCAACTAAGCAAATAGCCACAATTTGTGTGTTGGCCACGTTTACTATAGAAAGTACACAAACGTATCTATATATGTACGCATATGTATAAGTATATATATTTTAATAATACTAAAAGCTCTCAGTGTTTGCCATTCATTAAAAAGTGTGTTGAGAAAATTATGAGTAATTTACAAGGGTTTGTTTTGCTTTTCAATATTCCTTTTGCTACAATTCTATTTATTTATTGTGACAATAAAACAAACCCCCAATAAATTGCTATCTAATAAATAGAATTGCAATAGAATAGAATGTCGGGTATATGGAAAAAGAGTATGGAGAGTTGTGTAAAAATGTTTAACATAAAGAATATATATTGATAATTATTGATAGTACTATATAATAGCAATTAAATAAAAAAAATGTAAGTAAAATCTTGCTATTTTGGCTTCTGAAAATCTGATCAAATTCGGTTGAGAAATATGGAACAAATCTTTCATAATTACCAAATTGCACAGCAGTCAGTATTTTCAGTATACGACTTAGGATAGGTAAGACTTGGGTTCAAGGTATCTCCAAGTCGTCCAGAGCATTCTTTTTCTAAAACACAAAATATTATCGATAATTTTGACCGCATGAATATTGCAATAATTTCTGTTTATTTCACATTTGTTGTTCACATACATTTGTTTTTCAGATGAATATTTTAAAATATAAGTCATTTGAAATGGGCGTGTTTTATTTACATCCAAAAAAACGGTGGGTGTCTTGGAACCAAAAAGAGAATATCCATATAAATAACAGAGATATACTCTAAATAAAAGACATATGCACTCTCTCCCTCTCTCTATCTCTCTGTCTTTCTATCTCTTTTTGGCTCCTATTCTATCGCCCGAAACCAAAATATTGGGCATGTATGCGTGCCGACCAAAATAGAACCAAATACAAAATCATCTTTCTCACACTCCCCGTTGGAGTGTTTGTGTATCCAAAGATTGTGACGCAAAAAAAATGCACAATATGTGAAACGTGAAAACAATAAAATAAAAATAACAAAAATTGTTGTCTTCAATAATTCTCAAATCATTTCTGTATACGATATGTGATTTTTGTTTTATCAACAAAAAAGCAAAATCTTGAAATGCCAAATGATCTGGCAAATGGGCGCTGACAGCTTCCGATTTGTGCAATTTGCTGGCAAGGCCAATCCAAATGTACAAAAAAAGAAATAGAAAAAAATGGTCACTTGAGTTTCTTGGCTACATTTGTGTTTGTCAAATGCAAACATTGGTTTTGCCAAAAATAAATCTCACATGAAAATAAAAATGCAACGTCGCAGTTTCTATTCAATTCGAATACAAACAAAATCATAAACTTTTTTAAGCATAATTATAGAAATCCTTAATGATACTTGACTTGATGACCCTCGAATAAAGATGTGTATACATTTTGTTTGTTTTTTTACGTGGGGTGGTCTCAAAGCAAGCGAACAACTGATAAGGCCGGGTTCAAGGCTAGAAATGCATTCGAAATTTAATGACTGCTCTCAAATATATATATATATATATATATTTAAGCGTCATCTATAAGAACTTATTCTCATTGCCCGCCTTGCTAATTTTTCTTGCGTTTTTTTCTCTCGATTGCAGTCGTTTGCGCAAGAAACATGTGATCTTTGCCGATGATGAGGGTCTCTCATTGACGGAGGTGCGTGTCATGTCGGAGCCCTCGAATGTGCCACCATACTGGAGCATGAAGTTCCTGGAGCAAATCACACAGGGACTGGTCAGCCCGCATCCGCCAGATCAATGGACCGTCGACTTTAAGCAGCCAGCATCTGATTATTTGACATTTAGGTGGGATACAAACATTGAAACTCTAAATATGCATAGCCAAAACTAATTTAATCTTAAATCAATAGACAAAAGATTGAGCGTGATTTTGTGTCGCTGGAGAACGTGATTGTCAAGGATGAGGAATCGATTGTGGTCGGCACCATCAAAGTGAAGAATATTGATTTTCAAAAGGAGGTCATTGTGCGCACCACCTGGGACGACTGGAAGAGCCAACAGGACATATTTTGTACATTTGCCCGGGCCTATGGTCCAGCCACCTGTGCCCACGTCGTCTTCGATACATTCTCATTCAAGATCACGCTGCCACCATCGTCCAAACGTTTGGAATTCTGCATATGCTATCGCAGCAGTGATACTGAATTTTGGGACAATAATGATGTGAGTTCTAGCAGAAGAGATTTAACAATTAACAACTGCTTAACAATTGTGTATATTGTTTTTCAGGGCAAAAACTATACCATCAGCAAACGGTCGCCCTTTTACTACAATGCCCTGTCGCCGTATGAAAAGTCACAGAATCGCAACTCCAACAGCCAACAGATGCGGTCCACCCTGACGGATGCACTGGCAAAGGCGCAGAAGCAGACTAGCCTGGAGCCTACTACACCATATTGGTAGATGAAGCGGGGGTAAAGCTTAAATTGCTATAGCTAACAAAAAGCAGGTCCTGTGGCTGTCCGAGGTCCTTGCGGCTGGAATTGATTTCCATTTGAAAGAAACAGCAACACAACCTATCCTAGCATTGGTTCCGAAGAATAGAAAAAAAAACAATATGAAACAAAATTAAGGTGAGGATGAAACTATTCATCTATTATCTGAAACCGTACACAATTTTTAAAGCCAGAATCTGGTACAAATCCAAAGGTGCCATTGACTTGAGGTTTATTTTTCTCTACGTACAATCAAACAGAAACTACTTTAAGTTCTAAGCATAATTGAGTTTTATAAAAACCAACTCATTTGAATTTCAAGTTCATATCCTTATATTACCACAGACCCATAACACTTACACAAAAAAAAAAAAAAAAAAAAAAATAGTAGTTGTATGTTTGATTGTGTCACGATATCAATATCGATTTTTTACTATTATAGTCTATTTTATGTTTGCATGTATGCCTGTGTGATTGTCTACTATATAAATGATATTAGTTTAAATACGAAACAACAAAAGTAAAAACAAATATAACAAAAAAACAAAAGAAATCTTAAACAAAAACGCGTGAGATATCCTAGCAAACCATTATTTCGAAATTCTTCATATGCAAATAAAGAAACAGGAACAAAAAACAAAACAAACAAAAACAAACTCTAAACGAATATATTTAACAATTTTAGTAATTAAGTTTTGCATGGAAAATTTTTATAGAATTTCTTTTTTTTAATTTTGTTTATTATTATTTTGGTTATTTGAAACTCTAAGACTGAAATGGCTTGTTACGGAGAAAACACGTTCTGCAATACAATATATTAATATTAATCATAATAAAAAAAAAACCAACGAAAAACATCATATAAAAAAAACTACAGTACGTCTCTAATTGTTCTTGTGCAACCCGACTTTGAAACTTAGTCTTAAGCAATCTGTACATATATATACACATTACATACATAGATATATCATACAAAAGAAAATTGCCTGTTAAATACATTTATATACATTTTAACTATGCGTTTAGTTTTTTAAACATTTAGCCGTAGTGCTTAGAGGTTATTTAATTATAAGTTCTCCCCTGTAGCCACGAGCAAAATTAACTGACGAGAAAACAGATTTTCTTATCCATAACTTTATGATTATTTAGTTTTTATCAGACGCCAATTGAAAACAACATGTACGCAGTGAAACTCATGATACAACGAGCCATTATACTATATATACATATATATTATGCTCATCGGTCATAAAAATAAATATTTTTTGAAAACAAAAAAAAACTGTTTCTTCTTTATTTATAATTATTGCATATTTAATGCCGAAGTGACACGAAGAATTTTTAATAATTTATTGAAAGTGGATACAAATGTTTAGTGGTATTTGATTGTGTATTCTTCTTATAAACATTTTGTTTACGCTCCACGCAAAGAATGTGTGAAACCCTGCGGGACTCGAAATATATTAAAGTATATAAGAAAAATATAAAACAATTGATCTAAAGTCACCAAAAAACATATTTATATTATAGGTATATGGTTTAATAACCTCTTTCTAACTATTGGATAAAAACTATTTTTAAAATTAGAAATTTGAATGTTTCATTTTTATTTCGAGGCAAGACACTAAAGGAAAACACAGAAAACGCAGCGTGTAAATTTATTATTATATCCATGTAAATTAATACATTATAATTTGGATGTGAAGATTGTTACGCATTGAAGGAGACGTCTCCGACCTCATATATATAACACATTTCATAATTTATAAATAAATTCATGATATACAAAAAAAAAAATAATAATAATAGCAACATTTTTCAAATGTACACTTAACATTATGAAAATTATATATGAACTACTGGTGCTATTATTTTTTCGCTAAATTATAGTAGTTTTTGTTTTATATGAAAAAAAAAGTATGTGTATATTAAAAAGAATTCCGGGACCAAACAATATGTTAAATATCAACATTTCCAAAAGTTTACAAAATAATGTTTATTTTTTGTTTAATTTGTCAGAAAAATGTCGTAGGGGTGCTCTAATTTTGTTCTCAACTGTACCTATGTTATAGTCGTCCGGATCCAATGACTATATAATAAATTTTATTTATAATGAAATGTAGACGTCGGCAGTCCTATCTATAAGAGAATGTTATCTTCGGAGTGCGTAATATTATTTATTTATTCGCATACATCTTATGAGGTTGTTATTATATTTTTTCGTCGCTAATACACACATACGCACATAAATATTCCATCATGAAAACCATAAAAATTAATAGCAATTATTAATCCCAAATGTGAAAACACTCTCATTATATATCTTTTTAAGAACTGAGACTCATTGGTAATCCTTTAAATAACGAATTATAATAAAATTATTTATACCATAGTGGTCAGACGGTATAAGTAAATAATGATAATATGGTATAGTGATGATGTGGTATAAATAATCATAATCTGCTATAAATAAAGAAAGCATATAGAACAAGTAGTATCAGAAAATCTATTTAAGGTCATCGGTTATCACACAGTTAAATCAATTTTATATAGTATAGGTAAGTGATTGCAATGTGCAAGTGCAAAACGCGCCGTTGATAAACCGGTTAATAAATAATTTAATAAAAAAAAACACAACACAGTTGCATATACTGTTTCTTTTTATAATTTAGTTTATTCAGAGGTTCTGGGAAATACTCTAAGTGGCATTTAAGTAGCGCATCATATCTGTTACATAATATCAAGATCTCATACCAATCAATTCAACACATACATATCGTTGATGTTGGGAAAACAACAAATTGTATGTTGACTAAAAATATACACAAACAATATTAGAATGGAATATTTAAAGTTTAGAAGTATAGCTTAATATCGCAATTTAAATGTAGAATATAGTTTTTGCAGAGCAGTTTGTGAAAATGCATAAATAGTAATTGTGGAATGGCTAAAATGCTCATAGATACAGATACAGATACAGATTTAGATATAGATTGAACAATATATAGATATTTGATAGTAAATTAAGAGATGTTCGTATCGTCAGCTCATTCATGCCACTAAATGTTGTTTGCCGCCTCGTTTCTTTGCTAATTGCCTGATCTTTACTCTAATTTAGACTTAATGGAGATATTTTCCAGTTGTATTTTTGGGTGTACTGTTTTCTGAACCACTTATTTAGATATTTTCCTTGGCCTTCAGGCTGGCGGGCATCTCTGGTGGTGGTGGGCGGGGAATGCCCAAAGCGACCTTGACACCATCATAGATGAACCATTGCAGAGCCGTAAGCGTACCAATCATAATGATACGTGGCGTCAAACCATTCCACATGCCCATAAAGCCCAATGACTTGGCAACGCTCGCCGCGGAGGCGCCCTTGGTCTGGTTCAGCTTGGAGACGACCACATCGGCGGGATGTGAGACAACGGCGCAGAAGACGCCAGCAATATAACCAGCGGCAAAGGTAACAATCAGCTGCTCGCCCTTAGAGCAGTCAGCACGTGGTTTGGGTACCACATACCTTGGAAAAATCACACAAACATTAATAATATATTCAAATAAAATTTTGTTTTATCCAGCAACTTACTTATAGAGCAGTTCGACGGTACGCTCAAAGCATGCGAACTTCATCATGGTGTATGGGATTTGACGCATCCACAATGGCACCAAACCCTTGTAGAAGGCATTAATGCCTTCTTCCTTCAGCATCTTGGGCACAGCCTGGCGGAATGTGCCGGCAAAGCCAGGCACAGTCTGAATCTTAACCTTGGCTGCCTCAAACGGCGACAGTGCAATATCGGCAAAGACCTCAGCCGATGCAGAAGCAGCCAGATATACATAGGTGCGATACAGATACGCATTCTCCTCGCCAAGGAGATCAGCGTACTTTACCTTGAACACTTCATACAAACCGAACTTGCACAGGCCCTGCATACATAATAGATCACATGGCAATTAGAGAGTTGTGATTAGATAATTGTCACTGAACCCACCTGCAGCGAGTAACCGATTAGGGTGGGGAACCAGCCCTTAGCAAGACCACGTGCGCCCTCCTCGGCCACGGTAACTTTGAAACCATGGAATAAATTCTTGTACTTGGCCTGGTCGACTTGCAGACGACACTTGACCAAATCCAGTGGCACCACAAAGGTGTGAGTTGTGCCGCAACTCAAAATGCCACCAATACCGCACAATGCAAAGTATTTGGAGCTGCCAAACTCACAGGAATCGGTGGATGATGATGGAACAGAAGCGGCGGCAATTTCGCGTCCAACCACAGGAGCCGGTTGGCTGCCAACAGCTGGCGCAGTCAACGAGCCCATCACAGCCGACTGGCCATCATCGCACTGGACGCGGTTGAATGGCGTCCGGAATGGTGAATTTTTGGCAGTTTGAAAGAATGACGAGAACATTTTTTTTTTGTGGTTGTTGATGTTGTTGTTCTTTCTAAACTGTAAGGAAAAACAAGAGAGATTTGTAAAATATACATAATTAGCACACCATGTATCTAATCTAATTTGATCGATCAGCTGCTGCTGCTCTTGGGATTTGCAGAACTTTTCACTTTTTTCGCTCTTCACGTTTCTAGGTTACATAATGCGGTGCACTTGCCAAGCCTTGAGCACTGTGTAAAATGTGTACGGCAAGCACTTTTATTCCCTTACACAAATTAAGTATAGCACAATTTCAAAAACGTAAAATTTAATATTTTTTTGCTCTGAGCATGTGATTAATTTCTCTTATGCAATTAAAAATATAAATATGTTCTCACTTAGATTGCAGCCGTCCGTGGCGTGGCGAGGAATAAGATTCAAAGAATGAATTTGAGTGTGACCGCAACTGGCTATTGAAAATATACCAAAGTCTTCATTTCATATAAAACAAAAATACCAAGTTTGATTATCAATGATAATCAATTGCATCCCTCTCACAACGAATTTTTAACAAAAACAAATTCGGGTTTTGGTTGTGTCTTAAGCTTGTATTTTACATTTATTATCTATTTTAATATGTAATTCTTTTAGTAATCTTTGGTTTCTTGTCCAGCTCATGGCCTGGAAATTTGCGACCGTGATAAAGAAGACCAGCAACCTGGGCAAAGGACCTCGAGCAGGAGGCGCATTGGTAGGGACGCTCGCCAGTGTGTACACGGGTGTGCACAATCAAGCTTATCTTCTGTAAAAACGTTTTCGGGCAGTGGGCACACTTGAAGGGACGGTCCCCGGTATGCCGGCGAATGTGACACTTCAGGTTTCCAGCGTTGCTCAGCATAAAATCGCAGTAAGGACATTTTTTTTGCTGGGATTTATTGCTGCTGCTGCTGCTGCTGCTGCTGCTGCTGCTGCTGCTGCTACTGCCGTTTTTTTGCTGTATAATGTTGATTTTCTGTTTGGTTTTATCGGAGCTTGTACTTAACCGAGTCTTGTAGTTATGGCGCGATGATTCAACTTGTGACTTGTTCGACGAATATCTTTCCAGGTCCTCGATATCGATCATATCGCATATGGCACTAAGTTCTTCTTGTTCTCTCTTACTTAATTCCTTCACTTTATGCTTACCATTAGTTACCGTTTTCTCCGCCTGCTCTACTTTAATTTGCTGTAGCTGGACGTAATTTTGGTTGCACTTTGCAACATTGCGCTTGAAATCGACAGCGGCTTTTGTAGCATCAATACAAATCTGGCATATATATTGGGGCTGTGCATCACTAATTTTTGTCACCATGCCGAAGCCAAGGAGTTCGTTGACCAAGTCCGCCATGCAGGATAATTGTTGTTGTCCATTCACTGTGTCCATCATCAGTGCAAATATATCGGTTAGGATATGTGAGGTTTGGGCACAAGTACGACACAATTTTTCCATTTTAAATACACAATTTTTTTTGCAAAAACAACATTTAAACTGAAAGTCGAATAGAGAATACGTCGATTACGATATTTCCGATTGGTAACTCATATTTGCATACAAATTATCGAATTCTGTTGACACTCTTAAAATGTGCGAATCATAATTTGCAAAATAAACTGATAGTATGCCTTTTATTTAATTAAATTATTTGATCTGAAAATTTGATTGTTTTTTGACGGCGAGAGCTCTATTTTATTTTATTTGTATTTTTTTTTTCCTGTTTTCGACTTATGTATCGAATTAATCGATTAATGCTCAATGTCGTTTTGCAGCACTGCACTTCATTTGAAATACTGGCAGCTGCCTACATTAAGCAGCCGGGAGAGAAACTAGTTAAAATTTCTATAAATAATTGTCAAAAATTGTACAGTATCGTTTTTGGAACACAATGTACACAGATGAGGTGCGTACTCCGAACGCACTTAAGACGCGATACTATGCCAGTCTTAACGAAATCAAATGCCGAGTCACGACCAGCGGCAGACGCAGCCTCAGCAACAACAACAACAGCAACAATTTCTCAGCAACGGCGTCGGCGACGCGAAAGAATGGCGTCAAGGAAGCGAACAAAATGCAATTGAAAAGCAGTCCACAAATGTGCACAACAACAAATGTTTGCACACCGCCACCCAAGCGTTTGCAAAAGGTGCGAAATCCATTTGAGGGCGCACTAACCGAACGCCTGCATTTGCCGCTAATTGCAAGGTGAGTTTTTCCTTTGGGATTTATTCCCATCAGACAACTCCTTAATCGTAAAATCTATCTTTGCAGTCCATCGCTGTTTCAGTGCCGGTCGCGAACGCCGCAGTTGTCGTCGACCCAATTTGAATGGGATATTGAGGAAGTGTCGCAACTAAAGCCAGCCGATGTGGAGCCACATGAGACACAGTTTCATGACTCACCGGACGCCGAGCAGGAGTCCAAGGCCCAGCTGGCCATCAGTGCATTCTTTAAGGAATCTCACATAGTGCCCAGTCCCGTGGACTGTCCGTTGCGCAAGCAACGAATCATACTCAATGAAATCGCCGAAAATACGCCCATCTCGAATAGAAGCAAGCCCAGGTCGCGGGATTCTGAGGTGCAAACGGAGCTATCGTTGCCACCTGTACTGCCCAAGGCGTTGGAGGAGGCACTGCGTCCATATCTACAGTCCCATTTGGCCGGATCATCGCGACTTCTCAAGTCTGGCAGTGGTTCGGATCTCTTCAACAGCTCGATGCGACGCAAATTATTCGATCTGAAAAATGTGATTGTTTTGGGTGAAATGGAGCAGGAGCGCCAACAGTCTGTCGAGGACGAGGAGCACCATTCGCAGATGGTCGGCTCGAGTCCGCAAGCCAAGCAGACTATGTTTGCCGGCCGATTGTCCGATTCGCCGAGCGAGGGTTTCAGCAGCTTTGGCTGCCTATCGCCCATCCGTAATCAGTGCGGCCTGCATCCGGGCACACCGGACGACGGCAACGGGCCGTGTAGCGCACGCAAGCGCAAACAACTGCTTCACGAACTTATCGATCTGCCCTCACCCATAGCACCATCGGAGCATTTGAGCCGGCGACTCCAAAGGATTGCGAGCAACAATCAGAGCAGCAGCAGCGTTGAGCATGTGACGCTCTCGGAGCTGACGGGCACGGGACGAGTGGCGTGTAAATTTACGCCTGATCGCAGCTCATCGCCAATGGCATTGGAGTACTCCACAGATAGCAGCATCAATCAGCGTGTGAGTCGCTTGCGAGTGAACAGCGCTCGACAATTGCCAGCGAAATCACTGATCGAGCAGGATGAGATCCCCGATTATGAAACAGATCAGGAGGAGGCGGAGGCTGACGAGGAGGATACTGATGGTATGCAATTGTCGCAGCTATCCACTCACAGCTTCAATTGCAGCTCCTCCAATTCGGATACGCCTCGTGGCCATCGTCGACATCGATCCGCAAATCGCAAGAACTTGTCGCAATCCTTTAGCGCTAATCTGCTGGATGAGTCGGACAAGCAGGAAGAAGAGCAGCAACAGCAGGCACCACAAGCTGAGCTAGATGAGGAACCGGAACAGCCTCCACCAAGGATCGGATTATATCGCACCGATAGCGGCTTCAATGAGACCCACACGAACATTTCCAATTTCGCCTTCTCCCAGGACCTGCCCAGCAGCAGTAATTATGATTGCAACTCAATGGATGTATCCATGGTCTGCTGCTCGACGCCCTCAACACGTTCCTGACAGCAACACCAAATCATTTCTATCTCTTCATATATATATTTTAGTTCGTTTATTAGCTTACAACTTTAATGCAATAATCGTAAGAGAGACTCGAAACTAACTGCAATTTTGCCCACCGTTTAAATCACCAAGGCCTGTCTTAGAATAAGTTTTTATTAAAAGTGTTTATGTTTAGTAAACATGTTCGTTCATGTCGTCTTCGTAGTTGCCAAAATAGTTGTATAAGTTCACATTGTTTGCAATTATATCGTAATCATAAAATTGTCCATTAACTAATTTAATGAATTTTGATTTCTTACAAATAAAAGAATTAAACTTTCGACATCTTCAAGTCCTGTAATAAATATAAAAAAATAGTAATATGGTAGATCTGTTGCTTTGATAGGCAGACTAAAATGATGAAAAATATAAATATTTTTCATTTAATTACAAATTCAAGAATTAAACTAGTATTTATATAAATAAAAGACGAGTAAATCAATCTCCGTCCTCAAATACTCAAATGTTATAAACTTCTGTTGATCATGTTAACGTTAAAAGATCACTTTGGCAGTAACATTACCACTTTGAGTATAACAGTCAATGAGAGCGCTACATTTCTCAACGTGCTCCCAGTCACAGCTATTTAGCAGCGCTTACACATTATTTATATGACATGGTTAGTTATTGTTTTGCCGCCGGATTGTGAACGTTGTCTTTTGCTGAGCGCGTCATCTCGCATAATAAGTTATTTGAAAATCCAAATAAGTCAAATGTATGTTTGAAACATAATGCAACTAACTTGAGCATTAATAAAAAATTATATAAATAAAAAAAAGTTCAAATTATATGCGAATCAATACAGTAACGTATTGAATCGTTTTAAACATAAATTTAAATTTAATTTAAACACATTCGCTGTTCAATTATTACTTTAGTGGTACGCATGCGAAAATACTGTAATATCAGCAAACAGAAAACAGCAACAGCAAACAGACACAAAAAAAATAAGTACAACCACGAAATTGCTGCACTAATTTTCACCTGTGTTTTTGCTGTTGTTGTTGTCGGCTACGTTTGGCTGGTTTTTGGTTTTCGTAGTGTGTGTGCGTGTGTGTGTATGTGTGTGGTATGCGTGAGTTGTTATAAATAGGCAAGAAAGAGAGAGAACAAATAGAAAAAAAGATCACTTCTTGCAGGCATAGCAGTAAAAATACCCAAGCGCCAAAAGAAAGTGCAAAACAAAAACAAACAAAAAACGAGCATAATTAAAAAACAAATATATTTTTTTTGTAGGCCAACGCTAAAACAAGTAAATTAGAACACCGACAACATAAAAGAATTTCAACTTATTCAGGTGAAAAATATTCAAATGTGTGTGTCTGTGTGTGTGTTTTGTTTTTGCAAATAATATAAATAAATAACATAATATATATAATTAATGAAATGTCTGCCATTTAGCAACACTGTCCAAATTCCTGTTACAAGAAACCAGTTGCTCTCGCTCTTTCTTAATCCGTTTGCAGCTAAGTTTTCCATTTGGAGGAGTGAGTGAGTCGCCTGCTGCATCCGTTTTGAGCGAAAGTTTTTTATGGCCGTCTCTGCGCAGTGCAAAACATACCAAACCCGCTTGGTATTAACTATTGGCCAGCTGTTGATCGTTTCATCGCAGGAGGCACAGAATGAGAGAGAAAGAGATAAAGAAGTGGAATATGTAGGAAAAACTGCAAAAATCTAGTCAATTAATTGTTTGTTGTGCCCGTGAAAGTGTGTGCTCAAGTCTATAATAAATACAATTTTTTACAATTGCAGTGTGATTTGTGTTTTGATTAAATGCAGCATTGAACAAGAAAAAAAAAACTGGCACCAACTTCATCAACGTCAACGCCAATTGCCGCTTTTTGCTGCATTTCGTTAATTGAGGTATGTCACTTTTTTGTTTTAATATTTTTTTTTGTGTATTCCAAAAAGATCTGCTATTTAAGCTTTGCTTTTAATTTCATTGAAGTGAGCTTTCTAATTTTATGACTTATGTTTTGAAAACCAATTGATTTTTAGATATTTTAATAGAAACTTTAATGCGTGGCATTTAATTCTTGAAACACTTTTACCTATCCAAAATTATTATTGATTGATAAGTACCATCGATATATTATCATTTGTTTCAATGTCTTTAACATTAGAAAATACAACTTATCAACAACAATCCTATCTGCAATCAGCTTAGAAAAAAAGTATTAAAGTTTAAGTGTGTTGTGCTTTTTTTAAGTAATTTAGTTCTTTATTTTAGTATTACAAGAAGACATGCTAATATTATAACCATGTGAAAATAAGAACAATTTAAAATAGGTTTGAGGTCTCGAACTCATCCATTAAATTTCAATTGCAAAACACTTTATATTGCTAATTTGAATCTTTTTCAAATATATACAGCTGTAGTTATATCAGATCAGATCATAATAAGCGTGTTTTAAATACAAATTTTGAGGTTTAAAAAGCGAGTGAATCTTATGTTAATCGTTAGATATTATAAACTATATCAGATCAGGGAATAATAGGCGCGCAAATTAAAGTAACAAGATATATGAGAATTTTTTGTCAACTCTAAGTTCAGTTTTACAACTTTTCGTCAATTAAACAATTTAATGATTTTTTTTTATATTATTTTTATTGTTCTTAAGCGGTTTATATAAAGCATCGCCAGGGAGTTCAACGAAACTTCATTTACGTCCAAAGAGTTTTGACCGAAAAGCAACTGGGCTTTATGTGCACGTATGTGACACATGTTTGTTGAACTTTTTGTTACATTATTGTTGTTATTATTTCTTGTCTGATGCTGTTGTTGTTGTTATGCGGCCGGTCTATTGCGGCTTTTGTACAACTTCCGCTAGATGTGAAGAGTTGTGTGTGTGTGTGTGTGTTCGTCGGAAAAAGTGTAATTAAACCAAGACTGAGACTGCGACCGTGTCTGGGCAGATCGTAGGTAGGCAAACAAAAGAGTAAAGCACATGTATGTACAACAACAACAACAACAACAATAGTAATAATAATAATAACAACAGCGAAGTCTGGGTAAACAATGAACCCAAGTTGCAGCAGCCACTCATGGGAGTCGCAACTTGTTGTTGTTGTTGCCGTTGTTTGCGGCCAAGTCCAAAAACCGGTTACAATAATCATGAGACTCGAAACAGACACAAAAAATATTCTAGAGGCATTGCCATATGCACATTGTGCTTGGCTTGCCTTGCCTTGCCGCCTATCAACTATTGACTTCCTTCTCGCTCTTTCTCCGTCCCTCCCTTTCTCTGGCGTTTTCCTTCTCTCTTCCTCTATCTCTCTCTCTCTCTCTCTCTCTCGCTTCACTGAGCATGCGCATGCGTGCAACTTGTTGCCAGCAGCTGCTGCACTTTCATTAAACGAGTGCTAGGCCAGCTAGATGAATATGTATCGCAGACTCTATCTAATCGGAGTATATTGGCTCTGTTATACAGCTAAAGCTAGCTGCAAATATAACTAAGGCTAGATGGGAATAATCTTGTTGGTTGTTCGCTAACCTCTTTTTATAATTTAAAAAGAATATAGAAAAAGCCTATATAACATTGAATATAACTCGAAGAAATTAATTAAATGCGAATTTTAAGTTTTATAAAAAAGATTAAAGCACGATTTTCTCGAAATGTGTAGTTTAAAACCCTCTGAATTGGAAATTCATATCATGGAATATAAAAATAATATTGTGTCGTTTAAAAACACTCGACCTGCTAAACATATACTTAAAATATAGCTTAATCAGTATAACTATGACCTCTAAAACTCTTAAGACAGTTACAATACTAAGTCTTGAACATTATTAAAAAAAACAAAAATGTGGAGGCATTTATCAATACTAAATTTTCAAGCCGTTGCATAACTAAGTCTCTTAAAACAGTAACAACGCTTAATTTTCAACTTTTTCAAGCTTAATTATTTTTTTTTACATGGACAAGAAGTGCTAATGCAAATTTTTCTCAGCGTTTTTAAAATTGTTTCAACAATATAACCATTTTAAACATTTCGCATTTATCACTTAGTTTGCCTGATTATTCTAATTTGGATCGTTTGTAAACAGTTAAGCAAAATTAAAACACTAACTCAACTTCTTTTTAACTACAGGTGTATAAAACCTGATAACTGTTGCAATATTAAAATTAAAATGATCTGTTTAACAACGTATGCATAAGGCAGCACTTTAAGTTAGTCTCTGAAATAATTTCTCATTACTTCTCATTGCTAATATAAAGCAATACCAAAATTTACCACGCTTTCTCTCACTCTCCCTCTCTCTCTTTCCCTCTCCACTTTTATCACTCTCTCTCTCTCTCTCTCTCTCTCTCTCTTTTGTTCTCTAAATCCTCTTTCCAATTAATTTAAAAAAAAAACAGACTCATCTTATTCATCTTATGGCTTCTCTTTGATTAATTCATGTTTAGCGATAATTGTTTAAATTTCCACAGGCGGAAGAGCATTCAAGGTTCGTTGTAAGTCATGATGACTTCAGGCGGACGTTTACTCGTTTTACCTGTTTCTTTGCATACTAATTCAATTTCTAATATACAAAATCAAAAAACACGTTTGTACATCCTTGTGGCACACTGACATCTTTTATGTGGCTTTAACGTACATTTGACTAATTAATATCAAAAGCTTTTGCTTTCAGTCGTTGTCCGATTATGCCTCTCTCTTTCTCTTTCTCTCTCTCTCGCTCTTGTGTTTTTCTTCCAGTTGTGGTTTGTCCAGTCATTTGCATTGATTTGCCAATTTTGCTTGACGTAATTCGCTTAAATTTATTATTTACCAGCCCAAAGTCGAACGGTAACTAATCAGACTGGCTTTTGTTTTGGCCAATTTATAAGACGACTTCATTACGCTTTAGTTATCGCTCAATCTCAGCCAAGGACTTTGTCTTACATATATATAAATATATATTATATAATATATATATGTATCTATATATATATATATATATACATATATATTTATATATATACCCCAATTGACCATTTCTTTGTAATTCAATGCCATCGTATGCCTTGGACAGCTGTTTAATTAGTGTTTAGTGTTTGTTTGTCAACACTGGCACTGGCAACAGCTGCGTTTGCCAACTTATTCAAACAGAACCCAGAACAGAAAAGAACAAACGGCACAGAGATAAATAACAAATAACCCGAAGTAATAAACAGCATGTAAGAAAAAATTAAAGTTAGCTGATCAAAGTTTTAATAACCCATTGATTGGCACTTAGTTGCTTATAGTTAAAAGTTTTAGTGCGATGATTACAAATTCTGCTGCATTTTTTTTACGTTTTTCGTTTGGTAAATTAGACCAAGACTTTGAGAAAAACATAATTAGAATGATTTTCAATTTAAAATCACTAAGCTTTAACTTAAATTTTTACAGACAGGCCAAATATAACCTAGAAAATGTTTAAAACATTCCAATCTTAACCCAAACAGACCAAAGACCATCCAGAAAAATATTCAAAACACCCACAACTTCACCCAAAAATCATAATTGCCAAACACCCACTACATTAATATTCAGACTTAAGCCAGAACCATTGTTTTTTAGAAAAATATTCAAAATACCTATAACTTAATCCGAACATGATCATTGCACATATTTTAATTTACTTGCCAGAAGAAGAACAAATATAATACTCTAGAAAAATATTCAAAACTCTCAACACAAATATGATAAATCAAACTCAGATAGTCAATTTGCATGCCATTACAATACTTTTAAATTAATATGTTTTAAACAAATCTAAGCTATTTACACCTAAAAATACTTGTACAGAAGCGATTTATGTTTCAACATCAAATGGAAATTAATAATATAATAATAAGAATACTAAAATTGTTATTGCTTAAAGTAATTCCAAGAAGTTTTTATACTACCTATGTATATCAATCTGTCTGTATTGATCTATCAATATTTATCTATCTATTTTCGTTTATATATATTCAGCTAACCGTAGCATCTCTTCCATTTCAAATGTAAACTAAGAAAATACTCACATGATTAGTATGACAGACTTTAATTTAATTGTAATGCGAATGTCTTCACCCCATTTGATGACATATTTGCGAGACTTATTAGCCAAGACAAACCAAAAGACGCCCCCTTGGCTTAGTTGTCTTATTAAGCAGAACACAGCATAGCAGAGCAAACAGAGTGGGGCTAACTGCAAAAGCGTATTTGAACCAGGTACAAGTTGATAATTGTTCACTTTGCATTATAGTGCTAGTTCATAAAGTGTAACGGTATATTTCCAACCCCCCTCCTTTGCGAGAAAGAGGAAGAAGCAACAGCAGTGGAAACAGTGCTGAAGCAATGGCCACAGCTGCCAACATTCATCGGTAGCAGCCTCAAAAGTCAGTCAACTAATTCAATTAGTGCCATGTGAATTACTTGCCCAAATCTCTTGTTGTGCCGGACATGTGGCAAATGAGGAGGGAGTGATAGTGGAAAGGGGTTTGTTTCAACAATGGCCAAAATCAAACTTGCCTTGTTCAAGCTATTGTAACTTAATTTCATATATACATATGCGTTAGAGATGGAATTTAAATTAATTTAAGCACTGAAGGGTGTCTGAGTTATTGAATTATGAACATATGAAACATATTTTTCGAAACCTTAAACTGATATTGATATAACTTAATTTAAAATTACTACTGACATGAATTTAATAATCAGAAAACAGCGTTCACTTGAGCTATTTATGTTTAAAATTTAAATGTAATAAAGTCAATTCAGATTCAGATCCAAATCGCCAACAGAAAACTTTTGAAAGAACCATGTACATAAACTATTATTATTATATTATTCGTCCATAACGCAACTGAATACTGAAAAATGAGAAACAAATTTGAAAACTTTACTAAAACCAATAAGATTCGGTTTGACATCCCGGTTTAAAATCTTAAGCACTAACCTTAAAATGAACGCTACTTTATTGTTTTAGAAACTGCAAGTGATTCTGACAATAATAATAATCATATAATGGTAATAATAGCTTCCCAGAAAGAAAGTTATTCATCACAAAAGAAATCGCTGGAAAATGCATAGAAATTTCTGTAATTATCTTGGCAGCTGGCAAATTCTTTAGATAAATGCTATTTAGCAGGCATATCATAATCAAAGCGAAAGAAATAATCTCTAATTACGTTTGACGTTCGCATTTCTTGTACTAAATGTATTCCCTAATCTCTTTCATCAATTTGGCACGTTCCCATCTCTATCTGGTTAGAGATACTTGGTTCATAGCCAACACTTTTGCATTTGCCACGGCACGGGCTGAGGTTTTGGCCAACTGGACCGTCCCTTAACCAGGCTTATTATCTCACAGTCTCACACAAAGTGATGCGGAGTTGGCCTATTCAAAAGCACATTTCTGTGCCAGTTTCACTTTGTTCATTGTTCTCGAGTCGAGTCTCAACTATTTCCATAGAACCGCATCCACTCCCCCCCACCCACCTACCAGTCACCTCCACCCATTGTCTCAGCTCAGCGTCTGAGAAAAGCAAGAAAGAACGCCTAATTCAGTCACGCCGAAGATAAGCGTACCTTTTGCACACTTGATTTATGACCTGTACTAGGATTTCTTATAATTGTGTGGAATATTTTTCAAAAACTTAAACTAATATTCTTTTCACTTAACTTATTTAATTTGAATGAGGACGTAAACTATGCCAAATATCTATAAAGTCAGAAGGCGAACACTGTAAAGCTCGACTTATTTATGTTTAACAGAACCGAAAATTTAGCATTATTTTCTATAGACCGCATAAGAATAATTACATTTTCCAATTTATAATTATATATTTATGTTCCAATTCCAGTAAGTAAACTAAATGTCCCAAATTTTATTTATTTACTTAAGCATAATATCACTTACCAATTCTGTAAGTGCTGTCATGCTGTCCAAGAATATATATACTTTGTGGTTTCAGAGGCGTCTCTTTCAATGGATTGCAAACTCTTCTACAAAATTAAAATGCCCATGCAAGGGTATAAGAATTATAGCGCAACAAAACTTTTCTATTTGGACATTTTTGTGGGTGTCAACATTGCTGCAGCGGAGTCACATAGAACCAAACACCCTTTACTCCCCCCGCCCCGTCCCAAAATAAAAAACAAGCAAAGTCGCAAGAAATTTTACTTTTGTTTACTAATTTGTGGTTGATTTTGTTTGTTGTTGCCGTCTATTTTTTTGTTGCTGTTCTTCTGTTAGTTTTGCGTCTTTGACTTTACGATTTTGTTTGTTTACTTTCTTTGGCTTGGTTTAGTTCTGCAATGTTTGTATTTCGCTTTTATTTTTGTTTGTATTCCTTGTTTTTCAAGTTGAAAGTTCATTTGCCGTTTTAATTGCCAACTAATAGCTCGAAAGTTACTCGTACTTTCGTTTCGAGTAAAAAAAATGGTTACTGAGTTGTTTTTCTTTTTGGTAATTGAGTATTTGACTTTTTGTAAGTGGCTCAATGAATAATTATATGGATATTATTTAAAATTGTAAGATAGATGGTAATTGTTATTGCTAGGCTATTTTCTTATGCAAATTGACCAGGTCAAAGCCATAAATATTTGTGCTTGGGAAAGCTTTAATTATTTTGGGTCAAAGGGAAATTAAGGTTTAACAAAAAGAAGTATACTTTAAAGTGGCTAAATTATTCTTATTTTATGAGCTCACTTTATTTATTTAACTTGGAATAAATTTAGTCAATTTTGGCCACAATCAATTAAACGTGTTTTTTGTTTTAAATGCATTTTACCATTTGTTGTTGCCAACTATCAACATTTGTGATTAATTAAATAGAGTAAATATTTACCCACAAATGTTCAATAATGCTCAAAATAAACAAAGTGTTATTTTTATAAATACTTTGTAACAATAGAATAACAATGATTAATTGGATTTATATTTATAATTAGGTTGCTTCCGTTTAAGGTATTTGTTATGAAGTTGTATTACGGGCAATTTAACCATTGAAAGAAAGCAACCATTGTCACCAGTGTGACTGGCACTTCAGGGCCGATTGGTGTTTCTCAGGGGAATATGATTGAGAGATCTGGCAAACAGGTGTATGGAAACCTTGATTTACTTTGTATATTTTGAAACACTACGTCTGCCTTTAGCGGACTCTTTTCCCTTGAAAATAATATGCCGATCTTTAAAGGATGTCATCAGCAATATACCTTCCAAGTTTAATATCTCTAGTTTTCTTAACAATTTGCAATTATCGACAATATCGATTTCTTATCAATTTCTACCTACAGTAGCTCGCAGTATAAACCAATTTTACATTTGTAGCTCATCACACAAAAATGGATATAAAATCATGAAATTATGGAAAGTTTTGTTAATAATATTAGGCATTAATTTCTTTATGCTTTGCGCGTTTCATAATAAAAAAAATATAACAAATTTCTCAATTTTCATATTTATTTTTGGCAAAATGTTAACAATATGTTCGTGTCATAAAACGAAAGACCAATTCGCAAGCGTCACCAAATCGTACGCATCAAGTAGAGCATACTGAAAGATTGAATGCAAAATATAATTTATGTATATACAATTGGCGATTGGATTGGCGGCGTTCAAGTGACTAATTGGCTTGAAGGCAGCGCTAAAGCTCGGAAAACCCAAAGCATTCAATTTATAACATTTTAATGGCCAATTAGTGGCAGCAGTAAACTCGATGTCTTTCTCCCTGTGCTTGTGTGTGTGTGTGTATGTGTTAGCCAATACAAAATGTGGTCTAGGACAACCAGTGTCCACGACACATGCGGCACACACTTCTGTCCGCCTCGCCACACCTCATCCCGCCTACACCCACATTCCACATTTGTGGGGAGACGAATGCCAAACGAATCATTGCCCGCTTTGAAATCAGACGCGTTTCCATTTCGAATCGGAAGCCAATTGTCGTTTTGTGGCTGTGGCACAATTTCAGCACACGGAATATTGTTCACGGCTTAACTAACTAGCTGAGCTCTTGTCCAAAACTGCAAATGTCATTAAATAGCCAGAAATACGCTACAAAATTTTCAATTTTAGCCCAATTTTTTTATTGATTTTGGTGCTCATTTTGAACCTTTTTCCAATTTGTGGTCTATTGAAAATGTTTCAAAAGGTAAAATTTGATGGCCAACAAGTTGTGAGTAATAATCTGTAAATCTCAGAGTATTAAGCCAAATCCACGCCTGTTAACCAAGTTTAATCGTTTGACATTCAGAATTAGAATCTTTGGAACTTTCTCATAACGCTTTCCAAAACCAACGGTTTGACAGCTTGTAATTATTATTTTAAAAAAATATATTTAAAATAATTCAAATTTCTACAAATTATTTTAGTCTATAAATCAAATTAAATATGTAGGCAATATTGTAGATTTAACGATTCCTATAAATTAATTCAAGCATTTGTAAGGCTGATAAAAATTAAGCATTATCATAATTAAAAATACATTTTTAAACATTTTCTAGGATTTTTGCTCAAATCTATACGTTTATCTAGATTTAGTTTTATATATTTGTATAACTTTACTATGCCTATTTGATTATGTTTATTTGTACAGGGTATTGAAGCAAAGAATGAGGCTTTTGCGGCCAATAAAGTTTCTTGACAGCACCTTTCAAGCTTCACATTCACACACACACACACACACACACTCTCACACAGACACACACTTACTCACTAACTCCCATACACATAACTACCTCTTCCTTTTTTTGAACTTTTCTCATACACAATTCTTTTAGCTAGCAGCCTGAATACAAAGAGCACTCAGCAAGCTCCAAATATTATTTTCTTTATTTTTAAAACTCTCTTGGATTCGTTCTCTCTCTCTCTCTCTATTTCTCTGTCTCTGTCACTTATGTACGTACTATCGAGCGATATATATCTATGTAGAATTCTGATTGTGATTCATGTTGTTGTTGTCGGTTGGGTTGTTCAGTTGGTTGCTTTTTCACTGCCAGTCACGGGTCTATTTCAGTTAATTATCGCACCCGCAGCAGGTTAACTTTACTGCTGCCCGGTACAAGGCGTAACTGCCCCCCATACGACCGCCCTCCATCCCCTTCCCCCATATACCTCTCGTAACGGGCCTGACGCAACTTGACTGATATTTTTACTCGAATGATCTAATCAGACAAAAAGTTGATTTGAAAAAGTTGTTGTTGTTGCTGTTGTGGCTATTGTTTTAGTTGCCGCTGTTCTTGGCGCTGAAAACATTGGCGTTGTGTGGGACAATCGATTGCGATTTGTTGCTGTTATTGGTTTCTATATAAAGATACCTGTCGAAACTGGTATGCATTTTAGTAATACATTTCAAGTACATAGGTTAAAATTGCAATTGATTGGATACCTTCAATTAGAATTTTTCCACTTTTGATTTATAGTATATAGATATGTAAATATATTTTAGATTAATTATGCACATGCGAAACAGATTTTCGTAAAACTAGAAATGTCCCTTGTAAAACACATGTGAAGCACAATTAGCTAAAACTAATACTTGGTTTGTTTTATTTAGTCGCTGCTTTATAGTGAATCATCTCTCAAATACCAGACATTAATTGGCTGTTTTAAAAATCGGTAAAAGAGGATAATGAAGTACTGCTTAACTATGTAACAGGCAGAAAATCTCAGATTTTTAATAACAGCTTATGAAGTATAATATATATTTAATAGCTGGGCTTAGGGTACCTCCTGGTCGGGATCTCTTGACTCGTGCTTTCTTAGTTGTATATTTTATTTATAACTTGCCACAAGATTGGAGTAAACTTGTCAAACTCATGAAAAGAATCTGTTTTTTTCTTTTCAAATATTTATTTGATAACCTTATGAGCAGTTATGCTCATATATTATGGAGTGACTAAACTATCACTATTGGCAGCTTATCGTGTGTTAGGGAAATTACTCACTTCCGTCATTTGTCAAATGCGATTGTTCAAATTCGAGAAAGATAGGTGTTTATGCCGTCAAAGTCATTTGCTGGTAACTGACCAACAAAAATTTAAACATAAACATGCTGTTCAATTTTGTGATAAACTGCGTTAAGCTATCAACTTTAATCGATAGAATCGCATTTGTACCAAAACACACATGACTAAAAACAATTTAAAATAAAAATAGGCTCCCAATTTCATATAGAAAACCCTATGACATAGTCCATATCTATATATCATATGAACAGACAAGCCTTTGTTTTAACTTGCAGCAAAATAAAACGTAAAAATTACCCCACGAAGTGTGTTATTTAGACAGTTGGATACCCTTGAACATACAAATTATTGCTTAAATGAAATAATAAAAAGGAAAATTGATGTTTATTTATATGGTATTTAAGCATAACAAATACAAATCCAAAAATAAAGAAATTGTACAAACAACTGTTGTCTATAAATTCTGGATTAAAACAATATGTTTTAAATGGGACTTAAATGGCTTCACCAACTGTTTGTTTGATAAATTTATAAATATGCCCGTTTTTTCACTGTGTAAACAAAAAAGCCAAACAGTTAAAAAAATATTAAAAAAAATTCTATTATCTGCTGGCGCTTTTTGTTGACATTTTTCGACCATATTGCCAAATCAACAAATGAAACAAAAAACGTTAACAAATATGGCAGCGAAAAGCGCTTAACAATTAAAAAGAGCATGAGATATGCACAGCCAGCAAAAGAGTAACTCACAAAGAGAGAGAGAGAGAGAGACAGATAAATAGTTACAGAAAGAGATAGCAATATATAAGTTGTGATTGGGTGCGGGGTCATCAACTGGTCAGTCGTCCAATTGTCCAGTCGCCCATGATTGTTATGGCATCGAGCGATTCTCAAGTAAAAACTTTATGACCGTAACAATAATATATAACAACAATAATAATAAGCGCGAAGAAAATAGAAAAATAGTAAAGAAAAAACAAACGGCTTAAAAATTGAACAAAGTCTAGAAGTTTGATTAATGGCTGGGCGGTTTTTTGTTGCCAAGTGCTTAGCCCCTTGCGGCGAAGGCTTAAGGCAACAGCAGCAACAGACAACTTGTAGCAACTAAGTAGCAACAATTTATAAAGAAGAATATAAGACACAACCCAGCCCCAGCCAAAAGTGGCAAATATCAAGTTGCTCACAAATTCGGGATTAGACCGAAGAAATTGTTGCCCGCGGTTATTTCAAAAGCTTATGATTATATTGAGGCCAGCTGCCTGAGAAATCGTTACTCCAATTCAAAGCGAAGCACTTTCTGAAGCTCATTGTGTAGTCGATTGTAGGTGGAATGTATGTCAATGTGTATTCTTGACACATAACAAGAATAAAACTAGAAATGCGTAGCTCACTTTTTGTTATTGTGAATAACCAATCATATAAAATGCTTTTCAAATAATTGTGTGCCACTAATGTAAGCAAACTTTACGACTTCTGCTTGGAACTAGCTCCATTAAAATACAATTTAAAGATTACATCTCTTGTACTATTTTACTTCCAACTTCAATTTTCAACTCATCACAAAAGTCTTTCAATGTCAATGAAATGTCAAAAGTAGTTGCGGCTTTCATTCATTTCTTCCTGAATCCGTAAAGCACACAATCAAATATTTAAATTGAATGAGCCATTTTCAGCGGCTATATATCTTTCAACCAGCTATCTGTTTTATTATTTATGCCGGGAACAAAAAAAATAAAGCAACGCACTGAACATTAAAAATGTAATTTCAATAAAAGCCACAAACACAAAATTCAATTAAAAGCAAATTTGCCACAACAGCAACAAAAACAACAACAATAGCAACCATTTAAGCCCTTAACTTTTGTGTAAATATTTTTGTATGTATGCGGATAACCTTTATGCTGTTATGTGTGACATTTTAATGAACTAGTTGGTTCTTCATAAAGTTCAACAGCAAACACCGCCCGCCAACGCAGAATCTACGTTAATTTGTACACATACCACAAACACTCACACACAACCACACTGATACTATCCTCGAAAAAAAAAATGTTTAAAAAAAAATGCTATTAAAAATCCAATACCCAAAAGTTTGCTGAGTTCAGAGATCGGAATCTAAAAAGAGAGTTCAAAAGTTTATTGCTGACCAACTAACACAGTCTCGTTCAGTAGTTGGTTGGAGTTTCTTTTTTAAAATGCTCACAAGACAGCTCGACTAGGAGATATCTTGCAACCAGCTAATAAATAAATTTCTCTATAAAATACTTTGCACACTATAATGTTAGCAGACATTTAGGCAAGTTCTCATTGCTTATAATGCAGCTCGCTTCTCAAGCGCTGCTCTGCTTAAATTCGTAGTTTAGAAGTTTATTAAATATGTAAATAAAGTGGGTGTTTATTACTAATATCGATCAAATAAAATAAAGTTGATATGTGTATGGTATCAGAGTATTTATATACGAAATTCCAAGTTTCTAGATCGCATAGAAAGAGAGATAGACAGACAGACTAATAGACAGACTAAGTAGACTTTGTTTTTAATGCAGGTCAAGAAAATGCTTATTTCTGCCTGTTACACAACTTTATTATATACCTTTTACCCATTTGCAAAGGATGAGAGGCGCGTGCCACAGTTATAAATTTCGCCAACTATTCATAAGTCTGGACAAAGAGCCGACTGTGAAAATGCCATCATCATCACTGTCATCATCATCATTATCATAATAGTCATAGTCATGGTTATGTACTTTTAGCATATTTTTGCATACATCCCATTGTACAAATATTTTTCGTGTAACAGCTTCCCCATTTCTGAATCCACATTCCAAACATGCTACTCTCTCTGTGCACTCTGCATATTCTGCCCCAGACCCAATGTCCAATCCCCAAAGCTCCACTCAGCTGAACGTTAACTAGAAGCTGGCTGGCAACATTGTTGTTGAAACAAAACTTTGTGCTAAACGTAAACAATACTAATAAAATATAAATTCATAATTCACAACGAAGCAGCAAGACTCTTTCAGTCATTAATTTAGAATTAAGAAATGTTTGCAAATAAACTTTTATAATTTCGTTTGTCATTTAACTTAATATAGTACAATTTTTAAAATTTACACTTAAGCTTTTTTTTGTTAAACTTCAGAGAATTTTGGTAACTGTTATCAGCTCAAGCGTTGGAAAAACAAGGAAATTGTTTTCCTCGCAGCTATTTGCTTCTGTTACGAATTCAGTGATTAAATTTAGAATAACTTGTGTTTTGTGCTCTGGGAAAATGTTGGTGTTGAACTAAAAGTTTTTTCCGCAGTTGCATAGCGAAAAGGGAGCTCTCTCTATGAAGCAAGTGGGGGAAGTGTGGCAGCGTAAGAGGCGGTAGCGGTGTTGCAGGTTGCTGGGTGACAACACCTAAAACGCCACAAAACAAAAAGAAACAATGTAACGGCAAATGGCGGCAAATAAGAAAAGCCACGCACAGCAGCAGCAGCCAGCAATAAAAACAACAATTTGCAGACCACCGAGCAGCTTGTCTGCTCCACACGCCAATGCCACAGCCACTGCCACTCGCAGCAAACAATTGTGGGCTGCTTGGTGTCGGTGGGTGGTCAGTTGCCAGTTGCCACTTTCCAGATGAAAACAACATGAAACAGAGCCGGAAAATGGACCAGCGACTGAGTCAGCGACTACAAAGTGAAACAATGCGACATGTTGCGCTCGAAGGGTTTTAACTGGCACATACACACACACACACACACACCAACACATTCACCAACACGCACACACAACCACATGACTCTGGTTTGACCTTTAGAAAATGGCATGTGTTTTGGAAAATGATAAGCGCAGTGTTATTTTTTGGGGGGAATTGAGAATAATAGTTCAGCTGCTGCTGCTGCTGCTGCTGCTGCTGCTGCTGCTGTTGCATCTGATTATACAAAGCAGACTGCGCTTTGCTATTAGCATGGAAGTTGCCTCAAATTAATTTCCCATGCAGACACAGTTTGGTGTTGCAGGCTGCAATTGGCTTATGAACTACCGTAAAGGAATTCATTTGCAATTTGTGGCATAAAGTGGCTTACTTAGCAGTGCTTAGATGGGCTTTTGACTGAAAATTGGTTATTCAATATTTCATGATGGTAGTTTAGAGAAAATTTAGTGCTTTAAAAGAGTGATATCGACTAGGAGATATCCTGGAGCGAAGCATTTACTTACAAATAGCACAGAAAGATGTTGAATCAAGAAATAATTAAGAAGAGACAGTACGACTGGAAGATATACTGTACCCAAGTCCTTAAATTATATATTATGCCAAGAATTATTTGTAGAAGAGAGAGGTCGACTGGGGGATAACCTGCATACAAGTCCTTATTCAAAATAATAAAAGAGAAAGGGCTCGACTAAGACCTATCTACTGTACCCAATGTATTACCCACAATTCGTACGATAAGATATTTAATAAGATGTATCACTGTTTAAAAACAAGGCAGTTTAATAACTTCGTAAGCCAAATCAATTTTTTAGTTTTAAAATTTCAATATCTATAAACTTTATAAGTAAAATATTTACACTAAGCAAATAATATTACTAAATAATCGAATCTTCTACTTTTTCTTCTTTTTTAAAATATGATTCATGTCACATGCCCTTCAAACCTCACAAATAAATATAAAATAAAAAGAAATGTCTAAGATAAGACAAATGTCGTCTTATAGAATTTGAGATAATCAAAAATATTACAGACTGTTTTTGTTCAAATCTTATAAATCGTATGACAAGGCATAAAATAGCAGCAGCCAATCTAAGAATTATCTAAAAGTAATATTTCGCTGGTAATATTTACTGAAATTTGTCATAGTGCATTCAGCTAGCACAGTTATCAGGCATTAGTTAAATATTTACCCAACTCGCTGAACCTTATCTTCGTTACGACGGTCCCATAAAGTTGGTTATTATTTCCCTCTCTGTGGCAACATTGCTCCCCTATCAGCGCAAATGCGTCGCTGATTCAGGCAGAGCCAAAAAATCCATTTGCATTTTGCAATATTCAGCAGCTGTGCTAAATGAAAATTGTGAACATTTCTCAATTTCCCATTCGCGCACTCATGCAAGCATTCAAGACGCTGATTTTGATAACAACAAAAGCAACCACCCAACAAACGAGTGCCCCAAATACGAATATTTTACAGCTTACCGTTAACTATGAAATACTCTTATATGTAATATCATTACTTAATATGGCGGCGTGCTTATCATGAAATATCACGAATCAAATAATTAAAAACAACAAAGTGTGGAAAATGGGGAAAAAAAAAACACCATCAATAAAAATATTCGATTTCATCCTTCGATGCAAATTAAAAATAGCTACAGAAACACCAATTTGAATAAGTTTAATTCAAATAGATTGATGGACCGCAATTTAGTGCTTGTAAATGTTAACTAAATTATTACAGAAGGAAACATATAGGAAATACGTGAGAAATTTAATATTTATAATCACCTTGCATTTGCTACAACTCATCATAGGTAATGACTTGGGCTCAATATATATCAATATATAATCAAGCTCTCTCGACTAATGCATTGTGTGCTTTTTTTTGTCTTAATATAGCCTACCTATAAAAAATGTGCACTTTGCTGTTGCTTCTACTGTTATTGCTTGAAACATTTTCGTAGGTGTTGGTTGGCTAACACAAAGAAAAATAAGAAGAAAAAAACCCAAAGTTTGTTTAACAAAGTGGTATTCAACGGCCCAATAATAATATTCGCCATTGTTGGAAGGGAAAGCGAAACACGAAAGAGCAAAAGGCAAATATCCGTTGGGAAAAGCAAATAAATAACGGAACAGAGGCAAATGTAAACAATGAAACCGATGCGCAGAATTCAAGTAGAACTTTTGCAGTTGCGGCAAACTGTGAAACAACAACAGCAACAACAATAGCAAAAGGCAGATGCAAAAACTAGTTACCCAAACAAGAAAACAACAGCACGAATAGCTCAGGTACAAATATCAATAGTAAGACAGTAGAAGTAGTAGTTGAAGAAGTAGAAGTACTTAACATATTATACGTAGAAGTCGTGCACGATAAACACAAAACAAAAGAGAGCAAAAGACAACAAATACAAAAATATACTAGACTGCAAATGGACAAATAAATCTACAGCAATGAAATGTAGCAAATCTTTTAGCAAAGGCAAAAAGTGGCAACGTGGGCGGGCAATTGATAATGTTGCCCCACGGCGAGGTGCACAGCACAGCATAGCACAGCGTTGTCAGCCTTTATCAGGGGGTCGATGAGAGCATGTTACCCAAGAAGCGCAGCGTTTCGGAAACAATTCGAAGGCCATAAAAGTTGATGTGGCATTCGCAACGCCTCCCAAGTAGTGGGTTGTGGGTGGTGGGTGTAGAGCAATTGAGTAGTGCACGTTGAAGACTCGACACGGTTACTTTGGATGGATGAGCAGGCGTTGAATGAAAGAAAGACGCCTTAACTGCGACGGCGACGGCGACGGCGACGTTGACTGCAAAACGCGTATTAAAAGCAAACACGCAAACAAATAAACATTAAGCAGCTGTTTCTTGGCGCCTTGGAGAGACGACACTTTGAAGAGGGCGAGAGCGATTGAACTAGAGAGCGAATGCATTTCACATAGAGATTGAGAGGGAGAGATAGAGAGAGAGATAGAGAGAGAGCAGGGTAGTTCGCTCTGCCGGTAACCCACGCAAATTGTATGCAACGGTATCAATCAGTGCATTGCTTTGCATTGCAAATCAGCACAGTGGCACAAGCTTTTTAAACATTTGCTAAAATCATTAATAACAAATTCCATCAATTTGTTATTGGAATCGCCTCAATTTAATTAAATTAGAGGGTAAAATTTCATATGTGCAAATTTGAATCGAAAATCAATCATATTTAAATTATTTTTAAATCAAAATCAACATTCAAAACTGAATCTGTCGCTGTAGAATATAAATATATAATATTTGTTTACATTTTAGATAATTGAAGGCAACAAATATATTGATTTTCTGGATTTATTACATAATACTACATTGTTCAGTTTGCCATATGTTGGGCATTCAGTTTTTGCAATTACAACTAATTTTAAGCACTTAAATTAATTCAAATATTTATCAATAAAAAATATTGAATCGATAAATTGTTGAGCTAATTTAATTATGTTCAATAAATACTTTTACTTTAAATTTTGCTTTGCATTGTTTTAGAATTTTAGCCACTGTATAACATCGAACTTTTGCGATGTTTATCACTTCGGCTGTGTTCGTTGAGCGGCGCTCTCTTGTTTAGTGCTCTCTCTGCCTTGCAATCGTTCGCTCTCTCTCCCTTTCTCGCACTCTCTGTATGTGTTTGTAGTGGCTGGCTGCTCTCTGTCTGGCACTCACCGCCCACTTGTCATTTGGCATTCACTCATTCATTTCTAGACTGGCAAACCTGTTCCCCTCCCCCCTCTATGCAAACGCCTGCCATTGCCTATTGGCAACGAGACGACGACGTCGTCGCCAACGTCGGCAGAACGACGCTGCGGCATTTTGGCCACGGCTTTGGCTCTTGGGCGCTAGGCCATGTTTCAAGCGTTTCGACTGCGTTTAGTTTCAGTTCTGTGGCTGCAGCGTCAGCTACAAAACGGACTTATTCAATTGTTTGTGAAAACGTTGTCGTCGCTGTTGTTGCCGTCTCCGCTACGTAAAACAATTTGAGCGCGTCGGGGCAAAAGTTATTCGAAGCGCGTTGTGTGTCGCTTGAAATTTTATTACGTATTCGCCGCGTGCCGTTTGCCTTCTGCTATTTTGCTATTTGCTATTTGTGCCATTTGTGCTTGGCAATTTATTCGACTTGTGTCACAAGGCATGCCAAATATGAAACAAAAACTGAAAATGTAAATGCCAAGTGAACAGCGAGGCAATGAACACAGCAAAGAGATAAAAACAGCAACTAAAGCGATAACAACAACAATAACAACAACAAATCAATGTCGATAAGATGGCGCACGCGGCAAGCAATTCAAAAAATTATTAGCAAAAAAAAAACAACACCCAAGAAAAAGTACGACAAAAAGTAGTAAGAAATTCAATTGACATTTTTTTTTTATATTCTGCGCTCTGTCTTCTTTTGTGGTTGTTATTGCTGCTTTTCACGTGATATGCGCGACCGTCTCAGATAAGCAAAACGGTATAAAAAAAGACAGATTGTTGTTGATTCGTCGGACAGACGAAGGGGTGTTGGGGTAGGTGTGTGTATGTGTGTGTGTGTGTGTGTGTGATTATTATGCGGCGACTGCGACAATACTAAACGGGGGGTAAGAGGTCGCAAGTGTTTGCTAAAGTGTTTGCAGCCGTCTGATTATTTAATAAAACTATATAAATAAATTTGAAGACAAATCTAAAGTATAAATAGCGACAGTGATTTGAAAGCTACAAGGAATATAGAAAACACAGGTAAAAATAATATGTAAACGAAATTGAAATCGAATACCAGTCACTATGAAATGCGAGAAAGCCTAAGTCAAAGGGTTCAAGTGCAAGTTACAAAGAAATATTAATTACAATGAAATGCAAGTCACTAAGAAATGTAAATTATAATATATTGTTGACTGTAAGTGCATAATACAGTTATTATAACTGTATATATCAATTCTATGTGGTGAATAATGTGTAAAAGTTGCTTTAGTTGAGAAACTTCGATTAAAAGACAACCTGAATCCAAATCTTTACCTATCATAAGTCCTATAAATTAACTGCTTCGTTTACTCTTATGCCAAGGCCTATATATTATTTAATAGAAAGATATATATTTAAGATAAATTTATTATATCAATGGGTTCAAGGGGGTTAAAACCTAGCTTAAGAAACTCAGAAGAATTTTCATGGAATGTAAGGTCATAATTTCTCTTAATTTGCGGGTGTCAAAAACATATTTACCTCGTCCCGCACAAATGAAGTGCCAACAGTTTCACGAAATTTCTATACGTATCTTTTGCAGTTTCCGAGAAGGAAGCAAGATGTGGAATTCATTGTGCCGTTGACAGCCATACGTTAAGAGCTGTTCACTGTATATTCTAATCACTTGGCCATTAAATGAAAATAATAAATGCGTCAACACAGACACGCACAGACACACAGACAGTTTTAACAGCTAGTTGAAAACACTTTCCAAAACGAAAATCACGCATCAAATCTGCATATGTTTGTTAACAATTAATTTCTGTTTTATTTTAATATTCATTTCACGCTTGACAATTTTATTTGTAATAAATGAACAATTTGTCAATGGAACACATGCCAATTATTTCCATGAAAATAATTTATTTACGTATTGTATAAGTTTTTGCTGAAAACATGGTTATTTTTGTAGTTATTCAATTTAATATATTTTGCTTTAGCCCGCTTGAAATTTAAACAAAGTTTGCTTTAAAGCAAGTGTATTTTGTCATATATGTCGTGGGGCTTTAAGTCAACCAATTTGTCTGCAAAGTCAGAAATGAAAATATAGTGCTGCAGTTTAGTTTACCATATCTTATTGCTGCCATGGGAACAATCTGTGAAATGATTATTAACTTCATTTGACTCACCAGTTATGTGTCATCAAGAATGAACTACTATATTATACAACTGAGAAAGAAGCTATAGGTCAAAAGTTGAGTTAACTTATGATAAACATTCCATAAGAAAATTATAATTATGTTTCTCATATTTGGACAAGAAATCGTCATCATTGCGGACTACCTTATCATATAGCTCACATAGAAACAATCGGTGGGATGTTTGGTTCAATCTATATTGAAATTTATTAATCTTCGGCGTGCTTGAGATAACCGGCCATTCTTGCTTTTCCTATAAATTTTAATTTATGGTTCCATGACGAACATAAATCAAATCTCTTGTTAACTGTACTCTCTTAACTGTATTCTTAATTATTACAACTGAACAGTCATTCAGCCTTTCTTCTGTGATATAAATTATAAAAAGTCTGCACATAAGTAATTGTAATTTAATTCCAAATTGAACTGTCACTCAGATGCAATTTTCTTAGCTGGAAGTAAATGGATTATTTTTGGCCAGGATTAAGTGAATTTTTAAGTTAATTGAAAAGTTTCTTATCGAAATCAATAAGCACAAACAGCGATAATATATCCCAATATGTAATTAGCCAAATCCCACAATGTCATTTATTGGTAACAATGAAAGTTCTGTTCCCAAAAACTAAATCAACTAGCAGACAAGACAAGAACAAAAGGCACTACTTTTTTTTCAATTGGCCAAAGAAATAACTGGGTGTGTGTGTTTGAGTGTGTGTGTGTGCGTGTGCGTGTGCCAAAACACTCATCATTATGCCCACATGTGACCATGGGCAAGGGCAGATATTGATGACGATGTAAAAAAAACAAAAACAAACATAAAAGAAAAACAATTTCTGCTGACAGCTTTCATAATTTATTGGCCACTTATTGATTACGCAGAATGTTAGGGAGTTTCAGGTAAAATTCGCCAAAAACTACTTTAAAGATGTTAATCAATGTGTTTGTTGTGGTTTGTTGCTGCTACTGCTGCTGCTGTTGGTCAGCCTTTCTGTTGTTGTCGTCGATTGCAGATTTTAATTTTTATTTATTTCTTTTGTTTTTTTTTCGGCTGACCATAATTTGGCAGTGGTAATTCTGCGCAAGGCTGGCCAAGCGGAAACGGGCTGTGCTCTGTGACAGTTGTTCGCAACTTCCGGCCATTTGCTGGAGACAAAAATTGTTGTTGTGATTCTTGTTGTGCAATTGTTGCAATTTTATAGCCACAAATGGGGCCAACGGATTCTGGCTAATCTGTTGCCAATTTGTTGACACATTTTTCCTTTTTCTATTTTGGAGTGTGATTTGTTTGTCTGCCGTTCGGACTTTTTTTTGTGATTTGTTTGTCAGCTGTCATCTTTTAAGGCTTTAACTTTACCTTATACGTTATTTTTTTATTATTATTTTTTATCGTTTTTATTTTTTATATCAAAGTACATTTTGTGTTTTAGACGAGTGCTGTCGAAAAGTTTTTTACATTTATTTTTAAAAGTTGTTTTGCATATCGCATTCGCATTGCTGAACTCACTCCTATTATGCTAATTGTGTGCTCTTGCTTTACCACTGTCCCACCTCTCTTAACTCATCACCCCTCAGCCGCAAGGGCGCTTGTTGTATTCAAAGAGGTTTTTTGTTTTTATACTTTGTTGGACGGAATTTATGCTGGTTGCCCTAATTAGTTGCGTGAAATTTATGCAGATCAGCTTAGACTTGGCTTTTAAGCTGACAGCTGATTGTGCAGAAGAGCTACACGAAAATAACAGCAAATAATCCTATACAGCCCAGTTAGCCAGTCGCCAAAAGTTGTTGCATATTTTTTAGCGCTCCACGTGCGAACAATTTCTTGTGGCAATGTAAAATCATTGAAGAAAGTATATTGCTAACTTGCTTGCTTGACAGAATTTTGAAAACTAAGTCAAGTCTTTTCTTGCTGTTTGAAATTTGAGTTTTACAACAGCATCCATTTGAATTTTGTTTTAGTGACTTACTGCAAATAAGACAAATTTAAACTTTTAAGTCAGATTAAACTAGAGTAAATGTTTACAGTCGATTGTATTGACTAAGGCTAATAAGATTGAAAGCGTAAATAAGCTTTCTCTTGGCATTGGAAAGAAATAAAGAACAATACTGAAAAAGAAACATGTCTGCAATAAATATTGAATTGGATATTGCCAATGAGCTGCTACGATATATCTAAAGGGGCACAAAAGGCGGATGTAGATTGTGCCAGACAGCATATCCTTGTATCAAATATGTCAAGTGTGACGTCCTCAAACAAAATTGCTTTTTTTTATTGCTTTAGTAGAAATATAAGACAACTTTAACTGTTTGCGTTTAAATGCATAAATAATAATAATAAAAAAAACACCAAAAATGGTAAACAATGAAACAATTAAAATGTCAGTTCAGAAATGCGTATATGAATTATATACGATGGTAAAATATTTAAAAATCTAATATTAAAAATAAATATAAGAAAGTTTTACCTGATAAATATGCAAAGAAGGGCTGACAATCTTGGAAAATGTGTTTAAGTACATAAATGATCCAAAAAAGGAATACATTAATGACATAAATTAAATTTTAGTTCAGCAATGCGTTTACGTATTCCTTATGCGATATATTATGCAAGACTGAAAGCCGAATTATAATAAAGTACTTTGAAATGAATTTTGCTTCAAATTTGTAGTCATCTGAAACTCAAATATTTTGAATGTCAACCCATTTTCAGTGCGTCCTGCCCTGCAAGGGTAAATTTGCCAGCTACGTTACTAAAACTCATACCCAGGATGTTGATGTCTGGTATTTAATCCCTTTTTTTATTCCAAGTTATTTTGGTGTGCTTCAGCTGCTTAATACCAGCTTTTTAGTAACTTAGTAACTAGCTGTTTACTGCGTAAGGCTTGTGATTAAAGCTAATCCAGCGTATCTGATGACGTCTTTAACTTCGTGCGACACACTTTATCATTTATGGGCGATGCATTAAGCTGACAGCTAAGCGGTAAAGATGATCAATAAGCCAATCCCGAATACGCCATTGAGATGTGATAAGGGCAACCGTAGCATCAAGCATCAAGTTATAACTAAGCGACAGTGCTTTCAAGTTTAACACAACCATAAAAATCTTTTTCATGCTCATTCCATGCACCCAAAATTACGCATCAAATTTTTATGTGGCAACGTATATAATAATTTATATATATATATACATATATATATATATATATATATATATATATATAATAGGTATATGCAGTGTAAAGCCAGTCAAGTGTAAAAATTCCCGAGAGTCGCTTACACTTAAATAACACATACATACACATACATACATACACACACACACTTGGGCATACACATGAAAGCAGGCAATAATTTTGCATAATATGGCAAATTCGGCGCATGGAAAACTCATTTATCAAACGATGCCACCGCAACCGCAACACACAATGAGAAACACAACGAAAAACAAGCAACAGCAATTCTGCTAACCAACCAATGTTTTAAATGAATCCACTTAAATCCACTCAAAAGCCGCAGCATAGAGTAAGCAAGCATTAATACAACAGTTATATAACACCTTCCACATATTTATATATACATAAATATATATATCTATATATTTGGATTTTTGTACAATAGAAGTGGCAATAAAATGCCGCATCCGTAATTTGATTAAGCAATCAATTTTTGGCCAGTCAAACAAAACGATTGCCCGCGTCTCAAATAAATGTGAATTATATTGCTGAATGCCAAAAATATGACAAGGCGACATTTGAATGCGCTGCCTTTGTTTGCTGATTATAATTAAATTTAAAGAGTTTAGAAGAACAACTGGATGCTAATGCAATGCAGGTGACCATTGGTTTGGGTATTACAGTGACGGGGTAAAAAACCAAGAAAATAATGCGACGATTTGTATTTTTTAAAAGTTCTTAACGAGAGCTGGGTTAGAAAACAACGTTTCGGCCTCGGCTCGCACCAAGGATTCCAAAGCAAGAAGTTTGACAAGTGGATTATGATGAGCAGGCAGTTTCAAAGAGTGATTGGCGGCCAATCCAGGAATAACCTCAATATTGAGGTCTCCCCTTGTTGACAGCCTTTCACAGCAATAATATTTTCATTGCCCCTTAAGCGTTACTACTATGAATTTTGTACTATTCATGCAAAGCATTCGAATTTTAGTTATTTTATTCATTGCATGGGAATTCCAGGAATTTTAATGAAATAAATAAACAATAATATTTCAATTATTTGTGAAAAATACATTCGTTCATTGCATTAGTCGACATCGAATTTGAAGTTCTCGAGAATAAGCTTAGTAAATGAAGTCAATTTGAACTGTAGATTATATACATAAGCTTTGAAAGTGCTTAAGAACGAACATAAAATGACTTATTTAACTTGCTTTAAGAATTTCGGATTATTTTCCGAAATTGTTTGAACAATTGCTTAAGCTTTCCATTCCATCTTTTTGCTGTATTTTAAATTTCAAGCAATTTTCCCTTGCTAAGTCCAATGATGGCTTAGTTTAAATAATAATTCCATGAAACGATCCAAATTGAATATAAAAGTAATGATAACTGCGCAGCTTAGCTGATGGTAAAACTTTATTGCCGGCATATTGAAATCAGAGAAGTAAAAAATAAAACACATTTTTCAATTTCGATCTAAAAGCTAAAGACATGCCATAAGTGGGTGGCAGCGTGTGGCACTTGTGTGTGGCAGAGTAGAGAGTGGGATGGGGAGGAAGGCCTACGGCTTCACGGCATGCCGCAAATGTGGGTCACACTACAATTGTTGGGTGTTGTCAACGTAACGACCCGCTTTTGGCCAAGGCGCTGCCGTTGCACATATGGCCCGCATAGGATGCGGCAACAAACAGAACTACTTGCTGATGGTGGGATTGAAGGGATGGGCGGAGCGGGGAGGGGATTTGGCCATCATACCTTCTCCACTTTTGTTAGTTGATTGTGGCACGCTGGCCTGCGGTTGTCGTCAGCGTTTAAATTGCCGCCGCCATTGGATTTTTTTTTACCGTTACAGCGATAGCATTTTATTGCTGCATCCTTGCAGTTTTTATAGACCCATCCGCACTTAATTTCCTCTCTCACTCTCTCTCCCTCTCTCTCTCTATCTCTCTCTCTTTCTGTTTGACGCACGACTTTGGCTCCGTCTCTGTCTGGCACGCCCCGACAATTGAGCATATGTCGACTCTTTTGCACCCACTTGCAAATTGTTATTTACAGTTATTTTAGTGCATTGTACGGACGAGCCTCTGACGGAAGTGGAAGTGGAAGTCGAAGTGTGCGTGAAGGTCTTTCAAATACACAGACACACACACAAACACACAGAGATAAACATGCTTACTCATACCCATAAATACCAACGTGTGTGTGTGTGTGTGTGTGTGTTTGCTTGCTTGAATTTGTAGGTATATTTGCCAGTTCAAAGCAGAAATGTTGGCGACATGAATGACAAAAACAAGGAGAGAAAACGAAGAACGAAGAAGAAGAAGCCTTCGCACGATAACAAGAAATCGCGCAAAAAATCAAGCAAAAAAAAAGTAAGAATACTCTAGTCAAGAAAACTCGACATGCAGATACCCTGAACACAGAAGCCTCTAAAAACGGGTTTTATAATTGCTAGCGGATATCGGATTGTCGATAAAATGAACTTCTATTCCAAATTTAAGACAGAAATAGACACAAAACGTTTCTTTGATCCTATTCTATAATACATATGCCTAATAACATTGCACATGCTTTCTTCTGCAAGTAACATACTTTAACAAAAATTCATTATAGCATTAGCCATGGGCTCAGTGTATCAAAAGTCAATATTTGATTCTAGACTCTATGAGCTACCCTAAAAACTGTAGAGTTGTGTATGAGAGACTATTATTTTTATAGTTTGTTGTCAAAGCCAAGATTTAAAGTTTGTAGGTGCCTTAAGCAGTTTTCTCCATTTTCATCATATAATTTACAAAAACAAATGATAAGTTGAGGAAAAAATCGTAAAGACCATTTGCCAACTTCACATGTTGCTGGGTAGTTGGAAAGGCGGCAAAAAAAATCTGCGCCCATATGGAAGTTGCTAAGGGTTGCTCTACCCATATGTCTACTTTGTGGTAAGGTGGTGCACTGGGCTGGGCCCTAGGTTGATAGCATGTGCTGCATGAACAGTTTTTGCTCGACATTTTTTGTGGTTTATTGCTGATGGCCAGCATGCGAATTTTTTGTGTATGTGGCCATAGCAAAGCTCGTTAAGCAAAATAAAAGGTAAGCAAATAATCGAATCATATTCGCAATTCTCATGCAAGAACATGCAAGAAAGATATGACCGTAAATTTATAATCCATACTTGAAATATAAGCATATATGAATAAAGAAAGATAAGCGTAAAGAGCATATGGCTGAGCACTGATATCGAATTTATGATAATTGTATATTGCATAGATAAACATTGGAAAAGCCAACATAAAATAATTAAATGGGTGAAGCAGAACATTTATTTATTGAAGACATATGGAAACGTAGAAATGATTAAATATATCTAAATTAATTACTTTGAGTCAAACAGATAATTTATATATACATACACAGAATTGAATGCGAATTATATGAAATCAATTAAATTAGTTGTGTTTGAAATCTTTTCGCAAAGTACATTTGAATATGAATTTGTGTAGATATTTCGCTCTGGTATGATTAATGATTTCAATAAAATTTATTTTTTTAGTCCTTAAGCTAATTTTATTGTTATTAGTAAATAATTGGGTTTATTTTAGCAGTTTGATCAGAAAGAACAGTTAGCTGCAGATGTTTATATCGACCGAAACTTTTGCCCCATGTTGCTGCCATCCATTTATAGCATCGACTCGGACTACGTGCCGTTGACTTTCAAGCCTTGTCGCCTCGTTCGAGCCCCTCGACCCGTCTCCTTCTGTTCGTTGCCAGTTGTCTGATGACTGGTGCCCGTATAAAGCATACCTAAGCTGCCCGTAAACCCCTTTTTGTGACGGGAGCGTACCTACACCTACACTTAATACAAATTTGCCCGTTGTGTGTACTCCCAAAAGCCAATTACGTGCTCAACTGGCTGGCGGAAATGGGAAAGACACAGACCGAGCCTGAGACTTACAGCCAGCCAGTGTTGAAAGGATGCCTTTGTAGCAGAGAGTGTGTGTGTGTGAGAGAGAGAGAGAGAGAGAAGAATGTCATATATATGAAGAGTACAGGATTATGAGCGGCCATTACATTTATAAGATCACGTGCTCAATTATTAAGCCACTAAATAAATAAATAACAGCACTCGGACACGTGCGGAGTGAGAATGAGAGACTCATTTATGCTGTGAGTATCGTAATAAACTTCTTTGGCACGGCACAACGTTCACATTTAGGTGGGTCCATTACTCATACGCAGGCAGCGTTCATTGCGTATATATTGCGTATATATTGCGTATGCACAGTGAGATAAATCGTTCGCTTTGTATAAAACCTAATTAATTAATCAGCACCAAATACAAAATACAGCAGAACCAAAAAAAAAAAAACAACAAAAAAACGATACAAAAAAATTGTGGTTTTTGCCAACGCTTTTTATATCGTGTGCCATAAAAACGACCAATTCATTGTATTAGCTACCCTACGTACAAAGGAGTACAAAGAAAAATGAACTATATATGTTTTTTGAATTTTTTGATTTTTATTGCTAACCACTTTCTTGCATTGTAATCTAATTAAATTGTCAGTTTTTCTGAACATCATATTTTTTTTTGGTATTTAACCATATATACGATCTATCTACCTAGAATCATTTTCGATCAGTTATAAGTCATATAGCTAAGATTAGCACTAAATATCTCTTGACTGGAGCATTCCTATGATTTTTTTTTTTTGGTTGTGGCACATAAATCCGAAATAAGCTTAGCATTAAGCATAGCATATATTTAGACTGATTACAGGGTATCTGTACCCCATTTAAGTCCACTTACTTACTTGCTATTGCTGGCTACATTTTGGGTCTGCGAGTCGAATGGATGACCTCGTTTGTTGGGTGATAAAAATCGCGCAATTAGCTGGCGTTGATTTCGCACAGGACACATGCATATTTGATATATGTTTATGGGATGGCATGGCATGGCCATTGCTGGTTGCTTTTCAATCTCTGTGGAACTAGAGCAGTCTAATTTACTCGCCGCGACTGGCGCAATGAAAAAAGAAAGAATAATTCACTTTAACACGTTGCTGGGCTGGTTGGTTGTTGGTCCGAGCGCTTAAGCGGAGGTGCAAATTAAATCAACATGCATATCCGTTTGACACCATTTCGCAAATCACCCCCGAACACTAAGTAAGTGAGTGGGGAGTTTAAATGGAAATTCGAGGGACGAAAGGCCCACAAAGGGAGTAGAAGAGTCGCTACAAAATGGCGCGCATATTGCAAATGACCGAAAAACAACAGCAACAACAACAACCAACAACAGCGCAAAACGTAACGAAACTTTCTGCCCTAACATTGCTTTAGGTATATGTGTGTGTGTGTGTGTGTATTTGTTATGTATGTGGTGCTAACCTTGTTAAAAAGTGGAGCGCAGATATATACTACCAGCCGTGGGGAAATGATTAAGGTGAGCTTCAGCCACAAACACACACAGCAGGCATAAACAGTTGACTGTGAATGCAATAATAAAAAAATAAATAAATAAAATAAAAGTGGCCACATTTCTGCTTTTTATTCCTTTTAATATCCCTTCAAAGTGCTCGACTCGAGTCTGCTAGGCAATCTGAGCTGTGGATTCCCTGACAAGGAAACAGCATTAACCTAATGCAAGGTCATAGAAACCAGTATAAAGCTAATAGAAAATGCTTTTATCACAGCAATAACTCCTTTCGCTGCATGCTAGTGAAAGGACTTTGTGATGATATGTATCCACTACCCCTAACTACTCATAAGGGCACTTTAGACATGTTTGCGTCGAAGGTTTCTCAACACACTGACTGGTATAAAATGAAACGTTTTTTTTAGAGTTGATTGAATGCTGTTATGTATTTGAGATTCTTGAAAAGTGTGCTGACAGACAGCCAAGAAATCAATAAAATCCAATTTGTTATACATAAACTCGACAAGACTGCAGGTCACTCTTAAAAGTTACGACTAGCAGAGCAAAATGTAATAAATCTAAATATAATAAGTGTACAATACTTAATAAATACCTCATTATGAAAACACAGTTTTCAATATATCATCCATATTATGTATAAATTGTGGGCAAGTGAAAACGTCAACGATACGAAAAAAAAAAGTATAAAGACCATTTGAATGGAAATCATACTTCCATATGTGACTGCAATCTTTTTACGAATTTTTAATTTGTATGTAAATCTCATCAAATGATAAAAGTTGGCTCTGAACGAATTTTCCAAATACCCTCAGGTCCCAAGGGGCAAATTCAGTGCAAATTTCAAGACCTTGCTCTGAGCATATTTATGCTACAAGAATGTTACCCAAATACAGCTTGCAAATGAATATATTTTATTAAAAACAATAAATAGTTTATCATGTAATAAGGTAGAAAAGAAGCGAAAAATCTCAGCACAATTTCCCATATGTAAATACCTTTAAGGAAGGCTGGCTGCACTAAGTAGAGACTCATAGCAGGCAGTTAGCAAGCGTTAGCAAGGATCGCTTAGAGTTGCCATACCGTGGAAGAGAGTCGCTCGGTAGTCGGTCTAACGTGAAAGAGTTTAGTTCATCAGAAGCAGTTGCTGACAGCTTAATTCCCAAGTAATTATTAAACAGTCAGCAGGTCAGCCCTTAATAAAGATAGCTTAAATACTATAATGCTGAAAAACCATAAAAAAAAGATATGCAATCAGCAATATCAGAATTGTGAAGCTCGAAACAAACAGTCTTTAAATATATTTGAACAAACTTAATAACTTAATATATCCTGCAGCTAATATGCCCTCATTTAATTGTTTGCTGTGCTTAAAATTTGTTAATGCCATATAATCTCTTTTCAAAATGGTTTTGGGAAAGTGGAACGAAAATAATGCATTCTGTTTGCTCAATGTGCCACAAAGTCTGACAGTCGCTTAAATACAAGAGATTTTTTTAATTAAAAATATTTCACCTGCGAAAAGCGACGACACAATTTTCCTCTTTGCGCTCACATAAAGAAATGCACCCACAACGCACAACAACAACAACAATAAAACAGCTAAAACAACAGCAACAACAACAAATAACAACGCGGCGAAAATGAGAACAGGAACAACAGCAATTTAAAACAAAAAGACACAAGCCAGATGCACGTACTGATAGGCAAGGGGAAATGGGGAGCGGTGGAAGGTGGAAGGAGAAGTTGCCACTTGCCCAGTTGCCCATTTGCCAGTGAGTGGGTCAAATGAAAACGAGCCGTGGGCGTGAATATAAATAAATGAGCTTGGGCAACAAAGAAAAAGGGCGCTGGCAATAATTAAAACGATACGCAAACAATTGAACGCTAGATGGCGCCCCACCTGGCAACCTCAAATAGCAATCAACAAAGTAAAGAGCAAGAGAGAAAGAAAGAGAGAGAGACAGAGAGCAAGCGAGCGAGAACGAAAACAAACGGTTTACTCAATAAAATTAACCCATGACTTTAAAAACATTCGTTAAGCGCTTCGTGGGGGAGAAGGGCGACATAAATGATGGACAGAGCTTAAACCTAGTGACAATGACAACACCAAAAGGAAGGCAACGCTTACAAAACAACAACAAGCTGTGCTGTGTGGTGGGCGTTAGTGTGTGTGTGTGTTTGTGTGTGTGTGTGTGTGTCATGACATGCCTGTCATCCAACCAGTGTTGTATTATACTTAACACGTTCGGCTACAACTCTGCGAAAGCAAAATGACCGAAATGGCCGCTAAATTGTATGGCACATTAGTACATTAGTAGTGGGAGTGAATACAGTTGACTCGTGCAGCTAAAGTGAGCACATCGATTACAAAAATCAAACAAAAATCATCTGATTTAAATGGTGGGATCAAAGCGTTCGAATACAACGCAGTTGCAGCTCTTCTGTTGTTCTAAACAATGTTCTAAACAGAGCAATTTATTCTTACAAAGATTCCATTTAATTTCACTCATTTCACTTCAGTACACAAATGTAATTGTATTTATCATTTGAAATTGACTATTTTGGCGAAAACAAACATTTTATACCCTAGACGACAAAATTAACTCAAGATGATGTTACACATATATTTTTAATAATATTTACGGGCTGATATTTATAAAGATATTATCATACTTATTTACTGATGGTTAAATATGTAAAAATCATATCTGTTTATTAAACTACGACTAAACACAAAGTTCACCTAATGGAGCATATGCATATAGGATATGATCTAGTCCATCATAGGTTCTTATACATTAGTATGCATATTATTGGCCTAAAGGCTCGAGTAAATATTCATAACTCGAAAAAAACAAGCAATTTATTTATTGTTATTTATTTCTGTTTTTCGACAATGATTTCAAACATCATTTTACAGTCACAGCACAGCAAATGGTGCAGATTAATTGTTATGGTTAAATTAGTGCGAAATAACGATAAGCTAATTGCTTAATGGAATGCAAAGTGTATGCAAATATTCAGTGGCAGCATTGCTTACAAATCACTCTTATACCTGCTCACTTACTTTTATTTACTTGAACATCGAGGATAATGAACCACCTGACTATTGGGTGATATCTTTTCAATATCATTTATGCAGCTATTTTTAATTAATATTACTTTTGTTTTGCTTATCTGGCTGTGACTGGTGCATTTGGTTACGCAACGCAATTGTAATAAACCCGACATTTTAATTACGTTACGATGGCCATGTTCGTGAGGTAGTTTGTCCACTGGTCAAGCTTGAGGCGGTATGTGGCAGGTGCATAACGATCTGGTGGACGGTAGCAATAACTGGGCATCAAGGATATTGCGTTGCAATTTTCATTTATGGTTTTGCCTGCTGCTGCAGCTATCGCATCAATAAACATCCTCTGCAGCTGAAGCTGCAGCTCACTACGTGCACACAATTTGTGGCAAGCATCAAGCTAGCCATAAAAACAACAAGAATCAACCACTGCCAAAAACCCAAGGCAAGTCATTGTCGTCCATCAGGGCGTATGCGTGTGCTATCTGTAGTCAAGCATGATAGCTTCCTTTGCTGTTTCCTGTTCCCTGTTCCCTACACCGTCCCATGTCCCTTCTAATTCCCTGCGGGTCTCCTTTGCGTGCGGTGGCCTGTTAAGTTATTAATATTGCTGCTGCTTAAGCTTCAGATTTATGCAACTGTTTTATATTAGAAGCCAAATGCAAGTAATTTATGGAATCCAAGGCATTAAGATATAAGATAAAAACTTCCAACAGAAAAAACGAATAGGAACAAAAATGTGAAAAACTCATCAAGCGTAATTCAAACTAAGTGGCTCAACATCAAGGCAAGTGACGACAGCGACGATGACGACGATGATGATGACTCTGGTGATGATGACCGACCCAAACAGTGTCGGGGCAAACTCTTAAAGCGGGGACGCACAAAAATGAATGGCTCTCGACAGGCGCAATGTGCAACATGAGTCCAACAGCAACAGCAACAGCAAACAGCAGCAAACAGCAGCAACACCATCAACAACAACAACAAGCAGCAGTAAATGCGACAGTATAAGCGGCAAGTGGGCCAAGCCACAACACGCGCCAAAAACACCTTCAGGCTGGTGTCGGAGGTTTGGCATCGACTCTGTGCAGAGGACGTCTAATGAGCGGCACAGTGGAAAAGGATTCGAAAAGCAATGCAGCAATATCTCAAATGGTTTAGTTTAATACATTCTACAACGAATAAACTTAACTTAAGAATTTATAACAGCATATTAAAATCTACATTCTAAAGACATTTTCAAGTAAGCAGGCAAATAACTTGATTCAAGTTGGTTGATTTGATATTTTTTTTTTTAGAAATATTTTTAAATTTTTGTAAAATTTCTTAATTATTTTGAAGATGATTTTTTCATAAAGGGAAGCTTAAGCAAATTAAAATTTACAATCTGAAGATGTTCTCAAAAATTCAAATGAGAAAGAAGCAAGTCGACAACAAATTTGATACAAATTTGTGTTGTTTTTTTTTTGCCTGGCAAATATAATTTTTATAACAGTTTTCCTTTTTTGCAAAAATGTTTAAGCAAATTAAAAAAAGGTTCCTTAATCAAGGAAAGATAATCTTAGAAAAGAAAACAGACTTTTGGCTGATTTTTGCGTCTCTACTTGCTTCAAACTCATTTTTTGCATATATATATGTATTATTGGTATTAATTATAGATTTAATATTGAAGTTTTTGTCCGTTTAGCAACTATGATGCATTTCTCCGATGCATAGAAAGTCAATAGATTGTACTTAAAATTTTCTCTTCCCATCTAAGTCTGATATTTATTATGCCATGCAAACCGAAATTCATTTTTGATCAAATGTGAATCTTTGCAGTTCCTTTATATACTTTTTATGGCTTAATGCCAATTCCCTTATTGCTACTTGATGGAAATAATTGCTTGCCTATATAAGCTCGTAAAAAGAAAAACAGCAAAAACAACAAAAAAGAAAGAAAACAGCAAACTAAGGCAGCTCAGTTCTAATATTGGCAGCCACTGTAACAGTGGTTGGGCAAATAATGTTTATGGGTGGCTTTGGCTAACGTCTGTTGGCTCACGAGTGTTGCATGCTCTCAGGCTGGAGGGCAGCGAATTATATGCTTGCATTGAGTGCATTAGCACCCGGCTACTACCAGGATAAGAAGCGCAATGAGACTGAGAATGTGTGGCAGGGAGTAGGATGTGAATGTTAATGTGTGACAGGGCGTGTGAGTGTGTGGATAAGGCTGAGGATTGGGTTAAGGATGTTAGTCGTAAGCGTTTGCCCAGGGGGCGCATGTGGCATGTGGCGAGGCCAAGCGTCGGAGGCACTGGAGCTGGCCAGGCCTATTGTTATTGCTGTTGCTTTTTGTGCCAGTGGTCTGGGGAACCCGAAAAAAAAATAAGAAAACTGTGCCACAGCAATGCAGGGCAACGTAAATTATAGTTCTTTGTTGTTGTTGTTGCTTTTGTTGCTGTGTTGAGGTTTTTGCCTGCTGTGTGCGCCCCAAAAAGGGAGAAAAATGAAATCAAAATCAAATAAAAAAGAGCGCATGTGAATCAAGTTGGGGTCCAACTGAGACCGGCGACCTCCTGACAGAGTCAACATCAGAGTCAGCGTCAAAGGCACTGGAGCTGAAACTAAAGCAAAAGCTGAAGTTGATGTTGCGCCAAATAGCCATGCTATGCAAATTAAATTCGTGTGCCGATTGTCCGTGGTGCCACCTTGTCCCCCGTCGCTCTGACCCCGTATTTATCAAAGCGAAGGAACGAGGAGTAAGGATCACAGGTTTACTCTCTCTCTCTCTCTCTCTCTCTCTCTCTCTCTCTATCTCTCTCTCTCTCTCTTTCTCTCCCAGCTGTATGTGCCAATTTTAGTTTGTTTAACGTGCGAAACTCTCTGTGCCACAAACTGCTTGCACCTGGGGACTCCCTACAAATATACAACAGTTCACCACCACTAACGGGCTAAACTGAAAACTAATAAGCATTCCCATCAGCTAAACGTTTGGCTTAGTCAACAGGAAATGCAGTAAAAAAAAAAAAACCAAAGAAATCAATAAACCATTGTCACATTTTGATTTATGACTTATTACAAATTCCAACTAAAATTGAAACTAGTAATTTAAATTTCGAAATTTGAAGTCTTCACAAATATTCTCATCTCATAATATGTAATTATGGAAGGAAAACAAATTATATTTTTGTAAAATTTTAAATTATTCAATGGCACAATTTAGTCTCGAAAACATTTCTCAGTCTTTTAAATTCAAGTTGCAGACAATAATGAACTGAAAATCGCTTAGGTACCATCAACCTTTTTTTTTTTATTTGGTTGTATGTTTTACTTAGAGACTGGTGCAATTAAAGCTGCTCAGCAACAACAAAAAAATCGGTTTGTGTTTATTTCTGTAAAAGTTTTCGAAAAGCCGATTAAGTCTTCAAGTATGCTCAAGAAGCATCTAGTTGCAATTTTAATGTACATTCATGAAGTTTAAGCACTTCAATGTCTTCCACGATAGACAACGTACACACAGATTTTTTATGCTGTTTATTTAAGGACTTACTCACCCAGGTAACCTATCCACTGGGACAGAGTCCGAGAATATAGAGAGAGCATAGAAAATGAGCAATGAGGTTGGCAGCTGAGAATTGAAAGTTGCTTAAAGCGCTTTTCAACTGCTATTTAAAAATGCTCTTTGCTAGTACCACTACAGCCACACATTGTGGCACACAGTGGTGCACGGCGCGGATGGGATGGGTGTGTGGCAGGATGGTCTTCAAGTTGGTCTACTAAATCAAATAAACTCAACACGATGGCTGGGCGACTTGCAATGTTTGACGCTGCTGCTGCTGCTGCTGAGTTAAGTTTTGGGTATTGAACCAAGCCAAGGACGTGAATAACATACATAGTCACATTATTCTTACACTTCAGCACACCCTAAATAAAAAATTGCTCAAATGTTGCCTCTCTGCCTGTGTGTGTGTGTGTTTGTGTGTGTGTGTGTGTGTGTGATAGTTGATAGCTGTACCATTAGCATGATTGGCGCGACAGTTGCTTTAGCTGGCCATGCCACAGCTACTTTAGTGGCACCATCAATTTATCTTGCTTACTTTGTACGAATAATTTTCTTATACAATTGGATTTTTGGCCTTATGCATTTTTGTTGACGGCTAAGCCGGTCCATAACTACAGACAAACTTACCAAAAACTAGCTAACTCACTGCAATTGAACAAACAAACAAGCAACAATGTATCTAGACTTGTTTACTCAAGTGCAAAATATGCTTACTGGTTTCATACTAATACATAACGGAAGTTGCTTGCGGAAATTGTAGTTGTTTTTCCAAAGCTTAACAGAAATTGATCAAAACAAAGTTGCATGAGTAATATGATTTCTTTTCATTTAAATCAAACTGTATATTTTGTCTTTGATCAAAGTATTTGCAGCTGTCATTTTGAATGAGATTTCGTAGAAAATCCAAATTGATTCAACTATGTTTGTGGCAAGCCAGAAATAGTTAATTTATGGAAATAAAAAGCATTTTATATATATATATGGTCAAATGTTTAAACGTATGTTTTTCTCTTGTTTTTCTTTGCAGTGGATGTGCTGTGAAACCCATAAGGAAAACACATTGAAATCAAAAGTAAACACAGCAGTGAGTAAAATAACAAGGTGACAATTATGAGAGCTGCCTCCTCGGCTGCAGCGTTGCAGCAACTGCAAAAGCAACAACAACAACAATAATTGCCAAAAACATACTAATAAATAATAACATTTGAAATAAGAGAAGCAGCTGCAGCAAACGCTGCTCTCAAATGATAACAAAAAAAAAAACAAAAAAAAAAAAAAGAACTCAAGCCACAAGAGACACAACCAAGAAAACTCAAACTCAAAGATGCAAATTACAATTTGCATGCAAGCGACGAAGACGACGAACAGCAACAACAACAACAATAACAGCAGCAACAAATTTTGGGCAGAACTTAGAGTTGCCAAGTAACTGAAGAACAAAATTACTTGTGTATTCAACGACATATCATCTGGGAAGAGCAAGCTGAGCAAGCGGCGACAAAATGATCAAAGGCATTTTAATACAGCGCAAAAGTCAGGAGGATGCCAGCTACACGAAACAGCTGAAAATGGAACACGCCGATCTCGTGGCCGAAATGCAAACCGTCGAAAGTCTGCCAACGCACGAGAGACTGCAGCTGGCAAGACTGTAAGTATGATCAAGATTGACTTGAATCAAAGACCATACAGATATCTCAATCTCTTCAATTAAGTGCAGCACTTTGCCTTGATACTTCTGCAACTGTGAATTATTTATAATTAATCTTGTTACGATATATAAGAAGGCCAATTATGAATATGTAAAGAAATGCCATTCTTTAAGACAATTGTTGGGCGGCATTTGAAGTCTGCTTTAAGAGCGCAAAATTGTGTATTCTATAAGTACTGAATTTACTTTAAATATTTCAACTTATTAGGATGTAATTCAGATTTTATCAATGTTTAGTTTAAGCTCAAGATGAGATCAAGATATGAAAAACATATATTGAAAATGTATTATTTACAGAAAATATTGCATTTGAGTCAGTATTTTATTGAGATTTTCGAAATATTTAATACAAATTTTCAATTGAAATAGAATTCGCACAGAAAAAGTTTTAAATTCCTTAGCGGTTGGCATCTACGCTCTGAATATTTTGATCAGGATTTAACTTCCCTGGTTCTGTTATAAAAACAACGAAATAAACCTTAGTAATTGAAAAACCCACACACAAAACAAACTTATGTGCTGAAACTTGTAACTTGCTGCTTGTAAAGAAAATCAGAAACAGATGTTGAAATTGTTTGTGACTTGATGACCAATTCACATGTTGAGCTTTTGTCAATTTAGCACAAGGCCAACAAAGTAATGTCTTGGTAAGCAATTTAGTTTGGGAGTCACGCACAATTCGATTGTTATTCTTGTCTGCTTACAATTAAATTCCCATTTACTTAAAGAGATCTTCTGTTATTTCAAGGGATTGCAGCACTCTTACGAAAAGAAAAGCAACCGCAGCAAGTAAGCTTTGCAGTGAGGCATCAAAAGTTTGCACAAAGTTTTGATTGATTTTAACTATGTTGTTGTGCAGCAAGAAGAAAGTGTGTCGTAATGGGATACAAGTATATACAATTACATGAAATCAACACGAATTTCACTTCTAACATAAACTATTTGTTTTAACTAATTAAAACATTTCATTTTCAATGATTTGCTCGAAATTTGTGCTTAAATTAATTTAAATTTACACAGTTCAGAACATTATATATAGATATATATATATATATATATATATATATATTTCTTTTATTTTATTATTGATAAAAAAAAAGCCACTGAACCGTTGTTATTAACATTAATTATGTGTATTTCATACTTTTATTAATTTTCATCACAGCCTCTCCGAATTCTGATTGCTCTCTTTCCCTCTCCCCTCTCTCTCTCTCTCTCTCTCTCTCTATCTCTCGTTTGCCAATTTTAATTTTCCAATTAATAAAACCCATTTGTTTTTTGGCTTGATCTCTGAACTTTACTGGGTAAAAATCAAAACAAATTTAATTTAAATGAGAATTATTGGCGTTGACCACAAAGCTGAAACTATTCAATTGCTTACATTCATGATTTAATATACTTAATTCGTTGCAAAGCATTTAAAGTGTATATAATAAATTGAAACCACAAGTAAATGTCGTTCTCTTTTTAAAATGGTGCAGACGACGAACCCAGCAGCTGAAGCTCGCCCGCCAAAAGGAGAAGGAATGGCTGAAGCTGCAACGGGCCAAGGGTCAAACGGGCAGCGGTGCCGGAACGGTTAGCAGTCTATTAAATGGCGGCAATAGCGTCAGCGGGGTCGGCGGAGATACAACACATCATTTTCGTCATGCGAATGGATCGGGGACGCTAAGCGGCCGGCGGCACATATCCTTCGAGAATAGCGTGGTGCTGTTGGAGGCCGCGTCGCGCAACGATATGCCCGAGGTGGCGGCGCTGCTCCAGCACGGCATTACACCGGATGCGGCCAACGAGGATGGACTTACGGCGCTGCATCAGTGCTGCATTGATAACAATGTGGACATGCTGCGGCTGCTGCTCGACTATGGGGCCAATGTGGATGCGCAGGACAGTGATAAATGGACGCCGCTGCATGCGGCAGCCACCTGCGGCCATTTGGAGCTGGTGCGCATACTCATCCGGCACAATGCCAATCTGCTGGCCGTCAATACGGACGGCAATATGCCGTACGATCTGTGCGACGATGAGAATACCCTCGATTTTATCGAGGGCGAAATGGCGCAGCGAGGCGTCACCCAGGAGCTGATAGATGAGACACGCTCATCCACGGAGCGTGTCATGCTGAAGGAACTAATGGAGCTAGCACGCACCTCTGGCGATCTAGAGGAGCCCGACTATCAAGGCGCCACACCGGTATGCTAAATACCCTAACCTCTAATTGTATCAGAGCATCATTAATCATTAATCCTTGTCATTTGCAGCTGCATATCGCTTCGGCCAATGGTTATGTGCGTGTTGTGGAATTTCTGCTGGAGCAGCATGTCAACGTGGATGCCATGGACAAGGATCTTTGGACGCCAGTGCATGCGGCCGCATGTTGGGGTCATGTAAGCAAAGCACCATTTTTTGTTATGCCTCTTGTGAAGCAAACTTCATCGACTCCCTAATTAATTGTCAGCGTTGATGATTAGCCGCAAGAGTTTATAGATTTATGAAATGCATGCCATAATATTGGAATTTATTTGTAGTAGAAAATAGTTTGAGTCTCTATTAACTTTCAACTTCTATTATAGCTCGAAGTTCTGGAGATGCTTGCACAATGCGGCGCTGATTTGAATGTGCGCAACAAAGACGATGAGACGCCCTCAGGTGTGTGCATATACTTATCGCTGTCACTGTCACTGTTCTCTACTAAAGTCGGCGACTCTGTTTCCTTTAGATATCTGTGAGGATCAGGAGATACGGGAGCGCATCGAGCAACTGAAAACGGAACAGGAGAGCAAACGACTGGCAGAGGCGCAACGAAGGCGCGTTCGACGCTCGCAGAGCAATAATACAAGGTAAATTAATGAATTACATATCCATATTATATATGTTATTGTTTTTTGTTGTTTAATTTACCCATTTAGAGCCCAATCGGTGCGTCGCACCAGCCTGCGCGACAAAACGCTGACAACCAAAAAGGATGCCGTGGAGGAGGCTCGTCTGCGTATGCAGGCGCAGGAGGCCACCGATACAGGCACCACAACGGCATCCGCTGCTACTGCTGCTGCTGCTGGCACTGCTGGTGATCATCTGACCAATGGATATGGTTATCACACAAACAGCAGCATCACTACCAACACCAACACCAACAACAATAACAATGCTGAGAAGCGACCTTCCACGGCCAGCCAGAATGGCCAATTGCTGTCGCACTCGAAATCCGCGGATGCGGTGGACAACGTAACGCTCACAACGACACATTCCTATCTGCCGCGTCGTCCGCCCGACGGTCGTGAGAACGACGAGCAGCTGCTGCTCAAGGCCGGCGACGACTGCACCGGTGAGGTGCAACGTGCCACATCTGCGGCAGCTGTCATATTGACTGACAAGGACACTGCTGCCAGTGCCGAAGCGGTCCAGATTGAGTCATCCAAGGCGGCCGGCAATGGCAAGATCAACGTGCAGGTCACTGTTTTAGTGGGTGAGTATCCACACACACACACACACACACACACATAAGCACACCTTCGCGCAACAAACACACACATACAAATCAAATCACACCACAGCTTGCTCGAATCAAGAATCGCCGCTTCAATGCTACGTGTCCCTTGTGTCCATTTGCAAAGTGTCTGTTTAACGAGTCTATTTACCAAAACGAAGGTCAGGGCATAAAAGAGCATGCTGCAGTTTAGGCATAGTCGACTAATGCATACTCTTCAAAAAAGAATAGCATTTAATACACAATAGATATTTGTCTTAGCCAAAACTTTTTACTATATGCCTATAATCTATTTTCATTTCCCAGTCATGATTCGTGCCGATCTTTATCATCTGTATTTGTTTAATATTTATCGATTTGTAAAGTAATGTCCATTGTAGAATCTACATAAATGTTCTGTTGAAGTAAAGTTTTTTCATGATGCTTTTTCTTAGATATTTAAATTTTTAACTCAGCTAATTGGATGTTTCTCATATCTCTTGAGGTTTAACTTTCTGTAATACTAAAATATTTATTCCTTTGTAAAACAAACAATTTAATATGTATCTAAAAAACCAATCCACTTTTAATTCGTACTTTAAGCATTTTTCAACAGCTTTTCATTTATGTCTAGGGACTACTTAACATACAAGTTTATGCATTTTGGAAAGGTAATTTAATTATCTTTAATATTATATGTGCACAGGTTTCATACATGCACTGAAAGTTAGACTATCAACAAAGTGCTCCATGTACGAATTAGGCGTACTTTGGGTTGTGAAGCAGACAATTTCAATCAAATTATTCTAAAGTTTTAAAATACTCAAAGAGTATTATTATTCTATATGTTATCTGTTAAAGGGTATAAATGTCTTCTAGTCTAGTTAAATGTTGTTCTGTCTTTATACTCACTACTAATAAGCTTCTGCTACTGTAAGCGGTGAAAGTGTATACAAGATTCGTGCTCAAACTCTCAGTTTAATGTAAAAAGAAATGTAAGAAAAAAAAGACAAACTTAAATAACATTTGCTTGTAATTTTATGTTTATTTTTTTGTGTCGCTCGTTTTGTGTCGTCTGCCTGCCTGCCTGCCTGCATTATCATCAAACAAACAACCAACCAACCATCCATCCACCCACCCAACATCGACACCACCCAACGCAACCCACCCACCCACAACAAATGTCCCTCATGTAGACACAAACAGCACGCATCATCATCAGCAGCAGCAGCAACAACATCAGCAGCAGAATCAGCATCAGCAAAATCAGCACAAGCAGCATCAGCAACATCAACAACAGCTGCAGCAACATGCGCTGCTGCTGCAGCAACATCAGCAGCAGCAGCAGCAGCAGCAGCATCAGCAGCAACAACATCAGCAACAGCAATATGTTGCTATGGATGCTGGTGCCGTTACTTTGTCGAATTTGAAAAAGCAACGTTCGCTTTCGCGAACCGCCAATGTGCTTAATAATTTCGAACTCTCATCATCCACAACAACAACAACAACTGCAGCAAGTGCTACAACAACAACAACTAATGGTTCTGTTTTAGGAGCCGCCACTACCGTTAATCACAACAACAACAATAACAACAATAGCAGCGCAAACAACAATAACAACAACAACAACAACAATGGTGCTGGACCAATTGCCACACAGCCCCTTGGTCTGGGGGCAATGAGTCCCAGTTTACTGGAGTTTGAGTCTGCGTCGCCAGCGGCAGCAGTTGGCAATGCGAGTGCGGTCAACAAATTTAGTGGCAACACCGGCGATGTGGTCAGCGATAGCACCAGCAACAGTCGCAAGTGCTGTGTCCTAATGTAAGTGAGAGACAGACAGACAGACAGACAGACAGACAGAAAGAGAGTGAGGGAGAGGAATGCAGCCACAAGGAGGTAACTGCAGACAAACAGGGTATTACAAAAGGATTGCCAGCCGTTAAGCTTACCAAAACTAAAGGGGAGATAAGGGTGGGGAGGGTTCGGGGGTATAAATTGTATGTATTGTATGTGTTGTGTATGGAAATCAAAAGATAAGCAATTTTGAAATGCCTGGCAAGTAAAAAAAAAGTGTCTTTTATTAGCATTTTAGTAGCAGCAAAACTATGTTATTAAAAACATAAATTGTAAATGATACAATGAATGCATGGGTTCAATTCTATGAGCCCTACATACATATATTCGATAAACAAACAAAAGAAAACCTAAGTAATACGAAAAATACGACTTAAAGTCGTGGCATTTTCCTAAGCCAGCTAAAACGTACACAATTGAACGGATATCAATTTAACTATATATGCTATATAGTTTTAAAGTACATCATGTTCTGAATGTCAAATTCAATTCAAAGTAGGATTCATAATTCTATCTGAAAAGTGTTCCATGCACATTTTTGTGGAATCGTTTAAAAATCAATCGGCGCTAAGAACATAGATGCTTCAAAGTATAGAAATGAAAACCAATTTGATGTGAGCCGTTTACGTTAGGTAGTATATAAATGTTAAGAACTATTGTTTATTGCTAGTTCTTTAACTTTTGCTTCGTGTGCAAATGGCAAAGCAAAGTATTATGCAAAAGTATAAAATATATACATACATACATATTAATAAAATATATTAGCCAAATTGTAGCTACATGCAAAACAGTAAAAAAAATAAAATAAAGAAACGCAAACGCAATTGCAATATTGCAAGCACATAAGCAATTCAACAATTAAAAATTTAAAATGTATATGTGTGTATATTATACATCTGAATGTCAAATAGTTTAAATTACATCTGTTGCAGCTTCCAATTTATAATTCGTTTACAATATTATTTGTTTAATTTTCATGATAGTTGGAAATCGGCTGTCGATTTAGACTGCAATTACTTTGCTCTGCGTGATTTGAATTTAGTTAAGACAAAAATTGTATTATTTATATACACACATACATATGTTAAATGATTTATACAATATTTAGCGTCTTATATAAATATGTATACAAAATTCCAAATAATTAAGTAACAACAAATACAACGCGCAATTTAGCAATGAGACTTTCCTTTGATTCATTTAGTCAAAGGCAAGCTATTTATTGGCATTGCCAAAATGTTTTGTAAAATAAACGATTGAAAAAAAAAAACAAACAAACAAACATCCTAAATCCACTGTAACGTCTTTGTATTTTATTATTATTAATATCCATTTTTAATAGTGATAACTGGTCCCTCAAAATCAAAAAGTTGTAAGCATACTTTTGGGCTGAGTGTAAAAGCTAAAACAGTAGCTTTTAAGAAAAAAAACTTCGACCATATTTTCGCAAATTTTCAAACATCAGCGCATTTATATTATATTAGTTTTAGCGTTATTATTGTACTCTATGTTTGCTTGGCTTTTAGTGGATTTTGCAAGCGATCTATTCTTCTGTCCACAACATGACGCAAACGCCGATCTGGTTTAACCAATTCACTCTCATCCATCGGTTCGATAACTTGACCCTTGCGTGTAATGATCGCCGGACGTATCAGCATACGGAATGCAGTTTCCGGGACAAAGTTGCGACCAATGGGAGCACGAATGCTGGCCTCATAATCGGCAAGGGATTTGAATGGGAACGGTATGCTGGAGACCATATGGGATCGCGCCTGTTTGCTTGTCGTTTCATTGATGTACACATTATTCTTGTTGTCGTCGCGACGCTTTTCAGGTGCTGCCAATCTTAGCAGCAATCGTTTGTTCCGTCTATTCATAACCTCCTGGGAAATACCAGCGCCTGCCCATGAGCCCCAACCGGGCATAGCCAGCTGTAGTTCCGTATTCTTCAACTCGGAATCTTTAGTCTTTTCCTTGTTGAAATCAGCTATTATATCATCATCCTCAAAGGCCTGACTTATCGTCAATTGACGCTCGGCGGCTACATCCGCTTCATCATAATCTGCCTCATTGTCATCCGCAAGCACATCGTTCATTGCATCCGAGGCATGCATTTTTTGCTTCCACGTTATGGTTGTCACTTTATTCGGATCGATCACGGTTTCGGCTGTCGGTTCTAATTCCATTGACTTCTTCTGGGGCTTAGCCAACTCGCCAGCAATTTTAGCAGCCAGGTTTGGCTGTTCCTCATCTTGGTTGAGTGGTTCATCAATTTCCACACGCTGTCTGGTCTTCTTGAATGTCAAATCTTTTAGGTTTTGCAGTTCATCTCGTCTCTTCTTTACGGCTTTGCCTTTTTTGTTGGGCTGCCCAAGTTTTTCCGCTTGCTTTCGAAGCTTTTCCAGCTTTTTTGCAACCTTTTGGCGGATATTTTCCTCATGCTTGTCGAAAATGTCCTCAATTGCTTGTGTTTTGACAGGTGGCTCTTTGATTTCTTCAACTAGCCAGCCATTTTCCACAGCGCTTACAGATTTTTTATTTTTGATTGTTTTTGTTTTAGGCTGCTTTTTGCTTTGTTTCACCTTCAACTTCTCAACTTTCTCCAGTTTTGCGTCTTCAATTTCTGAACGATGCTTAACCAGTAGCTTTTCATTTTTGTTGCGCTCCGTCCAATATGTTCGCCAGTTTGGTTCATCCTCTTTGGCCGGAGTTTCAGCCTTTTCGGCAGTTTTAGCTTTCGTCCAGGGGTTAAATGGATCGTTATCCACTATCTCATTTGTTTCCATCTTTACTGCGACTGGCTCATCTTCACTATCGGTGTCCACTTTCTTTTCGGTCAACTGTCGACTAACAGCCAATTGCTCAGCAAGATCTTTGCGCACATCCTTATCATATTTGGCGCGCACCTGAAGATTCTTGGCCCAAGTACCGGTGTTTTTGTGCCGCAAACTGGCGCGCTCCATAACGCGACTCTTTTCCAATGCATTTAATTTCTCTAGCGCAGCTTCCGGGTTCGTTTTTTGCAGCAGCTCGAATTCCTTCATTTGCTCCAAAATCTTTTGACGCTTCTGCAGCTTATGATATTTCTTCGATTTGATTTTGTTTTGCATACGCGCCTTGGCCGACTTTTGTGACTCGCGCATCTTTAAGTAGGCCAATTCTCGGCGACGCGCATACAGCTCCTGCCGGGTCACTTTCCTTTTAAGCAGCTCCTGTTCCTGTTGGGCCAATGTCTTCTCATCGGTTTTGTCGCCAATTTGTGCTTTGCGTAATTCACGCAACTTTTCATTGCTCGCTTGAAGCTCCTTGGCCAAATCGGATTTAATGTTGGTTTTTATTGCATTTGAATGCGCCGCTGTGTTGACATATATCGTTTCCGTAGGTATGGGAAATATCTGCAAGAATATGTTTTATAGCGCAGACATAATCTTGGTAGACAGATTCGCTTACCTGTGTCTCGGCGGAACGCTGTTTGGCCACAACAGCATCCCAGCGACCCAGTTTTTTCGAAACACTTTCATAGCCAATTGTCCGCTTTATGCGATCGGCTGCTGGCTTCTCGAGTGGCTTCTGCAAAACCTTTTTGGTGCTGTGCACATTTTTCAACTTCTTGCCAGTTTCAATGTGCTTGGAGGTGCGCAGTATCTGAACCAGATCATTCAAGCCCACTGCTTTGGCTGCATGTTCTGCGGTGTTGACACTTTTGACCAACTGAAATTCATCCTGTTTCTGCTGGCGCTCGTCGCGTGTCGACTTGCGAATGTGTTGCACGTTGCCCAGGTTGCTGATTGCTTGCAGCAACTTTTTGTGAGCTACGGCATTGTATTGCTCCTCATCGTCGCTCATTTTTTGTAGAGAAATTTAAGCCAATAAATATTACAAAACACGCGGTGCTAGCAACAGCAGAGCTCTATCGAGTGAAGACGTGCACTGATTATTTTATAATTATCGTTATCGCTTTAGACAGGTATGCTGATCATACCAAATATTTTAAAAGTTAGCAATCGTAAATATTTAAAACAGTGCATTGTAAGATAATTAATCTACACATAACTACCGATAATCAATTCCAGTTGAAATTAATAAAGGTTTCACAGCTATCCACATTAATCGCAACATCGATTTCTTAAATATCGCACAAGAGGCGTGATTAAATACCGGGTTCATCGAATTATCGATAAGCCGGCAACGATATCAGCTTACATTCAGACGCGAAATTGCTAAACATAATTTTGGTACGCTGTGCCATGGCCGATACAAAGTCTGGCCGCTATGCGAACAGCAGTGCAACAATATCCCCGCTAGTACAGAGCCCCGAGAATTTGGAGTGTAAAAACTTTCAAGACTATCTGCGCACACGTCAAACACCCGAATCACTGGAGAAACTTTACAATTATCCACCCATTTGTCTGGCCGTCTTTCGCGAGCTGCCCGAAATTGCCAGACAATTTGTAATACGCATACTGTTTGTCGATCAACCAGTGCCCCAAGCCGTTGTTAGCTCATGGGGCGCACAGCGTATTGCCAAGTAAGTAATACGGTCAGTATTCGTCTGTCTACCCCAAGCTGCTATTAAATATCGTGTAATCCTTGCCGACAGGGAGCAAATAGAGGCCACCAGCTGCCTGACTGCTTTGAATGTTTGGCGCGTCACAGCCATACCGGGCGGACTGGCTGCGTGGGAGCTCTCACCCACATTTAAGAAGAGCGTGCGTCAGGTACTGCTGGGCGGCGGCAAGCCATGGGCAATGACCAATACTTTAGACAAGGACTCCAAACCGCGCGACATTGCGTTCCTCGACACATACGCGATGGCCCGCTGGCGCTGTGTACTCCACTATATGGTAGGCACGGGCAGTCGGAATGGCGGCACCGATGCCGAGGCCATTAGTCCGGATGCAGTACGCATTCTGTTGCATGCCAATCTGATGAAGCGCGATGAACGCGATGGCATCACAATCACTCGTCAGGGATTTCAGTTTTTGCTGTTGGACACACGCGCTCAGGTCTGGCATTTTATGTTGCAGTATTTGGAAACATGCGAGGAGCGCGGCTTTTCACTGCCCGACTGCCTATCCATGCTTTTCCAGCTGAGCTTCTCGACACTGGGACGCGACTATAGCTCAGAGGGCATGAACCATCAAATATTAATGTTTCTGCAGCATCTCCGCGAGTTTGGACTGGTTTTCCAGCGAAAGCGTAAGGAGGGTCGTTTCTATCCAACACGACTGGCGCTTAATGTGACCAACAAGGATGCAGCGCAGGCTTCCACATCGGCGGATGATGAGCGCATGCAGGAACGAGGCTACATTGTGGTGGAAACAAATTATCGCGTTTACGCCTACACAGACTCACAGCTGCAGGTGGCCGTGCTGGGACTATTCACCGAGCTCCTATATCGTTTTCCCAATCTCGTCGTGGGTGTCCTTACACGCGACTCGGTGCGTCAAGCGCTGCGTGGCGGCATTACAGCGGAGCAAATCGTTAGCTATTTGGAGCAGTATGCACATCCCAACATGAAACTGGTCGAGTCCGCAATTCAATCAAAATCCTGCCTGCCGCCCACTGTCGTGGATCAAATAAAACTCTGGGAATTGGAACGCAATCGTTTCACCTATACAGAGGGCGTTGTTTACAATCAATTCCTCTCACAAACGGACTTTGTTACGTTGCGCGACTACGCTCAGTCCATCAACATGCTGGTGTGGCAGAATGAGCGCACACGCACCATGGTGGTGCAGAAGAACGGACACGACGATGTCAAACGCTATTGGAAGAAGTACTCAAAGAGCGGCGGCTAGCACCATGTAAATCATACATCGTATTTAAGACAAAAGTCGTTTAATTATAAAAAAAAAGTAAGCTTAAGGAACCGGTCAAACGTTTGTGGCAACTGACTAACAAAATAATGGTAAAGAAACATAAGCCAAACTAATTTGCATATCGCCTATTTAGTAAATAACCGTCTGTGTGAATTTGAATGATTTAAATGAGAACACACTCCAATACAAACCGATTGCTCTAGTTTATACGCATTATTCTTAACATATATAAAATACAGTACATATATATATATTAAATTCATACACAAACATGCAACATTAAAGCTTGACAGAAAGAATCGTACTTAAGTGCATAACATTGGAACGTTTAGTATAAAATTGGCCGCTGTGGCATGCAGAGATTATAGTAGCTCTTCTTGTCCCAAAAGTCCATGCCCTTCCACCCGCACCAGCCCTTTATCTGAATTGTGGCCAAATCATCGGCGCCAGTGTAATGTGGATCGAGTATCAAGAACTTTGCCTGCCCCGTCTGCACACAGTAGTCAACTCCAATAATTGTGTGCGCTAGGACGCCGCCTCCAATCATGACGGGAGTGCCCTGTGTCTGGAAATGCATAGCCAGTTCCGAGGCAATGGTGGAAAGTTCGCCACCCGAGGCGACATGTTGGATCTTCGAGTCCACATTGAGAAAACCCTGCAGACACATGCTCAGCTCCGTGGAGCCAATCCATTGTGAGGAGCCCACAAATGAGGCTGGCTTATCGTTGATTTTGTGCAAATATTCCTGAATTTCCAAATGCGTGGGTATCGCACGCTCCGTGTAGCCTTGCAGCAGAAACCATGAGCAAATCGTCTGCAACGAGCGGTAGGCACAGCCCCAGCCCTTGTCCTGCATCTGCTGCTGCAAATAGTGGTAATAATGATAGTTTCCATTTACCAGATATTCCTTGCCATCGGTCACGCCACTGGGACGTACACCCAGATGTGTGTTAAGCAGCGGCGTCCACGTGGATGCATCAGCAGCATCGATGTCGCACTGGAAACGACACTGATTGGCACGTCGGAAGTACGGACGTGTAACGGGCAATGCAAATTGTCGATGCAATCGCTTGCGTTTCTCCTGCACACTGGGCTCATCATCGCTCAGCTGCTCCAAGTAGGCACAGCTCAGAAAGTGTCCGAACTCCTGCGGATAGAAATGATAGCTGCGTGGCGCCAGCAATTTCAGCTCTGATGTCGGCTCCTGCTCGTTGATACGCTCGCTGAGGCACTGCTCGAAGAGACGCAAAGAGCGACAAATGCTCTCGATGAGCACATCATACAAACGCAACAGTTTTGTCTTCTTGCAGAGTATGGTCATTGCCTCCAGTTCCAGAGGCACCTGCTGCTTGCTGGTCTCTTCATTCGTGATGCAAACACTGAGCGCTGGATGCGGTGCAGCATCGCCAGCAGCTGGATCACGTGAGCGACAGCGCAAAACATCAATATTAATCACATCGTATTCACAGCCCACAGCACCGTAATGCTTCACCAGCTCCGAAGTAGTCGCCGTGACCTTCTTCTTATTGTTGCCACTTGGAGTGTCTTCTGGAGTTGGAATCTCAGCTATGAGTTGCTCAATGCGCGATTCGCAATTGAAACTTTTGTGCTGCGTCCCAAAATTACTGCTGACATAGATCTTCGTTTGGGACACATTGAACACCAAACTGCCATCAGCGACACGCTTGCGCAGCGCATGCATCTCCTTGGCAATGGCTTCTGGTGTCGGTGTGGTATACAAAAAGAATCCACACTTTAATCGTGTAAAACAGAAATCATTGTAGAGCTGTGAAGCTTCCATCACCTCGTACGGTACATGCTCCAGTTTGCCGTGCATAAAGAACGATGCCTTCATTCCAACCAATGTTCCCAACTGGCATTGCAGCAATATCGGATTATCTGTTATATCCACCGATGAAATTACCTCATTTAGATGGGCTTGGGTATCGCTACACTCGCCAAATTTCACCAAGCCACACAGATCCAGTTCGGCTGGAAATTTGTGCTGTATGTGCTCATAGTTCAATTGGCCCACACTCGACTCAACGTTGAAACTCAAGAGCAGCAATGTGCCATCTCCATAGAATACGCCATATAAACAACCGCTGCACTGCTGCTTGACACGCTCGAGGCGCTGCAATGATTATGACAAATGGCAAAGCAAGTCTTTAAAATACAAATGCAGTGCTCACCTTAAGCAGAAATGCAGATATTCTCAACTTGGGAAGCATTTTTACGAAAATCTAGGTGTGAAATTAAAGTACCTGCGTACAAACTGCACAGCTGGCAATGTGTTATCGATAGACATGTTATCGTCATGCATTGCACTTGCATACCCATCGGCAGCAGTGTGGCCAAACTGCAGAATACTCTTGGCATTATGGTCGTCAAAAGTTGAGAATTTCAAATTGATAAATAAATGCAATTGAATACACACACATATAACATTTATTTAATATAATATATATTGAATTCGGCATAGATTATAGATTCGCAAAAAACGCTTTAATATTTGACTGAGCAAGCAGCTTTGTTGTTTTTTTGTGTGTACTAACTTTAGCTTGCCTTTACTCGACTATTACCATCTCAGCGTGTTCAAATTTCTCGGACGTTCCCCTTCTTAATAAACGTTAATTCTACAAATGTTATACATTTATATATACAAATACAATATTCAGAATTGCTTGCTGCCGACATTCACACATTCCTAGTGCTTTCTGCTTAACTTGAATATTTTTCGCACGTTTTTTTTTTTGTTTTCGTTTTTCTTGTTTTACTAATTTACAAATTGTATTAGGCATTTTTGTTAGATACGAGACTACAAACTACTAGTTTCCACAATTTTCTAATTCATTTTCTTTGCTAATTTTGTTTAGTTTTTTGCCCAAAGAATGTAATTAAGCTTATTTGCAAAACAATCCCTTGAATACAATTATCAAATTCCTGCGGCTAACTTCCATTATCTTGCGGTTGCTTCAGTTTTGGATTGTTAATATTAACGCTGAACATTTAGATAAAACGCTAAACATGAAATTTAAAACACAAACATCCAGTTTCGTGGCGCTACTTTTTTTGCTTGGCAGCCAAAGTTGCGCTGGTTGCTGTTGTAGTTGCTGTTCCAGATGTGGCTGCTGCTGTTGTGGTTATGGCTATCGGCTCTTTGCGTCCCATGGCAAATGGGATAAAACCGGCGCTTGCTGGCCTTGTCGTTGTAATCGAAGATTTTTTGGACGCATTTGCTTTTCCTGCAATTGCAAACAATAAATATGAAATACATATAAATTAATTGGATCTGAATAACACCTACCAGATTCTACACGATTTCTTGCCTTGTCTGGCGGCTGCTCTACTTTGGACGATGGCTTCTCCAGCGTTTGAGTAGGCGAAGATGATGATTCACTCTCAACATGCTCCTCAATAGCAGGCATAAAGCCCTCCGATACGCTGCTGCTGTCCAGTATGCTTGTGGGGGAATCCTTCTCTTCGGCAATTCGTGGCAAAAGCTCACAACTGTTGGCAATGGCTACATTATTCGTTGCTTGATTATCAACAGATGCGGATGCTGTTGATGCAACTACTCCAGCTATTACTACTACTGCTGGTGCTGCATTTGCTGATGAGCTCGTTTGCCTTTGAGATTCCTCCAATGTGCTGCTGTTGCTCAGCTGCTGCTGTTGTTGTTGCTGCTGTTGTTGCTGTTGCTGCTGGTGTGTTGCACAAGCTCCACCAGATCCGCCCGCAGTTGGTCGCCAACTGCCCCCAACAACGCGCGGATGCTGATGATGTGGTGTCTGCTGTTTGATCGGTGGCGAGCAGCAAAGCGGAGATATTTTTGTCTCGGCGCTGCGCGGATGCAGTCGATCTGGCGACAGGGCACGACGCAATAGCGGCGAACTTGGCTCTGCGGATTTGGTGCGTGCAAAACCAGCCTTCTTGCTGCTGGTGCTCACCGCCGTCTGCAGCGTGGGCAGAGTGCTTCCCGGACTATACGACTGTGTCGTATTGGAGGCGCCAGGCTGATGGCCCACCAGCGGAAAGGCTAGAGGAGATGGCGAGCGTGTGGGCGACGATGGCAGCGGCGATGGAGATGGGGTTCGTGCTAACGGTGATAACGGTATATGACCCACAGATTTGCGGCGATTGGGTAGCGCATTGCTGCTAGACGTGTGCAGTGTTTTGAGACCCCCAGTCGTGTTGCCGCTAGCTACGGAGCCACCAGCGCCAGTGGCAGCTGCATGCAACTTATGCTTCAGACCATGCAAAGTCGAGGGACGCTGATACAGCTGCGGCACAACACCAGTAGGCGAAACTAAATACAAAATGCATAAGTATATCGAGATTAAGTTAGGCTCTCTTAAAAAGCGCACCTGGCACATTGCCCACAGATGTGGCACTGCTGCCCACAACGGCGCCCACATGCGGCAGCAACACAACTGGACTTGCCGGCTGGATCGGTAGTTGCGCACTCAAAGCAGCGACGGGTGCTGCGACAATGGAATTAGTTCCACCATTGCTGGCACCATTACTTCCACCACTGGAACCGGTTGGCGTGTTGGGTGACGACGACGATGGCGAAGTGGATTGCGATGAGGAGTTGGCCGCCGATTGATAACAACTGCTGCTATGATACGAAGAGTCCATCGGCGACAGATTGCGTGCCGATGGCGTGGTGGGTGAACTAGTGCCCGCCGAGTACTGGATTGCAATTTAAACATAACAGAATACCATAATAAATGTGTGTGCTTAAAACAAGTCTAAAAAGTTTATCCGCTCACCTGTTGCATCTCGGCATTGGCACGTTTGTTGCTTATGCGTCGGAATAGAGAAGTTTTGCGCTTCTTGTCATGCTCCCGCTTCGTTTGTTTCTTCTGGCGATTGACGCCCTTCTTGGCCAGCTTGCTCTGCATGAGGTCCCGCTTGCGCCCACCGCTCTGAATGCTGGTGTGCTCCAGGGGCGTTGCACGCAGCGTAACATGCTCGCCACCGCTGAGCAACAGCTGCAGCACCTGCGTGTGGTACAATCCTTGGACAGCCTCTCCATTCACATGGGTGATCAGATCGGCCGGCCGCAGGCCCGCCTCAAATGCGGGACTGCCTTCATCGACGGCCATGACCAAATGGTGCATGGTATAGAAATCTGTATCGCCATAATAGACGCGTATGGTGTGAACGGTGAAGCCAAAGCCACGGGGTCCACGGCGTATGATGATCGGCGGCTTGAGATTGGTTACCAGTGGCGAGAGTTCGCGACAGGGCGATGTATCCCTTGAACTGGCTGTACTGGAGCCATTGCCACCGCCAGCGCTGCCCGGCGATTGAATTCCACCGCAGAGCTGTGCCGCCAATTGCGTGTTGTCCAGCGATGACATCAGCGACAGTCCCAGCGCCGAGGCAGATTTGACAATCGAACGCGACCGATGATTCTTAAACGATGTTGGTCCACTGCTGCTGTCCATGGACTTGGGCTGATGCTGCAGCGCCAGCGGCGACTGTTCGCGTATGTTCATGTTCTCTGTGGATGAGCTGCACGCACTGATCGTCTCATCCTCAATGGAGATGGAGAAGCGTGGCAATATGTCACGGGCACAAACGCCTTTGCGCTTGCGATTTATCTGTGGCGAGAAATCATCGCTGTCCGTCTGCGAACTCTCGGGCGTGCTGCGCGAGAAACTGCTTACGCTAGTCGGTTGCGGTGTCGCTGTGGACGACTGTGTCGGTGGTGGCGGCGGTGTTGCCGGCGTGCTAATGATCGTTGTCGTATTCGGTGGCATGCTGTGACGCTGCTGCAAGCGCACCGCCGCCGGCGTTGGCTGTTGCAAATAATGCTTAAGCATGCGCAGCTCGGCATCGTTGCCAATGGTCACGTTGTGCAACAGTTCCGGTAGAAATTCCGTGTCCGGCGTGGAGGGGACCTTCAGGCAACTGGATGAAAGCTGCAAGTGTAATATAAATGGTTTGTTTATAAATAAGAAAGGCCACAGAAATATGATGAACCGATTCCAATAAAAGCTAGTTAAACTCTGTATCAAGCAGAACATGCATAAAATGTTGAAATTAATTTCTTTCACATTTAATACTCACATCCAGCTTACGCAGCTGTGGCGTATTCAAGAACTTGTTGACCACGCCCTCTTGACTTTTCAGTTTCGGCATTGCGCCCGTCGCCATCGATGTCGCTGTTGTTGATTCCTGGGCACGCGAAGGCAATGTTGTCATTGTGGTCGTTGTTCCCCTGACGCTGTCCGTTGTCGTCGCTGTGGCATGCCGTGACCAGCTATAATGTTGCTTGCGATATTGTGGCGTGTAGGAATTGAAGCTACCAAAGACGGGCGTATCATCCGTGTCATCGGTATCCTCACCACCCAGATCGTGGTTGTACCGATCCATGCGGGCTGTAAAAAGTACATGTAAATAATTCAATATGATTTAGAGTGAACAGCGCGTGGAAAAACTCACTGTCAAAATAGCTGGTATCATCCTCGTGTGACAATTGTGGCACAAATTCGGCCTTCTGGCGCAACAGCGAATTCCAGTCCATGCCATCAAAGTAGATGTGCTCCTTCACTTCCAAGGCGCCGGTCTGAGTGCCCAGTCGATCACGTGGATTCTGCTGCAGCAGCTGTGTTATAATATCCTTGGCCTCCGACTGCACCGGCCAATCCTCGCTGTCTGGCCACTCAATGTCATCGTTGACAGTATGGGCAAACAGCTCCTCAGCCGTCTCGCCAAAGAATGGCACACATCCAATGAGAAACTCGTACAATATAATGCCCATGGACCACCAGTCAACTGGTTTGCCATAACCCTGACGCAAAATCACCTCAGGCGCTATATACTCTGGAGTGCCGTAGACCTGTGGATAGGTATATAATATATATTTGCATTCATAGAGTGATCTTATTAGATATTACCTGTTTATCCGAAAACTGTCGCGTCTCCGAATCGATGTAGCCCTCATATAAGTTGGTTGCCAACGACATCAGACCCATTTTGGAGAGGCCAAAATCGGTGAGTTTAATGTGACCCAGTGCCGTGATTAACAAATTGTCCGGCTTGAGATCGCGATGGACGATGCCATAGCTATGCAGATACTCCACGGCTAATACTGTTTCGGCGAAATAGAAACGCGCCATATCGGCGGGCAGCGGTCCAATGTTCTTGAGTAGTGTGCCGCAATCACCGCCCTCCACATACTCCATGACCAAGCACAGATGCTTCTTTGTCTCAAAGGAGCAATACATGCTGACCACAAATGGATTGTCGGCAAACGACAGTATGTCCCGCTCGGCGAACACCTGCTCCACCTGATTACGCAATATGAGATTGTTCTTGTTGATCTTCTTCATTGCGAAGCGCTGGCGTGTCGTCTTGTGCTTCACCAGATAGACGGCGCCATAGGCGCCATTTGAGATCAGCTTGGCAATGTCAAAGTCATTTTCCTTCGGCAGCAGTTGCTGTTGTTGCTGCTGCTGTTGTTGTTGCTGCTGTTGTTGCTGCTGCTGTTGTTGTTGTTGCTGTTGTTGTTGCGTTGCAGCTATCTCCGCTGGCGTGTTGAGTTGGCTTATGGCCAAGGCAAACGTGGGCGTCGATTGTGCATCACAAGCTACCGGCGTTTGTGGCGGCTGTTGTGGCAACATGGGCTGTGGCGTGCAGCTGCCACTGCCACCCGAATGGCCCGGATCCAGTGCGATTGCATCCAGCGTTAGGCTGCTTAATTGCTTGGCCGCACAATTGAGAGGTGAATTCAATAGCATTGCACCCGATTGCGTTTCCAGGTGCCTATCAACGGCAGTCACATGCTCCTCGCAAATTTGCTGCGTTTCACGCTGCTCCTGCTGCATCTCCGCAATGGGATCACGATTGAGCCCCAACTTGTGTATGATATATTGCGGTATATCCGCCTTAATCACTGGCATTGCCTTGGCATGTCCTTCAGCTGCTTCAAGCAGCTCATAGAATTCTTGCGGATCGAATTCAAGACACTCGAGCAAACGTGCCGGTCGCGATATGATTAACAGCAGCTTCTTAATCACGCCGCTCAGCTCGGCAGCAGCCTCCGGTGATTTCTCCTTGGTCTCCAGCAGCAGACGCTCCAAATTCTCGCTCAACTCATAGAAGTACTGTGAGGTTATCAGCTTGGCCTCCGACTTGTGCAGACAATCACGCGCCATTTCCAGCACTTGATGATGCACAAAGCTGCAAGCAAAAAATTCATATTTTAATTCTACATTTTCCAAAAACAGAATTGGTTAGTAAAAGCAATGCTTATGGTGTACAATCTAGATAAATAGTTTCTTCTATTACAAATACATATGCATTTACCGAGAGATTATCCGCACTTACCGCACAATGGGCTGTGATTCACGAAAACTGCTACAAGCGGCGCTTTTATTCTCATTGATGAAATGCTTCAAGCGCTCCTCCATTTGCTGTGTGGCCTTTGGAAAGCGTTCCTTGTACAGCGTGTTCATTACGGCAATCTCATTGTCCACAATGGGCGAACGCGATGGGCTGGACAGCGAACGTGAGCGCGGACGAAAATAGGGCGACATGCGACCGCCAGCGCTGCCTGGCATGGACGACATCGATGCATTTGATGCATTGGCGCTGCTGGCATTGCCGTTGCCATTGTTATTGCCATTGCCATTGCCACTGCAGGCGACGCTTAGATCGACACAGCAATTAACGCAAGCGATCGGTGGTTTCAATGGCTGTGGCTGATGCAGCTGTCCCAGCTTTGGTGCATGCTGCTGCTGTTGTTGTTGTTGTTGTTGTTGTGGTGGCTTGTGCGCGGCCATCAATAGAGCACAGTGTTTTGGACAATGCTGCTTCAAGTGCTCCGCACAACAGGCGCCAGCGGCAACAGCGGCCGCATCCTCCTGACCATGTGGAATGTTGTGCGCCAAATGATTAAGTCCCTCCTGACTGGAGCATTGCGACTGTATGCCAAAAGCGAAAAGGGAGTTAAGCTAAACTACTTGCAATCGGATATAAATGCTTACGGATAGATTGGAGCTGCCTGGTGTGGTACCATAGCCCGAAGAAGGCAACGATGCCACCGACCAGCGTCTGCCGTCCACAACGCCACGACACGAGGCGATACGTTTAATCGGCGCAAAGGCAAACGGCATGGGCGAATTGAGACGTGGACTGTCAGCCGGACTGGCTGAATACGGCGAATGGGCACGTGAGCCACCAGCTACGGCCGCTGCATTCGTGACCAGACTGAGACGATGATGAGCAACGCCACTGGAGCCAGCACCGCAACCAGCACCCGAAGCACCAGCCGCTCCACGCATAACCACCCCGTGAAGATGATGATGCTTCGAGAGAGCAATGCCACTGCCGGAACGAGATATATTGAGGCCTGGTGATGCCATCGACGCTACATTCACTGCGGTGCATCCTCCCAATGCTTGTTGTGGCGCACTAAACAGCTCATGACGAAAATAGTTGCCGGTCAGGCAGGGCGCTGACTTGCCCAGCGACGAATGTCGCATCCGTAGCAAATTGGATGCTTCTACGAAAAGCAAAAGTTGCATATGAACGATGGGAATGAAACTAACAAAATGGCGTATAAAACTTACCACTGCTGGCGGCACGCATGGAGTTCGTGTGCTGCTGATAGGAGATCTTGCGCAGCAGCGCAGTATAACCACGCGAATGCAGAGAACTGGCACTGCCCGATAACCCACCCGATGAGCTCTTGGTCAAATTGAGATTGCGCATTAACGATGATGAGCCATGATTGCTGTTGCTGTTATTATGATTATCGTTGGCCAGCTTAGCCGGCGATACGGGCAATAGCTCAACGCCGCTGCTAACATCAGCGCCGCTTGCATTAAGCGAACCCGCTGCTGTTTGTGTTGCAATTGCGGTTGCAACAGTTGCAGCGGCAGCAGCAACGGCTGCCGCAGATGCTGCGGCTGCCTCCTGATCGGAATCATCAAAGACGAGCACACGGGCCGAGTAACTGGACTGTGGACGAATGCGTGACTGAGTAGCCGAGCTCAACTGCCGCTTGGCCACTAGACTGGCACCGCTGCAGCTGCTGCTATTGATGGATATGTCACACATGGCGCTGGCATCGCTAGCATCATCAATTTCGCTGGCCATGCTGCGATTGATGAACTCCTGCTGCTGTTGTTGTTCATCCTGTTTTTGTGGAGTTGATGTTGAAATTTTGCCGCATGCTATGCTCGCTGCTGTTGTTGTGGATGTTGCTGTCGCTGATGTGGCTGTTGATGTTGTTGTCGATGTCGCTCCTGGCGACGACGTCTCCTGACGACTCATGATCTTGTCGTTGATTTGCTAGATCCTTGCAATTAACACACTTGCATGCTGCTGTTAAATTGATTGCTTTTGATGCATTCTGTCATGACGACTGCTGCAATTGCCTCTGCAAAATAACCGAAAACAATAATTAGCATGCCGCCGACAATGTTGCTGCAAACGTCCCCAGACACTGGCAATTGATTATTAAATCAAATCTATACAAACACACACACATTACACACACAGACACACATCCAAGGCACACAGATAACAAATATTAAATGATTATTTTTGTTGAATTTCCATTTTCACATACGTCAGTGGAATTTTCATTATAAACATGCCACACACCTATATTATTAAATAGTTCAGCTGCTGAAAAAGTGATCACAAATATCGTATATATATGTATATATGCATATATAATTTATATACAGTAATCGTGCAAAGTCTTCGCACAAATGGATATTTTTAACTTTATTGACTCGCAAAATTAACATGTACAAGTTAAGAAGTCGTGTTGTTAATTATTTATCAGTTCCACTAGTTTATTAAACTCAACAAAAACCAATATCAAATAAAATATCGAATTTCAACAGATCTTAAACGAGACGTTTGTAAATAGAAATATACTTAACGGCCTTACCACTTGGGGAACCAATAAACCACAATCTTAGGAAATTTTAAGTTAATGTCCAAACTGCATTAGTTTGAAAATACAATTATTTCTCTTCAGCTTATTAGGTAATATTGAACATTTTAGGAAAAGGAATGGAAGTAAAATTAATTAACTAACTGATTAATAAACAATGCTAGACGCAGTTAAAAAACTAAAAACAAGAAATAACAGCTATCCCAAGATGAAATAATCTTGCAGTCCTGAGTTACTCAATTGACATCTAAATTTTAGAACGATACTCGAAACCTATTGTTCCTAAAAAAAAATTGTCTGGCTGTGAATTGACTAACATTCAACATTCAAGATTTTTGTAGATATATTGTGTCAGAAACGTTTACATTTGTGTCTACGACTATTTCGATTCCGCCAATTAAATCTTTCCAAAGGTATAATGGAACCGGTCGACTATGACGACCTTTGTGAAGCAAATAGACGGTTTCAACTTAATCAAAAAATTAGTACAGACGGACATGGCTATATCGACTCGGCTAGTGATGCTTATCAAGAATATATTGACCCTATAGGTTCGTAGACTTCTTTCATACCTGATATATGTTAAGACAAAGTTACATGAGTATAAAAAGTGTAATAATAGTAATAAATACAAATTTTGTTACTATAACTGAAGTGTTTAAAATGTCGGTTACTATGATAAACATACTTATAAAAATTAAAAGGCGCGACACCTTGTGTAAGAATAACAAGTATGTATGTATTTATGTACCTATGTACCTATGTACATAGATACGTACTTATGCATCTACATATGTATGTATGCATTAATTATTTATGTAGATAGGGTATAGAGAAAAGGTGCAATCGTCGTGCGTCGCTAGTTGTCGTAGTCACGACGTAGTCGTCGACGTCTGGTCTGCGGTTATCAGTTAATTGTTGAGTTTGTTTTTTTTTATTTATGTACGTTTAGTGGCACCTATTTACACATGTATGTATGGCTGTGCCCCTATATGTGTTTGTTTTTTTTCGCGTGTTTGTGTGTCTGTGTATTTGTTTAAGTTTTGCTCGCATGATAAGTTAATATGTTTTATTATTTGCCAAATGGTTGTTTAATCTCAAGGGCAGTGTGATATGGTGGGGGGGAGGTAGGGAGAGAGAGGGTGTCTATTTGAAGGATTTAATGCAAAATGAAAAAGGAATCTACTTAATTGTGTTCACAAGCAGCAAAAACAACAGTGACACATACATTTGTCATAAGGCACCGACTGCTCCACACCTTAGAAACAAGGCAAATACATCCTTATTATTGTGCTGTAAACACACGGGTTGTGTGATGTGTGTGTGTGCTGGCAGTGGGTAGACTCCTTATGGGCGGCCGCCCACTGACTGACTTATACGCACACAAACGCACAGACACGCACTCTTGGTCACACTCACACTTGCACGGGAAGTGTGGGGCAACAATTGATGTTACACACCGTACATGCACTTTGTATTCTTTTCACAACACATGATCTACGCATGTAAAACAACCTCGCACATGCACGTGCGCCGCACGCGCAAATATATTGAACAATTTAATTAGTGTAAATTCTAATAAGCAACCAGAGCGACGAAAAATCGTTGTAACAATATCAATTGGCTTTTATATGCTACGGTCACACTTCATACACACCAAGTTGGGGATGATATACCAAATATAAATCGATAATAATCTCTGCGATATATCGCTTATTTTATATCGAATTAGTCATGGGCTAAAAAATTAATATATTTACAAGAGGGGCCAGTAAAAGTTTTGGTTACATTTACTAATTTTATTTATTACGTTATTTTTTATTTTTTTTTTTATAGAGAAATGTAAATTATTTTGCATTTCTTATCATGATTATTTAAAATAATCCGAATAAAAAGCATAATTAATCATTAATGAGAATATATATGTATAAAGCGCAACAATCGTTAGCCATAATTCATGTTTGTACTATGCGAGGTCTGGTAAGCGTTAGATATGTTCTTCTGGGACGTTGATTGCTGCGTGTGCTGCTGCTGCTGATCTGTGGCAAGATGATTATTTTCTTGGCACCACTCGACAAAATCATCAATCAGTACGGGCCAAGCACCCTCTGAATCATAGTTGCTCATCCGATCATCGATGTTGGTGGCAAAATCTAGCAGCAGATTCCAAGTGTCCCTCGAAATCGCGCGTTTGTGTTTCTCTTCCAGGAACTTGCACCAAATGTCCAAGAATTTGAAACGATCACTGAGCACAATGCACCAATATGCAATGGCCATGTCCAAATCAATGCCCTTTTGACCCGGATCCTTTGCATAGTTGAAGGTGAAGTGATAGAAATCCTTAAATTTGCCCGCATCATTCAATTCCTGTTCCAGCAACGGCAACTTCGACTTCAGCTTCTCTATGCTATCCGTTCCCAAATCGCACATGCCATTGATAAACTCATCGCGCGAGAATTCACACTGCACCTCGGCGTGAAACTTCCAGGCAATTATGAGCACAAGTTTGGAGTCGGGACTCAGCTCCAGATCCTCGAGGAATCGGATGACGCCCTGTGAGCTGATTTTTAGAGCATCGCTGGGATCACGATAGCGCATAAATAATTGCTCGATACGCTTACGATCTAGCTCTCGATAATAGTATTCGGGATTCTGAAAATAGTTATCGCTGGCCAAGTCCATTTTCCAATCATTCTGTTGCAGGCAGAAAATGGCTGTCTGTTCGCCAGTTTGTGTTAGCGAGATGAATTTTTTCACCTTATCACGGTGTTGACTTGACTTCAGTTTGTTCTGCAAAAATAAACATTAGTTAATATGGCCAACACAATATATATGCAATACAGGCACACATTTAGTTAATTGTGAATGCGAATTGCATAAATACACCAACTACAACAACAATTGGTGCGTGCGCTGGCGCTTGTATGCAGGAAGAAGCAGCAGTAAGCAAAACAAACATACACATATCACTGCACACTCATCCAGTGGAAATCATACGTTAATTCATGACGCATTGTGTCGTTTTACTTACCATGATTTATTTATTTGTGTGTAGTTTCTATTTAGTTATTATTTTGCAGAGTTTTCTCTGCGTTGTTATTTCGACGGTCGACACTCAGAGATGCCTTAGATATCGATTCTTTCGAAACGATTTGTTAGCACCGCAGGTGGTAACTCTCAATTGTTATCGATAATTCACATCTGACTCAGTATTGATTTTTAGCGAAGCGACAACAAAATAATAAGAAAACAAAGCAAACTCAATTCCTCAGTGTAATTTTAGTCAACAACCAGCGAAATGCATTCCTTTTGGCTGCTGCTGGTGTTGCTCTACATGGCCGTTGTCCAATCCAGTAATATCACAGATATTGTCTTTGGTGATATTAAGGAAGGCGTAGTGGCAGCTTTTGGTGACTTTAATTCCGATGAACTTACGGACGTATTCGTCATTCAGGACGACAGAAAAATGCTACAAATATTATTTGGTGCGTATATGACCTAAACTATTCAAGTACATATGAGAGCCAAAAATATTGGCTCAATATACGAACACATATAATTCGCTAACAGATGAAAGCGTTCTCCAATCTGCCAACAAAGTAATTGTATATGTCTGAAACTCTGACGAAATTATAGATAAAAACTAATTGCTCATATTCCAAACACAAGTCAAGCCTTCAATTGATGCTTTCGCAATCAATTGAAAAGTATGAGTAGTATGAATATTTCCAGCAATTCGGTTCCCAGAGATCCCAATCAGTTTTATTTTGTTCACTACTTTCTTCACATTCAATTCTGTTGCGGGATGCTTTATCTGAATGCTAATAAAAGACTTATTTTAAATAAACAGGTTTTGATACGGAGCCACTGCTGCGACCTGGTCCTAACTGTTACTTTGGTTCAAGAAGGATTGTCAGTGTAATACCCGGTGATTTTGATGGCGATGCGCTGATGGATGTTCTGGTCAATGTGGAGAGGGGCAATGGTATATATGACGTTTACATAAACTGGGGCAACACCACCATGTTGAGTTGTGCCAAGGAGCCAGTCATCCAAACGAAAGGCGAAGCAATGGCCCTCGATTTTAATCGCGACATGATCATCGATTTATATGGACTGGATACGAATGAAACGCGCTGCTTCTGGATATTCCATAACAAACGTGAACCACCAACGGCCGTGCACCAGGCAATGCCCTCTGGTGGCCCCACGCAAACTCTGACCTTACCCAATGCTAATGCTTATTTGGATTTGAATGGCGATTATCTGGCCGATCTATTTTTGCAAACCAAAACCGGCTACGAGATATGGTATGGCATCAATGAGCCCGACGGGGAGAACTTTAGTTATCAGCATACGATAACCTACGAGCTGGTAGGCAGCAACAGTTATGTGGTCGGTCAGGCCGTCTTTATGGACTTCGAGTTGCGCGGAGTACAAAATATTGTGGTGCCGTTTTGCGTGCAAGAAAACTGCAAAAACTCGACTATATTTGTACATGATGGCAACATGTTTTACGATGTGCATGTCAACTTTAAGGATCCACAGGGCGTCACATGGGCATTTGTGCCGCCCAACCCCAATGATGTCTATTTGAAAACAATTACTGCGCGTATGGGCGACTTCAATTTAGATGGCTATCCAGATTTGCTGGTCACCCTGCAACCGTTGAGTGTTTCGAAGCCGATAATGCAGACGTTTCTGCTGGAGAATGTGGCGTGCAAGACGTGCAGCAAGAAATTCAAACGCACCTTTGAGGTGCGTTGGAATGCCTTGTGGCCCATGGGTAATAATACAGTCGCTGGTGCATTCTATGACTTTTACCAGGATGGTGTCTTGGATGTGATACTGATGGAGAAGCAAACGAATGGAAATTATCGTCCACTTGCATTTCGCAATACTCTCGATTATGATGCCAATTTTGTGAAAGTGATTGTGCTGACAGGTCTGGTGAATCCACAGAATCCCACATCGCGCACACCGCTTGGTCGTAAGAAGCGCACATATGGCAGTAATTTGCCAGGTCCGATTATTACTTACATCACAACCACACAGGATGGTGACCAGCAAATTGGCAGCAGTGTCCAATTGCCGCAATCATCCTATTTTGCACTCCAGTTGCCTTACACATGTTTTGGCCTCGGTCGCACCCCCAATTTTGTGGATCAACTTGTTGTGGGGCTGTATCGCAAATTTCACAATTGGACACAACTAATACCCAACTCTCAGATCGTAGTTGTGCCCAAGCCGCTCGATGATCCGCAACACTGGAAGGCGCTGCTCTTTGTCACGCCCAGCAAACTGATTCTAATGAGTGTTGTGGCCTTGGGTGGCACTTGCCTGGTGATTGTGCTTATTATATTGGTGCTCTACATTAAGGAGAAACGCGAAGATAGGCAGGAGCGTTTGCAAGAGTCACACAGATTCCATTTCGATGCGATGTAAGCGGTTACACCAACTGACATACATACATGCAATACAAGCAAATTGGTTGCAGTTGCTTTATTTTATTAGTATCCATGTAATTGTTTATTAACATATGAATTCCCTTTATAATAATAAGCGATCGCAGTTGGTTCTATACGGAGTTCATATACGCACTTTTTGAGCAAATAACATATTTGAACTCTCAACTCATAGCGGTGCGTAGAGATTTAGCTGGGAACATGCATAATAATTGTTTAATATATATATATATAATTTAAAAAATGTGATAAAATAAAAAAATTCAAAGGCTTCCATGTGTTTGGATGGGCAAATTAGTTGCAAAAAAAGCGTTTAAGGAAATGCTAATATTAGCATATTCCTAAACAAAGTACATTGGATTAGTTTTCATGAACTCCGGATGAATCACTGGCGAATGTTTTTGCCTATTAGAAAATCTAAAAAAAAATTAAAGAAAAATACAATCAATTATAATTATACTCCTATTGCTGTCGAAATTTGTGTGACGCTTACCCAGAGATATAAACACGTCCACGCGCGGCAGCCAAATGTGCCAAATATGCTGGAGCTGGATAAGATACGGCTCGGTTGCATCGTGGAAACATGTGGCATAAATTGTAAGTCAATTGTTGCAACAGATCAATATCCAAATTGCCAGTATTCTCGATGACATTGTAGCGTGTGGGCTTAGCGGTGCCCTGTATGGACTGATGACTAACCATAAAGAATTGCACCTCGTTCGGATGCACAATGACGCGATCCACAACTGTACCTGGATCAACATTATTATATTTATTTCTGAAATGCGGCGTGCCCAGCGGAAAGAAGCGAGTGTGATGACGCTTCACCACAATCACACAGCACATCTTTGGTTTAATGCGAACCTGCCGAATTATTATTAACGAAAATAGTGAATCGTATTATTAGGAGAATATTGCTGCTTGTGTCTCACCTTCTCGCAGGCTGCATAAATGCCCCTCAGTTCAAGATTTTTGATTTTTAAAAATTGTCCATCGCTAACGCCATCGCGATAGTAAATGATGTGATCCGGATAGCGGCCTTGCTTCTGATAATAGACGCGCAAATGTTCGGAAGCAATCGACTGCATATCATCGATTTCCTCACGGGGACGACCACCTCCGCTGATTTGAATTCTGACCTGCATGTTGTAGGAGCCGCCATGTAAATCATGTGATGCGGCCACGCCCACAACGCTGGGTATATCGCGCTGATCGGGCGAGGGATGTGTCACATCCGCACCCAAATACATGACATTCGGTAGGCTGACGCGCGCATCATCCTTAATCTTATGATTGATGCCATTGAGCTTCGAATTGACCTTCAATAAAAGATTGCCAACTAATTGTTCGTCCAGTCGGCGTTCAACATTGTTTTGCTTGATGCACTGGGTCAATATGCCACAATGTAGCTCGGCTCTTTGCTTGATCATTTCATAGCTGGCACCACGCGACGGTATGATGACAAAGACCAGATCGCATTTCTTGCTCTTCAGATCATTGAATGGTACATCCAAATTATTGTCGTCCTTAAAAGACCGTATATCAGCCTCATTCTCCAGTGCAACATCGACTAACTTGGCTTGTCTTAATACCTATATACAAATACGATATGATACATATAAGCAAGCAAAAAATGGCAAAGTATTTACCATAGTCTGAAAATCCATAATCTTGTTATATTGCATGCGAGCGCCCGCACAGTGCAGTATGGCCCATTTGTGAACTTTTGGACCGCGGGTCAGAAATTGTTTTTGATCGATACGCCAGGAACCATTCATTGGTGTTGCAAACTTACTGTTCCTATATTCCAGTTGCGGCGGAATTAATAGGCGTGTATTTACTGTTATAAAATCATCGCCAATGCGTAGACCAAAACGGCTAATTGTCGGATCCAGATTGTGTTGGAAATATTTAATCAAATCAAGTATTTTGGCCTTGCGAGTGTGGGTAGCTGTTGCCGCAAACCTAATCATTTGCGAAACCTGATTCGTGCCGTCCTTTCGCTGTGTGTATGTGTGTGTTAAAAATGCAATACGATATTATTTACTAGCTGGTAAATATATATAATTGATATATAAATGGCGGTGCAGATATATTCAGATGATACTATCGAGATTGATAGTACTAGTTTTACTCACATTCAATGCCTGTCCCTCCTCAATGCGACACAGCTCAATGGGCAACAAAATGACATTTGTTGGATGACCAACGCTGAGACACTGCAGCATCGGATACTTCAACTTGTATGAACGTGATTTAAAGTATGCCTCCACTGTCATGGTATCATTACCACACTTAAACTCTTCTCTGCGCGCTGGATTTGCTGAGAGTCCGTTCACCCTAAAGACGCGAGGTGCATTACCAAAAGATTTCGGTGGCTCGTACACCACAGTTATGCCCTTTAAGAATGATATAATTTTTCCCATACAGTTGTATGGTATAGTTGTGTTTTCTTTAAGGGGTTCCATTAGGCCATAGTTCTCCAAATACTCAATTAGAGTCATTGCAATTGGGAAAGACTTGTGGGAAACATCCACATTGATGAACGGCCTGTCCCCCAGCACAAGACTCTGATACAGTCCCACCAATGCCTCATAACCGTCGCCGAGTTTTTGGCATTCGCCATTACCCGATGTCTTAAAATAGGAGCGGCCAGCACGCACGGAACGCTGATGGCAGCAAGAAGCGAGCACCACCTCCAAACATTGCAGAGCACGCATGGGCTTATCATAGATTTTGTCCTTCATATAGCTGGATACATGCAAAATGCATTATTTAAATATTTTATATTAAAATGAGCAATTAGCTCTCACGTGTGCAGCGAGGTGAGATCCACTTCTGCGTTATCGGTTTCCTTCAGCGTAATTGTGTACTTTAATGTCCGACCATACTTATCTACCACCTGCAGAAGAAAACAACACAACAATTGAGAAAACAGTGTAAAAAATTAAAAAACTAAAAAAATAATAAGCACGGTATAGTCTTACCTCCACTTCGCCAGAGACACAGGTCAGTTTCTCCGGGGCATAGCACGATTTTCTTCCATCGAAAGCGGCGACACGCTTCTCTAAATATTTTGTGCGAAACACCTCGAAAGCGTTGCGATAGAATTTCTTTGGGCGTTCGGGAATTATGTCCACATCATAATGAAATGCAAATTTTGGCATTTTGGTGAGATCTACATCCAAGTAGTTGACACCAACAGAGCCGGGCCGTCCAATTGTGCCGCGTTTGATACTGCCGGTCTGCGGCAGTGGCGAGACCATGGTGCTAGCCTGTTGCGATGTAGCACCACGCTGCTGATAGCCACCCTGTTGGCCGCCATACCCTCCGCCAGCAGCACCACGCTGCTGATAGCCACCCTGCTGATGTCCGGCAGGGCCACCTCCGCCGCCAGCAGCACCACGCTGCTGATAGCCACCCTGTTGGCCGCCATATTGACGCTGCTGCTGCTGAGAGCCTGCCCCCCATTGTCCACTCTGTTTACCTTGCTGTGGCCCACTTTGTGGATGGCCACCCTGCTGATGTCCTGCAGGGCCACCTCCGCCGCCAGCAGCACCACGCTGCTGATAGCCACCCTGCTGATGTCCGGCAGGACCACCTCCGCCGCCAGCAGCACCACGCTGCTGATAGCCACCCTGCTGATGTCCGGCAGGACCACCTCCGCCGCCAGCAGCACCACGCTGCTGATAGCCACCCTGCTGATGTCCGGCAGGACCACCTCCGCCGCCAGCAGCACCACGCTGCTGATAGCCACCCTGCTGATGTCCGGCAGGGCCACCTCCGCTGCCAGCAGCACCACGCTGCTGATAGCCACCCTCTTGGCCGCCATATTGACGCTGCTGCTGAGAGCCTGCCCCCCCTTGTTCACTCTGTTTACCTTGCTGTGGCCTTTGTGGATGGCCACCCTTCTGATGTCCTGCGGGACCACGTCCGCCGCCAGCCTCCTGCCAGGCTCCCTGTTGTCCTTGCACCGTTGCAGCCGAAGCGCTTGTAGACGGCGTCGGACCTGCTGCAGAAGTCACAGCTACAAAATGCAAATTTAATACGTAAGTTGTACTCGCATTGTATGATTATTGAAAAACTGCGAATAGTCTTCTTATCTTTCCAGAAGTTTCTGGCACTCACACACACGCACATTAAGAAACTCACCACTTATGCGTATTGTGCATTTATGTGCAACATGCACAAGATTATGAAATACTGTGTACTAATTAGGTGATTCCCCTTTCTCAACTATTAATACATACATATTTCACCCAGGTACACACATAATTCCCTTTTACTTTGCTATCACTAATGTGCAATATGCACACATATATTTACACTTAGGTGATTCCCCTTTCTCAACTATTAATACATACATATTTCACCCAGGTACACACATAATTCCCTTTTACTTTGCTATCACTAATGTGCAATATGCACACATATATTTACACTTACTTTCCTGCTTTTGCTGTTGAGGCTGCTGCGGTTTGGAAGCTGGCACTGGCGCTTCAGCCTTAAATTCTGTTTCAATTGCAATTAACAGTTGAAATTTTATATTTTTTATATGTTCTCCATCAGCTAGTACTTACTGTTTTTTTTTCCCATTTTCCTCTTGTAAATTTGTATTTTTTTTGGAAATTTTTCAGATTGAAATTAAAAGTTGTTCTACTGCGATTCGCGACGATTTTTGTTGCATCTTTTGTCCCCCACTGTCAATCTTTTTCTAGCTAAGAAGTGTTGTATTCTGATATATATCGATAGTTGCAGATGGCACGCAACACTTAAACAGTAATGTATCAATTTAGTTTTCGATAGTCGATTTCAACGGTCTGTTGAATATGTTGATAATTGTTGAATTGGTTTTTATTCTAAAGCAATGTTTACAGATAAAAAAAATGTTGTCGACAATGAAAATCTCCCTATAAATAATATTATTTCGCGATGAAATTTTAATCTTCAAGAAATATGTATACCTACGAGTGCCGTAAAGGCGATAAAATTAAACCATTAAATGTTTGCCTCTCAGTAATCTTTTTGTTGTTAGGTTCTACAATTTAATATTAATATTTAACATATATATTTAAATTTCGCTCGAGATTTTTCGTCGATCTGTAAACTGTGCTTAAGCAGCGGGTGGTGCAAAGTAAAGCGTTTCCCGCACAACTTCCACAAATAGCACAGCTTCAGCTTTCAAGCGATCAACGCAAAGCAGCCACTATCAGAACTGACTATGTTAAAATTGTAACTTTTCCTTTTATTTAAAAACAATTATATGATATATACATACTAAAAAATCGCCCAAAAAAACTAGATCAGCGATTTGCCCATGCCTCGTTTCATTTTAAAATTCTTCTTTTTTTTGGGCTGCGGTGCACCAGTATCCCGATCCTGCTCCACAGGTGCATCCAAACGTTTAATGCCGCTGCAATACAGAAATTAATTAACTTCAGCTTAAAAAGAAGTAAAAAAAAAAATTAGTTTTATTTTGTCAGTCGAAATGAAAATGACAGGCCGAGTTTCTATATTAAAATTGAATCCTCTCTGAAATGTGCAAGCAAAAAGAGAGAGTGACAGCGACAGCTACCTTACCTCTTGACAGAGAGCAGACCGCTGCCCTTGTCGCCATCATTGGTCTTCAGCGCCTGATTCCAATCTTCTTCGCTGCCCTTGATTTGGTATTCATCGAGCATCTCGGCCTTAAGGCGTTTCAGTTCCTTCCGTTGATTTTTCATTAGCTTCTGAGCAGTCTGCTCCAGCTCATTGTCCAGGGACAAGCTGAGAGGTTCGAGTTTATCGCCACGCGGCAGTTGTTCCACCTGCAGCATGCCATCCTCGATGTGCTGCTCGATCACAGTGCGGAAGCATTGATTGCACTTCTTCAACGCATCGTAGAACTTGGCGAGCAGCTGGTTGCTCGGCATGTTCAGCTCCGAGCCGAGTTCGTCCACTGTCTTGCCCTGCACTCCAAGCGCCAGGAGAACAGACTTCTGCACATTATCGAACTTCAGGCCGGGAATGCGATTCTGGAAATAAAGCTTAGCAATGTCGGTGAGCAGATCGAGTATCAGACGAAATTCGGACTGTTGGCGTGCATAGCTCTCCAGCCGTTGCAGATCGTGCGGCAGAAAATATTCATCAAGCGTTCGCTTGTCCAGCACAATGGATGCATCATCAGTATCATCGCCCTTTACCGCATTGTTCTTGAGCAGAGCCAGGCATAGTTTCGTTTCAAATTCGCGAAATGTTGTGCGCATCAGCTTGAGGACACGTCGTCGAAAGTCATTGTAGTAGAGACTTAGCCAGAGAGTCGCCTTTGGGGTCGTCAGTGTGTGCAGCATGATGCAGCTGTGTTCCGCGGTCAGCTCATTGGCCTTCTGGCTGAGGTAGACGGGCACAAAACCGGCGCTCTTCCAGAACTTGAGCAGATCGACGGTGAGGCCATAGGATGTGCCAATATAATCAACCGGTTCTGGTTGGCGCTCATGCAGACGTTGCAGCATAGTGGGAATGCATCTGCGTGGTCGTATCTGCTCTTTGAGCAGACCAATCTCCTCTTCCTCCACCTCTTCGATGCCAACTGAAAAAAAAAAAAAAACATTATTCAATGTAGTCAGTCGAAGATGCCTCCTTCAAGTGATGATGATGATCTTTGTAATCTTTTCCCTGTTTGACCTGTTTACCTTGATTGTTGCGCAGGGGCGCATCGCCTAGATTGGCGTGACGCTGAGCATAGTAGTCCTTAAGCAGCTGGATGGCACGTTTGCCATAGCCCATGCGTTGGTAATTGGGATGGGTGGCGATGCGCACAATGCGCACACCGGAGAGTTTTGGGAAGTCACGATCTCCGTATTGCTCGGCTATGTTCCAGGGTATCAGATCGCCAGCGGCCTTCTTTCCGCGTCCCAGAGAATCACTGATGCTCTGCGCTGAGATTTGGCCCTCGAGCGCCACTTGGATGACCACGAGAATCTCGGGCAATTGATCCATGTGCTGAACAGGGCCGAGCAGGCAGAACAAATGATGTGCGGGCGCATCGCTCATCATTTGCAGATCGTTCGGTGTGTTCTTGTAGTGCGACGACACATAGATGTAGACCATGCGATGCAGAAAGGATTCGGCGGCCTTGTGATACGAGAAAAGTGCATCACGATCAATATAGTAGAGTTCGCAGGCATCGGGCGTCGGACAACCGGAGCTAATGTTGGACACAGTACTCGCGTCCAGGCAGAGTAAATTGATTAGCCAGCGCTCTATATCATCATTGGACTGATAGCGTATGGACTCGTCCAACTTAAGCGGTGGACGGGCATTGTTCTCTTTCTGCAGCTGAGAGATGAGCTTCAGGCTTAGCGAACGTCCGGTGCCCTCATAGCCATTGATTGTGCTGGCCATGAAGATCAGATACGGACCGATCATCTTCTTGACCAATGGCAGTGGAATCGCTGCCGCCTCATCGATCAGTAGCAGATCGGCGGCATTCAATAGATGCGTATCGCTTGGCGCTATAAACTGAATGGTCTGGCGACTGTTACGCGTTATATTTATCCGAATGATGGCCTTCTTGTAGTCGGGATTCGTACTGCGAATGATGGTATAGTCGGCATGCTCCTGATACTCCAGCCCATCGAAGCCCTTCAGCACGAACTCAAAGAGCGTTATCAAATTCTCAGGATGCGGCGATGTCACATAAATATTTACATAACCAAATGCAACGGCTGCAGCGATGGACAGGCCCAAAGCAGCCGATTTACCGCGTCCACGTGCAGCAGTTAGGGATATTGGCGGCTTCAGCTGCTTATCGACCAGCGCCTCAATAAACTGGGCAACTGCGTTGCCCTGATCATACGTCTTGCATAGATTGACCAGTGCGCCAGCGGGCTGCACATTTAATAGGCTCTCCTTCAGCTCATTGAGGCTGCTCTCGTTCTCCGATCGGCCAATGTTTATCGGCTGTCAAATCAAAATGAAAAAGTTAACAATTTGGGAACCATCGACTGTAACTCGATATCAATTGTGGGACGCTTACATTCACTGGCTCCACATTGATCGTATTGGAGCTGAGAGGCAGCACGGTGAGGTCATCGTTGACCACCAGGCAGCGCTTGCAGTCAGCCAGTGATAGAATCAGACGCTCATTAAAGCGACAGGTGACCGTCTGATGGGCTTCGGTACGAAATCGCATGTGCACGTCCATGCTCATGGTGAAAAGCTGCTTTAGCGACTGCATTGTCTTTAGCAGCAATATAATTAGGCCGCCGCCTTCGACGGTTTCGATGGTGCGCGCCAGCAGATTGGGGGTGAGTGCCTCGAAATCCTGTAAAACACAAACATCATAGGTGCGACCCAGTATGGCGTGCGTCTCTGAGTAGTAGCGACCATGTATGGTGGTTGCCACACGGAACGCATCAAATAAGTCCACCTCATTTATATCCACCTTCCCGTGGGCGATCTTCTTGGCACGCTTCTTGCCGTGACTGCGGACATATACAATTTTAGCATGGATATTGAGGAATTTATTGAAAACAGCACCTACGACTCACTTGGAGATGGCATCATCCTTGTTTTTGTAGCACCACAGAACATTGGGACGCTTCTTTACAGTGGACTTGATGAGTATATCACAGAGAATGGGCACCTGATCACGAGCCTTGTCGCCGGTGATGATGAACATGGTGCGATGGCCCAGCTTGACGCCATTCTCAATGATAACGCGTATGCGATTATCTATTTTCTTTTTCACCATTTTAATTCAATTTGAGCAAATCTAAAATAACTGAAGCAACTCGACTCAATGCTGTTGCGGCTGTTGTTGTGGAGAGTTTAAATGCACGTGTGACTCGGTGTGAATTATCGATAACTGAAATATCGAACAGAAAATACCATTAACCAGATTGCTCAGACGGCGTTGGTTTCCCATCTACGTCATAAGATTTTTTGATGTTTATATACAACTGAGATATTGTTTAGCTTACAGAGACAAAGATTCTGAAAGGCAACTTTTTTTATAACATTCATTTGATATTTCGACATTCGCTTCAATTTGAATTTGGGTGAGATATTCAAAAATTAAAAATACCGCATAAATTGAGAAAAATGTAAGAAAATCGATTCGATTACGGTCAAGTTTACAGATCGACTTAATATTTACTAATTATTTTTCTTGAAGATAAAAGTCATTAAATAATTTTCATTAATAACTTACCATTTCCAGTTCTATGATGTTTTCCGATAACCGCCGTCAAAATCTATGAAAGTTCATTAGTTTGACACCGTCGAACAGCTGTTCACAAATTTCCACATAGGTTAACAGTGAGTTAACATTGTGGATCTTATTTTAACGGTCTTTAAGCCGGCCGTTAAAATTTCGCCATCAAATATTTCGGGACCTGTTTGACATCGCTTTTTTTTGCATATGGAGTTTGTCGTTACCGGAAATTTTTTTATTTATCGGTAAACTTTGGTTATGCGACAAGTTGTTGCTTTGCTTGATGCAAAATAATGTCAAATAAAAGCTCACATACAAATTTAAATTAAGCGAATAAAACCAATTAATGTAGTTGTTATGGTTGTATCAATTTTATTTGGAATTGCACTTTTACTTTGCCCAATTACATCAACCAATTAAATGTTTTACAATTTTTTTTTAATATTTTTTCATTTTTTATGCGTTTAAAAAATTTTTTTGACAAAAAATAACATATGGTCATATGATACATACTATATATATTTATATATATGTATATATTTTTGTATAAATATATTGTAATGCATTAATCAGCTTTTTTAACGCATTTGAATAAAATTTTTCATTGCACAAATGTAATTTTCAAATTGGTGTCAACTCGATCTTGTAATTTTCTATAGAATTTGTATATCAAATTTTACTAACAATTGCACAACTTCGTCCGCATGATTTATGTACATATATTAAAATAACTACAGTAAGTATACATTTAGATTTATGATTTTATGCGAAATCGATATTCGCTTACAATTTTTTTAAAGTAATTTTTTGTGTATGGGTAATTTAACTAATTTAAACTAAAATGACTCATAGATGACAAAACATACATATATATATAGATAATTAAAACCTGCGGAAAACAAGAATATTTATGCCAAAAAATTGCACTAAAACGTAATTCAGTTATAATAATAATAATAAAACAAAATCTTTGCTACAAAGTAAATCATATTGTAGTTATAGTTGTTGCTGTTGTTTTTTTTTTGCATTCATTTTGCTGCAGCGCCACTTAAATTATAAAACTTAACAAACAATATTTTTCTTTTTATAATTGGCTCGGAAATTGTTTAATTCGTCCAGGCAACAACAGCAATGCATATTCATATATTTTGAAAAACATTTTCTACGCTCAATCATTGGAATATTCAAATGATGCTTGCAACTGCTGCTGGTAAACAAAAAAACTTAAATGCTGCATAAAGACATAGTTCGGTTTTATGTACTACGTAATCATAATGCACATATATAGCTACATTTACATAAACATATATGGAATTTTTGTCGATTTTTGTCGATTTTTGTCGATTTTTGTTTTTCATTTCTTTCTTTTTTTTTGTTTTTGCGATTTTGTTTTCGAGAAATATCGTCTACATAAAGGAACAAGAGTCATGCCAAACAATTCAAAAGACTGTCCCAAATATATTTGGGAAACAGCTTTGAAAGTAGTTCGTACAATCAAGCATTATTAAAACATAATGTACATGTCATTACTCTTAAATCAAATTCAAATCGTTGTTTTTTTTAGAGCCCACATCATAGCATACCATATGTGTTTTTGGTGTGTGTATGTGTGTGTATTTGTGTGTGTGAGTATGTGTATATATATTGATTTTCATAACAATATTATTACGTAGCTTCTCTTTATACGCTGATTATGTGGGGGTTCTTTTGAGCTTGTTGGTGGCTGATCATTGCCTACTCCCTATATCAGGTTATATAACAGGAATGCATGACTAATAATATATATGATACGAACTATAAGTAGCTACTTAAAAATTAAATCGATATACATATAGATATAATTATATATGGTTTCAGTTATGGGCATAATTATGGGCTGCTAAATCTTAAGAGATGCTGGCAGGGTGTTATTATTTTTGGGGGAATGTTTACCGCTTTGTGCTAACCAAAAGCCAAAATATCTATTGCATACATTATGTTTTTATAAACTGATAAATTCTTAAAAAGAAACAAAACACTAGTGTGTGTTCGTCGTGTGCTCGTTACAATATCAAATAAAATATAATAAAATAAAAATATCTCTCGGGCAGGCAGGCAAACTTGAACCATGGCCACTGGGCCTTGGCATCAGGTTTAGGACTTTTTCACATTGTGCTTGCTAACTAAGGCCTGCAATTTGTGCAGCTGACTAAGTAGATTGGCATTGGTCTCCTCGAGCGATTCGAGGCGTTTCTTATAATCATGATTCTCCGTAACCAGAATTTCCACGCGCCTCTCCAACTGATCCATATACTCTTTCTTTTTGCGACGACTTTCCTGAGCAGAGATCTGTCACGAAATGCAAACAAATATTATTAATGTTATCAATCATAGTCAAGTTAAGTGAATAAAGGCACATACCTTATTTTTAATTTTTCGTCGTATTTTCTTGAGCGATTTCTCCTCGGCCTTGGAGAGTGGCAACTTTTGTGGTATGGGATAACCCTCAGCAAGCAGCGTACGTTTCTCCTCCTCTGTCAACAGTAGATTGCCCGTTGAGCCCTTCTGCAAGCGCAAAATAATATGAATTTAGCAGATTTACATACATATATTTAATGTATACATAAAAAATTAAACGGAGATCAACAAACTTTTAGAGTAAATAAATTAGTTTGTTTATTTACCTAACGGAGATTTCGATTGTTGGTGGCTGGAGACTTACCGGTTGCGTGCTAATGAGCGGCGTGTGTATGGGCTGCCTTGTCGATGGCGGTGTGCTGGCAACACCATTGCCACTGGCGGCACGAGTTATGATGGCAGCAGCGCGTCTCGCGCTCGCATTATTCACCATTGCGTCACCATTGCCAGTTGCATTGGTCACGGCGGAAGCGTTGGGCGACAGTGGCGCATACAAATGTTCCGGCGATAGATTGCCTTCGGAGTCGTCGCTAGGCAGAGAGGAGGGCGGCGTTAGTGGTATGCCATAGGCATGCGATTTAGCCGAGCTGCTGCTGCTGTTGCTGCTACCGGCACTTTGTTTCTCCGTCTTGATGGCCATCTTGGGCAGTAAGAGCTGTTGCTGCTGGGATTTGATGAGGCTGCTGCTGTTGTTGCTGGTGGCAAGCAGAAGGCCACCATGCTGAAAATAATAATATCAGTTTAGTTTTTATTATTTTTATTGATTTATATTATTGTCTTACGTTTTGGTCGAAGAGCAGTTCTGTCTGCAAATTGGCCAGACTGAGGCTCATCTGTTGGTTGCTGGTCTGTGAGTTTGGACTGGCGGGGTAGCTGGAATCGGGTGACATTGGCTCATCTTTGATGATCGCCTCATCGATATCGATGTCTGAGCAGATATCGGGCGATATGCTGCCTTCCCTGGCCGATGACACCGATGAGCTGCAATCGTTATCATCGTACATTTCCGCCAAACGTTGAGGTAGTTGAAAATGTTCCATTGCAACATTCATGCTGCTGCTGCTGTTGTTGCTGCCGCCGCTGTTGCTGTTGCTGTTGCCGGTGTTGCCATTCTGTTGCACCACCTCACAATTGGTGTGCCGTGCAAGGGCTGAGCTTGCAGCCGTTAACTCCGTAATGGCTGTGTTTAGTGCGGGATTGGCGCAGGCGCTGCTGAGCATTGTGGTGCTGCGATTGTTTCTTACGGGCGGGTGAAGTGTGAGGCATTTGGGATCGATGGTGACGCGCCCACTTCCGGAGTAGCACTCATCATCCATATCTGCAAGGAGCCGACAGGGGAAACAAAACTCGATTAGCAAGCCGATCAAATAACAACCCAGAAGCTTAAAAATAGACATTTTGTAATTAATCTAAAGTGCTGCAAATTTACGAATAATGCGAAGAATGCGCAAAACGTGTTTCTATTGAGTTCGATTTAATGGGAGGCATTGTTATTTTTGCATACCTTTCTCTTTGGATGCGCAGTCATCAGAAAAAATATTCCAATAGATTTGCAACCGTTAGCAGTAACGTTAACGGTTATACTTTACGTAAATACGTACGAATGCTGCTTACGTCACGCCACACGCCAAATCAAACAATATGATATGTGCGTAAATATTGTTTTGAGCCATTTTCATTTCATATTGTATTTTTTTTTGCTATGGCCTAGAGGATAGAGCCAAGTACTTAACAAAAATTATATTAATAAAACGATATTCTATTCTGTAACTGTACAAACATGGCCAATGGGACACGCGCGTCAGCAGATGTGTTTGCATTGTTTGGTTTCATATATGAATGTTTTGTTTTTCAGCCACATTCAAGTCTCTCTTCACCTACCCTTCTCTCTCTCTCTCTCTTGCTCTGTTTCTTTTTAACAACTTAATTTTATTTAAACAGCTGCTGTACAGTTTTCATAAAATTACAAATATAAAAACAGACCAGCCAGCAATTATACTCAGTGCGCCAATACATGCATATATCCATATATATATATACGGGAATATTACCAACAACAATAACTGATATCGCGTCAAAGTAAAAAACTTCATGCACGAGTACTGCGTTAAATTGCTAAATGCTACCGCGACAGTAAAATGTACAACAACAAAAAAACACACACTGATGCTGTTCAACTGTTTTTTTTTTTTGTTGTTGTCATGTTGTCGTTTGTCGATCACTATGTACATGGCCTAAATTTACAATGGAGCCACCAACTGGCAACTGTATTTGTCTTGGCTTTAGCCGCCACACAATCTAAGCGTAAAGAAAACGTTAGCGAAACCGTTATCCAAAAATAATCGATAACAAACCTATAATAAACGTAAGTGATATATGTATATCGATATTCTCCGATTTGGAAAAACATACCATCGATTTTGGCCTGCAGGCTTTTTGGTGAATCGGGCAGGGAATCACCATCGCTGTTGAGACTATAGGAATGCTCAGTTTTTATTGGTCCCGTGCCATTTAAGAGTGCATCGGATATGAGCTTGTCGTGTAGGATGACTGTTGGATCCTTGACATCATCGCGTTCGTAAAACCAACCATGCATATCATGATCGCTGCTTATTTTCAAGGATTCCGTCTGTTCATGTAAATATAAAAAGAGAACAACGGTAAAGGTAATTAGTAAATGTACATATGGCATTGAAAAAAACACATTTTAGTTGTTTTGCACAGCGATAGCATGCTTATATAACTTAGAAACAATCGTAAAAATATTTATTTGTGCAAGCAAGAAGAAAAAAAACAGAAACAAAAACAGTAATAATAATTTAAAAGCGAATCGCACGAAACGTTGGCACACGTAAAACCCAAAACGCCGCGATACAGATGCACACAGACCATGCAGATAGGAAAAATACAACATTTAAAAATATGTGTATATATTTAAGTATATATATATATATATATGTATAGATAGCTGCCTTGCTGCATACGTTGCGAGGTACGTTGTGTTTGTCAATCTTATCAGAGACGAAAGCGGTACTATCGTACCCTTGAAATTCAAATTGATTTAAACAAAATAAAATATAAATGCCATTTCAAGTTATCAATTGTTAAGTCATAATAACTTAAGTGGAACCTCAGTGCAATGGAGTGATTAGTATTTTGAATCTATGCCAACGGTCTGTTCATATGATTTCAAAATGTCCGTCATTTCGTATTGCCATAACGATGATTAGATCGCGAGTGAATGTCCTTTGCGTAGACTATCGATAACAGCTTCACGTAATTGAAACGCATCGCTAATTTTGCAAGGCTTGAAGAATGTAATTGCAATAAAAAACAAACTAGAGCAGAGTAAAATAAAATATAAATAAATTTAATTTAAATGGATTACATATATTTTGTGGAGCTGGCTGCGCGATTTACCCGACAACAGCCCTGATAAATTGCCATGCGCATAACGAGCATTTGATGAGCCAAAATGCGACCATTTTCAACAAGTGTTTGTTTTGTTATTTGCTGCTGCCGTTGCAGGCAGGAACGAGTTTTCTTCTGCTATAAAATATCCAGAATGCGAAATTGGTACGTATTTTGAAAGCTTGATGATGTAATCTCAATGTGCCAGTTTTTGTCAAAATAGCAGGCATGTGTGAGTATAATAAAAAAAAAGACTACTTGAATTTGCTTAATTGCTGTAAGCAAATGTACAGCTCTAAATTGTTGACCCATATAAATGCGACACTTTCTGGTTGTGGCTGCATCTGTGTGTAAGTGTATATATATACACTTACATACGTAGATACATATTATGTAGAATGATAAAAAGTGCATGTAATTACGCTTGGCTTTAAAAAGCCATTAGTATGTAAAATATAAATGTACATATACATATATCTACATATATATATTTTTTTATTTTTTTTTTTTGTGTCTTAAGAATGTTCACATTCTAAGCAACACTCAAATGGAAATCCAGTTTTGGCCATAAGAAAAGGGAACGTCGTCGTTGTGGCAACAACTGTGACGCTGTTTGTGTGTGTGTGTTTCACAGCCGGCTTGCGTGCCGCGGCAGGTCCGATTCTCTCTCCCCTCCCTGTCTTTGGTCTCCCTGTCTCCTTCCCCGTCTCACCGATGCGCTTCTGTGTGGGTCTTCTTTCAAGCTTACCACTTATTCGTACTCGGCACATAAACTTAAACATTGATTACCGTTTGCACGCGTACATTGTATCTGCCTTTTATACCCACTTACATACATACATGCATAAGAATGTATGTACATATGTATTCATTGGTATGTGCGAGGGAGGCTTGTAAAGTACGTGATGGGCAAATGTAATGACAATTGCATCGATAGCTTCATTTAATATTGTGAACGAAAGCTTTTATTAACAGTAATTGAGCTTTACACATACAAACACATATGTACACGATTGCATAGGTATGTGTGTAAAGTACCGCAAAATACTTTCTGCTTGCTTCGCTTTATGAGCCGCCCTCGTTTGCATGTATGTGTGTGAATGTATGTCCCTGCACAAGTGCTTTCTCTATATATTTTAGCCGTCTCTCCACAGCGGCCAAGAATCGGCAAGTAGTAGCCAGCAGAGAAGCGTAAATAAATTCTACCAGTGTGTGTGTATGTTTATGATGAGTTCAACGAACCTTGGAATTGTTGAGAATTAGCAATTCTTGAAAAATGTTACCAAAACGGGCAACATAAACACACACAAACACATGTGTCTATACAGAGAACGAGAAAGATATATATTGTGTGGAGCTTGATGATGATGAAAGAAAGCCAAGAGACAAAAAAAAAACACAACAAAAAATGCTCACAGGCATTTGCTGCCTGCTGACCACGTCCCGCCACTCTATCAGCTGCGAATCGTCGTAGCATGGCGGCAGCGGCGCTGGGGGCCAAGTTACGAATAAATATCAAAGTTGTGGAGCATCACTAAGCAGCACTCATTGTTGCAAGTCTCAGGTGCTCTTTTCACCGACTTAACGTTCGATGTCGACGAGAGCCTCTACGTGCTCCCTGCTCAAGTGGTGGGCGCCTCTTCAGCAATTGCTTGAGCATCCAATGATCACCATTACTATGTTGTTATCGATTGTACAAATATATCCAGCTATCGATCTCACGCCGTTATCGATATGCAAATGAGCACCTGTTGTGCTTTACATCACGTGAGCAGCTCGTTATGAGAACGTTTCTTCGGTTGCACTTAATTTCGAAAATCTATTAAAAAAAAAACACACAAAATGAACCGCCTGAGCTGAATTGTTTTTGGTTTTTTTTTTATTTTTCCATTTAACACATACATAGATATCAGTTTCTCATTTGCATATCGCCTTCGTTCCATTATACAATTTTATTCAAATTTGTGTAGTCCGCGCAAAGTTAAGAAAAAGGGTGTAAAAAGCCAACAAAAAAAAGAAGCAAAAAAAAAAACAATTTCATAAAATAATTAAACTGGTTATAGTTTTTTTCTTTCTTTTTCTTGTGGTTTGTCTACAGATATTTCGATTTTGCTTTTTCGCTTGCTCCACAAATTGGATTGATTAAATAATGTTGCAGCAAGCGAAAACCTTTCACATTTATAAAAATGCAGTTGTGTGTGTGCTCGTGTATACATGTGTACTTATGCCTGTATCTCGGTATGTACATATACATACATATATACAAACATATGTATCGGTTTTCTTTGTGTTTTGTGCACAGCATTTTTAGTTGCTCTTTATTTTTTTTTTTTTTAATTTTTATGACTGTTTTTCTGTTTATGCTTCTTCTTCATCATCATGATGATGATGATGATCATCAACGCTGTAAAGTGAAAGGTGCTCCCACAATTCAAAAATGCTTTTTAACTTGAAAAATTGCTAAGCTTTGGCTTGCGCGCTTTGGTTTCTTGTGGCGTTTGGCATTTTTTATTTTTTCTTCGTTTTTGACTCTTGCCTGGCAATCGAAAAGCGTGGTAAATGGTAATTGGTAAATGTTAAATGGCCCAAAAAGAAAGTGGACGAAAAGAAGAATGCTAAAAAGCAACCCTGGCCCGTGATGTCTGCCTTTCAAATATATAAATAGGTTGAAAATATATTTAACTAATTAATAACATTTTAAAATCTTTTGCTGATATATTTGATTAATTTTTATGTTTTGTATATACTAAATTTGTTATTACACATTTTGGTTTATTATTCCACTTTAAATGATCGAACGCTTTGCAGATATTAAATGTAAGATCATTAATTGATCTTGTGCATTCAGTAGAAATAAGCCATTACGTCTACGCCGAAAAAAAAACAAGTCTCAATTTACAACGAAACAGCAGCCAATCGGTGCGTGTTTTTTTGTTGTTATTCATATCCTGTGCAAGTGCAAGCAGAAGAAATATATTCATCATAATCAGCATCAAAAGCCTAGACGATTTAGATCGAACAGCTAGAGACTTAAAGTTTGGCATATAAGTTCTCGTATACCACAGCTCAAGTTTATTTTATTTTATCGATACCATTCCGCTAAAGCGATAAAAAATCGATTCACAATAAAAGCCGAAATTTTAAAGATCTATATTATTAATCTAAATACTAAAAGTCTTGACAACACATATAGAACAATATGTACAAATTTCATCGAGAAGAAAATTGTATATTTATATAGATAGATAAAGATTGGGATTTGGGAGTATCTGCTAGTCGAGCATCCTCGACATATTTCCATTTTTTTTATTTTGGGCGTATTTCGGTTATGAATATAAAACCAATGCGTATAATAATAGCAGCGACAGCAAACACCAGCGATGTGTCTAGCGGGGGCGTGCGTCCTATGCGGGCTTAACCTTATCACCATCAAGCACAACACGCACACACACACGCAGAGGGGTGCCCTGACGTATCAACTCGCCAGTTAATCAATTGGCAAAAGTCAGCCACATTCAACAAAACGGAAATGTTGTGAAAGTTGTTGCGAAAAATGGGTGCACAACCCACGCGTGAAGACGACACCCAGTAACCAAACAGTAGGTATATCAATTGGTGTCCTAATCGCATTTTGTGGCATTGCGGCATGGCCATATACGCTGTGTGTGTGTGTGTTAATTATGTGTTAGCTGCTAAAGTGGCTAAAGCGGTTGACTTTGACGCCATTCACAAAAATTCAAACAAAATCCAACAATCAATAAACAGATAAATAAACAGCAACAATAAAAGAGTGGCGGAAGCAACCGTTATGTAGATCACACACGTACACACATACACGTAATGAACCAAACAAATTGATCAAGTGTGCTCTTTAAGCACATTGAGTGACTCACTTAGGATCATCAATTTTGATGCCTCAGTGACTCATTTAATTGATTGCTTTTTCAGGAGAAAGTAAAAACGCGATAAGAAATTTATTAATAGAAATGTAGTTTTTAGAAAAATTAAAAAACTAGCTGCGGTATTATAAAATCAAATCTTAATTTAAATGATTTGATTTATACTTTTTAAAAATAAAACTATTTTTTTTAAACCATTCGCAAAAAATACTGAAGAGAATCTTCTATTAAAAAGTTTAAATCCTTTATAAAATTAAAAAATAATATAGTATTGTAAATAAATAATATATTAAAACCATTTTTATACATTTCCAAAGGTAAAGCAATCTATTAAATGTTTCAAGGCTTTCAAAAATGAACCGAAAAATTCAAAAATAAAAAACCCTGCTTGCAATTATGAAATAATAATCTAATAATAGATTCACTTTCCGCAAAATTAGTGCCGCTGTGTTAAACACCGCCTTGCAGCTGAGCAACCTTTCACTTGTTAGACTTGTTGTTGTTCAGCCTGTAAAAAGCTCAAACTGTTGCACAAACTTGTTGCCATTGTATAACACACTTCATTAACGCACACACATGTGGCGACAAATAACAATATGGTGCGCCCACGCTTTTGAGGACATCCTCCCTCACACATACCAATACACACAGCGCACGTGTATGTGTGCGTACGTACGTGGCGTAAACTCGAATCGAATAATGAATAATTTACGCTGAGCCTGCGACTCCTGCTTGGTGCCTGACATTGACGTCAAATGTAAACTGAACAGCTGCTCGACGACAGCTAACCGCCCACAATACTTAAGAGCGGACCAAAGAGCACGAGGTGCCAAGAAGAGAGAGAGAGAGAGAGAGAGGCTGAGAACGGAAAACAACAACAACAAAATAGTTTGCAATGCGCATCCTGCATTGCGCAGCGCGTGTAAAATTCGCATGAATGGATTTCCAAGTTGGACTACTCAATGAATGATGTGAGGGCAGTTTTATTATCTCTCCTTCTCTTTCTCGCGATCTCTCTCTCTCTCTGTCTCTCTCTCTAACTGTAATACGATGATACTATAAATGTGAGAGTGTGTGTGTGTGTGTGTATATATGGGTATACAAATTTAATTATGCGCGCTTCTGCCATATGTTTGAACTTATTTCATAGAAAAGTGCCGCTGACAACCCGAATTATTTGCAATGTTGCCATCGACGTATGCTTCTTATTGTTGCTGTTGTTGTTGTTGGCATTCGCTTTGGATTTTAACCAGTTTTTGCAGATTGCAACGCTCGCTACACTTTATTGGAAATGTCAAAGTTAAGCAATACACACATATAGACACATACAGTCATTGTTTGAGCTTATACCATATTGAAAGTATCGTGCATAGCTAAATACATACATACATACATATACATATATATACATACGGACAGAGACAGACATGGCTCGAACTAGTTATTCAAATATGCTGAGCTACCGTCTCTTGGGACAGTTGTTGCCAAGCACGTTTTTTAGTTTTTCAGTTTTGTGGGTTCTCGTGTGCATTTTAAAATAGCGGCACGCTGCTGCATTAAGCCGTTAGAAATTCGACATAACCTCAAACACACACGCACACATAAATTGGCATCAATGGTTAACTGTTCTTTGCTTGATATTGTTGCTTTACACAAAGGGTGTCAAATTGTCTTAGGAAAATTGTTAATATAATTATTAACGCTCATAGAGCTAGCAAAATTGGCTGCCAACTTTTGCTTACATAAGCGAAAGTTTTATCAAGAGTGTAAAATACGTTGAAATAAAAATAATAATAAAAAAAAATATATATATATATATATATAAACACACACACTTGTCTGTGTGTGTTCAGAAGTCAAGTAAACTTGCTGACTTATTAACTTGAACTTGTTTGCTAATGCAGCAGTTTTCTTCTCGACTTGACTTTTGGTCTTACCAATTTGCTCAACGATCAACGCTCAACCTTTATGAAAACTGTAGAGTTTTTGATCTGCTTCGGCTTCATTTTTGTTTTTATTTACGGTCAGCATTCTTTAGTGAAGGCGATTTTTTTTCTTTTTCTTTTGTTCTTGTTTTTTTTTTTTGTAGCTTTCGTCGACCCAAGGTAATCATTTTTACCAAGTTTCTTTGTGTTTCGTTTCTCCAAAGCCAAGAAAAAGAAATTGAAAAACCAAAAAGAGGAAAATTTTGTAGCCCATCAAGTCTTCTCAACGTTGATAGAACGCTTTGAGATTGTGGTTTTGGGACATATTTAGGGCAACAATATTAACACACAAACTCCCCTTACCTGTAAAAAGGATGGCAACACTATGCGCGGATTTTATAGCAGCCAGCTAGACAACGTTTGCAGGGATCGCTTAGCGTTGCCAGACTATGCAGCAGCAGTCGCAGAGAGTCTTAATTATTTAACATAATTAAATAACAAAACAATAAATATATTGTTAATAAAAAATATTTACATTGGGACAATGGTTCTCCATATGCACACTTTCCTCAGTTTCTGTAGATCTGCACTGTAGTCTAGGAGTGAATAACCCTTATTATTCACTGTACACTGATTATATGTACAATATACATTTTTCTATATATGTATGAAAGTCTTAACTACATTGTGTATAAATAAATTAAAGATTCAATTGACAGCTTCGTTTAGCGTGACGTTTTGTTTCCAAGCAGCGTGTGCCTCTTATCATTGAACAAAATGTGAAAATATAATTTTAGCTGGCGGTAGCAATATGTTGAAGTCCTTATCAATGTGAATGGACCACAATATATACACATTTTTATAGTAACTTTTTTTTATACATAATTCTTAGGCCAACCAATTTGTTGTGTATAATTAAAATTTAAATTTTTGGAGAACAGATATTCCATTCTAGAATATAAGATAAGTTTAATCAAGTTTTAAATCTTATTGGCATAGACTATATCGACTCGGCTAGTGATGCTGATCAAGAATATACATAAATATATATATATTTTAGGGGGTCGAGAATTTTTTCTTTCTTGCTTCAACGAAAATTATTGTAATTGTTTTTCGAATAACTGCATTCTGTGAAATGCAAATGTATTCGGGGAATACTTATAATTTAATAGATCTTTGGAGTAATGAAATTATCATTGAATTGAACACGTTCCTCACAACACTGATAACAATGCACTTGAGAAATAATTATTGCGACAGACTCGCGTGCTGTCTGTGACCCCCCTTTGAAAGGGGATTTTTATTGTGTTTTGTCTCAATTCAATGACAGATTGTTTGCACGGCATGGTTATATAGTTATATATACATCTATAAAAGTAAAGCGGGTTCTCCGGGATTTTACCGCTGATAAATGAATATTTGAATTTCACTTTTACTGCGAAGTGTCAGTTTCCGTCTAAACAGACTATTTAGATTATTTTTTTTACGGAAAAGCCCCAATAGGGTTTTGCTTACTTTATAAACACATACATATATTATTTTTATTTACTAGTCCCCAAGTATACCAATAAGTCTTTGTGAACGTAATCAAAACTATTTTGAGGTCTTATCTGACGTTTTTGCCTCTTACAAAATACGCTCATGTGATAAGATTTTTGATAAGACAGTAAAATTACTTCCAACTTTATGCAATGATAATTTGAATTTTAAATAATAATAATGGCAAATGAGCTAAGGCGATAAAGTGAAGCTCAATATGTGGCGATTATTTTTCATAAATATCTTTTTATGCTGCCATTATTACAGCACACACACATACATAACCTAAACCGCTACTGACGTAATCGATGGGCGGGGAAAAAAAGAAGAAAACACAAAAATTGCACGCGCGATTTTCCCGGGAATTTTTGCGTTGCTTTCGTTTTTTTTTTTTGCATTTGCAAACATTTTTAATGTTGTTTTTGATTTGTTCTTTTTTTGTGTTCTGTGTGTGTTTTTATGTGTGTGTGAGAAAGCCTATTTCTGGCATGGCTGCATTATCTCGCCCAGTAATGACATCTGACGGCCCCGAGGTTTGTCTGTCAGTTTAAAGTGCAGCCAGGCAGGCAAAAACAAAAAAGTCATTAGTTACTTTGCATTTAGCGCAGCTGATAACATTTCGTCTTATCACTGCAGCTACTCGTAGATACACTCCCCTCCCCACGCCCCTCCTCAGTGTTTCTCTATGAGTCTGTGTGTGCCATAATAGATTCTTTCGTTCTTTTGTATTTTAGAGTCGAGTCGTCTCATAAATGTTATGCCGCTTCCTCAACGGCGACATGTATTCATTACTGTTTCCGCAGCGATAAGCAGCTCTCTGAAAATGAAGCTCAACCAGAACACACGCACAGACAGCAGCCAAATACACACACACACACACACGCCTAGGCACATACACACACCCACATATATATCTCATTATATTGAAACTGTTTTCGGCAAGGGGGCCAACAAAAAAAAAACAAAATCAACTAAAACCTAAAAAATGAACAAAACAAAAATTTGCTCGCTATATGATAAATCTATTTTTTTTTAATTTCTTGGAAAACTCTAATTATCATTATCAGACGAAAAAACCACTTTGTGAAACTAGAACAAAAAAAAATACTTCTTAAGACCAGAAATACATTGTGACTGACGACAATTTCTTATCACGTCCCGTGTTCCCATGTAAATGATATTTTTCTGAACACAAGAAATCACTAATAAAAGAAAAAATTATATTGCTGATGGATGCTTCGCATAGCAGAAGAGAGATAAAAAAAACAAGAAGAAGAAAAAGAAAACCTTGGTACGCCTGCATTTGCAAAATTTGTTTGGAGCACGTTCTTGGAGTAAGTGCGAAATCAAATCGAAATAATAAATAATAAAAAAAACGGAGTGGTAAGAATAGGGTGTGTATATGTCTATCGTATGTCAATGTCGTCGTATATCACCGATATGTATATACTTAGGGCCCAACAGTGCCGATTAGATTTGACGGTTTGCTAACGGGCTAAGACTCAAAGAAACCAAGGCTTCAACACTCCATAGACAGCTAAAGACAGACAGTTTTATGATGTTGTTTTATAGGACTGGTTTCGTGTTCAGTTTTCAATTTTTTTTTCTTTTTTTTTTGGGGGGAGCTATTTTTTCAGATCTTTGTAAAAATGCCTGCTTAATATGCAGGCACGAAGACAACTTTTTGGTTCAGTAAGGGAAATGCCTAACTTGGCTGACTTAGGCTGGCATAGGGCTTTCAAACAGTTTCTCTCATTTCATGCAACACCAATGCTCCTCAAATGCGTTTTCTCCAACTCTAAATACATGCATGTGCATATGTTTATATACACTTGAAGTCAATTTAATGATACTTTACGAGTGCGTGAAACTCGCCCAACCAATATCATAATCATGAAATCGCCGTTTTAATTGCTTTTGCACGTGTCTACTCTTAAACATGAACGTAATAATAGTGCTAAGACATTTTACATAAATACATAAATTTGTATCCTCTATTTAGTTTGTGACCAGCACATGATACACCTATATTTAGTCTGTGGCCTTGGCAAATTTCAATTGTAAAATAAGTATTTTGTCTTATATTTTGTAGAGATTGTTGGCCAAGGATTAAAAGAAATTTAAATGCATTAAATCACTAAATAAACCTCTATCTAACGATGGGATGTTGATTATTTTTTAAAATTAATCTCTTACATATTGTTGTTGTTGTTGGACAAGATTTTAAAGAAATTTTAAATCATTCGATGCGAATGGAAATAGTCACGATCTATCATTGACCGATTGTGTTTGTATATTTAAATATGATGCTCGAAGAAATTGAGATTATGTCGCTACTAATATATTGAACGCTGCTGTATGTTGCATACATGTGTATAAATATAATCGAAGCCAGTCGTTTTACATTTGAATGAGCCTAAGAAATCAGCGCACGCTTGCAAGTTCAATTGCCTGGGCCTGATGATGATAAGCATTTTTCAGCTTAATGTGGGTCAATAATTGTATGCTTAAATCGAATTTGATTTTCTGCTGAACACGACTTCATATTCTTAAGTACACCCAAAGCAGCCTATCATATAACAGATAGCATATTGTTCAGTTAATGTCAAGGGTTTGCATTTTAATGACAACAGTTGCCACAGCAGCATGCATACGTTAATAATACATATTCTTATATATTTAAATCAACAAGCAGATGAAACTCAAGTTAATAATGTAAACATAGTATATATTTAATTATGTTTTTTTTTTGTGTGCTGATGCTTAAAGTGTTCTTATCGTAAGTTGCAAAGTACTTTTAACTAACTTATAACGTCACTTCGTGTCACAATAATATTACTTGGTTGGAACTCGTTCTCTTTTTTTGTTCTTTTGGTTTTATAAATTAACACGTGAAACTGATAAGGCCATTAATTGAACTCTTGTTTGTCGTGTTTGTTGGTGATCGCTTACCGAAACTAAATCGGAGTCCCATATATCTTTGAGGTCGCCATCGTAGAATGAGTCCATATTGAGGTTTTCGCTTCTTTATTCTCTCTCTTTTTGTTTTTTTGCGCTCTAAGAACTTTTTAGTTTAGTTTCTGGTTATTTGGTTGTTGATTGTTGTTCGACTTGCTCGTTCCACCTTGCTGCAGTCACACACAAATCTCTTAATTTGCCTCAAATTCAGCTCAACTAAATATGTATATATATAACTGTTGATCAATTTATAAATATCTTTGCGTTTTCTCTCTCTCTCTCTCTCTTTTTCTCTTTCAAGTCAAAGTCAACAACAGTTCTGGACGCGTTTCTTTATAACACTTATTAGGGCGAAACCTGTTGCTTCCAAAGAATGTTTTCACTTGACATTGTTAAAGTCTCCTTGTGTCTGTGTATGTGTGTATCTGTATCTGTGTCCGTGTGTGTGAGCGCGAACGAGTACTTGTGTATGTATATGTGTATACATGTATGATTGTATGTGTGTAGTTCTAACTTGGTTTACAACTTGTAGCTTGTAGCTGGATTTAACTTGTTGCACTCGTTCGTTTGTTGCGGGGATTTTTTTTTTTTATTACTTTTGTTGTAATTTTATATTTAATTTATTTATAGTTTTTGCTGATTTGATCAACAACACATTTGATTTGCACTAGCAGATTGTTATTAATTATATATTGTGTGTACGACGAGACAGCAGCACATTTTCCATTCCCATTCGCATTTTCATTTCCATTTCCATATGGCTGGCGTTGGCCATGTATAATAACATTTAAGGCGTGTAGTGAATCGCATTAACTGTTTGTAATTTAATTGTATATGCTTAATGTTTGCCACATATCAATTTCAATTTATGAATGTGTATTTATATTTATATTTTAGATTTTTGAACAAAATGTTCGTTAGCACAATTAGAATATTGTCCGTAGTGCGACTGCAGCCAAAAACGGTACTAAACTATATGTCGGTGAAATTCTTGTGAATGCGAACGAACTGCCAAGCAGCAGTGGCAGCAGCAACAGCAGCAGCCGACGCAGTCATCGTCGACGTCGTTGTTCATATGCTCTCTCACAATCTCTCTCTCTTTCATATATATATATATACATACACACACACACACACACACACACATACAAACATTCGCACACAATCAAAGCGCAAGAGCGCATGTGAATGACTTAACGTACTTTGCGCTCTTCGCTCCCTCTGCCGCTGCTGCTGGCAGCATTGACAATGCCGGTTGCCGGCTTTGCTAGCTTATGGCGCTCTCTTAAATTAACTTTCACGCTCTTTGCGCGTGCTGTAAAGTGAATGTAAGCAGGCGTCGTCGACGTCGCTGTCGTCGCAGTCGTCGTCGTAAGCCGGCTTTGACGTCAAGTCAAGACTTATAGGAAAAAATAAAACAAGTTTCTTCCGACGCTGACGCTGCTGCTGCTGCTGTTGCTGCCACATTTGTTAACCTGTTTTTTTTTTATAATAGATTTTTGTAATTATACTTTGTCACCGAAAGTAACATAGTATATTGGTTTTGTGCATTGTCCGTCATGCTGTCTGTCCGCCCATCCGATCTGATCTGTGCCCGCGACAAAGTATAAAAATTGAAGTGCTACATCCACTAGAGGGATGGGAAATCGATAAAGGCACATATCTCCCACAAATGGTTTAAGGCGACTGTCACCAAGTTTGGTTGGTATATTGTTGGCGATGTCCTTCAAATATCAGCACATGCCGCCCCCAGGACCCCGCCCCTACAAATTTTAAATGACTATATCTTCCGTAGTTTTTGAGTTAGATCCGTTAAATGTGGTAGGTATATTGCTGCCCGTCTCCAAACGGAATTTAAGAGCAACTGTTACTAAACTTGGAAGAAAGGTTACTAGAAATCTCTTCCATCAAAATTTTTTGGCCACACCCACTCCCGCTCTTAAAATTCACAACAGCAATTTGAAACACAAACTTGGATAATATGTTTTGGCTCCACAAATCCTATTCTGTATTCCTGTATTATTTATGTCATCAAAGTACTTCGCAGTCGGTTACGCCGGACGTTCTCCTCTTTTTTTTTATGATTTGGATTTTCCCCCCTCCATTCGCTATTTCTCTTGCTCTCTACGCTGTGGCCGGCTTCCAGCCTCTGCCGCTTGGCAACACTTGGCGTTGCTGCTGCCGCCGCTGCTGCTGCTCCTGCTGCTGTTGATCTTGTCAACTTGACCAAGTTATTTGAACTATGCGCATGTGCAGTCGACGTCGCCGTTGTCGTTTTAGTTGATGTTGTTGTAGTCTGGCCAGCTAGCCAAGCCAGTCGTCGGGCAGTTAGCCAAAGCCAAAAGCAACTTGGCTAGCTTTTTGTCATTTGAAGGCTGTTTGTTTGCCTGGGCCCGGCTGCAGCGATGCTGACGTCGACGTTGACGTCTGCGTCGCAACGTTAGCAGCAATAGTGGCATAAAGTGAATGTACTTTCAAACCAAAGATCCGGTTTGAAACCATGATGACGACGATGGCGACGACGTTTTCACAAATGCTTGTGTAATACATATGGAGAGGCTAAATACATACATACATACATACACACATACATAATTACATATACATTCATACATATATATCTAGGTATTTACAGCATGGGGAGCTTTGGCTGTTGTTGTTTTTCATTTTTTATCCCATATGTGTATCGAATTTGTTGGCCAGGCTTAAACCGGTCGCCTGCCTCTGAGAAAATAATCAAAATTAAAAAACAAACGAAATTAAAATGTTGAAGAGCTCCGGGAAAGTATCAAAAGTTAGGCGTGCGAAAGAGAGAGAGAGAGAGAGAGAGAGAGATATAGTTAGATAGAGAGAGAGAGAGAGAGAGAGAGAAGGGAGAGGAGGAAGAGGAGAAGGCGGAGGGGCAGTGGAGGCCGGCATCATTTCATTAGCCCAGATCAATGAGCTTTGATAGCTCACAGCTCCCATTCAAAAACGCTAGTCTCAGTCCCAGATCTCTTTTAATATTTCATGTACACACACACACATACACATTGAAAATGTGCATTGTATGTGCGTGTGTAAATGTATTTGTACAAATATCATTTCATTTTACTTGCTGTTGTTGTATTTGCAATACGTTTGTGTGTGTGTGTGTAATAATAATTCGTCATGCTGGCCGCATTTGAACCCGCATACTAGCTGCCGAACAGTGCCGGGCCGAACCGAACCGCACCGGGCCGAGCCCAACACCACCGCCCCTAATAAGCAAATCAAAAAAAAAAAAAGAAATAAGCAAAAAAATTATAAAATACACTCTTTGAATCGCATATAACTCTCTTTGCGTGTGCTAGCTTGCTTTTGCTCTCTTCTCAATTCGCTGATCGTGCGCTGGCGCTTCAAGTGGATTTTACAGTTACATAGTATATATAGCCATGTACAGAAAGAGAGGAACCAGCGAACAGACAGAGAGGCAGTGTGAACGGAGCCACATAGAGAGACAGGGAGAGATAATTTTGTTGTTGTTGTTGTTGTATTTTATGGCTGGCACAAATATTTTTCGCACAGCGCCCAAGTCACTGAACATATACACATACATATATACATCTATACATATATATATTTTTTTTATTATTATTATTTTATATTATTTGATTTGTGAATCACAACAAAAAGCCGTAGCTCCTATATGGGTGTGTGTGTGTATGAATATGTGTTGTGTGTGTGTTTGGGTTTCACTGAAAAACAAGATACATAACGTGCCAGTGACTGTTGTTGTTGTTGTTGTTGCTATTTAGGTGTCGGTGTCTGCTGGTCTGCTGCCTCGTTGTTTGCAATTTGTATATGTATATATACATATGTGTGTGTGTGTCTGTGTATTTGTTGTTTATCTGCATCAACATTTTAATCTGTACTTTAGTTTTTTATTTTAGAAAAATATATATTTAGTATTATGTCTAGCGCCTTCTGATTAGATTTTGGTTTATTTGATCATTTAATGAGTTCCTCTATGCTAGTTAATAAAATATTATTATATTATACAGCTATTTTTTTTTTCCATAAATATAATTGCCTCTCATAGTTGCCAATGATTATTTCTTAGTTCCAGTTTCTAATCATCCATAAATTGTACTATCCGAAAACTGAAGTTCTTTAATTTCTCTGGGTTCTATTATAAGATATCCACAAAGGACTGCAAATTGATTTTTCGAAACGAAAATTTCTTAGTCTCATTAGCAATTCAGTGCGAGGTGTACCTACCTAAAATAGTTTTGATTCTTTATCAGAAATTTGCCTGGCACAAATAATGGAGGAGTTGAGAAAATGGGTTTTTTGGTTCAAAAAAAGAAACAACAGAAAAACAACCCATGGCGGGTAATGAGTTGCACATAATTTTGATAACGTTACTCTGCACTAAACGTGTTCTATAGATACAATTGAAGAACATTTGAACTGCACATTAAACAATACCTTTTTGTTCAATAACTGTAATTAATTTCATGAAAAGCAGCTGGGTTTGTGCGAATTTATTGTTATTGTATTATTTGATGTGCCTGAAATAGAACCAAGAAAGCGCTACTCGAGAGAGCTCGACTACTATATACCCTGTACGCAAGTCTTTACCTAACATAAGTCGTATGAAGAAAATGTTTGCGATTAAAATAAGAATTTGCGATTTTTGCCGTATTTCTCAATAGATATTAATGAAACTTTTACAGCTGATAAACCGTCTCGATTGTTGATGCTGATCAAACATTATATATATATACCTAATGGGCTCGAAGCTGTTTCCTACTGTATGTTACATTGGCACAACGTCATTATACCCTTTCTGCCAATTTTATAATGGGGTTCAGCGTATAACAAATAAAAAACGATGAAGAAAATAATGCATAAGAACATGTGGTAGCTAAAAATATGTGCATCTGTTTATGTTCATATTGCTTACCCCAAGATGTTGTTTGTAGTTGTGGCTGAAGCAGGTAATGAATAAAAAGCTTACTAAAATACACATAAATATATACATACACATAGCAACAAAAGATATCAGTTTGGCCTACATCAAGCGCATAAAGATTCGTCATTTATCTAAACTTTGTTATTTAAATTCCGTCTTCTGTGACAACTAATTAACAATAATGAAATGACAACAATAATATGACATACATTTGATATATGAATTTATATATGTAAATATATATATACATTGCTGCTTCATTATCATATTGTAAAGCGAAGTTTCGCAGTATTAGCTTTCACATAAGTCCCAAATTGGAGTTGTTACTTTTGCAGAGAGTAATATCGACTTGACAAGTGATGCTGATTAAGAATATATATATATTCTTGATCAGCATCACTTGCATATATATATATATATAAACTGCACGACAATATACTCTATTAAATTGAATTCTTCTCTGTATTTGTTAATTAAACTGAATAGGATAAGAAAATTGACACAAATGCTGCGTTCATTATTATGATTATTTTATAAAAATTTGTATATTTTATCTGTTCTATTTGCATGTCTATATCTGTATATATTTATTTATACAAGTGTATTAAATCTTCGTTGACTCTTAAAAGTCATTTTACTCTTATTGCGTCTTTTGTTAAAAATAATACAATTATAAGAATGACTTCATTACAATCCAAAAATAAGTATAATAATAATATTGTCTCCCTCAGGACTTTTAAAACCATTGTCATTGCCAGCATTCAGGTATGCTGTACATATATATAGTACATAATAATATATATATATATATATATATATAGAATACTTGTGGATTGTACATACATAATATATGGCACTTGTTTTTTGTTTCGGTTGGCTTAATATAAATGTCTTGAAAGCTGTACAATGAAATTAACACATGCTTGTAAATAAATGGTACATGTGTATTGTAAATTAAACACACAGTTCACTGATCGATCTATGTGTGTCTGTGTGTAGATGTGTGTGTGTGTGTGTGTGTGTATATATACCTGTGCTTGTGTAAACATACAAACAGATCCGCACCGGCAGACATATTGCCGACGTCGCCGTCTGCCCGTCTTGGCCGTCTTGCTGTCCCTTCCTTTCCGTCGGTTGTCTTTGCAACTGAGTCCACAAAGCGTGTGCATTGCGCCGCCTTTTGTATGCGATTGGGTTCGTGTCAGTTGTCCATCTGTCAATCCGTCCAGCTGTCAATGCATTTAGTACCTGCAAATATCGCTTATAAGCAATCGTCTATAAAGAACAAAACAAAATAAAATTGGTTACGTTTGCACTTGTTTAAACTAATACAAAAAAAACGGTTTCCCCCAAACCACCCCACTTTTGTTTGCCTCGTTGCTTGTTGAATATGGCATCTCTTTCTTTTTCTTCTTCTTTTATTTTTGACTTACTAGCACATATCTCTGATAAAGTCAGCACCTGGCTTGTCTTATCGTCGTCGTATTGGCCAAATGCTTGACAATAAATTAGATTTTGTGCAAAACTTCAAATTGGAATAAACAAAACCTTATGCGATCCACTCTAACGTTGGTTGGCCCCTGCCACATGATAGTGCAAAAGAGCCAGTCGGACAAGTGATGTGTGCTTTATATCACAGCCAAAAGCCAATCCGGAATTTAGCCAAGCTTTAACGCATTCTGAACGCCCTACGTTTGAGCTGTTAGCTGATCAGCAATTTCCATCAACCATAGGATAGAAAGAGCTGATATTTTTAGGACCTTAGGACCTAGGCAGAAGGATCTCCGACATCTCCGACTCCAAAAATTATTTATGTATATATATATATATATATATTATTTAAGGCAGTTGACTGCTTGCTTTTCATAAAGAAGCGGCTGAATAGTATTTTTTTCATTAATTTTAACGATATTTTGTAGAAGAGACAGCCGCCAATGCCTTCATCTGGCTACTCTAAAGATATTCTTCATTAGAGTCCATAGCCGAGTCTATCTAGCCAAGTTCGTTTATCTATATACTATGCTATTTGTGAGAAATCAGCTCGATTCCCTGAAATCGATTGCATGATAGTTTGATTGTTTTTCATGCGATCCCGTTTAAAATCATTTTCAAAGATCTTAATGGAAATTCAATAATGAGCGTATACAAGTTTTTTGCATTGTGGTTTTTACTACGAAGCTGAAATATAAATTCTCCAATACATTTACGTTCAGCTTATTTGATCCATCACATAATAAAATTGTTAATGAATCTCACTCTTAAGCGCAAAGAGATATTGACAAAATAAAAACACAAAACTGTTAATTAATGTTTAGATTTAAAAGAGTCAAATTGACTTATTTTCATTCAAAGATTCTTTCACAAAAAACGTACAAATTTCTAGACATGGCTTATAAAATAATGAATTAAACTAAATTAAAGTACATTTTGCATAATCTAAGGATAAGTTGTGGTCCCTTCTCACCCAGAACCGATTATTTTTGGAAACTGCCAATTTCTCCCTAATCAAATCATTTTTTTGAGAAATACTACGCTTCCAAATGTTTGTGTCTAAATTTACCATAAGTTGTCTATTAAATTGCGACCGTCTATAATTGTTAATGTATCAAACTGAATAATCGAATCGTCATTGCCATTGTGAGCACCTGTATCGAAATATATATGTGTGTATATATCATGGGGCACGTTTTTTTTTGTTTTGTTTTGTTTAGTTTTTTTTTTTTTTTTTTTTTTAGCCACGACGTTGATGTCTTCGGGCTCCATAAGCAAAATACGGCCAAAATGCGATGCGGTTGAGGTCAATGATTTCTTATGCGTTGTCTTTCTGCTGTTGCTGCTATTGCCTTTTCACGCTTTTTCGACTGTGGCTATTGGTCAAAATATAAAAATAAAAATAAAAACACTCGGTGAGCATATATTGAATATTAATTAAAAGACCTAGCTTTTGGCTTATGTAAACAACACGATGTGAAGAGTCGCTGGACCATCGACTTGTTGCCTGCTGTAATGTCAAACTATTCACGCAACTGATGACATAATATCCAAAAGTTGGAAATTTTTGAGAATGTGGATGCTGTCTGCCTGTCCATGAATCACACAACTATAACAAGCTGTAAGATGGTTCATATCAATATGCCAATCAAGTCGTTGGCCTTGTTGATAAGCAATATGCAATTAGACTAAAAAGAAATATATGTTTGTCAAAATTTTTCGGAAGTTCTGACACCGATATTCGAGCCCATAAAATCAGTGCAATTGTAACGGGACAACATCAGTTTGTGAAAACCAAGTCAAAGTCGAAGTCAAAAATGTACAAAAAATCGTTGGTGTTTTTATTTCTAGTAATTACCATTTGCAATGGTGATAATTTCGAGGAATGCGATGAAGCCGACCCGGAAAGTTTTGTGTCCAGTTGGCAGAGTTGTCAATCGTATGTGTATTGTGATGGCGACGGTTCAATGTTGGGTGAATGCGATGAGGGCCAATACTTTGATCCGGAAACATCATCGTGCGATGATGCGGCCAATGTTAAATGCTTTCTCGATGAGGTCGATGAGCCGCCCGTCGAAGAGGAGCCCGAACCCGAACCCCAACCAACGCCCCCCATTATGGAGCAGCCCACTGAAGTGGATTTTATAAATATAGCGCCTGTCGTCAAGCCCAATTGTCCAAACAGTGATGATCCCAGCCAGGTGATATTTATGGCCAACAATGCATCATGCACGGATTACTATCTCTGCTATCATGGTCATGCCATCGAAATGCATTGCACCGATCAGCTGCATTTCAATGGGCTCACAGGACAATGTGATTATCCCGAGAATGTTCACTGTGCGGTGAGTGATTTATTTTATTTGATTTTTTTTTTGTTTTATGCAGAACAGTTTTTAATTTGTTGACCTTTCTTGCAGCTGGATGAACCGTCGGCGCACAAGTGCTTACCACACATAACCGATTTCTTTCCACATCCGGACAAGTGCAGCTATTTCTACTATTGCATCAAGGGATTCCTGACGCTGCAACAGTGTCCCTTCTACTATGGCTGGGACATTGAGCGGCGCAGCTGTGTGCATTTAAACGTGGCCAAATGCTATGGGAACTCAAGGCGGGCGTAGCACCATCAGCCATATCCACCATTGGGAATTTCCTCAAATTAAGCAACATAAAGCCCTATCGATAAACACAAAGGCTGTTGTTAAGTTGTTGTACCTTTTTAAGTGATAAGCGCACTAGTTAATGATAAGCCCAATTCACAAAAACATGTCTTGTTTAATTAAATGCAATTTTTTATTTGACAAAACACGGTTATTGGAAAAATATAAAAACCTAAGCACAACACAATTAAGCCGCACAAAATGAGACAGTCTATACGCATTGACATCCTGCCCGTCATCATCGTCATCGTCATCGGTAGCGCCTGCGTCTCAGCCGTGAACATTACCGAATGCAATGATGAAAGCGTTGAAGGATTTATTGATAACCCACAGACGCAATGCGAGTATAGCTTAATCTATTGCGATGGCGTCAATTCGATGTTCTGTGGTACGAGAGAATGGTGTGATGAAAGCTTCAACTGTGATGAAAGAAACGTAAACACCACAGCTTCATCAGATACTTCGGATTGGAGTACAACCAGCACCACACACAGCACAAATACACCTCTAACCAGCACAACTTCCGCCGCAATGGATGTGCGACTATTGTGTCGTCATGGTGTAACCAAAAAGTACAAATATCCCGGCAACTGCAACTATTACTATTATTGTATGGATGGTTTTTTGATTGTCGAACAGTGTCCCATTGGTTATGCCTTCAATGAGCCAAATGGCATCTGTAGTGGACGCATCGCTGACATTCCGGATTGTAAGCAATAATAAAGAACATATTTTTTTAATTAAGAACTATGTTGTGTTAAACTGTATTTTAACAATAAAAAATATGAGCTAATTGCCTTATCATAGTACATGAGCTCAATGCGCCTATAAAGCACACGTCTTTTGGTGTCTTCTCCAACAGTTATCGTGGAGGCCAGGTTATTTATGTTGAAACTGCTAATTGTAATTGGCTGCTGTCTGCCGCTCAATCAGGCGGCATTCCTGCAGGAATGCGAAGGTGTCATCATCAGTCGCGTTCAGAATCCAAATCCCGAATGCAGCGAATATGTTTTTTGCAATGGCGCTGATTCCTATTATTGTAATGATGAATGCATCGAGCCCGTTAGCTGTTATGGTGCCAATGAAACGACAGCACAGGCTGCACAGAGCACCAGCAGCACCAGCAGCACCACAACTAGTACCACTATTACCACTGTGGTTACAGAGCAACCGCAACAAACCGAACCAACTCCGACAAGCACATTTCAAGCAAGGAGTAGCAGCACCACTAAAACACCCAGTACTAGTTCAACAGCAGCCAGCGCCACCACAGTCAGCAGCAGCAATCTGCGTATCTATTGCCGCAGGAGCGGTCAGGATGGTGTCTATCCTTATCCAGCAAACGATAACTATTATTATCAGTGCATTTCGGGCTATTTACTTTTGCAGCAATGCCCGCAGCATTTTCATTTCGATGAGTCACAGTGCAAATGCATTGGCACAAACCCTTATCTTTAAGCAGCATAAGAAATAATAAAGTTTGCTTGACAATCAACAGCGGAGTTTTGCATGACAAGTCTAATGAATATTTGATGATAAGCCATCGGTTGGTGGGAGTCATTTAAAACGCTACTGTAACACAACCAATTTATTTAGTCGCGCCTTGACAACGATTGAGAGAACATGCAGAACAGCACAGTAAAGAACAGTGGCTTGCTGCTGATGCTGCTAATAATGATGGTTAACATCTGGCATCGTTCGCTGGCCGATATCTTTGAGGAGTGCACCACGGCTGGCGCCAATGATATGTTTATTGCCTCCAACAAAAGCTGCGTTCATTTCATCTTTTGCAGTGGCGAGGATTCCTTTGAGAGTGTATGTCCGGAGGAGAATGACTTCTTCAACGCTCAGATGGCAATGTGTGAGCCCATGCAAGATATGGATTGTCGCACCGGATTGCCGCTAAACACGCAGCATGAGCAGCAGCAGCAGCAGCAGCAGCAGCAGCAGCAGCAGGCGCAGCAGCAAGAATCAGGCGTCAGTTCGACGACTGTCAATGTAATCAGCGAAACTGTGACAGAGGTGGTTGCATTGGAGACCATGGCTCCTGCCAATTTACCCAATAGAGTGGTCACCATTGTAGCCAATTACTGCCCACCCACAGACAATCAAAATCTAATTGTGCTGCTGGCCCATGACAAATCCTGCACTGAGTATTCAATATGCTATTATGGTAATCCGCTGCCAATGAATTGTGCCGCCAACTTGCATTTTAATGCCAAAACTGGCAAATGCGATAGAGCTGAAGTTGTTAACTGTATGGTGAGTAAAACCATGCTGTATAAATTACATCTACATCAATATCTAAACTCATTGATTATGTGCTTTTCAGAAATCCACGATTAGCGTGCGGGAGCAGTGTAAATCGCATACCGTTGACATCTATCCACATCCAGATAATTGTAACTATTTCTACTATTGCCGCAATGGATTCCTTATGTTGCAGCAGTGTCCATTCTTCTACGGCTGGGATTACGAGAAACGCTCATGTGTGGCGATAAGCCGAGCCAAGTGCTACCGACTGTCATCGACTATGAAAACTAATTTAATCTAATAAAATTTTAATAAAAATAATTTTTAAAAAAACTGTACAGTTTATTAATATATGTTCTTTAAATTCTGAGATTTAGAATTGAAAATGCAAGAAATTTAATAACAAATTTTTTAACTCAACTTTTATGATTTTAAAATAATTTTTTTGAGTGTAACGACAAATACAGAATAGACTAAATAATAAAACATTGAGAAAAAAATTGAAAAAAAAATATGTATTCAAATAAATATGGAATTTTTAATATTAGAAATTGGATATGGAATTTAAATTAAGACAGCATTTAAAAGAAATCTATTAATCTTATTTGTATTACCTAATTCTTAATTTGTTATCTGATTAAATAATATTTCTACTTTACTCCTTTCAAATCGCCATTTAATTGCCTAAGAAACATTGTCGGATAATAATTTCTAATAACTTAACAATAATTATTAATGGTGTTTTCATAAATATTTACTTGGATAAATTCTAGATAAATCAGTTGTTATTTTACAATCCGTTATTAAATTGCAAGTTCAGTTACGGGTTGTGCTCAGGGTCATTAGTTATCTTTGTTACCGTAGCCAAACTGTTGAATCAATGCTGGAAACAACATAAAGTTTTCAGATTTTCGAGAAATGGGCCAGTTATCTGAAGGTACACTAAAAAATGACGAGACACCTATTGACCGATATGGTAGTTGTCTCATCAAGGACAGATGTGTTTGTATCTATGTCATTATCTTTCTAACATATCATAATTAATTGGGTTTTTAAATGGCGTGTGCACAATCTCTTGTAGCTAATCTCAAATAGAAGAGTTTTTTTTTGGTTTTTTTTTTATCGACATTGTAAAATTAATAACGAGCTCCTTTTCACTCCAGCTAAGATTTGACTCCGGAGTGTTAATTGTGAAATCAATATGTCGATCGATTCTGACTGAAAATAAAGTAGTGCAGAAAAAATTGCCGGCAACGATTGCTGGTTGAAGGCCTTATCAAAGCGTTGACACGCAAGAAGAATGTTAATTTACTGATACTATTGTTGCTACTATTCTGACTCGCATATATGCCAAGTTCTTTGCTCATTACGAAATTAGAATAAAATTGCGCTCTACTGTGCTCTGACACACAAAGAAAAATGCCTAAGAACGGTAAAATTTCACGCAGTGTGATCCTGCAACATTTTTGCCAATATTAATGTCTCTGATAAATACTTTTATTTGCAGTATTCTTGTGGCTGCTGCTTAGGAGTACGCTGGTAACGACCCAAGCGAAATGGATGCTCAAACCTACCAATTCGGTCACAATACGACAAAGTGCTCATGGCCGGTGCTTGAATCATGCGAGTGGTAGTTTTGTGGAGCATCCGACTGATTGTCGATTGTTCTATTTGTGCCAGGACAACGGGGATGCCGTGCTGGCCTCATGCCCTTCGAACATGTTTTACAACAAGGTGAATCGAATTTGTGATACGTCTGAAAATGCTAATTGCAACATTGGTAGCGATAGCGGCAGCATCAGCAATCCGCCACTCGACAGCGATAATGAGTTGAACAACATGATCACGGACGCGGCGACATATTGTGCCACAATAACGCCGCTGACGGGGCCGAATGATCGCATCGTGTATATTGGCAGCTCGAGCAGATGTAATAATTACTACATTTGCTATTATGGACGGGCAATACTGCAAGAGTGCAGTCGGGAGTTGCACTGGAATGCCGTGACAGCCAAATGTGATTTACCAGAGCACGCGCAATGTACGCTAGAGGAGAGTATTGGGCCTTCATTGCCCTCAAATGATATTAACAGTGAGCTTATACATTGCCCGACCCATGGACAGCATCTTTATCCACATATGCAGCGTTGTGAGTTTTTCATTTATTGTGTTAAGGGTCATGCCACGTTGCAGCAGTGCCCGTTTTATTACTTTTTCGATATGTATTCCATGTCCTGCAAATGGTCACGCACGGCGAGATGTGTGCGGGATTTGAATTTTCCGCGTTTATAATAATAAGATAATCGATATCGATTGTTGCCAATGAAAGAAAGTGACCGTATCGGTACTAAATAATCGGAACTAAGTTTCGGTCTAACGTTTCTCAATACTATTGTCGTGATGTCATGCCAAAAAATTCCAAAAAAATCTAACATACGTTCACACTGGTGGTCTGGCCACTGTTTACACGAAATTTGTTAATAAAAATTATAAATTGTGCTTTGAAACTAAACAATAATTAACAAATAAATATATAAATAAGGCGCACACTAGCTATTACGAAGAACACAGCACAAATATGTTCATACATAAACTCAACATGCAAGTTTTACGAAACAAAGTAAACATAAATTAATCACAACTTTGTAATAAGAAATATACAGAATCAATAATAAATTTGATTAGTTAACTTGCCATCAGCTACTGCTAAAGGTAAATTTTTTGCTGCCACATTTCTTGACCAAAAATTCCACAATTTCAGAAAAGCCAGAAATTGCTAGAATTTTCTACGTACATCGTCAACAAACAATTGATTTTGCTCTAATAGCGCACAAATATAAGTGTCAATTCTGTTGTTGACTACGAGTGTGTGTTTGTGTGTGTGTGTGTGTGTGTGTGCGTGCGTAAGAAGTAAATATGTTTGAAAATTTGCTCGGCATTTTCCGTAAGCGTCGACGCTGCGATGAGCAAATGCCGCCTCAACCCAGCACCAATTGCGACAGAGACAATGATGAGGAAGAGTACACTGATGATCAGAATTATGCGCATCCAGCCGATTGGACAGCTGGCGCATATATAAACAGCACACAAATCGATAGGTAATTAATAGCTAAATAAACCTTCTCTTTGTTCTCTCTCCCTCTCTCTTATTGCAGCTGGTGAGTGTGAGTGTATGTGTGTGTGCGTGTGTTTAGCTATCATATAAACAATTTAAGCACCATCAGACAAACAGCAACAAGCGCCCACGCCAAAAAAAATTAGAAGCTTAACACATTCCAAAATAGCCAACTGGCTACCACAAAACATAAATACGTTCAAGATTCGAGTTTATAAAAAAAAGCGCGCACTTTGAAAACTGTAGCAAAGAACAAGGAACACAAGTATTTCATAGTGACAATTTGAAGTTCGCTGGGACTTGGCAACGGCTGAAGCAGGTCGGAGCAGCAACAAAAGCAGCAGGAGGTTTGAGTGGCACACTGGATCAGCCGCAGGATATGGACATTGATGCTCCATTCGTGCATGGCATGCAGGAGCACAGTGACGGCAACAACCATCATCAGCAGCATCATCAGAACAACAGCAATAACAGTTCACACGTTTATCATTCGGAAACATCAATGAATTTTGATTATTTACAAGGTCTGCATGCGGATGCAGCGGCAACATCAACCTCCTCATCCTCAACCAGTGGCAGTAACTCGTACGGACTTGTCGACGACAGTAGAGCGCTGGACAGGTTGTTATTCCAAACTTCATAAAAAAAAACTACTAGACAACACACAAAAAAAAAAAAAATTGAGAGCCACTCTCGAAAACAAAAAAAACAATTTTATTATTTGTCGTCTTTAGTTATTATCTGCTATATTATATTTAGTAAACCATGTAGCATATCATTATTTTTTTAACATTCGTATGGCTTCATTATAATAATAATAGTGGTGGTAGCTTAAATCTGTTTTGAGTGGCGCCCACACAATGTCCAAAAAAAGAAGTAAAAAGAAAAGAAAAAAAAAACGTTGTGTGAGTGCCACTTGAGTATTATTAAGTTTCTATATAAGCTGACAGCCTAACAACAGCGTAACAATCAACTTTGCTTCTCTCTTTTCATATCACCATCAAAACCAACAACACCGACAACAACTTCTTTTAATAAAACATTTGGTAGACCTTACAATGCGAACGAACGGTAAAACACATTAAATATAACAATTGTTTCTAGCATAAATTAATATGATATTTCCATTTACAGATCTGTAACTATGGTTTTGGCTATCGATCAGTTTGATGCACGTGTGGAAAAGTTTCGCAAGGATGCGCTCTATTTACAAGAGAAGAAAGACTACCTCTTAATGTCTATGGATCTCATCAAGAGCAACGAAATGCTGCAAAACATGAGCGATGGTAAAATAAGCACCTTAACACATAACACTTCAAAGTTTACAAGTTATCATTTACTTTGATTTGCAGCCGAGCGCGAGGAGATTATGTTATACATTCAACGGGTTAGTGCTCGTCTTGGCACTGTTGAACTGAATGTGCGCACCGTAAGGGACAATTCTCAGGAGGATTCACTCAGTCAGATTAATGCCTTAATCGACACAATGATCAAAATGGGTGATCCGGTCATTAGCCGTCAGCGTTGCCAGATATATTTAAATGCCTGTTGTAGCAGCACCATGGATCCCAATGGCCGTCTGGGCACCGTGCTTGAAGCGGATGTCGGCCCAATAGATAAGAAATTCGAGAGTGCTCTCCTTGGTTGCACTCTGGACGATCAGAAGAACATTAAGAAGCGTCTGCATGCATTAATGGGCTATCTGAATAAGCAAACTGTTACCAATTAACTTAAAACTAGTTACCAATATCCCTCGAAATTAACGAAAATATGTATGTTATGACAATGCTAAAACGATAAACCAAAACCAAAATCAAATACATGATATGCCAACACAAATAGATGAAATTCGTCATTTTAATATATTATTTTGTTTTTTTTTTCATACAGTTGTGCTCTTCTCTAATACATTTAATTAATGTATAATCATTTGAGGTAAAATTAAGCGGCAAATTTCGATATATCATCGATAAGAAATATCGTCAAAAATATCGATATTGGTATTTGCCCAGTAAACTTGTGTATCTAAAGAATCTTCTGTATTAAACGGCTGTAGATGAATTAAACACAATGCAAAAGATTCAAAGAGAACACTGGGGCGAAATAGAGGAGGAGAGCCATGCGCTTACGCCGGACAACTATGTGTCCACGTACGCCAAGAAGCGAAAACTTGATGAGATACGACAACAAGGAGATCCGATGCCAACGGATAAACAGTGAGTAAAAAAGCGACAGTATTTTGCCAATGCCATTTGAATTTCATCATAATTGTATGTGTACAACGTTTAAAATAGCGACAAAATGGAACTGAAGAGCTCCCTGGTCACGCAAACCATCGAAGTGATGAAACAAACTGAAGTGCTTCAGTCCCTAATCGATACCTACTCCAACACAAATGTTAGCCTACTGATAATGCTGCTGGACAATATACACAATGGTTATTAACTGTATTCACATTTTAAGGGATCCTCGAACTACCTTTTGAATCCGTGCCAAATGATACCCGAAGTGGACTTTCCGCCGGAGAATGCCGCCGATTTGGTCAGCGAGCAAAAGTTTCAGAAACCAATCTGGTTCATACCAACAGTGGACACGGCATATTCCCGGGGCGATCCCCAATCCTATCCCGAGCTATCCAGCAACATGTGCCGGCATGCGATGCGAAAAGCCATGTGCGGCCTACTGCGACTGGCTGGATTCACCGACTGCTCCGAAGCGGCCGTTATCCTGCTGACCGATGCGGCTGAGTCGTTCTTACGCAGCCTTATTGCAAAATATCGCAGCTTCTATGACATGGATAGCAAGCTAAAAAAGATGACAACGTTGCAACTGGTCCCACTAGAGCAGGCCTACGTCAGCAAGACGGGCACATCCCTGACGCAGGTGCACAACTACTACAAACACAAGGTGATAGCGCGCAATCGCACCGAAATCGCCGAATTCGACAGTGTGCTGCAGGAGTACGATAAGCTGATGAAGGAGAGCCAGAGCAGCATGCAGAAGCAGCAACTGGAGGAACAGGAACAGCAGCAACAACAAGAATTCAATCGTCATGAATTCCTCAACATACTCGAAATGCAGCAGGGCGATGATAACAATAGTAGCAGTGCCGCCGGCAGCAACAGCATGAGCAACATTGTTGGCGACATGCTGCAGGAACTACAGGGCGGGAGCACAGATGCTGGAGGCATCTCTCTCAGCAACGTGGCCAATAGCCAGCAGCAAGTGCTGTACGGCCTGCTCGATGGACAAACGGGCAATACCAGCTCCAATTTGGCCAGTTCGTCGACCAATTACCAAAATAATACAGATATTTAAGTTGTTCCATTGTCTCAGTTTAAATTACAAATCTGCTACACTTGGTCAATGGTCTACAACTTGGATCTCGTTTGGAGCAGACATGTGGCCAAGAGAGCTATGTATTTACAATACTTTAATCTTAATCTTAAACTTAATCCAACAAGGATAAAATTAATCACAATAAGCATATATACATATTTGAACTAATTTTTTTTACTCGAACTTCAAGAATCGCGTCCGTCTTCAATGAGGGTGAGAATGTTACCCCGCCCGACACCTGCTTTGTATTTGTAGAGTTTGTCTTTGCGTGATTTACGTTTCTCAGCCCAGCATTTCATATCCTTGCCGTTCAGTATGTATACACCGCTGACGACAACTGCTGCCACTGCAGCAGATCCTGTCAATGGCTTCTCTTCGTCCGGCAAGCGCCTCTTGATTGTGGGCTTCTTTCGCGGCAGTGCTTCCTCCTCGATGGTATCAACGATATAGCAATCGGCATTGGCAACTAGTTTCACTTGATTGGTCCACGTTGACTGCTCCTCTTGTGGTTCACAGTGGATTCGCTGCTTGGACTCACAAAATTCTATTTGGTTTTGAATAATTGCGCTTAGTTTCCCCCAAATGTGTGTCTGCATTTCCTTGCTGACCTGCAGATCGCTGGCAGATGCAGCAGATTGCTCATCTAGGTAACGTTCAGTTTTAGGCATTTTCTTTGCAGTCCCCATTTCAGTTGCGGCCAATTGATCTGTTGTTGATGGCTGAGTTTGAGTATTTGGATTTTTGAACATATCATTTGTGAGGAGTGTGGGATCAGCGGCTTCTAAGAGCATCCTCATTTGTTCGTCATCATCGTCATCGGAGTCAGTCTCAGTTTTTGTCATTTTGCTATCTCTTGCCTTGGACATTCTGTGCTAATAAAATTAAAATTATTTAATCGAATCTTTTTATATTTATACAGCAATTTCATACCGTCAGGATGGTGGGCTATCGGTTACGATAAGACATCGCACGTGCGCTCGATAACGATTGACGGAGATGCTTTACGCTGTTTACCAACCCTATTATTATTGTAACGGTAAATTTTTTTAATAAGATTAAAATTTAAAATGTTTGTTATCAAATGATTTTATATATATATATTTCAACAGAATTAGTTTATTTAGAGATTTTAAATAATTTGCATTGAGAAAGATCCGCAATCATTGTTCTTATAAAGGTATGGATATGCTATTGCTGCACATTATAAAAAAGGACAAAATTTTTTGAACAGTACTACACATTACATTACATTACAATAATTTTTATGATAAAGTACAAAAATTATTGCAGTTAGAATACAGATGCTGCGCAAGTAAAGCTAATTTAGATCATTTGCACTTAGTGTTAATACCATGAAATATCGATATTTATTATATATGCTTGTAAAAGTCTGTTTGTGTGCATGTAGGGTCCGTCCTCTTGTAGTACAACCAATTGAACACATTCATTGTTAGTAAAATTAAGCGGCAAGTAATATCGATAAGAATATGTCACAGAAATATCGATATTGAACAACACATAAAATAATATTATATATCGATATTTAATAAACATATATATTAGCAGCAGTTCCAAAAATAATCTGAGAATCTCCACATGGCAATAAATCCACAATACGAGGCCGTTGGCAAAGGTTTTGTCCAGCAATATTACGCCATCTTTGACGATCCGGCAAACCGTGCCAATGTGGTTAATTTCTACAGCACTACAGAGTCCTTCATGACCTTCGAAGGACACCAAATACAAGGAGCGCCAAAAATACTTGAAAAAGTGCAGAGCCTCAGTTTCCAAAAGATCAATCGGATAATTACCACAATCGACTCGCAGCCGACATTCGATGGTGGCGTGCTGATTAATGTGCTGGGACGCCTACAGTGCGATGAGGATCCACCACACTCTTATTCGCAAGTGTTTTTGCTGAAAGCCAATGCCGGCAGCTTCTTTGTTGCTCACGACATATTCCGGCTGAATATACACAATTCTGCCTAAGGAACGCGCAACATAACCAACAACACAAGCCGCAAGCAAAAATATTTAAAATTCCAGCAGTATATCAACAATAAAAGATGACGGTGCCAAAAACAAGATAATAATAAAATGTCAATGTAAAATAAAACTTAAAGTGATTATTAATTAAACCATATCCGTTGAATGTTATTACTAATAAACAAAATAAATCTAAGAACTCTTAAGTTATCCGCATAGCATGAGCGCAGAATGACGTCACAAGTAGCCGCTTTTCTATACATATTCGATAATAAAAATACAATCGATAAACGTCAAATTGGTTCTAAATGTCATGGTATGCAGCTGTTGGTTTTAGAAGATTTGGTATTAAAGAAAATAAACTAAGTAAGCTAATATTTGACAGTGCTGATATTTGCATTTTATATGCTGCTTAAGTATAAAGTAAAATAACTGGGCCATCCAAGAATCATTGCAGTGACCGCCGCACAACATGACAAGAATATAAGAAAACTCAGCATTTTCCACCGGCCTTTTGTTTTTCTTTTTTTTTTTCGTTTTTGTGCTTGCACTCCGAGAACTCTCTGGCTGCAGAGGGAAACGTGTAACGAATTGATATTAAATATTCATATACATACATATAAATATTGATGCAAGTGTGTATGTGAGTGTGCTTAAATGTTCAGTTACGATTGATTATCGGACTTGCATCACAATTTGCACAGTTTAAACCAAAAATGAAGTTCAATTCGCACTTGTTGTTGCTGTCTTTGTTGTCGTGGCTATGTGCGGCAACCGGCAACGATGCCTCCAACTTCAGCTCCATCGCAAAAGTTCGTTTACGCCGTGCCGCCATCGACATTGGTGTGGACAACAGGCAGCTGGACAGCATTATTGATTTGGCTGACTGCCAGGATTTGCGAAAAGATTGCACTCACCAGAAGACCACCGACAATTTGGACATGCTCGAGTGTGCCTTGAGTTTCACCTCCAGCCAGTTAAAGGCACTGCCCGAGCCATGCCAGCATGCGCTATGGCAACAGCAGCGTCAATTGCAGTCAAGCAATTGGGTGGAGCACACACTCTTGCCCAGCTATTGTGCCGGCGAGCAGTTGAAGTTGTCAGCCTGCCTCAACTCCATCGATCTGTGGAGCTGCCTCGAAGATCATCGTCAGCAAATGCCAAAGGGCAACAGCTGCCGGCAGCAGCTGCGACGTGTGCATGAGATGCTTGGCGAGGACTATGCCAGCATTGGGGACTTCTATGCGGTATGTGGCAACGTGGTTGAGCAGCACAAATGTGGACGCATGAATGTGGAGCATTTGCCAGCGCTACTCTCCCAATTGGGCACAGCACAATGTCTAAAGGCACAGGCGATGGGCAGCCAAAAAGCGGCCATCGAGATGAGCTGCAAGGTGGCCATCAATACCATCGAGCAGCAACGTAGCATGCTAGAGTTGTTTCGAGTTTGTTCCAACGATTTGACAGCGGTCTGTCCACAAGTAAGTAGTGCTGAAGATAGCCCTTCTTTAAATCTTCTTCTAATCCTCTACTGATTTGGCAGGAGCGCATGGGCACGGCAGCCGCCTACAAGTGTCTAGTGCGGCACAAGAGCGATCCAAAGGTGAGCAGTCAGTGTGCGGGGCAGATAACGAGCCGGGATCAGCAGTTGGGACGCGATTATCGGGTGTCGCATGGCCTGGCCAAGGCGTGCAAAGATGACATCAAGCTGCATCACTGCCGACGCGGCGTCTCTGAGGACAAGCAGGTGCGATTGGCGCAAATTTTGTTGTGCCTCGAGTCCGTCTCGAAGAACGGCACTAAATTGGCATCCGAATGCCTCGTGGAGCTGAATGATCATCGTCGCATGCTGATGACCGATTATCAACTGTCGCCAGAATTGCTCAGCGATTGTGCCGATGACATACCAAAATTCTGCCCGGATGAGGCGCAACTGGTAAATGGCCAATCGAGCACTGGTGGTGAAATTATCCACTGCCTGATGAAACATGTGCGTGCACGGCGGCCGCAGCGTCGGATAACGGCGCAATGCCAACGTGGTCTCGAGACCCTTATCAAGGTGAGCGATGCCGGCGAGGATTGGCGTGTCGATCCCGTGCTGAGGCGTGCATGCAAAAAGGTCGTCGACGTCGCCTGCAAGGATGTCGAGGGGGGTGAGGCGCGCGTAATGAGCTGTCTCATGGAACGCATTGGAACGGCCGTGATGCGGCCAGAGTGTGAGCAGGCGCTGCTGATTATCGAATATTTTGTGGCGCGCGACTTTAAGCTGGATCCGCAGCTGTACAAGCATTGTCGCGACGATGCAGTCAAATATTGTAGCGCCAAGCGGCAATGGGACGATGTACAGGATGTGCAGCAGGATCCGGAGCGTGGTCCCATGATACTGCCCTGTCTGCATCGCATGGCCTACAGCGAGGATGAGCAGCAAACGTTGCGCAAGGACTGCTTTCGCGAGGTGAAGCGTGTGATGCGTCAACGTGCCATCTCCGTGGATCTGATGCCCGAGGTGGAAGATTATTGTCTATCCGATTTGTCACAGTACTGCGGCGATCTAACCACAAAGGGCACCGAAATGGAGTGCCTTCAAAATCGATTGGATGAATTGCAGCCCGAATGCAAATCGGTGGTAACCAAATATACCGAGGAGGAGGCAGCTAACGTTGAGCTCAATCCGGTTATAATGTCGACCTGCTCGGAGGCAATGCAACAGCACTGCTCCGATATACTCAATGCGGGCCACGACAATGGTAAATGGAGATTGAGATTACTATCTCTCTGTCATTATTTAACTCTTTCTATCATTCGTAGGCAACATGATGGATTGCCTGATCAAGCACAAGAACGATGCTGATTTAAACAAAGGCTGTCGCGCCGCCATCGAACATTTTCAGATCATTTCGCTGAAGAGCTATCATTTCACCACCAAATTCAAGGAGGCGTGTCGGTCGCATGTGTCGCGCTTCTGTGCGGCAAGCGCCACTAAGAACGAAGTGGTTGGCTGCCTCAGTGAGGTCATGCGCAACGATACCATACGCGGCCAGCGTCCGCAGATACCCAAGGAATGCAGACAACAGGTTAAATCGCAGCTATATCAGCAGCGAGAGAGTATATTACTGGATCCCAAATTAGGCACTGCCTGCAAGACTGAATTGAAGGAGTTTTGTGCGGAAGCGAAGGGTCCCGGTCAGGTGAATAAGAATGCAAGTCATCCGTATCATTGTTAACCTCAACGCCACAAAAAAAAAAAAAAAACACACACACAGCAATTAACAAAGTTTAATGCAATTAGGCAAATAATAATTAGAGAAACAACCGTTTGTTTTGCAGGCTTTGGAGTGTTTAATGGACAGGACATCGGAGCTGGGCAAGGCTTGTCATCATGCCATTTTTATGATCAAGAGATCGGAACTGGGTGACAGCGGCACCGATTACACCCTGCTCAACACCTGCAAGGAGATGGTCTACAAGTTCTGTCCCAACACTGAATCGATGCAACTATTGGATTGCCTCAAGACCTACAAGGATGATCCAAAGTTTGACCAGCGCTGCCACTTGGTCGTCGTCAATCGAATGATCGAACAAAATACGGACTTTCGTTTCAATCCGTCGCTCCAGAATGCCTGTGGCAAGAGCATCAATCTCTACTGCTCAAAAATTGTGGACACAGCACAGCCAAATGAGGAACTCAATGGCAAGGTAAGCATTTATTTATTTGTAACTGTATAAAAATATAGTTAGGTGGAAATATTGAAAAGGAAAAGTTAATACTCTTAAGCATCTTAAAAGGCAGGCAAATTAGGGCAAGAATACATTTGTTTCCTACCTATTTCCTATGTTTATAGTATTTATATATAGAAAGAAAAGTGTATTTTAAATTTTAAAACTCAACATGCGGTCTTTGCAAGCGCCCATTGTCTGGATCATCAATTGTGGCTGTCAGCGACTCCAGCAGATCATCAGCCTTACTTATGTGCAATGCCAGGCGATTATATGGTCCACTAGGACTGGCTAAAGCGGTCAGATTTTTGGGCACACCACTGATGGCAAACGAAGTCCACAGCTCGACCATTTGCTCAGCCATCTGCGTATCCTCGCCCTGCAGCGGATGCGTGGCAAACAGATAGATATTATCATTGGAATGATGGACGCCACCATTGAACGGATAATGCGAGTTGCCAAATTCATAGCCAAAGCGTGTATGCTGACCCTCGTACTCAAAGCTGTAGACATAGACAGGAGCAGATGGCTGGCGTGTGTGCAGCTTGCTTGCCAGACTGATCACTGGTGACTTCATCGCCACCGTCGAAGTGAGCTGTGTGTTAAGGAAGTGTTTTAGTAATTATCTTAACGAACAATTTGCAATCATTACTCACATCGAAGTAGGCGGGCAATGCTTTCTTGTGATCGTGACTGTTTAATAGCTGCGGCGTGTACATTAAACGATAAAGTAGCTGGTCTGTCAGTCCCGTCGCATCCTTGTTCATTTCCATCATGCCCTGCGAGAATTGATATACGCTCAACGCGCTCACATTGGCCACTTTGGCCACCACACCGTCGTAGTACGCTTAATTGTATAAAGTATAGTTGCCAGTGTCATTAGTGTAATAATGATAATGAGTACTTACAGGCCAGCACAAAGGAGCCATCGTGCTGGGTGAAGCCCGTCAGCAGCGGCACACCACGCTGATAATTCTTGAGCAACTGCTCGGGCTGTTCCGGCAATATACCCAGCAGGTCACCCACAAGCGGTGAAAAACTTTCCGCTTTGGTCGCCTGTAGCAGCTCCAGCACAGGTGCCTCACGCACACAAGCTAATAGCTGCTGCTGCTCCTCACATCGCTGACAGCCCAATTTAATGCAAATGCGATGCGCCTGACCAGCTGGATCGGATGTTATCGCCCAACTGGCGAATATCGAACCCGACTGGACAATTGCACGTTTAAAGTGCTGATCGCTGGTGCGGGGACTCAAGAGTAAAGCGCTTGTCACTCCCGCTCCGGCACTCTGGCCGAATATGGTCACCTGGCTGGGATCGCCGCCAAAGACATGAATGTGTTGCTGGACCCAGTCCAATGCTAATAGTATATCGGCAATGGGCGCATTGCCAGGCAGCCCCTCGCTGTATGTGGACAACCAGCCGAGGGCGCCAATGCGATAATGCGGCACCACCAAAACGATATCACGCTCCAGCAAATAGTTGGGCGGATGATCTTCTGCTGAGCCATTATAATATCCACCACCATAGACATAAAACATCACCGGCTGGCGAGCCGTGAGCTATGAAGAAGAATTTTAAACAATTGAATTTGATATTCGAATGAAAAAACTTAATTAATTTTAGATCGCTTTTCATGAAGCTGAGATCGACTGAAAACAGCTGCTGAGCCACCTTATTATTATTAAGTTTGTAAATAGATTTTTTTTCAATTTTTGCACATTATTCTGATTCATTGATTTGTTTGCTCGTTTGTATAAACTTGAAGAAGACTTTTAATGAAATGCATAATTTTGTTTTTTTAAAATAGCAAACTTGAAAATCCCGTTTAGAAATTTTGTATTTCTAATCAAAATTACAATCGACAAATCTCTCAAGCAATTGTATTTTTTTTGTGTTTTTTTTTTTTAACTGGATTAATTGATTTGACTTACACTCTTGGTGTAGACGCATAGATTTAGACAATCCTCCAGCTGAGCGTCTGGTGTCTCCGCATTCAAATTGGTTGTCACCGGACAACGTTGTCCAAAGTCCAAAGCGTCGTGTGTCTCAGTCCAAGGCCAACGAGCAACTGGTGCCTAGATTTTTAGTGATTAGCGTCATAAACATTTCATTATCAGCTTTCTCCACAAAAGTAGAAATTTGCTTAGTAACTCTTAGCTCACACGAAAACGCAAGGCACCGATGGGCGCCTCCGCATAGGGAATACCACGGAATTGCATAAAACTCTGACCTGTCCATGCTGTCTGTCCGTAATTACCGCGAACGGCGCCCTGTTCGCCGGCTAATTGTACGGTCAGTGTTAACTCGGCTGCATCGATTTGGGTCCCCAATGATATCACTAACCAGACGATAAGAGCAGCGCCCAAAATTACGCCGATAGCTAGCATTGCGTATATGAAACGTCTGCGCATTGAACTTGACTGACAGAATAAACTGAGCAGCAGACGTGCCCCATCAACAATGAGAAATTGCGATCATTTATCACGTTTCGTTATCGCTGCAAACATGACTGTTGGCGTCAGCAAAAAATGTGTAAATGTTAAGTGCAGCTTCAGCGGCAGCAGCCAGCGTTAACAGCGCTCTCTTTGTACCGCGCTCTCGTTGTGCAGCGCTCTCTCTCTCTCTTGTTATTGACAAAGGGAGCTCGGCCGGCTGCTGCAGCTAAAATCAATTGGGTTTCTGAGTTGGAATCAACTAATCGTGTATAGGAATTTGAAGCATCGTTGTTGAAAGACTAAGCATTGGCTTCTAGTCTTAATATAATCAAATAAATATAAACTAATTTGGTGAAACTTTCTGTTTTAATAACAATAAAGCTATCAAAAAGCTGATAGCGCAAACAATGACAAAATACTAATAACGACTTAAATATATAATATATATGTATGTTAATTATAAAAAGCTGTGATAATCGTTAGTGAAGTAAATCAAAGTCAGTCAAGTGCAAATTGGCAATTGAATAATGTAATTAAAACTTGTTTAACTATTACCATATGTGAATATTCATATGTATACAAATTGTGGCTTTCTTTGATCCTCTCTTTTGGTAGGTTATCAAATGCTTAAAGGATAAATTTCGGCAATCGAAACTGGATAAAAAATGCGCTCAGGAAATGATCAAAATACTGCAGGAGCAGGCATTAAATTACAAACTGAATCCGTTGCTGCAGCATTTTTGCAAATTTGAGATACAGCAATTATGTAAAGCGCACATGGATGCCGATGAGCATGGCGAGGTGGAGGAATGCCTTAAGGCTGCCTTTTTGAGCAAACAGCTCATCAATCGCGAGTGCCAAATGGAGGTGGCCTCTCTGATAGCCGAAGCCAAGGCGGATATACACGTTGATCCCATACTGGAAACGGCGTGCACTGTGGATTTATTGCGTTACTGCTCCAAAGTCATCAGCGGCGATGGACGAAGTAAGTTCACTTGTTCAGAGATTCAAAAATAGTATATGAAAATCATTGCATTTCTTACATTAATTGGATTTATAAATAATAATAATATTTTCACCATTTGCATTTAGAACTCGGTTGTTTGCGGACTCTGCTGCGTCAGACGCCCAAGTCATTGGAAGCGGACTGTCGCGAAAAGCTGGAGCGGCGCATCGAAATGTTTCGCAATGCAGATAATACGCTGGCTCAGCCACCGGAGGATATGCAGCAGTTAGTGCAACAGGTGGTCACATCGCCGGCACGTAAATTCTTCCTTGTGATATTGATGAGTGCGACGGGCTTGGTCTTTCTCACTGGCATAATGCTGGGACGCGCCACTAAACGTGCAATGGGCTTAAAGAACAAATAATACACAAATGGACTGGCGATGATATTAATAATCTAATGATAGTTGGTCTGTAGTTGTGTACAACAAATGTATTTGTGTGTGTCTGTAGTTGGAATCGATGTGTGTGTATGTATGTGTGTCTGATTTTGTGCTTCCCTCGCTCGTGTCTCCATTTTTTAACCATTTTCTAACGCAATCAGCTATTTTTGAGAGCAATTTGTGGCTTAATCGATTGTACGACCAAAAAACAAAAATAACAAAGTGTAATTAATTTCACAGAAAAAAGAGAAAAAAACCTAAGTAAATAAGTAATTTGTATGTTTTTTATATTTTTGTCCTATGATTTCAATTGTAAAATAAATTGTATTTTTATAAATCAATAAATATTGAATATTTTTTAAAAACTAGCGCGCAATTAGTACATATCGTAAAGTTGGCAATCATATGATAACGGGCTAAAAATGACCACAAAATAAATGCTGGTCACATTGCGTGGCGGTGTTGCCAGTTCTCTGAAACTTATTCACCGAAAAGGTCAAAAAAATTCGGCTAAGCAAAAAAGCTCGTTTTAAATGGCTTTACATATTTTAAAATACACACATTAAAGTTAAAGTGTTAAGTAAACATAACAGAAGTTAAATGCTAATAAAAAACAATGTGCTTAAGTAATTTCTAATAGGTTTACTTAAGCGCCTAAATAAGCAGCGCACGTACGCACATACACACACTCACACAAGCACGCCCAAGACATATACACACACGCGCAAGCGACGTAAAACAAGTTCTAATAAGAAAGGCACAAAGAAGCAACAACTTGTTTTGGCTGCAGTGTAAAACTGGGCTTCATGATGGGCACAAGCAGCGGCATCAAAACCGAAGGTGAACTAAAGCAGCTCAACTTTCAAATAGCTGCAACACTATTAATTAATTTTTTTTTTTTCTCTTTGTTTAGCTGCAGAGCCGCGTGCAATGAGCAACAACAGCAGCAACAACAACAATAGCAACAATAATAATGCTGCTGCTGTCGCAGCCGGAAATGCTGCTAGTTCCGCTGCCGCCGCAGCAGCAGCCGCCGCGGCCGCTGCCACCCTCTCCTCGGGTGTTGAGTTGTGTTTGGTGTGCGGGGATCGGGCGTCGGGTCGCCATTATGGTGCCATCAGCTGCGAAGGGTGCAAGGGTTTCTTCAAGCGTTCGATACGCAAACAATTGGGCTACCAGTGCCGCGGCGCCATGAACTGTGAGGTGACCAAGCATCATCGCAACCGATGTCAGTTCTGTCGCTTGCAAAAGTGTTTGGCCAGCGGCATGCGAAGTGATTGTAATTTTCGTTTAAGTCGTCGTCTCAAACAACAAACCAAAACAACATCTGCACACGCACACATCCACGCATGTACACACGCACACACATGCACTGCTTTATAGGATAACAACACTTGTTAGTTAATTATGGCAGGCAGTTTGCAGAAACCAGTTGAACTCGCTCAATTGGCTTCCAATTAGATTGTCATTTGTTAAGGCTGCAATTTCCATGCGTTGCCAGCAGGTTGAAAATATGTTGCTTATAACTAGGTAAAAAGCAGATGTAAACAAAATCGATGAGTCGCAAAACTAACAACAAATAATAGGAAAGATATAGATCACTGTAAAAACGAAATAGTATGGTATGGAAATGCATTATATAAATGTAACCATAATGAAGTTTTTGTAAGACATTTTCATCAATGCTTTAACTAGATAAAAAAAAAAACAGCTATAAACTAAATCGATGGGTCGCAAAACTAATAACACATAATAGTAAAAACAATGCATTTCGTATAAAAGTTTAGCATAGGCAAGTTTGTAGCGAGCTCTAATGGTATTCTTAAGTCATTTTTAATGATTTAACTAGATCAACTTTAGTTAAGCAATGCTTTATACTAAGTTGATTATAGGCTAGTTTGACTGTAGCTAGCTGTAATGGTGTTCTTAAGGCATGCTTTTGTAAGCAACAAGTGTTCTAGTTCTAAACTTATGCATGCAACCCGCTGCTTACCCTCAACACTCACTCACACACACACACACACACACTCATGCTTACACAATGCTAACTCGACCACATCACATTTACCGTTATACGCGCTGCAAGCACTCGCTAATTGCTTTATATTTTTCTCTTTGTTGCAACCAACCAACCTGCATCTGCAGCCGTGCAGCACGAACGCAAACCGATTGTGGATCGCAAAGATGGGTGCGTCTCTGGGGCAACGGGCAGCGTGTCGGGTGCCTCGGCACAGGGCACCGGTGGAGGCGCCTCCAGCAGCAGCAGCTCCGCCTCCGCTGCCAAGTCAGCCTATCAGCAACAGGTGCGTGCAAAGCAGCAGCAGCAGCAACAACAACAACAGCAGCAACATGCATCTGTTGCCGCTGCTGCAACGCTATTCCAACATGCGACCACGCCCCCAGTCAACAATGCAGCAACAACGCCCTTTGGCCTCAGCGAAAATCTATTCCCAATGAGCCTGAACTTTGCGGAACTCACACAAACGTTGAGTAAGTGTAGTCAACTGCGAAAGATGCCCCTTTGTACAAGTTTCCTTTTTATTACAGTGCTTGCCACACAGCAGCAGCAACAACAGCAGCAACAGCAGCAGCAGGCTGCAAGCAGCAATGCCACATCTCATTGCTACTCACCGGAACTGGCCAAGCCGGAGCTGGACGAGGACGATGATGATTCCATGGACAATAATAGTTCGTTGTGTCTCCAGCTGTTGGCCAACAGTGCCAGCAATAATAATTCTCAACATTTGAATTTTAATGCAGCTGCTGCAGCGGCTGCTGCTGCCGCAGCTGCCTCCGATGCAAGCACAGCGCTGCCCACGCCGGCGACTGTGGGTCTCATCCAGAGCACGCTGGACAAGCGAGCCATTGATAAGGCACTCCAGTTGTTGCAGCCCATACAGCAGCAGCTGGACAGGATTCAGAGTGGTGGACAACAACAGACGGGAACAGCAACAACAACTGGAGTTGCAGCTGCTGGTGGCGCAACAGTTGCTGCTGCTTCCTCGTTAAGCATTAAACCCGAATGTGATTCGGATGCAGAGGATAGCGGCACCGAGGATGTGGACGCTGCTGATCTCGTTGAGCACATGGAACTGGATTTCGAGTATTGTAATCGTGGTGATTTCGTTGCCAACGAGGCCATCTTCATTCAGGATCTATTCCCCGCCGAGGCACAATGCACTGCCTTCCATGTGCAGCCACCTGCCCTCGTCCATTCCTATCTCAATATGCATTATGTGTGCGAGACTGGAGCACGTATCATATTTCTAACGGTGCACACGTTGCGCAAGGTACCCGCCTTTGAGTTGCTAGATGCCCACACACAAATGAAACTGTTGCGCGGCGCTTGGCCAGCTCTCTTGGCTGTGGCGCTGGCGCAGTGTCAACGCCAACTGGCTGTGCCCACCATCATTGGGCAGCTGGTGCAGAGTGTTCGCCAGGTGGCCGACATCGATAAGATTGAGCCGGCGAAGATTGCAAAGCTCGCACAAATCACACGTACTCTGCACGACTTCATCCAGGAGTTGCAGTCGCAGAACGTCAGCGATCTGGAGTATGGACTACTCCGCCTTGTGTTGCTCTTCAATCCGCTACTGTTGCAGCAGAATCGACGCGAGCGTTCGTTGCGCGCCTACGTCAAGCGGGTGCAACTGTATGCACTTGCCACACTGCGGCGCCAAGGCGGTGGCGAGGAGCGCGCGAATCTCCTCTTTGCCAGTCTGTTGCCGTTGAGCGTGCTCGAATCGGAGCTGACCGAGGAGCTGTTCTTTGCCAATCTGGTGGGGCAAATGCAAATAGATGCAATGATTCCCTTCATTCTCATGATGTGCAATAGCAATGGACTGTAAAAGATTGGGAGGAGGCGACACACAGAAGCAAGAAGACTGAAGATTGGCGCAGCATCAAAGATGATTGTGAAGCGAGCGAGTGCAGAACTGGGCGGGTGTATTGCCAAAACTGCGCCTAGTGCGGACAATACTTAGCTATAGTTTATATATATATTATATCTATAAAAGCTACCTACAAATGCTATGCTCTATGCTATTAAATAAATTTTTTCTATGATTTGGATTTTTACATGCAATTTCAAAGATCTGGCAACGCTAAATGTTGCAAAACTAAACGACGAAGTAGGCGACACATAGAGCAAGACTGCAGATTAATACGAGCGGGAACAAAACCTAGTGAGAACATTGCTTTTCTATACTTTATGTATCTTATATCTCCAAATCCTACACATTTACTGGGTGCATCTATGCTATAAAATAAATTTTTCCACAAAATTATTGTTGCAATTTCAACAATATGGCAACGCTAAATAGTGCAGAACTAACCGTTGCATTCTCTTGGAATTCCTGGAAGTTTAGTTAAGAACAAAACTCGTTCCACTTTATTAACTAAATAACTTAACTATTGGACAAATTTAACTTGATATCAGAGTATTATTGCGTCGTTTCCGCTTTGGTCTCCAGTTTTTTTTGCCGGCCTGTGGCTGTGGTGGACCTGATCATTGCAACCTTCACGATTGCGCGCAATTTCAATGGCCAAAAATTGCATACGAAAAACGAATATTGAGTTGTCCGGTGAGAATTCTTTGTTAGCATCGGCGCGCATTAAAGTGCCGTACGAATAGTCTTCCATTTTGTTGAATTTTTCGGCAAATTGGCGCCACTTGAGCTTCTCACTGGCCGATTTGAGGATTTCGTCGCTGAGACGAGCCACCTGCAGATCGGGAAAGTCCTGACGGAAAGTGGCATAGATCTGATCGTCGTAGGGTGTCAATCGTAACTGCGCAGGCGGAACGCTGGTCAGCAGCTAAATGTAATTTGAATGGTGAGTTAAGTTTAACAGTTACTATGCGTAAATTCAACTTACATTGAAATGCACTTCGGCATGTTCAAGTGCCTTCGCCGCCCACATTTCCTCCACCAGCGAGTCGTTCCCGAACTCCTCGGCCGGTCTGGAAAGCATCGAAGCGCCATGCTGCGTATTTGGTTTATAGTCATACTCGTATAATCATGCTCGTTAACATTTTGTGGTTGCAACAACATACCAATAATTCCATTTTTAAAGCGTGTTTATAAAACAATGATAAAGTGTAGCACGTTTCAGCGGCGCCACTCACAATGCGCGGCGACAAATGCACACATCGATATACATTAATCGATTTGATGTGAGTCATGACTGATTAATACTGCCGTCATTCCAACTGTTTTTTTTAAAATACCAAACATTCACATTTATTTCAGTCATTCAAATTTCTCACACTTAGGATTGTAGTTTAAAATACACATTTATGTTAAACACACACACGCACACTTGCAAAATTTTTAAGGGGTTAATATGTTTCAAAACATAAGTTTCACATTCTTGTGCGCCTTGGCGTTTATATCTTGGTCGATGCTTTGCTACTTGGATGCCATTGATGATCAGGAAGATTCTTCTATCGATTACAACGTGGAACTCTATACAGGTACAAATAATAACCTGTATATTTATTTATTAAACGACTCTTTTTTTAGAGCTTCCCATTGCTGTGGATGTGCCCAAGTATTGCCCACATAAATCGTCGCAGATTAATTTTTTCGAACGTATCTATGAGATACTAATGAGCTACGGCATTGTGTTTCTAACAACTGTTCTGCTCTCCAAAGTGTTGCAGTGGTTGGAGCTGCAGGCATGCAGTCATCGCCAAGCATATAAATCACCACCGCTGAAAATCAATGAAAATTTACAGAAATTGGCAATTGAACACGAATCGAAGGCAGCCGAGCAGCGGCCCATAATAATGGAACTGGAGAATATTGAGCTGAAGGAGCAATTGAATGATTTGCAGACACGTTGCCGTGAGCTCATCAGGGAGTTGCATGCCGTGCATAGCAATAGTATGTCCACCGGGCTGCCTTGCAACACATCCAACAGCAGTTTCAGTGGTTCCGATAGCGACAGTTGCCCCAACAGCGATGAACCAACCTCGATTGGACTTCTGGCGATATCGAATGAAGAGCAGTTCTTGCCGTTAGCTGATCAGAATGTTTATATCACTCATAGTCATTTTCATTTTAACTTCAATGGAAGCGTTCAGCTTCAGGCGCAAAACGTAAATGTTAACATTTTGAATCAAAAGCAGCAGCGCATACGTAGTGAATTTGCTCAAGTCTGGGGCACATTTATTAAGGGTCCCACGGAGCGACCAATGTTAACGGGCATTAATAATATCTTGATATGATATGAAAAAGTCGCAATTCTTATTGGTTTCAAAATGGAATCGTTTTTGCTTGTTTTTGATTTTCTTTTGAGACAAACTGTCACACTGTTTTTAGATTGCGCGCAAACAATCGATTGATAGTTAGGTGGCTATCGACAGGTAGCTGCCTATCGATAGCTGCTACTAATGGTTGTTGCGGTGCACAAAATTTAACCGCCAGTTTGCTTCTCTATGCCGTCGTTGTAGTGAGACTTGCGTGCACGGACTATTTTACCGGGTCAGTTTGTTTAAAAAAAATGTGCAGCGTTCTAAAATAACGGAAACTACACTTCGCCATTTTACTCAGAGAATCACTAAATGCTAATTAAAAATTAGAATTACCTGGTTTAATGTACGCTCGCGGCTGCATGTTGGGAAAAACAAGAAAAAATCTGATTTAAAAAGTGGCTGCTGAAGTACTTTGAAGATTTTTGTTCTTCAAGTGTTTGTTTTTCATTATGAATTTGCATAGCAATTGTTCATGTCTATGATGAATGATGTTCTCTAAATCGGCGTCGTTTTTTATTGTTTTTACAGTACTTTTATTACATCGTTGACCAGTTGCATTGTTTGCTTTGTGTTTATGCATTATCACTCCCACACACACACACGTGCACACACACACACACAAGCAACCTGTCGCATAATCATTCACAGAGCACCAACAATAACAGCCACATTCTCTTTCTTTTTCTCTTGCGCCAGTGTTGCCTTACTGCTAACGTTTTGCCTATAAGTGCACTTTTTTTTAAGTTAACTTGTGCTTGGCATAATTAACGGTATATTTAGGCAATTTGGTGATTTGTATTTTGTATTTTTGTTGGTCGATCGGCTGGTTTTTTTTGTGGGATTGCGCTTGTCTATAAATAGCCGCACGCCACTGATAAAGCAACAGATCACTCTCGCTATCGGTGAGCGAAAGACACGCTGCTGCTTGCTGTTCTCTCTCATCTCTCTTTGCTCTCTGTGTCTCTCGTTCTCCTGCTATATCATTATACATATATAAATATATGTGCATGTATGTGTGTGAGTAATTCTTGCGGCATTTTGATTCTGACGTTGAAGATAAAACAGCTGAGCGCCGCCGTCCTCTGCCCAGGAATTTGCTAACGCTGCATTTGCGACGATTTTTATAGTATTTTTTGCTCCACTGTCCCACAGCGTTTTACCGTTGAATCATTAACAAGTTGTTGTTGCTTTTGTTATTTGTTGTTGTCGTTTGTTTCTTGCCTTTTATTTTTGTCGCTATTGTTTATGTTTTTTGTCTTAAGCGCATAAATCAAAATTTGCTTTTGAATTTGTTTCACACATTGCGAATTATTCATAGCGGAAATGTCAACAAATGAAAAACTTCTCAAATACGCACAGATGCATATATTCTTATATATATATATATTATTTTTTGTATATGTATGCAGCTTAACTGCGCTGCTTACGTCGCGCATAATAAAGATTAACGTATTTCTTATCAAGCGTTGATAGCAGCGCAGACGACATCCATAGCAACAACAACAAAAACAACAGCATCAAATACAGTCAAAGAGCAGAGCGCGCTTTTGAGCTGCGTTTTTAGCTTGTTTCGCTCACACATACAAACACATGAACGCACACATCCACATGTACTGATATCTCACGATTTGTCGTTGACTTCGCTGATTAGCATTAACTAAGCCAGCAGCAGCCGCAGCAGCAGCAACAACAATAACACGCGCTTCTAGTTTCGTTGTACTATTTATTTGTTTTCTGGTTTTCTGCTGCACACCCACACACACAAACAAATATATACAAACACATACGCGAGTCACTTGTGAGAGTGAGAGAGACGGAGAAGCTGGCGCTGCTGCTGCTGATAAAATAAAGAACAATATTAATTTAAGTTTAAAAATAGAATTTTGCTGCAGATGCCTGTTTTGTCTGTCTATGTATGTCTGTACGTGTGTGTGTGCTTGTGCATCTGTATCAGGCTGAAAAGTTGCTCACGCACACCAACGAAAAAAAATCTGCTCTGCTTGATCTGCGTGCGCTGTCTGTGATTGCGCGCTCGCTTGTCCGCTCTCTCTCCCACTATCTCGCTCTCTGTGTGTCTGCGAGAGAGCGAGATTTGGGGCCAGCTCATCGTTCGTTGTGCTCCACGCCTTCAGTATTATTCTATTCGCTTGCGATACCAGTTGGTCTTCGCGGATTACTAAAGTCTACGTGCACGCACGCACACATACACAAACGAAACACATATATACGTGCATACATACATATGCATATGTACGCAGACATGTGTATGTCTGTATCTGTATATTATATTTTTTGATTGGATTGGGGCAAAAGAGTGCGCCATCGTTCGGCGTTTCATGTTTCTGGAGCAACAACAACTGCAAAGTAAAAAAAAAAAATACTGAAAAAAACAAACAGTTTAAATATTTATGCAACAATTTTCTAATGTTCGGCTGCTGGCCGTGTGTATATGTGTGTGTACAGTATTTTAAATAATTATCGTAAATTAGAGAAAAAAGTAAACATCGTAAATAACAACAACAAAATGCGTTAGCAAGAATATTTGCAACTTTACTAATTTGTGATAATTAATATGCAACTTTGTTTTGTGTTTTTTATTTTCTTACTCTCCCCACTCTCTCTTTCTCTCGCTACGATCTGTGTATGCATTTGCGAATGTGTGCGCCTATGTGTGAGCTGGTGTTTGTGTGTGGATGTCTGTAAGTGTGTATGTGTGTGTAATCATAAAGCATGCGGAAAAACGTTTGTGAAAAAATATATGCATATATAAGAATGCATAGCGCTAATGTGAGTTTTTTTTTCAGCGCTCAGGAAAGCACGATCGTAGAGAAAAACCCTCAAGACTTTCGTCTCTAATATAACGGACCTTTTAGTAAACCCAAACCAGAAATATTTTTATCGCGCGGCCTGTAAAAATGTGTTATTGCATAGGCAAAGAAAAAATGGAAATTAGATTTCCATATATCAATTTGTATAAGTGCATCAAATATAACCCCATCTTGTCAAGGTTCCCTAGGGATAAATCTTAAAACATAAATATTGTTCAGGTTTCGGATAATTTTTAAACACTATCTCAGCCCTTTGATAATAGCCCATTGTTGTAAAATAGAATATTAATCACATTTAAAAATATATTCTTTATTTTATATTATATCTCAGCCTATTGAAAATGGCTGATAACCATTAATAAAATAATATTCAAAACAAAGAGTATATTTTCTATATTATATTAAATATCAGAGAGATAGTTGAAAAAAATACTACATTTTTGAATATTATTCTTTAGTTTCTTTGCAAATTTACCGCTAAATGCATCATATGCGCTGTCTCGCTCTGTTTTCGCTCTGCTTCGTATATATAAAGATTGTATTTGTGGGTTTTGTGTGTGTGTGTATGTGTGTGTGTCACATATTATTCAGTATAATTAATGCTAATACAAAATTTCATTAAAAGAAAAAAAGCAACCAAATCGAATACGACATGTACACGACAATAACAAAACCAATTGCGGCGCGATAATAACAACAATAATAAAAACAACAAAAAACAACAAAAGTGAACAAGTGCTAAACAATCAATGAAAAGGCAAAGGCAAATGCAAATACGAAGGAGAAGAATGTACAACTGCAAAATGCACAGTGCAAAAAATGTACGAATGTAAATCAATTTAAGATGAAAATCAATTAAAACAAAAACGTTTTAACTGCATTACTATAAAACACACGACGCAACCTGGCAGAGATCGAAACCCATAGAGCGATAGAGAGAGAGAGCGAAGAGAGCCCTCGAAATAGCGCTGATCGTGCCAAGAACAACGGTACAAGGCCATCCAATAAATGTGAGTAAAGCCTTGCGTTTTTAATTCCTCTTACTATAGGTATACAAAAGTAATGAATTATTTTGTATATTATTTTTAATAAATTATATTAAATATATTATTAATATTATCTATACTGCTAATAAAATTGATACAAGATGCACAATTGTACTCGACGAAGTTTGCAAAATGTGTCGTATTTAAATTATAAGCTAAAGCTTGAATAACACTTATTAAGTTCAGTAGGAAAATAACCGTAACCAGTTGGGAATTTAAAAGGAGAAAGGAGAGGAATGAAGGCGATGGGGAATTGTTAAGATAGAGGTTAAACGCATTGCATTCCATAATGGAAACCTTGATAATGCATCTGTGTTGTGTTGTGTCTTGGTTCGCTCTAGTTGCTCCAATTCCTACTCCAACTCCAACTACTGCTCGGTTTCTGATTGTGGATTTGGCAAATGTTTGTTAAGGGAATTGCACTTAGTAGTTTTTAATTATTTAGTTGAATTTTTGATTGCTGCATTTATATTTTGCACATATTAAAAACATATCTATTTATATTAACAGTATGCCAAAAAAATACATACATTTTAATTTCTTTTGCAAAAAATGTATTTTATTATTGAGTTTAATTTTTATTCTTATTTTTCTACTGTTGAGTGGACATCTTAAATCAAAAAAAATTATTTTATTAACAGAAAAATTAACTAGATTCATTAAATTAAGCAATTGTGAAATTATAAAACCAAAATTAAACATTCTTTCGACTGTCAAAGAAGTGTTTGGACAACCGATTTTGAAATTAAATTTTTGATAGATCTCGCGTTTTTTTTTTGTCTTGCTTTTCATCTGTGCTTGGCAAACATATTCTGTTGAAATTTGTCCGTGCTTTCTTAATCTGGTGGCTATATAAATTCAACGGCGATTACAAATGCTGTTATTTTTTAATTTACGACTTTGTTTTAATGTAAATATGATCTTTCACGGACAAATTTCAACAATTATTGACAGTCCAAAGAACGGCTAATTTTGGTTTTGTAATTTCACAATTGTTTAAATTAATGAATTTTGCTAATTTTTTTGTTTACTTGTTTAAAGAAGTCGGCTTAATAGTAGAAAAATAAGAAAAAATGTCAATAATAAAATACTTATTTTGCAAAAGAAATGAGACAAAATGAATTTTTCCTGTGTGCAAGCACTTTCTTGACATATTGTATTTATTTACAATCCATTTACAGCATTCGCATTCTAAGCGGCAAAATCTGCCATCGCTTATTTTTGGCAACAGCCAGTGGAAATTTTTGGACTTTTGACATTGTTGTTTGTTTGTTTACCTGCAAATATTAAGTAATCATACATGTGGATATAATAAAAACCAACAGTGAAAATATGTCAATTTCATTGAGTTTTTTATATCACTGGTTAAACCCACAAAGTTAAACAGGTGTTTTTTCCTTCTTCAACAAAGAAACTACATTTCTTATAAAATGGATTTTCTCTCAATGTTGATCTTATTTGGTGTTTCGAAAGTTGAATTCTTAACTTTAAGTTGAAAATATTTCTTAGACAGGGTATTCAAATATAAATTCCGTTCAATGCCAAGAATACCTATATTTTTGTAATTAAAATGTGGCTGTAAGAATAACAATTGCTCTCGAAACAAGATGTTTTTTATTATTTTATATTGCGGTTTAAGAAGCTAATATATTGTGTTACTTTAAACTCTGAAAATAAGCCAAATTTATATCAAAACATCCCGAAATGTTCTAACTCTAGAATGCTCAAATCAAATATACCCTACTTTTTATATATTTTATTAACATATTTGCAAAGTATTCCAATTAAAGTTAAAGTTCAAGCTAAAACAACATTTTTAGTTATCTATATAAATGAAAGGTAACTGCGGCAGAATTAATTTTGACCATCTTTTCTGCAGCGAGGTTGTAAATCACAACGGGCCTTAGCGCAAAAAGAAGCTGAAAAGAAAAATACAAACAAATAAGAATTCTCTAGTCCCGAGAGTTCGACTAGCAAATACCCTGAATCACTTTCTACTGCATACTTTCTGTTACATACTTCGACACAACTTCATTATACCCCTTTTGATCTTTTTGAGTGTGAGCAGGGCGTAAAAGCAGCAAAATGAATATGATTTTGAAACATTTTTTTTTTGGGTTTCTGCGTGTAAACTCTATATATTGCTAAAAATGCAAAAAAAAAACTTGTTTTCTGCCTCATGTATATGAATTGAAATATATACACAAACATACAGTTGTATATATAATTTTTAGTGTATTCTTTTTTTTTTCGCTGAAACCGCAAAGTTCTGCGCGTTTGCCTCGACAATCTTATCATCTAACATGCTAAAAATAGCATTTGCCGCCCCTGAGTGTGTCCAGATGTGTGTGTGTGTGTGTGTCTGTCTTTCTATCCATGTGTGTTTTTGGAACTTCGCGCCCAACCTTTTTTTTTTATATATCTACATCTCTATCTATCTCTCTATCTGTATCTGTATCTATATTATGTGTATATCTCTATCTGTATCTGTATCTTATGTACAAAATGTACTTGCGTGTGTATTTTCATCCTCTTATTTCTCCCGAAAATTTTTTACTAAATTATTATTTATTTATTTATTTTTTTTTGGCTATTGCCGTTCAATTTTTTGTTAGAGAGACCGTGTGATCATTTAGCGCTGTGCTAATTCAATTTGTCTACGTGTTTGTGCCCCAAAATGTATGAGTTTTGTTTGTCAGCATCTAAGCTGTTGCAAAAGTCTTTGCGATGAAATATATGGCAAAGCGTGAAGCAAATAAATCATTAAATATACTAGGTTTCAAATCTATACAAATGTGAGCCAGTAAATGGGGAATTGTTCTGCATTGTAAAGTTCTTGAATTATTGTGACATTAATTCTTTACACCTCTTCAGAGTCTTACAATAATTCAAATATATTTCATTTATATTTTTATCTTTATACATTAACCAAATATTCTATTACTCATAATCCCAAAGTTTCTAAAAATAATATAAAATTCAAATTTTTAATTAGGTCTATAATGTTTGATTTTAAAATTTTTCAATAATTTTCGCGTGGCGATATCTATTATTTGATTTATTCTATTTAAGGCTCCTTACTTTATTTTACTCTGAACCTATTGAAAATGGGTAAATTTAAAATATTATATTATATATTATTATACATAAAAACTGTCAACTATGCGATCTCTATAGATTTCGCGTCTATAATAAAATTAGGAGCTCCACACTAAATTAAGTTCAGTAAAAACCATGTTTATCTATACTTAAGATTTTTTGTAGAGAATTTTCGGCATTTTAAGTGTTATGTATATATATTTGCGGCTCTCGGTTCTTCGACTTGTTGTCCTTGTCGAGCATTTCAACTGAAAATCTGGAGATAATTGTTATCAAAACTAAATCAATAATTGTTTACATTTTGCACTCAAAACAACAAAAATAAAAATGTTAATAATAATAAAAATGCCACTAAACAAATACAATTTAAATACATAAAATATGTAGGTATTCGAAATATTTTTTGCTTTGATAATTTGATTCCTTTTTTTTTTAGCGTATGCGCAAACATTTAACATCGAAGTGTGGATTTTTTATAGCTCAATGTTGCATACGGGTCTTTGTGTGTATTAAAACAAATATACAAATTTTCGATTTTGACTTGTCTCCTCGAATTGAATAGGAAAAAATTCCGCTGCAAATAATTTCACACTTTAAGGTCTCAGACAGAAAATAGCGCATGGCATATGACGTGGATAAAATTCATCATGATTAAAGATTTGAATGTCATCCGATTAATTTGGCGGTTGTAAACAGATGAGAATTCTTGATTCGATACGCCTTTGTGCCATCGGATTATTAGCCCATTAGACACTCACTTCCTAATACTTAAACGGCTGCAATATGATTATTGTCTAAGCTGGCTGCGAGCGATGCTGAAAGTATTTTTCAGACACTTAATCAAAGATATACAAAATCATATTTCAATCTACAATCTTAAATACTTAATAAGTTAAGATTATACATAAGTGCATTTAAATTTAGTATATATATTTGTACTCAACTTCAATACACCCTTTTAATCAATTTATAATTGGTTGAGGGTATAACAAGGAGAATTATTGATTCTGTTTGCAGCCTAAAAGCAAATATGCAACATATTCCATTTTATGGTTTATTCCATTTCCAAATAACGTAATCCAAAACTAGCAGATTAAAACCCCAGTGTTTGTTGACAATTGTGGCAAACAGTGTGTAGCATGTGCGGCATCCTGCGTAAGCTTATTATTATACATATTCCGTGAGGGGCATGGTCTGATAATTTTTTGTAGGCGATTTTATCCTTGTTATAGTTGTTGCATGTTAATTCAAATTAACGAGTGCGTAAAGCGTAAAAAGCAACATGTTGCACAGCCTGTCGCATTTAATGCTTTGTGGCAAGATGATATGATATGGTTGTATATAAGTTAATGCATAAATGTCTGCCTACTGTTTGCAGTATTCGTGTGACCTTTGCCTGTGGATTCGTAGAAATAACCGGCCATTTTGTCAATTAAAATATTGTAATATAAATTTGTAATTTCTGGTCATTGATGATATCATAACACAAATAAAGCAATAAAGAGTTTTATTAGACGACCAAACTTTTGACTATGAATATAATCAACCACATAACAAAATATTAACGCAGGTAAAAGGGGTGTAAATTCACGATTCAAACATCATTCATAATTTCCTCAGATTTCTCTTTCGACAAACACAAAAATTCTATTTGTTACACGACAAATTGAACCAGCAAACGTTGGTTTGATGTACGAACAATTGATTGGAAATTGTTCGTTAAATTTGACATGGAAATTAAATTCGAATAGCGTTGGAAAATGCAAGCAAATATCTCCCAACAAATATATGATGATATGTGCGTGTGGGCAGCTGCAGAAACAGAGACTCTTCCTCTTGCTCAATTATATAGAAGCAGGCACACACATATACCATTAATTCTCTCGTCAACAAATATTTCGTTGTGAATAGTTTTTGGCAAATGATACGCACACCTCAAACGTATATTCATTCAGCATAGTTTTCCCCATCCCACTTCACATGTAATGTGCACTTTCCTAAGTATTACCTGCTCGTCATGCTCTCTGTTCGCAATTTGCCCGTCTTTCCCCCCTCACACTCTATTATTTTCCACGTTCAATTCGGTCGATGAGCAAAATTAAATTGTCTGTGCAAGTTCAAAGTGGCGATCAAAATTGGAATGCGGGTTAAACAAAATCAAATCATTCAAGTGTTTTATTAAATCAGTGCACATGGGAGATTTTTGATTTGATTGCCAATTATAAGCTCACAAATTAGCTAACCTGTTGAAGACTTTAATTAATTGATGTACTGAAAAACAACTGATAACAAGTACTTATCTGATAGATCAAGAAAGGTAAAATAAACTGGGCCCACATATTGCTGTTTTTGAAATGCATTTTTGAATACTTTACCACATTTTCTGTAGTGCTTCTGGAGTACTATCCAGTCTGGAGTCTGGTCTAAATAGGAATTAGCTGTTCTATATGAGTATTTTACTAATAAAACATTTAATTACCTTTAACATTAACTTTTGTACAATTGAATTATTTGTCTGCAATTTGTTCGCAAAAACATTGCTCATCATTACTTTATTAATTACTGGACCAAGCTTTTGTTATTTTAAATTTGCCACTAGTTTCATTAAAGTTTAATTTCATAATGACGAAGTGGCAACTTCTCTCACTCAACCCACTCTGATCCCTCTGCTGACAAAGGTCAGACTCAAAAATGACATCGTGGCTGGAAAATAACAGTTGCCTTTGTCCAGCTCTGAACAGCTAATCCTGGCCTTAAACAACTTTTGCCTTATACTCTCCGTGTATATATATATTTATATAAATATATTAATATATATATATGTGTGTACGTGTGTGTCCGAACTGTGCATTCAAATGCATTGAAGCACAAGGAATGAAACCTAAAGCAGACCGCAAAGCTCGCCTGATATCCTTGAATAATTTGTGCCTTTTGATCTCTCTCTCTCACTCTTTATCATTCTTTCAACTAGCGCTGCGTTGGTTCCTTTTTGTTGTTTGTATTAGCTGCTGATGAATTTGGTGACAAGAATGCTTTTATTCAAGAATAGGGCATAAGATATGGGGCATTTTAGCTTATTCGCCTAGTTTAGTCCTTGACTAGGATTTTGGCACAATTTAAGACTTCCAAAAATAAGAAGCGTAAATATTAAAACACTTTAAACTTTATATATTTGTGTAATCAAAAAATTAATCTCCTCTTTTGTTGTTTAACTGCAAAAGTAGCAAATGTGTCTTGAATAGAAGGTTACAAAATTGAACTAAGAGTTAAATTTTTGCATAACATTTTTATATGCCATATTTGCATGAGTTTTCTTTATAAGTTTTCTTGCAGCCCTTAAGCGTAAAGCTTTTGTTTTTCTTACTTGTCGAGCTTTATGATGTTTTGAAAACACACCCCACCCCTCCCATAATTTTCCTTGTTCTTTCCCATTCTGCCCTAAATTTGCATTGGCCTATAGTATTTCTGCCAACGAAAAACAATGCGTTCTTATCAGTGGCAAGCGCTTGGGTTTTCAAAGGCATTGTTATTGCTCTCCTGCCTGCTGCTGATAAGCCACAAAATGTATTTTTAGTTTTCTATTTTTGTTTCGGTTTCGCTCTTGATTCCAGCTCTTGTCAAAAATGACTACACAAAAAAACGAAAAAATAAAGAAATAAATAAAACACTAGTAAAAGCAATAAAGCATTTTCCCGCGTCTGATTTTGATAATCAAACTTTATTCAAATTTATGTGCAAATTTATGAACAACAAAAATGGAACAAAACGAAACTGCAAAAATCAGCAAGTGTAACGCTTGCAACAATAAGATGAAGAAGAACTACAAATACAACTGTTCAAAAGTCAACAAAATCCAATGCCATCACAGCTCATTGGTGAGTATTTCCTACTCACCCACCACCTGCTGACTCTTAACTGTTTTTTCTTTAATTATAATTTTTTTTTGCGAAAATGTATTTTTTTATTTTAGAGAAATGTTTACACATATATTTTTTCTAAGAGCATTTTTAGCGTTTCTTATAACTAAATAAGACAACCGCTTTAGGGTAGCTTAAATTCAACTTTTACATGTCAAATGGATTATTTTAGGAAGTGTGTAGCTTTCATAAGATAGATAAAGACTTGGGTGCAGGGTATTTCTCGCCTTCAGCATTTTTACTTGATTTTATCTGGAATACTTAGATTACATGCATTTTTTGTAAAGTTTTTTCATAAAATCTATTGATTTGATTGGTTATAAATGGTTAAATGAAATATTTTTCAACTGATTAAAGTTAGTTTCTTACTATTCGTATAATATAATTTATTAATTTTTTGTAATACACCACTCAAAAAATGAAAATTTTATTCATTCATGGTTAGAATAGCGTATTTTTATTTGAGTTGTATTGAATTGAGTTCGTTTATTTTCTATTCCGAGAAATTCAATTAAAACATGTTTAGAACATCCGACACAAACAAGCAATGTTATTAATCGGGTAACTGCTTTGAGGCAAGAATGTGGCCCAAAAGTAGTTCCCCGACAATTGAGATAGACATATTTAAAGAGCTATCAACGATTTGTCGTTGTCTTTATTCGCTTTATGCTGCTGTTCATGCTGTAGTTGTTTTTCTTGGTGTTGTTTGTGTTGTTGCTATCATGGGCATTGTTTATGTTTAGGCCACAGACCTCGACACTAAATTAAGTTTTATTTAGCTTGGTATAAATGACTCCATCCGACTCTGACTTGGCTGCGGTGTCCCTGTCGATATGGCCGGAAGCGCTCCTTTGTTGCCCAAAGCAATTTCAGTCCGGTCTTTAATAGGGGTACTCCTTGTATATTGGTTAACTGCTGCTGCTGCTGCTATGCATAAATTAAATTTCAGTATTAAATGCCCACACAATGCCAAATTCAAGAAAATTCAAGTATAAATCAGAGCAACTCGCAAAGTTAACGAACTAATATTCATGCTATTTGGCAACAGCAAGTGAATATTAAAGTATAAAGTTTACATTTTACCAAATAATATTATATATTTAGGATAAAATTGACTAGGAGAAACGATTAGATATTTATGTGTTACATATTTTTTTTCTAATCGATTACTATTATAGAATAATGTGGTTTTTAATATTTTTATATCTATTTGTGGGAATATTCAGCCTTAAAATACTTCAATACTCAATGAAAACCATAAAGAATTTAGCAAAAGTCACTAGGTATATGTATATATGTACATAATGAAATATTTAAGGTAATTCAATTTTGCACGTAATATAGTAATAAACAAATAAACTACTAAATTCCATAAAATATTTAAGGTAATTCGTTGTATCGAATTTTTTATATTATTTTTAATACCAATAAGCAAATATTTAATTCATTGCAGTTTAGTATGAGAAAATGTCCAGAAAAATCTAAGAAACCTTTTTTTAGATGACATATACTAATGTTATATGCAACTCTTAAAATATATGATTGAATTATCTTTAACTACAGTGTTAAATTTCGATTTCCATTACTTTACTCAAGTACTTTTCAAACACAACTCGTCTGTGCTTATTTTAAATACACCTGTTCTTTGTAATTTTGCTAAATGGGGCGCCATTTCTAGTCCCCATTTTAAGATGCCTTTTGCCTTTGGCATCAAATTTTCCATGCATCATTTTGAGGGCAAATCGCAGTCGTTGTCATCATCCTTATCCTCATCCTCATCCACATTCTCATCCTCGAAAACAAGTATGTGTCTGTACCTGAGGCAGTTGCTTGGTCACCGTCTTGGGTTGTGTTGGGCGTGTCAACAGCAACAATTTTAGTGGTTTTGTTTAATAAACTAATAAGTTGGCAGATTAACCCAAACGACGCCACAAAGTCGCTCAGACCAGAAGGGTTTTTTTTTTGCAGTGAACGCCATCTTTGGGCGGGTCCTATTAGCATTAATCGAGTGAACTATGTTTGAGTATCTGTAAGTGTGTGTGTGTATCTCTGTGTGTACATTTAGACACCTCACAACACACACACACTCACGAAATTTACGAGTGTGTATCGGTTTTAACAACTGTTTGTTTTGCAATTTTGTGGTCATATCTATTTACGCAAAATTTATTGAGCGCTATTTTATGGCCTGTTGGCTCAGCGTTTAAGTGGGCGTGGCCCTGTGCAATTCTTTATTCTCAAGTAATACCAAAGCAACAACTATATTCGCTCCTTATTTGAGATACTTTTGCAGACTACGTAATTTAGTATTTAATTTACCAGTCGATTTTTAATTAAACCATATTGTAAATTTTGTATCAGTTTTGAAAGGGATTTCCCAAATGTATTAATGAAGATTTTAGGCAAGTTAGCTGTAAAAAGTATTTGGTTTTTGTTTTGTGAAAAATGATCAAATACTACGTGTATCTTATTTATATTTTAGAGTGTGCAATTGCATTTACATTTCAATGAGTATCAATGTTGGCAGTACATTTAAGTTTTATTACTATTATTAATAGAGTCTGAAGTTTCCTCATTCTCAAGAGTATACACGCGGCATCTCCCATAAGTTAAAGCCTGTGTAACCACAATTTTAAGGTTGTAGTGTCCGTAGAGAATTTGTATTCATATTCAGAAAATCATAAATTCGTTTTTTTTCATAGTTACATTGAAGTTTTTCGTTATGTGGCTTTTGTGGCATACTATTTTCAGCATTCACACAGGTAATTCAATTAGGTTTCACATACGTGGAAGCTGAGAAGCAGCCACTAGCATCCCCCGTTACGCCTGCTTCTGGCGTTGGCCACTTTTAATTAAGTGAACAGAGGCACGAGTGCAACTCAATATGAAGAACAATTGATTGCATTTGCAATCACATTAATCTATCATGTAGCAAGCACCATTCGATTCGATTGACAGACAAGCATATGAGGAAGCAAATTCTTTGGCATAGTTGTGTGCCCTTTATCTTGTAACAATATCCCAAGATGCAATTTTAAATATGTGCAAATGTGTATGCCTCAAATCGATTCAACTCGATCGCATCTTCTCAACAATGGCATACTTTCAATAATAAAATACAAAACGTTGCTGATTTATTTATAAGTTAAAAGTGATTTATAATGGTCTGAATTGTACATGCCTCTGTTTAAATAAAATATTATAATGGAGGACATTGCATTTAGAAAGTATTTCAATTGTTAAAGCATTGTTAGTTGTTTATAAATATCTTGCCATCAAATGCTTTCCTAATTAGTTCTATAATGTGAAAACAAGTGCACATGTCGGCGCTTTCAAAAATTTTCCTTAACTTCCTTTTCCTCATTTTCCCTTTTTCTTTTTCATATTCATATATTTATTTTTCGTTTGAACTTAATGCATACTTTAAATTGTCTTTTCACATGCAGTTTTCATAAAGTTTTTTATATTGACAGTTGTCATCCAGCTGCTGCGCCGAATGTTTACTTTAATGCAGCAGCCATTTTTTCCCCGGCTCTCAATTAACAAGTCCGATTATTCCTCGACTCAACCCGTATGTAACCAGGAGGATAATGGGATATCCACAGCGAATCCTGCGTTGCCATGTATAAACTTATGAAAGAGTTTGTCAGGCGACTGCTGATGTTTTTCTTCTGCTATTTTTGTCAGCTCAGCTGAAAAGTAAAAAAACTCGGCACGTGCATAAAAAGTTGTCAAAGATATTAAAAAAGGGGAGAAACTTAATATCAACTGCAAAAAGAATAAGATATGAATCTTGAGTGCAATTATGTCGACTGACTCCCTAATGGGTATCTAGAAGGCGAGCACTCTTCACTTAGGCATTCCGACTTGTTGACTTTAATATTAGTTGGGTTAGTCAACAAAGGCTTATAGCTGCAGTTTGTTTGTGTCTGTTGATAGTAAATATACATAGTGGGGACTCCCATTAAATGAGAGAAAGAGAGAGAAAGTAAAAGATACTCTTTAGTTCTTGCCTGAGTCTTGTTGGCCGTTCTTCTTCAACACGGTTTTAAATATTATATAATATTATTCCCCTTACTATTTAGCATTGTCAACCAAAATGTCAAAGCGGGCAAAGTTAATTAAAATGAATAGTGTACGCTGAAAAGAAGAGATTGACAAAGAAACAAAAAAGTCTCAATGATTTTTTGAACAAATAATGTTGAATCAAATATGCCATTCGAAAATAATACTTTATTTGGTTTTCTCTGTTTACATTTCGATAGAATTAAATTATTATACTCAACACTAATTGGAAGTGATAAGAGTATATTGGTTTTAATTTTCCTCGAATTCAACATGTGTGCTTTTTTATGTCACATACTGAATTTTTAATCGGTTGTTTGGGACTTTCTCGAGCGTGAATTTTAATGGCTGCGATTTATTAATATTATAATTGGATATATATTTTTTGAGTAATTTTTTTTTGTGTGTGTGAACATTTGTTTATAGTTATAGAGGGTATTTAAATTTGTATATGCAATATGTTGCATTGCTTATACAAATGTTGGGAAGACCCATAAAGTACAAATTTAGTTGTAATTTTTCTGTGAAGATGTCTTTTAATGATGATGAGATAAGATTTACTATGTTGAAAGAGTATTCAATCTTTAGGGCACCCCTCAATCATAGAAAATATAACTTTTTGCGTATATTATTGATTTCGATTTCATAACGCAAATTTAATGAAGTTATTTGCTTATTCTCGCAGCTATGGATAAATGCAAAAAGAATTGGCGAAAAATACGAACACTAAAACTAACAATAAGAGCAACTTATTCAAACCAGCTCAAAGGTAACAGCAGCTACAACATTTTGCACGACAAAAGGAACTACTGAGGCAGCAACACCTGATAGAAAGAATTTTTAATAAGAGCAGCAACTGCAAAGTTCGCGTTGTTGTTGCTGCAACAACAACCAGCGTAAACTTAATAAACAGCATTACAAATATCAACAACATAAATCGCGTGAGTACAAAATAAAAATTACTTTTTCATGTAATTACAGCTATTTAAATTATGTGCTTGCGACATGCTTTTTCACCCTGAAGGGTTTATTGAAATTTTTCAATAGTATGTAACAGGCAAAAGGAAGTATCACTGATCCCATAGACTATATGTATCAACAATCGAGTCGATTTAACAATTTATATATATATAATAATTTTTTTCGAGAAGTATATGCAAATATATTACCGAGAGCACTCTTAAAATGAATACTTATTTTTGGACTTGACTTAATATTTAAAAAATGTTTAATTAATATGAGAGTGGGACGTTGATGGATAGGTAAAGAGTTGGCTAAGGGGTATCTCCCAGTCTTCTCTCTTGTCTCTCGTCTGATGAATTCTTTGTAGTGTTTTTTATACCCTGAACCCATTAAAAATGGGTAAAAAGGGTATAATGGTTTTGTGCAAATGTATGTAACAGGCAGAACGAAGCATCTCCGACCCCACAAAGTATATATATTCTTGATCAGGATCAACAGACGAGTCGATATAGCCATGTCCGTCTGTATGAACACGCAGACCTCAGAGATTGTAAGAGCTAGAGACAATTTGGAATGTAGGGTCTCGTATACCAGGCGCAGATCAAGTTTGCGTTATTTTATCGATAACTGCCTCCGTTTATCGAATATCGATGTATTAAATTTTCGATAGCAATATATGCCACAATTTGAATGGCAAGATCTTCTAACTAATACATAATATGCATATGCATACTATTGATCAACTGCCCAAATTTCAAGAAACACCCAAGTTATAGTCGAAAATGTATTCTCATATTGATCTCATTTCTATCAGCAGCCGCAAGCATTTTCTGTATGCATAAATATGCGAGTGCATGTGTGAGAAAGAGATGGCATGATAATCGACGCGAGCGTCAATATGTTTTAGTGTTTATTCTGCGTGTGTTTGTCGGCAGAGGGCGCTTCCAGAGCTGCTCGCATTTTAGTGCAAATCTTTTTAAAGGTGAATGTGCCTATAATAATAGAATATATTTAATAACTGGGTTCAGGGTATATCGTAGTCGAGTTCACTCGACTACAGCACTCTTACTTGTTATATATGCATTAGTGAATTAAAAAATATTGTTAATAATAACAATGGTTTGTGTGAAGAAGGTAATAAAAATTGGCTTAATAAATTACATTCAAGTTAATCGGATTGAGCTTTAAGGCGTACAAAAGAGTTGTACTTGTTGGCTTTAATACTGATAATATTATCAGCGATAATCGCAGCATTGATTTAAAAAACAAGCAACAATTGAATTAAAAAATATGTTCATTTAAAATTATTATTTATTCGAATAAAAAATTATTTATTTCGAATAATTATAATAAGTTTGTTATTTATGTGAAGTGAATTGCGCAAACAGAAGAAAAAGTATTCAGCAAATAAATATTTTCACTTAGAAAATGAAACAATAAATTTTTTTTTATGAATATATGATACAAATATATTTTAATAAATTAAATGATTTTTTCATGTCGTTCTATGCAATGCTTTAACTTATCTTATCAATGGGATATCTCTACTGGTTTTCGTAGTATGCTCCCAAAGCTAAGCTCAGCTCGTCTCTTATTTTGATGAGTAATTTCGCATTGATTAAGTGCAAAAACAAATAATATACAACTTGTTCTGTAATTTGCTAAAAAAAAAGAGCTAATTGCTTAAGCACTTAATCGTAAAATAATGAAAAACACGTGCAAAATGCGCATTGGCCAAAACTCGATCGACTTTTCTAAGGTATATATACATACAAAAGGCATATATATATCTATACATATCTATATCTCAGCACTTAAGGCTGATTCAGCGGTTTCGCCGTCATTCTGCCAAACACCTTTTGAAAGTTTGAACAAGCTGCGCTTAAAATTGCATTTCTGGGAAAAGCGTCAAGAAGCAGTGTCACTATTAATGCCAAACTCAAACTTGTTGCTAACAGCATTTCTTCCGTTTTTTTTTTTTGCAGTGTAATATGGGAACTAAATATTAAGTATACGTCGCGTATAAATAGCAAAGTAAACGAAAAAATAAAAATCATTTTATATTAGCTAGAGGTAATCAAACTAAGTGCAATTAAAAATTTAAATGCAGGAAATAGAAAATGAGATCTTAAATGGAATTATATATGTGTATATATATTTTGCTCTCTTTTGATCATGGTGTTAATGAAAGATCAAGATCAGATCTACCCACAAAAAATTTAAACAGATATGTAAATAAATATATGAGAAGCTGAGAACACTGACGACGGCACTAATTCACACATTTTTAACCGCTCTCACAGAACGAGTATTATAGTATATATTATTTATAGAGGCAACCGCACAAATTTACACAGACACGCACATATCTCTCTCTATGTATGGAAACCGCAATTTTTTTTGATTATGTATGATGATAAATTAATGATAATTTAAAGATAACATTTGTATAAACAATAAATTTGGTGCGCCCTGTCCTTTGTTTGATATTTTTTCAGTTAAAAATAGATCAACATGTTAAACAGAAGCAAAATTCATAACACAAAACATCGATTGACATCAGCTCAGAGGCTATTAATAACCAATCCTAATGGGAAACGCAAACAGAGATGTGTTTTCCTAAGGGATTAAACTCATTTTTGCTTATGATATTTTTCCATTAAACTTGTTCAAGTTGTAGACAAAAAAAAAAAATTAGAAAGGAAATCCGACCATAAAGTTAATTCAAGCTAAATTATTTTTAGAATTTATGAGTAAATGTGTTATGGTAATTTACAAATCTCAAAAAGATGTAAATATTCTAGTATGTCATTCTAAACGAATGCGATAAGCAACATCTATTCCACTTGGTAATGTTTAAACAAATTATAAAAATAAAACTAAGATAAGCAAGAGAAATCAAGGCAATGTAAAAATTGTTGTGTTAGTCTAAATGTTGCAAGTGTTGAATGCTTATTGAGAGGGCGACATGAATAGCAGTCTTCAAACATAATACAGAATTCAATTGAATAGCAGCATATTATCCACAAAATCTCCAATACAATTGATTTTGAGGCCTTAGTACTAAGCCACGTGCCACAAGTGAGCTGAAACCACAAACGATTCCGAGTTTTAGCCAGCCAAAGTGTCGCGTTTGATTGATGATGTGGCGCCAAGTTATTATTCATCTTGTGTGTGAATACGAGTTCGAGTTTTAAGCTGATTAACAAACGCAATGACTCCTTAATGTACAATTAAAACGCTATCAATACAACAACCTACAATAACAATAACAATAAGACAAGTGAAACACTTGATAGCTGCTTGAAGATAACCAAATCGATTCGTGTCGACAAACAATCTGTGTGTGTAAGTGTGTGTGAGAGTGTGTGGTGTGTGTGTTGAGCATTAAGCAATATAATCACTTTTGAGTGCCAGCTATGAGAACTGGTAACACTCTCAATCAATTCAAGTGTTGTTGAACAAATTTTTTATACTCTTACAGAAAAAGTATTATTTTTGACACAAAGGGAGATTCTACATAAAAACAAATATAACAAAACGCTGATAAAATGTTTATCTGTTATACTATCAAAAATAAAAGAAAGAAAAAGCAAACAAACTTCTTTAGTTTTCACATTCATTCAAATTTCACAAGTTTTGTTAACAAACAGGCTTTTTTTGTGCAAGGGTATTTAATATTTGTTGTACCAATTTGTTTTTACCCATATATACATTTTCCCTATTTTTTTTTTGTCATTCTTTTGTTAAACCATGAATAATAACAGGTAATGCTTGAACATACATATCGCTTGAAACAGTCAACACAATAATTAGGTGATGCTAATAGGCGTCACTCAAAAGTGTTTTCGTTTTGGCTTGAAGCTGTCAAAAAATTTGATAGATTCCCGTTCAATGGTTAAATGGAGACCCTGCGGGCATTTAACTTCCGCATGAGGCTTAACGAAATGTATCTATACAGAAATATTCGGAAGAGGTCTTTGGTCTGGGTCTATGATTTGATTTGACTTCAAGTTATTTACTGACAGTGAAGTTAAATTTGGAATTCGATAAAGTAAGGTTCATTAGAAGTACTTGTAGTAGTCCATTGAAAGTGAATTTGAATAAAGAGACAGTTAAAGTAATATTAAATTGAAGATACTCAACAGTCAGAAGTGTTAAGTGTAAGACTAGAGTAACTTGGGGAAAAGATGTGTGAATAGTAAAACATCATTCAGGAACATATCAATTATAATAATAAGCTAAAGAGTTCAAGGATGATTGCTCGCAAATTATTTTTTGTATTAATCCAATTAGAAACACTCAAGTTCATGACAACGATTGGTCTCAAATCAAAAGCCAATTAATCGATGGCAAATTCCTCGAGCAACAAAAATAAATAAAAACTACAAAAAACACACAATCTTTTGACAGGTAGTTAAACTAACAACAACAGCGACCAAATAAAACAATTTATCAGGCAATGTCAAATCGCTTTTTGTTTTGTAGTTTTTTTGTTGTTTTTTTTTTTGTGTTTTGTATTGAAATTTTGGTGTTGTGGTTTTTAAGCGGCATTTTTTGGTCGGTTTGTTATTTGGATGCCGCCTCATTGACTGAGCACGTTTCAGTTTCATCTTTTGGTTTTTCGCTTTCCGCTCTTTTTATGGTCGAACCCGGTAAGTGCTTATGGTAATCGTCGAGAGCTTTAAATTAATGCCTTTTAGCATTTCAAAAAAAACAATGATATAAAGAAACCAACTGAGATCCGAACGAAGACATACCCTATACTCAAGCTCAAATTCTTCTACGAGAGAGAGAGAAAGATAGACAGAAAAAGAAAGACGGAGACAGAGAAAGACGAGAGAGAGAGAGAGAGAGAGAGAGAGAGAGAGAGAGAGAGAGAGAGAAACAGATGCAATTTTATAATCTTGATAAAACCCCTACTTTCCGAGTAAAATAAAGTTTTCAGACTTCATTAAACACTTTCTTAGCCAATCTTATAAGCATACATACTCTACCTAAACATGATTTAATAATTTTTTTTAAGCATTTCATACTGGCTACAATACTACAGGGTATTAAAAGAAAATATGATTCATAAGAATGCAAGCTCTTCTATGTGAGAGACAGAAAGAGAGTCTGTGAGAAACATACATGATCTTAAACACTTAAATAATACACTTACTTATTGACTCGCAGTGATATACTTCATTATAAGATTTATTGGCCTTTTCATACTAGCTACAGGGTATACAAAAGAAAAAGAATTTGTAGACGCGTGGCCAGACAATGACTAATACACACTATGACATATAGAGAAGCGAAATTTTATGTGTTTGTAGTTGCTGATATTGTTTTCGGTTTTTGTTCTTGTTGTTTTTGTTTTATTTTTCGGTCAGACTTTCCTACATTTGAACACACAATCAACGACGTGGGGGGTTAATTAACTTTATGCGTGGAGGAGAGCGACACCGTTGAGCCCATTGAGCCCACCCCGCTGAGTTGAGCAAACAAATTGCACTAATTTGAGTCTTATTATTTAATAACAAAATAAATAGACAAAAAGCCGACAAGTTTCGTGGCGACCAATTAACCCGTTCATACATTCAGCATTCGACACTCGTCGTCGTCGTTGTCGCAAATTCTGCGCAATTATTTTATGGGCCGCGTTATCCTTTCTCACTTCCAATTAGGAGCAATCAATGTCGCAGCGAGACAAGAAAATGGGTGCGACTCGTGTCAAGTTGTGAATCCACTTGACACACCTTGACCTTTTGCGGCAAGGTCTCCTCCTCTCGTTGCTGCGCCCTCCTTCCCTCCCTCATCCAGCAGCCAGTACTTCATCATCAAAATCAGCAGCAGCAGCAGCAGTTTTTCGTAAACTATTTCACATAAATCAATATGAATGTTTGTTGCTTGATAGCATTTTCCATCCAATCCTTAACTCCTATCCATTGTTTAATGAACCGTGTAAGCTGTGGCTGCTGTGTCTTGATAATTTGAAGCTTGGTTCATTTCGTACATATAATTTGATGAAAGGGGAACTAAATATGAAATGGGAAAAGTGTGGAAGCCTAATGAGATTATTTCGATGAGCGTAAAATAATACATCAGTATCACGATGACAAAATATTCCAGAACAATTTTTGTTTGACATTGTACTCTTTCCCACTGAACTGAATGTCATCTATCAAACCAACTTGTTGGCATGGCATGTGTGAGCCATATAACGATAAATATGTATTTATTATTCACAATTGTTATGCCTCATTTCAATCAAATAGATTGCTAAGCAAGTTTATCACGAAGCTAGGTAAATGTATATTCAAAATGAAACTTTAATTTGTTTTTATAGATCAGTTTGAAGTGATTTTTAGTGCTACCTATTTGCTTCCAGGATAACTACTAGTCGTGCACTCTAAAGCATTTGATTTGTGTTTCTGAATATTTTAAACTGTTTGTCACTTTAATAATTGAAACTTCGCAAAAATATATTTTCCAACTGAAAATTTAATGCCGACAACTGATTTATTGATATGTTTAATTATATAAATTGAAATGGAATGAACGAGAAAGAGAAAGAGAAGAGAAAAAGATAGAAAGAGTGATATGACAGAGAGGTGTGGGGGTGTCCGAACCGATATAGACGCCTTCTTATCTGACCACTTGAGTGCACCATTAATAAAAACAAACTTTTATGTGCTGAAAATATTCCAATCATTAGTGGAGCAGTCGGGGGCTTCGGTTGTTACTGATAACCCCCAAAACGTAAGAACGTGCTAGGTATATATATATATATATATATATATATATATATAAATTATTTTTTACTTTGTAGCTTGCACTACATGTCAAAACAACCATACATACATCTATTTATAAACCATAGAGAGGAGCGTATTACGCTAATTTAGAATAACACATGAGCAACTAATTCAAGAAGTTAAAATGCACGTGTCGATAGAGGCCGACTAAGAGATACCCCAGACCAAATTTTGTACAGAAAATGTTTGCGATTACAAATCAAGGTATAATACATATACGATTTAAAAGATATATGTTTGTGGCTTTCATTGCCATCGTAATCGATTTGTATCGACATTGGGAAAAGAAACGAAGCCATGGATAAAATAAATATAATCTTAATATTCTGCATAGGGTAAAAGAGAACTGATAAACGCAATTTGAAGACCGACGTTCATATAGATAAAAATAGGCTGTTCCTGCTGATCAACAATATATGTACTTTCTGACAGATGCACTGTTCTGTCTGTAGCCTACCTTTGAACAACTACATTATACCCTTTTTCTACGCATTTTCAATGTGTTCCGGGCTAACTTAATAATTTACAATTCAATTCAACACTTCTTGAACCTCAGCCGGCAAGCGGTCGGTTCGGTTTGTGGTGTGTTTGTTGGTTGCTCTGCTTGTTGTTGTGCATATCGCCTTTGCCTTAATCTCCAGGCCCCGTTGGCTGTTGTTGTTTATTTCACAAATTGCTATTTTTGGTCGAGTGTATTTTTAAATGGCCTTGGGCCACTACGCCATATAGCGTGGCTGTGTGTGTGTGAAGATCTTGGGCCAAAAGTCAACAAAGCAACGTGTTTTTATTAAGTCGATCAAGTTAACAACTAGTTTGTGGTTTTTGAGTGTGCTTTTTGCTGTTTAAGTTTTAGTTGAACTAAACGTTTAGTATATCTTTCAAAATGCATAAAATTCAAGAGATTTATTGCTTGGCAAAGAGTCAAGAGTCAATCAAATCTCAAGAGTGTGATTTTCATAGTCTGCTTCAGGGCGTCGATTGATATTTACTGCACAGTAGTTATTTATAATTCTAAAGCACATAAGGATTTCAATTGATTACATTATTCATACATTTTTGCTGTTACTGAAAGTTGGAATTACACTCAGGAAGAAAATTGACCTCAATTTTAGAAAATCTATAATTTTTTCTTGTTTTTAGAAATCATTTCTAAAAGGCTTACCCTAACTCGACATTTCCAAAATATGGTGATTTGTTTTAATTTTTCAAAAAAATTTCTATTAGAAAACGTATTTCTAAAAATTATAAATAAAAAATATTTCTAAAATTCAGGGTTTCGAAAATCATAGGTTATTTCAAATTAATTTATATAAATTTAAAAACTATTTAAAGTATTTTTATATGTGAAATCGTAAAATATTATTATTAATAATATACGCAATAGGTTATTACTATATCTTGAAAACTAAACATAGTTCTTTTTTTTTTTTTTTTTTTTTTTTTTTTTGGAAATTTAGAGAAATTTAGAGAAATTTACTCTGAAATTATGAAAAGTGAGTTACCCTTGGCGCCAAAATCATGATGGGTTCCTAAAATTCAGATCGATTTTTTTCTGCGTGTAGAAATTCAAAAGCATCCCCTTGGCATTATGAATGTTATCTTGTGCATTTGTTTGAGCCGTCAAAAACAGACTGCAAACTCAGCCCAGCAGTCAGCCAGTCAAGCAGGCAAGCCATCGGCCAGGCGAAGATGCGGGACAGCAGCCAATGTGTCGCGACTGTGCGTCTCTTTAATGTGCCAACTAGTGATTGTCTTGGTTGCCTGCCTGCCTCTTTTGGCCACTTGGCTGACACTGGGTGGTTGTCCGCTGATGGGGTTTCAACAAGTGCCCAGGCAGGTTGCTGCTGCTGCTGCCGGTTACCAAGTCTCTATTAACTGCTGCCAGGCTGCCTCGATGTCTGCCATTGCACGCAAAGTGGTTAAACTGGTATTATGAATATTACTAATGCCAACTATAGTGCCGAGCTATACTAACATACATATATATAAATATTTCTATATATTTATATATATATTTTTTAGATTTTCAATAAGTATTCGTTGTAATTGCGCTTTGTTTCATGCCTTAACTAGTCGTTAGGATCTATTTGTATTTAAATTGAAATCGGCTGGCGTTTAAAATGAGCCATAATTATCGAAAATACGAAACACAAGAAAAAGAGAAGCATTAGATATATTTGTGATTTGAAATTATTCCGTTAAGACCATTAAGCATGGATGATTGCAATTAAAAAGTAATGAGAATTATTTATTTCGTGTGATCTAAAAACCGTGCATAATTGAAAAAAAAATTTGTAAATTCAAATCTAAAAATAAATTTGCACATTAAAGTAGCGATTGAAATTAAATAAACTTAAGAGGGAGCTATTAAGTTACAAATAGAAAATTAACAAATAATTTAAATAAAATAAATGATATAGTAAATCTGGGAGTAGTAAACTGTGATATATAACTAAACTGATATAACTAAACAACTTTTTCAAATGTTAATTCTAAAATTGAATTAAGAGCTTTTTTTTAACTTACTGCCGACTTATTTTAAAGTCAAGTTTTGTTCTGGTGCACAATGTGATCAATCTGCCAACAGCATTCCATACTCGATCTAATTAAAAAATTCGCACTATGGCGTATACGTAATAAATAAGTCACACACAGAGTGTATGTGTGTGTGTATGTGTGGGTGGATGAGAGTTTAAGCTACGTGGCTTGTTTAATAATATTGTTTAGTGTCAGTTAAGGAAACGTACAGTAAAGTGTTCGAAATGAGAGGAGTAGGCTTAAAATAATGTTAAATTGATAAATTGATTAATAAATTCGGTGCTTAATTACATATTCATTACTTTTTTCTATGTTTATAGTAAATTTTTCATCTTAAAACACATTTTGTCATCGACACTTAAATCGTTGTTCAATTATTTGTCCTTGCTATTTTATTTTCATTTAATTTAACGACCACAATTTCCTATAGATTTAATTAAACACATTTATTTTTTTTGCTCCTCTTTGTGTATAGAATTTCAAGGATTTTTTCATTTGTATCCTATTTTTCCTTTGTGTTCTTTTTTGGTATGACGATGGCAAAAGATGCCATCAAAATAACGGAAATAGTATTTCCTGTTTTCACTCGGACCTTCAACCTCAACCCTTTGGTAGCCTTTCATTTTGATAGCAGCTGGTTTTTAGAGTGGATGAGGGTAAGGTGGGGGGATGGCAGCAACTGCTGCTGTAGCTGCTGCTCGCTTTTGGCGGCCGTTGCACATGTGGCGTACGTATTCAAGTATTTCCCCACCATACATCTATTTTTAGAAAATCCAGTTTTTTGGCAACAACAACAAAAACAACAACAAGACTCCAATGTTTTGCATGTTTTGTGGCAGAGATTCGCCAATTTCAGTTTTCAGCGTTTCGATCTCATTATTTGCGTTTTCTTTTTTTCAAAAACGTTTTGATGACACCAATGTACTGGCGCCATTTCATCATTCATTCAGTCAGTCAGTCATTCAGTTCAGAGCCCTTCACTTTCAAACAGATTTGCTGCGGCTACTGCCCAATATGGCCAGGCTGAGACTATCTTGTTAACTGAATGAACTGTGTGTGTGAATTGAATGAGTCTCTTGTTCAGGCATCAAGGCACCTTGTTGGTTGCGGTTGTTGTTGTTAAAATGCCAAAACGTTGCATGCGGCGCCTCCATTTATGGCAACAGCTATAGCTGCAACAAGCGGTGCAAGCCAGCTGAAGTTGATTTTGCTTGCAACTCGGCGGCAGCAGCATAACGCAATGTTGCAAAGTTGCAGTGTTTTCAGGCACGCATCTCTTCTACATTGTTGTCACTGGTTTGAAAGTGAAATTTTTGATTGCAGCACATCTGCTTGCTACTTGCCATTTACTCCATCAACCGTCTGTCCCTCTTACGCTCTAGTTTTTCTCCATCAGCGTTGGCATTGTATTGTCGTCGACATCATTGAAATCCTTTTTGTATATATAAACAGCTCTGAAATCGGCAATTAACATGTTTGCGATATAATAAGTAATATATAATATAATTAATATAATTTCAAACTACATTTACATTGTACAGTACGTGGCTTAAATTCAGTTTGAGCATGTTCCAGAAACAAGCAATTTCTGTTCAGCAATAATATTTGAGTAAGTAAAAAAATAAATCAGTAAAAGAATCGAAATCGTACATATAATAAGAAAAATCCAGATATATCCTATCCATTGTTTATAATTTTTCAATAAAAAATGCTAATTGAGCAAAATAATGCAAATCATGAAAACTTTGTTTACCAAATTCTTAAAATACTTTTCAACGCAAATAACTAACCAGAATATAAATGTTTAAAAAAAATGCGGAAATATTTATCATTATTGAGAAAGATACTAGAAGCGAATATGAATACGAATTCGTTTTCGTTTTTTCAAATGAAAGATTATAAAATATCAGAAAGCGAAAAGGAACAAATCTAAAAATGTTGTGTATGTAAAAAGTCATTAAAAATGTGTAACAAATATTGACTTTTTGAAAAGTAAATTTCTTATCAAAGTCAATGCCCAATATTTATCTTTCACATCTTTGACAACTTTTGCTTAATCTAAATGTGCTTCATTTGGATTTTATGGCCATTTTGAAGTGAAAAAATCGAATTGATTTGAAAAACACTGCCTACCTCTTCTCTCTCTTTTTTCGCACATCTTCTCGCTCGCTTTAACAATATTCTAATCAAGTGAATGTGCAAATGGAAGACGGAGATTGGTTCGAATGTGGAGTGGGAAATGGGGGAACATTTGTAAATGATGTGTTGGAAGCTGGGCATTTTGCGTCAAATAACCAGGCTATTGCATCATGGAAAGGGACGGTTTCAGGGTCGGATTCGGATTCGTGTTCGGGATCGTTGGCTGGTTCATGTTCAGCTGCAGATGGCGACACATTCGCTACAGTTGAGCAGTTCGTTTGCCTTGTAATTTGATTTGAATGCCGCCAGGCTGGTCTCTTCCCAAGCGTTGAAGACATTATGCTAAATGTGTGAGAAGCAAATGTTTCCGGGCACCACCTTCACCCCGAAATGCCTTGCTCCCCTTTTGGTCGTCGACCTGTGTCACTTGACTGGGCAAAGTAATCAACTAAACTGAACTCCTACATGATGAGCTCCAGGCACTTTTTGGCAGTGTTTTTGCGTAATGATTATGTCGTTCACTTTACCATTGGCCCCTTATATTGGGTTCAAAATGAGCTCCAGCTATTCATTATGAAAACTTTAGCAAGTTAATCATAAAGTGGGGTCAACATGTACGCGTCCTTAATGTCCTTCGGTTTCAATATCAAAATTGCTTATTGCTTGCAAATCAGTCTCTAGAGTCTGATAATTTGAAACACTAGCCAAATGGCCTAAAAACCCTTTGTGACTAAAGGGTTTATAGGGGGTTACTGAAGGCGGCCTTTTAGGCTGACAATGTTTAATAGCTGGCGACTGGGCGTGGCTGTTTGTGTTGGGCGTCCACTTGTTGATGATTGATGGCATTGAATGCTTGTGTTGGGCTTCCTTGAAGTCCTTCGTTTATTTTGTGTGAGCGTGTAAACCACATAAAACCCCGAACATTTTTCAATCAGTTGGCAATGTTTGCCTGCAAATATGTGGATTGCTGAAGCGTAACGAATTTTACCAAAAATCTTTACATATTATTTAAATTGCCATAATTTGTAGTGTACCAAAAAAAAAAAAAAATGTTTAAGAGAATCTTTTGAATACGAATTTAATAAAATTAATTAATCAAATATCGGAATGTTCGTGTGGAAAATGGAACTGAATAATTAAAGTCTATATTGAAATATGTAAATATAAGAAATGTGAATATTCTATAAATCGTTAATCACTTAAGAATATTTGATTGGATTAAGTGTGCCAAGTTTAAAGGCGGAAGTTGTTTTGCTTAGATAAAAGTTTAAGCGAAGAGCTTTATCTACTCTAGGGCTTTTAAGTGAACACATACTGATGCATTCAATAATGTATATGACATGTATGCATGTGTGTGGCTTACATGTGTATGCATATTAATGGACTTAGAGACAGACAGAACGGACAGCCAACCCGGCAGCTTTTCGTATTTGTATTTACATTTGTATTTGTATTTGTATTTATGTCCGCTGATCAGTAACCCGGTCACCCCTCCCACCCTCACCACCCGCGTCTATAGTTGGCTGCTATCTGTTTGTGAGTTTTGTCATGTTTGTTTGTAAAAAATATGTAATGTCGTGTTAGTTTATCCAATGGCGTGCCGTCGTGTCTATTTTTAGTGTACAGGCTTTATTTTTAGACTGGCGGGCTGCAGCAGCAGCAGTAGCAACAACAACTTCAACTTTAACTGCACAAAAGTACAAGCAGAGAAAACGAAACAAACGATAAAAGAAAAAGGCGACCGCCTGTGATTGCATTTGCAACTTGTTGCTGTGTAGCGAGAGCGCCACACTAAGAGAAAGAGCATAACATTGAGTGTGTGAGTGTGAGTGTGAGTGGAGAGTAGAGAGAGATAGATTGGAATAGGGACGGGAGAGGGAGAGGATAGTGATGCATTGAGAGAATGGTCACTGCACGTTGCGGCTACGTGATGTTATTGTTGGCTTTGTTACACAACTTCCAGTCAGTTGCTTGCTGCCTGCTCTCAATGTCTTTGGTTCAACTGTCTGGCTGTGTGTCTGTCTCTCTGTCTGTGTTGGCGCTCGCTTTTCCTCTCTCTCTCTCTCTGTCTCTCTTCATCTCTATCACTCTCTCTGTGTGCATTTGCATTTGCCTTTGTGTAATGTGTTTGTATTTGTATTTGATTTTGTTAAACGTTTTATCACGTCGCTTTTGCTGTCGCTGTTGGCTGTCGTTCACGTTGTCTGTCGTTACGTTTAAAGTTTACTTTTAGTTGTTTCGCTTCGCCTCACCTCGCCTTGCCTCTTCTGATTCTTGTTTTGCTCGATTTGTTTTTCTCATATTTTCCTTTGAAATGTGAATTCTATTTTTAGACCATTGGTCTTTTTATTTGCCTCTCCGCTAGCGCATTTCTCGCTCTCTGTTTACATTAAAAATATTTAAATTGTTGTCACGTACCAAGTTCTTAATAGGTTACGTTATGTGTTTATTTAACTCATTTTGATTAGCTACCGAGAAAAGCACAACAAAAGACACTCTTAGTTGATGTTCTTGCTGTTGTTTTTGTTTTCTGTTTTCTCTGTGGCACATCAGCAGCAGCAGCAGTAGTAGCAAAGCTCCGTTACAAAACTCGTTATACATTATCCCGCAACGCATAGAAATGTACAGATTCGTCTTACTACCAAAAACAAAAAATAATATATATATATATATATATATATATACTATTTTTTTTTGTATTTTCTTCTATTGTTTACTCAGCTGTAGTGAAGATGCATGCAAATATTTGCGATCATTCTGCTATGATAGAAACAATTCTAGGTAAACATTGTTTTGTCTTCGCCAAATCATCAAAACTTTAACTCCATAATACGTAAAAATATTTGGTACATGGTCACGAACGTGACGCAAACGTGACATTTTTGAAAAAGAACGAAAAAAAGAGAGGATTAGTCCAATTCGAACTACGTAATTCCATATTATATTAAACACTTATTTATATACGACTCTTTAAAAAGGAATAAGAAAGTTCTGAAATTGGGATGCTATCGATAATATTGAGGTCAAATCGATAAAATCACATATCTGACACGATTTGAATGCTAGTCACAAAATTTGATACGTCGATTGCTATTAGGATTAGTAAATAAATTTGTTGGCCAGGCTCCCCGAACAATTTCCCTCTATTTTAACGCTATATTTACCAAATTAAAACTTCCTTCTTAGTCTCAACAGCCCCAAGCAGGTTTTTTGCCAGCTGTTATCAGCTTATATAGTAAACAGAGTATGAGAGTATTATTATTTGTCTGTTGTTTTGTATTTAAGTTTCAGAATTTGATTATATGTTTAAGTTTCGATTTCTTTTCAAGAAGATAATCTTAAACCCTGTAATTTATGTAAACTTCTCAAATTTTTCTTCCGCTATTGCATATACACCGCCTGATGGAATGAAGCTTATGGATTATTTTGTATATTATACTCGTCCTATTCATATTGTTGTTGGATATATTGTTGTCAATGTGACTTTGTTGGCAACTTCTTGATTTCGTTGGCAATCTTCTTGATTGCTGGCGGTATGCGTTTCGCGACGCCTGGCTGCGAGCTGAGGAACGAGATCTCAAAGAGGGCGGGTCGGCTGGAATAGACATTATGCAGCATGCTGATGAACCAGAATAGTAAATCATCCATATGATTAATGGTGCACTGAGCGAAAACGGCGCCAGCATCGCGGCCATGCTGATGCGAATCGAAAAGGGCTACGATTGAGGAACGAAAATCAAAGGTCATCATAACCGTTCGACTGTCCGCAATGATGGCCGCAAACAGATGCGATGACATATCCCGATTGCCGCCGGTGCCACCACTCGCCTGCTGGAAGACCTGCAATGTGATCTGAAAGATGCGGGATAACTGCATGGCAACATTGCGATTGTACATGGGACTGGTTGGATCGGCCTCCATGTGCGTGTAGAACCACTCCTCCAGCCGAAAGTTCATCTTGCGCTGTGAACGTATTGCCGATATTGCGTCCGGTATATTGAGATTTAGATTTCTTGCGGACGGTGTGTTGGCCGTTATCGCATTGTGATAGACATTGTTGCCATCGTTCATCGCATTACCAAACATTTCCCAGCCGCGGGTTGGCAACTCTGCCACTCGATTATAGAATCTCTCCGTCTTGGCCACCTTATCAGCGAGTATCAGTGAGATCAGCGTACACGAATTGGTGCCACTCTGTTGATACGCTCCAAAACGGGACTGGCAAAAGTCACGTGGAAACCACCAAATGTTCAGATTGTCGATCTGCTCGTGTACGGCCATCTTTGGGCAGTTGGTTTCGAAACGATTGCTAATCTCTGCGTACATCAAATACAAACTATCAATATTTATGGGAGCGTAAAGATGATGAGGAGAAGGAGTAGAAGGAGCAGTTCATATTGGTTATTACCGCACACTGGGCTAAGTCTATCTTGCTGCTGCAGTCACATAATTCATCATCCAAGTGCACTTCTCCTTGTTGGGGCTTGTCTGGGCTATTTTTATTATTTTTGCTTAGCTAAACATTGAATTTTGGTTTTGGCTATTGCCGGAGGAGTGTCGAAAACGAAAACGAATAATTCTGAAAAGAAAACAAGAAAAAAAAGAATTTCTAACAAACAACAAACATTTTGTGTGCGACAGGACAGAAAACTGAATGTGAAACTAAATATCCCAAAAATTATGCCAGACACTTTTCGAAACTATTTTTGAATGATGATTAATAAAGTTGTGACTTTCTCATGTAACAGGCATAAGTAGTTATTATTCCTAAAAATGATATATATATATATATATATATTTATTGAGATAGATAAATTTAGAGGGTATTAGGTAGTCAATTACATGCATGTATCTTATATATTTTAATATACAATATATGCATTGCCACTTTTTGTGTATTCATGCCACATATATTCTCCTGTTGTGCCACGCAGCGTATACGCATTCATTCTGTATGCCACTCAAAATGGCGTCTTTTGAGCATTTTGGAGAAGTGTCAAATGGCTTGGCAAATATGTATTACGACTGCAAACGGCAAATGGCGCCCAAAAGTAGTTTTTACCCTTCCCCCTTTGCCAAGATAAATTATAGCTTGGTTCTAATTTGAAATTGCAACATGGTCCAAAACAAATAACTGAGTTTAATAAGCAGAAATTGCGAATAGTGAGAAATAGGAGGGGAGGGGCAAGGTTTGGAAATGCTAATTTACATTGTTAACTGTTAGCTCATTAGGCAAATGTGTAAAAAATATTTAAAAGGGTGAGCGAAGCGGATGCATTCAGCAAGGAGACTTGACTTCTCAACTAGAGAAATTATTCGATTTATTGACAAACTATTTTTTTTAGTGATTTAAATTGAACGAGAATTATATAAGCAGATCATATTTTACTCAATAACTCTTATAAATGTCAAGCCAAATATACTTTCTCTATTAATCCACTATTTTAATAACTCAGTGATAACTCTTATCTATAAGCACTTTTACTTTATATGCCATCCAAGTTTGCACTCGCAATAATACATAAACCCTGAAAAGTTTTTTTGCGCATGTTTTATCAATAAGCATTCAAACGTAATCCAATTAGGAAGAGTTAAATTGCGACAAAAGTCAAAGCCACAAGTCATTATATAATGTGTGTGAACTAACAAGTGCATAATTAATGCAACAACAAGCATTGCACAAGAATGAAGAGGACTCTGCGCACAGATTTAATGCGAAGTGTCGATTATGTGTGTTTATTCACAAACACGCACGCAAACACACATACATATGCAGCGGTAAATGCAAAACAATGCAAATTGGCACCAAGCAAACATGTTTCTCCAATAAGCAGTCGGAGCATAAACTTGCACACACCCACAAAAAAAGTAAAACATGTCAGAACGCTGTAGTCGCTGTAGCTCGACTCCGTTATACCCTTATCGCAGTTGTTAAATATATTTTTGTTTTTATTGACATGTTTCTCTTTCTCCAAGTGCACTCGTTTCTATGGCATGCGTAGGGACTAAAAAGTAAAAAAAAAAGCAATGCAGCGCATATTTTTATTCACCAGCCCGAACTGGCTGGCTTCAAACATGTGCATATACATACATGCAGATATACATACTTATATACATACATACATACATACATACATACACACATATATACGTACACGCAATCGTAGGTAACGGGGCTCTGCAGAATACACGCACAAAAATATATTTACGCTAGGGTCGATTGTCATGCCATCTTTTTCTGACACATGCGCTCGCATATTTCTGCCTAGATATGAGATCAGTATGAGAATATATATTCGACTATAACTTGGGTCTTTGTTATCCGATCTTGATGAAATTTGGGCAGTTGATCAATGGACAGACAGACAGACATCGCTATATCGCCTCGGCTGTTAATCCTGATCAAGAATATATATATACTTTCTGGAGTTGTAGATGCACAAAACCATTATACCCATTTTTAATGGTTTCAGGGTATTAAAATGCAGAAAGCTTCTGAACATATGAAACGAATTTCAAGTCGACACTATTTTTTTCAATGTGTGCGAATGTTTGGGCATTTGCAAGTCAACAGAGTAGACAGGATATTGCACAAATATACATGTACACTCACACACACACACACACACACATATATATGTGTATATATATATACATAGAATTCCACTTCTTTGCTTTCTGTGTGTTTCCTCTTGGTATTTTTGTGCCCCCCAACTTTTTCAAACATACTGTTTTATTAGACGCCTTTGACAAACTGAACAGAATTCATTTTCTTTCGGAAGTATTTTTCAGAACTTGCAATAAAGTTTACAGAACTTTATAACTTTAAGTTGTGTGGAATAAATTGTAATCATATTTGACTTGAGTTATTATTATTTAAGTGACTTATCGCTTTAACAATTTGTTTTCTTCTTGCAGCTTGTAAATCTGTTAGCACCCATAGGCGTCGCGCTGAACGGCCCCGGCCTAAGGGGCCATGACGCGTTGGCCCTTCAATTTACTACTATTGCTCTCGGTGGCAGTACGCGACTGTAGCAATCATACCTTCCTCACAGTTGGCTATCTAACGGCACTCACTGGCGAGCTCAAGGACCGCCAGGGACTATCCATATCCGGTGCGCTGACAATGGCACTGGAGGAGGTAAGCATTTCCCACATCCAATTTATAATCATAAGCTCTCCTCAACTTCAGTTAATCCTTTGTTGTGCTTGTCAATTCAACCACACTCAGATTAATAAGCTTGCTTTGTCACCTGTCAAATGTCATAACAATTTATGCTTTTTGCTTTTGTAATTGGTAAAGTGTTGAATATTGATAGCATTTTATTTACAATGGCAATTTTCAGAATTCATAAACCAAATTGTTTTAATGTTATAAAATAACTATCTCCTTGTAATGTTTGTATGACTTGTAATTGATGGATTTTTTTTAGAAAATATATTATAGAAAAAAATTGAAAAGATTTTGGATGGAGGAATCTTTTAGCAAAATAAAATTAAATCTAATACTACTTTAGTTAATTTTTTTTTTAGTCCTTAATTTAACGAAATCTTTATTCTTATAGATCAACGGAGATCCACACTTGCTGCCAAATGTTACGTTGGTGATGCGCTTTAATGATACCAAGGGTGATACGGTGCTGGCTACCAAGGCCATCACCGAGATGATATGCGACGGCATTGCGACCATATTTGGTCCGGAGGGACCCTGCTATGTGGAAGCCATTGTCTCGCAGAGTCGCAACATTCCAATGATATCCTATGTAAGTAGATGCGAGTGGGTGCGACTGTTATACATATGTGTACATAGATCTATGTACTTACACCTATCACATTGCTGTCTCGACATGTTTGCTGTGTCAAATGTAATGCATTTATTTAAATTTCTTTCTCTCTCGTTCCTTGTCTTGCCACTTGTGTGTGTGCCATCTGCCGTCGTCCGACCCATCAAATTTCAAATAGAAATGCGCAGAGAACCGTGCATCGTCCATACCAACATTTGCACGCACCGAGCCCCCCGATACGCAGGTGAGTCAAAGCAGGGATGGGGTGGTTGATTTTTGTGGTTGGTGGTCTCATGAGCAACAGGCTGTTCGTATATCAGCCTGACAGCTCCATATTAAATGCGTAGCTGCGGAAGAAAATTGACAGAACAAACGATGGAACTGAACAAATTTAAATTAAACATTTATTGCATTTAAAAATATATATTTATAAAAAATGAAATTGAATATATTATCGAAGAAATCGAAATATATTTAAAAGAGTTGTTGTGGTCTTTGTTGGCAAGGACAGCATCATATCTTTTCGGGCATATTAGAAAAAGACATCCAATCTATTTCTTAAATACAGCTCTGGAACATAAGTCACATGCTGAAGTTCTTCATTATTAGAGGTGCTATTCTTTTTTTTTTTTTTTGTCTTTACTATTTATTCTACATTTTGTGGCTTTCATTATCGATTTGTAGGTCGTCAAGTCGGTGATTGCCCTGCTTCGCTACTATGCGTGGAATAAGTTCTCGATACTCTATGAGGAGGTCTGGGGCACCGTTGCCGATCTGTTGAAGGACCAGGCGACAAAGCGAAACATGACCATCAATCATAAGCAATTGTTTATCGATGATCGCGCCAAGTGCTGTGAACAGATGATGACCTGCTGCCGTTCTGGCTATTGGTATCAGGTAAGTGATGCTTGGAAATACTATGGATTTGGGCTTACATGAAACGAGCATCTTCTTCAATAATTCATTCTCTCTCCTCTATAAAGGTAGTGCAAAATACGATGAATCGCACGCGGATCTATGTGTTCCTTGGCTCGGCGAACAGTTTGATTGATTTCATGAGTTCCATGGACACGGCTGGGCTATTTGCGCGCGGAGAGTATATGGTCATCTTTGTGGACATGATGGTCTACTCGGAACGGTGAGTGCATCGAATGTGCAATGAGCAATTTGGAATTCACTAACATTTGTGTACACACATAATACAGTGAGGCACAAAAGTATTTGCGCAAAGTGGATATAATCAATCGGATGACCAACTGCAAAAGCACCGAGAACTTTAACCAGCTTGCACGCAGTTTACTCGTGGTGGCATCAACACCACCCACCATGGGCTATGAGAAGTTTACGGAACAGGTGCGAAACTACAGCTCGATGCCGCCGTTTAATTTTACCGTGCCACCAATATTCTTGGAGAGCAAATTTAGCAAGGTGAGCTACACAAATAGAAATAGTTAAATGAATATATATTAATAAAATAATCATTAATTGCAGTTCATATCGATCTATGCCGCTTACCTGTATGATTCCGTTAAGCTATATGCCTGGGCTCTGGACAAAATGCTTCGCATGGAGGAACGTGTGCTCACCGATGACGTCATCTCTGAGGTGGCCAGCAATGGAACGCGTGTAATCGATACCATCATCAAAAATCGTACTTATATGAGTAAGTATTGTATTTTCCACTCTCGAAATCTGAAATTGAATTTTTGACTGCCCAAAATAGGTGTCACTGGGTCCACAATTAAAATCGATCAGTATGGCGATTCGGAGGGTAATTTCTCGGTGTTGGCATACAAGCCCCACAAGTGGAACATATCCGAGAATATACGCTGCAATTATCATATGGTGCCGGTGGCGTATTTCCATCAAGGCGATGAACTTCCAGTGAGTGAGTCGTCTTCTCTTTTTTAGTTTTGCATTACTTTGAGTTTGCTCACGCAAGACCCACGCAATACTCCCACAACAAAGTCTCAAACCCCCACCCCCCCCCCCACCCACCCAACCCCCCATATGCCCCCAACTCATAATTACTCGAATCACTCATGTTTTGCTGCAGGAATATAAATTGATAAACGGTTCGATCGATTGGCCATCGGGCGGTGAGAAGCCTTTTGATGAGCCCATGTGCGGATTTGCGAATGAGCTGTGCAAAAAGGACGATACGCATTATACATCCACTGTGGCGGCGGTGGTGCTGGGCGTTCTACTCTTCTGCTCCGGTGTGGTCACCATGAGCATCTATCGCAAATGGAAGATCGAACTGGAAATTGAGGGTCTGCTCTGGAAGATCAACATATGCGAAATCAAAGACTATTCGGGCAACGAAATTGTTGCGTCGCCAAGCAAAGTAAGCGAAATAAACTGATTCGTATAATACAGTTCACTAATTGTTGTTGTTTATATATATATATATATATTTTTTTTTTCTATTCACTACCAGGTCAGTTTGATGAGCGCCCAGAGCTATGGATCCCGTTGGTCGCATCAGTTTGTGACCTCAACGGCGCGTCTGCGTGGCGCCGTTGTGCGCATCAAGGAGCTGAAGTTTCCCCGCAAGCGCGACATCTCGCGCGAGATAATGAAGGAGATGCGTCTGCTGCGTGAACTGCGCCACGATAACATCAATAGCTTTATTGGCGCCTGTGTGGAGCCAACACGCTTACTGCTAGTCACCGATTACTGCGCCAAGGGCAGCCTGTACGATATCATTGAGAATGAGGATATTAAATTGGACGATCTGTTTATCGCTTCCCTCATTAACGATCTCATCAAGGTGCTATCAATATCACTAAATTTTGTTTTGTATTTCTCATGCTTCCGATTTCGCTGCAGGGCATGATGTATATACACAGTTCACAGCTGGTGTATCATGGCAATCTCAAATCCTCGAATTGTGTGGTCACCTCCCGCTGGATGCTGCAAGTCACCGACTTTGGACTGCACGAGTTGCGACAGTGTGCCGAGAACGAGTCCATTGGCGAGCATCAGCATTACAGAAGTTAGTGTAACCTCCACAAATCTTGTGGGATTTCGATCAAATATCATAACTCTAAACTAATTTAGATTACTAATATACATAAACTTAATTTTACAATTAAACACGACTAGGATATGATATGAGGTGATTTCATTTTATATGATCATTATTTGTATATCTTAATATTTTTGTAAAATTAATCACTATTTATATTAATATATTTTCGTTTCGCTAGGTCCCTAAAATATAAAAGTTCTTAGTTATCTCAACTATTGAGCTTTATTCTAGCTTTCGTTTTATTACAATATTATAACAATAATATAATTAAAATATGAATATATAACTCATTAATAACCTTACTATGCTGAGCTCTTAATAACTCCACATCTGCTTCGATTCTAGATCAATTGTGGCGTGCCCCAGAGCTGTTGCGGAATCACCAATTGCTTGGCAGCCAGAAGGGGGATATTTATGCGTTTGCCATCATAATGTATGAGATATTTAGTCGTAAGGGTCCATTTGGACAAACCAACTATGAACCAAAGCAAATTGTGGACTTAGTTAAGCAGTGGCCACTCAAGGGCGAAGAGCCCTTTCGACCCGAGGTCGAGTCTATTATAGAGGCCGAATCCTGTCCGGATTATGTGCTCGCTTGCATCAAGGACTGCTGGGCCGAGAATCCCGACGATCGACCCGAGTTCAGTGCCATCCGGTGAGTTACACTATTTAAAGTTGCCAAAAAAAAAAGAAGAATTTATTTATTAATTGTTGTTCTTTGTGGCCTGTGCAGCAATCGCCTGAAGAAGATGCGAGGCGGCAAAACCAAAAACATCATGGATCAAATGATGGAAATGATGGAAAAGTATGCCAACAACTTGGAGGAAATTGTCACAGAGCGCACTCGGCTGCTGTGCGAGGAGAAAATGAAAACGGAGGATCTGCTGCATCGCATGCTGCCCCAATCTGTGGCAGAGAAACTAACCATGGGCCAGGGTGTTGAGCCCGTCTCCTATGATTTGGTAAGAACCATAATTATGAAAATTGTAATAATAGTAATTATTTCATTATATTATTATATTATTAATTGTTCTACTCTTTTCCTAGGTCACGATCTACTTTAGCGACATTGTGGGCTTTACGGCACTGTCCGCGGAGAGCACACCGTTGCAGGTGGTAAACTTTTTGAATGATCTCTACACGGTGTTCGATCGCATCATACGTGGCTATGATGTCTATAAAGTGGAGACCATAGGCGATGCCTACATGGTGGTAAGTTGTCAGCAGCAGTTAATTGCCCATCCTTGGATAACACATACATAATAATAATAATAATATCCATTCATTATTGGACAGGTCTCTGGTTTGCCCATTAAGAACGGCGATCGGCATGCGGGTGAAATTGCGTCCATGGCCCTGGATTTGCTGCATGCAGTCAAACAGCATCGGATTGCGCATCGGCCAAATGAGACGCTGAAGTTGCGCATTGGGATGCACACGGGTCCGGTGGTTGCCGGTGTCGTTGGCCTCACGATGCCCCGTTATTGCCTCTTTGGCGATACGGTGAACACCGCATCGCGCATGGAAAGCAACGGCGAGGCGCTCAAAATACACATATCCAACAAGTGCAAATTGGCACTGGATAAACTGGGCGGCGGCTACATCACCGAGAAGCGCGGCCTCGTCAGCATGAAGGGCAAGGGCGAGGTGGTCACCTGGTGGCTAACCGGCGCCAATGAGAAGGCCATACAAAAGAAGAATATGGACATGATGGATAATATGCCGCCGCTTTTTAGTCGCCCACGCAAGAGTCCCAAACTGAATCCGGACTCCAGGCAGCCCAGTTTGCTGGCCATGCACAATTGTGGGGCTGGCTCGCGCCGCCAGAGCAGCGTGCCACGTCCGACAGACGGGGAGTCCACATACAGTCTGCAGGGCTCCTTCTATCAGGTGGCACGCGAGTCGCCGCGTCTAACAGCAAAGCGGGAGCGGGAGCGGGAGCGGGAACGAGAACGGGAGCGAGAACGAGAGCGGGAAAGGGAGCGGGACCGGGAGCGACCCTCACTAAATGGGCTGTGTGGCAATTTTGTGGGCAATGCGTTGTTGGAGTCGGCGCACGCCTCGCTCAGCACGTTGAATCATTCCGATACAAATGAAACGAACTGTGATACTAATGAAGCCGTCGTCGGCGTCGCCGTTGCCACCACCAACAATGGCGGCGAACTGGAACTAAATGGCGGCATCAATGGCACCACCACCAACGCCGCCGCTGCCGCCGCCGCTGCTTCCGGACTGGTGCGCCAGCCAAACTCGCTACAAAAGCCGCTGGCAATGGTGCGGCCGCAGCACATCATCAATGCCGCCCAGCATGTAGCCGATCTGTTGCTGTCACGTTCGATGGATCCGATGCCGATGCAGCAGCTGCGCAAGCGGCACGAGCGTGCCAAACTGCCGCCATCGAAGCTGTCGAAGAACAACTCACGCTCCCTGGACACGGGCGTCTCGCTGATCAGTGGCAATCCCAATGGCGGTGCGACTGCAGCCGCAACGAACCAGAATGAGGGCGTTGGCGATGAGTTGGCGACCGAACCGATGGTGGATGCCACAGATGGCTATGACGATGAGCTGGGCCTGCTCATGCGTCACGACAATGGGCAATTGCCCACGTTGCGCTATTCGAGCAGCTTCACCAACAACATCCAGCCAACAATTGTGCCAGCTGGCGCCAGCGGTCGCCGACGCACCAGCAATGTGTCCACGGGCAGCAGCAGCTATGCCAAGCATTTGAACAACAATTGCAACGGTGGCATGAGCATTGAGGAGGATATGCAATCGCCGCTGCTGCAGCGCCAGGCATCGCTAACAACGCCACCAGAGGAGCTGATGGCACACTCGAAGCGCTGGCACTCGCTTGAGCACATGGAGCCACCGTCTGGCGTCACTGGCCATGGGAACAGTGTCAGTTATGCCGCCGACATTGATGAGCATCGGAATCGATCGGGTGGCGGCGATGGTGGTGCCTTGGATATGCACTCAGCTGGCAATCAGCGTGCCACCCGCAGCGGCGGCAAACTCAGCAACTGGATGGCCAATTTCTTCAAAGGCAACGGCATGCGCAGCGTCGGCTCCAGCGGCGAATCCTCGCTGCGACGTGTCAGCATCCTGCCCAGCAATGTCCAAGCCGTACGCAGTGGATTCACCGATATGACCAGCGCATCCACGGCACGGGATCGTGAGAGTATTGTATAGTGTGAATGATGAGCGATTGAAGTTGGCAGGAGCGGGGAGGAAAGTTACTCAGGAACAGTGCGAGCAGGAAACGAATGTCTATGGTTTATAGAGAATCACATGCATACACACATTATATATATATATATATATATATATATTTATATGTATGTATATACATATGTATGTAGGAGAACTATATTATATTATATATTTTTGGCTTATATCATTGTTGTATGTTTATTGTCGTTTTTGTGTCGATTTGTGTGTCTGTGTTTTGACTCTATATACAAGTTCTATATACATGTATACATAATATGTATGTATGTGTATTATAAACAATAACTAAATGCATATATGAATATATATATTTACATATTAGAGTAGCTATTAAACAACAAATATAAAAAAAGAACCGTCTAGTCACAAGGTCTTCAGACTAGTTATTGTTTTATATAAAATAATAATAATCTTAATAATACTATATGCATACCTATTAAAGCATAAAACGCACATACAAACACATACACACACACACCAAAACACACACCAAAACACACACATATACACCCCCAACACCAACGTATTTGTATGCAGCATCAAAAATGTAGAAATAAAAAATATTTTTGCTTTTCTACAATGCGCAGCTAACAAAATTATAATCAAATGTTTAGAATCAAAATTAAATTAGTTAATTATATTTGCACAAGAAATTCAAAATCACCAACAAATATGGAAAACCACAAATAAAAAAAAATCAATGTGTTTTTGCTAGTATATAAACTAAGTGCGTGTGATTGTACGTAATTATTAAGGATAAACTACATATATACAATATTTAAATATATACATATATATATATTAATATGTATATGTATATAAGTATATATATATGTATAAATATGCATATGCTTACATATATAAATGTATGTAAATGTATATGTAGGCGTATGCATCAATTTATTAGCTATTATGAATGATAATAAATGAAAATGTGAGCAGAATTGCAGAGCGCAGTGTAAGCTGTTGTTTAGCTGTATCTATGTATATTTTTAAAAATATGAAATTTGTTAAATTTGCCATATATAAATACAAACAAAACAAAAAGCAGAAAAACCAAGTTATTTCATTTATGCAACGTTTTCTTTATTGATAAGCTAAACATACTTGTGCTCGTGGAAGTAGGCAACATTTGTCGGTTTTAGTGACAACTTATTTATATTCTATAAAATTTTATTAAACAAAAAATATATGTAAATATTGAAAAAAAAAAAAAAAAAAACATTAAGATAGCACCATCATCTAAGACAAAAGTTCTAAATTCCAAATTGCAATGAATTCATTACGCAAGCAAAGTTCGCTAGTTCCAAAATTTGAGCTTTCAAGACTATTGCTGAACATTGGAAAGATTGACAGCAAATCACTCGCTTGGCCGCGCTTAGCTCAAGGAAATGGGTTGAAGGGAAGTCATCATCATTACCATCATCTTCACCAGTGCAATCCGTTTCTTAAGGTGCCCTTAACGCAGCCTACAATCGCCATTCATAAATGTCCAGCAATAACAATAGTTTTGAGAATGGGCATAACAAGGAACAATTTTTTCAAATGCTAAATTATAACGAAAACTGGGGTCAATTGATTGAAAGCAAAAAGCAATCGAAAAGAAAGCAAAGCAAAAGACTTTCAGAAGTATCTAGTGGAATTAGTGACTTGTATATGAAATACACTTATCCTAATGTTTCATTTGACCCGGTTTACTCGACTGATTGGAAGCTAAGAAGTGCATCGAATAGTGACCCAAGGGATTTGTACTTAAATTATACTAATAGGAAAGATCCAGTGGTAGAATTTAAGTCCAAATCTCCTGTTAATTTGGTGGCAAAGTCACCAGTCAGAAGCATATCTAAGTATTACACAGTGCCTTTGCAAAAACCAAAAGAAAACCCAACCTTAAATAGACGAATTACGACAACTAATACTTATACTAAGAACTTACAAGCCTTGGCTAATTCCATAGCGAAAATGGTAGATAATCCGAAGTTTAACCACAAAAATAGAATTATAACAAAACCATCTCTAAAAAACCTAATTTCGAAAAGTAATAATCGACAAAGGAAAGTACTTGTAAATAAAGAAGCGGAGGACAGAATAGGCAACAAGATTAATTCAAAACCCAGGAATTCTCAAAGGCAAATCAGAAATCATTCGAAGAGTAGAAATCAAAAACCATTCACTGAAGAAAATATAACTGAAAAATTTAAGGATGCAACTGGTAAACATAAAAATGAATCAATTTTGGATGGCAAGGAGTCCAATATTGATTTCAATAAAATTGAACCTGTAGATGAACAGAGACAGATTGAGAACTCCCCCCATCATGATTACTTTAAAACAAGCTCCTTTGATTTACCCAGTGTACTCAGAGGATACCGCTATAAGGGAATAATCGGAAGAAGTCCAATAGGCTTGTCAACTTTGAATACGCCAATCGATAAATATGAAATCGATTCTGATAGACCATCCTTAGCTGAGGAATCTGAAAATTATAGTGATGGGAGAATGAAGCGGCAAGTTGCAAATAAGATACACGAAAATAAGATTAGGGAAAAAAATGAAGAACATATCCAATCTGTCAATTCAACCAATAACAAACATCGCGCGAATCAATTCAGAAAGTTTTTACAGGGCAGCAAATTAGATTTGCCCCAAATGGAATTGATAAACATTCAGGACATTAAAGTTAATCAATTTCTCAATTACCCATATGAGATGCAAAATACGAAAGTTGAAGAAATACCAAAAGTTATCAGGAAGAAAAATAAATCGGAATTGCCCGCAAAATCGAAAGATCGAAAGAAAATAGAAGTGAAAGAATCATCCAAACCTCAGAGAAAGTGTGAATGTTGCATTTGCATTGCAATGAACCGAAATAGATCAATTGGGGATGAAGCAATGATCATGAAAATGAAGCAAGAATTAAAGCGTCTAGAACTGAAGGCGTATATAAAAACTATGCAAGTTTATAGAAGTGAGACTCAGAAACAATTCGATGCCGAATGTTCCAGTATTTTGAACGCCAGCAAACTTTTAGTTCCTTGTGGAAAGCCCCCAAATGATTGTTATCAAGTTTCGCGAAAGTAGTCTATATCCTATAGAAACAAAGCTTTGCTGCACAGCCTAAGCAATGTTTATACAGAATCTAGACATTCATCTGTGAGCGAAGTTCAGCCAAAAAACATAAATTATCTTTTAAGTAATATATCAATTTGTTTTATTTGGATTTTATATAAAAGCTAAAAACTAAGTATAGTCAAATATTGATCAATATACCAACTTGCTTACACAGTAATCAAAGTTTCGTGTTCTTGATGGACTACAAATGAGTATTAAATAAATAATTTGGACTAGATTTTGATAAGTGAACCATAAATAATCACAAAAAAGGCCGCAATTAAAAGTTTCTAATTTTAAATTTAAGACCGAAACATCAAATTGAAGATACAAGATCAAAGCATTCGCTTATTCCAAATGACTAGTTTCTGTTTTTGATATTATGTATATATATATATATATATATGTATGTACATGCTATATCGAATTGAATTTAAATGCGTGTGAAGGTCATATATAATTGAGCTTTACTCGAACCTAGTATAATTGAAATTTCTTAATTAAGTGCCTAAGCCTAAGTCTATATTATTTACCATCACTTCAAACTAACCTATTGGTGGTCTAATACTCGTATTGCTGATATATGTATCTACCCGTAACACATACTCTCCTAAATCAACCCAAAATACTGATTCTCCTCTGTATTATTTATTTACAAACTGCTATACAGAGACACTTTTTAGACGGCAGCCTCTTTTGATTTCGTCCTTGCTACATTATCCAGAAGAGTCTTGGTTGCACTGTGATTCAATTGCTGTTTTAACGTAGCTGCCTCGTAATCGCTGCCACTTTCATCCGCGAATTGAATGTCGTCCAGAGCGAGGTACTCTTGAAGATCACTCGACCCCTTCTCCACAAGCGTTTCCTTCTCTACATATGAGCCCGACATTGATTGATTTGTATCCTTGATGAGACTTTGATGGACTTCAGCTATGTCCACTGCCGGTTTGGGGCGAAGAGTGCTGGATTCGGATTCATTACCAGCACAAGCTAATCTGAATTGATGTCTGGCCTGGCGACGCTGTTTGCGAGACATGAAGGGAGTTGGTTGCTTGGCAGGAGCAGCACTCTTCTGATTTGGATCACTGGGTGAGGTAGCCTTTGACTGATGTTGGCTGCTGGGCAAGGAGCGTTCCTCGGAGCTGGGCGTGCTGTCTGTGGTATTGGACTTGCCGGCTGGAGACAGATATAAATGCCCATATTTGGGCATTTGTGTTTCCTCAAATGAGGGATTTGTCTCCTCTGGCACGGACGTTGGCTCTGGTGTTTTGTCCTCATCTTCGCGCTCCGCTGTCTCCTCGAACGGTGGTATCCAAATGCAATAGGCTGGATCCATGCCCAAATAGGAGCCGGGAGCTGCACCAGCATTGATCACATTGTAATCATAATAGTCAAGCTCGAGCTCTTCCTGATTACCCAAGGAGAACTCGGAACCTGGTCGCGCAAGTAGCTTCCTGCGATTCTGTTTCTCCTTTGACTCTTTTGGATTGCTAGTTGTACGTATGGTGGCAGTGCTGACTACGCTAGCTGCCGGGGAATAGCAGCCCTGGAAAGAGGTATAAAGCGAATTGTAATCGAATGAATCCCAGTCAAATTCCAAGCACTTACATTGGTTAAAGAAGCGCTAACACTGCGCGATCCCATGCGACCCAGGCATAGCGAACCGGATCCAGAGTGCAAAGATTTGGCATCGCGCAGACTTTCGTCTAGGCGGGAACTGAGCATCTTCAGGGTGACTGCATCGTAGCGATCCGAGTATTTGCTCATCCGATGGCTGTTTAGAGGCGGACTATTGCACAGTGAACTCATGCCGGACGAAATTATCGATTCGGAATCCTTAGCACTGTCTTTGCTGCTCACAGGATCTGCTGGTGACTGGACAATAGCTGTTTGCCCCGTCTCCTCATCGTTGCGCTGCAGCTCCACCTCTGGTTCACCCGACGAGGGTGAGCCAACGGGACTGAGACTGTCCGTTGCCGGCGATAGAGATGTCAATGAGGCGTTCTCATTTCTTATGGTCATCATGGATGCAGTGCTGCCAAATCCCGGTGCTTCCTCACTGCAGCATATACAAGTTTTTTTAGAAAACTCTCTTTTTCAATATTCCCAGCTATGCTTACCCCTGGATCACTTGTTCCCGGACAGCATCATCCTGGAAATCCGTTTCGTTTACATGCACATTCTCAACATCGGCGCTCTCGCGCAGTATGGAGTGTCGCAGCTTGTGCTTGGGTCGCATCTTCACCAGATAAATCACCTCGGAGAGCAATGTGGTTGTCGAAATCGCCCGTGATGGCGGTCCGTGCAGTGAGCTCAGCGAATCGCGTGGTGTGTGCAACTGTGAACCCTCATCCTGACGACGTGCCACGGCCAGATGATACTTGCGATACCGCACCATATACTGGGCACCTGACGACCGCAAATGTTGTAAAAAAAAATAAATAAGTAAATAATCAAAACATCCAAATTTATGTCGTTAATCAACAGGTTGCAATGGAATGAGACTTAAAATTGTGCATGGCACTTGAAAAGGCGCGTTTTGAGAGAAAGGACATGCGCTCTCTGTGTCTCTCTCTTCAAATGTTAACAGTTAAAGTTAACAGTGCAGTTTAACAGTATTCAGTAAATGGCGCCATATTTTAAATTTTCTTTTTAAGACGCATGATAGGATAGTTAAGTATTCCAAGCAACTCAAAGTAAAGTAAAGTAAAATATTAATTTATTTAGTTACTCACCCAAGAGCGCGCTTATTATAATTATAATAGTGGCAAAGACCATGGCGCTAAGATGCACCAGAGTAAACCGCATCCTGGACACTGATTTCTTTTGCATAACGTTGCGACTCTTAACAGACAGCCTCGTAGACGCCAATATTGTGGTCCCATTGCTCATGCTTCTCGGCACTAGATAGAGTAGAAAAGAAAAAAAATACGTTTACATATATAAACAAGAAAATTCGTATTAAATGTTATCGCTGTTGAGCTTACCCAACGGCTTTACGTTGGCCATAAAACCACCGGTGCAGGCAGCAGCAGAGTAGCCGGCATTTGATGTTGAATTTCCGGTCATATCACCCGAATAAAATTCAACCAACAACTGGGCTCCACTGGACTCGATGGCTAACGGAAGGCCACCTTGGCTTCCATCTTCACCAGGGGCGCGCCTGATGTCGGCCATTGTGGCCCCGTCTCCCTTGAGCTCCACCAGCAGAGTTGAAGATAAAGAGGGTCCATCACGCACCTTAATATACTGAGTACCGCATGGTAGTCGTAAAAAGCTGAGCTGCATCCAAATGGTCTCCTCACCGTCGACCTAAAAAAATAATGCGATTGAAGTTGAGAACGAGAGAGAGAAAGAGGTCAGGAAGTCCAATGCCTACCTGGATCAGCCAAAAGGAGCGTCCGGGACAGCTTTGCGTGGCGCCGGCAATCATGCGTTTGGGCTTCGATGAGCCCAGATGCACAATACAGCCACAGCGGCAACCGGGCCCAATCTCTTGATGCACCTCGGTCACATTCGACTTGGTCAGCATGTTTCCACTCGTTTCATATATGCAATCCCAGGTGTCCACAACGCTCTGGTTACATTTCTCCGATTGCACAGATGGTCCCTAAAAATATGATCAATTGTTTGGCTGTTGAACTGCTTGAAAACTTTACTATACAATTGTATTAACAAACACGTACAATAAAATACATATCGGATTTCATTTATTTAAATCAGTTAGTCGAATAATGAAATAATTTGATGAGCATATGGATGGAAGCAATGCTTGGGCTAATAGAACAAATTTATCTCAAACTCATCCTCCTCATCGATTTCCTCAGGTTCACCAGTTAGACCAGTGGTTCCCGTGACACCGGTTGACTGGCTCTGCAGAGACTTGGAATCGGCCACTCTCTCGATTTCTTCTATTTCGGGTTTGGTCAATGGCGTGGGCCCTGGTGGTGGGGCGCTACCCTCGCTGCTGGACTTCTTCACAGAGACTGAGGTGCTGGAGCCTTCGGGTTCCTCAAGTGGTTCCTCCTCCACCTCAACATTGTCATCCTCGCGCGATGACGACACATATAAGGTGGTGCCGAACTCGACATCCATTATGGATGCTCGATCAACGATTTTGTCCGCATCCTTGCCCTTGACTTGACCCTTCACCAGGCACTCGGGGAGCACTACCTGTAGATCTGGCAATTGATCGTGCACTTCCGTCTTGAACAGATCACAGACAGCTGGCCGCGGCTTGTGCGGCATAAAGCCCATTTTACCAGGCGTATATAAGGATGAGGTGACGGTGCCGATGGACTCCGCAGACGGAGTGTGTGGCAGCTCAGCCGAGTGGGAGCTGACAATGTTCATCAGCGTGGATAGTAAATCGATGCGCGATAATTTATTCATGGCCACGGCTTCCTCCCTGACTTCCTCAATGACATGGGGCTCATCGACGTGAGCCTCTTCGAGTCTCTCCGGGAATAGTTTGATGCTCCGTTGGCTTATGATGGCATCTCGCACAGTCACCTTGATCTCCTGTATGATGCCGCGCAGTCGGACAATCTCCATTTCGTGTTGATCGTGTACCGACTCCAGGTGACGCTTCTCGATCGTAATCTGCTCGATGCGCCGGCACAGGGATCGCACCTTACCAACGGCATCCTTGTTCTTAATATCCACAAGCATATCTGCCTCCTGTTGCTCCTCATAGGCTCGACGACATTGCAGCGCCTCAACATATTTGCACTTCAATTTCTCATAGTTATTGGTCAGTCCCTCGATGATCTTGATCTTGTTGATGGAGTTGCGCACGAGCTCATTCTTAATCTGATCCAGAGCGCTATATTGCATCATGATTTCCTTGTGCTTCTCCTTCTGATTGTTGTACTGCTGCTGTAGCTTGATCTGCGACATCACCAACATATCAATTTCCTTTTGCAGGGCAATGTTCTCCCTTATAAGCCGTCGAGTGTAGCCGGCATTGCGAATCTCACTGGAGCGTGTAAAGTCCTCGGAAACCTGAAGCAGCTTGGCCTCCACCTCCTTTTTCAGGGCATCCTTCTCGACAACGGCTGCCTGTTCCATGTTGTATAGTGCCTCCTTGTGGTATTTCTCCTTCTCCTTGGTTTCGGCCTCCTGATCATCGAACTTCGCCAGGAGTATGTCGCGCTGTATGCGAAACTCATCCAAGGAGTTCAGTTTGCCATTGAGCAGCTTTATCTCGGATGTCAACTGATCATGCATCGCCTTATACTTGCCCTCCAAGTCCGAAATTGTCTCCAGTGCCACACGGTTCTCCACTTCGCGTACTTTCGACACTTCCACAAGACGCTCCTCCAGCTCTGTTATGGAATTGTTTCGTTCTGCCAAAGTGCGCTCCAAATGGGCGGCGACATCGGTTCGGTCATGGTCAATATCCTGCATTTTAGCCGTGAGGGCAACATTCGACTCATCCAGGCTGGCAAGGTGGGAGCGCAGACGACTTAGTTTCTGGTTCAAATCGGTTATCTGCAGCTCGTAAAAGGTGCGATCAACCTGCGACATTTTGTTAACGTCCTTATCCTTTGTATTTCGTTTCGATGACTTTCTTCCTTTTGGCGGCATTTTGAATGATTTCTTTAAATAACTTTGCCAGCTGAATTGCTTTATTGTTTAATAATTTTGTGTATAATAATTCCAACTGTTACTATATGTTATTGTAGACATTTGCGGACTCTAAACATTCCTATAAATAACATGTTGCCGAGTTGTTGTCAGGGCGATGAGCTTTGTGCAGAAAGCTTTTTAACTTAAACACAATGTTCAACTTTTGTTACCAAGGTTTCAAGAAAACACGAAATTAACATCAAATAACGATTTCTTTGCAATACATAAATATCACAGGTAATACAAGATTGTCCTACGTATAAATAATATTTAACTAAACTAGAGAATTATACAATGATATAAGCTGAAGTAGCTATTAACCTTACAATCTTAAGGCTTGAGTAAATTCCAGCTGCTTAATATCGAAAATATTTCTAAAAGCACAGCTAAACAATAAAGAGTACAATACCACCTTTTCGACAATTGCGCTCAACAACTCTGACATACAAAAGTATTTCAACTAATGGGAATTCCTTTCAAATTCAGGTGAAACAATCGCATAATTTTCCTACCGGAAGCTTTTGGATAATGAGCAGGTGCTCGCAACCATAGAGAGGGAGATTGCAAAAACAAAGGATTCGTGGAGGGCGCCATTGTAAAAGGAAATGTTATTGCAGTTGCAAACACATCTCAGGTATGCTGTTAGCTACACAGAAATAACTTGTTGGTATTGCGTGCAGTTATTTCCGATGTGGTTTGCCAAATGTGTAAACTTGTCTACTCTATTGAATTTTTAAATTTTAAATGTATATTAATTTGAGCATACTGAAGTGATGAGCGCTTCGCTATAAAGAGGACCATTAGCAGTTCACTGCAAAACAATACTGGCATAATTCCAAAACAGTAGGCGGTATAATGAAGCATACAAGTCTACAACTTACACTATGTAGATGAGCTCCATAGTTGCACAAAGTACAATGTCTGCCCAATGAGAGCAACTGGAATAAAAAAAAATCGTATACATAAAGTGTGCGTTTCCCACAGCAGCCCGTTGTCAGCGTTGTAAATTTACCCAAGCAATCTGGAGCAAGTGTCGCAATATTGTAACACTCTGCCAGACACACACACACAGCATTCACAACAAAAACATGGCCGACAGCAATGGCCCTGTCTGCCACTCCCCCCGTCTCTCCCACTCCGTTCTTTTTTTTCTGTCGGCGTAACAATGAGAAATGTGTGTGTGTGTGATTTAGTTGTAGGTTCGTGAAGAGGCAAGAATGAACAGAAAGATGAACTCAACTGTTAGTCAGACTAGATACAAACAAACACACATACATACATACATACATATATATAAATATGTATGTGTGTGTGTTTCTAAATAAGTTGTGTCTACACACTTTATAGACAGAGTTAGAAAGCAAAAGTTTCTAGCGAAAGTTCGACACGTATCCGAATTATGTAGTACACGAAAGAGGTTTAGATTTAAGGCAAGCAAGACAAGTTTTTGTGCTCAACTATTTAATGGCTGAATACGCAGCGATATCAGCGATAAAACTAAAATACGCACCTCACAGAATTTGGCACCATATCGAGGCGGCGGTGAATCACAGAAGCGATAGCGATTCCGAGTGCCACCCAAGCAATTTGTGGAGCAGGGTGTCCACTCACTCCATGTGCCCCAGCCACCAGTATCGGAATCTGTGAAATAGTTAAGATGATCAAGTAAATTGCAACGGTAGTTAAGAAGTGGCCCAAAATAAATGGTCCTTAGAATCAATTTATTATTTCTTTTGTAAGCGCCTTTTAATTGCCAAGAAATCAAGCTGTGCAATTAACAGGAAAGCAAAGCTATTTAAGAACTTTGAAATTTTCACACCCTTGCAGACCAGAGTCCAGCTATACATTTTTCAATTTAATTATAAGTTGACCAACAACATACAATTGAACATAGTGATTCGATGTGGGTAATTTGTTAAAGAGGCTCGTTTAAGAATTCGAATTAAGTCTGTGTTTTCAAACTTCAATTCTGAATTAATCCAAGCTATTTACTATGGCTATAAAAATTATTGACCTATCTGTGGATGATAAGAACCAATTAAATATATTCAAAAGTACTGCAAATAACTCCTAACACAGACAAATTGGACTATAATGACTGGGCTAATCATGCTGATCAAAAATATATATTGTTTCTACACACTTCACACCTGAATTATAATTGAAACAATGAATGAAAGATATTCAAAGTCAACTCACCGCTGACTGGCAATGTGGGCACACAGTCCATGCGAACATCCGCAACAGCACCGGAAATGGCCTGGCTCACGTAGACGAAACAGTATTCCACATATTTCTCGGAGAATAGATCGCAGCTAAAGTACAGTGAGTGCTGGCTCTTGACGACCCGCTGCTCGGCCACATAGTGCAGCGATGTAGGTGGCTTCAGTGAGGCAACATCGGCACGCAACTTGGCATAGAGACGCACCCGATCGCCCTGCTCCAGAATACAGCCGGGATATTCGTAGAGGACGCCCACGCCGGAGTGCGGATCACAGGGAAAGATGCTGCGTGCATAGACATTGAATACGTACTCATCGCTCCAGTCCACGCTAAGCATGCGCCTAGTTGTCGGCACATTCAGAGCAGTAGTCATGGGCCTTAGCTGGACGACATAGTTGCCAGCCAAACCAAACAGTTCACAGCCCAGTTGCAGTGTCTTGAGCTTGGGATAACCGTGCACTTGCTCCGCAAAGAGCACACTCGACTTGGACACATTGGCGATGTTGGGGGCGCATGTACGCTCCTTGCCGCAGTAGACAAGCTCCAGCCAGAATTCGGGCAGCAGCGGTTGCTCGCCGTGTAGCGCTCGCTCGCAGTTGACCTCTGGAAAGCGTAGGGTGACCTTAACGGGCGCCTTGGGATACGTACGCAACGTGACCGGGCTGACAATCATCTCGGCACTGGGCCATCGCACGTCCAGCGTTTGCAGCAATCGCTCATCCTGCGTCGGCATTAATGTTGTTGTCGTCAAACCAGGAATTGGGTCACTGCGATTGAGCGTTGTCGTCTTCAGATTCCTGACCACCTGCATCTCGTAGAGACCGCCACGTACAAAGGTCTGGCAGGGCACCGTCACTTGTGTGATATTTTGTCGTGGATCCGGAAAGAGGGGTATATTTTGGACAACCTCCTTGCGCCTGCGCTGCAGGACAATCTGATTTGTGGAGCTGCTGCTGCTGTTGCTGCTATTAGTCCTTTTTTGTGGCAACAGTGGTTCACCCTCAGACGTCGCAGCATCATTAACGATTTTGCTAATGACTAAAGTGCTCATTATGGTGTTTACCATGCCCTCAGTTGCCGATTTCGAGACCCTGCCCAGGTCGGGTCTGTCAGTGCTCAAGTGGGCGTTGCTGCTGAGACTGTGATTTGTAGGCTGAAGCTCGGTTATATTGGTGTGATGCTCATTCCCAATCCCATCGTTCTCGTTCTCGTTCTCGTCCTCGCCAGTGAATTGTATCTGCACATGCAGGTCGCCGCTAAGTGCAGTAAATGTGCTCGGAGACATCAGTCGACCCCTTCGAACCGCCAGCACGTGACCTTTTGTTGAATTGAAGGCAAGGAACAAACGTACAAATTAATCACCACATGCAAGGCAGACAGATAGAGATAGAAATGGAGATAGAGAGATAGAGAAAGAGAGAGACTAGGCCCTTTCAGTAATTTATTATTCTCTGACAACAAGAGGAGTTGCCTTCCTTTTATGACGCCTCTTTGTTGTGCCCAAGTGCCCAGAATTGGCATAGGCAAAAGTCCTTTATAACAGACGCCACTCAGTTTTTTTTCCCCCGCCCTTTGTGTAAATTGCCTAGAGGTGAACTGTGTCATTCTAAGCAAAAATGGAATTGAACGTATGTTATTCGTCCACACAAAACAATCTGATATTGATTTGATTTAAGACTAACAGCTAAATATTTAAATTAATCGAATTTACTCTACTTATATTCAATAAGTTTTACTCCGACTCCGACTATTAAGATACTAATCACCACGTTAAAGCTAGTTTTAATGTGATAAAAACTAATTGATTTGATCGACCAAGTGCCAGAGATCAAATAAAGATATGTAGCTGACTTAATTGAGTTGACTTCAGCTTGATAAGTGTACACACTTTTGGGGGGGTTAAAGATTTTCCCCCAATTCTGTGAACTTGTCAAGTAATTTTACACAGTCCATTAACTGCCCGAAAAACTTAAGAATGCATTCAAGCCAACTTAAGGGCATTTGTAATGGATAAAGCAGCTAAGAGTGGATTTGCGCACTACATATTATTTAGCGACTTTTTGCAATTGGCAGAGGTGCCTGCCGACTCATTCTCACTCATAAATGCGACACAAAATAGTTGTTGTTCATAGCTCGATGTGCTTTCATAAATCAGGCTTAAGATAAAGTGCGCAGTGCTTCTAATTCCCCACTGAGTTGATAACTCCACTCATAACAAAGCAGACTAAAACAAATTGCGCCTTATTTTATGATAGATGTTAAGGAATTTGAGCCAAGACAGAAAATAGAATAACATATATATACATATATATATATATATATATACAACGGGGACGACTGTCACTCACTTGTGCAGCAGAATAGCAGCAAGAACATTATTGACGATATCATAATCTTCCACTTGACTACTGATTTGAGGCCTGATGCTGACGTGCCAACTGTCTTCTTCCGCTTTCGATTCGTTGCCATTTTCCTTCTTGTGCGCTTCCTTCTCGCCATTGTGGTCTTGGATGCTTTCCTCTTCTCCTTCTTCTTGTACCTTTTCTCTTAAGGTCTCTGTAGACAATGTCGTATGGTGGCTTTGACGAATTGAGCCGTTATTGTTGCGGCTCGGTTGAGCGCCTCACCATGCACCCAATGAGTGTGGCAGGAGTCGCCCCACGGAGGAGCTGTTCTCTGTTATTTATTGTGTATGTGTATGGGTATTGTGTTTTTGGCTTTCCGACCGGTTAGAGATTGTCCATTAGAAATTAATGTCGATGGTATTTGGCTCAACATTTCTGCAAGTATAAAGATAAGAAATACAACAATAAGCCACACAAAAGCAAAGTAATTGCTATAAGTTATGATCAGATTAAAAGATTTTTGTGTTTATAACACAATTTTTAGTAAATTGATTAAACAAAAACTCAGCGAATTAATGGTCGTATTGTGTTCTACTTTGTTATTTATTTGTTGGATATATATTTTTTTTTTTGGGGTTGCTTTTGTTCGAAACACAATTTACGCATTCTTCTTATTTGAAAGGGGGTGGATATCTTTTGGAACTTTATTATAATTTACGCTTTTAAAATTTTCACTTAAGTTACGAAACTTCTTTTGACTCCATGCTGGCTGGTGGACATTTGGCAAACCGCAAAACATTCTCAGCTCATGCTCGACTTGAACAGTTGCTAGCATTCGGAAAAAAAGGCGGATGTGTTATTAGTGAAATCGACTGTCATTGAGCTGCGTCCGGTCATTAATTACTATCGCGTGCGAATGTTCATTTTCTCAACTGGTTAGAGTCTCTGTTTAGGCACCAGTCATCTTTCAAAGATGGCCTAATTTGGTTTTGGTAACCACCTAATGTGTTCTGGTCCAGTCAGGCACACGTGCCACAGGGTGATAGATATTTCACAAAACATTGCTCGTTTCCGCATTAAAGGGGATGAAAATTTAAGGTTAACTGCTGAGAGCCGATATAAAACACCAACCAGAAATGCTTGTCGGAAAAATTCGAATATTTCCAAGTGGGGAAAGCTTAATGGCTTTATCACGCCCAAAATGTGTGCAACGAACAAAAGTGTGTTTTTATCAATTTTCAATATTTCAGTGCAGTTAAATGGATTTCACACCAATGGTAAACCTTTCGTTGTGTGTCGAAACCAATTAAGCGAAATTGATATGAAATGAAAAATAAACAAATGGGTTTGGTCACACTGTGCGTGTGCCCCATGCAAAATGATCAACTGACTGTAGTAAATTTACAATCAATTGCACATTTTACACAACGCAAACTCCAAATCTCTATCGTTTGCAATCTCTGGCACCCGCCGGACACCACCATCATCGTAAATATTGATGAAGCGCACACACACGCACACTCAGAAAAAATATTTAGAAATTCGCCATTATTCACTCTCTTTCTTATTCAAAAAAAAAAGATGAGCCAGGGAATTTCACTATAATTTTCTGATTTAAATAAGGATTTTTTCTAACATTTTATACTTATTATAAATTTGTATAAATTAAAAAGTCTAACAAATATTTCTAAAATTTGTTGTCGAAATTTGTGAACTTATATTTAGAAATTATTTTTCAATTCAAGTTTCTAATTCAACAAATCCTTATAGTTTTCACTGCGGTTTTTTTTCTGAGTGCAAGGAACATGGGCAAAGCCGTAAATCTAACTTTAATGTGCGGCATGGAGACTTTTCCTCCCGAAAAAACTATTAGCTGCACTGTGCGTCCGCCACCAAGTCCGAGACCGAGTAGACCGACCATCAATGTAGGCTGTTCTATCTGCATCCTAATTCCAAATGGAACAGAGGACTTCAGCAATCGCAACGTGTAGAAAATCAAAGCGAATGCGATTGCAAAATTGTCAATACTTGTTGTGTTATTGTCCGTGTTGTTTTTGTTGTTGTTGCTGTTGTTGCTGTTGTCGCGGGGGCAGTATGAAATAGGCAAAATGTCATTGCCCCTGCACATGACCAGTCGGCATGTGTCGCACTCTTTGCTTCTTACTTCCCTTACTTGATTATGCTTTGTGCCTCGAGTTTTCCACGTTATTCACAGTTTACAGACTTTTACATTGCTCCTGTGTGTGTGTGCGTGTGTATGTGTGTGCGCTGATGTTTATGTGTTTTGCGGGGGTTGAATTTTTCCTGAGTGCTGAAATGCGGCAAAAAGCAACCGCAAATAAAACAACAAAGAGTGTTGTAGTCGAGTGAACTCAACTACGGTATACCCTGAACCCAGTTATTAAATATATTATTATTATTAATATTGGCAAATTTCCCTTTAAAAAGGTTTGCACCAAAAGTGAGCAGCTCTGCAAGCGCCCTCTGCCGACAAACACGTGAAACACGCAATCGTATGTAACGGGACTCTGCAGAATACACACAAAAACATATTGATGCTCGTGTCGGGTGTTTCTATTCCGATCTTGATGAAATTTATGCAGTTGATCAATAATATCCATATTATGTATTATTTAAACATGTGGCATTTATTGCTATCGTAAATTTAAATGTATCCATATTCGATAAATGGTAGCAGTTAATATAACGTAAACTTGATCTGCGCCGGGTGAACGAGAACCTATATTCCAAATTTGAAGACGGGCAGACGGACATGGCTATATCGACTCGACTGTTGATCCTGATCAAGAATATATATATTTTATGGGGTCGCAGATGCTTCCTTCTGCCTGATACATACATTTGCACAAAACCATTATACCCTTTTTGCCCATTTTTAATGGGTTCAGGGTATAAAAAAAATGAGAAAGAGAAAGAGAAAAAATTGGAAATGCTCGTTTCAAATATACGTATTCAAACATTTACACGCTCTGTTTACCTCTAATCAGTAGATAAGGATGAGGAACAAGCTGAGCGTTCACATTGAAATGCCCATTAACTAGCCCACATGCGGTATCCCCTTCCAATTTCATGACAAAATGTAAATAATATTTGAAATGCTAACAGCTCTAATGGATTTTCAAGCGTTATTATGTCATCAACGCGACTTATGTGGTTTAAATATACTTAATTTTACATTTTTTATGTGGGATGGCATGTATGAAGCGCGAATAATTGGATGAAATAGTCATAAAAAATAATTAAATGTTATTTTCGTTCTCGGAGTTACACGAGTATATTAAAGTTCATTTTTTTATGGTATATTGAACTATGTATATAAAATACATATTATATATAAATCTAATTAACTGTTTTCCTCGACAAGTTTCTACAGAGATATAATTTTTATATATTCTATATTCTATATTATTCTTGGAGTTATACTAGAAATTCAACAGCATATATAACAGATATATAAGTATGACTTCTCTTATGTCAAATGTCAGATCACTCTCATGAAATATGTATGAAGCATTTACCGTTGTTTTTGTTGTTGTGTGTCACCTTCAACTACTTTTATAAGCCCTAAATAAAACTAGTTGTAGCCGCTGGTGTTACAACGAGGCCAAGTACCGCTTTTCGGTCTCCCCCTCCGTTCCGCTCCCTTATAGCCAGGCATACCGCAATTGCACTTGACCCCGAACACCCGGCGAACAATAAAAAGCTTATATCACAACAGTAGCGAACAATTGCAGAAATATTACGCATACGCCAGGTGTGTCACAAAAACCACAATTATTTGCACCGTGCAGTTTATTGGATTTACTTAAATGATTATTTGTGGGATTGGCACTTGTTGTGATAGCAAATTTTATGAACTGTTACCGTGGCAATGACCCTCGTTCTTACTAATGCATGTGCCTCAACATCCGCAGCCAATTTATTATAATTACAGTTGTGTTTAAGCTGCGTTGCATGTCAAATTGTCGTGCAGTCAGTTGTGAAACGACACAAGTGCGAGTGCAACGCGAATTATCTGCAAATTGTGTGGCAGACACGAGCAGCGTTATACGGATTTTCCACAAGAGCAGACATGTCAGTGAAACTACCGCAGTGCCATGCGATTGCGATTGGCATTGAAGAATGTGGATGTGGATGTGGATGCGGATGAGTTTGAGTTTGAGTTTGAGAAGAGCGACAGGGAGATGAGATGCCTGTGATGATGCCCCTACAGCAACGGCGGCTGCTTGTCAACAGCTAAGCACTTCCGCTGCTTAGTTAAAGCAACATTACACACACTCATGCCTAACTCCCTTATCAGAACTAAGTACGCGTTGCTCGTCAGCAGGAGGCATCTTAAATTCGCTGACACACCCACAACGCACTACCAACTGCAACTAGTCCATCGCATTTTCCGACTTTCCACTTGATGTGTCGCCATATTACGGCTCCAGGTATGGGGCGTGACAGCGCCCCAACCATGAGGTCCATGTGCGAACATTTTAAAATAACTCAGACAGCTAAAGGGTTGCCTGCCTGCCATATGGAAATATAAATAAGCAAAAGAAATAACAAAAAAATAAAACGAGCAGGCAGCAACAAATGCGAACATTTACAATGTACATGGTACATTCTATTACGTGTATATGCGTCTGTGTGTGTGTGTGGATGTGTGCAGATGTGTGTGTGCGCTTGTGTATTTATATGCCCAGACAGCCGCAAGGCAAATGGTTGGCTTGCATGCAAGCGGACCTCTGAAAGGACTCGACCCATTCAGTCACTGAGTCCGCGAGGCAGCTTCGTTGGTGAGCTCCTTGGACTACCTTTGGCTCAAGCTTTATGAGCTAGTCGCTCTTCTATTAAATATTTGAGGCGACAAATCGCCAACTTATGTAGTCAAGACAGTGTCCACGTCAGTGTCGTATTTGGTAAAGTTTTTTTTTATGAAAAGCGCACTAGGAAATAATGGTAAACTTCATGAAAAAACACTTTCTTACACTCTTTCCTCCAGGGTCCAAGTTGCAGCTTGTAAATATGTATTGCGTGAGCTGCTTCAGGAAATTATATAATACTTTAAAAGGAAACTTGTTTAAATAAAATATTCTAAAAAAAAATTGGCACACAGCTATTTACAGCAAACTTTTAAATTTATTTATGCTTTTAAACACTCCTCGTGTCCAAATCAGGTAAAAATTACACTTGGAAAACATTTAGGGAAACTTTTGTAAGTAAGATTTATGCTTTCTTACATCGTTTGCCCCTTTTCAACGCCCCTGATTCGGTTTCTAAAGACAGGTTTGTGGTCAAATATGTGACTGGACCATAAACTGAGACAGTTCACCACAACATCCATCTCTCACCCATGCACATACGTACATATACGAATATACACAAATATATTTAGCTAGAGCTCTCCAATGTGCACTCAACTCCTTGTCAATGGGTTTAGAGTTTGTGGTTAAGCTATTCAAAGATTCAATCGACAGCCAAACGCAGAGCTACATTTTCTAATTAATAAATTTGTCTACAGCTCATAAAATCAATAAATTATGAGAGATTTGTGAATATTACCATAAATTGTGGTATATCTATGGAATTTACATAGCCATTTGTTATCAAAAAGTGCGCAGTAAGTTTTGTAAGGATTTTGCAATCGATTTTTAAAAAGTATAAGCCAAAGATAAGAAATACTCCCCTTTCTGGCATATACAAACTAAATTCTTGTTTATCGGGGATGAAACTATGCGAAGTAAGTAGGCCAACAGCAAAGTCACAATGTGGATGCCAAACAAATAAAAACTACACCAAACACTCAACGAAGAATCAGCCAAGAATAAAAAAAACAACATCCAAATCATAGATTCATATTTGTCTTAGCAAGTGAATCCCGTCAAGCGACGCGTCTCGACCCAAGAGTCCCCATGGGTGGTGATGGAAGCGAAGATGGGTTGGAGGGAGTGGGATGTGGAACCCCAAACTAAGTGATTGTTATGCTCGATATTGAAAGCATTCATGGATTGTGTATTTTTATTTAGATTTATGCAAGTTCTAGACCAAGTTCATTAGAAGCCATTGACGGTCAAACAGCTGGGTGAATTTTTGCTGAATAGTCCATTTTTAAGGCCGACTTTTTGGCGCCTGAGAATTTATTCCTATTGAATGGAGATGTCTCGAACAGACGTACAATAAAAATAATAAAATACAAAGAAAAAGCAGTTTAAATTCTTTGTCTACATTTCAGTTCAATTTTAACTGAAAATTCTCATTGAAATAGCAGGTCAAGATTTATAATCAAGCGAAGTTTTTTTTTTGGCATATTCAAAAATAGAAAATTATTATGTTTGAGCAATTTAATTATAAGCTGAACAAGTCTCGAATTATTAAAACACAATTATGCATAAAATATGCAAAGCATTTTTAGTACTTATCATGAAGCTGAACATTTGAATTAATATGACGAAGACTTGATACTCTGTCTTAAATATAAAATATTTATTCATTTATATTAATCATTCTAACTTATTTTTATGTAAATTGTGCTAAGATCAAACTAATCATTTTGTGCTGATTAGTCCAAGGACTTTAATCCGATAGACTATAAATTAAGCATTCGTTTAAAGTTTTGTCAACATTGTTTCATAACTAAAATGAAATATGAAAGTATGTGATCAAAAATAGTGTAAATGCCTACTTCATGTAGTCGGAAATGTTTCCCTTATTACAGAGTTCAAGTACTCGCTTTTGGCAACCTTTAAAACACATGTATCCACTTAGGCAGATGAGTGTGGTCAGCATATTTTGAATTTTTCCATAATTTTGTGAAAACTCATGAATAAAATTATAAAACATTTTTATATTGTTTATACAAACAATCAGGACACACTGAATGTTTGACAGGACCAAATTCCAAAATGTACCAGCTGACGGTATTCAACCGTATACGGATAAATCTAATTTGAATATGCGTTGAAATGTGCGCCACCAACAGACACCTCATAGACGAACAGCTCCTATCAGCGCAACACTTTTGAGACAGAGACAGCCACCAGCACAGCCGCCAGTCAACTCATAAATAAGGCGAGAGGTGGTATGGGGGGTGTGGGAAAGGGGGCGAAAGACAGGCGAATAAGATTGAAGCTAAGGTGAACCGGGAACCAAGAAGCAAACAGCATTCAGGCAGTCAGGCAGTCAGGCAGAAGAAAACTGGCGGAGCTGGAGGAGCTGGAGAAGAGGGGTAAGGAAGTGGAACAGTGAGTACAATTTATGTATGTGCTATCGTCTAGCACCAGAAGTAAATTAAATTTTTTTGTATATGTTGTAATGAAATATTTGATTGAATTTTATTGCTGTCAAATTTATGACAGAACTGCAAATTGAATTTTATACTTTTTTTCGAATTATGTGGGTGTAAATCTGTATAAATCCTGTAAATTGCGCGACATTTTCTTCAGTTAAAGATGTTTGTTTTGTTGTCATAGGAAATTTATTTTTGTGCAGTTTGCTTAGACACTACAATATAAATAAATTGTGAAAAGCTTTAAGCATAATGTGTAAAGTTTCATTTAAACTTGAGAATGAAATAAACTTATGCAATTAAGTACACTACAAGTTCTTGAAGTGGAAATGAAAACTGCCTCAAAACACATCAGGCAAAATTGAATGAGCCTGTGAAAGTGAACAAAGCAAAAACTTATTTCAGTTAAATGAGAAATGATTATGCCAAGAAAATACCTTCATAAAAGTACTTATTTAGTTGTTAGCGCTAGAGCAGACTTCTTCTTCTCATTTTGCCATAAGATTGTGAAAGTTAAAATTACAATTAAATGCAAAATGCACTGAAGCCCTCTAAAAAGTCCCCTTCGCTACTTGGACGCTGTTATACGATATGCCTGCTTCACTCAAAACATTTATACATACCATTTACATATGTATACTGTAGGTTTCTGAGGAGTGAGCACTTCAAAATGAAAACTTACAAAAGCCCTTCGAGTCAAAAGTAAATTGTTGGTTTAACAAATTACTAATCCAATGCTGCTCGCTAATCTAAATTTGTAAGGCGCAAGAGAGTGCCCAGTCAATAAAGATATGATGGAAAGTTTTAAATACATAAAGTGCATGAACCAAGAAAAAATGTATAGAAAAAAGTTTGTAATACTTTGATTAAAGTTTAGCATGTCAAGAAAATTGGTAAGTAAGTTCGTCAGCTCAAAGCTATTTGGACTAAGTGTCAAAGCAATGAAAATATAAAAAAAAAACTTTTACTTTTGCATCGTCTGGCAGGTAAAAGCCATATTTATATTTAATTAAAGAAAAGGATACTTGAATGATATATGCTACGCAAACTGGGCAAAAAGTGCAAGGATAGTTCAAACTTTGAAACACTGGCAAATACGCAACCTGACGAAAGAATTTTTAATAGTTGCTCATTTGCAAACCACTAAAAATTTTGATGTGTTGCTGTTTTAAATAGTTTTCTCGTTAGCCGGCTTTCTATCATCCAACAAAAAAGGATGTTAACACAAATTATTAGCAATTTCCAGAATAAGCGCAGTATTCAGGTTTTAATGAATTTGGGCTGTTATATATATGTATATATATATATACAAAAACTCATTTACACCAAATAGTTTGGGATTCGCAGACTTTCCACATGACTTTTAGCCCCTCATGCTGCTAATCGCGTGTCATCGTTTCATTATTTTCCTACCTTGTGTATACATTTTTTGTGGCTTTCCTCGCCTGCTTCAATTATCTGGCCAACCCCAACTATGGTCAATCATGAGTTCAGTACATTTCCCATCTAAAAAAAGGAATATACCAAAAATTCAGTTTTTCTTTTTCAACGAATTCTTCCTTTTGTTCGCCCTGTCCATTATGCCTGTCTGGTCAGTGTCTAACTTCAGTGTTTTCCCTTGTCATGCCTTAAGGCAAGGACATGAAGTTTGAGTTCATTTGTTTACTTAATTGCACTATAATTTCTTTTAAAACCAAACCGATTATTTGAGCAGCTGTAAAGTTTGTGTAAAGCAATAGAAAACTATGATTCTTAGTTTTATTTTTGTAATATAAGCTAATACCAAATAAAATAAAATATGAATATTAGAATAAAATTAAATAGGAATAGATAAAAATATATGTAGCCTTATTAGCTCTCAAATAACAACTGAAAGTGAATTCTGTTTGGTGTACTAGGCATTGATTATCCCATACCTGTTCCTTAGTCAAAAACACCCCAAATTGCAGGCAAATTTAAAGACACCACCAACAAATAACAACAGCAACAGCAGCAACGACAACAGTGATGAGCGCGACAGTTATGACACGGAAATGCATAAATCGCATTTAAATTCCTGTTATCATTTACCTTTGTGTGGAGATGCATATGGTTATACTTATACTTATAGTTGATGTGCCCGAACGTCACGTAAAAACTAAAGCACCACTTCAAGGAGCTTAATTTGGGCACATCCTTATGTATGGATACATATTGTTTGGTTGTCTACTGGCGCAAAAAGACGCCATGACAATCTGAAGGGCCATTGTTTGCTTTTGGCATTTCACTGCGATTTCCAAACTCAATTTTCAGCAATTTTCAAGTAGCGCTTGACCACAAAGTACTGAACAACAAACACGGCGACGAGTTGCTCAGATAAACAATATATTTCCCGGCATTTTCAGGCGCCTTTACCGTGTTGCCTGGTGAGTCACAAAGACCGACGCATACGCTACTTTCAACGATATGCGTTACGCTACTATTGAATCTTAAATCGGTGCGACTTGCAACGGACTTTCACCCACGAACAGCGACGCATGCAAACTGACGGGCACGCGACTCAAATCTCGCAACCAAAGCACAAACATGACACGAACGAGCACCCGAAGCACGGCCGACCGACAATATCGTCCTGCTGCATGTCCTTTGCGGACGTGCCAACTGCCGGCTATTGCTGCTGCAAGGGAGTAAACGAGTGCGAGAGAGAGAGAGAGAGAGGAAGAAAGTGAGAGCGAGCGAGCGAATGAGTGAAAACAGAAGGTGGTTGCTTAAACATTTACGAAGGTGGCGGGGTATTCCACCCAAAAGGGTGGATTGGGTGGTTGGACTTAGATTGCATGCTTTGTGTATTGCAAGTATTGCGCCGTCTGGTCGCTTCGTCTGCTGTGAGTTTTAGTTCAGGAATCGGGATTTGGGAGGGTGGGTGGTGGGTGGCCTACAGTTAGCATACGTTAGAGGTGCTCATTTCTCTCGTGACTGGCGAACAGTGGTAACAATGATCAACTGTATGCCTAGTAAATATGTAAAAAAAAAATAATCCACCACAATGTTAAGTGAACTTAATTTATTATTATTTAAAATATAGCGTCTCAACAGTCCTATGATGAGTCCTGTAGAAATATCGCAAATTACAGCATGCGATATTTTTCAACGAATATCGATTACAGAATCCAGTTTATTTCGATAACATTTTAAAAAATAGAAAAATAAAACAAAAGAAGATGTGCAGTTCTAAAGAAAATGTAAACAATTTTTTAAAATGCCCACTAAAACTACAAACATAAACTGAAAGTGGTATACACTAAATACAAATTCCAACTCTAATCTCAGCTTTGCAATAGCCAACAATGACAAACACATTTCGTTGAGGCCTAATCTATTATTGTTTAATTTCTATTACTGAACATTGTATACTTCAATTTAAAGTACTTAAGCTAATTTATAAGCCAAATATATTTGTTGGTACCCTCTCTTTAGATTATGACCAATAGGAGAATATGTTGTGCGGAAAGTGAACTACATCGAATCCCCGTATCGTATTGGTGATGAATTGATAGATTTCATTTCTGTATTGTCTGCAAATGTGAACAGAACAAAGAGGAGCGCGCGGCTGACATAATACGGCTAAACTGATAAGTGAAACTGAACCCATGCAAAAGCGAAAGAATAAATATTGCCAAAATTGATAAGCCCTATCGTATCATAACACTATTATTCATACTCACAACACGTTCACGATTTCAGCCATTCGATTGACCATTAGTCTCGCTTTTGCTCTCTTGAGTGCAGTATGTCAAATGAAACCAAAATAAATTACAGAAAAGTGTGTTGCTTTTTTAGATAGATACAAACAGCGGATAATCGGATCTAATCTAACAACAAGTAGTTTCGGCTTAAGTGTCCATTTCGATAGAATAAAGACATTTTTATCTATAAATGTATATGAATTTCAATGAAACGAAACATATTGCTGATAAGAAAGCAAAATCTTTTATGAACAATACGTTGTAAGGACTATAAAATGTACTACATATTAAAAATGATTCTAATTGTGCTTATTCTACAATTGCACATACGTCAATCAAGTTTAACGGTTTTGAAAGGTGTTAAGGTAGAAAAGTCCAGTATTAATGAATCTACGAACGACACTCCTCAACAACGGATGTTCCATTTGGCAGATACCCTAAATACGGCTTTTGCAAATCCATCGCTAGACACCGATGCTGAAAACAATATCCAGGACGATATTAATGACACAGACCTTAAATCAATTTTCATGAAATACGATACTGATGATGGAAATACTTGTATTTTGGATAAACTTAAACACCAAATATTGTCATGGTCATATCCCAATGGAACACTTAAGACTCCAATTTCCAAGTACAGTAAGTACTATCGAAAATAAAACTATAATCGATGTATAGTATTTATTATAGCTTTTATTGTTTCGAAAAATGTGATTCAGATTACCGATTGTTTTGTTGTATTGCACAATGATTTATTTTTATTTTATAAATTGCAATAAACTTGGCGGTTCACACATTCGCTTATATTAATATTTATTATAAAAATTACAATGTTAATAAATATGCTAAATTTCTAAATTTTTTACAGTGATTAAAAAGTATTTGGATCTTTCGTATGCTAATATATCAGAGGATATGGAATTGTTAAATATATTAACAGCTTCCCGTAAATTTAGCTTTCAAAGAGTTGAAGTCTTCTCAGTTGCCTACAACAATCTAAATGCAGCACCCTTCCAAACTTTATTGTCAATGAGGGGGTCACTGAAATATTTATCACTGCAAGGCAATCAATTTGCCGCCTACAATCATGACGCAGACGGTAAGTAGAGGAGTTTTGATCAGATTCTAATCGAATACATAATAGTCTAGCGAAGTCAAACACAATTGGACTGATAACAGGCTCTTTACGTAATTTCAGCAATTGAGAAGTTTTTACAAGTGGAACGATATCCAGAAAATTACACTAATAGCAAATGCGAAGAGCGTTTCGCACAAAATACTACTAACAACATTGATCTGTATGATCGGGAATGTTTGCAATACTACCAAACAAGGAACAAAATTGACAATACAAACACACAAGACTTCATTTATGAGGATTACATAACAAAACTTAAACACAAACACAACATATATGGCACCTCAAGTAAGACATACAACACTACATACACTTTTACACTACTTTAAACCCCCATCGGACACACAAGCAAACACATATAGGTTAAAATTTCCCAAAGTACTTTGCCATTACTATTTATCTTATATTACCATTTGTTTTTTATTATTATTGTTTAGAAGAGAGCATTGCTTGGGCTACTTTTCCCAGTTTACCGAAACTTCTGGAGCTAGATATTAGTAACTGCAGCATCGAGTATGTGAGGATGGAGGCGTTCCAAAATGTGAATAACCTGCGGAAGCTCTTTCTATCGAACAATAAGATATTCACTATAAGCGTCAATACATTTTATCACATACAACGAGTGCAATATCTAGACTTGTCGTTTATGAACGTCTTAGGCTATAGCTACGCGTTGTCGATGCCAACTCTTGAAGTTGTTATGAATCTGCTTTATGGTCTAAAGATCCATCAAACCGCATTTAAGATGCTACCGGAACTCATCTATCTGGACCTCTCGCACTCGAAAATAACCAGAAATAGTGCTGTTGCCTTCTCGCATCTGGGAGATAAACTAAAATATCTCAGTTTGTGTTATACATCGTTTCCCATGATGACCAATGGCCTGTTCAAGAACACAATACTGGAGGGACTTGATTTGTCGGGTAATCCAATTGTGTCAAATAACATTGTTGACGATGCTTTTGAGGGCATTGGGGAAACACTTGTTTGTCTCTACTTTGAGCGCTCCAATATAAAGGATATTGGGTGGCTAAAGCCGCTTAAATACCTGCAGATTCTGGGCTTGGCCGGTAACAATATAAACGCCCTGACCGGTGATGTATTCCAATCTATGGTAAGCTTACAGGTACTCGATCTGAGCTTCAATCACATTGGCAACTGGTATCGGAGTGTGTTTTTCAACAATTCGGAATTGCGGGTGTTGAGTGTGCGCAGCAACAATGTCAACATGCTCACACGCGAAATGCTAAAGGATTTTGAAACGCTAGAGTATCTCAGTCTCGGCGATAATAACTTCCTCTGTAACTGCAACCTACGAAAGGTAATCGATATTTCAGCACACAATAATAAACAAGCCGATTGCTCATACGATATCCTGAAGCAAATAGTATCTGATCTGAATACTAACAATATTAACAGTGAGAATCAGTGGAGTACAAACTTTACACGGCTTTTGGAGTATGTGGTGTGGAACCAACGCTATGTGCCACAGCTAAATAAGAGTTATAACAACATTAAAGATTACAAACGCCTGCATAATATAATCAAGATGCAATTTCAAATGGCTAAAAGGTGTCCCGATTCAACACCGAATACAGTGAACGATACGAATTTGAAATTTCAGTTACTGGATTATGATGTAAACCGTTACTGGTGCTTTGACGAGACCGAAAAATTGCTGGTGGAAGACTTAGTCTGTCAGACTAACATTTTGAGCGATCTTGAAACGAAAAGGAGCAATTTTATCAAAGTAGCGATGGCTGTGGTTGGTAGTTTATTGTTCATATTGTTTTTCGGATTTATCATTTATCTTAAACGTTGGCACATCCACTATTACTATGCGTCTCTCAAGTCGGCAGCACTCTTATCTAGGGCCTCGAAGGAGTCTCTTGATAAATTTCATCGTCTAAGCGAAGAAGATCCCGGTGTTATATATGATATTTTTATTAGCTACTGCCAGAATGATCGTCAGTGGCTCTTGGACGAATTGTTACCCAATGTTGAGGAGTCTGGAGATATTTCAATATGTTTGCACGAACGTGATTTTCAGGTATGTCAATCTATTTTTAACATAATTCATTAACAATTACCTAACACTTGATTCTAAATTTATGCAGATTGGTGTAACTATACTGGATAATATTATTTCATGTATGGATCGTTCGCGCTCACTTATGTTGCTGATATCATCAAAGTTTCTACTTAGTCATTGGTGTCAATTTGAAATGTATCTGGCCCAGCATCGGTGAGTACTAAATGCCTATCTTATGCTTTAAAGATATTTGAAATATTTTTCTATTCTACGCAGCATTTTTGAAACGAGCAAGGAGCATTTGATTCTGGTTTTTCTAGAGGATATACCACGTAGTAAACGTCCAAAAACACTGCAATACCTAATGGACATAAAAACCTACATTAAATGGCCAAATAAAGGAGATAAGAAGCCGACTTTGGAGGAACGTAAATTCTTTTGGAAGCGCCTCAGAAAATCGCTAGAGCTCATTGGCATTGCAACAAAAGTTGCCAAGGCCCCAGCGTAAGGGACTGTAAATCTTTCCTTAATATGCTTTAATATGCATCCTAGTCAGTTTTTTAAGTACCTGATATACAAGAAAAACAATTTTAGAATAACATAGCAATTGTAAAAAAAAAACACTTTATTAAAATCTGACGATTTGTACAATGTAGAATGTGTACATTCTACAGAGATCCATTTTACAGTGAAGATCTTGCAGAAGCCGTCTTGGGCTCGGCTCCACAATAAAGATTATAGAACAAGAACAAATAATAAATGTGCGCGAATAAAAGTTTATTCTAAGCAGCTGAAAGAGTAAGAAACTTATTAGCCATTATGGTAATGTACTAATGTGTATAAGTTAACCATAGACTACCTTGGCTGTATTTCATTGATGCAAACACAAACTGCACACACACAGCGGCCAGCGCCCAAATACGCTGATGCAACTCTTGTCAAGTGCGACACACCCGGCGATCAACGACGCTTTATTACTTCCATTTGTTAATTTGAGCGTCTGCCTAATAGCACTTATGCTGCAAATTCCCGGATCAGCCGCGACAGCGGAGCGGTTCCCCTATGTTACGATATTCTTGATATTCATTTTTGTAAATTAATTCTAATCCTACTAATGAAGAGGCGAGATGCCCTTCGACTAATAAGCTTTCGTTACTCATTTTATGTTCTATTCATTGAAGCAATCCTAAACAATAAAATCCTAATATCATGGCATTAACTCGTGTACTATACATTCGACGCAAACTTAAATAAATAAAATTATAGTAAAGCTAATATCACCTAAACTGATCACTAAGCAAAGAATTAATTTATATGATATAATCTTCTGCTCGCTGAAATTATTTTATAAACCACACGAGATGGCCCAGATGAGTATTGGATTTCCGTCAATTGATGACTGATACTGAGCCTGTAATTCAACTCAGCTCATTTAATCAGAGAATTCATAATCAAAGCTGCGTTCGCCAACGGCAAACAGATGCTCCGCTTCGATATACACGTATTTAAATAGATCGATATACATGCTACGGTCTCACAACATTGCGATTGTTTAGCTATCGATATGCACGACAGCTGTTACGACCACTTTTTGGCGCCATTATTACCTACAGCTCAGCAAACCAAATTCAATCGAGTTTTGTTTGCAACATGGATTTTAATTTAAAAAAACGAGCACGACACGATATTAAAACCGAAGTGATTAGTTTGGAAGCAAAATATCCACAGAATGTGATGCTTTACCACTACCCTCCAACAGAAGATGTGCATATTGATGAATTTGAGGAACTTGCCTTGGAACGTTTGCGTCTGCTGCGCGTTTTTGATCGGGCCACAACAAAGGGACTACGCCTGCTCTCCGACGACTGGAAGGAATATGTGAATGCTGAAATGACCAGAGATGGACTTCGCGGCTATTTGCGCATGGGATCGAACGGCAGCTCCACCAAACAGGAGTCCGATTTTCAAATGCGTCGCCGTGACTATTTGTCGCACTTTATACTGCGTTTGGCCTACTGTCGCACAGAGGATTTGCTGCGCTGGTTCGTGGCACGCGAAATGGAGTTCTTCAAATATAAATTCGCAGCGCTAAGTACAGCGGAGATTAAGCAGTTTCTTGAAGCGAACAGCTTTCATATTCACCCACTGACCGAAGAGCAAAAGGACGAGGTGAAGGACGGTCTCTATGAGAGCACTGTGGGCCAGAGTGTGTCCAAGATTGAACTGCTCGAATTCTACAAAGTGCCCTTTACACAAGTATTGGATTTAGTGCGGTCGCGTCGCTGCTATCTGAAGGCCGGCTTTGCTTATGTGAATACCCACGATCTGGTGTCAATTGTGGGTGCCAGACAGCTGGATGAAATCGAGCGTGGCATGCAGGCAGCGAAATCCTTCATCGCTGACGTGGAAGCAGACGAACGGATCTCGCGCATGATCAAGTCTCTGCACAACTCGTACACGGGCAAGGATTACACTGTGTGCCGAGATGCCTCGGTGCCGATCGAGTCACTGGATCAGCTATCGAAAACATCGATGCCACTGTGCATGCGTATGTGCCACGATCACATACGCAGCCAGCATCACATCAAACACGGCGGTCGCATGCAGTACGGTCTCTTCCTAAAGGGCATTGGCGTCACCCTCGAGGATTCATTGCGCTTCTGGCGTGAGGAGTTCACCAAAAAAATGGACGTCGATAAGTTTGCGCGCAGCTACGAGTACAACATTCAACACAACTATGGCAAGAAAGGATCAATGGTCAACTATACTCCCTACTCCTGCCTGAAGATCATTAAGGAAATGGCCACGCCTGGCGACTGCCACGGGTGTCCATATAAAACGTTGGATCAACCGGCGCTGAAAGCAAAACTCTCTTCCTTTGGTCTTTCGCCTGGCGCCATCGAGGAAGTCATGTTTTTTGTTTCACGCAATCATTATCAATTCGCTTGCGGTAAATACTTTATGCTGACACACAACTCAACGGTGGAGCCGACAGTCAATCACCCGAACAGCTATTTTGAGGAGAGCCAGATCCTGATGGGCAATCGTCAGAAACGAGCGCCGGGCCCTGTTCAGCAGAATAACAAACTCCGAGCAGCGATCAAGGGTGGCGCAAACAGATCAATGCTTAATGGCGACGATGATGACGAGCTGTGGAAAATCGCCGAGACACAGGAGAAGGTTTACCAGAGCCAGAAGGGCATCGCCGAGGCCTTTGATGATGATCTAGATCTAACAGAAATTATGGAGTAATATTTAAATACTAAATGTAGCTGTAAATACAATATAAGAAACGGAATAGAGATCGAACCGGGTTCCCAATTGGAGTTACTCAATTCTTGTATTTACACCTATGCCTGACACAGTGAAGACGGCCTCGCTTTAGTTGATTGGGGTTTTTCCCAAACGGACTCTTCCCATTCACATCAACATAATAGATACCCTTGGCCTTCAAATTAATCACGTAACCCATTGTGGAAGTTGTTAGAGTATCGCATTTTCGCCATTCTAGTTCCTTCCATGAGTTGCATTTCCAACCCAAGTAGCTACTCTGCTGCCTCGGATAGACACTCTCCGCAAAATATTCAACGGCACGTGTGTGCGAGCATCCAATGGACAGGCAACCGGGCTGTATGGGATGCACTCCACCCGGGTAAAAATCAATGTCACCCATTGGATCACGTTTGGCCAGTATGCCAATATTTGAGTGTATAATATCCACCAATTTGGCATCGCCACGCATCAGCCCGGGCAGCGCCTTTTCATATCGGAAACAGGGCTTGGCAGGATCCAGACCCGTTATTCGAGACACCAAACGTCCTGTGAGTCGCTCGAAAGAGCGACCAGCTTTGCCCATAATATGTGCACCCAATGAGTGACCTGTCGCAATTTATATCTATAAATCTAGCAGTAACTAAAGCTGTGCAAACTCACCGATCAAGTGAATTTCCATGAATGGCATCACCTCGACCAAGTGCTGTAAACCAACAGCCAGGTGCTCGCCAATCAAATCCGTATTGAAAGCCGACCACTTGTACAAGGTGTCCACATAATAAGCCGCATCCACAATCTGAAATAAATACAAACTTAAGTAAATAAGTACTTGAGAGCTGTTTTACTTTACCTTACCACAAAGTTAACACCAGGTCGACACATAAAAGCCTTCGATATCATCGCTATGGTTGCTGAATCGTTGACGGTGTTTGTCCACCCAGTTGCTAGAATGACCAACTTGCGATTTTGTCGGAATCTCGAATGATTCCATAGCTTTTCGGCTTTCAACAATGGTACAGTATAATTTAGACATGGCGTCATGTACTGAAAGTGCATCTTCGTTATATCTGGCGATATTTGCGGTGGAACTCTTCCAATATACATCGTGGATGAGCCTGTGATGCATCATGTAATGAAAAACTGCAGTTAATGAATATACCACTTTCCGTTTTGCACTGTACTTACAAAGGGTATCAATAACATTTATGGCTATTTCAAGTGGAAATGTTGTAAAAATGTTCATTTTGATGGTAAGCAGATCCATTAAAGCGTTGGGAATTCCCTGCCACCAGCTTTGCTTAGAATCATTCGCATGTATGGCTAATACTGTACTGATGAGAACAATGCTAAACAATTTTATACTCATATTTCAAAACTATAGCTTCAACCAAGGCAGAGACGAACTATGTCCGGGTGGAGTTACTTAGGTTCTAAACTTAAAGTTTTACAAGTAGGTCGAACGTCTAGTTGAGAAGCCTTTGTTTGCATTTTTGGGAAAAAAAAACAAAGATAAATAATTAAGACTAAGATTTTTGTTGGAGTACCGAAAATTAAATACACTTGCAGACAAATTCATGAAATTAACAAAGAATTATGTAGATATAGTAATTTGATTCTAATCAATTGATAAACAAAGCTTTTCGATTCTCAACCATTTGGGATACAAAGCTGATCATTGTGATAAAACAAAAGTTTGTATTCTTATATTATCTTAACCCGGAAGCCAATTTTCCGAAATGTCTATAATACCATTTAGATTTTGTGTCAACATTTTTATACCCTACAAGACTATACAATTATCTTGTAGGTCGCAAAACATATGTTTCTCAAATTTAGTCTATCTTGCCGACGTTTAAAAATGTCATTGCCAGCAGGTGTTTTGAGCTTAACGCGCAATTTGCTATAAAAAATATTTTTGGCTTGAATAAAATAAAAAGAGCAGATTCGCAAAAACATTCCTATTCAAAAATATAGCATGCTTACGGGAGACAATTGAATTATTGAAATGTATTAAGCTTTAGACTATAAAGTTTATTTGAAATATATCTATATTTAACCTTATTCTAATTAAAAAGGCAGTTGGATGGTTGCCAGCTATGTATCATATAATTTACATATATCCTCGTACTGTACGTTGTCTACGACACGTCCTTTTAGTGGACCATGTAATATCTCAATGGTAACACAATATTTTCGCTCGTCTAGTTTTTTGAGCAATGCTTCGGAGCCCCGATAGGCCCCGTTAACAACCATCACTTCCTTGTCCAAGGCGGGTATCACTGTCTCCAGATGTGCCTGAAAGATGAATTTAATTACTTATATCCATTTCGACAGGGAACTCACGCATAACTACCTGATCAACTTTAAGCTTTTCGCCCGAATCCAAAAACTTTATTTTCGCCCGAAATTTATCAATGACTTCTTGGACGACAGCCTTCTGTTTGTAGAACTTGTCGCCCATTGATTTGGAAATAAATTTCACTACGATGTTTGAGTGAAGCCAGTATTCCTTACGATTGTCACGTTCCCTCTTCTTCTCCTCGAGTTTGATAATCTCATCCAGTGCGGATCTGCTGCTCTCCGCTGCCATTGGCTTGGGTTTCTTAAAAACTTTCTCGTCTCGTTCGGTCGCTGTGCGTTTTGTGAGTAGCGCTGATTTGCCCAATATCGATTCAGACTGGAATTTCCTCTCCAGTCGTATGTCCAACTTTAGAGGCTGCTCCTCTTCTCGCTTCAGTTCTGTATACCTTTCGTGCGGATCCTCTTCGTCGTCGCCGTCCTTTTTCTTTGCCTTCTTAATTTGTTGCTCAATAAATTCGGCCATGCGCTCCTCGTCGTCCTTTTCCATTTTCTCCTTGCGTTCGGCTTTTGCCTGACGTTCCATGGCCTCTGGACTGCGATCAATGTACGAAACAAACCACCCCTTCTCCGTTTCATCGGCCACTACTTGACCAGTGCGTCCCAACCACTTTAAATAGTCGGACAAAGTTAGCCAGCGAGTAGCATTCATGTGAATGTGCTCCTTGTGCGCAATATACTCCTGATACACTTTGTTGGCGTTGGTGCGCTTGGTGCCAAAGCGACGGCGCAACAGCTCCATATATCCATCAGAGAACTCCTTCGAGAAGTTGTGCAGAAATTTTCCGGGCGCGTCCGCAAAGAGCAGCAGCTGTCGCTGATGGGATTCGCTCGTTGTGTGGCACTTGAAGCCGTTCTCATCACGGCACTGTTTCTCGCACATCTGGCAGTACCAGCGCAACTTCTGCAGGCCCTTCGCCTTCATCTTGTTGGCCAGGTATTTGGGCGTACCAACCTCAGCGCGTCCCATGTTTACCAATTATATATTTAATAAAACAAGGAAAGTAAACAGTTTTCCGATTTGTTAATTCCAAAATGTGATAAACGCAAAGTTGGCTACTGCTGGCATTTCTAACACAGCTGTTACGTTATCGATTCCTTAATCGAATATTTTTTGCGTCAAATCCGATAGCTTGGCCTATACACGGGCACACTATTTTGAAAACATTTTGCGCAACGTTTTGAAATAGGACACCAAATATACAGACACCAATTTTGGCTTAGCTCGCCAACATTACTCATATTATTATCTAATCTGATAAATGGAAAATTTTCTCTTATTTTTTATTTGAGCCAGCTTATATACTCAAGGCTTTGATTGGTCAATTACAAATTTTGATAAGCTGATCGTGCTTTGATTTGTAAATTCAATTAATATATTGTATGTAAATATGTATTTGTATCTTATCATTTAACCGGCTTTGAAAGCGATTGTTCTTTTCATTCCGCTTGGGTCATCTTCGACGTGCTTAATGTAAATAAAAACGTATCAGTATTGACACACATCCACACAGTACAAGCAAAAAGCGTGAACAAACTAACAAATGACTTTGTGGTTGTGGGGAAATCACAGAGAACTGAAGGTACTTATGGGTACGCTTATCGGATTGTGTGGGCAAGTTATATAACGAAAGAGAAAGACTCTTTAACTGGTTGTTATAAAAACCAGTGAGATTTCACAATTCTGATTGTCAAACTAGACAGTAATAGATTCGAGGGGAAAGGTTCACCCTAATGCTGCAAGCATATCCGCACGAACAATTATTAACTGTAGAAAAATATGTACACATGTTCCTATATATTAATGAATTTACAACTTTTACGTACATTCAACCGACAATCAGGTCCAATGCAGCGCCACGCGCAATCAACTTGTCATTTTCAATTGAAGAGCTCACCGCAAAGGTTGTAGCATTAAATATTCTTATAGTACAGCATATAAAATGGATGGAACAATGGAGACTCGTTCAATGATTGTCGATGATATTCGCGAGGGGTTAATGAACGATTGGAAGATTCTACAACATGTCTTCAAGCTGGTGCAAAGGAACGAGACTCTCTGTGCCGATCCGCAGCAGTGGAAAGAACAGAAAATTATCGATTTTATGCAACCGGAGGAGCTGAAGGTGAGTAACACTTTTTTTTAGCCGGACCGAAGTCTAAACGTCTCGTCAAATCATCTGAGACAGATTCAAGATAAGGGTCTTTTTTAATGTTCAGCGTTGAAAGAGTTTTAATTGTGCAGCTGCATAATCAATGTATTGGAACGATTTCGTAATCTTTCGACGGGTACAATATTCTTCCTAATTAGCACAATATGACAAAATACATATTTTACATATCTCTCTCGCAGAAACATATAGATCTGACAATCAAGGAAAAGGAATCAAACACACTCTTGGACATCGAGCAGATCTGTCAACAGGTCATTCAATATTCCGTAAAAACCTCACATGGTCGATTTCACAATCAGTTGTTTGGACAGTTGGATCCCTTTGGATTGGCTGGTGCTTGGATTACCGAGGCATTGAATACCAGCTCGTAATATGATTAACAAATATTGTCTATAGGTAATTTAGACTAAAATGTACACTTTCAGCTACACCTTTGAGGTGGCGCCGGTTTTCAGCCTGATTGAAACGGAGGTCATATCAACGGTTTGCCGATTAGCCGGATATAGCCAGGGCGATGGCATTCTGGCACCAGGTGGTTCCACATCGAATATGTACGGTCTGGTGTTGGCGCGTTATAAACGCTTACCGAATGTTAAATCCACGGGCTTGTTTGGCATACGTCCACTCGTGATCTTCACGTCCGAGGATGCGCATTACAGTTTGAAGAAAGCGGCTCACTGGTTGGGCATTGGAGCCGATCACTGCATCGCTGTGCGCACCAATGCCAGAGGTCAAATGTCTCTGCCGGACTTGGAGGACAAGATAAAGGCAGCTCAAAAACGCGGCCATGATCCGTTCTTCATTAATGCCACCGCGGGAACAACTGTCCTGGGCGCATTCGATGATATAGCTGGCGTTGCTGCCATCGCGGAACGCCACGGACTCTGGCTACATGTGGATGCCTGTCTGGGCGGTGCAGCATTGCTGGCCTACAAGCATCGCTCACTGCTGGCTGGGCTTCAACGGGCCAACTCCTTTGCCTGGAATCCGCACAAGACACTCGGTGTGCCGTTGCAGTGCTCGCTGTTCCTCACTCGCGAGCCCAATCTCCTGACGCACTGCAACAGCATTGAGGTAAACTATCTGTTCCAGCAGGACAAGTTCTATGACATCAGCTATGACACCGGCAACAAGAGCGTTCAGTGTGGTCGCAAAATAGACGCCTTCAAGTTCTGGCTAATGCTGAAGGCCCGCGGCTATGGGAACTATGGACATCTGGTTGATCACGCAATCGAGATGTCCCGACTGCTGGAGCAGAAGTTGCTCTCCCGTTCAGATCGCTTTCGGCTTGTGTTGGAGCAGCACGAGTACTCGAATGTTTGCTTCTGGTATATACCGAAGCCAATGCGTGTCCAGAACGCATCTGAGGAGACGGCAGAGTGGTGGTCGCGTCTGTATACAGTAGGTCACAGCAATCCTTCGATTATATCAAGTCAATAACGAATTACTCTTAAACAGGTTGCACCTAAAGTCAAGGAGCAGATGGCGTACAGTGGCACCTTGATGGTTGGCTATTCACCGTTGACTAGTCGCCAGTTGGGCAACTTTTTTCGCATGGTGCTCACTTGTTTTCCCGTGCTCGAAGCTGGAGAATTGGATGGTATTTTGGATGAGATTGAGCGACTGGGCGAGCTTTGTCAGCTTTGATGAAAGGCATCGTTACTAATCTCATTATTCCATTATAAAAATATATCAATAGAAAAAAAAGTGCAACACGTTTTTTGTTTCACGTAAAACGGTTTCCTTTTTATATATATTTTTTTTGTTCTCTTGATTTAACATTATATCTTTTTTCTTTTATGTGTATTATTTGCAATTTTATTTTTATTCGCCAACAACATTAAAATGGAAGAAGGTGTTTGTGTGTGTGTTTGTGTATATTATTAAAATATTCTATTTGCTCACTTCGATTTTGTATTCTTATATGCTTTAACAATTTTCAATTTACGGTCGATGGTTTGTAATTTTTAAAAAATAAACTGATTACAACAGTGCAAAATTATCTAGTAGTCGGATAAGTCGAAGCACTCATTGTCCAATTCATCGAGCTGCATACTCTGGAAATCCACTTTGTAGCGCAAGATACCTGTGAAGAGCATTGGCAATATTCAAAATGATTAGTTAATGGCAATAGCAGCAATAAAGTAATCAAATTAAATATTAAAACTAATAATTAAGCCTAATTGAAATCAAGCAAGCAAAAAGTTAACTAATTCAATTAAACAATAAATCAAAATAATACAACAACACATTATCAGTGAAACATTCAGTACATTTGAAATGTAAAAAAAAATTAAATACGTTTTTAAAATGAGTAGTTTGTTATTACGGGTTAACAAGTCCTGTGCTTTACTTCAGTTCAGTTAGTGTGGAATGGAAGTGATTGGATTTAGTTTAAGCTGATTCCTTTGAGGCAATTCCTTTGGTTGGTTGATCTCGTGTTTCTTCATTAATGGCTGGCTCCAAAACTGGCTAAGATATTATCGTTAAGAACCCAATACGATTACAATACTCTTTTAATAATTTGTAAGAAGTTTCCTTTACGATTTCGGGAGGTGTATATTTTAAATTTTTTATTCAGGTTTTGTTTGTTCATCTATTGTTATGTATTTTGTTTGTTTGTGTACTTAATAAGTTTTCGCTTTTAATTTGTGTCAAATGCAAACAAAGAAATTGCCTATGTAAATATTATAAATGCTTGTCAGATACGAGTATATATATAAATATAATGTATAATGCCACAGTTTCAGTTGATCTATTATTTAACGGGAATTATATAAAAGTCAGCAGAGCAAACTCGATTCAATTCAAATGTTTATTTATTTTAGTATGCTGTTCAATGAATGCTGTTTGTTGTAAATACATCGATTTTTAATTGGTTAAATATAAGTATATATTTTTCATTTTCATTCGGCATTTCCTACCATACTGCTATATATATACATATATTTAAACGTATATGGCTTTGTTCGCTTAACTATATATGTTTTTCGTATACGTACACGACTAAGTAGGTATATAATTCAAACATATAAGTTGTGTTTCATATTTACTTTGCAATATCAGAACAGACGGATAGAAGACAATGAAAAGAACATTATAATAGATGCCTGAAAACTTGTTATTAAAATAAGCTGCATATAATATTGATTTAAGCCCGATGGACATCAATTGAAAATGAAATTAAAGAAACGTAAAAAATAATAGTCGGACTGTAAATATGAAACCAATTTATATATACCATGTACGTAAATGTATGTCTAAAACGAACCAACGATGCAATGGGGACCATCTATTTCCGAATTTAGAATAAACTGCTATGTTGAAATTTACGTAGATAAAAACTATGCGGCAAGTAAATTGGTTCCTATCAATTTTTGAACAATTTATGGCGTTTCACAAGAAATTAAAAAAAAAAACACATTATTATTTGTGTATTGAGATCCGAAAATCTATGCAGTGCGAATGCTGTTTTTTGTTGGTTTGATTTTATTCTTTGTTTTTTGTTTTTCTTTTATGTATTTTTTTTTTGTTTAGTAATCATCGAGGTCAACGTCCTCCAGCGGTTCATCGGCTTGTAGCGATTGAAAATCTACTTTATAGCGTAAAATGCCTATATATACACACACATATTCGTAAAATATATGTACTTATATATATATATATGTACATATTTATATATATATATACATATATATATATTTATGCATTTGTTATATATATATATTAAAACAATTAAAGTTGATGGTGTTATGCACAAGGAGCGACGTCAAGTTGACCAAAGTTCATTTAGAGTTATGTTAAAAAGCAGCATGAAGGAGGAAGAGGAATGGAAACAGTAGATACGTAATTAATTTTGTAGCTTACACTCGCACTATATACAGATTGTTCAGATATAAGTATATGCGTTAGTTTGGAAATTGTTAGCGACTTACCGCCAATGCCACCGAAACCTCGCACAAACTGACTGCCCTCCTGAGATTTGTCCGTGATAATCTCAAGTGTGGCACCAAACATTTTATAATTGTTCGCCAGCCATTCCAAAAGCGGTTGAGACTCGATTAACTCCATTTCAACTCCGCTCTGCAATTATATAATTATTAATAACATAGTTATGACAATTATTTGTATATACAATATACCTCCTTGTCCGTGAAGTGAGACTTATCTTTTTCCTGCTCGGGCGTCAAATGTAATACTGTCGTTGACGTCGAGTTCGCATGGTTCTTCAGTACGTAGCGTTGGATATCGAGATTTTCCCAGCAAATCAAAGTTTCCACAGAGCCAATTTCAAGGGCTCGTAAAGTGTCCTCTACACCAAAACAATATTTGCCAGTATCCTTGTAATGTATATAATTTGTTTCATTCATAAACTGTGCTGCTTTAGAGCGCTTTATCATCACTCACCTGAGAAATTTCATCAAAGTAACGACCAATGAGTTTCTTTTCCTGTATAAATTTGACATTTTGCAACGATTCAGCGGCTAGTTCGATAGCCTGATTAAAACCGTTTTCGCCGCCATAAGATACGTCCACTAATTTAATCACTTTCGTTTGTAAACGCTGCAATTGCCAAAGTTGTGTGTTAGTTGTTTGGTGTCTGCTTGATTTATTCCACAAAGAGTTGCATACATTTTTTTTTAGGATCATTCAGTATGATATGTTGCTCCACTGGCTGTTTGACTGACGATTTATAGTAATTTTGTGGGATAAATGCAAAAATTATACAAGACATACGCGAATTGTCTTTGGGTCGCCTTTGGAGCCAGTGGAATTAGCCTTTGCCTTAGCAGGCTATATGCGAGCAGTGTTTTGTAATTACTTACGGGATCAAACATGTCCGATTGACTGAGCTCAGTTTTGAAGTCCGCACTACCGGCCAAAATGAGGCCAGCAATGTTTGGCTTGTCATTCGTAATGAACAGTTGTGTGGCAACCTCGGCCACTTTGCGCACATAGTTGTGACGCTTCTCCATGCGCAGACGGGCGAAACGCAGAGCGGATTGACCACCACGTCCGTGCTTCTTCGGCAGATCGACAGTGAATTTGTGGAGCACTTCGCGCGTATTCCCCTGTAGGGTGCCAAAGAGAGCGCCATTACCATCCATCACAATGAAGCCGAACTTGTTGTCGTCGGCGAGCAGGGCAGTGAGTGCCTCCGTATGGAACTTGTTGTCGCACAGATATAGTGAGGTATTGATTGGCTTGAATGGCTCAAAATCAATGTTAACTTTTTTCTCCTTGCCCTCCTCTGTGACAATTGTGCCGCAATAAATGACCAAACCATTGGGAGGCACTGTCCAAATTAAAGGGAAATTAATTAGTTGAATAACTAATGATTGGTTGAATCACTCACCTTTGGTGTATAACTTAAGTCTGTGCTGTACCGACGTAATTGCGCCCAGGACGGAAAGGCGGTTGACGCGCGACTTGATGTTGGAGGCCGTACCAAATTCATCGGCCAACATTTTGCTGACGCGAGAGATTTGATCTTTAGGCGGAATAATCAATGAAATCATGCTGGTGCCATTTCTAAATGAAACAAGAATAATTCGTTAATATATATAACCCAGATATTTAAATTTAAAAATAAATGTATCGATAATTTATTGACCTTTGTAAATCAATTGCATACGATATGGAGGACCATCTCTAGCTGACATGCTGACGCCGATTCAGGTGGCTCCTCGCAATCATTGTGAGTGTCAAATTTAATGATTTGTTATGGTTCACAAATACAACTCTACTTTGATCTCTGTTGATTAAACAAAGACTTGAATAATGATAAAAACAGAAAATGGCGTTGCTAGGTGATAGATGCATATATGCAAGAAAATGCAGGTTTAATTTACACAAACTGTCACCAGTGCATATCAACTGCAATCATTGTTTGGGTTTTTGTTGCCAACACAGCATTTGAATTACTCACTCATTTACTCTCTTCGTCTGGTTTAAACTGATAAAAACCTGACAAAAACGTGTTGCTCTCAATGTATAATTTTTGCAAGCGCATAAGAGAGAGAGAGAGAGAGAGAGAGAGCGAACGAGAGCATTAACTAAGTTCTGTGTGTGTTTGTGAGTGCGTGCTGTCTGTCTGTGTGTGTGAGAGAGTGTGGGGCAACGCAACACAGATATGGGACTTTTTTCTCCTTTTTTTGTTTGTTACCAACGACAGCCACGCACATGAATCGAAATGGTTCTAAGCAAATCGCTGAAGGAAATTTCATATTTCGCATTAGCAACTGTAATATGCGAAGACATATCTAAACCACTGTGCTTTTCTTTTCATTTTCCGGGTTTTTTTATGCCAGCGCTAATTGATGGCCAACAAAGGGGGGTGAGGAGTGTAAAATAGGCAACAAATCGGCCATTACACTCCCTCCACTGGCAGCATTCGATGTTCGGCGACGGCGCGATGCATATCTCTGCCACCCCTCCCACCCCACTGCTCCCCACAGCACGACATTTTTCGTATATACCCACCACACGCACACAAACAAAACGAAGCGAGAAAAAAATGTTGTCGAGCGCATAAAAAATTACAAATTGCAAAATAAATATATATTATATGTAGATAAGTTTTACTCACCCACGTGCCATTTCGAGACTTTTGATGAGCTTCTTTATTTTCCATATTTCGACATTGCGATCAGCAGACGTTTCTTCGCCAGACATGTTTGCGTATTTATTTGCTATTTATTTTACGGGGAGCCCTTTGTGCAATTTTGGGGGACTTTTAATTTTTTTCAGCTTGCACTCTCAGCCAGCGAAATGTGGAAATGTAACGACGATTGTTGTTTGTTGGTGTTTTTTATTTGTTGGTTTGTAAGGTGTAGTTTTGTGTTGCGTTTTTTTGTATTCACATTCACGTTCTTCCTTTTAACGTGGTTGGCGATAAATACACTGAAAAAATAAATAAAATTACACACAAAACATAAATATACGTATATATGTAATGGTTGCGTACATATACACAATATAAATATGTGTGCGGATAATATAAAGAAAGCTGTATAAAGTTAGAAAACAACAGCAACAAAACAGCTAAAAAGAAAGTGGAGTTTGAGAGCGTTATAACAAATTTTGGTTAGAGCACAAAACAACAAAATTATTTGAACGTTCATACGAGAGCTGTTATAGCAAAGAAATCAAAAGTACTATTTAAACTTGAGTTGAAAATCAAACTTATCAAACTTATCTCTCAAAGAGAGAGAGAGAGAGAGAGAGAGAGAAAGACAGAGCATGAGAGCAAAATAATGAACGCGAGTGAGAGCAAGATGAGAGAGGGGCTCCAAAGGTGACGTCGACACAAAAATCATTTCGCAAGCACATATAATTTGTAAATGACCCAATTGGTATGTTAGTTGATAGAATAGACGTTTTAGTTGATGTTGCTGCACTATTTGGATATTTTTAAGAAACTTAAATGCAATTATAATCGATTTATGAAACTTTTACGTACAACGTGCGCACAAAACCCACTCGGACCTGGTGTGACCGAATGTTGAAAAGAATTTAATGACAAAAGTCATGCATTTAGCTCATACGTGACTGGTTCTACTCCAACCGTCTATCGGAGATTCTTAAAATCGATTTACGATACACAAACATATTTGTGTGAATGGACATATCAAAGAAGAAGGGAACCAAACATGAATTTGGAACTGCTGGGTAAGTCTATCGTTATTCTCGTTGAAAACACTTCGATTTTCGAATCCTCTTGAATAGAATCCTTTGGCCAAAACTATCCAGAGGAGTTTGATGGTTCGCTGGACTGCATATCACTGGCGGTAACCTGCTCGTTCAACAAATACGGCACTCTGCTCGCCGTCGGCTGCAACGATGGACGCATTGTGGTTTGGGACTTTTTGACGCGCGGCATTGCTAAAATAATTTCAGCACATGTACATCCTGTTTGCAGTCTCAGCTGGACAAGAAATGGCCACAAGGTGACCGGAATACATTTTCTGATTATATATAGTGTTGTGAGCGTGTAAATCAATTTGCCATTTTCAGTTGCTTTCCGCTTCCACGGACAACAACGTTTGCATTTGGGACGTGCTCACCGGCGAACTGGAGCACAAATATCGTTTTCCCTCGCCGGTGCTAAAAGTCCAGTTTGATCCACGCAACGATAGCCGTCTACTCGTTTGTCCCATGCGATATGCAGCGGTTCTAGTTAAAATTGCTGGCACACATCGCTGTTTACCTCTGGATTCGGATGTTAGTTGCTCCAAAAAGGAATCCACTTGTTGTGTAGTGTTTATATTAATTGTATCGTATTTGGCAGGGCGATCTGAATATAGTGGCCTCGTTCGATCGCCGTGGCAAGCACATTTACACAGGCAACGCCAAAGGCAAAATACTTGTGTTAGACGTGGAAACATTTGAAGTCGTTGCCAGTTTTCGCATCATTGTTGGCACATCTAGTGCGACAGCAGTCAAAAGTATTGAATTCGCTCGAAGAGGCGAGTAAGTATAGCATATAAATCAATTTCATGACCATACATGTTTCTTCACGTTCTTTCAAATGTATTTCGCAGCGCCTTTCTCATAAATACATCGGATCGGGTAATACGCGTCTATGACTCCAAGGAGATTATTGCCTTGGGCAAGGATGGCGAACCGGAACCCATACAAAAACTGCAGGATCTGGTCAACAAGTAAGCACCCCGACTTGACGGGAATTCGGTCTTCTGATTATTCTTATTGCATTCGCAGAACGACATGGAAGAAATGCTGTTTCTCTGGCGATGGTGAATACATTTGTGCTGGCAGCGCACGTCAGCATGCTCTTTACATATGGGAGAAGTCGATCGGTAATCTAGTAAAGATACTGCATGGCACTAAGGGTGAACTGCTGCTGGATGTTGTCTGGCATCCGGTGCGTCCAATTATAGCTAGCATTAGTTCAGGCCTCGTTTCGATATGGGCGCAAAATCAGGTGGAGAACTGGTCGGCATTTGCGCCCGACTTCAAGGAACTGGACGAGAATGTTGAGTACGAGGAACGCGAGTCTGAGTTCGATATTGGTGATGAGGATAAATCTGTAGATTTGAATGCCGATGCCCAGCAGGATGAGGAAATCGAAGTTGATGTACAAAAAGTTGAACCAGTTGCGGCTTTTTGTTCCTCCGATGAGGAGGGTGAAGATGAAAATGCTCTACAATTTCTGCCAATGGCACCGGAGGTGGAGGATCCCGAGGATGGCTGGACTCCGCAAGACAGCATGGAGCCGAGCTCTGCGCTAATGGGCAACGATTCGCGTGACTATGAAGACGACATCATGGCATCCAAGCGTCGACGCATGCAACACTACGATGTCAGCCTGCCCGATGCGCCCACCGATGGTAAGCAACACCTAATCCCTACTCCACATTTACACTCACTCTTTTTTGTGCGCTTTGCAGAAACTCATCCCCTAATTTCCAGCAAGGCCGGCAAGGACAAACAACAGCCGATTGGTGGCAAAAAAGCAGCGGGTCGTGCGAAAAAATGAGACTCTCACCGCGTTTATCGTTTATTTAAGTTCGAACATTTAATAAATCTTATTCTTAAGACGACTTTGGATTTTTCACTTCACCGGCAAAGAGCAGCAGACCCGTCGACTTCTCTGCGATCATATAGAGGAAGGGTCGATTCAGCTGGAACTTTGGTGGCGTCGACTTGTTGCTCAGCACAGAGGCAGCTACCCCTGCTGCAGTAGTGCCCTGCTCATCCACAATGATCTTGGTGGCATGCACGAAGAGTTTGGCGTACAGCCCGTCGGCAAGGCGAGAGAGATTAGCAGTGTTCTCATTGAATAAATCGCGTATGCCCATCTGTAAATGATATATATTAACGTATATGTTAAGTTGTCTCCAACTCAACAACTCACCGCTTCGAGCAGTTTCTTCAAATTAAAATCTGTCGTTGTGCTAAACTTGGGTATGAGCACCTCCACCTCATTGTCCTCGGCGGCATCACGCGCAAACTTTTCCAAGCGCTGCAAAATGGGCGACAAGCCGATTTCATGTAAATTATTGGCAATATCCTTGAGCTTGAAGCCCCGCTTGGGCAGCACAATAATCATCGAAAGTCGATTCTGGACACCATACGGCAGCTCCAGCACATAACCATCCAAGCCCTCGATGTTGGTCACAAAGGCAAAATTGCCCATTTGCGACATCATTTGCACCTGGGAAATAATCGCACCCTGCTCATTGTAGAAGGGCTCCGTTTGCGTCTGTGACTCATTAAAGGGAAACTGTAGGGAATCATTATTTATATATAAAATTTATCAGTTCTGACGTCCATATAGATGCCCCACCTTCCACTGGCCCTTGAAGAATAGCGAGGACAGCATAAACATTTTGGCACCAACGATGTCCTGTGGCAGCACCGCATACGGAATGAGGCCACGTGTCGTGCGATTTGTAGCATCATTGATCTGGTGTACCGTCGCAGCATTATTTAAATCCACCTCAACGGGCTGCACTTGATAGGCCTTGACCACATTGCGATAACTGCTCTTCACCGGAGATCCAATACTCGTGTAGAGTGCTTGCAGCGAAGCCACCTCAATGGTACTGGTTTTTGTGCTAAATGGAGTCAATTAGTACTCGCTTTTATTTCATTGTAACTGGGAAGATTTTCACTTACTTGAGATATTGACTCCACACTTGGTAAACCGATCGCAATTGGGCATCGTCGACTCTGATTCGTAGCGCTTTGCGGAGTTCCTCGTATGTTTGGCCAGCGGCGCCCTCGTAAAGCAGTATTAGCAGTGACCACACAGAGAATGGTGATATCATAAAATCAGAGTTGGACTTCTCCAAGCTGTTGGAGACGCGATTTAGGAAATCGAGTCCAAATTCCTGTGCACCCTTTGCAATTGCACGCAGCGTCTCTGGATTGAAATTAGAGAGTAAGGCCTGATTCGGACAATTGTTAGACTGAAAAGCAGCCGGCGGGGTCAGTGACTCCAAAGTGCTGCCTACAGATAGTAGCTGGTAACGCTGCTGTCCCAAGCAAATCACACAAAGCACTAATATGCCGGCACCCAGTCGCATAACATTATCTGCAAATGTATTTTGTTTTTAGTATAACACAAAATATATTTATATAAATTTTACTGTTCTTTATTAACGAGTCCGTAAGGTCGGAATTTAAGACTTTACGTTCTGGAACTTGTAAATATGTACGGTGCTTATCTCTTCTTTACCTGCTAATCTCATGTTGGGGTTTTCTCCGCCAAAATTAATATAAAAATAATAGATATTTGTGTGTAATCGATTATGTTGGGCGACGCAAAAAGTGTTTTTATATATAGATAGCTTATTTGGATTTTTCCAATGGTGGGGACTTTTGTATTTTTGTTATGAATTTAAATGAGCCACTGACGTCGCAACGCGTTTATATCTGTATTGAGTTAAAGTGCCGTTTTTGTTGTTTTTGTTTTCGATTTGTTGATTAATCCAAAACCGGAATGCACTGTGCATACACACACTGTGCGTGTATGTAAGTATCTCTGTTCACTTATGCATATGTATATATATATATATATAAATATATATGTTTGCATGTATTTATACACATGTATATATGTGTGTGTATTTTACTATATTTTAGTGCGGACTTTGCGAATATGTATAGTTTTATTAAAGCCACAGAATCTCAGACTGCCGCGAGACGAACCTTACTCACGGAGAACAACAGAACAACTGACATTGGCCTTAGACCAGCAAGCCTCACTTTGCTGATAAATCTACACATTCATCTCCGCACACACACACACACACACACACACTCACAAACAAACATAAACACATGTGTCATCACCCGAAAGAGCGAAAAGAGTGAGAGAATGGTAGAAAGAGCGGGAGTTTCGCTACTTTTGCTTATTAACTAATTGATAAAAAAGAGAGTTGCGCTATTTATATTCTCCCAGTTAGCTGGGAAATTTTGAACCAGTTTTCGAACAGCATAGAATCCCGATCTCTAAGTTACCCAAATCTATTTGTCATAGCTTACAGCAAGTGCGCACGTGCACATTTACTTATATTACTTTGATTCATTTTAGCCATGAGCAAGTATGAAATTTCTGTTAACACAAATATTAACGGTTACACTTCCGGTTTAAGACGCCTGACCATAAAAAGTTCTAAGCTGGGTACACAAAAGAATGCAAAATTATTTCGTAGCTTAGCAGCGCCATCTGTCCGCTTATAGTTTCCATTGGGTAGTCGTAGTCCGCAAGTCATCCTTCTTGGTTGTATACCTTAATAATACGATTTGGTTAGCTTTCGAGACTTATTCAGTTTGCAACCATGATCTTGAATAATCATCAGTTTCAAAATTGGGTCAAATATGCAAACGGTTCTAAGCTGGTACACAAAAGTATGCAACGCTATGTTTTTTAGCTTAGCAGCGCCATCTTTCCGCTTTTTAGTTGCTATTGGGTAATTTTTATTTTAACGAAGTGCATAAGTCGTCCCTCTTAATAATCCGATGTGGTTGGCTTCTGCAACTTTTGCAATTTACTCACGTAACCAGTTTTAGATTCCTAACAAAAGCACCAAAAAATACCAAGAAAAAATACAATTCCTTAACCGTCGGCGTTTCGTTACGTTACGTTTTCGTCGTTATATTAAACACGCTGACTCCGAAAAAGTAATAACGACGTTTTTATCAACAACAAGTCGCTTAGTTAGTCAACGGAATCGCGCGGAGAAACTACTTACACGCTGCACACTTTTAACCGTTTAACTCGCTTCAAGAAAAAGAAAAATTGTTTCGTTAACTAAAAGTACACATACCCATATGTAGTTGGTGTTTTTTCATTTTGTTTGTTGATATGCTCCATGTATTTGGAAAATAATGTCGAATTTATAAGCGTCGTCAGTGGTGGCGAGGCAGTAAAAGTGAATTTGTGGTTTAATTCTTGCATTAAGTTTCGAGGGTGCACTTAGCAGTTTAGCAGTTAACGGTAACAGTTACGTGAAAGTGGACTCAGTGTGCAAAAATGCTGCATTTTATTTATTATATACCTGTATTAAATAATCCATTTGCATTGGTGAAAGTATGTTAACTGCTTCTCTTATGCACGACCGCAGCGATAATATTGAATTGAACGGCTGCCAATGAAACGTGCAACACTAAAAACCAAAAAAAAAAAAAAAAAACTAAACAAATAAAAAGAGTGCTACGAAAATAATCAGAAAATTTAAAGAAATAATAACTGTGACCTGATTTTGGGAAAATACTAGGTACATATGACATATACATCTAAAATTCAATTCGAATGTGCTTTAAATTAAAGTATAAATGTGTAATTTATTACATAGCACTAACGATTATCAAATAACAATCAACACCAAGTGCAACGAAAGCAAAAGTTTTACTGAGAGTCCAGATAGTTGTTACGTTGTTGTTAACGCAATTGATAACCAGATTTTCAGCCTACCACAAATACATGCTGAATTTACCCGCACATACGCACATGCAGATATAAGTGTGTATTTGTGTCTGAATTCATCTGTATTTGCACAACACGAAATTGCGACAACAGAAAACCGGCGCGAAAGCCAACTGATTGCGCAAAATAAAGAAAGACCCCGAAAATAAAAAATGACCAAAAGATAACTGCAACAATAATAACAGCAGGTGGCGCTGCGCTGGGTCAGCGCAAGGTCAAAGCGATGCAAGCGGCCAACTTTGCCCGTTGACGGTTCAAGAAAAACTCTGTCGACAAAGTGGAGAAGCAACAAATAACAAACAAAAATACAAAAGACTTGCGACACGAACTTGTTGCGCAGTCACACTTGTTATTTATATCATGTACTTTAATATGTGTGGGCATGTTTATATTATATAATTAGCTCACAGTTGCCACCAGACCAAGTAGAAAATTACAAAAAAACAAAATAAATCCCCAAATAAAAGTTACACATTTAATTTGAAAGTTCATTTTTGTTCATTTTTTCTTTTCTTGATTTTTGCATCCTAGTTTGAATCTTGCTAATTAGTTATATTTTTCGAAGAAACAAATAAAAATTTTCTGCTCGATTAGCGGCTTTTGTACGCCTTTATTTTTCCCATCTGTAAATAATTTATGTGCAGTGATTTGGCACAAACAATAAAATTTAAAAAAGAAAAAATCAGTAAAAAGAAAAAACAAATTGCAAGTGACATTGACAATACGAAAGATGAGTAGTTTTTTTCTTAAAGCAAATTGATTGTTTTTATTTTTTCTGTAGGCGTTATTTTTCAATGTAATATCGTTTGTTTTAAACAGTCAAATATGTTTTAAAAACGTGTTTATAATATTTTTGTTTGTTTTGTAATTGCGAAATTTTTTTATCAGTATTATTGTTTTTTTTTTTTTGCACATCTTGCGACAAAACGTTTTTGATCGATGTATGTGTGTGAAAAATCTCGACACATTTTTGGGCATGTTTCATTTCATTATTTAACTGCGCACATAAAACTGACAGGGCAATTAGCTGTTGTTGTTGCAAATTATAAAAAAAAAACACACACACAAAATACTATAAATCATACATCTACGCGGATCTATGTATTCATCTCCAGCATGCCAAAGCATTCATACCCTTGGCGACAAATTAGGCATAATTTTCAGAAAAAAACCCCATATAACATAAATTTTTATCATACATATTCATTATGAAATCTCGTTGTCGATGATTTGTCTTCGGTACATGTGTTTTTTTTAATTGGCACTACATCTAGACGATATAGTTGTCAGATTTGAGCGATTTGTAACGCATATTTTATGTGTCAACCAAATCGTGAAAGACTTTAACTACTCCTAAGCAAGTGTATGAGAGCTATGTACACTGCTTGCCAAGCTTTTTGACCACAGTTGCAAATCATTGTTCAGCTAGAAAACTGGTTATGTTAAAAAAAAAATAATTCAATTTGTGCTAATCATGGATTTGTGGTCAGTTTTGTAATGCCGAAACTGCTTTGGCAACATCGGATACGAAAGGCATTCATTTCTTTTGCAATTTGATTTTTAAATTGGCAAATCAAAGCATTTGTTCAAGATATATTAAATTAAAAAAATAAGAAGATTCTATTGTAAGAATATTCTTTTGTCAAACGACATTCCTTTGTTTATTGATCTATTATTTACATATATTATATTATATCAATTTAATCAGAGTTGTAAGAATGGTCAGTTATAATCATTTGTTAAAAAAAATGTAAATAGCTCAAACAGTATGATTTATCTCCCTATGCATACTAAATAAAAACTATATATAAAATATTTTTTAATTATGATTACGCTCCCTTATTATAAGTATTTTTGTAATAATTCATTACTACACTGTGCAACATTTACAAGGCCTGCAATTTAATTTTCATTTTGGGAGCATTCAACCCAATGCACGTAAAATGATGGTAATTATTACAGTCTACTACTCTTTATGCTCAAACTGGTTATGTATGGGGAATTCAAGCTCAACCGTAGCGCTAGTTACTCTTACTTGGTTTTAATAGTTGAAATCTTGATCGAGAGCTTTTCGAAAACCAAGAAGCTAAAAATGCTTAAATTGAGCAGTTGCTTAAACACTACAAGCACACAATATTATTATACCCTCGAGGTAAGCTAGACACTTGGACTAGTTTGGTCTTAAATAATAACATGTTTGTCAATTCCTCGTCGATTCAAGGACGTAAATAAATGTAATCTGAATCTTAACAACCAAGAATGTTCTAGAGATTGCTTGACTAGCCGGTACTAAGTCAATTTAATTCCAATAGATACATGAAAAATTTGTTAACAACTGCCTAAAGGGTATACCAGAAAGAGGTTCACACCCAACAAAGGTTACATAGTTTTCAATATATTCACTAAGCATCCGTCGCTAACAATTAATATTAAGTCAGTTAAAAATCTTTGTAACGCATTCTGCTTAGACATATTTTCAAAAAGATAAATACGATAAACATTTTCGTTTTGCAGTCTTCCGTGAATATTAAGGAGTTTTGCAAAACGTTTGTTATTACATTTAAATTTTGGTATGAATAGTTTCGCTGTTGCACGTGATTTGCATTTCCTGCAGAGCAATTTTTATGTGTGTTGGTAAATATGCATAAAACAATCATTAAAATATACAAGAAAAAAGTTTACATAATAACTACGTTTTGGTGTTAAAGCAAACTGAACTACATTTAACTATCGATGTGAGATACAGACGAGCTCTGTTTTGGATTAGGTCAGCTTTCTTTATCACATAACTATTGAAAGTAAATTTATAACACCCAGTAAACAGATTTATCGTGCAAGCTTTTTATGATTTATGTTGCATGAATTTGCACCTAAAATTATAATTATGTACTTTTAACGATGAATATTATTATTCTCATATTAGATCTATTGTGCTCTCTTCTGACACTTTATCGCTTCCAACAACCCTGATTTTTTGTCGGGTTGAGTATATCTATATCTTCCAAGATCACATGTTTACCTAGAATTCTTCTTGCTAAGTCGACACAGATTAGCTAGATGACCTCTTGGCCCATAATGTCTATATGTCAAGTATTCAAAGTATTCTTGCTAAAAACAAAAAGATATTTGGTTTGTGTTAGATGATTAAAAATAAAGGTAATTTCACTTCCTTTAAAAATAATTCGCTTCTGAATAATACAATCTCAACTTTGCATAGAACTATTTACTCCAGGGTTATATAATTTATTAAGAACTACGAAATGGTTTTAGGCGCCTGCCACTTCCTAATAATTATATATTAGTTCGGTGCATTAGCGTCGTATTTAAAAGATTTATTATGTTAAGAGACTTAATTACTTTTTTCGTACATTTCACTTTAAAATCTATTAACCTAGAAGACCCGGACGGAAGCAAACGTTTTGTGATTTATAACTTAGTCTCCGTTGTAAATATACCCTACAAAATAAACATATATATTTAAAAGGCAATTCCTAATATTTTTTATTACTCTCATTTGAAAATTCTGTATTGTTGTAGCCGGCTCATTACTCTCAATAAAATCAATTATTACTTACATATTAGCTAGGAACAGGGTGTATACGAAAGGAACTCCGACTAGTTATAACTTAATTATATTATCCTAAAGTTAGAACGCTAAAATTACGTTGTCGTTACTTTATGGCTACTTTTAATATTTATTTAATTTTTGTCGATGTCAGAGTTTTAAAGTGTTTTAAATTGGCACGTTTGTTCACATTCGAAAATTCTGTGCTGTTGTTGCCGGCTTAATGGGTTATCTAATATTCCTTTTGATAAAAAACAGAATAATTATAAGCTCATATTTTTTTGGGTGGTAGAATCATGAGCATTAAGCGCTCGATTACACGTTTTAAGTGACCGTTGGCCATTTTTATACTATATATAGAGGTATATGTATATATGTGCATATGTATATATACACATGTTAAAAATTATACCTATAAAATGTCAAGCCTCAGGGGAATTTGATTTTAAATACGGCTCGGAAGTCGAGGCAATCGGTGGGTCAGTGCTTAAAATAAATTAATAATCATTTAGAATTGTGATTTTAGATTCAACAAAAAATATTTAATTATTTAATAAATAATTTTTTTGCAGAATCATGTATCGAATATATAGCCTGTTATTTGTTTTATTCACCGGCCAAGCACTCGGTGCGGATATTTTAATGGCCACAATGGGAGGCACAAAGTCACACAAGATACCATTTTGGGAGCTTGCGAAAGGATTGATAAACAGGTGTGTATTGTTAACAAATAATTGCTTCATATTCAGCAAAGTGTGTGAACTATGAAAGTTGCCTCTGAGTTGATATTTATGTTAACAAAGAAATAACTTGTAACCTTTTAAGCCTCAACAAGATATCAACGGTGATCAAAGTTCAAAGTAAATAATTTTAAATAGCATTCGAAATTGTGTCATTTCATTAAAGGGATCAAATTTAAAATAGATGTGTGCAATAATATATATATGTTTATATTTGAAGAATAATTAAGACAAAACAGCGCGTAAGCTATATGTATATGTATATTAAAAAGGTCTGTTTGGATATTTAACAAATTATTTAAAATATTTCCATGCAACTACAAAAAAGACTCAACAATTTATTTGATATAGTTATAAATAAACAAAATAACAAAATCAGGAATATTTCGATCAAACTTATGAAATTGATTTAAACAAAATTACAAAAGAGATTCAATAAATTATTTGCTATATCTATTAAATTTACTAAAAATAAAACCAGAAATTGTTGGATGAAACTTATGAAATAATTAAATCAAACGAAACTCATAATTTATTCGCAAAAGTTATTCAAAAAATTAGAGTAAGAGCTGGAATCAGAGTTATAAATATTTGTATATTTTATATATAAATATATATAATGTGAGTGAAGCAAGCTTTACTCAAAATAAAACAACTGTTCTTGAAAAAAAGAGGAGTTGGTACAAATTTATTCACAAATTTATTCATTAAATGTTTGAATTTTATTTTTTTATACACAAAAGTAATATTCATTTATCTTGTAACCACTTCAGACATGTTTAGTAGCAAAAAAAGTTGATATAAGGCCTCCAAGATAAAGGCGCTTAAATTGATTATAATAATGGTTTTTTCAAATTCAAAATATGTTGTATAAATGTTGTCAATCAATTTGGAGAATTGAAATAAATCTATTTAGGCATTTATGAATATAGGCAGAATAATATTGTAGTTAATCAAATTGTTTTAATATTATATTATCTAACCGTGGATCTCAATTATGTTGCAAATATTTATTATGTATTTTTCAGAGGTCACAACATAACCTTCTTAAGTGGATTTCCGGCCGATTTCCATATCGATTGTCTGCATGAGGTGTCACCAGTCAGTCTGGTTGAATATATACGTAACTACACAAATTGGGATCTGCTGGGTGCCCGAATGAATGGCGAAATGCCCATCAAGCCATGGGACGGGCTCCGCTTTGCATTTGAGGTGACATATAAACTATAAAATTTAATTAGTACTTTTCTTATTTATTGTTGTCATTTCTAGTCATGCGATGCAATGTTGGCTGATCCAGAAACCATGGATCTAGCGAATCGTACCTTTGACCTGGCTATACTTGATGGCGCATTTCCCGAATGCTTGCTGGGCTTGATATATCAGCATAGAACACCGTTTATGTATGTGAACACAGTTGGATTCTACACGGCCAGTTTGTCCATGGCCGGAAATCCGGCCAGCTATGCGGTAACACCAAACTTTTACTCTCGCTTAACGGACACAATGAGCCTCTACGAGCGGGCACTGAATACGGGCATGCAAATCGGCCAGAATATATTGCATAGTGTAAGTTGAAGAATGACTATGTGACTGATGGTTATCCTTTAATCTTTGACCCTACCACACAGTATGTTATGCGTCGTACTCATCGTATATTGCGGGATCATTTGGGCTCACATATTCCGCATCCGTACGATATGTCTCGCAACGTTAGCTTCATTCTGCAGAATGGACATGCTGTCGTCTCCTATCCCCGCCCCCTCCTTCCCAATGTGGCAGAGGTGGCTTGCATACACTGTAAGCCAGCCCGACCGTTGCCCAAGGACTTGGATGATTTCATTTCGGCCTCCGGAGCATCGGGATTCATTTATGTGTCGATGGGTTCCTCAGTGAAGGCTGCCAATATGCCAGAGTCACTGCGTCGCATGCTCGTCAAGACATTTGCCCGTCTGCCATACAATGTGCTGTGGAAATACGAAGGCAATGAGGCCGATATGCAGGATCTAACACCAAATGTGAAGCTATCCCGTTGGCTGCCACAGCAGGACATTCTAGGCCATAGCAAGCTGCGTGCCTTCGTCACGCATGGCGGTCTGTTGAGCATGTTTGAAACGGTTTACCACGGTGTACCGGTGGTCACAATGCCCGTCTTTTGCGATCATGATGTGAACTCGGCCAAGGCAGAGGTCGATGGCTATGCGATTAAGCTGGATCTGGAAACACTGTCCACCAATCAGCTGTACAAGGCCATCATGAAGGTCATCCACGATCCACGCTACAGAAGTGCAGCCAGATATCGCCAGAATCTATTATTAGATCAACGATCCACAGCACTGGAGACATCTATCTACTGGACGGAGTACGTCCTTCGGCACAATGGCGCCTATCATCTGCAGTCTCCAGCTCGAGATTTGAGGTTTACATTTGACAAGCACAATTCTATATAATATTAATTATCCTTTTTTATTTTTGAAGCTGGTGGCAGTACTATCTGCTGGATGTGGTCGCCCTCTATTTGGTGGCCCTCTGTGCTCTGGTGCTAATTCTGAAGCGCCTAGACATTCGATCGGATAAAACGCGCAGTCAGCACTTTCCCAACATACTTCCGGCAACGAAAAAAAAGTCAAAAAAATTATAAATCCCCCGCACATGCAACTAATAATTGGTACTTAAGATCTACTATGACATGGAAATGTTTCAATTATGGGCTGACAAAAGTTAACTTAATCACAAATTATTCAAAATAAGTACCACCTCAAAATGTAAGCATATCTGGCTTTATATTTGTTAGTTATTTGTCATCCTGTTAAATTCGGTTCAATCTAATTTGGGAAAAGTGCCTTGTATATAGTGTCTATATTTATAATTGTAAACTTAAGTAGCCGTTTGAAGAACACACAATTTTTGAATGTCCTCAAATTTTAAGCGCAGAAATTTTAAGCCAAAGTCTACAAATCGTTAAAATTAATCATTATTTCTCTCTATGTACGCAATTTTTATTGTTAAAGCGCTGTGGAGTATTGAACTAAAATAAAGGTTGAACGTGTGCTTCTTAAATGTACATTAGACACTTGTTTTTTTTTATTTATAAGAATTGTTAATTTAGCTCAGTTCTAAGGTTATAAAAGTCTTTGGAATAAACTGAGCTATTTTATCTACGAAGAAAAAAAAGAATATTAATAGTAATTGCTCGAATATATAACATAATAATTGCTCGAATATATAAAATAATAATTAATTAGGCAGCAAAGCTTACCATTCAAAATTTAACTAGACAATAAATGCTTAAGGGGTATCTCCATAAACTTCTTTAACTGGGTCATTTTCTAAACGAACAATCGCACTTGAACTTTCCTTTTCGAATCTATGTAAACCCATAGACAAATAACTACTCTGTGAAATACTTGCCACAGATAGACACAAACCTCTTAACGCCTATTTACTTTCATAAAAATGAAGAAAAACAACCAAAACTATTGCCAGCTGACATAAATATATATGTTTGACGAATAGACATACCATAGCTATTTATTCACACTTAGACTAATTCGCTTGCTTAACTAACTTGGCCATCATCTTGTCCTCTTTGACTTTGCGTTTGGCTTCCTTCTGCTTGCGCTTGTCCTCCTTCTCCTTCTGCTCGAGCATTTCCTTGAAGCGTTCGTCGCGTACATCCACCTTGAATCCGAAATGCCGCCGCACTTCCTCAATTAGACGCTCTTTACGCTGAATGGCAGCTGCCGCATCTGCTCGTCGCTTCTCCACCTTTGCATTTAGGTCCGCCTTCCACTGCTCCAGTTTCTCTAGCTTCTTTTGAATGCCATCTTCACGTTCCTGAATTGCTGCTTGCTTCTCGGCCTTGGTGACCCGAAGTTTTTCCAATAGTTGTTGAAGAGTTTCGGGTTGCGTAATGTTTTGGCGCTTTTGTGTTTCGCTTCGATCGGCAATTGTGCCAAAGCAGATTTGTGGATTGACATTACTCTTGCCACCATATCGACCATATAGACTCCTCTGATATTTCTCAGTCAAATGTATCCAAGAGTGCGCCTCGTTATATGGTGTTGCTTCCAGGAGCACATTTTTGTGTTGTTGCCGCAAACCAGATTTATCGCGGCTCACAGAATTATACTCCCCATTTTCGTTGACGAACGATGCTGGTAGCTCTGTTTGCGCAATGCTACTGAAATACTTTGTACATCCAATTGGAATTCTGATAGCAACAGTTAACTTGTTAACATTCATCTTAAACAAATTTCATTTGTTAAAAATAGTTGACTTATCGCATATGTTAGTGATGGTTATATGTGCACTAAAGTAAGCGATATTATTAATCGATAGAACTATCGATATTAGCGGTAGTTTTTCGATCAGGCGCATCTGCATTTTAGTTTGAAAAGGCATACGTTTAATAAAAATAATTAAATAAATATGTATTTTTTTTATTAAATTTCAATGTATCAATGGTTAGGCTCTTTAATATTTAAATTGTTTAATTTAGTGGATTTATTAAAAAAGTATTTATTTTAAGCTATTTATTACTATTTACAATACAACGTGCTATATCCAGGTCACGATATGAATCAATTTCCAGACCATCTTCACTTGTAATTTCAACAACAGCGCACCTAAGACATTAAAAATAAAGTGTATCAAACAAACTACCTTATAGGCTTTCTGAATTCTCCAACAGATTGTCTTTTTGAGCTTTAGAGCTTACTTTTTATTCTGTAAAAGTCCGTTCATTGCCAGTTTTCTTTTTGAAAAATAAAACATTCCGGCTTCTACCATATCTCCTCTCCAGTCTTGCCGTCGTGGTCTGGCTTCCATATTAAAATTATCAGCCAAAATTTGTCCATTAACTGATTTCCAACGCAAATTATGAGATCTTGGAAAAATAAAGTTAAATATATACAAATATTAGTGAAATGTTTTTAAGATTTTTTCAATCAGATTAAAACTGCATACCTCTTAACGGCAAATACGCAATCATGCGATTTAAATTTACTAACCGCTTGTTTAATATACTTTTCATTCAAGAAAACCGACGTGCATTGAAACAAAGCGAAATTTTGTACGTATTTATGGACTTCAAGGAATTCCTTGATTGATTCAACAGACGATGTCTCATCCATTGCGTATTTTTCAGGTCGATTGTGGACCAAGGCACCATCTAAAAATAAATATTGCTCTGAGGAAAATTCGTAAATTTTCTGTCTTAAGTAATACTCACATTTTGTAGCTTCTAGTGCAATTTTCTCGTCATCTGTTGAGACCCAGATATGCTCAAAACAATTTGAATTTCTTATTGTTATAATAGTACGCGATAATAATGACAAACCATTGATTTCAACTAAATTTTTATATGTAATTAATTTACTGCCTCCGCGGGCGAGGATCAATGCATGAATATCATTTGGCAAGCTATTAAAAGAGAGGGTAGAAATCAATACGGATCTCTGGTATAACTATATTTATATATATTTACCAAGTTGTATTGGCTTTGACTTGAATCAACCAGAGTATCACTAAACAAAGCTTGAGAGCAATCATGATAATACAGCCCATGTAGTTGAGTAAGAAACATATACTAATGTAAAAAAAAAAAATTTGAATGTGCACAACAGCGGAGATTAGAGTGAACCAAATTTATTTTACTAGAGTTTAAATTTGTGGTTCGCAGACTAGTTGTGTATTATATATAACGATGATTTAATATCCACTCTAAAGTTAATTAAGCTGTTGTTATCCCGTAGTTGTCATTTTGTGTTCATTTATTATATGGGTTAAAATTGTTCTTTTTTATTGTTGCTTTTGTGAGTGGATCAGATCAACAGCCGACATTAAAGACCATTGAATGAACAGTACACAAAAAATTCAAAATTTAGAGATAGGTTTCATTATTTTAAAATAAATATTTATTGCACAGTTATTTTATATTGCTCTAAAGTAGTTTGATCTTTTCGATATTGCTTGTAAAATTATCACTTACTTAATTATTTTCGTTCATAGGCAAAAATTGAATAAACAAATATACCGCTTATTCTATTGACAGGACTCTAGGACTTATCCAATCCTATATGCACATCAATATTGAATTTGATATTTTAAAAAAATTTTGTTGACTAATCGGGCTATATAACATTTGTATCAATGCATAAATAATATTAGTATGTACATTTGTATATACAAAACGCTTAAGACCACATCCTATAAAAATATTCTAATCGATTTCTTTTTTAATTGAAAAGTTGGCATATGTAATGGATTTAAAGAACACCGGCATATTTTTGATTAATATATGCTTTGGTGTGGTAATTATAAGTCCGAATTGATGCAGCTAATGTTTGAATTAATTGTTTATCCCGCTTTGTAGATTGGGCATAGCTATCAATACCGCCTCCACTGCAAATATAAAATATAAAAAGGTATATAAATTAAGAATGCTTTTTAATCGAAGATGTTCATTGATTTGACATGCAGTAAACAGCTTTCTAGTACTTTAGTCTAATACAGATCCACTGAAAAGCTATTAATAAACTTATACAGATGAACAAGGATAGATCGACTTTGTCCTTACTTGGTGTATATAAATATAGTTATTTAATAGATATTACATCATTAATGTTTTATACACATATACCATTTACCAGAATTACGAAACAATGAATACAAAGTGATGCATTCATATTTAAAATAAAACATAATTATTACTTACTTGATATCTCTTGTTCGCAGGACCCGTTCCGCCCATGTCTGAGGTCTAGGGATCTCACGTGAGACACCAACTTGTTTTTTATCAAGGTAATCAATAACATCATCATAGTAATTGGTTCTATAATTGTACATGTATTTGTACTGCAGAAATTTCGGCCTTTTGATAAAATAAAATATATATATATATACATATATAAAGTTTTCTTCTTGGTAAATTTCAACATTTGCGCCTACCTGACCCAATGTCGATATAGCTGAACTGGTTTCCTGTACCCATCATCCTCTGGTGGAGGTGGAGGTGCCTTCGTTTCAATTTCGGCCTCAACAATATTTTCCTGCTCCTCCGGAGCTGCTTCTGATGCCGGCGCTTCGGATCTCTGCTCAGATTTGATACTTGCTGGCTTGGATGGTACAGCATCAACGGATCCAGGAGCCTTTGCATCAGATTCACCGCCATCATCGAAACCCCAAGGATCTTCTTCGTCCCCCATTTTACTGATTAAAATTTAGAAAACAATTAAATGAATCTAAAAATATTTAGACTTAATAAGAAAGATAATCTGAATAATAGCATTCTATACGATATAGTACGCAACCTGACCTAATGGTATTATTGCCTAATTTCAATACTTTTCAGTCCATTCAGTTCGTTTGCTTTATATATAATATCTAAATAAGAGCACTCGCCATTGTCTTCGTAATCTAAAATACATATAGGGTCAAACACTAACCCACAAACGAGTGCATAAAAAACGCAATGAGAATTTTATATTAATAGCAAACCTTATGTAAATTGGACATTGGACAGAATCCCAATTAAATATATGTACTCTAATCGAAGACAATCGAATTTAGAACGTTCATGAGTGTGAGTGTATTTATAGTTATACACAAGAATTGAGTAGTACTTGTATCAAATATCAAGTACTTGTCCTTATTTAAAAAATATATACATAGATATATTATTGGTAAAAAAAATTAAGGACTTAAACTCGTTTCAATTAATCCTTTTCGTTCTGGGATTTTGATTGTCACAATGCATATATATTTTAATCAAATATTTGTTTCCTTTTCAAATTTTCTTTACAATTTTCTAAGTGGAAAATACCTGTGATATAGTGTTTATATTGGAGTTAAATTAAAAAGACTAACCAAATAAATTTTCGTTTACATGCAATTGAGATGCAAATAGCTTTTAAAATAAAACAAAACGCAATATATAATGTATAAATAAAAGCTATGAATAAAAAGCTTTTGAACTCCAAACACTATTAACACCTATTCTCGTACATGTATCATAGAGAAGGAACCTATTATTTATATATACGAAGAATTAATTAAACTAATTCAGGGCGATAGTGCAGCACAAACTAATTATTATTTATTTTACCTCATTGATACAATAAATCCAATCAAAATATATTAACTAAATTAAGCAATTCTAAAAAATTGTGCACGAATCTCCTTAGGTAAAACTATATACCAGATTTTAATAAAGCTTCGTAAAATGTATTTAAAATGTGACTAAATCATATATCACGATTTTTATAAAGTGCTTTTAAATACGCAGAGTTGAACAGGGAGAGGGGATGGAAAAGATTCCCCTGTATCTCAATCTTACATAGACTCATACAGTTAGACAATGGATAAAGCCCCCTTCGAGCTAACCTTTACGAAAGGCTGGGTACGATTCTTTGTCCTATACAATAAGCCGGAGTTTCACCGACGCTTAAACCAAAAATAATATATATTTATTGAATGTGCATTAGTATCTGCATCCTGGCCAATATATAATTAAATAATTTCTCAATAAAAATGTGCGAGGTGAGGTGCGTAATTCATTTACTTCCTTCTCTATCAATATATAATAAATATATCCTCTAAATATCATGGATAATTTCAAAGGACGTTCCATTCCAATGTTCCAAAAACATACATAAACATCGTTTATATTGGTAGTTTAAAAATACTGCAATTATTTGATCAGAATATGGATAAGAATATATCGAAAATATCGATAGATCAATACAAAATATTGTTTATATACACATACAAGCGTATAAATGTGCTTGTATAAACAAGTAAAATGAATACTCCCATGATAAGATAGCTAATGTTCCAAATGTATTTTGTATTTCAGCTTGCACACATACACACATGACTCAAAGTGTGATTCACTCCATGTTAAACAGTACATAAAGTGAATTCGTTAACGCCTCACAATGGCAACTCATGCGGAAAAGGACTATTTTCATTTGGTATGTAGAAGATCTACACATCTGTAAATACCCAATGTGTGCTCTAAAGTTTATCTTTACTTTTACAATAATCTGTGTGTTGTGATATATGAACCAAGATGATACAAATAATAAGTGTACATGCAACATGTAAATATACATACATATATGTATAACGGTTTCTAATGTGCAGCTGCATAATTAAATGCATACATACACACATAAAACTGCAACATGATGGCAGCTGCAAACGAATGGGAACTAGGTCAATTGTAATTGCGCTTGCTATAATGTTTCACGCAAATATCTGATGTGCATCAAATTTCTGATTGTATTAAAAACATTCCATTGAATAAATAAATAAATCCATTCCATTAAATATAAATTCCATCCACATTCCATAAGTTAAAAAATAAAAATAGAATTCTTTGTTCGCAGACAAACTTTCAAAGTGGAAACCAAAGTATGTTATCAGGTATAGGTACAACGGCATTTCAAAGACGGAAAGCATAGCCCCAGATAATACTAAATGCTTTGTGCTTGATTTGATGCATACTCCAAATACAAGTAGTAATTATCGAGAATTGAAGAACGTCTGAAAGCTTAACTATGCGCTTTTTTGACATTTACTAGCATAAATATAATATTTAGATTTAGAATTAATCTAGAAAATCAGTTTATTTATAAGATCTCTCTATATTTATACATATATTATTTTTTATATAATTATTGTAGAATGTCAGCATACGGAAAGCTCTCAAGGGACTGGAAACCCCATTGAAATCGAAACATGCTCGCTCGGTTATTATTATAATCCATAGATCTAAAGAATCGCTAACATTTTGGTCGCTTATAACGCGCCAACCAATAATGGAGAGCAGATTTACGGCCTGGCACTTTTGCCATCTGCTACACAAGGTCTTAAGAGAAGCGCATCGATGTGTTCTACAGCAATCACAAAAGCATAAGAAAATGATATTGGAAATTGGCAAGTCCTGGGGACATCTACAAGATGACATTGGCAATTGTATTAAGGCTTATAGCAAGTTGTTAGTTACCAAACTAAACTTTCATGACAAGAATCGATTCTATCCCGGAAACCTTATAATAACATTTGCTGGCATTGCAACTGCTGCTGATAACGACTTGAATTACTAGTATGTATTATTATTATTAGTATTCAATAGATGACCTAAGACAATATGTTTTTATCTTAGCTTTCAACTGTGTGTGGAAATCTTCGACTATTTGGATGATATTGTTCTCCTTCAAATTGCAATATTTACTTCAATTAACACATATCGGATATCGTCAATGACGCAACCAGGCCAGTGCAGATTGGCGCCAATGATCACGCTTATACAAGATTCAAACCCATTGTATGATATGAGTGTCAGACTAATGTTCAAACTTCATGAGAAATTGCCTAATGATGTCCTTTCTGGTCATCGTGAACGCTTTTCTGGCATCTTTGCTAAGCTAAAATTGTTTTATGACAACGTGAGGCCCTTACAATATTTCCATGACCTTATAACTGTTCCACAGTTGCCGGAGCATAGTCCGAACTTTCAGTCACAGGTTGATTTTGGTAGCTATGTACCGCCTGTGGTCCATGTTCAGTCCGAACCCGATCCAGTCGTGGAGGATCTTGTTGACACCAACTCACCCAATAATTCCAATCATATTCAACAAGATCACATTTTAAATGAACGTGTTAATGAATTGGAAAATTTGCTAGAAGATAAGAGTGACATGATTGACCAACTGAATGCTAAACTATGTGAATGGAAAAGCAATTTCGATGGACTGGAGCAAAGTTATAAACATGATGTCCTGGAGCTCCAAAGGAGCAATACGGCGTTAAGTAACGATTTGGCTTCCTCAAAAGAAATCATCGCAAATATTCGAATGGAAAAAGATGATTTGGAACTGCAATTGACAAACAATCCAGTATTAATTCGTGAGTTGAACTATTACAAACTAGTGAGAATTTGGACGGCATTTATAAACATTTTCTTACATTTACAGAAAAAGTATTTGAAGAAGAGGAGAAGCAAAAGTTATCATCTGAAAAGTTTAATAAGCTCAAACTTATGTACACACAAATCAGAGACGAACACATCAATTTACTACGTCAGGTAAGGCATTAATTAAACATTTTTTTTATGTAAATCACTTAAAATTCTATTTCATTTCAGCACGGCGAGCATTCCAAATCTTTAAATAAAGAAAAGCAAGTTAATTCAGAATTACAATTGCAGATTAAAGAACTAAATAATGACATTTTAAAGATAAATGCAGTTATTGAATCAGACAAAGATAATAGTAGTAAGCTAACCCAAGAAATTGAAGAGCTTAAGAGTTTAAATTCACGACTTGAGAAAAGTGCAAGTGAAAAAGAAATAAAATATGAGGCTAAAATACAAGAAAAAGAAAATGAAAATATTGGTCTATATTCAAAGGTAAATATTTTAACCGAAGATAGTATGGAGCTTGACAAAGTAAAATTAGTTTTGAAAGAAAAGGAACAGAAACTTTCTGAAGCGGAAAGTTTATTGAAAATGAAAAAGGAGGAAATAGTTGAAACTCACAAAAAGAATGAGGAAAAATACTTACAACTATCAAATGAGAATAAAAAACTACAAGAAACGCTTCAAAGTGATGCACAAAATCTACGCTCAGTTTTAATTGAAACTGAAGTCAAATTGGGGCAAAGGGATAATAAATTGCAGGTAAGCTATTCAAACTCATATGATTTATTTAATTTCTAATATCAATATCCGTAGCAAGCCGAGTCATCTTTAAATTTATTAAAAGAGGAAAAAGTTGTATTGCGCCAACTTTCAACGGATCTGCAACAAAAACAGAAGCAGCTCGAAGGAGATTTACTTCAGTCAATGAATAAAGCAGAGACCCTAACAATTTTCAATAAACAATGTGAAGAAAAATATTTACAACTTTCAAATGAGCACAAACAGCTACAAGAAACTCTTCAAAATGAAACACAAGCCTTACAAACGATGTTGGATGAAAGTCAAGCTAAACTAAAAGAAAGGAAAATGGTTTTACAGGTAAGCGATGAACGAGAAATTATTTAAATTATTTTATATTAAATGCAATACTTATTCTACTCTTTAGGAAGCTGAGGCATCTTTAATTCTATTGAATGAAGAAAAAGTGGTATCTGAAAAACTTTTTTTGGTCATGCAACAAAATCAGAAACAACTTGAAGGCGATTTGCTTCAGGCAGTGAACCGAGTAGAATGCTTGACAAATTCAAATAAACAGTCTGAAGACAAATTACAGACTATGAGGAAATTAATAATTCAGACGGTGAAAAAAACATGTGCGTCAACATTAAATGACGGAGATCAGCAGGCATTAGAAGTTGTGCCAAAATTATCGGCCGAAATCGATACGTTATTGAACAAATTGAAATCTTCCGCACACATACCAATCGACGATTGCGTCGAAAAAATACATGACATTTTATATTTAGGATATTACTTTATAGGACTGTATGAGCAATGTGATATAATTTATATAACAACAAAAGAAATTGAAAAAGGGCTCGGTAAGTATTTAATAAAATAAATATTGATATACTTATATTTAAAATTTATTTTAAATCTTAGATGTGTTTAACAAAATACGCTCCATGTGGCCGGACCTAATTAAACTTTTTGAAATCATTGAAAATGATGACAATAAACAGCAATTTGCTAATGTCGCAAATGGCACGCAAATGAAATTAACTGAATTAAATGAGCTTGTTCAAGGAATACTTAATAACTTTGAGAACAGCGTGGATCTTGATAAGCTGATTGAGATAGAACTGAAAGAGATGGATGCTGCGATTGAAGAAGCTGCTTCTAAGCTTATCGACCTACTCTCCAAGTCCCGAGAGAACGACAATAAAATTAAACTGGAAGTCAACGAGAAAATATTGGAGGCCTGTACAGCTTTAATGGAGAGCATTAAAATATTGAATATCAAATCACGTTTGCTTCAAAAAGAAATTGTTTCTTCCCAAAAAGGTAAGAATTAATTTCAAATAACTGATGTAAAAGCTAAATATATTTATATTTCAGGAAATGCAACGGCAAATGAGTTTTACAAACGTAATAGCCAATGGTCAGACGGTTTAATATCAGCATCAAAAAGCGTTGCTAAAGCGGCCAATTGTCTTGTTGAAGCTGCCAATAATGCAGTTAACAGTGACTCTGGACAAAACTTTGATTTAATAGTGGCTGCCCAGGAAATTTCTGCCTGTACCGTTCAGCTGGTAATGGCGAGTAAAGTGAAAGCTAATCGCAATAGTGAAAATCTGACAAACCTAACAAACGCATCGCGAAATGTGACAAAAGCAACTGGAGTTGTTGTCGCAACTGTGAAGGATGGAAATTCAAGACAGGAGCAGCAAAATGACATCGATTTGTGCAAACTAACACCATCTCAACTTAAAACTATGGAAATGGAAATACAAGTCAAAGTATTAGAACTGGAACAAGCTCTCCAAAGTCAACGTGTTAAATTATCATCGTTTCGCAAGGAGCATTACCAGAAAACCGAGTACTAAACATAATCCCAAATATTGTTGTCAACAAATATTATTAAAATATATTAATTTCGCATTATTTTGTTTATGTTAAATGAGAATGCAATTTTTAATTAATGAATATGGCGCAGAATTCACTAATGGGCTGCCCTATTGTTTTATCTTTATATCCATTTAGATAATCCTTTTATCCTGGCCTTCATTATAGCATTAGTAAAGAAAAACAACCAAGTGTACGCTATACTTTTTAACCAGATTTATTTAATATCAGCTGATGCATTCTTATACTTTTCATCATCAGCGATTTTTTTAGCTCTATCAAAAGCCTCCTTAATGCATGACCTGTAAATGGATTTTGTGTTATATAAATTTTTTATACTATTGGCATATACTCTACCTGAATAGTTTTTGGTGTAAAATATAAGCGCTTACATGGCCAGCATCTAAATACCGAACTTCAGCTCCCGGCCAAATATCTTCAAGACTCGAACAACCCTCTCGCGGCACATAAGCGTCATCTCTAGCACAAACCGCTATTATTAGAGAAGTGTCAAACGGTACTGAGAAGTTCTTCAAGTGCGTGCACTCGTCCATCATTCCCCGCATAAATTGCAAAGCTTCTCTCTCCCACCAATTAGTTTTGGTTATATCAATTCTTTTATTGTTATTGAGCGATGTCAACGGTAAAATATATTTCATTAGTCTCGTCAATGCTGATGCGTCTGTTGGGCTGTCTGCTTGGCATAATGGCAAATTAGAATTATTCGAATGGTTCGTACTGAGATTATCTTTTAATTGGTATAGTTTGTTGTCTTGTGTTTTTGACAAGAATATTGAACTGTCGGCATTTTCCAATGAGATGCCATGTACTTTGTTATTATTGGCATTGGGTTCAGACTCTGCAGATTGTATTTTACGTGTATCATCAATATCCTCCTTAAGCTCATGCAGAGACTCATTGAAATTTTTTATAAATTTTTGACCTGCCGCAAAGGCATCGTCAATAACAGTAACCATTTTTGAAAGACGTTCCCTATATTGGCCATCAGAATAATACTGCGTCTCCAGCATATCCCAATTAATTGATTGACTCATTACACCCTGTAGAAAATGATATTTAAAAAACAAATGTGAATGAGTACATACAATATACAATGGATTTTTTAGATATACATATCATATACTTACAGTTGTAAAAACAGCCGATGCAGTAGACCACGATAAACACGGAACTAGAACTAAAGGCTTTGGCCAGTTTGTTGCTGCTAATGATGCCATCTGAATTTAAAAATTATTGAAATAAGTATTAATATTCAAGATGGCTTCACTACTTACATGACCGCCCATTGATAATCCAGTGACTCCGAGAGGACCGAATCCGTTTCTTTCACACCAATGTAATAGAACGAGGCATTCGAGCATTAGGCATCCTCCCATAACAAATATATCTGACACATTACGCAAATTTGAGCGTCTTAAAATATATAAAAATAAATCGCCATTGAAAAAATGCAATATGTTATATATGTTATAAACTTGGCAAGGAGATATACTGTACCAATGTCTTAAGTACACTACTATACAAACTCTTATATAAGCCACGACACGATAATGAATTTGAAAATGAATATTGGATGGGAACAGGCTAGGCATTTTTTTCAGGACATTGTGGACAATCGACTTTTAACACACGCATGTATTGCTATAAAAAGACATTACTGCCAGTACACAAATCTATGTATAATATTCAATACAATTACATTTGATCGTCTGGTTTCCGCAATCCGTAAAAAGGGTTTTCCAGTATTATAGATCCAATATTTGCATCTTTCATTAAAGGCTTTGCAATTAAATTTCTTCGACGCCAAAAAAACTGAAAAATAAGTTACTAATATACAATTACATGTTGCATGATTAGCTAAAATGGTAACTAAGATCAAATGGGCTATTTGGTGTTTTCTAGACTAGATCGTACTGGACCTGCAATGGAATAGAAACAGGGACTTTAAAAAATGTTTATGCATACTCACATGATCTCCAGTTCCTGCCAAATGTATGCAGATAGGTTTATGTTCTTCGTTGACCCACTTATTGGGTAACAATATTTGAAAGTATGCCTTTTGTGCTGCTTCAGGAACTACACCAGGCATATGCAGCTCCATTGGTGTCATAAAATTGCCCTCTATTAATGTTGAATCAGAATATTTCTTCTTTTTTGTAATCTCCACTGGATAGTCGCGGGGTACAAGTTTGAAACATGTTTCACGACAGGAGATTACTTTACGAAATTGGAAAACGCTGAAAATTACAAAATTCTTCAGTCAGAATTTGTAAATTGATTAACAAGTTTGCTAGGTAATAATGTGAAAAAAAAAATTACAGACTCAGATATTTAAGATACTAAAAATTTATATTCATTACTACTTGCCCCCAATATAATACAAGGTTAGGTTGAAGAGGAGATCTTTTCTCTCTGTAAACAGTATTTAATGGAATTCTTAAGCATAACTTAAAATATTTTTTTTTAGATATAATTAAATTACAAGAAAATACTTTGTTTCTCAAATTTAAATGTGATGGAGAATATCCATAATGAAAACTCGATACCTTTCCGATATCAAAATAATCTCACAAACAGTTATCGACACTGCAATAAGTTTTACTCTCTGAAGTGGATAAAACCTAGCTGTAAAATATGTACAAATATTCAATTTTTCAAAACCGCAGGGTCAATTAGCATGCCTGTTTCTGTCCTAAAATGCAATGAATGTATTCTTGTTGGAATGGCTCATTACGTAAAGGATAAGGTGGAAGCACCGCATTAGTTAACACCAACACAATTAAATTGTATTTCCATGACTTACCGGTGTAAGTTCTCTGGCTTACCCCATCCCTTTTCAAAAAATTTGGTTATAAGCATTCGTCGGTAAATACTGTCTAGTTTGCTAGGTGGCATTTTTACCAAAATTTTTTGTCGAAAGATGGGATTTTTTTTTATCCGTACCAACAAGAAGTGCCCAATTTAATTTACTAGTTCCTAATCGAGTTAATGGAACTACATTCGTGAACTATCCAAAATGTATCGATATTCCTAATCGATACTGCTGACAACCAAGTCCTTAAATTATTTATTCTTGGAAGAAAATTTTGGATGCTTATTATAATCCTACTTATATTCTTTATGGTGTTAAGAAAATTAATTATAATGTCTATTTTTACAATTTCACTCATGAATAATAACAATTAAAAGTAAAAATTGATGAATTTTATATAAAATAGAAATTATGCTCAATTTGAAAGGATTATTGTTAATTATAATAATTAAATTAAAGAAACAATAAAATTTAAAGTTGTGTTTCATTCCATCTCGCAAATATCGGCGTCGTGTTATCTATGAAGTTCGTGAGACAAGTTCGATTAAAGAACTAATTGTTCGATGGAACCGTTGAGGACTTCCTAATATTACTGTGTTTATTCGTTGTTATTATAATTGGAATTATAAAAAGCTAAAATTTGCCTCGCAATGAATCCATGTGTATTGATTATCTCTTATGGAAACCTTTCCGCAACGGAAATTGTTGAAAGTAAGTAATATTGTTGCAAGCTCACAACATAAATGGGACTGCGTTAGATTATTAGCTCTTTCCCATACAGCAACCAAATTTGTGCAAACAATGTTGGAATATAAAAATGGGAAAAGAAAACGCGGAGATTTATGGTGTAGCATTGCAGTATATGTAAAAGTTCAAACTTCTTTTAGTCGCTTTAAATGTTGCAACACAAAAGTTTGCAGTATTTCTGTATATTATATATCTTACTTTCTTGTTAAAATTTATTTTTTCAGACATATTGACGGAAATGATGCAACCAAAACAATTAACATGCATTACATACGAATCTGTGAATATAAACTATTATAATTGTGATATTAGGACTAAATATTACACTAACAGCATATCTTTAATACCCTTTGACGGAAAGTATGATCGAGTTCCATCTGAAGTCAGAAAGACAACTGAAGCTATAATTGTTTATTTTGACACAGAAAAGGTACGTATATTGTAATGCAGTTAAGAAAAAAGTAAAAGAAAAAGTTCGATAAGCTATACGTATTTTTTTCAGAGATCATTCATCCAGGAACTTTCGGGAATCAATGAATTTTTGATAACTAACGAAATACAGCTTGGATTTTTAATAACATCATCATTTTCGGATAAGCCAAATGAACTTACATTTGAAGAAGTAAAGGAAACCGCATATATAGTATTTGATGTGGTAACACTGAAACCAGAGGACGAGGATTCAGAAGAAACGGTTTCCGAAATAGATAAAAAATCATATGCGGAGATTATTGAAGGCTTATCAAATTACGTTTGGTCGAACATAAACATAAAACCAACGTCAAGTAAGTATATACAAAAATTCAATTATTTTTTTGTATTAATTTATTATATTATTTATAGCTTCAACGCGCAATTATTCAAACAACGCTGAAGAACTGGAAAGTCAGTTGAATGATTTCGAAAAATTACTTATTACAGCGCAAAATTTACGCAGCGATACACATTTAACCAGAGATGAAATTTTAAATAAGGCGGAAGAATTAGCGGAGGTTATGTCAACAATTTTAAACGACAATGATAGTGATTAAATGTTATTAATGAGTCATTCCAAAAAAAATATTTATATTAATTTACGAAATACATATATGATTTTTCTTGAAGCAATGCGCGTAGTTTTTCCAAATATAGTGTGAATTTTAAGCTGGAAAGGACTATATATGGGTTGCCCAACCAAAATTCCGATATATAAATGAAATAAACATAGATTCTTATTTCGATCGATCTATTCGTTAGTTAATAAAGATAGTTACATATTTCGTATGATTATTAATTTGATATTGCTATTTTTTTTTGTAATAAATTAGTCTTACTAAAATAAAAACTATCGATATACCATTAACTGCATACCAACCTTAAAATACCAGACGTGTTCTATTTTCATGTTCCGAAAGATGTGAATTGGTAAAAGCTTATTCGATAACAAAATCTATAAGAAATAATCTGTATCTTTTTAATCATTATAAATTGTGTTTCTGCATGTAAGTTTTTTATTTATTTTTGTTTTAAACTAGTGGGTGTTCGTCCTTAAATGACGTAGAATCAAATGTTTGTTATATATTCAATAATACGCAATTATAATGTGACGGTCATTTTGCTGTAATACAAAATGAATGTACTTATGTATGAGAAGCAACTACATATATATGTATACATAAGTGTGTGCGGTGTGTGCACCCCTCCAATGTGTATCCATAATTATTTCGTCATAAACATTATTACTTCTATGTACATACACACACACTCTCACGCACACACACATATATATATATATATATATATTTTTTTTTTTGTGGTATAAACTCTTCTGCGAGCACTAAAGTATTGCATGCATGTCTGTTCGACTGTTGCTACATATATTTATATATATATATATGTATGTGTGTGTTTGTGAGTGGTACTTGAATTATTACTTTTATATATATACATATTTATATATATATGCAATTACATTACATATGCAATTACGTTAAATATGTAAGAATAATTGCGAATCCAAGTTAGTGACATCAGAAGATAAATTTTTTTTTATGTGCAATAGATTTTCTTAGTGAGTAGTGAAATAAATTATGTGACTATTTTCGCACAAAAATAAATATATATAAGTATAAAAACTTGTTCAAGAAAACATATTTTGTTTGGCCCCATATAAAATATGCGCATACAAATTTTTTTGTTCAGCACTAGTAAATCTGTCGATGCACAATTTTCCGACCATATCAGAGCCAATTAGAGATTGTTACAAAAAATGTTGGTCTATAGTGTTAGTGGTTAGTGAACCTGCACAGTGGTTTAACATTCTCTCTTGATGATGATTTCATTGGCAATCGGCAACTGATTTTAGCACAGTGAAGGCAAATAGACGCCGACTCCGACAAAAACAGCTGTTTGCTTTGTTTTGCATTTTTGCTTTCAAATATTGTACATTTGACGTACACGAAAAAAGGGTAGATGTAAATAAAAGCTACAGGTGGTATGAATGATTTTATAATTTGTTAATTAATTTCTTGGACTGTTGGGCAAATAGCATTCGCTTAAGACGTAAAAGTCTATAAAACGCAGAGCAGTGTTTCCAGAAATTGAGCTCATTGTCAAAAACTGGCTCATCTGTAATCATCAAAATGTCATACTTTAACACAAGTGCATTATGTATTGTTTATTGTTTGCGCTTACCCTGTGCTAAAATATCAGCTGTAAATTTGAATGCTTATTTTGTGTTTTTAATAATATCGATAAAAATTCATTGAAAAGAAAATAAGATTCTCTGAATTGAAAAAAATGTATTGATAATCGATTACAAATGGTTATTCCTATTGAGTACGATAAATATGTAAGGGGTATTCAAATCCAAATCGATTTCTGTATGTCCTACGCATGCGCAATTTTCGGTTTATTGATTTGTGTAAAAGTATTTCTTAAACCGCACGCGTTTTGTGAAAATGATTGTTTCTAAAGCTATAAAAAACTACAGGATGTAAGAAATAGAATATTCCTATATTTGTTCTTATTTATACAACCGACACTATAATTTTATACATAAAACTGCGTTTTATCTACTTTGTTTGAGATCGTGAAGTATGAGTAATTCTGTGTCCCCATAAAATGGGTGTAGAATATGCGAAAAATATATGTATCTTTGACGCGGAATGAACTAAACATGTAACTTTTTCTCTTACAGACAGAAAATAGAACAAATCGGCAAAATGACGCAAATGTCGCAAGACGAAATAATAAGCAATACAAAAACTGTGTTGCAGGGCTTGGAAGCTTTGCGCGTTGAACATGTTTCCATAATAAACGGTATCTCTGAGGTTCAGAAGGACAATGAAAAATCGGATATATTGCGAAAGAATATTGAAAATATTGAGCTTGGCCTGAGCGAGGCCCAAGTGATGATGGCACTTACATCACACTTGCAAAATATCGAGGCTGAGAAGCAGAAGCTCAAGACACAAGTGCGCCGTCTTCACCAGGAGAATGCTTGGCTACGAGATGAACTTGCAAATACACAACAGAAGTTCCAAGCATCGGAACAGTTGGTCGCACAGCTGGAGGAGGAGAAAAAACATCTTGAATTTATGGCATCCGTTCGAAAGTATGATGATAATCAGGAGCAAGATGAAACCTCGGAAAAGGCCCGACATGATCCAGTGGTTGAGCTATTTCCAGATGAAGACAATGAGGACAGACACAATATGTCACCGACGCCTCCCAGCCAGTTTGCAAATCAAACATCAGGTTATGAAATTCCAGCTCGATTGCGAACACTTCATAATCTTGTTATTCAATATGCATCACAGGGCAGGTTTGTATTTTCAAACAAATATACAAGATATCTAAACACTACACTTGAAATTCATAAATCATATTATCTAAAACCAATATGGACTTTTCAGATATGAAGTTGCCGTTCCGCTTTGCAAGCAAGCCCTTGAAGATCTTGAAAAGACTAGTGGTCACGATCATCCAGATGTTGCTACCATGTTAAACATTTTGGCACTTGTTTATCGCGATCAAGTATATATAACAACTATATATTTTTAAAATAACAAAATAATTATTCCATTTTTATTTAAAATATAGAATAAATACAAGGAGGCTGCAAATTTGCTGAACGATGCTTTGTCAATTCGAGGAAAAACACTTGGAGAAAATCATCCGGCCGTTGCTGCTACTTTAAACAATTTAGCCGTTCTTTATGGAAAACGTGGCAAATACAAGGATGCCGAACCATTGTGCAAGCGTGCTTTAGAGATACGTGAAAAGGTTCTTGGCAAAGATCATCCAGATGTTGCAAAACAACTGAACAATTTGGCGTTGCTTTGCCAAAACCAAGGCAAATATGATGAAGTTGAGAAATATTACCAACGTGCACTCGACATTTATGAATCAAAACTTGGACCCGATGATCCCAATGTGGCCAAGACGAAAAATAATTTGGCCGGTTGCTATTTGAAGCAGGGCAGGTATGCAGAAGCTGAAATCCTCTACAAACAGGTTTTGACAAGAGCCCATGAGCGTGAATTTGGAGCAATTGATAGCAAAAATAAACCCATTTGGCAGGTAATATCAAAGTGTTTAATAACAGGCTTGATCATGTTTGATTAAATACAATAAGCGGTGCCTATTGTCGTTGATATTTTGGTTAATTACATTTATCATTTATGCTGTTTATCATTCATTAACAACAAATAAAATGTACAAATAATGTATATATGCAAAATTCTATATATTGTTTGAATATATATTTAAATGAAATTGCAATAGAAATATATTTTATCCAATATTAATGAATCATATTTTATGTATTTTAGGTCGCTGAGGAGCGTGAGGAGCACAAGTACGATAACCGTGAAAATACACCATATGGAGAGTACGGTGGATGGCACAAGGCTGCTAAGGTTGATTCGCCTACAGTTACAACAACATTGAAGAACCTGGGCGCACTATATAGGCGACAAGGCATGTTTGAGGCTGCCGAAACTCTTGAAGACTGTGCAATGCGCAGTAAAAAAGAGGCCTACGATTTAGCTAAACAAACAAAAGTTGCACAACTTCTAACATCAACCGAGAAGCGCCGATCAAAACAGATGAAAGATGATATGGATTTTTCGGACGAGGTAAATTACAATAAATAGATATTTATATTGTAATGATAAATTCAAATGAATCGTCCTAATGTATTATATTATTGTATTTTTCAGAAATCCATTAAACCTTAAAGCACATTCGTTGTCGTCCGGTCTTTGTGTGCTCCTTATATATAAGCTAACTCGAACATTAACATTATTTATTCATTCCTTAATATTAATTGGGTCAATTTTCTCAATGACGGAGTAAAATCTTTGATCATATTCTTTTTAAAATAAAGCTGTTTATGTTCTAAAACAAAAAAATCCTTCAAATATCTTTACAATATATTTTAACCGAGTATTGAGAGAACTGACTTTAGTGGACTCAAGCATAATTTAATAAATAGATCAAGTTTTATAATTTGTTATCTCTACAAAATATAGGATCGGCTTTTTAATAAACAACCAAATATAAGTAACGATTTAAAGCATTTGTTGCCTTAGCGCTTTTTTTTTATTATTTACATATGGAGCTCTAACCGCAAAAAAATGTAAGAGCTTATAGCATATACAATATAGTACATTATATACAGTTAAATATTTTAACTTTTACTTAACTAAATCTCAGTATTTTTATAAAGTCAATTTTGGGAAAATATTCACGGTTAGGGCTCGATATGTACAAAAATGTTTAACATGTATTGGGTTAATTTAATTAACCATATTCAAATAAATAAATATTTAAAAAACGATGGGAAATTTATTAGATTAATGTAAATGGGAATTATATTTTTTTTATTATTGAGAGGAATAGTCGCTTTCCAACTTGTTCTATTTGACATCAGTCTATATTGATGAGAAGGGACTTTTAAACTAAGTTTGTCACAAACTTGTGACTTTAAAATTAAGCGCTTATTGATAATACATTAATATTCAGAATTCAAAAACCACTTTAATATATATTTATATATATAAAAAAAAATATTTATTGCTAATAGCATCAATTATATTTTATTAACGACAGCTCACGTTCATCGAAGACACTTTTAGCGTAATTTATCTGCAGAGATAAATTGATATATAGATATATATGTAGATCAATATTAAAGAAGTTGTGCAGCAAGTAAAACACAATAAACAGTTAACAAAGCCGGTTTACTTACACATCTAGATACAGCCTCAGCACATTCCTCAGTCCGACACCGAATTTGCGGTCGTGTGATTTTTGGTAAATTTATTGATATTTCTATGTAGTAGCTCGATGTCACTTTACTTGTCGATGGAGTAGTCCCCGTATTTTTTGTCAACGGATGACAGGATAGAACTTCACTAAGGTGACATTCAAACATAACAGTTGGGGTTCCCTCATATAACGAGAATATACGGACAAATTCGGTAGAAACAAGAAGTCGCAATCTGGCCTCTTTATCACTCCAAAGGTTTGGTTCATGGAATATTATTTTTTCCGTAAAACTCTTACGATTAATTAGATACAGGTACTGTTGACCCATACTTTGACGACTAGAATACGAAGGTAAGAGACCACCAACTGCACCAGTTACACATCTGGGTAAACGTTTGCGGCTTGGAGATTGGCGATGTGTATCCCTGCTGGTCTCACGAACCGCACTTGCCGTCTCTGAGGCCAAGTCGAGCATGCCGATAATTGGTTTGGTCACTGTGCCAACCAATCCTTTGCCCAGGCCACTGAGGAAGCCATGAACGCCATCGGCTTGGGCACCATCGTATGTGTGACGGACAATACTTGTGACTCCACCAAGCAAACCGAATCCAAAGCCTTTAATTCCCGCAGCCAGATGACCGCTGGATGTATTTGATTGTAGCTCCATTATGCGTTGTCTTGTCTCGTTATCATGATCATCCAAGACGACTTTGCCCAAACTATCTGACAATGTTTCTGTTAACTTTGCTGTCGAATTCGAAATTCCATGCGTAACATTTTTTACTAGACTTTTCACAGATCCTTCAAAAATCAGTCCAGATACGCCTTCAGATAGATCATTTGCGAATCCCAAAGGATTGCCCAGGAAATCGACACTGCCCAATATGGAAGCTGCATGCCATTTAATTTGGGTTATGTAATGCATCTTTATCGCTGTCAGATAAACATCTAAGGTCTCAAAATGATATTTATGGGAATAATGATCAAGCTCTATCAAAGCATCTTCAAATTTGATTAATGTGAGTCCAAGCGACTTTTTCACGCTTTGTAACTCGTCCGGCAGCTTGGACGAAGTGAACGCTGACAATCGAACCTGTGAATATATTATATTTATAATATAAGTTATATTAAATCTAGACGTATTAAAAGAATAATTTTGTAAATGTTTACCTGCGTCGAACCGATACTAAATTTCTCAAAATAATATCTTTTCATGTTATTCTCTAATCGTTTGTCTTCAAAATCCTTATAGTCACACGGCAAGAATGAGTTCTGTTGATTGTCTTTGCCATAGCCAAGAAACGCGGCTATTTTCAATATAAGCTTCTCTTCGAGATTCATAATACACGGGCTCACATCCAGAGTCAGGTATTTGAATATTAATGCGTTCTTATTTGGACTAGGTAACATTTTCAACTTAAGGAGCAATGCTTTCTGCTGTGACTCATCGTCACTTGATGTACTACTATGCAAGGTCACTTGACTGACGGAATCCAATAGTTGATTATCAATTTGAATGTAGGCTATATTCAGATCTATTGACTTTTCCACACTACTCTCTGAAAACTCAGCAATTATGTTGTCCAAGCTTACAAAAATAATCTCCTCGCAAGGTTTCAGTGTTATCAAAGATACGCCAATTCCCTTGGGCAGATCGACATTTATCTGTAATTAAAAATATAATAATCGAAGACAATGGTGAAACTGTGGCATTTTAATGCTAATTTCAAATACAAAATTGGGACTGCATATATAAGTGCAGTATAAGTCCAAATGAATGTATCTTATCATAAAACTTACCTGATATTCCGTAGACGGTGCTGGTTTCGCTTTATCAATAAGTTGTCTGTTGTTGAAGGATGCAGAACTCCATAGTAAATCCGGTGCCAGAAATGTCTCATTGGACTTTACTTTAATATCACAAATTTGAACAGTGCAAATCGGTCCATCCATTTTCGTTGATATTTGCAATTGCCCCGATCCAGGTCTTAATTTTTGAGTAACAATATGTTGTTCGATGGGTATTATATCCCTACCTTTCGAGCTGTGTTTAATGCATCCCACAACTGCCTCGGAACCAGCTCTAAGCCATTCTTTTCGTGCGGGAGCCTGTTGAAAAGGAGACTAAATTAATTTAACTGTAGTCATTAAGTCTTAATGATGCAATTTCTTACCTGAACGCACATATTCGCATGACACTTAAGTCGACCGTTCTCAAATCTCCATGTTTGTGTTGTTGCCCTCTGTTTGTTTGGCATTCGAACTACTAGCGCAGTATATTCAGTTGGATTTGGTGGTTTCTCCAAATCTAGCACCAATCGCACAGCGCTGGCTTCATTCGATTGTATCGGTGGTGTTGATCCTTCGTGTTCCAATTGACCATTCGAATTCATCAGCCATAGCTGTGAGCGATCTCCTGAATTTTTTTCCATGATGACGACTCTCTTGTCGTAGACACCCAGGACTAGTTGCTGATATTTATCATCTGGTTTGTTACCATCTCTTTTGAATTGATCAAAGGTGTCGTGAAATGCAATGTATATAAAGTTTGAGTACGTTAAAGTTTTGCTCGTGCTCAATTCCTTTATGGGAAATTCAATTGTGTTTCCGCCCGGCGCTTCCATGATCAATATGTGTACACCCAAGGGATCATCCATAACATATGATAACGATGACTGTGATCTAACTGGCGTTGGCCAAATGTGCTTAGAGCCCATTTGTGAAAAGTTAATGGCTACCTCCGAAAAGTTATCAATACGAATTGGCGGTGGCAAACTACGAGCATCCGTAAATAAAAGAATTAACGTCGCACCTCTGGATATTATTTCCAATCTTAGGAAAAACATTTCGCTCCATTCATTGCGAATGTTAATGTACAAGCTCTTCGCCTCATTGACGGGAATGCCTTTCGACCAGCAACAGCATTCCACATCTGCGATGCGAACACAAATCAACGGCTCTCGATCTGCGTTTGTCCAATGAAATGGGAAATTACAATCAATTGGCGCCGAAATAACATTACGCGAGTTGGCAACCTCCTAAAAAAAATATGTATTGAAAACATGTATTACATTTTATACTGATTAAATAGACATTCATATGGCATACTTACATTATGTATAATATTACATTTCTGTGAAAACTGCAGCGGATGCCCGCTTTTGTTGTAGAGATGGAAACGTGGTGACAATGTAACAAATGTGGTGCACGCATACAATCCTCGCCCGCGACGAACCCGTATACCAATTGTATAGCAACCCGGACCATTTTCCGTACGCAAATCCCTGTATGTAATATTCTTAATCATGCTGAAACTTTTACACCACTGAAAATGTCAAAACAAATATGAGAATTATATATGAAACTAGTAGATTTTGGTAAAACTTACCTGATTGTTGGAGCCAAAGGTGCTCCCGAGTCGCACCTCCAAGTTTGGTGAGCCCTCCTGATCAGAATAAGAGAACATTAGGGGCGACACTTGTCGGGCAGTTTCATGCTCATCAAATTGGCCGGCTGCAATTTTGTTAGTTCCCTCCTGCCTATAAATGAGTGGCAGACCTGTTTTATTCACAATCCATATGGGTGCACTAATATAGATCTCCATTCCTCGACCTTTAAAATATTGAATTGATATGTGCAGATGTAATTCCCTGTTCTTGGCATCGATTAGCTTTAGCTTTGGTTCGACAATGCCAATATGCTTTGTTGGCACCTTCAATTGGCCGGATACCTCAAAGTTATCCAAGGTAATGCTCAAGTTGATGGCTTCGTATATGTTAATATTGTATATATTTTTGCTCATGAATGCATTAATTCGACCCACGCTGCAGCCATTGATATTAAAGATTAGATCACAGCAAAGCATATTCTTGAGCATTAGCGGCGATAGCAGCGTAATTGAGTGGCCCGGCATATTCTGATCCTTCAGCGGATACAGTTCCCGGCTTATGCTGATTAGTGTATATAATATGCTTCTATTGGCATCGTAGCAGGTGTACAAATTTTGTGTGCCGTCATTTCCACAATTTTTCCAGGAAATCTCATCATTGCTAAAGCCGATATCGTCAATCTTTGATTTTTTCGAATCATATGGAATATGAGACATATATAGCGATGAGTCAAGAAACTTTAATGGCACACACTGTTGATCATCCGGACGGATTGTGCTTATTGCAGACTGAGCATCTGATTGATTAGTTTTATTCAATACCATCTTGAGAAATATTTCGTGATCTAATTTGTTAATAACTCTCAATGGGGACATTACTTTAATGAGCTTTTGTGCGGATCCCATTAGGGATATATCAAATATAATGCGCGTCTTCTTCTCGTAATGCGAATCCAAGATTGTTGATCGAAAATATGTGCCTACCTTGTCAATGGAGATTGGTCCAATCAAGGTCCAGCCATGAATTTGCACCAGAATCTGATGCAAATTCAACAGATGCGAGTCAATGTGCCTCAGCTTACTCCTTTGACTGAAATCAAACGTTTTTATCTCTTCCGGTTGCAGCGTTATCCAGTTCTTAATTATTTCCAACTGATGCAAATCGGAGCATGTCAAATCCCCAAGCTGAGCGTATATGGGTTTAAAGAGTAGCGCCGAGCCCGTTAAATTTTGTAGTGCAAATGGCACGAATGGGGATCGTTGTCTAAAATTCGAATTTCTGGCATTGTCAAGGGAATGGAAATCGCTTGTCCAATTCTTGGACACCATGTGATACAGTTCAATTAGCGTCGAGGTAATGTTAACCTTGAACAAGTGTTTGCTGCTGACGAAAATTTCGAAACGTTTCTTTTTATCAAAATTGGTTTTTTTGTATTTCCATTTTGCGGCACACTGCCAAACTTCAGCAAGCGGCTCCCAGCCACTCAATCGCCGATTATAATAGTTGAGTGCGACTTCCGTGTCGAGATCCCCCTCAGCCGAATTGTTCGCATTGAGGCCGCCTTCAGTTTCAATTGTGTTGGGTTGAAATTTGTACTTGAGCAGTACCTTCGACAAGGATATCTCGAGCAGGGGCACATCAGCATCCATGCAATCATCGATGACACACATGGATATACAATTGGCATCCAGTACAGCTGTCTTTAATTCCAATCCCTGATTTGGCGTGGTGGTGCGCTTCTGTTGCGACAGCCAAAGTGCAGCATCGTTAAGTTTCCAATTGTTCTGTTCCATGGCATACCAGCAATTTGTTACCTCGAAACCCATTGCAAGCAGTGGGGCGATTTTTTCTAATTCTGAATTCGATTTGGATAAAACTGCCGGCGGTGTAGATGTTTGTGTCGGTATCGAGCTAATCATTCTCAAAAACAATTTCATATCGATGTAGGATAAACGTATATTCAATTGCTTTTGTATCACAATGTTCAGGCAATTGTTTCTCATCTCAATGTTCAAGGTGAATGGATCGATTATGGACAGTGCACTTTCATCCTCAGCATCCAATATGCATGAAAATATTTCCAAATGATTGATATTTATAGACAGTGGCACACAATTATTATTTGGCTTGTATGAAATGACGGTTGTGCTCTTCAATATGATCGCATTCGAATCCAGTTGTTTACACTGTTCTACAAAGATCATTTCAGAGTCTGTCACATTGATAATATACTCTGACACTGAACCATCTGTCGGTTGCGATTGATCTGCTGGCACGAATTGAGTTGATTTTTGATTAATTGACGACGCTGCTGTTAAGGGCTCTTCTTCAAAAAACTGCTTCAAACGGTCCAAGAAATCTAGAATTCCCATTACTCTCATGTCGTTTAACATGATCGTATATTTACATAAATTCAAGCGTTTTCTGCAGTGGATTTCAACTTGAGCTGAATGCTTTGGAACCGTTTCCTTTTTCGAGGGCTGCAGAATGTTCCTAAAAACATTGGCTTTGTTAACACCACCGCTTGGCCTCTCATCCACAACTAAAATGTTGCTTGATATCAGATCAATGTCTTGTGAACCATCGCTTAGCATGTCGATTTCCAATTGTGATCTTATGAAATGTATGCATGCCAAGGGCTCATGAGCAAAGTCTAGCAACGTGCTCGTACTTTCAACTACCAATATCGAAACGTCTTCTAGAAGTATATTTATCGACAGCAAGGTAATCACATTTGTATTGTCTTCAGTCTTTGAAAATAAACTTAATGCCGAGAATGCTTCTATAGATGGGCCAGCAATATTCAAGTTACTACAGTAAACATCATCTATAAACTCTCCAATGTTATTATTCAGCAGCCCTCTAATCAATTTATAATTTTGTAGACTGAGTGTAGCGTTCAGTTTAGAGAATTTTCCTTTTACACTAATGTCCGGACAAACGCGAATGCTATCTGTAGTTAGATTGCGTTCCACTTGAAGATTCAGATAGCAGGATTCCTTGAAAAGCCTGCTGCCCTTGACGAAGCACGTATTTGCAATATTTATATAGGTTTCTTCATCATAATTGTCTTCCAATTTATCCACACTACGTTCACCCGAAAACAAATTGATGTTGACTAAATCAATGTGCATAACGTCCAAAATCTCTTCTTCGCTCTTAACCGCCTTTCCTTTTTTGCTTATAATGCACTCATCGCTGGCAAGATGAAAGCTATTCTTCAGTGTGAATTGTCCCAGATAGGCAATCAAAACATGATTGCTGTTGTAACAGGCGGGTAGAACAATAACTGGTGAAGCGGCTTGAATGCACAGCTTGATTTTAGACGACTGCATTTGATCGTTATCCGTTTTATGCTTTTTCAGTTTTCTAATCACCGGCTTCAAATAAATATAATCATTAATAAATTTTACCACATGTTAAATATATATAGTAAATAGTAATACCGTTTGCAATTGTAACAACTCTTTCACGAACAAATGAAGTTCGACTATAAAACGCTTTGTGTGTATATAGTGAACCGAAGACATGTTAATCCAAAGAACTGCATCAGCATTAATAATATTCGGTGTTTCCATTTCTGTATGTTTCCTGTAAATACAAAGATAGTTATTTGACATAAGTATTTAAAATTAATTTTTAATATTTATCTATACCTTTTATATACAAAATTTAAAGCCTCTGTGCCACTCGTTAAGAACCTTTCTTTGTATATGTATCCAAATTTGGTCAGATCGTATACAGCTATTGATCCCAAGCAACCTTCAACTGATTTAAAGGTAGCTTCTTGAATTATAGAAAATGTTGCATTGGAAACATTTATTCTTGATAATACTGCATCGTTTCGAATCGGGGTGAAATTTAACGATCTGATGGAAACATTCAGTTTACTACAAAATTCATAAGCGCCTAGAAAAAATACATTTATTTGAACAAAAGCGAATTCAGCAAGTTAAAGTTTATTTGTACTTACTCTTTGGGAGACTATCTTTCTTTTCAGCAGAGGATTGGGCATTTTCTGTGTCAGCTACTAGGTCAAAAAAGTCAAATATCGTATACCATCTGTCCACGCATATTGCCAAATTCAGGCAATTAAACTCGATGGAGTTTTGTATCTCAATCTTCCCATCAGTAGGCTGCTGTGATAAGCGCCTAGTGTGTGATCTGTAGATAACTAAATTGTTGCTTTTCCGATCGCTAATGTCATTTGAGTGACATAGACCACTTTTATGTTGTTCATAATCCTTTAGTTTCGTGTGCTCACAAAGATTGGAGATGGATGTTGAAAATATCTTTTGCTTACTACGAAAACTTGGCAAATCTGGACATGACGATGAACTTTGTCCTCTACGCTGATACATTTTTTCCAGGTTAAGAGATGTGACCATATTTCGAAATGGTGATGATATATCCGACTTTAAGTCCTCCATAAGCACCGAGTTTAAAACGACCTTAAGATCTTCTTCGCTGCCGCTTATGCGATGTTTTACAAAAAAGTCTTTAAATGTTACATTTACAAGTGGTTCGTGGCTCTCATTTTGCAAGTTAATTTCAAAAACAGGCACGGAGAATTTAACAGTTGTTTTAATACGTTGTACGTCATTTGCATTGGCATTTGTAATGTTTGCACTTTTCATGTTGGATATCACATTCTCCGAGGATAAGTTATTTGAAAAGTTTGTTGCATTTCGAATAGACTCTAATATATTTTTATATTGCTTGCGATAGAGTGTGATCTTAAGTGTTTCAACCATACTTCCCTCGACCTGGATAATAAGTAACAATTTGTTTATTATGATTCAAAAAGTACACTCTTAAATACACTCACCAATATTGTTTGAATTTGCCTTTCTGCATCCCTTGCATCGTTATACCCCGTATACACATTTAGAGATATTGCTGTGTCATGTAATATCGGATGTGCATCTTGTTTATTTTCATACATTTTGTTCGCTATGGGCAGCGTGTATTTCCAATCTTCCGTTTGCTCGTCAATGTTCAACGAAAATAAATTGATATTTTTCACTTCTATCACATAATACTCAGTGTCATCCGTCTTAATATTCTCCAACTTTTGATTAATATCATTATTTCGGACACTAATTTTACCCAAATTTGCAATAAATACTTCATTGCTAACAGTCGAAATAGGAAGAACGATTATCGGACTACTTATAATAATATCAAGCCTGAAAAGACAAAAAAAGATAGCTAAAAATAATTACATAATTAATTTTTAAGATTAGAATGTTGCTTACGAGATTGTGGTGTTTTCCTGACGTATATTTGGTTTTGGTGGTTTTGTCTGATAATTAACATCTTTTATTTGCTGCACAAATTCTTTAGCCATATCGGTTGCCTTGTTTCCAATTGAAGTCAAGAACTCGCTGAAAATAAAAACGCACTCTAATAATTATTTGATAAAATGATTTAATAGCAATTAATATCTTACCTTAAACCCTGTTTGAAGTTCATAATGCAATAATTGAAGTCTTGGAGAAATCTCGGGCTATGGGTGTAGGAAACCGACGCCATTCGCACTTGAAGAGCGACTGCATTATTATCACTCCATAAATTTGTAAAACTTAGTGCATCAATTTGATCACACTTCTCGTCTTCAGCATTGTTCAAATATATTTCGTTCGAGAGTTGATTAATTACCGATAGCCGGTCCGATTCTGAAACTGGATCTCTTCCAATTGATAGAATTCGTTGATAACGAATCCCTTGAGGAGTTATATCGATGATTTGTATGCCTCCCAGGGATCCAGTTATGGACAAATTGGATTGCACTGATACATTTATTTTGGCTTCGCTTACTGTGAGCGTCCCAACCTTTCGGGCAATCTCAAATTTATCTCGTTTTATCGTGTATAATATCAAAACATTTAAACGATAAAAATCAAATATTATATCGTGTTGATTATGATTAACGGCACCATCGGATTCTTTTAAATCCAACGCGGGGTCTTTGGCTGACTTGCTGCTAACGTTTTCCAAAAGCTTTTGGCGCCGAAAAATGCGTTCAGCAAAATTCAACAGCTCAAGTATAGTCTCCTGATTGGCTAAAAGATAAAAGCAAAATTATATAAAATGTAAAAATATATTTTAATTTAATTTTAGTAAGGAAAACAATACATACCAATTATTTCCAAAGTATTGAATGATATTCTCGAAGTGTGTAAATAGGAAGACTTATTCGTATCGGATGCAATAATATTAATATCTATGTTAATGAGAGCATTTAACTCTGACTCTTCAGTGCGATCCATCGATGCTGCTAAAAATATAATATATACAATTAATATAGTTCGACTAGAGTATTTGCAATGGAATAAAGAAAGATCTCTCCATAGAAACATTTGGTGGAATTAATATTTATCGAACATTTTTAATTAAATTTCTATACCGCTTTGAATATTTTGAACTGCTTTTGTGATTATATGCGGACTTGTCGGCCTCTGATAATCATATGAGTCTGGAGAGCCGGGCGTAACCGGTGAACAAGCTGTACTATGCTTTAGACTTCCAGAAAAGCTATCCATACTGAAAAGCAGAATCATTTACTTGATTTGCCTTGATATTATAGATGTATTTTGTCGTTTAGAAACTCACCCAACATTTCGATGGCTGGCCACCAAGAGTTCAAAGTCGGGACCGAAAGACTGAATAGCATCCACAAGTAGTAATCCATGGACAGACATTGTGATTGTTGTTTCCTTCCCTGCTGTGACTAAGCCAGCTCGTGCTCCAATAATTTGCAGTTCGGCTATGCTTTTTTCCTTGGATTGCAATTCGACAATCAGTTGTCCTATCGCAAACTGCACAACTAAATGAGTGTCATCAACATTATAGTAGGGATTATTGTTAGTCTCATCGGAATATGATTTTTTCTCAGTTTCGCGTATTGTTGTTTCTTTCTTAAGTCGTGGATTATTTGTTATCGGATAGATGATGTTTAAGAAATGTTGAATTTTATCTTCATTGCCATGAATCAATATCATCGGACACGTTCCAAAGAGTGTAAGCGATGGATATTCGGGATCCGATGTGAACACGATACGTTGCTCGATCGTCAGAGTGATATTGAACTTATCAATTATATGAAAATTCGAAGAAGTCTTCAAACTAGCTTGCCATCTTTCTTGATATTTGCAAACTAAGACTTGCAAATTCGTTAAATTTATTGTGAATGTATTATAAATTTTATTATGCAATGCAGACTCCAGTTGGCTGTTTTTATTTATCATATCGCCATGCAAGATTTCACGAATTGTCGGAGAATCTGAACCACTTTTCTGTGATCCGGGTGGAGTAGAACATGGAGTCATAAAAGTCTCGTCATCATCATCCTCCGCATCGACATCTTTGGCTGAAGTTTCCGCTGGTTTTGAAACAAACGCTGTATTTCTCTTTGTGAAATCGGATTTAATCAGTTGAAATTTTCCAAAATCCATTAGAACCATTAAAGAATTGCTTATCTTGTAATTTTCCAAAAATATAATTCGAGGTGCAAACACCTCAATTTCAAAAGTCCAATTCTTGCGATTAATCTGTGTAAAGAATATTGGATCAACAATTAAATATGCCAAAGTTTATATAAATAGTCAATATCTTTGCATTTACTTGCCTCATTTCCGACGAAATGCTGATTAAAAGAACTTAGAAATTTCTTTTCTTTTTCAATACTATTATTGTCTTTTATTAAGCGAACTTGTTTAGATTTGGTAAAGAAATTTAAGAACCAGTCAACAGCGTCCTGATTATATATTAAGTCCAAGCTTTTTGATTTGATTGTAAGTCGGTATTGTGATTGATCATCATTTTCATATTGCAGCAGAAATAATGGATCCTGTTTATTTGGTAAACTTATTGCATTTTTCAGATCAGATTGGTTTATTGCCGGTGATCTGTCAGTTTGTGGTTTTATTAAATAGCAATGTTTTGTATCTTTGTTAGTTTTGTCCAAGAGATATACTTCACCCAAAGATATCCCAGCAACATAAGATGTTAGCAAAGGATTTACTTGAAGAAAAGATGACAGATTATTAAACTGCATTTCTACACAAACACAATCTTCACATTTCGATGATTGTTCGGCTTGCAGAATAACAAAACCTTTAATAAGCTCAACAGTGAAATGTCCAAAAATCGAGTCGCTCTTCAAGTGCGACTGATTTTGCAATGAGTGCTCAAGTGCTACTAAAATATCATCTTCGAGATTTTGTAAGGATTCATCCTGCTCTGCAGAGCCAGCAGAATTCGTCGAACCGTACCAACCCATCCAGTTTGGGAACCAATGGAATAGCATATTTCTTCCTTTCCTAACATTGTCCGACTTGATGGAAAGTCCTTTTGTAAATACTTTTTCAAAGCATATTCTCCGTAAAATGATTAATTCAGCAACTTTTCTATCACTTTCAATGTACGATTTAAATTCTTTGTCATCGGTACTTAAATTTTCGTTGGGATTCAATATGACAGCCTGATAAATTCGCATATATCGCAGATTTTCTTTAAGTGTTAGAAACTTTTCGTCTCTCGTTTTTAATTCGCGACCATGACAAGCGAGCATATATTTCCACCACATTTTTGGATTATCCTTAATACTGAAAGTTGGTCGTTTCAATCGAAATTGACATATCTCCTTAATCTGTTGAATTCCAGCCATCTTATCCTGTATTTGATCATGTTGGGCCTGCAATCAAACAAATTAAATTAGCTCAGTTAAATAATGATCAAATTAAGACATATGCTTTAATACAAACTTACCTTGGATAGCACAATTATAACTTCAGGTACCAGAAGATCGCAGGAGACTCGTGGCTTGTCTTTTGAGCGTATGACTTGTGGAGATTTCTCACGTTTCCATCGACCTGTTGCACTGATAGGCTTAATTATAAATTCATGTGCTCTCTTTTCACACGTCGCATTCATATTCGTGAGAAGCTCTTGGTTGGTGAACTTCTGGCATTGAATATCATCGTATAACGTGTCCCAGTACAAGGACAATTCTTTTAATTCAACGATTTTGAAATTAGTATCATTATTGATCGTTTTATTTGCACCAGTTGACCAGTTACAATCACAGCTTTGTGCAGTCAATGAGCCAATTTTAATTCCAGTCGCAATTTTGCTATTGCCAACATCGACGATATCCTCGTATCGAAAGTGTACATCGAATATTTTAAGCTCAATGTTATCAATGATATTCGTTGCCATATTCGTTCCATACTTCAGCCAGTTATTATACGATGAGAAATAATACGATTCGATTTGCTTGCCCTTCTCCGAACGCCAATTGGCCTCTGCAGTGTCCAGGACAGATTGCTTGTATTCCAAATCCAGCCGTTTCTCTTTCACCTCATCCCAATTCTCAAAGTCCTTGGGACGGACAACGCAAAACAATCCATCCACCGAAATACACCATGGCGATGTTCGAAATTGTCGAACCGGCACCTGCAGCTTAATCTTGCCAATGCTGCCCGATGATACCTCAATTGGCAGGCCGAGTGATCGCAATGCATCCTTTCTAATCGGAATGTTTTCGAGCTCGACTTCGCCTAAATTTAATTAAAATTCTCGTTATGTTTATGTCGTAATTGGGTTTGGACTGTGTGAAATTGTATACCTGATAAGAGCGCAACAGACAGTTGAGCAGAGTTCAAATTCTCCAAATACTTGCCAAGATAAGTATTTAATACCCACGTAATCAGATCCCTTAACATTATCGTGCTCTCTCAATTCAACGAGCACTACCTCTAAAGTTTTTATATTGATAATGCGGGAGTTGCGGTATCATAACAAACACTGAATTTAATTTTGTGGACTTATAACACTCGAAAAAGAAATAACATCTGTGTCCGATAACACAAAAGTTATCTTTGTGGTTTTTGTAGTAAATTAATCGAAAAAAAATACTGATGTGGGAACCCAATGATTTTGGAACACTGAGTTAAAAATATATAGTTTTTGTTTGGCGTTGGTATTACTGGTTTATTTTTCGTACGACTTCGATTTAATAATTTAAAATTCCTAAATATCAACATTTAATATGACTACTTCTTTTGCTTTAAATGCATCACTTTTTAATATATTTGTTTTATGTCTATCGATAAGTATCTAAGGAAGAATTTGATCGAATTGCCATCGATGGACTTTCACCACTTGTAAACACATCACTGCACATGTTTATATTATGAATTCTTTCCGTAAAATATAAACAATAATTATTGCAAATCTTTAAATCAATACAAATCAATAAATCAGTGCTAAAAATGGACACAAAAAGTTCCTCCTCCAAACGCAAACAAAATTTAGAGGCAAGAGGCATTATTGTTAATGGTGTTTAAGCGTTTCATTAATAATTTTCTATGAATGCAGGCATTACTAAGATTAGCTGTCGAAAACTCTGGAAAAGATGACGAGGGATCAACCACAATCCCTTGTGAAGCGGATGCCAAGGTAATTATAAGAGGCAGAAAAACTACTGATTACCAAATGTGAAGAAAATTTAAGTAACTTTCAGAAAATGGTATTGCACTTAGGCTTGGACATATTACTCACCTAAATACCAGTGAGGCATATCACTAATCAGTTCTGCCATTTTATCTAATCTATTTTAATTAATTTTTTTTTCAATTGCCTATATTTATATTTGTTTTTCTATCTCTTTCAGAGAAATGATTTCCTACAAAGTGCTCTGCAATCAATAAATGTCGATAGTAGTTTGCAAGATGCTTTGCTAATTTTGAAAAGTGAATCGACGAATATCGAACAAAAAGTGTATGCTTTGAATGTAATACGTGATAAAATTGACGATATTGATCATGCCAATTCGTTGGTGAAAGTAGGAGGCATTTCCATAATATTGCAATTGATCAAAATACCCGATTATAATCTACGACCAAATGCCATTTTTATTGTTGCCGAAATGTCACAAAACAATGAATTCTGCCAAAAATATTTTTATAACGAACATTTAATACCTGTACTTACCTCAACCATGAATGATGCGGATGCCTTCCTGGCACGCAGTTCCATATTCGCAGTATCATCATTGATACAGAATTTCTCGCCGGGATTGAATGAATTCCTGCGTATTAACGGAATACATTCTTTAGTTTCCTGTCTAAACTCTAAACATGATTCTGTTTACATAAGAGCAGCATTTCTAATAGCATCCTTGGCATCCAACATTAGCGCTGTCAGAGGCAAGTTAATAATAATAATCATAAATATAAATAAAATTTAAATAATTCAATCTTACAGAACTTATCCACAAACAAAATGCAGTTTCGACTCTGTTGGGGAATTTGGAGAATAAAAACGAATATGATAACAAACTTGAGTCCACTTTAAGCGCTCTTTCAGCGCTTTCAACAAATTTCAATTGGAGCAGCACTCAAAAACAGAATACACAGGCTCAGATTATTCTTAAGCAATTAGTTGATAACAAACAGTTATTGGAGGATTGCGAAGTAAGCAATACTATAATATCTAAATAATCAATTTTGAAATCTTTGCTTAATTGGCTTTCTCCTTTATTTGCAGGAGATGGTTGGCTTTGCGCGTGATATTTTGAACAATATGACAAGAAAATAAATCAAGTAATTCAATTGTGAAAATATTTAAAATAAATTCAATTTAAACAAATTTCCCGTTTTCATTGTTAGATTTATTGAAGGGAGCTTTTATTTTTTATTTTAAGTGTATCTCCAATAAAATCACAGATAAAATGACTTCTTTGGGCCTCCTCTATAGACGGAAAGCTTTTGTTGTTATTGCATTTAGAAAATATTGTGATAAGCTCAAATGTACATGTTTTCTTGACACTAGCCTAATCAATCATCACACCTATTGGAGAAAAGTCTACAACAGTTACTGCCCATTTATGCCTGTCGTCAGTGGCACTCATTGACACTAAATTGTTCGCCACTCTTATTGCATTTATTTCTTCTCTCTTTTATAAGTATTTCTTCCAGATACTTTGTTAAGTTAAAAATTGAACAGTTTTGGTAATTTTTACATTTTAATATGCACATTTAAAGATGAATTTTTTGTCAAGTTTGTCAGTTTGATTATAAAAACAAAATTCACGCTTGTAATATGTCAAAATCTTCGCCAACATGAACGATGGGCACATGAATCCGATCTTCGCTGGACTCGAAAATATAATCATACAATTGATTTTGTTTCAGGCAAATATTCCAGTCCATCACTTGTACGGCATGAAGGCTTTCCGCCTCATTGTGCTGCCGTAGAACCATCAATTCCTACAAATCAAATTAAAAATTAAGTATTTTAATTTTATTGAAAAACATTGTATAGATATACCTTGATTTTCTCCCACTTGTCGTCCACATCTTGCAGCCAGCTGAGCAGCAATCGGCCATTGAAACGACATCGAGCACTTTTCTCCTTCTCATCCTGCTCCGGCGTGATCATGTTGTAGATTTCGTCATCTTTGAGGAATGTACACACAGAATACGGTGCACACTGCCCTGATATACTTCTGGCTGCCTTCGAGTGCACTCGGATTATTTCCTGTTCGACATTTAGGCAAAGTTTCTCTCTTTCCACAATGTGCTCTTCAGTTAATTCTTGTCTCGCCTTTTCCTGTTCCACGTAAAACTTTCGCATCTCCTTCGGAATGGCATCGGGTATTTGAATTTCTGGCTTACTCACATTTCGCCTCAGGAGATACGATTTCTTGGTGAGCAAATAATCATTGTATCCCTGCGGAGGTCTCGGCTTCACTGGATAAAGATTCTTCCACTTTCTCTCCACTTGCCGTCGTATATTTAAGAACATTTGAAATCCATTCGTAAATGGATAATCATGTGGATGCGTTTCGCCCGATGTTAATGATGAGTTGTTATCCGCATTTGAATGCTTCGAGTTGTCATCATTGATATTCTTGGGTCTTATCTTTCGCTTGCGTGGATGAAGATCCACATGCGACGATGATATAATATCCTTGGACGATGATGTCGATGACGTCGAAGGACTCGGCACATTGGGTAAAACATCATGATCAAATTGATTCTGTTGTATGGGACTGGCTGTCATGTTTGTATAGGATCCCTTAATGTCCACATTGTCGGTGGCATGATTCGAGGATGCCGGCGATGGTGAACTGCTCTGCATTTGCGGCGATGAATTGTTCGAGCTGCGTTCAGCGCTCGTCACTCCGCTGCGATAAGAGCTGCGTAGGACTCTCAGATTTTTCTCATCATTGAATAGCTTTATGTTCTTATCGTCGAGTATTGTGGAACATGCAATGTTCACTTTTTGTGGACTACTATCGTGCGGACTAAGGCATTGATTGGACAATATAGTGTCAATAGAATCACTATTTGAACTGACAACGTAAGGTAAGGCGGCATTTCGGGATGCGGCTACTTTGCCAGTTCGCAGCACATTTCCTTCGGTGTCAATGGAACAATTCTGCTGGGGTATTACAATCTTCAAGGGTGGCACCTTCAGTGCGCCATTATTATTATACAGGCTGTCATTGCTCTTGTAATCCTCACTATTCTCTGCTGTCTCATTATTCTCAATTTCAAGCGTCTTGTTTACTTCCAACTCTTTGTCCGCAACTGTTGTACTTATTTTACTCGCTGATGGTGAGTTTTTTGTCGCTGCTAACTTTGAGGTTTTATCGAGTTTCGATGATATTTTAGTGGATGGATTTTTTACATCTTTTGGGTTATCTAAATCTTTGCGTTTCTTCTTCTTGATGTCGTCGCCATGCTCCTCAAAATCCTCCTCGACATCGGAGAAACTTCGCTTCGTGCTGCTTGTCACGTTTTGCGCTGCAGTCGTCGTCTCGGCACTTTTACTATCCGTTGAACTCTCCTCCGTCGATGGCTTCGAATCCTTCGTGTCCACAATCTCTAATTGCTTTTCACTCACATTAATCTCTTCAACATCGGCATCGCCTTTCTTATCATTTTTCTTTGAATGCGTTCGCGCTGTCTCTAAAATAAGAAAAAAAACAAAATATTAAATATATTTGTTTATCGGACTTGCTTCCTTTTGCCTGTTACATAATGTGTACACAAGACGATGCTAATTGCTTATTTTAACAAAACTTAACTAAACAATATTATGAGGTATTACCTTAAGTTCAGTTGTTATATCCCACAGAAACATCAATTCATTCTATATATACTATAATATAACCAACAAACTTCTAAATCATTATCTAAAACTAAGCTGAGAGATTTTAAAAATATATATGTTACATATTTATTTGAAAAATCAAAACACCCGCTGCAGTAAATGTATTTGTGAGCAGGGTGTTCTTATAAACACGCACACACATATGCATAATACATGAATAAACAGTTTTTATTAAACACACACAAACACATAAGGCATATGTATAAATATATATATATATATACGTGCAACTAATAATGGTGCATTAAAAAAGTAACTGCTTCAGTCGTTTTCTATTCGTCCGAAAAAAAACGCTAGGCGTGGTCGAAGTGAAAGAATTATGAATGAGAGAGAATAACACATTTGAAACTTCACATACACAATACATTTACATACATCTACATTTACACACATGTACACAGACACACACATATACACCTCGAATTGATTGTAGGCTCATAGTCGGGTTTATTTAGTTATTATTATTATTTTAGGTGTGCTGCGTGTGACTTCATCTTGTATTGTATTTTGTATGTATTCGCCATTGTTTGTATGTATTTACATTTGTATGTAGATGCGATGCGAACATGGACAGATTTATGTATGTTTTGGGGCTGGCTGGCTGCTTACCTGTTGAGGAAGTTGCTGTCATTTGGATTAGCAGCGCCATTTGTTGCCTTTCGGACATGGGGGTGTTTGAACCGGGTCGAGCTGGTGTTACCCCTGTTGTAAATCCTATCCCCTTTGGTCTTGGGGGTGGCATAATACACAAATTCAACGGCAAACGCAAAAACTTAAAATGTTGAACAAAAACAAGAATTCAGACTGAACATAGGCAGTGTGACCGTCAACTGAATGCATATAAATACCTAACTACAAAACTATCGATGGCACTAAACTTTATTGCTGCGTATTTTAAGAAAAATATATAACATTTCTGAACACATCAAAATATGGAAAGAGAGTGAAGAAAGAAACATTTTTATTTTAGATAAATAATTTTTGATAACTTTACTTGCTTCAGAACTTTACTTAATTATTTTATCATGGAGGCAAGTACGGTTATCGAAAAAGACAAAGTGAGCATAAACCTATCGATATTATCAATTATGCAGATTTGACAGCTGCTGATACGAATAGAGATGGAATAAATGTAGTGTTTATCTTAGTTATAGATTCATTTCAAATTGCTGAATAAATTCTAGACGAAACGAAAATACATAAAGATGACTTGTGAAATGCAAAATCAGTACTTTAATTTAAATATAAAACTTAGCAATTATGCAAATCTTTAGGAAAAAGCTATATATATTATAAAATCAAAAATTTATTATTCTTCCAAAGGTGCCCAAATGTTTTTTGTACCGGGCGCTTGTAATTCGTTTTCATACATTTATTCTTTTGTTTCTTCACTATATATTTAACGTCTGGAGGGGGCTCTGCCTCTGCCGCGTCCTCGCGGACCTCCACGACCACGGCTGCCTCTGCCTCTGCCACGATTTCCAACTCTTCCACTGTCCTTTTTCTTCGACTTTGACTTTGGCGTGTCATCGATGAGCAGCGTTTCCAGTGGCAAACTGTCCGGCAATATGAAATATCGTATATTGTTGCCCCGGATGCTAAGCGATTCCAAATGTACGGGATCTCTGTTCTTTATGGTCATCTTAACACTCTTCAGGTGGGTATTCATCGCAACATCGACTCCAGTGATTGTGCCATGGATTTGAGTGCCATTCTTTAACTCAACTGTTACAGTCTCGTGACTGAGTTTCATCAGGAATCTGAAAAAGAAAAGTTGAAAGGTTAAATACATTTAGGAAATACTGAGGATCATTGTTTAGAGAAGATAATATACAAATTATAAAAATAATATATATTATTTGTCATACAATATTAAATATTAAAGATAACTTCTATATATATATATTATTATCTTATTTGTTAAAGAATGTTGAACACTGAATTGGGAAAATGTTTATAATATGAATATAAATGCTGTAGAGAACAGTATTACAGATTAATTAAAATATTAAATATAATATTCTATTGGGTAAACGTTTATAACATGAATATAGATGCTGTAGCTCTTTATGCTCTTCACAACATTATATATATAATATAATACATTTTTTCCGAATCTTTTAAATCTTCATTCACACAGTTGTAATTTATTTTAATTTATTTATATTTTATACATGTAAACCGTTAAATTTACAGCTTGAAATTTTCACAACACATCCCATGCAAAACAGGCATTTGCCGTGCAGAGGATATGTAAACAGCATTGTCTTATATATTAACAAAAATATAAATATATTAAATAATTGCTCATTTTCGGTCTTAATTGTTATATTCATTTACACTTATTAATCCAAACACATCTGCACATGCTTATTTGGATGCATGTGTGTATAAGATTTTGCAAAACATGTTTCTGTGTGTGTATATATACAATAAGTGGTTGCGATTGAGCTCGGCGCCTTTTTCATACCTCACTAATTTCATTTTTGAAATAAATGTATTTCAATTATGGAGTCTGAATCTACAAGTCTTTGTTTACAAAATATACACTACTATTTGTCAAAATTATGATAAATTGAATACAAGTTGCGCCGGTAATAAAAAAGTGAATTAAACATCAAAGCCGCATCTACTTTTATCGATAATCAAATGCAATACTGTATTTATTCTGATTGTCAAGGTAGAGGCACACTTTACACTTTCAATGGAATGAAACGATTAATATATAATATATAATTAGTATAAAATAATTTATATATTTAGAAGTCGTTTTGCTCAACATATACTTGAATAATCAATGTAATTTGGTTACATGATTTTATAGAAATAACTTAGTTAAAGGGCAACGACTCAAGGACTTATTCTATAATATAAAAGCAGCACCGATGTTGAAAAAGAATCTTTTTAACATATTTTGAAATAGCCAATTAATGTAAAAATTTAGGGAACAGTTCATTACAATTTAAATGTTGATATGAGACGAAAATTATAATGCGAGTGAAAACTATATAATTGCAAAGCCCTCCAACTATTGTGTTCCGTTCTCTTGTGTTCCAAAAAAGATGAATGTTTACAATGCTTTTTCTGTGTGATAGATAAATTTATAGAACGCATATCTTTTTTTTTTTTTAAATGTTTTTCAACACTAAATCGCCTGTGCCAAAAAGAACTCAGCCAGTATTAACTAAACGAGCAGCGTAAATAAGATTTGAATTATGTGGCTATAAAAGTGTGCTGCAGTGAAATTGATACAAAACGGAGAGGGACTAACTTGTGCCCTTTGAATTACTGAAAAGGACCCGCATAGTTTTAAGGCGATGGCGTGTTTTCACGAACACCGAATAGATGCTTATGTGATACTTATACTTTTCTTATTTACTAACTTATTTACGCAAGGATTCAGTAAAGGTATCTAAATTCAAATATCTATGCATTATAAGTGAAGTTAATTAAAACGTTAATTTTCTGTTTGATTTTGTTTTTGTTTTGTTTTTGTATACAGTTAGATACAAATGCTCGCATACAAGTGTGTACACTAATACATACACACACCCACAGAAACATACACCCACAGACACACACACCCACAGACACATATTTATGTAGTAAGAATAAAAGGTGCAAAAAGCCGCTTTCAAATTAAAAAACAAAATTGATTGTATTTTTTTATAAAACAGAACTAAAGCGGAAATTATTTGAAGTCGATGGTCATCTTTGACACTTTTTATTTGGAGTTGGCTGATTTAGAAAACTGATTAGTATTATTTTTGGTAGAGTCTACACCCTTTTTTTTTTCTTAGTTAATAAGATAAGATAAATCAACTGCGAAACAAATTTTGGTTAGGCTTATGTTTAAAAAAAAAAGGTGTTGTCATTTGGGCACATATATCATGATGACAACAATTAAGAATTATCGGTTGCTCAACAAGAAGACAATGATTCATATATTTTTTTACGACTTTAAATTAAGTATAGTAGTAGTGTGTGAGAGGAAAAAAGACAACAGCAGCAGCTAGTTTGACGGATATGTAATAAAATTTGTAATCGCCATAATTAAATATACAGACTTAAAACAAAAACTAATGTTAATTTCTACATGTTAATTGTATTTATGTGAAAATATTGAATAGCAAAAAAAAAAAATATTGCTTGTAGGCTGTTTGTAAATACTGTAGTGCTGAATTAATTTTTTATTATATTGCGTTAAGAGTGTTTGCATTTAAGAATCTTATATTTAATATAATAATTGTTGTGATTATTTAGTAACTTCATCATTTGGTTGCTCTATTTTCTATTTCAGAATGGGTTGAAATTGGAAGAAACTCGACTTTTGAATGTACGACTGACCAAGAGCCTGCAACATGGACATTTAATAATCTAACCAATCATAAGTTTGATAACAGGTGCGCTACAGTTTATTGATATGCTTAAAATATAGATGTACGCTTCGTTAAAGACCGAATGCCTGTATTATCATCGGCAGACTTTGTTATGGACTCCACGAAGCTTCAATTCATTGGAAATTCCAATGCAGACGGTCTTTAAGTTTAACTCCATTTACTAACCTTATCTTTTCCGTTCCCTTTCTATGTATGGTCAACAAAGAACGTGTTGCAATTATTTATTTTATTTTTGCTACAATATTAATGAGTAAATTATTATTTACAGATTTACAAAAACAGCTGATATTACAGATGCAGATGAAAATGGCAATTTGGACATTATAAAAACGTATAAAAATATTCTTCATATACGTGCAGTAAACATTTCGGATAGTGGAAACTATACATGCAAAAATCATCAGACTAATACAACCGTTGAATACAATTTGCAGCCATATCTCCAACCAAAAATTGTTGAGAGCACCGTTGAAAACATAAAACGAAAGATCAAACAAAGTGCCATTATATATTGTGTATTTGATATTTATCCACAAAACATTACCACAAAAAAGCAGCTCAAATGGCTTAAAGATGAAAGCGCTTTTGCTTTCCTCGACACCTTTTCCTCCATACATCGCTTGAGCGATACGCAAGTGAACTTCACATTAGAATTCACTGAGGTGTATAAAAAGGAGAATGGCACATATAAATGTGTTTTTTATGGGGAAAATGAGGCTGAGATTATTTCGAAAGAAATCGCATTACTTGTAATGGAAGTGCCACAAATTAGCATTGATTATGTAAAAGCTGTTGGTGCTAACAAAATATTCCTAAATTGGACGGTTAACGATGGCAACGATCCCATACAAAAGTACTTCATACAGTATTCGCAAGAAGGCTCGCCGACATTCACCTACTATAAGGAAGTAATCAGTGGCAATAGCACATCCAGCGTCCTGGAAGCGTTCAGCCCAAATACAACCTATACTCTACGTATTACGGGAAAGAACTCAATCGGTGATGGCATCCCAAATCAATATCCATTCAGTGTGACGACCTTAGATCACGATCCAATTTTTATACCCAAAGTGGAAACAACGGGCAGTACGGCATCGACAATTACGATTGGCTGGAGTCCACCATCGCACGATTTAATTGAATATATTCAATACTATGAATTGACCGTATCCGAATCAGGCGATGTGCCGAAATTAATCGAAAAAGCGATTTACCAACAGAACTCAAGAAATCTACCCTATATGTTTGATAAACTGAAGACAGCCACTGACTATGAATTTCAAGTACGGGCATGCAGTGATCTAACCAAGACTTGTGGTCCCTGGTCTGAAGTTGTTAATGGCACAACAATGGACGGTGTCTCATCGAAACCGACCAATTTGAAAATTCATTGCAATCAACAGAACATTTCCAGGCTCAATTCGATATCAATTGGTTGGAACGTTCCCCAAACACCAAATGGCAAAATAATTTCATATCTAATTATCTTGGAGGGGAATTATACATATACCCACGAGGGCACTGTGTTCAGTGAGAAGTGGGGCCCCAAAATACGTCGAGTGGATGAGCCCAGTCATAAGACGATCTATGAAGGCGTTAGTCCAAACACAAATTATACCGTTACCGTTTCCGCCATAACGAGGCATAAGAAAAATGGTGAGGCAGCGGTTACAAATTGTTTTATGCCGATATCAACGCCTGAAACAATTGGAAAGACAATATGGACAAAAGTAAAGAATGGCCCAAAATATGTCTTAAAATTATATTTACCCAAGATAAGTGAAAGAAATGGTCCCATTTGTTGCTCTCGACTCTATCTTGTCAAAATATTGAATGGAAATAGCGAACTCCCAACTCCGGATAAATTAAATGTTGCTACTTATGCTGAATTGCATAACAATAGTAATAATAATAATAATAACAGTAACAAATCTAATAGCTATGCTTATTTAGCTGAAATGCTTAGCAATCGATATTTTAAATCGGAAATATTTTTGGGAGACGAAACGCGATTTCTCAATAAACAAGAAGAACTGATCGACAATGATAACATTTGTCGCAAATGCTTGGACGGTGCACCATTCTTACGGAAAGTGGAAAGTGCATTAAAAACAGGTATGCATGCCTTTTACTCTTACTTATATTGTGATATATATTTTCAACCACATCATTTTGACATTTTCTAGAATCCGTCCACAATCCAGCACTGATTCAAAAAGAACAACTACTTAAAGATGCAAATTTGACAGAGCATGCAATGAAAGTTTTGGGAAGTAAATTGAGAATAAGACGAAATGTGACAGCTGCCATGGATAGGGAAGATACAAACATGACCAATTCAAATAACATCGGAAATATTTTGGATGGGGAAATCGATATTGATGCAAACTACACTGGTTTCCTTGAGATAATTGGTAAGTGGTTGATAAAAATAATTGGCAAGCTGGCAAGCTAATTATTAAATAAATGTTTTTATTGATACAGTTCGATCCGGAAGTTCGATTCGCATGGCATATAGCGATTACTTCGATGTGATTACGCCTGCGACTGAAGCAGAGCAAATTCAATCCCTAGATGATTCCAAGTTTTACACGAATATCGGCATTAAAGCTGCTGCTTTGTCATTTGTATTTATAATAATTTTTCTAATATTTTGGATTATCCATCATCAGAAAACAAGGAACGCGATGCCTGACGAAGATACACTGACCTTGAGAGATTCGTTAAGGTATTCGTTATTGCTTCACTGTATAATTTATATCTATAGGAATAATTTATCATAATTTCAGAGCCCTTTTTGGACGTCGAATCAATAATCATAGCCAGTTTATCGGGTCTGGCAATCAGAAAGGCTTTGATACTGGACCTATTCATAAATCAGATTTAGTTACTGCGTATAAGAATCGTCATAAGGATACGGACTATGGTTTCCTTCGAGAATATGAAATGCTCCCAAATCGCTTTACTGATCGAACAACGAAAAACAGCGACATGAAGGAAAATGCTTGCAAGAATAGATATCCCGATATAAAAGCATATGATCAAACTAGAGTTAAATTATCGCCATCCAACGGAAATCAATGTACTGATTATATAAATGCCAATTTTGTCATTGGATATAAGGAACGAAAGAAATTTATCTGCGCTCAGGGTCCCATGGAAACTACAATAAACGATTTTTGGCGAATGATATGGGAGCAGCATTTAGAGATCATAGTAATGCTTACAAATCTAGAGGAATATAACAAATCCAAATGCGCGAAATATTGGCCAGAAAAGGTTTTCGACTCCAAACAGTTTGGCGAAATAACCGTCAATTTTACAGCCGAACGTAAAACTGGAGACTACATTATACGGTCATTAGATGTCACAAAATCGAATTTAATCGGTGACGAGGAAGATCATAGGCAGATAACTCAATACCACTACCTAACTTGGAAGGATTTCATGGCACCAGAGCATCCGCATGGAATCATCAAGTTTATACGCCAAATAAATACAGTCTATTCGGTGCAAAGGGGACCGATTTTGGTGCACTGCAGCGCAGGTGTTGGTAGAACTGGTACCCTTGTGGCATTGGACTCTCTTGTACAACAGTTGGAGGAAGAAAATATGGTATCAATTTTTAATACCGTGTGTGATTTACGCCATCAGCGCAATTTTTTGGTTCAATCGTTGGTAAGTCAACATATAATAATAATAATAATAATAATAATAATATACAAATATATATTGAATTTAGTTTTAGATTTTCGATTTACATTTACTAATATCATATATTTTCAGAAACAATACATTTTTCTATACCGCGCCTTGTTGGACACAGCCACATATGGAAATACGGATATACTCTTAAATTTATTGCCATCAACCATCGAGTCGTTAAAATTTAAGCCCAATGAAGGAAAAAGCTTGCTGGAAACCGAATTTGAGGTTTGTCTTAAAAGTATTTGCTTATATCAATATAACTAATGTTATATTTTATGTATTCCTTCTCAAACTAAAGAAATTAATTAACACAACGGATGAGATAAATAAGTCTTGCAGCGTTGGCGAAGTTGACGAGAATACTTCGAAGAACAGGTGCCATGATGTTATTCCATATGATCGTAATAGAGTAAGTTTTAAATTGTATACGCAACTCGATTATTTTTGTATTAATATGGTTATTTTTTCCATTCCAGGTTATATTAAGCCCAATACCAATGAAAGATAATTCGACATACATAAATGCTTCATTTATTGAAGGATATGATAATACTGAATCATTTATAATTGCACAGGATCCTTTGGAAAATTCAATTGGAGATTTTTGGAGAATGATTTCCGAGCAAAGTGTTTCTACACTAATTATGATATCTGAAGTGAGCATAACAGCAAACCGAATATTTCTTTTGCATCTTATTAATTATATGATTAATTTGCCAACTATTTTAGATTGGAGACGGTCCCAGGAAATGTCCACGTTATTGGGCCGATGATGAGATTCAATATGATCAAATACTCGTAAAATACGTACACAGTGAAAGTTGCCCGTATTATACTCGTCGAGAGTTCTATGTAACGAATTGCAAAATAGACGATACCCTTAAGGTGACTCAATTTCAATATAACGGTTGGCCCACTGTCGATGGAGAAGTTCCTGAAGTGTGTCGGGGCATAATAGAGCTGGTTGACCAAGCTCACAAGCATTATAAAAATCATAAAAATATTGGTTGCCGATCTCCCCTTACAGTTCACTGCAGGTAAGCTCATTTTCTGATTGAACTTATATATAGTTTTTAAATTACAATAATATTTTATTTGATTTCTTGCAGTTTGGGCACTGATCGAAGTTCAATTTTTGTTGCCATGTGCATTTTAGTTCAGCATCTCAGACTGGAGAAGAGTGTAGATATATGTTCAACAACAAGAAAATTGCGATCTCAGCGACCAGGACTTTTAAATACATTCGTAAGCATACATGTAGATCTATAGTTTACTATAAAAGACTAATTTAATTTGATATATTTTTCCAGGCACAATACGAGTTCCTACATCGCGCCATAATAAACTATTCAGATCTACACAAATTATCGGAAAATATTGAGGATTAAACGATAAAATTGATGTACTCATAAGAAGTGTAGATGACCTTACACACACAATATATACATAGATATTATAATAATGTACATTTCAAGAAACTTCATATAGTATGTATTTGAGTGCGGCGAATGTATACATTTTTTTACCAATTTATTTTTAACCTTATACAATTACATGTATGTATACATATATTTGTATGTCTGTATGTGCGTATTTATACTGATAAAGCTACCAAAGGAAGAATATTAATTTATTTTATAAGATTTCGTGTAAAGTAATAATAAATAAAATATGTATCTTTTACATGTAAGAAAAACAGCACAACAGCTTAGAGCTACAAGCGAAACAAATATCAACTATCAACCAACAGAAGATCCACCAAATCTTTATTTCCAGGACTGCATAAGGTCCCAACTATATTAAAATATATTTTCAGAGCTAAAACCGATGTAATACTCCTAAGCGGCAACCCAAAATAAACAATTCAAAGAAGCCGACTGTTTTCAGCATAATAAAAACTTAAATCTGGCGCAAAAATAAATTTCATATTATGAGGGGTCGAAATCGGAATTAACGGTAATTTTAAAATATATACTCAAATATGGTTGCTAACTTTTGGGATGGGAATGGTGCTAAAATTTAAACATGTAATGAGCAGGGTATATTTGAATGTATATATAATGCATTTATTATCTGTCTTTTTTTCGCCTTTTAGGAAAAGGGCACAAGTCATTATTTATGCAATTACAAATGTACTCGTATACGACAACTGAACTTGTTACACTAGTTTGCGGACCTTTCATTAAATTAATTAACTTTTTTGTGCAAATACTGTCGGGTCGACTGCACAGAAGCGTTCTGCATGTCGGCAACAGAGAAACGTGGCATGCACTTGAATTCATCATCAAACTGAAAATTATGTTTTCAGTTAAAACTCAAGACTTGTGTAAACACTTGTGAACGGCCACTCGGTCTGGTACGTTTAAAATTTAATGAATTTGTTGTATATATCCTGTTCGTATTAAATGAGTAAAATTGTAAGAATGATAACAATCATTTGGCATATTCAAATGTACATGCAATATATTCTGTATTGGCAGGATGAGTATTTGCAGTGCAAAAACAATTACTTTGATGTCTATCCAATGATCTGTTTGATTATTTTTTTGTATTACTTATTACTTATTAATTATTTGAGAACCACCGAAAAGGGTTTCATTAATCTACATTTTTAATTTGGATACTCTATATCTTAAAGATAAAGGCTTTTTTCAATGGACTTTAATGTGGTCAAGAAATTTCGTATCGATCTTAGAAGAAGGCATCTAGCAATCTAGTTTCCGTGTGGCCGCGAAATTGATTGCCATTCTTTGAATGATGCTACCAGTAAGTTACAATCCATGTCCCAGTGACTCAAATATTCATATTGCGGGAGATATGTGGTTTCATCTATTTCCGTCCGTATTTAAATCGGTTGAGTTTTGGAAAAGATGATAATATATATAATATTATAATATAATATTATAATATTATAGAGCCGGATAATATATTATTATATTATCATCTTTTCCAAAACTCAACCGATTTAAATTTCCAGTGATTTCTATAATTTAAAATTTATCAGAGCCATAAATCAACCGATTTTTAAAACCAGGGCTTTTCAATCATGCATAGTACATTTAAAATTAACCGCTAGATAAGTACTAAATTTAAATTTGATAATGAAATTCTGAGTCAAAATTCACGATAAAACTAGAGCCCTAATATAAAGTGCATGTAGGGACGGGTTAAAACTTATCAGAGCCATAACTAAGCCAAAATTAACCGATATTAAAAATAAACCAGGGCTTTTCAATCATGGATTTATCTCTAGCGAAATACTACATTTGAAGTTGATTTTTAGAGAAATAGAACATTTAAATTTGAGCATGTAGTTCTGACTCGAAATTAATGTAAAATGATATCCTCAAAAGTTGCCTGTAGAGACGGATTAAGAGCCATAACTTTGGAAACAACTTTACCGATTTATAAAAAACTGGGCTTTTCAATAATGATTTGACTTCTAGATACTACTAAATACTGCTAAATACTACGCTATAAGGTGGAAACATGATTCTAGCTTAAACTTAGAGGTGTGGTGGCCCCATTAAGCATAAGACAGCCTTCTACTTTGGTATGGGAGTTATAGATTGACTTAATATTGAGCGAATATATATTTATAACATAGATATTTTATTTATACTTTAACAGATTTTTCGAGATCTGGAAATACAAATGTAGACTGAAAGTATAAAAAATCATATTTCTAAAGCTTTTATACAAAATCGGAAATTCACTTATATTATATAGGGTAATTGAATAAATATAGATGTTGATGTTCGCCCAATCTCATAATTTATTCGAGTATATGCACCTTTTTAGCTTATCATAACGATAAGCTGTGGCACGTGCAATACATTTATAACTTATTCCAAATAACAACAAAAAAATAGATGAATATATTAAAAAAAAGAAAAAAATACAATTATCATTATCAGTGGGGTTTAATCAAGCGACTTGTGTCGCTGCTTTAGTCAATGTTATCTAATAAGGGTACATACATTGGCTTGTATATATTGCGACCAGCGCCCTATAAGCAAATATTTGCCTAATTCAATCCGTCATTTGGTAGTCACAAGCGTGAGAACAGTAAACAGAAAACTTCATATCTGTGACATGCATAAGTAGAGAGCTCTGAAAGCATGCCGTCAACCCCCAAAAATAAAAACGGAGGCTGACTTAATTTCACGTCTTAGCATCAGTGACGACCCCGCCAATTGGGAGAGAAGTCAACGGGCAAAGTCAGTCAGTGGGCGACTTCAAAAGAGCGCACAAGGAGCACAATTCGGCAAGGATATCATCCGCAACACGTGTCGCAACAATTCTTGTGTGTGTTGGCCATAAACTGCAGTCGAACGGGTGGTATGCGCACAGTACTCTCTATGCTCAATGATTTTCACCGCATGCACGCACACATACACACACACACACACACACACACACACACACACACACAGAGAGAAAAGCAATAAACTAAAATTAAGTCAGAAAACGTGTCAAAGTCAGTGCTCAGCGCACTGACAGTGATGTAAAAACAAACACAAATACCGAACGTGGGTCCTTGTTTACCTTAATAAAACCCAGCGCGCATGTCTTTGCCCCTTTTGCGTCGGAGAGAATCAGAGTCAGCGATGTTGGCTACATAGTAACCCCTGTGTGAAACTCACCCCATCTAAGCGTGTTTTAAGTCGTTAAGTACAAATACCATCAGAAATCAAGGGAAACTGCCCACCTCTAAACGTATATTAAATTGATGATTCGTGGTGAAATTTGAATAACAGTTCAACAGTCGTATATCTTTCTGGCGTGGGGGATCTTCTCCTTGATTGCTGGTACAAAGAGAGGAGCTGAAAAAAAACAAACACTTGTTCTTCGCTTCAAGGCATAATTTCAATTGAATTCGGTGCATGTAACTTAAATATAATTAGGCCAAATAATGTAAAAGTTGCCAACGGTTGGTGGATGGTAGCAACAGTTGCCTGTGCAGTGCCTACTTTTAGGCATGAACAGTAAAAAATAAAAATGTATTTATTTTTTTAAATGTCGACTAATATTAAAAATTTCAGTAATTGAAATAACGACCTGGTAGCAGCGTAAGCATTTTTAAACCATTAAAGAGGTCAACAAAGAGGTCAAGAATAAATAATTTTGGCAACATTTCATTATTATATCATTTAACTATAACTAGGAACAATCGTACGATTTTTGTTTTAATTAATTCAAAATTTAGATGACGGCAATTTGACTACGTTTTATAAAGGGTTTTGTGGAAAGTTTTCAGTTGGTACAAAGAAGCATTCCCACACAGAATATATATTTCAGAATAGCATCAAAAGCCGTGTTAATATTTATATCCTATTTAAGAACATCCAAAATGATGACATCGATTTTAGAAAATATAAGATCTAGAGACTTTCAATATTTATGTTGTCTACCCATTGAAATTTGGCAGTAAAACACGAATAAATGTTTTAATCGATTTAATATATCTAACACTTGGGATCAGGACATCGCACACCCGAGCTCTCTGGAACATTCTTCCTTTCTTATACATATTTTATTGGGGTGTTTTAAAGAATATGATTTGTATTGGACTGTTATATAATGTAGAGCAAATTGTAATTCAGAAAAATCATTAAAGGGTATTAAGTTATTGAAAAGAAAGCAGAAAGTGCTCGTCTAACTTACAACACATATGTAAGACTGAAGAATACAATTGTTATAGCATGATAAATCGCATTGTTAGTGGAAAACTTATAGTATGCTGGGCATTATGTTTTTTAACATTGCAACATACGAGTATGGAACGAAACGGGGGGAGTTGGGGGGTGTGTGAGGTGCACGTTTTATTTGTTTGTTGTCACATAACGACGCTGGGCAGCAGTAAAGCACGTGTCACGTGCCATATTGTTCTTCCTGATGGCTTTCGGCAATGCAATGTTGTTGGGTGTTAACACAAAGTTTGTGTGTCTGATACGATATTTGTGAAGGCGGACCGGTCCCAACCCAAATGCCACCCCACCCCACTCCGCCCATCCTATTCCCACCAATCCACCAATGCTGCAGTCACAGATGCTGCAAATGATGAGTTGTGCCTAATTCATAACCACATCGAAAGGAATTAACTCACAGCATGGATCCCCATGAACGTAAGACTTTCCTATGCATGTCGGCAGGGTTGGAAATATTCTTTGTACAAAATCAAGTTGCTTAAACACGTGTCTTAATTCGTTTGGGTGTGATTTTAACAAGCAAGGCAAGGGGTTTGAAAAGTTGAAATTAATTTCGCTACCGAAAAGAACTGTCAGCAATCGATTGGGTGGCAGATATGTTGAAGTGAAAGGTAAGACTTGAAATAATGTTCTACCCTTTGCACAGACAAAGTGGGTATTAATGTTACAAATGCTTGCAGATATAGCTGATCTGATTTCATTAATCTAACAGTCTTTAATATTTGTAGATGAATAGTTTAGCAGTTCTTTTTTAGGGTGATGTCTTGTGGGTAATATTTTGTGGGTTACAATTTTCTTTTAATATCGCCTGATTGATGATTTTGTTTTTAATAATAAATATATATATATATATATATATATATGATGATATATGATCGCCAGATGGCCCTTAGATGATTTTGTTTTTAATAATTAACAAATTCTTGCTAGAATTTAGATCAAAGCCGAGTTCAATGTGGTGAATTAAGTTTTCTCTACATACATTTGATTTTTATCGTTGTAGGCTTTTGATGTTGGAGTGCAAACATCCTTATGTAGGTGAAAGAACATCGGATGTGGCTGTGTTTGTCACCAGGGGGTCCGAGGCTTGTTGCTAAGATATTGGTATGGCACCAAGCCATCAACGAGTTTCAAGTAATCCCTTGTTTGTTTCTTTGTCTGCATATATTGTTGTTAAACAATCCCCAAACATAACCACAATGACAAGGCGCACTTGGACAGCCAGCAGACAGACAAACAACAGCAGCATTCATGGTAGAAACTAGTTAGTCTCTGATCGGCGCAAGTAAGCAATTTCACAAATAAGAACATATTCTCTGTTCCAAGCACGACAGGCAGGATAAGATAAGAACAAAACTCCGCCAGCGCCTGCTGTGCAGGTCAGACACAGTTTGCGCAGTATGACGTAGTTTTTTTTCCTTCGATTTTCCCTTGTTTTTTTTAGTTGTTTCATTTTTTTGGCTTTGGCTTTGGCGGCTCACACCAATCTGGTGAAGCTTCTGCTGCACAATCATAAATTATTATTCCTCAAGCCAAAAATAAGGAATCGTGTGGAAATGGTGCATATTGACGTTTGGTTTATGTATGTAACTGAAATATATAGTTTAATTTTAAAATAGACAAACTTTATTTAAAAATTGACATTCAAAAATATATCGCTGCACCCAGAAGCCAAGTGAAGCTCAGCTTATTATTCAGAAAGTATATTTCTAAAACGCAGGCTTTTCTTTTTCTGAAAATCTGTGTTTTTCTTTACTTAATTACAGGGTATATTTTATAAAAATGTGTAAAAATATATGTATTATGTTATTTTTCTATAAGTGTATTTTTTTTGTTAATTATATTATTGTTCAGCTTTAGATTTTGGTTTATACATTTATATAATTGAATTTGGAAGAGCTTACTTTTTAATTTTTAGATTATCAATTTAAAGATTTTTTCCAAATTTCAGGTCGATTTTTTTCGATTGCCGAAAAATAATAATCAATTGAGTTTTAAGTCGCTTAAAAATGCTGTTAAGCTTTGATGTTTCATAAAAAAGATGCTCCAGTTAAGTCAACATGTGTGCTAAGTGTGTATCACTTGAGTCATTTGGCTATCGCACCTAGGATGTAGACAAACAACAATAAGAAATATGCAAATTTGTGTACACACACAAGTATATTGAACAATGGACTCTAACCGTTTAAGTAATTGAATCTCCATTTTCTGCTGTTTACATTTGCAGCATCGTCGTCATCGTCGGCCACTTTGGCTAAGGACACAATGGTGTTGAGTCCTTGGGCAATCCCCTATTCTGCTCACTTCGGCATGTCCTGGGATACCGCAATTGAGCATTTGGCTGGCACATTAAAACCATGGAGCGGGGGTTGAGTGGGCTGGGTGGAACGGCCAAATAACCATAAATGCGTACGGCTCTGTCTCTGCGATTTGGCTGTGCCTGCTGGTGTGATACAAAGAGTGGGCGTTGCTCTTCAATCCAATTTTCGGATTTGATTCCATTTAGATGCATTGAAGGATTAGAATAGGCAAAAAAGGTTTTCCGAAAGCCAATAATGGCTATGGAGACAATTTTATATCCCTCTTGCGTACATTAAATTTAAAAAGGATTTACTGTCTACTGAAATTAATGATGTTTTCTCATTACATTTACATTACATTACTTGCCAGCTAAGCCCAATTTCATCAAGGTTGAATTACAAATTCAAACACATGTTTCTTTTAGATGAATTCCATATCGTAGACATAAGCTTGCGCGGCTAAATAAGTTATAGTTTAGAGAAGAAAGCCTTCGGAATCAGATAATATATGAATAATAATGACTATTTTGGAATACATAAAATCGACTAAAATTGACAAAAAGTCAAGGATATCGAAACTGTAGTTTAAGAAAAAGAAAAATAGTTTGAATCATAAAAATCTATATTTATTTATTTATTAATATGAAAGCGTAGTCTAGCCGACTAGTCGATTCTCTATCATCGATTTAACTAAGAATATTCCAAAGATTAAAATAAAAGCAACTGAAAACTGAATTATTCTTATTTGAATGCAGAGTTTCCTTTTTTAAATGGTCTGGCTGAGCCACTACTTCTACTACTACTACATTGAGAGCTTACAAAGTTCGTAAAATTGGGGTGGAAAAAAGTCAAGTTACTTTGCATTAAACACGCGCTGCTCCCAAGGACCCCCAATGATCTTGAACCGCCCAGCAACACGCCCCGTGGGTATCTTTGGATATACATACATATTTGAAATGGATGTGCCCCAAAAAAGTTACTGATGGTCGTCTCTCAATTAAATTGCTCTGGTATTTGTTTACTAGCTGGAACTTGGGCTTTCTTTGCCGCTGTTATCCTATTCGTTGGTAGCATTGAAAGTTTCGCGAGTTAATGCGATAA